>OX365952.1:21804566-23115914 GCA_947247005.1 Spisula solida | reverse complement strand
TAATTTATTTTCATCAACAATCACAGATACTTTATTCATAAAGGTACACCTGAATACGTCTTGTAACTCCGTAATTCGATAAATATGAGTTATGTGCGTAACGTCATTAATGAAACGTTGCGTCTAATATCTGCCTTGTTAGGAGACACATAGAGGATCTTTCACGAGTTGTCAATTGATATAAACTTATATTAAACGAGTTTTTGGAAATTTTATTAAGCGAGCCTTTGGCGAGCTTTACACTATTTCCTTAATGAGTTTAATTAAGTTTATATCAAATTGACAATGCGTATTAGAATCTTCATATCATAAGACTTCAATCACACATGAAAACTCACCTTTCTGTTGGAAAAAGATTCCGCTATGTGATGTGCCTAAATAACGTCCTTTACGGCATAAAATGACGTCATGTAGGAGATTATGTGGTATACACAATTATTGGCATACTGCTTATAATTTAGGTTATACTGAGCAAAACGTGATAGTGTTGCCTTGTTAGCAGGCACACCCAATTGTTGATATAATGCGTATAATTTTTGTATAATCTTTTTACCGCCTCCTCGATAGCCTATTGGGCGAGCGTCCGTTTCGAATGCGGGAGGTCCCGGGTTCGATCCCAGGTCGCATCATACCAGACAGAAATTCCCTTGCTTGACTCTCAGCATAAATGAGGAAACTGGCTTCTCTTCTCTCATACCCTCGTGGCAATGGATAGCATCAGGAATGAGGTGTAAGTTTGAATAAATTGTTTCACAATCGACCTTAAATAAATTAGTATCAACTATAATGTTTGTCAACTGAGCAAAACTTTAAAATGTTTTCAGAATGCACGCAAATATGCACACAACTATAGCATTCGTCCTTAAGGCGCTCAGCTGAGTGGTTATCTGCCAATTATGAGAGCACGACGCCGAATGCATGAATTCGAGGAGGTGGCCGTTCTGATATGGTCGGTTGGCAAGCCACCGGCTAGTTACACAATGGTTACCGTGTGAATATCCCCCACCCTGGTACTAGACATAAACGGATAGAAGTCGGCAAGTAAATATGCTTATAAAATAGTGAGTCTCATAAGCCAAATTGGTTGGCCCTTCAAATCGGTGTCACACCAATAAAGCAAACACTTATAACACGTAAGCTAATATGATTATTGTAAACAACGGATATAAATTCTTCTCAGGATAATTACAGGATTCTTTGCACTAAGAGCCTACACCCCGTGTACCAGGATAAGGCGTGTTAACCTGGATATTCATCTGTTAGGCTGTGGCAAAAATGTCAACAGTCGAAAGGAAATGTATTTTGTGCCAGTTTCATTTATTTCGTGTCTACACCAGTAAAACGATGAATCTGTATGCGAGCAGTGGTTCTTCATCGATACGGAAATGTATTTTGTCCGACCACAAACGTCACATTAGATTTTAAACTTTATAAACGTGTCATAACGTCAGCAGTTTGGCAAATAAAAGATTTAAAAATACTAACAGGCCGCAAAGAGAGCTCAAATTGTCGCCATGAGAGTTTAAGAGAAAAGAAGCCAGATTGCTCATTATATACTGAGCGTCTAGCAATGGGATTACTAGTGCCATATTTTGCTACAGAAATATGGTGAGTACCGCTTTAACGTGTGTAGCTTCTTGCTTGATAAATTTAAGTTCAATATCATTAAATTTATCACCTCGAATGAATATATATAAATATATATACCCATTAACCATATCCATATTGTCCGGTGAATTGTTTACAATAAAATGCCAGCCGTGTTTGCACAGATATTTCTACTTGACTTGAACAAATATCCCAGTGTCATCCCAGCTTAATATAAACTATAAATATTACCATATCCAGTCAAAAAGAAGAGATTGTTTTGAATAAATAAATCATAGTTTATTGAACGAGATAAATTCATGTATGTTTGTCCCGGCCTTCTTTTTGTTGAACTTCTTTCGTTCGCTGTTATGCTGAACAATAAAGTGTGTTGAATTGCTATGTCAAGTAATTGTTAGAAATATAAAATTGATAAAAAGGAACCGACGTCTTGATTATTGATCAAAAGCTTGCTAGCAATTTAATGTTTCAAAAAGTTGAATTAAAGTGATTATATCAAAGGTTTTTTACATATGAACTATTTTATAAACCATAACAAACGGTTAGAGTATTGTTTCAATAATAATTTTTATTTGACTTCCGCTTGAAATATTATGTTTCATTTGAAATGTATGTGAAATATAACGGTTGTGTTTGGTCGATATTTTACCATTTTACCTGGTAAATTTAGTCCAGCAAGCTCTTTTTCATATAGATGTTATAAGCCTGTCATTTCGCAGGATCTGTTGGTTGGAGATACGTTTAACAATGACTCTTTCATTCAGTATTGACAAGTTGTACTCATTCTCAAAAACATTTACTGATTAACCGAAGATTAATAAAAATATGACATTTTTATACAGTTGCTACTCATAATCATATATAATATATACAACAACTGAGACTGTGTCAATTTACCTTAATACAGTAGCTACTCATTATCATATATAATATATGCAACAACTGAGACTTTGTCAATCTACCTTTATACAATAGCTACTCATAATCATACATAAAGGGTGTAAAGAAAGTTCGTTCCGGTTTTTGAAAAGCTTTTGTACTCAAAACAAATAAATATATTTGCACCAAATTTTGCATTCTGTCTTCTGATACAAAGATATCATTATGTATAACAGTTTAAGCTGATTTGACTGTCAATATTTTTTCAAACGCAATGAACAAATGTGTTGATCTTGTTTCGAAGATGACGTCAACGACGTCGAGGTCGGGTAAAATACGAAATACTCCCTTTGTTATCCACTCACTGTATAGTTTAGTATGTTTTAAACTTGTAATGAACTAAACTAATATTTAACTTTATATAAGAACAAATCATCATCCAAGTTATGAGGCTGTTAGAGTATTCGTTTCGCAAATAAATGCATTTTGTTCTCCCATATACGTGTTTTTTTCAAAATGACATGTTTTTGTCTATTCCGGCGTTTCTTTATTTTTGTAGTTATTTAGTTACTATTTGTTTGAAAAATGAGGTACGTCTTCCCCAATGTCTTTTAATGTTCGTAGAAGTTGTTCGTGTAATTTTCGGCCGTTATTTTATACACAGTCGTTTATTTTCTTAACCCTACTCTCAATTTTCGCTTGACGTTTACGTCACGTCCCGTTCGACGAAATCGATACCATGTACTAGCAATTCATAGTTGTGCTCCAATTGTATAAGTATCCGTCTTTTTCCTATCGATAATTTAAGCATCAGGTATTTTTTAACAATATGAATGTCTAAAATGCCTAAATCTGGCTATGTTTCATTTTTGCAATAATTTCTGTTTGTCGATTCTTCTTTAAACGGCAGTCGACGTAACGTTAAAGCAAATTTACTTCCGCGTTCTATAAATCCATGGCAACGGTGCCTGTCAGAACGGAATCCAAGCAAAAATAACCCACAGTTCGTAAATTAAGTACTGTACATTTGTTCCAAATTTCGTAATATTTTGCTTGGTAAAAATAGAAATACGCCATACTTTCTGACCGGAACGAACTTTCTTTACACCCTTTATAATTGAAACGCAATGAGGATTTTACAGAGCGAGGGACATCACACAATAACTCAAAACGTGACTATTAATTTCCACCGAACGTACGTTTCTCTCAAATGATGACAAAACATGAGTATATATAGCAAGCTGTGCTCCTACAAGGAGGACACTGTAGCTCCTGTGCTCCTATCTGGAGACCACATTAGCTCCCGTGCTCCTTCCTAGAATGATGCAATACATAAAAAGAGTAAACATGAAAGGAGTAATGAATATGACACAGTGTGAAAGAAGTAATGAATGAAGTATTGGGCGAAATATGTAACGAATGGACCGTGAACACAGGGAGCATAAGCGCAAATTCGTTACATAATATATACAACTGAGATATTGCCTTACGAAAAGTTGGTCCCTGGCATTTTAGAAGAACAATGCATCGTTTTCGATAACAATATCAATCACCAACTGGATGGATACGTCCCAACATATAGGGGATATTTGTTTGTTTTGATTAAATATGGTTAATCCATTCATATTTTTCAATTCCAAATCCGCCATCTTGGATTATGGTGAATATGTGAAAACTACTTTTTGAGAATTTTGCATCAAATCATACATCAACTTGTAGGAAATGGTCTAACTAAGAATATAAACCCCACATGACATGTTTCCGTTCAGTAATAAAAAGTAACGGACAGTTTAGTGTTGAGTTTTTTTGTAAAATTAAAGTAGTCCCTTTGCGGGGGCGGAGCTTATATCAGTCACATTGTAGGTGAAAACCAGTGACTGATATAGGTTTTATTTCACTGATAGACCTCTATATATAATCAGTTAGCATTAAATAAATGCCGTTATTGAGCAATAGATGGACGTACTGGGTAGACAGATTCGACAACGCCAGCATATCCCTGCTACTTGACCCAATGAAAACAGCCCCTGATTTGGTAGTAGAACTATGACTATATAGAAAGAAGGCACGGAGGACATATCTGTTCTTGACGAGTACGAGGGGTGATCGCGAAGATTGTATAATTTGCTTATAAATTATTTATTTTTAGTTAAATATTGATGAAACTTCACTATCTGGATGATCAACATGATTGAAGTTGAAATATAGAACGGAATAAAAATCCGACAAGTTATGCGACAATTAACGGTACCCTTGGCAACGTTACTACACGTGGTTGCCGCACACCAAAATTGCTACATTTTCATCTTTCGTTCTCCTGAAACAATGCAGTCTTATGTGTGACAAGAATTCACGCAAATATAACACATTATACGTCGACGTCATGGGGTCGTTTCCATAAAATATAATGTTGTTTACTACATCCGCTATCAAATTAGCACTGTGTTTATCTGAACAGATAATGAAACGGAAACAACGTTATGACGTCAACGGGTGACACTGAATTGAGGCGCGTTACAGAATGTTCCGTGGGAATATAAAAAAACACTGACTGAAACAAATGAAAAGATGAAAATGTGCGATAATATAAAACGTATAGTCCGGCAGTTACCACTACAACACAGACGATTCAAAGTACACAGAAGATCGACTGAAGTCAACAACAGAGAAAGGTTGCCATCGACTGAGATTCTGTGTGTACGTGAAAAGTGCGAGGAATCATCCGAAAAAACAGACGAAAAACCATTAGACTGATAGTCAGCGAGCTCGAGAAATCTCATTTAACTATGTATGGGTCCTGTACGAAAGAGCCAGGTATGCCTAAAATCAGACATTCGTAGCCGTGTGTTGTGACTTCGTGGGGAAAGTGCTCCATACAGTGGACCTACATTGCGTTTAACGTTATGTGACGTCGTTTAGTTTTCTGGTGTGCGGTGTCTATGCTAAGTGACTGTTTCGGAATCGTCGTAACTATGTAACTGTTTGATGTATTTTTCTAATTTTTATTAGAGAGTTTGATAATGCATAGAAGATTGTGATGGTACTATTTATTATTCCTTATGAGCAAAACAACTCGATTCACAACAAAATTACACGAACTTCACGATCAACCCTCGTAAATAACCACAATCAGTCCATTAAATATGTTGGTTTCCCTCAATTCCCTTCAATTACAACTATATCACTAACCAGACATAAAATATTGTGTTTTCTATTTCAGTTTGCTTCACGAGCAAATATCTTGACGTCATAACATAATATCATGACATCTTATCCAGAATAGTTTTCCCTGCTTGTACTAACGTTGCTTACATACGAGGGACGTTCAATATATAATGTCCATGCCCTTTCCTTTGCATTTGTCTATGACAATATTTGGTAGAATTCTACGATAGCAATCTTATATGAGTATGTTTTTACTCTATGCCTGGAAAATCGCATAGCCTTACGTCAACATTTAAATAATGCATCGAACTTAGAAGAGGGAGGGTATAATCGAGTTTAATGGCCTTATTTTCATTTTAAGCAAAATGTGTGTCATCTTTGCAGTAGTTGTTTAGAAAAGTAAATGTCAGTATTCAATAAATTGCAACATACGATACGATAACTGAACGCTTATTTGTCCATCAGAACTTTAAATAAAAATGAAAGTATTTGTTGTCTATCAGTAAAACGGTCGAAAACAAGGACGATCATTCGAGTTCATACAAAATAATACGACTCGTGTTTGTTCACGCACTAATAACTTCATATCAATTTTATTTAGTTAGCAAATACTTCCAAGAAATTAATGTTGATGGTCTACGGAATACTTCCATGTACATGCACCATAATTATGCCAAATTCTAACCAATAAAACTAATAAAAAAAATGAATTTAATGCATGCTTTTTGGGCTTAGTTCGACACCTATTTCGCCACCTTAAATGATCTTATTTTGTACAAAATGTTCAGTTGTTTACGACACCTTAGTTTTGAAATAAAGTTATTTCATGAAATTAAATTTTAATTCCTGTGTTTATCACTTTCCCTTAAAAAAACATAAACAACAATATGATAATTACATGTTATTGAAATTTTCAGGAAATACATGTATATTGGAATGGTGCAAGATTTCAGAAATGTAAACAAATATCTAGAAATCAACGAATTGTCTGATTTGTGACATTATATATTGAACAACCCTCGTATGTACATGTTCCAGCAGGAGACACTATTAGAGTCAAATAATTTGAAACCCGTATATGAATAATTCATTAGGCAATGAAAGAGTAGGTGCTTCGTCGTGATTGAATATGACTAGGGCATCGATGATCTTTATATAACGGATACGTGACGAAGTAAATGTCTAGTTTCAGGCTAAATTATCGTTTGTCCCAGACATATAAATAAAGGCGGTATAATGAGGTGTTTTCTGACAGGACTGTGGTATTAAATGACTCTCAATACAAGTACCCAGAGAGTTCTAGTTTACATGTCTTAGCTAGAACGAAGCGTGATGACGAATTATAAACCTGTTAGCTATGTTAAGTTTGCTCAGCATACGACATTTGACGACATTGAATATATGTGACGGCGACTGCAGAAATCAGGGCAGACGCGAAAACGGCCATTTTCTATGGTGGCTGATTTATGCCATTTCAGTGTATTGATTACACTTAGTTGGTTCTTTTTTCAGTTTGAATAATGGTTTCTCCTGCTACTACTGGTTTAAAATGACTTCTTTTGCCAAGTCTTGTATTATTCTGATGGGGCTGGACTGTAGTATTGTACCTATACAATAATATGTCACGAAAAATGGGATAAAAAACAATTGAGAGAACATTTTAGTACAAAAACAACCTGAAACAGTCTATTATTGCTTAAATTTTACTGTTACTATGCAAACTATTCTATTCAACCAGTTGTCAAGGACATTTGCATATTTCAAAATGCATATACATTTGTACAATATTTTTAAGATCATATTATGTGTGGATCGTCTTCAATATTACTTGTACGAGGGTCGTTCATTTAATACCCGGACGATCGCCATAGCGCTTGATTGAAGCATGCAATTGTAATAAATTTTCATTCAATAAGACGTACTCACCAACTTGATAATTCGACAAAACTTGGTATAATTGTATCCAACCGAACAAAAACTGTGTTACATGTACTTATTAAAACACTATTATGTAAACCCTTCGTCGAAACAAGTTGAAAGTTCGTATGTGAAATAAGGAATGGTGTGATTTTTATCCTGTAAGTTTTCATCAATATCAGTCCGCTAGTGTTCCAGTAATATCGATCGTCCGGGTATTAAATGAACAACCCTCGTATATAGTATACATTGTATACCATGCTTGCATGTATTTCTCTACATGGGCAAAAAGTGGTGCAGCGCACGATTTTCGACCTAAAAACAACGTAGTCTCAAGTAGTTTTTTTAATATAACTTCTTTGTATAGCCACTGTCTTCAGTCAGATAGGGTGCATAAACCCGGAAAATTGAAAGCTGTTTCATTGGCTTTATGGAACTTGATGCAATTCTATTCCGTTTTAACGTCATCCTTGCCCAACAAACTGATTCCAACTTCGTGAAATGTTTAGGTAGCATACACTTCTGTTCGCAAGTTATGTATCTAGCACAGTTACTTTGGCAAATATTCTGCCAAATGATGAATTAATTGGAAACTTGTAAATATTTAAAGCAGTGTGTAAATATAAATTACGGTGCTTAAGAAATTTTGGAAATATCATCATACGAAGGGTTTGGTAATGGACACTTTGCGAAGGTAGCGTGTATAAACATATACGCGATATTTCAGAAGGAAAGATGCACTTAAAACATTACCGAACAGCCACCAGACACATCAGTTACATAATTATTATTATATGCTGTAAACATAAAGCTAAAATATATACAACAAAACTGCTGCATCTTAAGCAAAACGGACAAGATAAACGCACCCAGTCCCCCCCTTAATGTGCAATATTTACAAGATACGTACAAGCTCTGACAACAGACTAGTATTTCATTACATAACATTTATACTAGTATTTCATTACATTACATTTATACTAGTATTTCAATGAAAAAAAGAGATCAAATCAGTGAAAAATGTTGCGTTTCTATTTTCCCCTTTGATTACATCTCATGTCTTTGTTGTCACATATTTCTGTCTCGTATTGTATTATTAGTTCTTTGATAAGAAACACTATTGTCCTAATTGAACAGTATTGAATGAATTACATATAGTATTATTATTATCTTTATTATTAGATGGCTGGATAAAACAACTTGCATGATTACCCCAATAAGTATTATAGTCACCAGGTATAAACACAACTTTTATCCTAATTGTCCTTTTTCCGAATGCCTTGTTTCAAAACAGGGCTTACAACTTTTATAATGATTATTATTGTTTAGTATTCTTAGACATAAAAGCAACATGATTTGTACTAATTGATGTACTAACATAAAACTTATGCCACACCCTTTAATATAAGAACAGATGAAACTATACTAATGAACATGTACGGCACCTATATAAGACCGACTAGCAATTAATTCATCGAGAATTGACTTAGTTAGTATACTTGGGTTCATGCCTGTATCATTGCCTTCATCCCATGCGAGGAATTTAGTTATCCGTGATAACCTCTAAGTGATTGTATTATAGTTACGGAGGAAAAGAGCGCAATAACTGCAATAATTGCAATGCTGCACTGGAAAAGAGCGAGATAACTCCAATAAGGGATAGCGCAAGCGAAATCCCCCCCCCCCCCCAGCTTAACTGAACACTTGTCTAACGTAGGCCAACGGGTCTCGGGCGAAAGGGGTTAGCGCAGGTGAATTTTCCACAATAGTCAACTCGTTCGTCTAAACATCGGACTAAGTTAGGGACCGCTACACATACGCTTACCAGCGTTGCCAAAAGTTCACAAGCGCCAATAGAAAGTAACTACAACGCTGGCAAACGTTGTCAAGCGCAAAAAAAAAACGTACCCGCCGTCAAACGCCGACAAGTTCGCAACAGTTTACGTGCGCTAGATAGACAACGCTCGTATTGCGTGTGAACCAACAATTTCCTCCTCGACAACGTTATTTTACCTACGTTTGGGGCTCATTTCTCGACTTTTGAAACGCTGACCAACACTTGTGCAAACGTTCGTAGTGTAAACCCACCAACATTTCCCAAACTCGCAGACATTTTTAGGTTTAACACTCGACAGAGAAATAGTATTTAATAGAAGATATCCTGATTGACGACGCAATACAGGCAAGTAAATCACAATCCAATTTATGAAGGCAGTTAAAATACCAAGAGCAGTTGTTTGTTTATGTCACAAGTAAGCAAATATGCGTTTATTGACATCACACTTGAGATCAATTGCTGTACTTAATCCCTAACACAAACAATTCTACACGTTTCCAATAAAATAGATTAGTTGACGCGTTATATAATGTTATTAGAAATCAATGGAAATTCAGATATTATATAAAAGACAATTATAGCTTGATAGCTTAACAGTTATCAGTAAATTTGCATTTAATTGTTATTATACAATATCTTTTTCAACGTCTGATATGAATAATTATTTCAAATGAAAACTTCCCTTACCTAACGAAAACAAATTGTGGAAGTGTTAAAGGTTATAAAATCCTAGGTCGGTGTTGTCGCTTTTACGAAAGACCTATGAGAACAATTCAATTTCACGATTTGAAAAATCACCTTTTGCCGTGTTTATCAGAATATTTTCTTGTCGTCTATAAGCATTGTAGACAGAAAATTAAAATGATACATTCACTAATATATTTACATAACGACCATGTGTTACATAATGAAAGAGGTTTCCAAATTACAGAGACAAATTATTGTAGTTTGGTATACAAGTATAGTTCGCCGGGGATAACTCTAGCCTTATCAATAAACAAACAAAGTAAATTATAATCACTGCACGGTCGAATAGCCGCCAGTTATCAGTGTAGATTTAAAGAGTATAGCATTAAAAGTGTAGTATGCACAATATTGAACAAAAATGAATATCGAAAATGTATTTAATTTTCTTTTTTATGTGTAAACAAAGGCTAGTGTTATCTCCGGCGAACTATATATATTTCGACAACTAAACGTCTTGTTTGACGTTTTCAAAGTACGGGGATGATAGTATATAGTACTGATTGGTCGTGACATTGGTGACGTCACGGCGTTCTAAGACATAACTAAATAATTAAAAATACTAAATGAAGTAAGTTGTTGCTGATATACGAGAGGTGTTCAACATATATTTGAACAGAATTGAACTTCCAATATTTTCATAAATGCCACATCGAAATCGAATTGTGTTTGTTGAAGAGTTTTTATTAATGTATCAAGAGATATACACAACCATGTAGAATGCATATGTAATATCCTTAGAACAGCATCAACCATTGTATCGAGCGAGTTGATTTTGCATTTTTAAGGTAAAAAACCTCCAAGTGCTGAGGCTTACAATTCGCTTCTCTAATCGATGTTTCAATTATATTCACATCCTCATAACTTGATTATTTCACTGCATATATATAAATTGTGAGAGCTGGAAAACCAGTGTTTATCTGAGCATGAAACGAAACAAACATCTTGTTTAATCGATAAATTTAATTGAAAACATGTAACTTTGTTATATTTTAATAGCGAGCAAGACAAATCAATGTTTATCTGAGCAGCATAGCCCAGATTAACGATAATAGACTGGATACTATTCACTGATACTCGTACCTTGTGTATGCAATAGATGCTGGATTTTTCTGGATCTTAGTGAAAGTTGGTCAGAATGTTTGTTTAGATAGAATGAGGATAGAGTTTGAATATTATAGGTCGTCCGGAGTCAAGAACTAGGTCAACGGATCAGCTACAACATGTGGAATCGTAGTTACCAAGGGCCCTCTTGCTAAGTACTGCTTATATTTTACTTAAGAAATAATGAATACGTAGCTATTTGTTGTTGCGTAATAAAATATAGGCACGTGTTTGGATGCGTAGTAATTAAATCACGAGTGCGTAGCACGAGTAATTTAATGTACGCATTCAAACGAGTGCCTATATTTTATAACACAACAAAGCACAACTCCTATTTATTATTTCGATTCTCACATCGCCAATGCTCTGCCATTTATAGCACGATAAAACAGGTTGACGTCAAACTGCTTTCTTTCCTAGGAAAGTTACCGCCACCGTTACGTCATTTGTCATAGTATATGACGTCAAACTTGACGTCATCAATCAGCTATATTTTATCGCGGTAATAAAATATGATAGGCTCAATATACACAAAGAAGGCAAAACTCAAGTGCTATGTTAGAATGTTAAGAATGCTAAGCCCATTATGCCAAATGTCACCAACTTGCTTAATTATATTCATGGTTGCAGTTTTTAGGCAACTTTGTAAATGTGACATATCTTTGTTACTACTGCTGAATGTTACTGTAACTTTACATAATCATTGTCAAACATACAAACAAAGTGGGTTCGAGGGCCAATAACATTTTGCCTAGTATAGTAAGTTACAGGTATCTGCTGGTTCGCGTGGTTTCTTAAGCAGCACAAGCATTTGAGTGAAGCTGTGCTTAGCAGAATTCTGACATAAATTGTTGATGCAACCTTTACTGGTATTGGTTTTAATGTCATCAGTACGCCACACATCTGTACTTTCAGTGCTCTGATTATTTTAAGGGGTGATGTGAAATGTTTGGAAATTAGCAACTATGGTGGCTTTCTTCCTCGGGCATTTTTGAAAACACTGAATACGTCTGATGCATCTAATTTACCTTATTTGTAACGAAAATTATACGTTTATTACAAAATAAAATCTATTGTATTCATCAGTTTTTGAATTTCTGACTTTTTAATGCGCCTGTATCTCGACATTTCTGTACTCGATGTTTTGCACCTTGTGACGAATCAGTTCCTTATCATGTTAATTGCATACAGCTAGCATTTAGCTCACTTTATCCAAATATTGATTATGATGGATTGGATTTGGCGAGCGAAGCGATGAATAAATGCATATCAACATTGTTTTCACATAAAAATGTGATAAATTACCAAGGCTCCGGAGGGTGCACCCCCTCTAAAGCCGCTAGTGGTAAACTATGTACATTTGCCTATATTGCAAACCACGATGCGTTTTTACGTGCAAACAAACATACTTAGAAGACAGCCATATATATCTAATCCAGACATGTTCACTATGCTAGCCTTTATCCTTTCACATTATTTAGACAGTATTCATGTATATCGAATGTGTATTGAACGCGGATCGAAATAGTGTTTGGCTTAATATTATAACGGCATTCAATAGTTGCTCATTAGTTATTTGGCCTATAATTTATAAGTTAAACATTTGTTCTTGACCCAGTTTCTGAAGTCTGAACAAGGTATCTACCGCCTTAATGCAAACGTGTTTGATCTACAGAGATGGAGCTTCACGCTAAATCTATCTCACCCATCAAATGCAATAGCTAAATACATTTTGCAATGTCCTTAAATACTCCAATGAATGTCATTTATTGAAATTGTACCTACTAGAAAACACTAAACAGTAGTGTTTACTCTGTAGCGTTATTTAAAAAGAATTTAAATGGAAATTACGTTATCGAAAGATCCTAAACAACTGTTCAGTCAGAATGCTTATATTGAATTGGATTTTGAAAGAAGAACGTAGACAAATCTATATACTTCATAGAGTTTTCAAGTACAGTATATTAATATACGGTATGGATGTATAAGACACTCAATCATTCTTTGAATTCTTATGATTTATCAGTTTTCATATTATCAAGTTTAAAGGGTTCTCTACATATCTAGTTTGTAGAATCATATTTTGGTTCACAGATATGGAAATATCGATTCCCAATACGATAAAGTATGCATTCCACGTATTGATGCTATTAATTTCAATACCCATTATTGCATTTATTTTCCAGATAATTTGGGAGATATAAATCATAGTTTAGAAGATTAATTTACATTTTATCCATTGCGCATATTAAAATAACGACTTCCTTCCTTCGTGGTTGGTAGCATGTATCGTGCAGTTGAAGGGTTAAAGCATAACATATGTCCTGTCAAAGCGAGGCCACCAACGCTCCCGAGGGACTTGTCAAGCGTCAACAATAAACGTCTACTACATCATATGAATTTTAATTCACATTTTATTTGTAATTACTAATTTTCTGTAACATTCAAATAATGAATTTAAAAAAACCAATATTCCCCAAGTTTTCATAGTATTTGCCGATTCCGGAAGTCGACATTCATAGCTAAAACTGGTACGACGTAAAGTTCATTTACGTGACATTGCCACCAAATAGTTTGAAATTCAACATTATTATAGTTGTATTCATTGATATCAACGGATACCTGAATGCTTAGTTCCCTTCCAACAAAACGTATCGAATACATTGCTGTGTATAATAGACGTACACATTCATATTAGCAGAGAGACCAACAAGAATACACTTGAGCTGACATATTAGCAGAGGGGCCAACAAGACTACACTAGAGCTGACATATGAGCTGAGGGACAAACAAGACATCACTAGAGCTGACATGTGAGCTGAGGGACAAACAATACTACACTAGAGCTGACATATTAGCAGAGGGACCAACAGGACTACACTAGAGCTGACCTATTAGCAGAGAGACCAACAAGACTACACTAGAGCTGACATATTAGCAGAGGGGCCAACAAGACTACACTAGAGCTGACATATGAGCTGAGGGACAAACAATACTACACTAGAGTTGACATATGAGCTGAGGGACAAACAAAACTGCACTAGAGCTGACATATTAGCAATTGGACCGACACGATATTAGCAGGGGACAAACGATACTACGCTAGAGCTGACATATTAGCTGAGGGACATATTTAGCCATGTCCGTCGATTTTGATAGCTTTATTGCATAAACGTACAGTGTTAAATAAATAAACACATTGTAGACCTTTATCTAGTGCAATGTTGTGTGTGTAATGATCAAATTGTAGACCTTAATCCAATTCAATGTTGTGTGTGTAATGATCAAATTGTAAACCTTAGTTTAGTGCAAAGTTGTGTGTCTAATGATAATAAAATTGTAGACCCTAGTTAAATGTAAAGTTGTGTGTGTAATGATAATAACATTGTAGACCCTAGTTTAATGTAAAGTTGTGAGTTTAATGATAATAAAATTGTAGACACTAGATTAGTGCAAAGTTGTGTGTGTAATGATAATACAATTGTAGACCCTAGTTTAGTGTACCGTTGTGTGTGAAATGATAATGAAATTGTAGACATTAGTTTAGTGCAAAGTTGTGTGTGTAAAGATAATAAAATTGTAGACCTTAGTCCATTTCGTACACAGATAAACAACAATAACACTATTTGATTTTCTAGACATTCAGTCATGTGTGCAATAAAAAAGTTGATGATGTATTTCATGTACGAGATGTGCCCAAAAGGTTCGTAGACATCCCAATGATATTCAGTGTCATCAGACCTCTATACTTTATTACGAAATACATATTCTGCAGTAATTTGACTGAATATACTATAAACATAAAAACATTTTATGACATTTTATGTATCATGGTTTTGCTAAGCGGCGCAGGTCAAGTTCGTGAGTTATCACAAGTGTCTACGAACCTTTTAGACAGACCTCGTACCGACGGAATATAACTCCTTAAAACCACGTTAGGTCCGAAATAAACATATAAGGCTAGTATAACTTAAGACACGCAAGGATCTTCCTTCCATTAGGGACGTAAGAAACCGTTCGATGACATCCAGATCATAGATTTACAAAATAATTGTTTAACACCTTAAAAGTCATGGTTCCATGGTCATTTACATATTCTAAGATACGATTTTATCACATTTTTCCATTATCTGATAGCAAAGTGTCTAGAGAACAAGGAAGTACTTCTGAATACGCTCAAGATGTGATATCAATACCAACAGCATTTCGTTTTTGGCCTTATACAACAATTCCTAAGTATGCCATATTCTAGTGTAATTATTATTCGATAGAAATCTACTTAAAATGTACTTTTAGCAATGCTGAACCTTGGGAATTTAAATTGAATCTACAGACGAAATATTTCGTTGTCCATTATTCCATTCCCTCTTACAGATGCTTGGTGTTAACAATTATGTAGAACAGCAATCGTCTGCTCACTAACAGTGCAAGTAACGTCGACAACGATATCTGACATATTCTCTGCTATTTTATGAATATGAAATATCTATCAATAATTAAATTATGCCATTTGACAAATTCCTTATTGACGTATTCAAGTGATCCAACACTTTATACCAACCGTCTCGTAAACATGCTACTACATAGAGAGCGTCCACTTAAGGCGTGTACGGTTGTTGAGGGTCAATCACTTGTCATATAATATGTGTAATTATATGTACCAAATACGAAATAAACATGGTATCAGTACTCGGATTTCTCTTGTTTTATGCTTAGCATTAAACTGGCGTCTGTTCTCATATGACGTCATTGACCATCCAGATTTATATGGAAGCAATAGCGAGTTAGGCAACACTAGATATAAAAGTACAAGTTAGCTGAATCACGTTGCTGTCTCACAACATACCAACTGATCCCTGGGGGTTACACTTGTGTTTTTAAGTAATATGTTATTAGAATGTAAGTAGCCTGTAGTTACAGACGTGATTCGAACAAAGTAAACAGAACAATAAACAGGGTAATTCGTATAAGTAATTTAGATGTAATAATAGAGAGAACTGGAGAATTGAATCATCAACTATGCGGGTCTAGCTAGACCTCTCTAGCTACCAGACATTTTTAATGTTGCATGGCGAAGAATATTTCGGCTGTCTGATAGTGTTTAGGCAAATTCAGCCAGCGTTTATCTGTTCTAGAGCAGTCACTTGTGGCTATGTTAGTCTGTTAGTATCATTAACTCTATCGTGTTGTGAAATTGGTTCTGTTAGGGTTATATTTGGTGACGTCAGCATAATGCTAGGATGATATTTTTACATTATTTCTTGAACGTTCCCGGCAAATTGATAGATCAAACACAGAAACAAGAGAGCCCAAAGGGCCATAGGTCGCTCACCTGACGTAGTAGTTCATGCAAGCCCCTTAATGGTAATCAAGTAAATAAAGTGTTGATGTGTCATACACCAATCTGTTGTCTGACTAAGTTTCAGTAAACTTGGTAATGTAAAAAAGATATGGGAGAAATATAATTATATATCTGCTATATACGATAGTGTCGATAGTATTATGACACTTTAATATGTGTGATTGTGTCAGAACGATGATAGAATGATATCAGGTTTGTCTTTGTTTCAATTCTAACTGAAAATACCATCTTTATTTGTAACTGGGTGAAATTGAAGCCAGTAATACAGACGGGAAGGTTGTACGATAATTATCTGCCGTAGAGATGAAGTGAGAAGAATAGATTTAGTCAAAACAAGCGAAATTGCTGTCTATACAATATTATCGGTATTAATGCAAACACCATAATATGGTTACCATTGAGGTTGCAAAGTCAGCGCGTTCATCTACATGCACGTATTTATACGGATCGTCTTTACTTGCATTATACAACTATACAGTAATTTAAAATAATCAATGACCTTTTATTTATAATATCGATAAAATCTATTGTGCTAAGTTTCCATTATAATTATTTTAAATATGACAAGATCAAATGCTTCAATGTAATAATTTCCAAATAACTTATTTAAATTTCACATTTATATCGAAATTATTTCCAATGGCTGTCAATCTCGTCATAACATGTAGATCTACATCACGAAAGTTCGCAATATCTTCGTAATTTCCATAAACATCAATTCAATGAGACCAAAACACTTATTATCAATTAAATAGATATCTAGACACTTTTGATTGATTTATTCCAAGTACATCTCATTTTCCCAATCCTTCACTTGAACATTGTACTTTAAAAACTGTGAAGTATCAATAATAGTAGTGCATAAGAACTCATTGGATTTCCAGAAATTAGGCGAATGTGTCACCGTTTTGGGGTATTAAGTTACTTTCCAGCTTATAATTTGTAAAGCCAAGCACCAAAGCAGGTACGCAAACAATAACTATATTTAAACCGTATAGCAGTTGGCTCACTAACTGGCCATTTTCAAAACCGATCCACACCGAGACACGACTGCACGACCTCGCCGCCCACACCCTTGCCAGCATTTACATTTACTACAAGGCAATTAAACATAATCGAATAACCAACTTAAGAACTGAACATTTTCTATTTGCATCAACGGCTTCGTATCAGGTTTTGGCAGTCAAATACACAGCACGTAATGGCGATTATTTCCTACACTTAACGTGATTGGTGCATTATAAATATGTCTGGACAAAGTAACTTGACGACGCAGAAGTAAATACTTTAATTTAGTTGATACAAAGCAGCTGTGTGGTTTATATATAACTCAAACGTGTATCATCTGCCAGCACGTTGGAATCAATCCATGCCGTTATCCAAGCTAGATAAGTACAATGTATTAATTTACTTTATTAGAACTTAGTAATACTTGGTACGTTAATTCACACCCCAATCCCTCAACAAAGTGCATGAAGAGGAGACAATCCCTAAACGATGTGCATAAAGGGGAGACACTCCCTATCAAGGGAAATCACGCTTGATATTTGATAAAAAATATGCACATGGGAACGAGACCATTGGTAAACATACAACTACATATCTTCAATAAAAAAACTTCCGTTTAACCTTGTACCAGTTTATTATACCGACGACTACAAACTGACCATAAATAAAGTTTAATTACAACCCCTGATACCGACATTAAAGACATGATATCTTTTATAGACGTTTTACAAAATCATTGTGGAATAAATTCCACCATAAAGCAATTTATAAAGCATTAACACGTACCATCATATGATTGAACATATCGAACTGACAATTAACATTCAAATAACTAATAAACTTTCTGATGTCACTGTTATCTGTTCATTATCATAGCTGTGTGCAGTTGATAACCTTTCTTTATGGACGTTGTAGTTTCAAAAGTGCAGTGCAGTTGTCTAAGAAAGATATTTTATATTAATTAATTTCAGTTCGTTCACCTTTTACCACTGTTGCGCGCTCTGTTGTATTTATCATCCAATGTTAACCAGACTCTTGCACTTCAATGCTGTCGCACATAATGATGACCATCGTTTTTCGCGACATGCATTTATGAACATTGATATCTTTGCTGTTACTTGGATTTTTCGCAATTATGTGATTAGTTTTCTGTTCTTTTCACTTTTTTGCGCTCATAATCTAAGGGAAGTTACTCATGGTGACTCAACCTCAACGAGTCATATAGCAATACATATAGGGAACTTGCTTTTTTGTTAATTTGCGCTCATTATATATCTAAGGCAGGAAACGTGACACAAACTACATGACTCACTGTAGCCGTGTGATTACCTGCGCCCAATGCTGCTGTAACTGTATACATGAGCTCTCTCACAATGGAGGCAAAATGGAGAACGTATAACACACATTTTGCACATCAGTGTTTGTATTAAAGCATGCAGCGTTTCCGTGGCCCAATGGTGAAGCTATCTACTATCTACATACCTTCAGATCGGGTGGTCAAATGTTCATGCATTAAACGAAATAATCAATAAATCAAACATATGGACACCACCATGCTGACGCGGAAAATCAAATGGTCATCGGCAGCGAGTCTATTAGGCTGACTGAACATTTTTACTAAAGAAACGGTCGCACTATTACACTATTACAATAATTTTAATCGTCAAGAAATAAACATTAATGCGCGTACATGTAGTTTGTAGACAGTAACACGTCGGGGAGTTATATTTTCTGACAAAAACTCTGACAATGAGGATTTACACCTAACAAATTCAGTTGTAAACTACAAAATAGACAGCAAAATAGACATAGATTTCAACATGATTTGTGGAAGTGTTTGGCTTATTTGACAGAATGCAAAATAAATGGAAATAAAAAATCGCATAGGAGGAATGAAACGAATTTTCCATCGCCAAACATTAACATTTAACTGATGAAGTCAAAATACAAAGGTCCATATTTCCTTTAATTTTTCAGAATAAGGTACCCAGCGTAATCTTATACCGTTCACATAATTATGCAGCCACGTGCTATCTCAAATGCTCTTGTGTTATATCAAGTGTGTATGTTTTCCACAATATAATTCCTTCTTGATCTTGGGAATAGGAATAAGACGCTTCAGATGTACACGTAGACTAGTGGTTGACCGCTTCCTAGGAAAGCGAGAGACCATGATTCGTTCCACGGCGGCCCCCAGAATGGTATATCGTTTTCCTTGTACAATAACGCCATTGTAGCGTATGTCAGCGTATTAATTTTATGCATTTATATTTATTCATAACATCAATATTTCCACTTAAAAATCAACAGGGGAATAGTGATGAAATCAGTGTGATTATTTGGATTGACTCTGTTTCCACAACACTATCAGCTAATTACTAATTACCCAGCAAGCAGTCTTTAGATTCTGAGAAATTAATTAACCAGTATTGTGACATTTGAATCAATTTTATGACTTATTTGCTTGATAAGTCAGTTGATTGACCTTCTATCGTTTTAAACATATAGTCATACTGGAAGACATCTTTAGTTGGATTCAAAGTTTTATAATAAAAGTTTCATGAGTTTTATTTATTTTTGTTTTTGTTTCTCAGAAAAAAGATCAACAAGGATTAAAGCATCTCTTTAGTTAATGAAAAATAAATTTACACGAAGGAACTGCAGAATTTCAGAAGAATAAGCCCAACTACGCCATTGTATGATTTGCTATCATTTTAAGGCTTATCATCTCAAAGTTTACAAAAACGATACGTTCATTTGTGACTAGGTGGCATCTCCTCTTCATTCTGTCCCATAGTCGGGAAATTATCGTGATTACGGTCCATCGCATGCATTGACAGTGTAGTAAAACCTAGGTCACACCAGGCCTCGATTTCCTGAAACATCTCAATCTCAGCAAGATCTCATCTCAAATATTGACAGGTGGCTTTATGTTTATTTCGATGCCAGACTGAACTCAAAATTAGCATCACTAAACAGAAATGTTATTCTAAGTTTATTTAAGTCAGAACTTCAGATTTAGCTCTAATTCCGAGTTGAGATTTCTACTTGAGATGCTTCAGGAGATCGGGGCCAGCATTGCAGCAGACACATACATTGTTTGGGCACATTTTGGGAAAACACTTATCATGTTATGTATGACAGCCGCAAGACTTGTCTGTAATTTTATTTCTATCTTTGGCAATAATAAATTGTGCGACCAAATAATAGTGTGGTTGCTGAGACACCTAACATAAACGGAATTGTCAAACGCGGGTATCTGACAATGCTACTAAACAGACTTTCAGACATATACGAATGTCTTAGCAAATATGTGTACATCATAATTGTTAAAGAAAATGAAAATTGATGTCCTAGTTTTTCCTTACGGATGCTTATATTGATCAAACAACAAAACATAACTAGGCCATTGTAAAACAATGAGGTTAAACTAAGGTACAGTTGAATGATATATTGATAAATTAATAGAGTTCAATGTATCTTCAACGTCTGTACCTTGAATAGAATTATGTTCTTAACAACCCCGCATAAACAAGGACCACCCGGAAAGCAACATATCAAACTATATGTTACAATTGATATAAATATCAGTTAGATAAGAGATAAGATGATTTACACATGCTTCATATTCTGTCTTATTATTGCTTCTGCATTATAATAAATATCAAAATGTTTACATTGAAGTTTAAACATAGGCGATTATTTTATTACAGAGCAAAACTATTTTTAACGACACCGCTTGATAACGCCAATTCCTAGCCGAAGTATCGGAAATTAGACAACTTATGCGTAATCTGTCTTCAAAAACCACCAATTTCCAGACAAGTTTGACTGTATTGTGTTTTGTTTCACAATACACGGACTTCAAATGAGAATGCTAATCCTGCGACTTATGGCCACGTGTTGGAGAATAATTCTCACTACATGATAAGTCCTAATAATCTGTCATAATTACCGGCTAAGTACGATTCCTCACTGAACCTAAAATATCTATATCTTTTCTATGTTTATCTTTATTTACAATAATATCATTCATATTCGTGGGGTAAATTTTTTATGAATTTACTGAAGGCACTTGGCCACAAAAACGAATCCCCACGAATATACCAACATATAAAACGCGGTAATAAGTGACTTTCCATAAAAATGCAACCCGCGAAATTGAATTTTATTATTAAATTCCATTAAATTAAATGCAAACGAAATTAGATAATTTTACAGTTTATACGATTTTTTTCTTTTTAATAATTAAGCTGGCGTCTTGAAAATATGTCTGAAAATAGTGCCTCAAACAGACAAGGTGTAAAGATAATGCAAAATCATTTAAAAAGAAATAAAGCTCACGAGTTTATGTTCCTTAAATAATGCTAACGACTTCAATATGTCTGGTTTATATAATCTGATGGTAATGCTTTCGAAGGTATGCACTTTGCATAATCGCACCGCCTCATGGAAAGAAACACCGTTGAGCAAATTATCCTAGTCATTAGGAAACAAGACTATTTTTGATGCAATGCATCAAAAGACGGGGCGAAAGTTTTTGAATGCTTTATTTTAAACACAATGATCTATCTTAGGGGTTTTAATGGGGCCTGTTAAGAGTATATTTTGAACAAACCTTCTCTTGATTAGATCTACTGACTTAATAACTGACCCTATGGTTGAATTAGGACCGGCTTTAATATATCCGAACATTCAACAGTATAGTTTAAACATATTTATTTCCATTATGAACAACATATTTATAAACAATAACATATACATTGCAATTCTTAGAAGGAGAGATTAGTACGACAGACCAAGTCTTATAGAGTTCTTCTCCTATGTGGACTATGTAAAATATGCTATGAAAGAGACTGTATACTATTCACTGATACTCGTAACTTGTGTATGCAACATATGCTGGATTTTCTGGATCTTAGTGAAAGTTGGTCAGAATGTTTGTTTTGATAGAATAGAGATAGAGGTCGAATATAGGCCATCCGGAGTAAAGAACTAGGTCAACGGTTCAGCTACGACGATGTAATCCTAGTAAACAAGGACCCTATTGTAAGTACTGCTTGTATATTACTGTTACTTTACAAAATTATTGCAGACAAAAAGAGTGCGAGGGCTAAGCCCGTTATGCCCAAGGTCACCAACTTGCATGGTTATTTTCATGGTTAGAGTTTTTCGGCTACTATATATTTGTTACTACTGTTGAATTTTAATTTCATTTTACATAATCATTGTCAAGCATACAAACAAAGTGGGTGCGAGGGTTTTGCACATTTTGCCTAGCATAGTCAGATCCAGGTATTTGATGGTTCGTGTGGTGTCTTATGCAGCACAAAAGTTTGAGAGAGGTTGGGCTTAGCAGAATTCGGACATAAAATGTTGATGCAACCTTTATTGGTATTGGTTATAATGGCATCAGTACGTAACACATCTTGACTTTCAGTGCTTTCATTATTTTAAGGGGAGACATTCAATGTTTGGAACCAAGCAACTAATAACCAAGCAACTAATGTGGTTTTATTCCTCGGGCCTTTTTGAAAACACTGAATTCGTCTGTTGCATCTGATTTACATTTTTTGAAACAAACATGATATGTTCATTACAAAATAAATGTATTGTATTCATCATTTTTTTGAATTTCTAACTTTTTAATGCTCATGTGTCTCGAAATTTCTGTACCCGATGTTTGGCACCTTGCGACAAATCAGTTCCTTATCATGTTAATTGTATACAGCTAGCATTTAGCTCACTTTATCAAGATATTAAAGATGGATTGGACTCGGCGAGCGAAGCGTAAAAAAGCAATTAACATTGTTTTCACATAAAAATGTGATAAGTTACCTAGGCTCTGGAGGGTGCGCCCCCTCTATGGCCTCAAGTGGTAACCCATGTACATTTGCAAACCACGATGCGTTATTACGTGCAAACAAACATATTTAGAAGACAGCCATATATATCTTATTTAGATTTTTTCATTCTGCTTGTCTTTATCCTTTCACATTATTTAGACAGTGTTCATGTTAAACGAATGTGTATTGAACGCGGATCGTAATAGTGTTAGGCTTTATATTATAACGGCATTCAATAGTTGCTCATTCATTATTTGGCCTACAATTTATAGGTTAAATATTTGTTCTTACCCCACTTTCCGAAGTCTGAACAAGGTGTATACCGCCTTATTGCAAACGTGTTTGATCTACAGAGATGGAGCTTTATGCTAAATCTATCTCACCGTCAAGTGCAATAGCTAAATACATTTTGCAATGTCCTTAAATACTCATGTGAATGCCATTTATTGAAATTGTACCTACTAGAAAACACTAAACAGTAGAGTTTACACTGTAGCGTTATTTAAAAAGGATTTAAATGGAAATTACGTTATCAAAATAACCTAAACTGTTGAGACAGAATACTTATATTGAATTGGATTTTGAAAGAAGAACGTAGACAAATCAACATACTTCATATACTTTTTCAAATACAGTGTATTAATATACGTTATGGATGTGTAAGACACTCAATCATTCTTTGAATTCTTTTGATTTATCAGTTTTCATATTATCAAGTTTAAAGGCTTCTCTTCATATCTGGTTTGTAGAATCATATTTTGGTTCACAGATATGGAAATATTAATTCCCAATACGATAAAATGTGCACTTCACGTATTGATGCTATTGATTTTAATACACATTATTTCATTTATTTTCCAGATAATTTAGGATGTATAAATCATAGTTAAGAAGATTAATTTACATTTTATCCATTGCGCATATACAAATAACGCCTCCTTACTTCGTGGTTGGTAGCGTGTATCGTGCTTTTGAAAGGTTAACGCATAACATCTGTCAAGTCAAAGCGAGGCCACCAACGCACCGACGGACTCTGCATATGTTATAAAACAAAAAACACATTTTGTTAAATTACGTTGTGGATGTTACTGACGTCAACACCTGCGCCGCTCGGGTATGAGTGAGTGCACATGAATTGTTTTAGAAATAATTACTCCACGCACTGAAATTATCTGTTTTATATGTAATTGCAATGTTATTTGTTATACTGAAGTTTGATGTGGATATGTTGTTTTGTTTTCATTTTATCACAAGTGTCTACGAACTTTTTGGACACACGTCGTACCGATGAAATACAACTCCATAAAACCACATTAGGCCGGAAAAAAACATATAAGGCTAGTATAACTTAAGACACGCAAGGATCTTCCTTTCATTAGGGACTTAAGACACCGTTCCATGACACTCAGGGCATATATTTACAAAATAATTGTTTAACACCCTAAAAGTCATGGTTCCATGGTCATTTACATATTCTAAGATACGATTTTATCACATTTTTCCATTATCTGATTGCAAAGTGTCTAGAGAACAAGGAATAACTTCTGGATACGCTCAAGATGTGATATCAATACCAACAGCATTTCGTTTTTGGCCTTATACAACAATTCCTAAGTATGCCATATTCTAGTGTAATTATTATTCGATAAAAAATCTACTTAAAATGTACTTTTAGCATTGATGAACCTTGGGAATTCAAATTGAATCTACAGACGGAATAACTCTTTTTATTTCGTTGTCCATTATTCCATTCCCTCTCACAGATGCTTGGCGTTAACAATGTTAACAATTATGTAGAACAGCAATCGTCTGCACACTAACGCTGCAAGTAACGTCGACAACGATATCTGAGTGACATATTCTCAGCTATTTTATGAATATGTAATATCTATCAATAATTAAATTTTGCCATTTGACAAATTCCATATTGACGAATTTAAGTGATCCAAAATTTATACCAACCGTCTCAAAACATGCTACTACATACAGAGCGTCCGCTTAAGGCGTGTACGGTTGTTGAGGGTCAATCACTTGTCATATCATATGTATAGTTATATGTACCAAATACGAAATGAACATGGTATCAGTACTCGAATTTCTCTTGTTTTATGCTTAGCATTAAACTCGCTTCTGTTCTCATATGACGTCATTGACCATCTAGACGTATATGGTAGCAATAGCGAGTCAGTTAACACTAGACGGTATAAAAATACGAGAAATCTGAACCACGTTGCTGTCTTTCAACATACCAACTGATCCCTGGGGGTCACATTTGTGTTTTTAAGTAAGATGTTATTAGAATGTAAGTAGCATGTAGTAATAGACGTGATTCGAACAAAGAAAACAGAACAATAAAACATGGTAATTTGTATAAGTAATTTAGATGCAATAATAGAGAGAGCTGGAGAATTGAATCATGAACTATACGGGTCTAGACCTCTCTAGCTACCAGACATTTTTAATTTAGTGTTTCGGCCGATTTAGCCAGCGTTTATTTGTTCTAGAGCAGTCACTTGTGGCTATGTTAGTCTGTTAGTATAATTATCTCTATCGTGTTGTGAAATTGGTCCTGTTGGGGTTATATTTGGTGACGTCAGCATAATGTTAGGATGATATTGTTTACATTATTTCTTGAACGTTCTCGGCAAATTGTTAGATCAAAGATAGGAACAAGAGAGCCTAAAGGGCCATAGGTGGGTCACCTGTCGTAGTAGTTCACGCAAGCCCCTTAATGGTAATCAAGTAAATAAAGTGTTTATGTGTAATACACCAATCTGTTGTCTGACAAGATTCAGTAAAATTGATAATGTAACAAAGATATGGGATAATTGTACGAATAAATATAATTATATATATGTTATATACTATAGTGTCGATAGTATTTTGACACTTTAATATGTGTAATTATGTCAGAACGATGATAGATGTCAGGTTTGTATTTGTGTTAACTTTAACTGAAAGTGCCATCTTTATTTGTGACTGGGTGATATTGATGCCAGTGATACTGACGAGAAGGTTGTACAATGATTTTCAGCCGTAGAGTATAAAGTGAGATGAATAGATTTAGTGTAAACACGTGACGTTGCTTTCTATATAATATTATCGGTATTAATGTTAAATCAGTGCTTACATCGTATGGTAACCCTTGAGGTTTCGAAGCAAACGCTTTCAGCTATCTGCACGTATTGATACGCATCGTCTTTATTTGCATTATACATCTATATAGTAATTTGAAATAATCAATGACATTTTATTTATAATATCGATACAATTTATTGTGCCAAGATTCCATCGACAATTATAATTATTTTAAATATGATAATATCAAATCACTCAATGCTATAATTTCCAAATAACTTATTTAAATTTAACATTTATAACGAAATAATTTCCAATGACTGGCAAATCTAGTCATAACATGTAGTTCTACATCATGAAAATTCGCATTATCTTCGTAATTTCCATAAACATCAATTCAATGAGACTAAAACACAGATAAAACAAACACTTATTATCAATTATATTATTAATTGATATCTAGACACTTTTGATTTATTTATTCCAAGTACATATCGTTTTCCCAATCCTTTACTTGTACATTGTAGTGCATAAGAACTCATTGGATTTCCAGAAATTGGGCGAATGTGTCACCGCTTTGGGGTATCAAGTCGGTTGGCTCACTGACTGGCCATTCTCAGAACCGATCCACACCGAGACACGACTGCACGACCTCCCCGCTCCTCCTTGCCAGCATTTACATTTACTACAAGGCAATTAAACATAATCGAATAACCAACTTAGGAACTGAACATTTCCTATTTGCATCAACGGCTTCGTATCAGGTTTGGGTAGTCAAATACACAGCACGTAAGGGCGATTATTTCCTACACTCAACGTGATTGGTGCATTATAAATATGTCTGGACAAAGTAACTTGACGCAGAAGTAAATACTTTAATTTAGTTGTTACAAAGCAGCTGTGTGTCCCTATCAAGGGAAATATTTCTTGATATTTGATAAAAAAATATGCACATGGGAACGAGACCATTGGTAAAATAAAAAAAATACGAAAGTTCAATCAATTAGGGCCTGCAATTACTGAAAATCCAATATTAAACGAAAATAGTGATTCAGGTCAGAAGTTCAATCTAGTAGATTTTATGAATGACCTATATTCGTAATACATAATTCTGTGCCTAACACGGGCCAAGTGCCCGAGGCAGACGCATGAAACCATCGGCGATTACTCGTGAATAAGGTTGGAATTACGTGTTTAATTGTCATGGTTAGTAAGCAAATACGTCTTTTTTCAATACATTGATCAACAAAAACGTGAATTTATCGGTATCAATGACAATATTTCTGGACTAAAAGTGGTTGACAAGAAGCGCCGGTGTTTGCAAATAAAGTGTGACTGAAGCTGGCAGCGAGCATGCGCAAACGGATTTGATACTCGGATTGTTTTGACTTTACCGGTAATTAGTATATCCCGGTAATAGGTATATTGAGGATACAACTACATATCTTCAATAAAAAAACTTCCGTTTAACCTTGTACCAGTTTATTATACCGACGACTATAAACTCACCATAAATAAAGTTTAATTACAACCCCTGACACCGACATTAAAGACATGATATGTTTTATAGACGTTTTACAAAAATCATTGTGGAATAAATTCCACCATTAGGAAATTTATAAAGCAATAACACGTACTATCATATGATTGAACATATCGAACTAACAATTATCATCCAAATAACTAATAAACTTTCTGATGTCACTGTTATCTGTTCATTACCATATCTGTGTGCAGTTGATAACCTTTCTTTATGGACGTTGTAGTTTTAAAAGTGCAGTGCAGTTGTCTAAGAAAGATATTTTATATTAATTAATTTCAGGTCGTTTACCTTTTACCACTGTTGCGCGCTCTCTGGTATTTATCATCCAATGTTAACCAGACTCTTGCTCAATGCTGTCGCACATAATGATGACGATTATTTTTCTTCTTTGCTGTTACTTGGATTTTTCGCAATTATGTGATTAGTTTTCTGTTCTTTTCACTCTTTTGCGCTCATAATCTAAGGGAAGTTAGTCATGGTGACACAACCTCATCGAGTAATATAGCAATACATTTAGGGAACTTGCTTTTTTATTAATTTGCGCTCATTATATATCTAAGGGAGGAAACGTATCACAAACTACATGACTCATTGTAGCCGTGTGATTACCTGCGCCCAATGCTGCTGTAACTGTATACATGAGTTCTCTCACAATGGAAGCAATATGGAGAACGTATAACACACATTTTGCATATCAGTGTTTGTATTAAAGCATGCAGCGTTTCCGTGGCCCAATGGTGAAGCTATCTACTATCTACATACCTTCAGATCGGGTGGTCAAATGTTCATGCATTAAACGAAATAATCAATAAATCAAACATATGGACACCACCATGCTGACGCGGAAAATCAAATGGTCATCGGAAGCGAGACTATTAGGCTGACTGAACATTTACACTAAAGAAACGGTCGCACTATTACACTATTACAATAATTTCCACAGCACTATCAGCTAATTACTGATTACCCAGCAAGCAGTCTTTAGATTCTGAGAAATAAATTAACGAGTATTGTGACATTTGAATCAATTTTAAGACTTATTTGCTTGATAAGTCAGTTGATTGACCTTCTATCGCTTCAAACATTCAGACATCTTTACTTGGAAACCCAGTTTTATAATAAAAGTTTTATTAGTTTTATTTATTTTTGTTTTTGTTTCTCAGAAAAAGGATCAACAATGATTAAAGCATATTTTCAATTAATGAAAAATAAACCTACATGAAGGAACTGCAGAATGTTAGAAGAATAAGCCCAACTACGCCATTGTATGATTTGCTATCATTTTAAGGCTAATCATCTCAAAATTTACAAAAACGATTATTTGTGACTAGGTGGCGATGTTAAACTCCTCTTTTATTTCTGCACCATCGTGGGATAGCCACGGTTGTCGAGATTACGGTCCGTCGCATGCATTGGCAGTGTAGTAAAGCCTAGGTAACACCAGCATTGCGGAAGACACATACACTGTTTGGGCACATTTTGGGGAAACACTTGTGTTATGTATGACAGCCGCAAGAATTGTCTGTAATTTATTTCTATTTCTATCTTTGGCAGTAATAAAATGGGCGACCAAATAATAGTGTGATTGCTGAGACACCTAGCATAAACGGAATTGTCAAACGCGGGTATCTGACAATGCTACTAAACAGACTTTCAGACATACATGTATACGAATGCCTTAGCAAATATGTGTACACCATAATTGTAAAAGAAAATGAAAATTTATTGTCCTAGTTTTTCCTTACGGTTTCTTATATTGATCAAACAACAAAACATAACTAGGCCATTGTAATACAATTAGGTTAACCTAAGGTATAGTTGAATGATATATTGATATATACAGTTCAAGGTATCTTCAACGTCTGTACTTTGAATAGAATTATGTTCTTAATAACCCCGCATAAACCAGGACCACACGGAAAGCAACATATCAAACTATATGTTACAATTGATATAAATATCAGTTAGATAAGAGATAAGATGATTTACATATGCTTCATATTCTGTCTTATTATTGCTTCTGCATAATAATAAATATCAAAATGTTTACATTGAAGTTTAAACATAGGCGATTATTTTATTACAGAGCAAAACTATTCTTAACGACACCGCTTGATAACACCAAGTCCTAGCCGAAGTTTCGGAAATCAGACAACTATTGCGTAATTTGTCTTCAAAAACCACCAATTTCCAGACAAGTTTCACTGTATTGTGTTTTGTTTCACAATACACGGAATTCAAATAAGAATGCTAATCCTGCGACTTATGGCCACGTGTTGGGGAATTATTCTCACTACATGATAAGTCCTTATAATCTGTCATTATTACCGGCTAAGTACGATTCCTCACTGAACCTAAAATATCTATATATTTCCTACATGTATGTTTATCTTTATTTACAATAATATCATTCATATACGTGGAGTAAATTTTTTACTATAGGTACTAGACCACAAAAACAAATCCCCACGAGTATACCAACATATCAAACGCGGTAATACGTGACTTTCCATAAAAATGCAACCCACGAAATTCAATTTTATTATTAAATTCAATTAAATTAAATGCCAACGAAATTAGATAATTTTACAGTTCATACGATTTTTTTCTTTTTGATAATTAAGCTAGCGTCTTGAAAACGTGTCTGAAAATAATGCCTCAAACAGACAAGGTGTATAGATAATGCAAAATCATTTAAAAAGAAATAAAGGTCACGATGTTATGTTCCTTAAATAATGCTAACGACTTCAATATGTCTGGTTTATATAATCTGATGTTAATGCTTTCGAAGGTATGCACTTTGCATAATCGCACCGCCTCATGGAAAGAAACACCGTTGAACAAATTATCCTAGTCATTAGGAAACAAGCCTATTTTTGATGCAATGCATCAAATGACGGGGCGAAAGTTTTTGAATGCTTTATTATAAACACGATGATCTATCTTAGTTGTTTTAATGGGGCCTGTTAAGAGTATATTTGGAACATACCTTCTCTTGATTAGATCTACTGACTTAATATCTGACCCTATGGTTGAATTTGGACCGGTTTTAATCAATCCGAACATTCAACAGTATAGTTTAAACATATTTATTTCCATTATGAACAACATATTTATAAACAATAATATGTACATTACAATTATTATAAGGAGAGGATTAGTACGACAGACCAAGTCTTATAGAGTTCTTCTCCTATGTGGACTTCAGTATTCAAATTCATGTTTTGCCTGGAATTACAATATGCTATGAAAGAGACTGTATACTTTTCAGTGATACTTGTAACTTGTGTATGCAATAGATGCTGGATTTTTCTGGATCTTAGTGAAAGTTGGTCAGAATGTTTGTTTAGATAGAATGAAGATAGAGGTCGAATATAGGCCATCCGGAGTAAAGAACTAGGTCAACGGTTCAGCTACGACGATGTAATCCTAGTAAACAAGGACCCTATTGTAAGTACTGCTTGTATATTACTGTTACTTTACACAATTATTGCAGACAAAAAGAGTGCGAGGGCTAAGCCCATTATGCCCAAGGTGCAAACTTGCTTGGTTATTTTCATGGTTAGAGTTTTTCGGCTACTATATCTTTGTCACTACTGCTGAATTTTAATTTCATTTTACATAATCATTGTCAAGCATACAAACAAAGTGGGTGCGAGGGTTTTGCACATTTTGCCTAGCATAGTCAGATCCAGGTATTTGATGGTTCGTGTGGTGTCTTATGCAGCCCAAAAGATTGAGAGAGGTTGGGCTTAGCAGAATTCGGACATAAAATGTTGATGCAACCTTTATTGGTATTTGTTATAATGGCATCAGTACGCAACACATCTTGACTTTCAGTGCTTTGATTATTTTAAGGGGAGACATGAGATGTTTGGAACCAAGCAACTAATAACCAAGCAACTAATGTGGTTTTATTCCTCGGGCCTTTTTGAAAACACTGATATCGTCTGTTGCATCTGATTTACATTTTTTGTAACAAACATGATATGTTCATTACAATATAAATCTATTGTATTCATCATTTTTTTGAATTTCTAAATTTTTAATGCGCATGTGTCTCGAAATTTCTGTACCCGATGTTTGGCCACCTTGCGACAAATCAGTTCCTTATTATGTTAATTGTATACAGCTAGCATTTAGCTCACTTTATCAAAATATTGAAGATGGATTGGATTCGGCGAGCGAAGCGTTAAAAAGCAATTAACATTGTTTTCACATAAAAATGTGATAAGTTACCTAGGCTCTGGAGGGTGCGCCCCCTCTATGGCCTCAAGTGGTAACCCATGTACATTTGCAAACCACGATGCGTTATTACGTGCAAACAAACATATTTAGAAGACAGCCATATATATCTTATTTAGATTTTTTCATTCTGCTTGTCTTTATCATTTCACATTATTTAGACAGTATTCATGTTAAACGAATGTGTATTGAACGCGGATCGTAATAGTGTTTTGCTTTATATTATAACGGCATTCAATAGTTGCTTATTAATTATTTGGCCTACAATTTATAGGTTAAACATTTGTTCTTACCCCACTTTCCGAAGTCTGAACAAGGTGTTTACCGCCTTATTGCAAACGTGTTTGATCTACAGAGATGGAGCTTCATGCTAAATCTATCTCACCGTCAAATGCAATAGCTAAATACATTTTGCAATGTCCTTAAATACTCCAATGAATGCCATTTATTGAAATTGTACCTACTAGAAAACACTAAGCAGTAGTGTTTACACTGTAGCGTTATTTGAAAAGAATTTAAATGGAAATAACGTTATCAAAATAACCTAAACTGTTGAGACAGAATACTTATATTGAATTGGATTTTGAAAAAAGAACGTAGACAAATCAACATACTCCATAGAGTTTTTCAAATACAGTGTATTAATATACGTTATGGATGTGTAAGACACTCAATCATTCTTTGAATTCTTATGATTTATCAGTTTTCATATTATCAAGTTTAAAGGCTTCTCTTCATATCTGGTTTGTAGAATCATATTTTGGTTCACAGATATGGAAATATCTATTCCCAATACGATAAAATGTCCACTTCACGTATTGATGCTATTGATTGTAATACTCATTATTTCCTTTATTTTCCAGATAATTTAGGATTTAGAAATCATAGTTAAGAAAATTAATTTACATTTTATCCATTGCGCATATTCAAATAACGCCTCCTTACTTCGTGGTTGGTAGCGTGTATCGTGCATTTGACAGGTTAACGCATAACATCTGTCAAGTCAAAGCGAGGACACCAACGCACCCGACGGACTCTGCATATGTTATAAAACAAAAAACACATGCGTCAACAATAAACGTCTACTACGTCTTATGTTTTTTTTACTTCACATTTGTCGACGCTCATAACTAAAACTGGTACGACGTAACTTTCGTTTACGCGACATTGCCACAACATCGCTTGAAATTTAACATTATTATAGTTGTATACATTGCTATCAACGGATACCCAAATGCAACGTTTCCTTCCAACAAAACATATCGAATGAATTGCTGTGTATAAAGACGTACACATTCATATTAGCAGAGGGACTAACAAGACTACACTAGAGCTGACATATTAGCAGAGGGGCCAACAATACTACACTAGAGCTGACATATTAGCAGAGGGGCCAACAAGACTACACTAGAGCTGACATATTAGCAGAGGGGCCAACAATACTACACTTGAGCTGACATATTAGCAGAGGGGCCAACAAGACTACACTAGTGCCGACATATAAGCAGAGGGGCCAACAAGACTACACTAGAGCTGACATATTAGCAGAGGGGCCAACAAGACTACACTAGAGCTGACATATTAGCAGAGGGGCCAACAAGACTACACTTGAGCTGACATATTAACAGAGGGGCCAACAAGACTACACTAGCGCTGACATATTAGCAGAGGGGCCAACAAGACTACACTAGAGCTGACAAATTAGCAGAGGGGCCAACAAGAATATACTAGAGCTGATATATTAGCCGAGGGACATATTTTGCTATGTCAGTCGATTTTGGTAGCTTTATTACTGTGTGAAATAAATGATCAAATTGTAGACCTTAGTCTAGTGCAAATACTGTAGCGCACTGAAAATCCAAAGCCACACAGAAATGACGGCAGCGCCTAGCCATCCACGCAAGAGTCAGACATAGAACGAAACTATCCACATCCCCAAAAATGGATAATCTAAGCAAGCCTATAATTATACCCACTTCGCAATGAATGGCACACTGTAGACTTCGAACTACATGTATGTGCATAATTAGCCATAGAGGGAGGTAATTATAAATGATAACTACACTGAAGTGTGCAGTGTGATGATCAAATTGTAGACCTCAGTCTAGTGCAAAGTTGTGAGTGTGATGATCAAATCGTATATCTTAGTCTAATGCAAAGTTGTGTGTGTAATGAATAAAATTAATAATGTAACGTTGTACATTTCGTACAAAGATGAACAACAATAACCCTTTTTGATTTTCTAGACATTAAGTCATGTGTGCAATAAAAAAGTTGATGATGTATTTCATGTACGAGGTGTGTCCAAAAAGTTAGTAGACATCCCAATGTAAAAAATATCCGGCATCACCAGACGTCTATACTTTATTACAAAATACATATTATGCAGTAATTTGACTGAATATACTATTAAAATAAAAACATTTCATGAATCACGGTTTTGCTAAGCGGCGCAGTTCAAATTCGTTAGTTAGTATGTTTGATATATGTAATGTCATGGTAATTGCGTAATTTTGGTGCGAATCAATTCTAGTTTGTCAACGTACCACGAGGTTGTGTTGACGTCGCGTCCGCCAAATATCATTACAATAGAACACCTATATGTTGAAAAAAAAATTATCATGAGGACCGAATGAATTATTTGAAACGAAATTTACCTCTTTTGACGTCGAAGCACAACGGACTATCATTAAATTGTGTGTATTATTGGACAAGACACTCGTTCACACCATTAAACGCTTTGGTCTGCTACAGACAAGGAGTCCGTGTGTAGAGCAATTGTTTACAACTGGCACAAGCGATATTCAGAAGAACGACTAATAAAGCAGACGGTAGGAGCGGACGACCGAAAATTATAAACGACGTTATTGTGACGTCTATAGAAGAGATCGTCAATAAGGATAGACGTGTGAGTATTCGTGAGGAACGATCAGAATTGAGCCATGTGACAGTTAATAACATACTCAAGCAGCAGTTAGATATGAACAAGGTATGCACACGATGAATGCCAAGGTTGTTGACATATTTCGACAGAGGCAGAGCAGACGAAAACATTGATAACGGTGGCTGCTACTTTGGAAAATTGAGACATTTTTAACTTTGTTAAATTACGTTTCGGACGTTACTGACGTCAACACCTGCGCCGCTCGGGTACGAGTGAGTGCACTTGAATTGTTTTAGATAAAATATTACTCCACGCACTGAAATTATCTGTTTATATGTAATTGCAATGTTGTTTGTTATACTGAAGTTTGATGTGGATATGTTGTTTTGTTTTCATTTTATCACAAGTGTCTACGAACTTTTTTGGACAGACCTCGTACCGATGGAATATAACTCCATAAAACCACGTTAGGCCGGAAATAAACATATAAGGCTAGTATAACTTAAGACGCGCAAGGATCTTCCTTCCATTAGGGACTTAATAAACCGTTCCATGTCATCCAGGACATATATTTACAAAATAATTGTTTAACACCCTAAAAGTCATGGTTCCATGGTCATTTACATATTCTAAGATACGATTTTATCACATTTTTCCATTATCTGATTGCAAAGTGTCTAGAGAACAAGGAATAACTTCTGGATACGTTCAAGATGTGATATCAATACCAACAGCATTTCGTTTTTGGTCTTATACAACGATTCCTAAGTATGCCATATTCTAGTTATTATTCGATAGACATATACTTAAAATGTACTTTTAGCATTGATGAACCTTGGGAATTCAAATTGAATATACAGACGGAATAACTCTTTTTATTTCGTTGTTCATTATTCCACTCCCTCTCACAGATGCTTGGTGTTAACAATGTTAACAATTATGTAGAACAGCAATCGTCTGCACACTAACGCTGCAAGTAACGTCGACAACGATATCTGAGTGACATATTCTCTGCTATTTTATGAATATGTAATATCTATCAATAATTAAATATTGCCATTTGACAAATTCCATATTGATGAATTTAAGTGATCCAAAATTTATACCAACCGTCTCGTAAACATGCTACTACATACAGAGCGTCCGCTTAAGGCGTGTAAGGTTGTTGAGGGTCAATCACTTGTCATATCATATGTATAATTATATGTGCCAAATACGAAATAAACATGGTATCAGTACTCGAATTTCTCTTGTTTTATGCTTAGCATTAAACTCGCTTCTGTTCTCATATGACGTCATTGACCATCTAGACGTATATGGAAGCAATAGCGAGTCAGTTAACATTAGACGGTATAAAAATACGAGAAATCTGAACCACGTTGCTGTCTTTCAACATACCAACTGATCCCTGGGGGTCACATTTGTGTTTTTAAGTAAGATGTTATTAGAATGTAAGTAGCATGTAGTAACAGACGTGATTCGAACAAAGAAAACAGAACAATAAAACATGGTAATTTGTATATTTAAGTAATTTAGATGCAATAATAGAGAGCTGGAGAATTGAATCATCAACAATACGGGTCTAGACCTCTCTAGCTACCAGACATTTTTAATTTAGTGTTTAGGCCGATTTAGCCAGCGTTTATTTGTTCTAGAGCAGTCACTTGTGGCTATGTTAGTCTGTTAGTATAATTATCTCTATCGTGTTGTGAAATTGGTCCTGTTGGGGTTATATTTGGTTACGTCAGCATAATGTTAGGATGATATTTTTTACATTATTTCTTGAACGTTCTCGGCAAATTGTTAGATCAAAGATTGGAACAAGAGAGCCTTAATGGCCATAGGTGGGTCACCTGTCGTAGTAGTTCACGCAAGCCCCTTAATGGTAATCCAGTAAATAAAGTGTTTATGTGTAATACACCAATCTGTTGTCTGACAAGATTCAGTAAAGTTGATAATGTAACAAAGATATGGGATAATTGTACGAATAAATATAATTATATATATGTTATATACTATAGTGTCGATAGTATTTTGACACTTTAATATGTGTAACTATGTCAGAACGATGATAGATGTCAGGTTTGTATTTGTGTTAACTTTAACTGAAAGTGCCATCTTTATTTGTAACTGGGTGATATTGATGCCAGTAATACTGACGAGAAGGTTGTACAATAATTTTCAGCCGTAGAGTATAAAGTGAGATGAATAGATTTAGTGTAAACACGTGACGTTGCTTTCTATATAATATTATCGGTATTAATGTTAAATCAGTGCTTACATCGTATGGTAACCCTTGAGGTTTCGAAGCAAACGCTTTCAGCTATCTGCACGTATTTATACGCATCGTCTTTATTTGCATTATACATCTATATAGTAATTTGAAATAATCAATGACATTTTATTTATAATATCGATACAATTTATTGTGCCAAGTTTCCATCGACAATTATAATTATTTTAAATATGATAATATCAAATCACTCAATGCTATAATTTCCAAATAACTTATTTAAATTTAACATTTATAACGAAATAATTTCCAATGACTTGCAAATCTAATCATAACATGTAGATCTACATCATGAAAATTCGCATTGTTTCGTAATTTCCATAAACATCAATTCAATGAGACTAAAACACAGATAAAACAAACACTTATTATCAATTAAAATTGATATCTAGACACTTTTGATTTATTTATTCCAAGTACATCTCATTTTCCCAATCCTTTACTTGTACATTGTAGTGCATAAGAACTCATTGGATTTCCAGAAATTAGGCGAATGTGTCACCGCTTTGGGGTATCAAGTCGGTTGGCTCACTAACTGGCCATTCTCAGAACCGATCCACACCGAGACACGACTACACGACCTCCCCACTCCTCCTTGCCAGTATTTACATTTACTACAAGGCAATTAAACATAATCGAATAACCAACTTAGGAACTGAACATTTACTATTTGCATCAACGGCTTCGTATCAGGTTTGGGTAGTCAAATACACAGCACGTAAGGGCGATTATTTCCTACACTCAACGTGATTGGTGCATTATAAATATGTCTGGACAAAGTAACTTGACGCAGAAGTAAATACTTTAATTTAGTTGTTACAAAGCAGCTGTGTGTCCCTATCAAGGGAAATATTTCTTGATATTTGATAAAAAAAATATACACATGGGAACGAGACCATTGGTAAAATAAAAAAAAATACGAAAGTTCAATCAATTAGGGCCTGCAATTACTGAAAATCCAATATTAAACGAAAATAGTGATTCAGGTCAGAAGTTCAATCTGGTAGATTTTATGAATGACCTATATTCGTAATACATAATTCTGTGCGTCACACGGGCCAAGTGCCCGAGGCAGACGCATGAAACCATCGGCGATTACTCGTGAATAAGGTTGGAATTACGTGTTTAATTGTCATGGTTAGTAAGCAAATACGTCTTTTTTCAATACATTGATCAACAAAAACGTGAATTTATCGGTATCAATGACAATATTTCTGGACTAAAAGTGGTTGACAAGAAGCGCCGGTGTTTGCAAATGAAGTGTGACTGAAGCTGGCAGCGAGCATGCGCAAACGGATTTGATACTCGGATTGTTTTGACTTTACCGGTAATTAGTATATCCCGGTAATAGGTATATTGAGGATACAACTACATATCTTCAATAAAAAAACTTCCGTTTAACCTTGTACCAGTTTATTATACCGACGACTACAAACTGACCATAAATAAAGTTTAATTACAACCCCTGACACCGACATTAAAGACATGATATGTTTTATAGACGTTTTACAAAAATCATTGTGGAATAAATTCCACCATTAGGAAATTTATAATGCAATAACACGTACTATCATATGATTGAACATATCGAACTAACAATTATCATCCAAATAACTAATAAACTTTCTGATGTCACTGTTATCTGTTCATTACCATATCTGTGTGCAGTTGATAACCTTTCTTTATGGACGTTGTAGTTTTAAAAGTGCAGTGCAGTTGTCTAAGAAAGATATTTTATATTAATTAATTTCAGGTCGTTTACCTTTTACCACTGTTGCGCGCTCTCTGGTATTTATCATCCAATGTTAACCAGACTCTTGCACAATGCTGTCGCACATAATGATGACGATTATTTTTCGCGACATGCATTCATAAACATTGGCTTCTTTGCTGTTACTTGGATTTTTTCGCAATTATGTGATTAGTTTTCTGTTCTTTTCACTCTTTTGCGCTCATAATCTAAGGGAAGTTAGTCATGGTGACACAACCTCATCGAGTAATATAGCAATACATTTAGGGAACTTGCTTTTTTGTTAATTTGCGCTCATTATATATCTAAGGGAGGAAACGTATCACAAACTACATGACTCATTGTAGCCGTGTGATTACCTGCGCCCAATGCTGCTGTAACTGTATATATGAGCTCTCTCACAATGGAAGCAACATGGAGAACGTATAACACACATTTTGCATATCAGTGTTTGTATTAAAGCATGCAGCGTTTCCGTGGCCCTATGGTGAAGCTATCTACTAGCTACATACCGTCAGATCGGGTGGTCAAATGTTAATGCATTAAACGAAATAATCAATAAATCAAACATATGGACACCACCATGCTGACGCGGATAATCAGATGGTTATCGGAAGCGAGTCTATTAGGCTGACTGAACATTTACACTAAAGAAACGGTCGCACTATTACACTATTACAATAATTTTAATTTTCAAGAAATAAACATTAATGCGCGTACATGCAGTTTGTAGACAGTAACACTTCGGGGAGTTATATTTTCAGACAAAAACTCTGAAAAAAAGGATTTACACCTAAAAGCATTCAGCTGTAGACAACAAAATAGACAGAGATTTTAACATGATTTGTGGAAGTGTTTGGCTTATTTGACAGAATGCAAAATAAACCAATAAGCCTTGGCATTATATTATGGAAATAAATAATCGCATAGGAGGAATGCAACGAATTTCATTTGCCAAAATGCAAACAAACATACATTAACGTTATGAACAAGTCGTTTAGTAAAATGTCTTTATGACCGTTAATTGGGTACATCTAGAAACCTCTCGCGTAAATCTAGCACACAGGTGGATGTATTAGTGCTTGAACCCATCATAAGAACATATGCACTTTTAATTGATGAATTAAAAAGGAAGGTCCATATTTACTTTTATTTTTCAGAACAAGGTACAAATCGTACTCTTATACCATCATTGTTTTTGAGTTCACATAAGCAGCTACGTGTAATCTCAAATGCTCTTGTGTTATATCAAGTGTGTATGTTGTTCACAATATAATTCTTTTCGGATCATGGGAATAGGAATAAGCCGCTTCAGACGTACACGTAGACTAGCGGTAGACCGCTTGCTTAGAAAGCGAGACCATGATTCGTTCCACGGCGGATTCGTACCAAGTACGACAGCAGAATGGTACATTGTTTCCCTTGTGCAATAACGCCATTGTAGCGTATGTCAGCATATTAATTTTATTCATTTATATTTATTCATAACATCAATATTTCCACTGTAAGATCAACGGGGAAATTTCGATGAAATCAATGTGATTATTTTGATTGACTGTGTTTCCAAAGCACTATCAGCTAATTACTGATTACCCAGCAAGCAGTCTTTAGATTCTGAGAAATTAATTAACGAGTATTGTGACATTTGAATCAATTTTAAGACTTATTTGCTTGATAAGTCAGTTGATTGACCTTCTATCGCTTCAAACATTCAGACATCTTTACTTGGAAACCCAGTTTTATAATATAAGTTTTATTAGTTTTATTTATTTTTGTTTTTGTTTCTCCGAAAAAGGATCAACAATGATTAAAGCATATTTTCAATTAATGAAAAATAAACTTACATGAAGGAACTGCAGAATGTTAGAAGAATAAGCCCAACTACGCCATTGTATGATTTGCTATCATTTTAAGGCTAATCATTTCAAAATTTACAAAAACGATTATTTGTGACTAGGTGGCGATGTTAAACTCCTCTTTTATTTCTGCACCATCGTGGGATAGCCACGGTTGTCGAGATTACGGTCCGTCGCATGGTAACACCAGCATTGCGGAAGACACATACACTGTTTGGGCACATTTCGGGGAAACACTTGTGTAATGTATGACAGCCGCAAGAATTGTCTGTAATTTATTTCTATTTCTATCTTTGGCAGTAATAAATTGTGCGACCAAATATTAGTGTGATTGCTGAGACACCTAGCATAAACGGAATTGTCAAACGCGGGTATCTGACAATGCTACTAAACAGACTTTCAGACATACATGTATACGAATGCCTTAGCAAATATTTGTACACCATAATTGTAAAAGAAAATGAAAATTTATTGTCCTAGTTATTCCTTACGGTTTCTTATATTGATCAAACAACACAACATAACTAGGCCATTGTAATACAATTAGGTTAACCTAAGGTATAGTTGAATGATATATTGATATATACAGTTCAAGGTATCTCCAACGTCTGTACTTTGAATAGAATTATGTTCTTAACAACCCCGCATAAACCAGGACCACCCGGAAAGCAACATATCAAACTATTTGTTACAATTGATATAAATATCAGTTAGATAAGAGATAAGATGATTTACATATGCTTCATATTCTGTCTTATTATTGCTTCTGCATAATAATAAATATCAAAATGTTTACATTGAAGTTTAAACATAGGCGATTATTTTATTACAGTGCAAAACTATTCTTAGCGACACCGCTTGATAACACCAAGTCCTAGCCGAAGTTTCGGAAATCAGACAACTATTGCGTAATCTGTCTTCAAAAACCACCAATTTCCAGACAAGTTTCACTGTATTGTGTTTTGTTTCACAATACACGGAATTCAAATAAGAATGTTAATACTGCGACTTATGGCCACGTGTTGGAGAATTATTCTCACTAAATGATAAGTCCTTATAATCTGTCATTATTACCGGCTAAGTACGATTCCTCACTGAACCTAAAATATCTATATCTTTCCTAGATTTATCTTTATTAACAATAATATCATTCATATACGTGGGGTAAACTTTTGTGAATTTACTAAAGGCACTTGACCACAAAAACAAATCCCCATGAATATACCAACATATAAAACGCTGTAATAAGTGACTTTCCATAAAAATGCAACACGCGAAATTGAATTTTATTATTAAATTCCATTAATTTAAATGCCAACGAAATTAGATAATTTTACAGTTCATACGATTTTTTCTTTTTAATAATTAAGCTGGCGTCTTGAAAACATGTCTGAAAATAATGCCTCAAACAGACAAGGTGTATAGATAATGCTAAATCATTTAAAAAGAAATAAAGCTCACGAGGTTATGTTCTTTAAATAATGCTAACGACTTCAATATGTCTGGTTTATATAATCTGATGTTAATGCTTTCGAAGGTATGCACTTTGCATAATCGCACCGCCTCATGGAAAGAAACACCGTTGAGCAAATTATCCTAGTCATTAGGAAACAAGACTATTTTTGATGCAATGCATCAAAAGACGCGGCGAAAGTTTTTGAATGCTTTATTCTAAACACGATGATCTATCTTAGGGGTTTTAATGGGGCCTGTTAAGAGTATATTTGGAACAAACCTTCTCTTGATTAGATCTACTGACTTAATATCTGACCCTATGGTTGAATTTGGACCGGCTTTAATATATCAGAACATTCAACAGTATAGTTTAAACATATTTATTTCCATTATGAACAACATATTTATAAACAATAACATATACATTGCAATTATTAGAAGGAGAGATTAGTACGACAGACCAAGTCTTATAGAGTTCTTCTCCTATGTGGACTTCAGTATTCAAATTCATGTTTTGCCTGGAATTACAATATGCTATAAAAGAGACTGTATACTATTCAGTGATACTTGTAACTTGTGTATGCAATAGATGCTGGATTTTTCTGGATCTTAGTGAAAGTTGGTCAGAATGTTTGTTTAGATAGAATGAAGATAGAGTTCGAATATAGGCCATCCGGAGTAAAGAACTAGGTCAACGGTTCAGCTACGACGATGTAATCCTAGTAAACAAGGACCCTATTGTAAGTACTGCTTGTATATTACCGTTACTTTACAAAATTATTGCAGACAAAAAGAGTGCGAGGGCTAAGCCCGTTATGCCCAAGGTCACCAACTTGCTTGGTTATTTTCATGGTTAGAGTTTTTCGGCTACTAAATCTTTGTTACTACTGCTGAATTTTAATTTCATTTTACATAATCATTGTCAAGCATACAAACAAAGTGGGTGCGAGGGCTTTGCACATTTTGCCTAGCATAGTCAGATCCAGGTATTTGATGGTTCGTGTGGTGTCTTATGCAGCACAAAAGTTTGAGAGAGGTTGGGCTTAGCAGAATTCGGACATAAAATGTTGATGCAACCTTTATTGGTATTTGTTATAATGGCATCAGTACGTAACACATCTTGACTTTCAGTGCTTTGATTATTTTAAGGGGAGACATTCAATGTTTGGAACCAAGCAACTAATAACCAAGCAACTAATGTGGTTTTATTCCTCGGGCCTTTTTGAAAACACTGAATTCGTCTGTTGCATCTGATTTACATTTTTTGTAACAAACATGATATGTTCATTACAAAATAAATGTATTGTATTCATCATTTTTTTGAATTTCTAACTTTTTAATGCTCATGTGTCTCGAAATTTCTGTACCCGATGTTTGGCACCTTGCGACAAATCAGTTCCTTATCATGTTAATTGTATACAGCTAGCATTTAGCTCACTTTATCAAAATATTAAAGATGGATTGGACTCGGCGAGCGAAGCGTAAAAAAGCAATTAACATTGTTTTCACATAAAAATGTGATAAGTTACCTAGGCTCTGGAGGGTGCGCCCCCTCTATGGCCTCAAGTGGTAACCCATGTACATTTGCAAACCACGATGCGTTATTACGTGCAAACAAACATATTTAGAAGACAGCCATATATATCTTATTTAGATTTTTTCATTCTGCTTGTCTTTATCCTTTCACATTATTTAGACAGTGTTCATGTTAAACGAATGTGTATTGAACGCGGATCGTAATAGTGTTTGGCTTTATATTATAACGGCATTCAATAGTTGCTCATTCATTATTTGGCCTACAATTTATAGGTTAAACATTTGCTCTTACCCCACTTTCCGAAGTCTGAACAAGGTGTATACCGCCTTATTGCAAACGTGTTTGATCTACAGAGATGGAGCTTTATGCTAAATCTATCTCACCGTCAAATGCAATAGCTAAATACATTTTGCAATGTCCTTAAATACTCATGTGAATGCCATTTATTGAAATTGCACCTACTAGAAAACACTAAACAGTAGAGTTTACACTGTAGCGTTATTTAAAAAGAATTTAAATGGAAATTACGTTATCAAAATAACCTAAACTGTTGAGACAGAATACTTATATTGAATTGGATTTTGAAAGAAGAACGTAGACAAATCAACATACTTCATAGAGTTTTTCAAATACAGTGTATTCATATACGTTATGGATGTGTAAGACACTCAATCATTCTTTGAATTCTTTTGATTTATCAGTTTTCATATTATCAAGTTTAAAGGCTTCTCTTCATATCAGGTTTGTAGAATCATATTTTGGTTCACAGATATGGAAATATTAATTCCCAATACGATAAAATGTGCACTTCACGTATTGATGCTATTGATTTTAATACACATTATTTCATTTATTTTCCAGATAATTTAGGATGTATAAATCATAGTTAAGAAGATTAATTTACATTTTATCCATTGCGCATATTCAAATAACGCCTCCTTACTTCGTGGTTGGTAGCGTGTATCGTGCTTTTGAAAGGTTAACGCATAACATCTGTCAAGTCAAAGCGAGGCCACCAACGCACCGACGGACTCTGCATATGTTATAAAACAAAAAACACATTTTGTTAAATTACGTTGTGGATGTTTATGACGTCAACACCTGCGCCGCTCGGGTATGAGTGAGAGCACATGAATTGTTTTAGAAATACTTACTCCACGCACTGAAATTATCTATTTTATATGTAATTGCAATGTTATTTGTTATACTGAAGTTTGATGTGGATATGTTGTTTTGTTTTCATTTTATCACAAGTGTCTACGAACTTTTTGGACACACGTCGTACCGATGAAATACAACTCCATAAAACCACGTTAGGCCGGAAATAAACATATAAGGCTAGTATAACTTAAGACACGCAAGGATCTTCCTTCCATTAGGGACTTAAGACACCGTTCCATGACACCCAGGGCATATATTTACAAAATAATTGTTTAACACCCTAAAAGTCATGGTTCCATGGTCATTTACATATTCAAAGATACGATTTTATCACATTTTTCCATTATCTGATTGCAAAGTGTCTAGAGAACAAGGAATAACTTCTGGATACGCTCAAGATGTGATATCAATACCAACAGCATTTCGTTTTTGGCCTTATACAACAATTCCTAAGTATGCCATATTCTAGTGTAACTATTATTCGATAGAAATCTACTTAAAATGTACTTTTAGCATTGATGAACCTTGGGAATTCAAATTGAATCTACAGACGGAATAACTCTTTTTATTTCGTTGTCCATTATTCCATTCCCTCTCACAGATGCTTGGCGTTAACAATGTTAACAATTATGTAGAACAGCAATCGTATGCACACTAACGCTGCAAGTAACGTCGACAACGATATCTGAGTGACATATTCTCTGCTATTTTATGAATATGTAATATCTATCAATAATTAAATTTTGCCATTTGACAAATTCCATATTGACGAATTTAAGTGATCCAAAATTTATACCAACCGTCTCGTAAACATGCTACTACATACAGAGCGTCCGCTTAAGGCGTGTACGGTTGTTGAGGGTCAATCACTTGTCATATCATATGTATAATTATATGTACCAAATACGAAATAAACATGGTATCAGTACTCGAATTTCTCTTGTTTTATGCTTAGCATTAAACTCGCTTCTGTTCTCATATGACGTCATTGACCATCTAGACGTATATGGTAGCAATAGCGAGTCAGTTAACACTAGACGGTATAAAAATACGAGAAATCTGAACCACGTTGCTGTCTTTCAACATACCAACTGATCCCTGGGGGTCACATTTGTGTTTTTAAGTAAGATGTTATTAGAATGTAAGTAGCATGTAGTAATAGACGTGATTCGAACAAAGAAAACAGAACAATAAAACATGGTAATTTGTATAAGTAATTTAGATGCAATAATAGAGAGAGCTGGAGAATTGAATCATGAACTATACGGGTCTAGACCTCTCTAGCTACCAGACATTTTTAATTTAGTGTTTCGGCCGATTTAGCCAGCGTTTATTTGTTCTAGAGCAGTCACTTGTGGCTATGTTAGTCTGTTAGTATAATTATCTCTATCGTGTTGTGAAATTGGTCCTGTTGGGGTTATATTTGGTGACGTCAGCATAATGTTAGGATGATATTGTTTACATTATTTCTTGAACGTTCTCGGCAAATTGTTAGATCAAACATAGGAACAAGAGAGCCTAAAGGGCCATAGGTGGGTCACCTGTCGTAGTAGTTCACGCAAGCCCCTTAATGGTAATCAAGTAAATAAAGTGTTTATGTGTAATACACCAATCTGTTGTCTGACAAGATTCAGTAAAATTGATAATGTAACAAAGATATGGGATAATTGTACGAATAAATATAATTATATATATGTTATATACTATAGTGTCGATAGTATTTTGACACTTTAATATGTGTAATTATGTCAGAACGATGATAGATGTCAGGTTTGTATTTGTGTAAACTTTAACTGAAAGTGCCATCTTTATTTGTGACTGGGTGATATTGATGCCAGTGATACTGACGAGAAGGTTGTACAATGATTTTCAGCCGTAGAGTATAAAGTGAGATGAATAGATTTAGTGTAAACACGTGACGTTGCTTTCTATATAATAATATCGGTATTAATGTTAAATCAGTGCTTACATCGTATGGTAACCCTTGAGGTTTCGAAGCAAACGCTTTCAGCTATCTGCACGTATTGATACGCATCGTCTTTATTTGAATTATACATCTATATAGTAATTTGAAATAATCAATGACATTTTATTTATAATATCGATACAATTTATTGTGCCAAGATTCCATCGACAATTATAATTATTTTAAATATGATAATATCAAATCACTCAATGCTATAATTTCCAAATAACTTATTTAAATTTAACATTTATAACGAAATAATTTCCAATGACTGGCAAATCTAGTCATAACATGTAGTTCTACATCATGAAAATTCGCATTATCTTCGTAATTTCCATAAACATCAATTCAATGAGACTAAAACATAGATAAAACAAACACTTATTATCAATTATATTATTAATTGATATCTAGACACTTTTGATTTATTTATTCCAAGTACATATCATTTTCCCAATCCTTTACTTGTACATTGTAGTGCATAAGAACTCATTGGATTTACAGAAATTGGGCGAATGTGTCACCGCTTTGGGGTATCAAGTCGGTTGGCTCACTAACTGGCCATTCTCAGAACCGATCCACACCGAGACACGACTGCACGACCTCCCCGCTCCTCCTTGCCAGCATTTACATTTACTACAAGGCAATTAAACATAATCGAATAACCAACTTAGGAACTGAACATTTTCTATTTGCATCAACGGCTTCGTATCAGGTTTGGGTAGTCAAATACACAGCACGTAAGGGCGATTATTTCCTACACTCAACGTGATTGGTGCATTATAAATATGTCTGGACAAAGTAACTTGACGCAGAAGTAAATACTTTAATTTAGTTGTTACAAAGCAGCTGTTTGTCCCTATCAAGGGAAATATTTCTTGATATTTGATAAAAAAAATATGCACATGGGAACGAGACCATTGGTAAAATAAAAAAAATACGAAAGTTCAATCAATTAGGGCCTGCAATTACTGAAAATCCAATATTAAACGAAAATAGTGATTCAGGTCAGAAGTTCAATCTAGTAGATTTTATGAATGACCTATATTCGTAATACATAATTCTGTGCGTCACACGGACCAAGTGCCCGAGGCAGACGCATGAAACAATCGGCGATTACTCGTGAATAAGGTTGGAATTACGTGTTTAATTGTCATGGTTAGTAAGCAAATACGTCTTTTTTCAATACATTGATCAACAAAAACGTGAATTTATCGGTATCAATGACAATATTTCTGGACTAAAAGTGGTTGACAAGAAGCGCCGGTGTTTGCAAATAAAGTGTGACTGAAGCTGGCAGCGAGTATGCGCAAACGGATTTGATACTCGGATTGTTTTGACTTTACCGGTAATTAGTATATCCCGGTAATAGGTATATTGAGGATACAACTACATATCTTCAATAAAAAAACTTCCGTTTAACCTTGTACCAGTTTATTATACCGACGACTATGAACTCACCATAAATAAAGTTTAATTACAACCCCTGACACCGACATTAAAGACATGATATGTTTTATAGACGTTTTACAAAAATCATTGTGGAATAAATTCCACCATTAGGAAATTTATAAAGCAATAACACGTACTATCATATGATTGAACATATCGAACTAACAATTATCATCCAAATAACTAATAAACTTTCTGATGTCACTGTTATCTGTTCATTATCATATCTGTGTGCAGTTGATAACCTTTCTTTATGGACGTTGTAGTTTTAAAAGTGCAGTGCAGTTGTCTAAGAAAGATATTTTATATTAATTAATTTCAGCTCGTTTACCTTTTACCACTGTTGCGCGCTCTCTGGTATTTATCATCCAATGTTAACCAGACTCTTGCACAATGCTGTCGCACATAATGATGACGATTATTTTTCGCGACATGCATTCATAAACATTGGCTTCTTTGCTGTTACTTCGATTTTTTCGCAATTATGTTATTAGTTTTCTGTTCTTTTCACTCTTTTGCGCTCATAATCTAAGGGAAGTTAGTCATGGTGACACAACCTCATCGAGTAATATAGCAATACATTTAGGGAACTTGCCTTTTTTATTAATTTGCGCTCATTATATATCTAAGGGAGGAAACGTATCACAAACTACATGACTCATTGTAGCCGTGTGATTACCTGCGCCCAATGCTGCTGTAACTGTATACATGAGCTCTCTCACAATGGAAGCAATATGGAGAACGTATAACACACATTTTGCATATCAGTGTTTGTATTAAAGCATGCAGCATTTCCGTGGCCCAATGCTGAAGCTATCAACTATCTACATACCGTCAGATCGGGTGGTCAAATGTTCATGCATTAAACGAAATAATCAATAAATCAAACATATGGACACCACCATGCTGACGCGGAAAATCAAATGGTCATCGGAAGCGAGTCTATTATGCTGACTGAACATTTACACTAAAGAAACGGTCGCACTATTACACTATTACAATAATTATAATTTTCAAGAAATAAACATTAATGCGCGTACATGCAGTTTGTAGACAGTAACACTTCGGGGAGTTATATTTTCTGACAAAAACTCTGAAAAAAAGGATTTACACCTAAAAGCATTCAGCTGTAGACAACAAAATAGACAGAGATTTTAACATGATTTGTGGAAGTGTTTGGCTTATTTGACAGAATGCAAAATAAACCAATAAGCCTTGGCATTATATTATGGAAATGAATAATCGCATAGGAGGAATGCAACGAATTTCTTTTGCCAAAATGCAAACAAACATACATTAACGTTATGAACAAGTCGTTTAGTAAAATGTCTTTATGACCGTTAATTGGGTACATCTAGAAACCTCTCACGTAAATCTAGCACACAGGTGGATGTATTAGTGCTTGAACCCATCATAAGAACATTTGCACTTTTAATTGATGAAGTAAAAAGGAAGGTCCATATTTACTTTTATTATTCAGAACAAGGTACAAATCGTACTCTTATACCATCATTGTTTTTGAGTTCACATAAGCAGCTACGTGTAATCTCAAATGCTCTTGTGTTATATCAAGTGTGTATGTTGTTCACAATATAATTCTTTCTGGATCTTGGGAATAGGAATAAGCCGCTTCAGACGTACACGTAGACTAGCGGTAGACCGCTTGCTTAGAAAGCGAGACCATGATTCGTTCCACGGCGGATTCGTACCAAGTACGACAGCAGAATGGTACATTGTTTCCCTTGTGCAATAACGCCATTGTAGCGTATGTCAGCGTATTAATTTTATTCAGTTATATTTATTCATAACATCAATATTTCCACTGTAAGATCAACGGGGGAATTTCGATGAAATCAATGTGATTATTTTGATTGACTGTGTTTCCACAGCACTATCAGCCAATTACTGATTACCCAGCAAGCAGTCTTTAGATTCTGAGAAATTATTTAACGAGTATTGTGACATTTGAATCAATTTTAAGACTTATTTGCTTGATAAGTCAGTTGATTGACCTTCTATCGCTTCAAACATTCAGACATCTTTACTTGGAAACCCAGTTTTGTAATAAAAGTTTTATTAGTTTTATTTATTTTTGTTTTTGTTTCTCCGAAAAAGGATCAACAATGATTAAAGCATATTTTCAATTAATGAAAAATAAACTTACATGAAGGAACTGCAGAATGTTAGAAGAATAAGCCCAACTACGCCATTGTATGATTTGCTATCATTTTAAGGCTAATCATCTCAAAATTTACAAAAACGATTATTTGTGACTAGGTGGCGATGTTAAACTCCTCTTTTATTTCTGCACCATCGTGGGATAGCCACGGTTGTCGAGATTACGGTCCGTCGCATGCATTGGCAGTGTAGTAAAGCCTAGGTAACACCAGCATTGCGGATGACACATACACTGTTTGGGCACATTTTGGGGAAACACTTGTGTTTTGTATGACAGCCGCAAGAATTGTCTGTAATTTATTTCTATTTCTATCTTTGGCAGTAATAAATTGTGCGACCAAATAATAGTGTGATTGCTGAGACAACTAGCATAAAAGGAATTGTCAAACGCGGGTATCTGACAATGCTATTAACAGACTTTCAGACATACATGTATACGAATGCCTTAGCAAATATGTGTACACCATAATTGTAAAAGAAAATGAAAATTTATTGTTCTAGTTTTTCCTTACGGTTTCTTATATTGATCAAACAACAAAACATAACTAGGCCATTTTAATACAATTAGGTTAACCTAAGGTATAGTTGAATGATATATTGATATATACAGTTCAAGGTATCTTCAACGTCTGTACTTTGAATAGAATTATGTTCTTAATAACCCCGCATAAACCAGGACCACACGGAAAGCAACATATCAAACTATATGTTACAATTGATATAAATATCAGTTAGATAAGAGATAAGATGATAAACATATGCTTCATATTCTGTCTCATTATTGCTTCTGCATTATAATAAATATCAAAATGTTTACATTGAAGTTTAAACATAGGCGATTATTTTATTACAGAGCAAAACTATTCTTAACGACACCGCTTGATAACACCAAGTCCTAGCCGAAGTTTCGGAAATCAAACAACTATTGCGTAATTTGTCTTGTGTTTTGTTTCACAATACACGGACATCAAATGAGAATGCTAATCCTGCGACTTATGGCCACGTGTTGGAGAATTATTCTCACTACATGATAAGTCCTTATAATCTGTCATAATTACCGGCTAAGTACGATTCCTCACTGAATCTAAAATATCTATATCTTTCCTATGTATATCTTTATTAACATTAATATCATTCCTATACGTGGGGTAAACTTTTGTGAATTTACTAAAGGCACTTGACCACAAAAACAAATCCCCACGAATATACCAACATATAAAACGCGGTAATAAGTGACTTTCCATAAAAATGCAACCCGCGAAATTGAATTTTATTATTAAATTCCATTAAATTAAATGCCAACGAAATTAGATAATTTTACAGTTCATACGATTTTTTTCTTTTTAATAATTAAGCTGGCGTCTTGAAAACATGCCTGAAAATAATGCCTCAAACAGACAAGGTGTATAGATAATGCAAAATCATTTAAAAAGAAATAAAGCTCACGAGTTTATGTTCCTTAAATAATGCTAACGACTTCAATATGTCTGGTTTATATAATCTGATGTTAATGCTTTCGAAGGTATGCACTTTGCATAATCGCACCGCCTCGTGGAAAGAAACACCGTTGAGCAAATTATCCTAGTCATTAGGAAACAAGACTATTTTTGATGCAATGCATCAAAAGACGGGGCGAAAAGTTTTTGAATGCTTTATTTTAAACACAATGATCTATCTTAGGGGTTTTAATGGGGCCTGTTAAGAGTATATTTTGAACAAACCTTCTCTTGATTAGATCTACTGACTTAATATCTGACCCTATGGTTGAATTTGGACCGGCTTTAATAAATCCGAACATTCAACAGTATAGTTTAAACATATTTATTTCCATTATGAACAACATATTTATAAACAATAACATATACATTACACTTATTAGAAGGAGAGGATTAGTACGACAGACCAAGTCTGATAGAGTTCTTCTCCTATGTGGACTTATATTCCTATATTCAAATTCATGTTTTGCCTGGAAATAAAATATGCTATGAAAGAGACTGTATACTATTCAGTGATACTTGTAACTTGTGTATGCAATAGATGCTGGATTTTTTGGATCTTAGTGAAAGTTGGTCAGAATGTTTGTTTAGATAGAATGAAGATAGAGGTCGAATATAGGCCATCCGGAGTAAAGAACTAGGTCAACGGTTCAGCTACGACGATGTAATCCTAGTAAACAAGGACCCTATTGTAAGTACTGCTTGTATATTACTGTTACTTTACACAATTGTTGCAGACAAAAAGAGTGCGAGGGCTAAGCCCATTATGCCCAAGGTGCAAACTTGCTTGGTTATTTTCATGGTTAGAGTTTTTCGGCTACTATATCTTTGTCACTACTGCTGAATTTTAATTTCATTTTACATAATCATTGTCAAGCATACAAACAAAGTGGGTGCGAGGGTTTTGCACATTTTGCCTAGCATAGTCAGATCCAGGTATTTGATGGTTCGCGTGGTGTCTTATGCAGCACAAACGTTTGAGAGAGGTTGGGCTTAGCAGAATTCGGACATCAAATGTTGATGCAACCTTTATTGGTATTATTTATAATAGCATCAGTACGCCACACATCTTGACTTTCGGTGCTTTGATTATTTTAAGGGGAGACATGAAATGTTTGGAACCAAGCAACTAAGGTGGTGTTATTCCTCAGGCCTTTTTGTAAACACTGAATTCGTCTGTTGCATCTGATTTACCTTTTTTGTAACAAACATGATATGTTTATTACAAAATAATCCTATTGCATTCATAATTTTTTGAATTTCTAACTTTTTAATGCGCATATATCTCGAAATTTCTGTACCCGATGTTTGGCACCTTGCGACAAATCAGTTCCTTATCATGTTAATTGTATACAGCTAGCATTTAGCTCACTTTATTAAAATATTGAAGATGGATTGGATTCGGCGAGCGAAGCGAGAAAAAAAGCAATTAACATTGTTTTCACATAAAAATGTGATAAATTACCTAGGCTCCGGAGGGTGCGCCCCCTCTAAAGCCTCAAGTGGTAACCCATGTACATTTGCAAACCACGATGCGTTATTACGTGCAAACAAACATACTTAGAAGACAGCCATATAGATCTTATTTAGATTCTTTCATTCTGCTTGTCTTTATCCTTTCACATTATTTAGACAGTATTCATGTTAATCGAATGTGTATTGAACGCGGATCGTAATAGTGTTTGACTTTATATTATAACGGCATTCAATAGTTGCTCATTAATTATTTGGCCTACAATTTATAGGTTAAACATTTGTTTTTACCCCACTTTCCGAAGTCTGAACAAGGTGTTTACCGCCTTATTGCAAACGTGTTTGATCTACAGAGATGGAGCTTCATGCTAAATCTATCTAACCGTCAAATGCAATAGCTAAATACATTTTGCTATGTCCTTAAATACTCCGATGAATGTCATTTATTGAAATTGTACCTACTAGAAAACACTAAGCAGTAGTGTTTACACTGTAGCATTATTTATAAAGAATTTAAATGGAAATTACGTTATCAAAATAACCTAAACTGTTGAGACAGAATGCTTATATTGAATTGGATTTTGAAAGAAGAACGTAGACAAATCAACATACTTCATAGAGTTTTTCAAATACAGTGTATTAATATACGTTATGGATGTGTAAGACACTCAATCATTCTTTGAATTCTTATGATTTATCAGTTTTCATATTATCAAGTTTAAAGGGTTCACTTCATATCTGGTTTGTAGAATCATATTTTGGTTCACAGATATGGAAATATCTATTCCCAATACGATAAAATATGCACTTCACGTATTGATGCTAATGATTTTAATACCCATTATTTCATTTATTTTCCAGATAATTTAGGATGTTTTAATCATAGTTAAGAAGATTAATTTACATTTTATCCATTGCGCATATTCAAATAACGCCTCCTTACTTCGTGGTTGGTAGCGTGTATCGTGCATTTGAAAGGTTAACGCATAACATCTGTCAAGTCAAAGTGAGGCCACCAACGCACCCGACGGACTCTGCATATGTTATAAAACAAAAAACACATGCGTCAACAATAAACGTCTACTACGTCATATGTTTTTTTAATTCACATTTGCCGATCCCGGAAGTCGACGCTCATAACTAAAACTGGTACGACGTAACTTTCGTTTACGCGACATTGCCACAACATCGCTTGAAATTCAACATTATTATAGTTGTATACATTGCTATCAACGGATACCCAAATGCAAAGTTTCCTTCCAACAAAACATATCGAATGCATTGCTGTGTATAATAGACGTTCACATTCATATTAGCAGAGGGACTAACAAGACTACACTAGAGCTGACATATTAGCAGAGGGGCCAACAAGACTACACTTGAGCTGACATATTAGTAGAGGGGCCAACAAGACTACACTAGAGCCGACATATTAGCAGAGGGGCCAACAAGACTACACTAGAGCTGACATATTAGCAAAAGGGCCAACAAGACTACCGCTAGAGCTGATATATTAGCCGAGGGACATATTTTGCCATGCCAGTCGATTTTTGTAGCTCTATTACATAACGTACTGAGTGAAATAAATGACCAAATTGTTAACCTTAATCTAATGCAAATACTGTAGCGCACAGACAATCCAAAGCAACACAGAAATGACGGAAGCGCCTAGCCATCCACGCAAGAGTCAGACATAGAACGAAACTATCCACATCCCCAAAAATGGATAATTTAAGGAAGCCTTTAATTATACTCACTCCGCAATGAATGGCACACTGTAGACTTCGAACTATGTGCGGAAATTTCGTACAAAGATGAACAACATTAACACTGTTTGATTTTCTAGACATTCAGGCATGTGTGCAATAAAAAAGTCCAAAAAGTTCGTAGACATCCCAATGTAAAAATTATCCGGCATCACCAGACGTCTATACTTTATTACAAAATACATATTCTGCAGTAATTTGACTGAATATACTATTAAAAAAAAACATTTCATGTATCACAGTTTTGCGTAGCGGCGCAGTTCAAGTTCGTAAGTTAGTATGTTTGATATATATAATGTCATGGCAATTGCGTAATTTTGGTGCGAATCAATTGTAGTTTGTCAACGTACCACGAGGTTGTGTTGACGTCGCGTACGCCAAATATCATTACAATAGAACACCTATACGTTGAAAAAAAACATTTATCATAAGGACCGAAGGAATTATTTGAAACGAAATTTACGTCTTTTGACGTCGATTCACAACGGACTATCAATACATTGTGTGTATCATTGGACAAGACACCCGTTTAAACCATTAAACGTTTCGGTCTGCTACAGACAAGGATATCGTGTGTAGATCACTTGTTTACAACTGGCACAAGCGATATTCAGATGGAAGAACGACTAATAAAGCAAACGGTAGGAGCGGACGACCGATAATTATAAACGACGTTATTGTGACGTCTATAGAAGAGATCGTCAATAAGGATTGACGTGTGAGCATTCGTGAGCTAGAGGAACGATCAGAATTGAGCCGTGTGACAGTTAATAACATACTCAAGCAGCAGTTAGATATGAACAAGGTATGCACACGATGAATGCCAAGGTTGTTGACAGATTTCGCAGAGGCAAACGAAAACATTGATAACGATGGCTGCTACTTTGGAAAATTGTGACCTTTTCAACGTTGTTAAATTACTTTGCGGACGTTACTGACGCCAACACCTGCGCCGCTCGGGTACGGGTGAGTGCACTTGAATTGTTTTAGAACAAATATTACTCCACGCACTGAAATTATCTGTTTTATATATAATTGCAATGTTATTTGTTATACTGAAGTTTGATGTGGATATGTTGTTTTGTTGTCATTTTATCACAAGTGTCTACGAACTTTTTGGACACACCTCGTACCGATGGAAGATAACTCCATAAAACCACGTTAGGCCGGAAATAAACATATAAGGCTAGTATAACTTAAGACACGCAAGGATCTTCCTTCCATTAGGGACTTAAGAAACCGTTCCATTACATCAAGGACATAGATTTACAAAATATTTGTTTAACACCCTAAAAGTCATGGTTCCATGGTCATTTACGCTGCAAGTAACGTCGACAACGATATCTGAGTGACATATTCTCTGCTATTTTATGAATATGTAATATCTATCAATAATTAAATTTTGCCATTTGACAAATTCCATATTGACGAATTTAAGTGATCCAAAATTTATACCAACCGTCTCGTAAACATGCTACTACATACAGAGCGTCCGCTTAAGGCGTGTACGGTTGTTGGGGTCAATCACTTGTCATATCATATGTATAAATATATGTACCAAATGAGAAATAAACATGGTATCAGTACTCCAATTTCTCTTGTTTGATGCTTAGCATTAAACTCGCTTCTGTTCTCATATGACGTCATTGACCATCTAGACGTATATGGAAGCAATAGCGAGTCAGTTAACACTAGACGGTATAAAAATACGAGAAATCTGAACCACGTTGCTGTCTTTCAACATACCAACTGATCCCTGGGGGTCACATTTGTGTTTTTAAGTAAGATGTTATTAGAATGTAAGTAGCCTGTAGTAACAGACGTGATTCGAACAAAGAAAACAGAACAATAAAACAGGGTAATTTGTATAAGTAATTTAGATGTAATAATAGAGAGAGCTGGAGAATTGAATCATCAACTATACTCTAGCTACCAGACATTTTTAATGTTGAATCGCGAAGAATATTTCGGCTGTCTGATAGTGTTTAGGCCAATTCAGCCAGTTCTAGAGCAGTCACTTGTGGCTATGTTAGTCTGTTAGTATAATTATCTCTATCGTGTTTTTAAATTGGTCCTGTTGGGGCTATATTTGGTGACGTCAGCATAAAGTTAGGATGATATTTTTTACATTATTTCTTGAACGTTCTCGGCAAATTGTTAGATCAAACATAGGAACAAGAGAGCCTAAAGGGCCATAGGTGGGTCACCTGTCGTAGTAGTTCACGTAAGCCCCTTAATGGTAATCAAGTAAATAAAGTGTTTATGTGTAATACACCAATCTGTTGTCTGACAAGATTCAGTAAAATTGATAATGTAACAAAGATATGGGATAATTGTACGCATAAATATAATTATACATGTATATATGTTATATACTATAGTGTCGACAGTATTTTGACACTTTAATATGTGTAATTATGTCAGAACGATGAAAGATGTCAGGTTTGTATTTGTGTTAACTTTAAATGAAAATGCCATCTTTATTTGTAACTGGGTGATATTGATGCCAGTAATACTGACGAGAAGGTTGTACAATAATTTTCAGCCGTAGAGTATTAAGTGAGATGAATAGATTTAGTGTAAACACGTGACGTTGCTGTCTATATAATATTATCGGTATTAATGTTAAATCAGTGCTTTCATCGTATGGTAACCCTTGAGGTTTCGAAGCAAACGCTTTCAACTATCTGCACGTATTTATACGCATCGTCTTTATTTGCATTATACATCTATACAGTAATTTGAAATAATCAATGGCCTTTTATTTATTATATCGATACAATTTATTGTGGCAAGATTCCATCAACAATTATAATTATTTTAAATATGATACGATCAAATCACTCAATGTTATAATTTCCAAATAACTTATTTAATTTAACATTTATAACGAAATAATTTCCACTGACTGGCAAATCTCGTCATAACATGTAGATCTACATCATGAAAGTTCGCATTATCTTCGTAATTTCCATAAACATCAATTCAATGAGACCAAAACACAGATAAAACAAACACTTATTATCAATTAAAATAGATATCTAGACACTTTTGATTGATTTATTCCAAGTACATCTCATTTTCCGAATCCTTGACTTGTACATTGTACTTTAAAAACTGTGAAGTATCAATAATAGTAGTGCATAAGAACTCATTGGATTTCCAGAAATTGGGCGAATGTGCCACCGTTTTGGGGTATCAAGTTTCTTTCCAGCTTCTAATTTGTAAAGCCAAGCACCAAAGCAGGTACGCAAACAATAACTATATTTAAACCGTATAGCGGTTGGCTCACTAACTGGCCATTCTCAGAACCGATCCACACCGAGACACGACTGCACGACCTCCCCGCTCCCCCTTGCCAGCATTTACATTTACAACTAGGCAATTAAACATAATCGAATAACCAACATAGGAACTGAACATTTTCTTTTTGCATCAACGGCTTCGTATCAGGTTTGGGCAGTCAAATACACAGCACGTAATGGCGATTATTTCCTCCACTTAACGTGATTGGTGCATTATAAATATGTCTGGACAAAGTAACTTGACGCAGAAGTAAATACTTTAATTTAGTTGTTACAAAGCAGCTGTGTGGTTTACATATAACTCAAACGTGTACCATCTGCAAGCACGTTGCAATCAACTCATGCCGTTATCCAAGCTAGATAAGTACAATGTATTAATTTACGTTATTAGAACTTAGTAATACTAGGTACGTTAATTCACACCCCAATCCCTCAAAATGTGCATGAAGGGGGGACACTCCCTAAACAATGTGCATAAAGGGGAGACACTCCCTATCAAGGGAAATCATTCTTGATATTTGATAAAAAAAATATGCACATGGGAACGAGACCATTGGTAAACATACAACTACATATCTTCAATAAAAAAACTTCCATTTAACCATGTACCAGTTTATTATACCGACGACTACAAACTGACCATAAATAAAGTTTAATTACAACCCCTGATACCGACATTAAAGACATGATATGTTTTATAGGCGTTTTACAAAAATCATTGTGGAATAAATTCCACCATAAAGCAATTTATAAAGCATTAACACGTACTATCATATGATTGAACATATCGAACTGACGATTAACATTCAAATAACTAATAAACTTTCTGATGTCACTGTTATCTGTTCATTACCATATCTGTGTGCAGTTGATAACCTTTCTTTATGGACGTTGTAGTTTTCAAAGTACAGTGCAGTTGTCTAAGAAAGATATTTTATATTAATTAATTTCAGGTCGTTCAACTTTTACCACTGCTGCGCGCTCTCTGGTATTTATCATCCAATATTAACCAGACTCTTGCACAATGCTGTCGCACATAAGGATGACTATTGTTTTTCGCGACATGCGTTTATAAACATTGGCATCTTTGCTGTTACTTCGATTTTTCGCAATTATGATATTAGTTTTCTGTTCTTTTCACTCTTGTGCGCTCATAATCTAAGGGAAGTTACTCATGGTGACTCAACCTCATCGAGTAATATAGCAATACATTTAGGAAGCTTGCCTTTTTGTTAATTTGCGCTCATTATATGTCAAAGGGAGGAAATGTGACACAAACTACATTACTCACTATAGCCGTGTGATTACCTGCGCCCAATGCTGCTGTAACTGTATACATGAGCTCTCTCACAATGGATGCATAATGGAGAACGTATAACACACATACATTTTGCACATCAGTGTTTGTATTAAAGCATGCAGCGTTTCCGTGGCCCAATGGTGAAGCTATCTACTATCTACATACCTTCAGATCGGGTGGTCAAATGTTCATGCATTAAACGAAATAATCAATAAATTAAACATATGGACACCACCATGCTGACGCGGAAAATCAAATGGTCATCGGCAGCGTGTACATTAGGCTGACTGAACATTTACACTAAAGAAACGGTCGCACTATTACACTATTACAATAATTTTAATTTTCAAGAAATAAACATTAATGCGCGTACATGCAGTTTGTAGACAGTAACACACCGAGGAGTTATATTTTCTGACAAAAACTCTGAAAAAAAGATTTACACCTAAAAGCATTCAGCTGTAGACAACAAAATAGACAGAGATTTTAACATGATTTGTGGAAGTGTACGTCTTATTTGACAGAATGCAAAATAAACCAATAAGCCTTGGCATTATATTATGGAAATAAATAATCGCATAGGAGGAATGCAACGAATTTCCATTGCCAAAATGCAAACAAACATACAATAACGTTATGAACAAGTCGTTTGGTAAAATGTCATTATGACCGTTTATTGGGTACATCTAGAAAACACCCACGTAAATCTAGCACACAGGTGGATTTATAAGTGCTTGAACCAATCAAAGGAAAATATGCACATTTAATTGATGAAGTCAAAAAGAAAGATCAATATTTACTTTTAGTTTTCAGAACAAGGTACAAATCGTACTCTTATACCATCATTGTTTTTGAGTTCTCATATGCAGCTACGTATAATCTCAAATGCTCTTGTGTTATATCAAGTGTGTATGTTTTTCACAATATAATTCTTTCTGGATCTTGGGAATAGGAATAAGCCGCGTCAGATGTACACGTAGACTAGTGGTAGACCGCTTGCTTAGAAAGCGAGATACCATGATTTGTTCCACGGCGGATTCGCACCAAGTACGACAACAGAATGGTACATTGTTTCCCTTGTGCAATAACGCCATTGTAGTGTATGTCAGCGTATAATCTTTTCATTTATATTTTTTCATAACATCAATATTTCCACTGTAAGATCAACGGGGGAATTGTGATGAAATCAATGTGATTATTTTGATTGACTATGTTCCCACAACACTACCAGCTAATTACTAATTACCCAGGAAGCAGTCTTTAGATTCTGAGAAATTAATTAACCAGTATAGTGACATTTGAATCAATTTTAAGACTTATTTGCTTGTTAGGTCAGTTAAATACATACTGGAATACATCTTTAGGTGGAAACCCAGTTTTTTAATAAAAGTTTTATTAGTTTTATTTATTTTTGTTTTAGTTTCTCAGAAAAAGGATCAACAAGGATTAAAGCATATTTGCAATTAATGAAAAATAAACTTACACGAAGGACCAGCAGAATGTCTGAAGAATAAGCCCAACTACGCCATTGTATTATTTGCTATAGAGTTATCATCTCAAATTTAACAAAAACGATACGACCATTTGTGACTAGGTGGCGATGTTAAACTCTTTTTAGCATCTCCTCTTCTATTTCTGCACCATCGACGGATAATTGTCGATATTACGGTCCATCGCATGCATTGACAATGTAGTAAAGCCTAGGTCACACCAGGCCCCGATTTCCTGAAACATCTCAATCTCAGCAAGATCTCATCTCAAACATTGACAGGTGGCTTTATGTTAATTTCGATGCCAGGATCAACTCAAAATTAGCATCACTAAACAGAAATGTTATTCTGAGTTTATTTAAGTCAAATTTCAAGAGCTGGAACTTCAGATTTAGCTCTAATTCCGACTCTGATTTTAGCAAAACCTCAATTTGAGTTGAGATTTCTACTTGAGATGCTTCGGGATATCGGGACCAGCATTGCGGCAGATACATACACTGTTTGGGCACCTTTTGGGAAACACTTATCATGTTATGTATGGCAGCCGCAAGACTTGTCTGTAATTTTATTTCTATCTTTGACAGTAATAAATTGTGCGACCAAATAATAGTGTGGCTGCTGAGACACCTAACATAAACGGAATTGTCAAACGTGGGTATCTGACAATGTTACTGAACAGACTTTCAGACGTATACGAATGCCTTAGCAAATATGTGTACAACATAATTGTAAAAGAAAATGAAAATTGAAGTCCTAGTTTTTCCTTACGGTTGCTTATATTGATCAAACAACAAAACAAAACTAGACTATTGTAATACAATAAGGTTAAACTTAGGTATAGTTGAATGATATATTGATATATTTATACAGTTCAAGGTATCTTCAACGTCTGTACTTTGAATAGAATTATGTTCTTAACAACCCCGCATAAACCAGGACCACCCGGAAAGCAACATATCAAACTATTTGTTACAATTGAAAATGTTTACATTGAAGTTTAGAAATAGCCGATTATTTTATTACAGAGCAAACTATTCTTAACGACACCGCTTGATAACGTCAAGCCCAACCTGAAGTATCGGAAAGTAGTCCACTTGTGCATAATCGGTCTTCAAAGACCACAAATTTCCAGACCAGTTTCACTGTATTGTGTTTTGTTTCACAATATACACGAATTCAAACGAGAATGCTAATCCTGCGACTTATGGCCACATGTTGGAGAATTATTCTCACTACATGATAAGTCCTGATAATCTATCATAATTAACCGCTTAGTACGATTCCTCCCCACTGAACCTAAAACATGTCTATATACAATCTTTCCTAGGTTTTTTTATTTACAATAATATCATTCATATGCGTGGGGTGATTTTTTGTGAATTTAGTACGCGCACTTGACCACGAAATCAAATCCCCCCAAATATACCAACATATAAAACGCGGTAAGAAGTGGCTTTCCATAAAAATACAACCCATATGTTTAAGAATCCGCGAAATTGAATTTTATTACCAAATTCCATTAAATTTAATGCCAACGAAATTAGATAATTTTATAGTACATACTATTTTTTTCATTTTAACAATTCAGCTGGCGTCTTGAAAACATGTCTGAAAATAATGCCTCAAACAGACAAGGTGTATAGATAATGCAAACTCATTTAAAAACAAATAAAGCTCATGAGTTTTTATCGCTTAAATAATGCTAACGACTTCAATATGTCTGGTTTATAGAATCTGATGTTAATGCTTTTATTTCGAAGGTATGATCTTTGCATAATCGCACCGCCTCTTGGAAAGAAACACTGTTGAGCAAATTGCACTAGTCATTAGGAAACAACACTAATTTTGATTCAATGCATCAAAAGACAGCGCGAAAGTTTTTGAAGGATATTATTTTAAACACGATTATCTATCTTATGGTTTTTAATAGGGCCTGTTACAGTATCTTGGGAACCTTCTCTTGATTAGATTTACTGAGTCAGACTTAATTTCTGCTCCCATGATTGAATTTGGACCGGCTTTAATAAATCAAAGTACAGTATAGTTTAAATGTGCTGCCTCACAGATCGGGCTAAAATTTTTGTATGCCGTAACGTACCTACCTAACCAAGTATTAATATAATAGAAAGTTACTGGTGGTTGCTTTATGAAAGATTTATGGCATATAAGCAATTTAAATCACTCATGATAGTTGGCACTCAGTTTTTTTCTGTTTGAAAATATTGCAGAGTTTCCTTCCAAAATGTTCTATGAATTATGTAATTCAGACATGATCAAACTGTAACTTCAACAAACTAAAGCCTAAACATCTGTGAGGTATTCGGTTTGTTTCGCAATTCGTTTTCATCGAATGCAAACACATTTCAGGCAATTCAAGTGATAGTAGTGCTAATTCTACAGTGTTTAATACCCTATAGAATTTTGGGTGTAAAAATGTTAAATTACTACAAAATGCCGATGTTTCCCAAGTTATTTTTTATGTCAATGTGATTGTTTATGGCATATACAGGAAACTATACTAAAATTACATGAATATTTGACAATTTTATTTTATTTTTGCAATACACCAATACGTGAGGCAGACCCTTTAAACATAGTGTTACTTTTATTTACAACATATTTACAAAACAATAACATATAAATTACAATTATTTAAAAGGAGAGGATTAGAACGAAAGACCAAAAAGATTATATTAAGTCAGACAGGGAAGGCAGCACTTAACTTAACCAGCCGAGCACAGAAAACATTAAAAACACTCAAAGCACTGAAAACACCGAGTTCTTCTCCAATGTGGACTTCAGTATTCAAATTCATGTTTTGCCTGGAATTAGATTATGCTATGAGAGTAAATAAGAGGAATGTAAATAAGAAAACATAGTTATACTGCTAGAAACAATTTGCTGACAAAAATGAAGAGAAAAGTTTACTATAAAAAACAGTAAGTACAAAAAATGAAATAGGACATCAGAGAAAAGTAGAAAACGTACTGATGCATACACTGGTTAGACTTTTGATAAAGACGTTTAGAAAAGACCCAAGAAAAGGAAACTTTTAAAATAATTGGTGGAGAGTTTGTACAAATACATCAAGAGACAGTATCAAAATATTTTGCTATTGAATATAAAGGTGTACACGTGTGTAAAGATGGTCGTGATGTCTTGTTCAGAAAGAAGTGGGTTACCAAACAGTAGGTTATCTAAATCAAATTGATAGACGTGCAGATTTTGTAAGAGAGAGAGTTACGAGAATCAAGGTAAAGTCTGCACTCGAAGAAGAAAGGAGCTTTCTACCATACCACATTGACATAAAGGACTGTCAGTGATAATTTTGAGGAATAGATAGTGGTTCAGCGAACTGCGCGTGGTACGGAGACGTGTATGTAGTAACAGTATGATACACTTGGTTAAGAAATTACATGTCACTACTTTAAAAAGCATATTTAATCTCATATTTCGTGAATACATGAGAAAGGTGGTAAAAATTGTTGTGCCATAATAATCATATATCGCTGGCTTAGAATTGCAAAATCAAGATTTTGAGAAATAAGAAAAAACAGTCTGCAAACTCTTTACTTATGGAAAAACAACATTGTTTAACTTCAGTTTGGTCAACATGACCACTTCCGATTTTCATGAAAATAGGCTCACAAGAAACGCCTTGAGATAATACAGAATATTGCATTGTTCGTTTATAGTAATTACAGTTTTCCCATTGTACAGCCTTTTAGAAATAAAATAAAATACAAATAGTCGTTGATTTATAAATGTATTCTTTGTTTGCCTTAAAGGTAATTTTTATGTAGCTTTATCAGTATTTACAACCGTTTTCGAGACATTTGGTGAATTGGGGGTAGTAAGGTGTAGAAACGAAGCTATAAAAAGCGTATCCTAAATTTTAGACATAATTCCCTCGAGGCCATGTGTACTGCATAGTTTGCTCATTGTTATTACAGTTTTCCCATTGTACAGCTTTGTGGGAATTAAATAAAACCCATAGTCGTTAATTTATTATTTTTTCTTAGTTTGCTTTAAAACAATTACATTGTATTAAGTAGCTTAATCAGTATTCGCAACCGTTTTCGAAGCATTGGTGAAAAAGTACGAATATACCCGGATGTCACTTAACAGGTTCCGTACATTTCTACCAGACACGCGGCATTTTAGTTAACACTCTTGATAAACGGGATATTGCATTCTTACACCATGCAATACATGTAATCAGCTTACACCATGGAGTTAATGTTTGCATTAAGAGATAATTACAGGCACGTGTCTACATCCGAATGTCGCGTTTTAAAGTTCAAATGTTCTGTTTTTATGTACAATAAATGTGAGTAACTTCCTTGTTTGACAAAAGCATTAGTTAATACTAGACAATTTGCTGGTAATTGTTCGACAATTGCTAATACGTACATGTACTGTACTATCAAAGGAGAAAACATATCTATTGGAACATAAATCTTCGTTTACTGTTTGCACGGCCTATTGTTAGTACATTGATACTGTTCGGAACACGTATGTCATTAATGGAAATGTACGAAGTGTTCACATTACCATTCGGAACACGTTGGTCATTTAGAATCGTACGAGGTCTATTTGATGGAACTTTTAACTGAAACTGTTCTGTGGTGATCAGTTTCGATATCGTTATGTTATACTAATTTTAGCTATGGTGTTACTTTTAACAAAATCATGACATTTTAAGAGGATGTACGTATGTGGAATGAGTAATCGCTAAATTGTAAATATGGATCATGATTGCTTGAATACATTAATTTATTTTGTAATTGATATTGTCAACCCGTTGGCAGAATGTCACACTATACATATAATAGCCAACATACTGGTGCTCCCTAGTCAAAAATACATTTTCAGCTTTGAAAATAAACAGTCATGTGTCACTATACGGGTTCCGTATTCCTAGACTATAAAACGATCAAATGTTGTTCAGCAAAACAACGGGTAATATATATTTGGCTGAAACAATAGACGTGTAAATTTATCGATCCATGGGCAGAAACTTTCTGTAAAGGGTTTGGTTGAGTTTTATGTTTAATTAGCACAAATTGTTTACAGTCTAAGAATGTTTCATTAAAAACATGCGGGTTTTAACTACGAGAATAGGACGACTTTAACGCTATGGCATTATAAACATAGTGCAGCGTAAGAGATGTGCTAATTGTATAATGTAAACCCAATTATCGTTCTATTTTATTTATGGATTTATCAACGGGTTTTTTTGTATAGGAATAGTGAATCAGTCGTAAAACAGGGAGCAATGTAATTACACCTAATGGCAAAGGGCGTCCAAAAGAAAAGTATACAGTATAAAAGCATAAATGAAATTAGGGAATGTTCAGAGCTTGACAAAATTTCTGCATGAATTGAAAGCTTTCTTTAATTTTTATATTAAATTTTGTAATATCTAGATAATGTGTCCAGGGCTGGTATTCACAAAGCTTCTTAGATAAAAATATATCTTAAATATCCTATAAATTGCTTAGTTATGATAAAATTTGTCTTAAGTTTAATTTATTTCTAAGTCGCTATTCACAACATATCTTAAACTTAAGATCTTCTTAAATAGCCACTTTTCGTCATAAATATCCATTTTCAACTAAGAAATGTGCCTATATTTAAGATACGTACATAGGTATCTTACTATTTAAGAAATCTCTAAGATGAAAATAGGAGTTTTTTATTATGTGTTTAAAACCGGTTTTAAAGCTTGGAAATCGTCAAGCAATGGGTAACAATGAAGAACCGCCCTAATATACGTATTAAATCATTCTTTTAGACCAAAAAACTTAGCAATTTATCAAAACGTCATCCAAACGCCCAGTTCAAGGGAAATAACCCGGTGTCGCATCCGCCTAAAGCGAAAGTAGAAGGTTAGGTGGAAACTCCGGACACAGGTTTTCGGAATTCGGGATTATTGATGCATACATGTTTAATCATGTATAGTCTCAAATATCCGCAATTTGCATTTATAACACACAGTTAATCAGAAATAGATATGTTGCTAAATTCATCGTGCATTATATGTAATTTACAAAGTGTAAATAAGTATATAAGGATAATCACGCCACAATAATAGCTGGCTAACACAAAGTAGGCCTATAGTAGATCTATAACACTAATGTTTTATTACGCATTTTAAAACGCAATATCTTTCGTTGCATTATATTATCAAACATGTCAATTTTGTCAGCAAACACTTATACCTTGGTCACATTTATGCTACGAGATATACACGAGCTGACGTTTGCAAACTAGTAAGCCTACGACGTCCATAAGCCAATGTGGATATGGTAGACTACCGATCATCTTACAGTTTTCTTAATTCGTATATCAGTGAAAATGTTTCACCGAACTCCCGAGTTGTACACGTATTCGCGCGGATTTCGAAGTCGGGAACATCTCATACGGGTCTCATACCGACATCAAACAAGCTAAGTATGATATCCGTACGGATTTGAACACTAATAGGCTTGTCGATGCTCGCATGCCTTATCGAAAATTACTCACACGGACACTGTGTGACCACCATATGGCTATCATAGGAGTGTCTTGCAAGTGCTTTACGAACCTAAAAGCTCCGGACGGGTTCCGCACACTTTGGCTGTGTTATTGTTCGAAGGCGCGGTGGTGACTTCATAGTTCATGCTTCATGCTTCACAGTTCGAACTGCATGTCTAATATTGCTTTATGGTTCATATGTTAAATGTAAACACCCGTACATAGTTCACCCTTCATATTTCATACTCCAAAGTTCATACTCCAAGTTCACACTCCACAGTTCATACTCCACAGCTCACACTCCATAGTTCGCACTCCACAGTTCACACTCCACAGTTCATACTCCACATTCACACTCCACGCTCCACAGTTCGCACTTAATAGTTCACAGTCCTTATTTCATTGTTCACATTGCACACTTTATAGTTCACACTTCATAGCTCACAGTTTACACTTCATTGGCAAAACTTAAAAGTTCCTTTATTCATCGTCTGTTTAAAGTTTGATTTTAATTACTTGTACTGTATAATTACATTTTTGATAATGATAAATATATCAATAATATGTGTACACATGTATATAGGTGCATAGCCCTATAATGGGTATATCATCGGAAAATAAAGTTATTATTATTATTATTTATGATTTGTAATATCGTTGTGAATATTTATTAGTCTCTTATAATTCTGTATTACAATGGTCACATAATAATGTTTCTGTGATATATAATGTGATTGATAGACATACATGGTCAAATGAGTTTCCACAATTTAATACAAGTGCCATACAAGGCTGAAATAGAAATGTTGATGACATTGTTGATGGCATCATTGGTTTTGTAGATACATTGCTTATATTCTTACATGTTTTTTTTCTGGCAGAAAGTCGATTATGTTCAGTGTTCATAAGTTTTCATAATGCACTAGATGAAGTTTACGATAACGTTTACAGTATTGAACCAGAAAACGGAACGTGCGATGGACATGTGATGGACGAACAATGGACGTGCGATGGTCGTGCGATTGTCGCATGTCATACGCACGGCATTCTTGCGGACATTCATTATCGTACGACAATCGCACGACGCACGTACGACGTTTGCACGACACTCGTAAAAATATGGCGTTCGACAACTGTTCATCGTAGGGATGCTGTGTGTCAACGCAGAGCCGTCGTGCGTCCGATGTACAACTATTGTGACCGCACCACAAAATTACAATTTCAAGACATATGCCGATGAATTTCGATGTAGATTCGGAAGCGTCGGGAGATGAAGAAATTCCTACGACAATTGTGAAAGGGAGTTAAACTTTTGTAGAGAGTTATGACTGCCTCACCTATACCTTATACAGCTTAAAATACTCGCAAAACGGCTTTAACCTCTTCCTTCTAGATACTTGTTCCTTACATTAACAGTGACATTTAAGAAGAGATCCCACATAAGATGTATGTAAAAACTTACAACTATTACTGGCTGACATCTGCAATACAACTGCATATAGCATTTGTACATTATATAAGAAATCAGAACAGTGATCCATTATTCGTCTCTCTGAGTGGAGGCGGTGGGCGACCCAGGGGGAATTAGACATTTTCGATTTTTTGATGTATAAATCCCCACCCTGGAGACAATGCTCACTGTCTAAATCTCCATCGTGGGGCATAGTTTTTCATCCAGGTACTTTAATAAAAACACGTATATAAGTAGGCCTATCGATGTCGCCTTTCGTGATGTCAACATTCCCGGACCAAAGTCTGTTTCACGGGACTCGGAGTCGATAAGATTATCAAATTTCCGACTGTCGGGAAGATTCATTTGTCTAATTCCCCCGGGGCGGGCATAATATTGACTGGTGCATAAGTAACTTTGTAAGATATTCGACTAACGTTTTTCTCAGTGGGTCTATCAGCTACTATTTTTCTTAGAGCGGTGCCGTAATTACACTCTAAGCCCCCTGACAAGATATATACAAGATACACATGATAACAACATGTTTTGCCATAATTCCACGGGGGTTCGGAACCCTCCGGATCCACGCATGACTTCAGTAAAAACAAACTACATGTATTCTATATACACAACTCTTCAAACACGTAATTCAAACAGAATGTACTGTACGTGAATATAATTTAGAAATTATTATTTATATTAGACACCCGGTTTTACATTACACAAATTAATATTCATGAAACACAACTAATTTTTTTATATACATGCATGATTTCAAATGATAATAAAAGCGGTTCGAAAATGATCGAGGACTAATCCCTCCCTTGGAAGGAGTCCTCATTTCCGTTACTATTTTTAGAGCGAGAAAATCCCGTTTTACATAGCAACCACTTTAAAATATTTCTTAGATTTAGGATAATATTTTAGCTAAGATATTTCTAAGATGCTTCTTGAATACAACTTAAGACAAAAATAAATTTTATTCTTAGCTAAAATAATTTCTTATCAGATAAGAAAATCTTACGAAAATATCTAAGAAGCTTTGTGAATACCAGCCCAGGTCAACATATACTATTGGCGGAATATTAGTTACGTTCTTCCTACGTTAACTTTTAAATAACCTTTATAAATTGAGTATCCTATTTTACTTAATATTACATTTATTATGTGATATTGTTTGTACAAAGTAATAATTTTATAACCTAAGATTAAGTATTTTAAAGAGATCATTTTAGCCATTTTCTGAAAATATGTTGAGTTTTTCTCAGAGTGAGTCCATGTAAGAGCATGTTATAAAACAGTGATTTAAGTTTTCTAAATTTGATATACCTTTATTTGATATTGCTCCATATGATTTGGTTTCTGATCGCACTGAATGTGCAGTTTTAGTTGACAGGTTGTTGTATTTAATCCATGTATCTATGATATTTATGTAGAAAGGAGGCAATGTTGTTTGGGTGTTAGGGAGCGATTTTATGTTATCCTTTTTCAGTTCAAATATTAACAGTCCTTTGCCAAATTGGTTCAATAATTAACAAGCAATAATCTTCCAGTTTGCTTTATAAGATGATTTCAAGTTTTGGATCAATTTTAATATAAGGGAATTTACATAACTGTCTATATCAATCATGCTTAAGCCTCCGTCAAGTTTGTTTCCTATTAGAGCGTAGTAATATTCACTTTTACGCAATTATTACTCCAAAGAAAGTCTGAGAATAGCTTAGTGACACGTTTAGCGATTATTTTGGGAGTTGACATTGAATGCATTAAGTAAGTCAGCTTTTTTGTGCCATTTTTGCATGAGATATTTTAATATTTCAATTTTATTCCGGAGTTATTGCTACAGTAAATTCCCAATGCTTTAGCATAATTATGCATTTGTAAAACCTATGTTATCGCCATTATGTGCATTGACTTTTGAACTGCCTATCTAGAGTCCTTGTGTTTTATTTCTATTTAGTTTTAGTTCTGAATACTAGTAGTTACAAGTTGTGTTATATTTTTGATAAGTTTCTGATTTCTTTGTCATTAGGAGCAAAAATGTTCATTAATGTAATTATATTATTGTTGTACTCAATGGTAAGTAGAACGTAGCTTCCGTTTTTATTACCAGTGAAGGAATTTACTATATTACATGTTATTGATACATTTATTAAAATGGAGCAACCTATACTATTACTATCAAGGCATGGCTCGAAAGATTTCTCGGCAAACATGCGATGAGCGGGCGAGCGACATCGTACGATCAAAAACCGAAGTATGTCCGGCCCCTTTGTTCAGGATTCAATGCCAATCAATGACCGGCGCCCGGTGTGTACACTATGCCTAGAAATTGGGTTTACGGGCATCATCCACGTCTGGTTGATTTGTGACCCGGGTAAAAGACAGAACAATACCCATTGACAAATAACACAAGCGAGACTCAAACATTAAAAACATACACACAGATGAATAACCAAAATGTATTTTATGCAGACATTTTAGTGGTGACAATAACATTACTCAGAGCTAGACGGTTTGGACACTGTCGATTTATCAATTTCTTCAATACTAAAATTAGAAACTAACTTTACCTACCAATCTTGAAATAGAAAGCCATTACACGGAGTGATCAATGATTCTAGCATCTTTATTGATACATTCATAGCTTTTTTCTTCTTTTGAACCTCCGAGTAAGACATTGTGAGATAACTATTGTAGGAGATTTTGACTAACGATTGCTAGATATTCTAACATAAATCATCGTTAGACATTCTGATATGAACTATTTTATGACATTCCTACATTAAACAATGGCATTCATATACGACTGTTAGTCACTCTGACATACTAGTAATGTACATTATTGGAAGACATTCTGACAAAAAGTAGTGTAAGACATTCTTGACGTAAACTATTGAAAGACATGTTGTCATACACTCGTTTTAGACATTCTTGGAATACACTAGGTTAAAAGCTCTTGACATAAACTAGCACAAGGCATTCTTGACATAAACTAGTGAATAACATTCTTGAGAAAAACTAGGGAAATGCACTCTGACATAAATTAGTCTAAGAATTCTTGACATAAACTAGCGTAAGACATTCTTGAGATAATCAAGTATAATATACTCTAGCATGAACTAGTGTAAGACACTCTGACATAAACTAGTATAAGGCACTCTGGCATTAACTAGCGTAAGCCATTCTGAGATATACTATTGTAAGACATGATTGACATAAACAAGCGTAAGATATTCTTGACATAAACTAGTGTAAAAGACTTTAAATTGAACTAGGGTAAGACATTCTGACATAAACTAGTCTAAGAATTCATGACATAAACTAGCGTAAGTCATTCTGGACATAAACTAATAAACTAGAGTAAGATACTCTGACAAAAACTAGTGTACGACACTCTGACATAAAATAATGTAAGACACCCTGACTTAAACTAGAATTAGACACTCTAACATAAACTAGTGTAAGACACTCTAACATAAACTAGTTTAAGACACTCTGACATAAACTAGAGTAAGACACTCTGACAAAAACTAGTGTACGACACTCAGACATAAAATAATGTAAGACACTCTGACTTACACTAGTGTTTGACACTATGACATAACCTAGTGTATAAAAGATACATACTAAGTTTACGATATTCTAACATACACGATTGCAATACATTCTAGAACGAGCTATCATATGAACGTATGGACTTAAGTACCAGCTATTCTTAAGATAGGACAATCAATCCATAAAATACTAGCTATTCTTACAGACGTGTATTCCATAAAGATAGGACAATCAATCCATAAAATACCAGCTATTCTTACAGACGTGTATTCCATAAAGATAGGACAATCAATCCATAAAATACCAGCTATTTTTACAGACGTGTATTCCATAAAGATAGGACAATCAATCCATAAAATACTAGCTATTCTTACAGACGTGTATTCCATAAATATAGGACAATCAATGCATAAAATACTAGCTATTCTTACAGACGTGTATTCCATAAAGATAGGACAATCAATCCATAAAATACCAGCTATTCTTACAGACGTGTATTCCATAAAGATAGAACAATCAATTTATAAAATACTAGCTATTCTTACAGACGTGTATTCCATAAAGATAGAACAATAAATCCATAAAATACTAGCTAATCTTACAGACGTGTATTCCATAAAGATAGAACAATCAATTTATAAAATACTAGCTATTCTTACAGACGTGTATTCCATTAAGATAGAACAATCAATCCATAAAATACTAGCTATTCTTACAGACGTGTATTCCATAAATATAGGACAATCAATTTATAAAATACTAGCTATTCTTACAGACGTGTATTCCATAAAGATAGAACAATCAATCCATAAAATACTAGCTATTCTTACAGACGTGTATTCCATAAAGATAGAACAATAAATCCATAAAATACTAGCTAATCTTACAGACGTGTATTCCATAAAGATAGAACAATCAATTTATAAAATACTAGCTAGTCTTACAGACGTGTATTCCATTAAGATAGAACAATCAATCCATAAAATACTAGCTATTCTTACAGACGTGTATTCCATAAATATAGGACAATCAATTTATAAAATACTAGCTATTCTTACAGACGTGTATTCCATAAAGATAGAACAATCAATCCATAAAATACTAGCTATTCTTACAGACGTGTATTCCATAAAGATAGAACAATCAATCCATAAAATACTAGCTATTCTTACAGACGTGTATTCCATATAGATAGAACAATCAATTTATAAAATACTAGCTATTCTTACAGACGTGTATTCCATAAAGATAGAACAATCAATCCATAAAATACTAGCTATTCTTACAGACGTGTATTTCATGGGACAGTAGACACATTCGCATTCTTTTATATTAAGTTAGTTATAATGGTTAGATGGACGGATATGTATAGATGTGCATTTAAAATGACATATTTCATGTATAGCAAAACCCGTCTCTAAAGAACACCGCAGGAACGTCGAAAATAGAACATTATACAAGTGATATGTTTCGGGATTCCATCAGTGTATACATATCGAATCTTGTCTTGTTTTATACATTCACATACTGCATCTAGTATGGCCTGGTAGTCGAAAGGGTAATACTCATGGCTACGGCTCGAGAGATCCCTGGTTCGAATGTCGTTAAGAACTGAGACTTCATGGCATTTCTTAGTTGGAATTTCGGTCAATTCGGTGGTAGACGAAGAACAAGATTTCCGTAGACAACATATATTTATAAATCGATTCATCCCAAATGTTTAAACATTAAGACGCAGTAACGCAAGTTTGATTGCCGTGTGTGCCTGTTATAACGAACTAGCATTAGTAAATATTTCTTTGATAGATGCTATTGTTGCAATGCAAGATGAAAAATCGACGAAATACGTTAAATGTGTTTTAAATCGCTCAAGTTTTTTTCATATTTGCAAAAGACATTTTTTACCAGGGTCATCAATTTAACGACGGTGTATGAGTAGAGGAAATGATGAATGAACAAAACATCGCCAAGTACACCAGCCAAACAACTCTTAACGTCTTTAGATAGATAGAATGTATTATTAATATCGTAATGCATTATACGATTCAAATACTTTTGGAATCTAGGGCCAGGAATGCTAGCGCAACTCCAGTCAGTAGACACTTAATATAAATAATTAGTTTTACTTGAAAATGGAATAAAAATTGAAATTAATGTACATTTGTATTTCGTTTCAACGAGCAATAAAGAATAAAGTAGAAATACAAATGTAATAATAAAGACAAATGAGTTAATCTATCGTCGCCACCCATTTTCCTGTATAATTTACGCCTCTGGAAGAAATTGATTGGTATAGAAAAGTTGACCCAGTTATAGATGCGCCTCGGTTCTTTTAAGTAGCCAATTTAACGGAAATTTGGATTAAAGTGGCACCACAGAAATGTTCGTAAAGTGTTCGTAAACCCAAAAAAGTGAAATAACTTTATTCGAAGTAAATAGCATACCCACAGGCAAAAATTATTTCATTTCGTTTTAGTCATAGCTACGTCCATGACGTCGTTTTAGTCATGATACGTCTATTGTCGTCGTCAAAGAAACGTCAATTGTCGTCGTTTTAATCACTGATACGTCCGTTCGCATCGTTAAAGTCACAAATACGTCCATTATCGTCGTTTAAGTCACATATACACCATTGTCGAAGTCACAGATACGTCCATTGTCGTAGTCACAGATACGTCCATTGTCGTAGTCACAGATACGTCCATTGTCGTAGTCACAGATACGTCCATTGTCGTAGTCACAGATACGTCCATTGTCGTAGTCACAGATACGTCCATTGTCGTCGTTTTAATCACAGATACGTCCATTGCCGTCGTTTTAATCACAAATACGTTCGTTGTCGTAGTCACAGATACGTCCATTGCCGTCGTTTTAATCACAAATACGTTCGTTGTCGTAGTCACAGATACGTTCATTGTCGTAGTCCCAGATACGTCCATTGTCGTCGTTTTAATCACAGATACGTGCGTTGTCGTAGTCACAGATACGTTCATTGTCGTAGTCACAGATACGTTCATTGTCGTAGTCACAGATACGTTCATTGTCGTAGTCACAGATACGTCCGTTGTCGTTTTAGTCACATATACGTCCATTGTCATTTTGGTCACATATACGTCCATTATCGTCGTTTTAGTCACTGATACGTACATTGTCGTCGTTTTAAACGCAGATACGTTCATAGTCGTAGTCACAGATACGTCAATTGTCGTCTTTATAGTCACAGAAACGTCAAACACAGATCTATACGTCCTTCACAGATACGTCTATTGTCGTCGTTGAAGTCATTGTGACGTCATCTGAATTTCAAATTTTCAATTGGTATTCAAATCAAGTTTTTTTAGATGGATGCAAAATTAAAGTAGAGAATTATACTTATTGAGTCAATCTAAAATGTCATTTTTATTGTTTGTTTATTCGGGTTTAAGGCCGTTTCTCAAAACCAGCGCAAAAATTAGCACTGCCGTAGCTACAGACTAGTGGCAATGTTAGAACAGTCTATCGTTTACAATTGTACACCAGTAATCCAGGACAGCTGTTGCCACGGGTTTTACATGCTCGAACGAGTTAATAAAGACAAAAATAAGAGAAATTACTGAGAATGTAAATAAGCGTAAAATACAATATTCGTTACACACATTCTTTCACTTTCGATTAAACAAACCATTTCAGGAATAGTTGGATATGTCTGTGTTTGTCTAAAACTTCGCGGAAACTGTTTCGAAACCAGACGGCTCCACTCAAGACTGAGTATGTATTTCAAAATATTACACAATGGTTTTAACCTTAGTCCATAGACAATCTAAAATTTATGTAATATTATTAATAAACTGCCGAAGTATCAGCAAGTATTAGCAGATGTACAGTTCAGATCATATTGACGTTTTGCTTCAGCGAGGCGCCATTTTTTCAGATAAGAAACTAATGTTACAGTTTATTAACAACTTCAGAATAACAAATTGGCGAAATTTTTTATTCGAGAAAATATACGATTTTTCAGTAGTGTGATACACTGAAATGCCTTTACCGAAATGAATAATGTAAATGTGTAAAAATGGAGTATTTGGTTAATGAAATAGAATGAAAACAAGAACAGGACTAAAAAAGAGTAATATGTTAAACTTACCTAAGTGTTTGACTGTAGCAGATATTTACTTGCTTTCTTTCTGAAATATGCAATAAAATAAAAGTATTACAACACTTGTCACAAAGAATATACTATAAAATCATTCAAGACGGATTAATTTCGAACTCCTAGATTGATGAGGAAATCAAATCACCTTCAAAATGCACAGCATGTCGTAATCCATGAAAAAACCCGCGAAAATGTTGTTTTACAAAACTTCACTCAGATTAATGCTCACAAAAACCATTGATCTGTTTAGTACATAACTCGGTTGGAATACAAGATAAAATAATCATTGATAAAGAACGGAATAAATACGATATATAATGACAATCCAAAATAACGGTGAGTTATACCGGTATCCTAAATTATTCTCCAAGGATTTTGAACTCTCTGAATAAGCTAAACGACGCGCCTCTGACAGAACTATTTTAGAATAAACGACAATAGCTTGGTTATATCATTTAAAGAGTTATTTATAGGTTGACTCTAAATGATATCATATTGACTGACTTAAAGTTTCAATGGTGAATTCAAGATGGATGTAATTTCGTAATACAAATATAACTAAATAAAATCGAAAACCAAAAAACCATTAACATGAATTTGATTTCGTGTTCTAGTTCAAACACTAATTTCGAAAAATAAGTCGCCAAATTATAAACATGAATTTACAGTACTTTAATCGCGTTAATGTAATCCATTGTAGCTTTGTGCAAAAATAGCACCATTTGCACGGAACGCGCGAACTTCTGTACAAGTGAGCATTTTAATCACTGATAATTAATTGTCGCCTGCAGCATCTGAAGCAGCATTTAATCAAGTCACATCCAAGTAGTTCCATTAAAGTAATCTCATGTAATTCAGTAATGTGTTTAAATCGAAGAAAAAAAGCGTTTCAACAACTTTTAGAATATTCAGCTGGATATTCTGACAGAGACAGAGAGTTCTAAAACAACAGATATAATACGATAGTAATGTAAAATCAATATTATTTGCGGTAGATTATCTGAATAACAAAATGAAATCTCGACGATTATATGACCGCTGATATACGTTGTAAGGAGATGGTCGTCACGAAATTTTTGCCTGCAAAATAATTCGACAGCTTTATGTACATCACTGCTAGCAGATACATTTTACACATACTTGACGAGATTATTTCTTTTCAAACTGATGAAGAAACCTAGTGCACATGCTCGGAAATTCAAATTTCGATTTGCGGGTGATATATGAAATAAGAACAAACATAAATAATTGAGTTCAAGTGATGGCATTTAAACGTAAATAAATGATAAAAAGCATAATGATAGTGCACAATGTTAATACTTTTATTACCTTTTTTCGTTTTTGCATGTATAAAAAGTGGGTAGGGAACGGTACAATTTTGAAGTTTATAGGTTTACAATAAACCACTACAATTTTTTAAATGCATCTGCTTAATAGGTAAAATATATAGTACTCGTATATGATTTAGTTTTATGAAATAGCTAGCCTACACTTTGAATAATTAAAAAAAATGATTTCATTGCAATATTCAAATTAATAGGTTAATTTATGAAAAATTAGTACTTTTTGGTAAATAGCTCAAAAGAAGTCTGGCGACCCCCAATTTTTATTTTACTAAACTGACGGGCTATATGATTCTCAACTTATGTACATTTTAACATTATGTTTGATCGTTGAAATGTTTTGGACACTAAAATTTTTGCAAGTGGACGGGGTTACTATTTATCATTTACAAATAATAAATTTGTTCACAGGGAAGTCTGTTTCGAAACCGATATACATATTGAACATAACGCATTGCTTAAAAAGTGATGTAATTTAATAAAAATCTTCAAATAAATAGACCCATACGATTTATAAATGATTTAACAAAATATAGATTTTATTGATGTTATTAATTACGCTCGATTCGTATTCTTCCCGTCGGATTCTTTATTTCATCAGTAATTAATCGGGTTCCCTGGTGTAATACTGTACTCGCCTGTACTCAATATGCTATATATACGTAGAACATGGAACACGTTTAATCAGTAATGCTACGGGCACAAAGCTCGTACGATATCCGTACGAGTTCACAATTTTTGCAATCCTATTGGTTGTTGTATGTTCGTAGCGTCATGTCACAGGTCGTACAGACAACGAACGATCTATAGAGGTGCACTCGTACGATATCTGTACGATACTTGTACGTGTTAAGAAAATCCGTACAGTGCTCGTACATGTATGAGTCTTCGATGTCCTTACGGGATCCGTACGGACGCCGTGCGAGTTTGCCAAAATTAACTCGTACGGAGCTCGTAGGGCAAATGTGAACTTAGCATTACCATTGTGGACATAAAGTCGGTTTAATCAGGTTTGTATTTTTGTTATTTTAAACATTTTAATTGGAGTAAAAAAGGCTGTGAAAACAAATACCGTATTCACTAAGCTGCATAGCATATACATAGCCTTGCTTTGTTACAATATCATGGCATATACATCAACCACCAAACCACGGTCTTGTTTCCTTACAATATGATGGCATACACATCAACCACCAAACCACAGCCTTGCTTCCTTACAACATGGTGACATATACATCAACCAATAAACCACGGTCTTATTTCCTTACAATATGATGACATACACATCAACCACCAAACCACAGCCTTGCTTCCTTACAATATGATGGCATATAGATCAACCACCAAACCACGGTCTTGTTTCCTTACAATGTGATGGCATACACATCAACCACTAAACCACAGCCTTACTTTCTTACAATATGATGGCATATAGATCAACCACCAAACCACGGTCTTGTTTCCTTACAATATGATGGCACACACATCAACCACCAAACCACAGCCTTACTTTCTTACAATATGATGGCATATACATCAACCACCAAACCACGGTCTTGTTTCCTTACAATATGATTGGAAAAAACACCAACCCCCAAACCACAGCATTGCTTCCTTACAATATGATTGAAAAAAAAAACACCAACCCCCAAACCACAGCCTTGCTTCCTTACAATATGGTGACATACACATCAACCACCAAACCACAGCCTTGCTTCCTTACAATATGATGGCATACACATCAACCACCAAACCACAGCATTGCTTCCTTACAATAATATTGGAAAAAACACCAACCACCAAACCACGGTCTCGTTTCCTTACAATATGATGACATACACATCGACCAATAAACCACAGCCTTATAATATACATCTACGACCATACCACGGTCTGGATTCCTTACAATATGGTGACATATGTTATATTTGTTTTGGGCTAACATGATTCCTGACACGTCCTTAATCTCGACGTGGACTTTATCCAAACCAGGCTGTTATGTTTGTGAAACAGTTGATTTATTCTTAGAGCGATTAACGAATGTTGTCTTTGCACCTAGTGAGGCTTGTGTGATAATCATAATTAGGTAAATGTCGGCTGCATTCGTTTATTCTACGGCCACATATTAAAGGGACATGCCCTGGAACTGAAGTGTCTCGAATAGCAATCAAATTGGCATCAATTTAATACCTAAGTCATATAATGAAAACCCTGTAAAATTACGAAATATCCCGCTGGTTTTTAAAAAAAAAAATATTTCAAGAATACCTAAATATCGTTGGCTGACAGCCTGTTATTCAAATCGATATACAAAAAATCGAAGCGCGCATTATAGAGTAAATGTTTAAGTCAAATTCTTCTTTGACTTTTCGTTAATAGATGGTTTTACAAGTGATAAACGCGATTTTGTTGTATGCAAACCAAGACACTCCCGTTTCTGGGCATGCCCCTTTAATACAACACCGTAATTTATGAAACAACCGACTTTCCTTCGAAAGCATTAAATACGCAAATTTACAACCCCAAGAAAATGTTTCATAACAAATGCTAGAACTTGAAAAAGCTATTAAAATAATTGTATGGTTCATTATGGAAATGTTTTGTACTAAGATATTTCTATATAATTATAGTATACAAATAGTTTGCTATACGAGGGTCATTCAATGTATTCGTAGACAATCGTTCTTATTTGATTATTATTGCGTTTTTACAATAATTTCTTATAGCAGTACAAACAGTAACTTATTACCTACAATCAATACAATTTTATCTTCAACAATGCAAACCAGTAGCATATCATCATCCATTCTATTACCATAGTAACACGTTACCACCCCCGACCGACGTAACGTACCTTTTTTACTTGTTCAACTAGTTATAAATTTCGATTAAGTTAATGTACATTCCAATGTTTCAGCCAGATTATTACAAAATATTATCATCGGATTTCGTGACATTATGTATTAATTTGGACTTGGGAGTGTGAAGTAAAAACTGTTTTATTAAGGCGAGTCGCGTTTTCAATAACGTCAAGTGCAAGGAAATTCATACGACTATTGAATTGTGCATGGGGCTTGGAAAAACACAACAGACACACAAGTGTTGCTACAGAGAGCAAAAACATTTGTTTGAAGCGGAGCATGGTATTTAAACGATACAGGGATGTGTAGAAAGGCAAACGTGGTGACGTTTCACACAACGTCCGTCGAAATGTACGACGTATTTTCATATTAATATACAACCATTATGCCAAGCCTTAATCCCTAACTTAGACTATATAAGATAGTGTGGAAGATATGTTAAATCATATACAATTGGAATGTTTATGTTAATTTCTATGTTAATTACATAATATCATTTCGGGTTACCACTTAAGAATCAGCAAAACGTCAATAACGTCGCTGACGTCATATCATAAATTGCGGTGTGTGGTGGTAACGGTATGGTGATATTGATATTTTAGCCATATTTTCTTTAAAAAGGCGTTGTTTCACGCAATATTTTCAGGACTTGTGTCCGAATGGCTGTAGTTTAAAGTGATGTAGTTTGTTTTTCTTTTTGTCATCGGATGTTAAATGATTAACACAATCTACGAATTTATTGAATGACCCTCGTATAAACATTATCTTACATTATTAAAGGTTCTCAAATGTGAGAGGTTCAACAGCGACACTAAAAACCCATACTTATCCGATATAAGCATTTTTTCAAGCATCGAAGACAAGATTATGTGAATGTAAACACAACCAACCTACCAGAAATAAAGGGATTCATTACGCGAAAACTTCTCTTGTTCAACATGATTGGATAACTTGGTGTTTGTTAAACGCGGTTGTTCCCGCGACAGCCATTTGTCAGAAATATTAATGATAATGGCAACCAGGATATACTGACCCAAAAATGAATAGGGTCATCTATTGTTGATGACCAACCTCAATGTAAAGTTTGAGGATAAAGTAGTCTTGAATTATTAAATGACACATATATGTATATAGTACATGTGCATTTGAATAAAAATACGGGGCATAATGTCACGTTACTCAGCATGTTTACCAGATACAGCTATTTGTCTAGTAGCATAGGATTGTCGTGTTTACCAGGCACAGCTATTTGTCTAGTGGCATAGGGTTGTCGTGTTTACCAGATGTAGCTATTTGTCTAGTAGCATAGGGTTGTCGTGTTTACCAGATACAGCTATTTGTCTAGTAGCATAGGGTTGTCGTGTTTACCAGATATAGCTATTTGTCTAGTAGCATAGGATGGTCGTGTTTACCAGATACAGCTATTTGTCTAGTAGCATATAGGATGGTCGTGTTTACCAGATACAGCTATTTGTCTAGTAGCATAGGATGGTCGTGTTTACCAGATACAGCTATTTGTCTAGTAGCATAGGATGGTCGTGTTTACCAGATACAGCTATTGTCTATAGGTAAATCTTTGACATTGGTAGTTTAAATGGACGGATTTGCTATATAAACTATCTGGTAAAAGTACAATAACATGCATAACCTAATAATACACCTATAGTAGCATAGGATTGTCGTGTTTACCAGGCACAGCTATTTGTTTGTACAAATATTTACTCAGAAAATGATTGCAATAATGGTCAATTTAGACGAAACGATGACAAATCTGTGTAACAGTTAAATAAACGACAAAGCAACCTACACATGGAGCTAGAACATTTTAAAAACACACAGCACGGATTAAAATGCTGTATTACTGTAAAAACATCAAGTTTGTGGCGTTAAATTTTAATCAATGTCTTGGTTGAACTATATAATAAAATTCAATCATCTCGATTGATTTATACCCCAACAATTATACAACAATGGCTTATATTTTAGAATTCCCTGAACAGGTAACAAAATTCATCTAAATCATCATGATTTTACAGTATTTATTATCAGTAGCAATTGAAACAAAACTACGATCCATTTCTAGGCTTTGGCCATATCTTGTGCAACTTGAAAATCAATTGCAAGAAACTATAACTATACGTATACATCAACAGAATATTGACTTTAACTTTTTCCCATTTTTTCATGAGCATTGGTGATGCCATTAAGTATCACTTCAATACAACATTATTTCAATAAATATATTCATGTGAAAATTGTATCTTTAAACTAGAAAGTATGTCTTTTCGTTACGGATATTTTTTCAAATATAACCCAAATACATTGTTAGTCCAGGAGCCAGATTTCAAAAGAGGCTTAAAATGGATTTTCATTTACCCCATCTGGTAGAAAAAGTCTGTTGGTATTTTCGAATAATATAGACTTTCAGGCTTTAGAAAAAGGTGGAAGCCAGATCTGAAAGTGGTGCAGATTTTTTTAACAGGGGCAACAACTCTTGCTATCCAAGAAATTTACGAAACCACCCGGTGACCTATGTTCTGGTGTGTATTTTTTGTTTATATATGTATTGCAATATATTTGCATGGATATTGTTCAATTGATAATGTGCATCAAAAGTACATACAACACGAACCAGTTTGAGGTCAAGGTCAAGGTCAGTTCAAGGTAAAAAAGAAAAATAGCTAAACATGACTATTTGCTCTCTATTTTTCTTAGTATAGCATGTGTTTTGAATTCAATTTGGTTATAAAAGTGATAATTATGTTTGTAAGTAGATATTCTGTCATTATAGGCCATTTGTTTGATTCAAAATATAAAAAATATTGTCAAAACAGCCATTTTATGCAAATGCATGTTGGCCGAAATGGCAATCTTTCGAAGACCCCTGACATTCTATGATCTTAGTTGATTTTTTTGTTTACGTATGTAGTGTCTAATATTTACATTTATATTAGTCATATTGTTATATACATCAAATGGACATACACCTTAGACAAATGTGAGGTCAAGGTCAAGGTCATTTCAAGGTCAAAGTGAACAAAATAGCTGAAAAAAGTAAAAAATGAGATTTTCTCTCTATTTTTCTTAATATAACATGTGTTTTGAATTAAATTTAGGTTATAAAAATGACTGTTGTTTTGGTAAGTTAATATTCTCTAATGATAAACCATTTAATTAATTCTATGCTTTCAGAGATGGCATTCATACGAAAATCCCTGGCATATAATGGCCATATGTGATTAGTTTTTTACGTGTGTAGTGCCTCATATTTGCATGTATATTATTAATTTGATTAAAGTCCGCAAATGGACACACACCTTAGACCAATTTGAGGTCAAGGTCATTTCAACGTCAATATGTGAAAAATAGCTAAACATTGATATTTCCTCACTATTTTTCCTATTCTGGCATATGTTTTGAATAAAGTTTGGTTATGAAAGTAATAAATGTGTGGGTTATATCATATTCTTCTTTCATTATAAGTTAAAGTTATTTGTTTAATTAAAAATATTATTAAAATAGCCTTTTTACGTATCAGGGTGTTGGCGGAGATTGCATTGTTGCATTCGTAGTACTAATCGTTTTCATTCAAAATTAACATATATTTACAAAACAAAAGTATAATAATATAATCATATACTTGTATAGATATTACGGACTTTATATTTTTTGTAACAACCGTTAATCCTTTATATACACCATTGACTCAGAGGGAGTCTCATACTTAATGATGTAATTATATGTATCAATAAACCTAGGTATATATAGGATTCCAAGCCCCTTGAGAAAACCCATTATGATCTTCGATTCGTAGCTATCTGGGACACTGTTACTATTAGAAACATTCACACAGACCCAATGGCGTGCGTACCAGCACATAATACAACTATCCCGTTTGGCAATGGTATATTCACCGCTTTGAACAATGTGCAGAAATATCAGGCCTGATTTAATACTCACCACAACATAATTCAGCCATCCATGCCCTACAGGGTATCACTGGTAAGTATATAAGTCATATGCCTCATGAGGTAAGCATCAATGCCAAGTACATGCATCTTAGACCCTATGCGTTACAAATCACTGCCAGCTGGTACAGACATCTCAAGGCCTATGTGGTAAACACCACTGCACGGTACATACATTAAAAACACTATGTGGTACGCATCATTACAAGGTACATGTATCAGAGGCACAATGTGGGTACACATCACTGCAAGGAATATGCATCTCATGGACATATGCCTCTCGCGGCCACTGTAATATACAGACATCCTATACTAAATAAGGTATTCACCACATGAGAATATAATCATCCCAGACCGTAATGTACTCAATAATACCTAAGAATACAGCTAGATCATATCTGTTACATACAACATATCACTATATTGTAAAGGCACCGAAGGCAAAATTAGATACCAATGTTCAACACAACAAATTATATCCATTCCATGCCTATGAGATACTCATCACTAAATAATTTATTCATCTCATGCCAGGCACGTAACCATCACTGAATGCAGCTATCATATGCCAATCGGGTACATACTACATAAAGCAGCAATTTTGACAGTGAATGCGTCTTTAAGTATAAGTCCCTGTTTGGTAACCAACAGAACAGAGAATAAACATGCATAGCTGTATACAATGAAACCACCACCACACACAACGGCCATATATATTACACTGTTCTCACTACCTCTGAATACAACCGCACCAAGTTTTTGTGGTACTCATCACCACCAAGTACTGACAAACCGGGTCCTAAGGAATATACTCGTGCAACCCAAGTTCCTAACCACTACAAACAACTGTATATACATGTAGTATACATGAGTATAAGCGTCTAAGGCTGTATTTTGGTATACACCATGATATGATACTCTAGAAGCCATCAAACAGCGAAAGTCTTGTACACATCATCACATAATTATGTCGTCCCTGGTCCTACAGGATACTAATCACAACCAAGTGCAGCCATCACAGGCCTTGAAAGGTATTCGCCACCACAGTGTACAGACACACAAGGCTCTGCGCGATAGATACCGCATATTTGCGACCATACCAGGTCGTAAGGAGTGGTCCTAACATTGGACCTTATTGGAGATGCGTCACAGCAAAGTACAGGCACTTATGTCCTATGAGGGTACTCACTATCACTGTGTAGAGCTATCCCATGCCCTATTGGGTATTTACTAATACATTGTACAGTTATTCTAGGCTCACAACCCAGTGCAGCCAAATATACCAGATCATTAGGGTTACCAATCGCCGCTAAATGCAGAGATTCCAGGCCCTGTGAGATACTCAACACCGTCGTGTACAGTCAGCCAAGACCCACAGGATACACACCAGCATCTAGTACCGACACATCCATATTAAGGGGTACAGAGTCCATTACTTCGACTTACTAACCTCATAACCAATGGAATTCATCTACTGTTCTATAAAATGTGAAGATCCTAGGTCAAGAAAAAACTGAGTGTCACGGGTGAGGATCCCAGTACCAAGGATTGGTAGGGTATTACTCAGAAACCGTGTGATCTTCATAACCGACTTACCGACCGACGGGTGTAAAGCAGTATACTCCCTCCATAATGTTCCCAGCTAAAAGAATTACACACCTAAATATACAAACTACAAACAAAATACAGTGTAGAAAGTGCTTCATATTGCATGTAACGAAAAAATGAGACAAAACTTAAATTGTTCAAGCATTTGTAATTTGTCCTTGAAAAGACATTGGCATTGACCTTGAAGTGGTCAGCATTTTATATCCACTTAAGAGTAAGACATTGAGTAATGTAACAATGTTCATACTAATATTCAATAATACTGACAGAAATAGTCAAAGCACTGAGAGTATTGGTGGGAGGCGATCTGGTTGCTGCTACTAAAGCTTAAACCAACTTTACACGTTTAATGTTCGTTTTCTTACTGCCGATCTTGTCTTAGATGTCAAAATAGGCATATGTGACTATATAGGCATGTTGGGTATCTAAATAATTGTTAAAAGGTGCATATTAATTTATATGACTGTAATACGTGTATTGAATGCGTGTATTAAAAATGGCTTTAAAATAATACTACGCGCCTATTTATCAGATCCTACAGTACCGTCTTGTAATTAATCACTTCCCTCACAGCGGGAGACAGTCTATAGAAAGCGGCTAGCTAGTACAGCAACACCATATGATTGCATAACAGTACTTTGCAGACCGTATACGATTCATTGATAAAACCATCACTTGACCGTAGTCTGAAGTTTCTAAAAATAGCTTTAAAGCCGGGACATTTGATGAACACGTAATTTTCGTACTATGAAACAAGTTCGGTATCAGCCGGTGTAGTGATTTTTGTTTGGCCAAAATATCGATTTAACGAACAGTTTCACAATAATTTTTGATCTTAGAATAAACTAATGTTGCTGATTGGCTTAAATCAGTTAAAACATTTGGAGAAACATATGTAGCAGTATTGGGAATGTTGACAGTTTCTGGAACTACTTGAATGCGGATTCATATGGCAGCCTAAAGGTGGTTACTTTTGTATTAAGAAATGGGCAATGGTAGTAATGAGAGGCTTAATCGCCTCCCAAAAATCATATTTGAATACAAGTATATTTGAAAGCAGCTAGCAATTAAAGAATGCCATCTCGGTCAGCATGCATTTGCGTTATATGGCAGTTTTACCACTTTTATACCAATAACATATATTCTTTAAACAAATAACTTGAGAAAATAAGTGCTAACCACTACATATATCACTTTCACAACCAAAATTGAATTAAAACATACGCGAGAATAAGGAAAGTAGAGCGGAATTATCAATTTGTACCTTTTCAGCTATTATTTTCACATTGACCTTGGTATGGCATTGACTTTGACCTCAAATTGGTCTTAGGTGTATGTCCATTTGATGAATTTAATCAAATTAATAATATCCATGCAAATATGAAACACTACATACGTAAACAAACTAATCACATAAGGTCATAATATGGCAGGGGTTTTCATATCAATTTGTACTTTTTTAACTATTATTTTCACATTGACCTTGAAATGGCATTGACCTTGACCTCAAATTGGTCTAAGGTGTATGTCCATTTGATGAATTTAATCAAATTAATAATATCCATGCAAATATGAAACACTACATACGTAAACAAACTAATCACATAAGGTCATAATATGCCAGGGGTTTTGTGTGAATGCCATCTCGGAAAGCATAAAATGACTTGGAATTTATCAAAAAGGATACATTTTTAATTAATCAAATGGCTTATCGTTAGAGAATATTTACTCACCAACACAACTATCATTTTAATAACCTAAATTTAATTCAAAACACATTGTTATGTTAAGAAAAATAGAATGGAAATCTCATTTTTTAACTTTTTAAGCTATTTTGTTCACTTTGACCTTGGAATGAACTTGACCTTGACCTCACATTTGTCTTAGGTGTATGTCCATTTGATGTATATAACAATATGACTAATATAAATGTAAATATTAGACACTACATACGTAAACAAAAAAATCAACTAAAATCATAGAATGCCAGGGGTCTTCGAAAGATTGGCATTTAGGCCAACATGCATTTGCATAAAATGGCTGTTTTGACAATATTTTTATATTTTGAATCAAACAAATGGCCTTTAATGACAGAATATGTACCAACAAACATAATTATCACTTTTATAACCAAATTGAATTCAAAACACATGCTATACAAAGAAAAATATAGAGCAAATATTCATTTTCAGCTATTTTTCTCACTTTGACCTTACACTGACCTTGACCTTGACCTCAAACTGGTTCGTGTTGTATGTACTTTTGATGCACATTATCAAATGAACAATATCCATGCAAATATATGGCAATACATATAAAAACAATAAATCCACACCAGAACATAGGTAACCGGGTAGTTTCGTAAATTTCTTGGATAGCAAGAGTTGTTGCCCCTGTTAAAAAAATCTGCACCACTTTCAGATCTGGCATCCACCTTTTTCTAAAGCTTGAATGTCTATATTATTCGAAAATATCAACAGACTTTTTCTACCAGATGGGGTAAATGAAAATTGAAATTCTCGTCACCAGCTCCTAGACTATGTCTAAAAATTCACAAACCAGTTAACGATCTATTAGAAGCGTTTTTTTATATGAACCTGTCTTAAAATAAATATTTTCATGGATTGTCTATTTTTTAAAGTACAAAATAAAAGACAAATAATATGCGCAGATCTGTACCTTTGCGCATCAAGCCTGTATCCTCAGTCACCAATGTGGAAAACTAGATGTGTATTCTGAGCTTGTATGTGGTGTAATAACATAATCATAAACATTTACAAAACATGTCGGCAAAATTACAATTTAAAATTACAATTATTCACAACATCAAATAATTAAATTGGATGCGTCACTGGGTCTTACTTATTTGATCAGTGTTGTTTGTAAACCTTTAATGTAAATACATTTTGTGAAGCAGTTAATTTGCTACATACCTATATTATTATGAATAACGACTGTGTGTATGTTTGTTTTATACATATGAGCACGCATGTATATTTAATTAACATGCGTGATAATATATGAGCCAGTCTCCAGGAAAACCTGCTATAATGACATTATGTAATTACTATATGTAACAAGGTTTTGAAAAAGCTCTAAAATAAGAAAAAATACATATGTATTGATAATTTACCCATATAGTGCTGATCTTAGCTTTGAATTTTCGTATGAATTATGTCGAAGTCACATACTTCGTTGCTATGGCGACCAATTTTGGAAAAGTGCTCCGATTGAGAAAAGCAAAGAGTTAGTTGATTAAAACAGTAGTAGCCATTCTCTAAATCCGAACAATTTCGAATATGATATATATTTTAAAAATTAAAACATAATTCTAACACGTGATACTATTTTGAACAGTTTATGCCAAGAATTCATCAACATATTTAATTATGAAGTTTTTGTTACAGTTACGTCAAATAACGTTCGAATGACGTTTGTGACGTCACACAAAAATTTCTGAATAGTGACTCTACAAAAACAGCTGTAACTTCCTTAAACCCAAGATATTAACAAAATTTCTAGTACGTTTTGCTTCAATATGATTATTCTTTATAAGTATTGAAAATCTCAAAATAAATATTTTTGTCAAAATAGCAGGTTTTCCTGGAGACTGACTCATATATATATATGTTTTCAAGAAATGTACATAATTATAATTGTACATAATTGTTGATTTGTCTTTATGTATATGCCTCTCATATATTCGTGTTGGGTATTGCTATTTCTAAACGGACTTTGCATCTTTCTCCGCTTAACAATGTGACAAATTCTGTAGTACGCTATAGTGCGCCCAGGATAGTGTGATATTTACAAAGAAACAGCACCCCCAGAAATTAGGTTCCACTATCTAACGGAAAAATAGCACCCCTAGAAATTAGGTTCCACTATCTAACGGAAAATAGCACCCCTAGAAATTAGGTTCCACTATCAAACGGAAAAATAGCACCCCTAGAATTAAGGTTCCACTATCTAACGGGAAATAGCACCCCTAGAAATTAGGTTCCACTATCAAGTACATCAGTTATCATTTAAGTCGGATATTTCTCAACAGAACTCAATAGAATAAATCTCCATATCAGGAGATATGTGAGAATTGCCTAAAATAATTAATCTAAACATTTTAAACTTGTATTTTTATCATCATATCTCGTCATTATTCGTTGTTATCTCAAACCCATTATTTGTTTTAGATCATCCTTCTGATATTGACATGTAATTAAAAACAAAATGATCAAATAGTCCGGCTGATCGGAATACTAAGGATACGCAGAAGTTCCGTACTAGGTCTATTTGTTATTTTATCTTAGACACAACCGATATATTTAATTTGTCGAGGAAGGAATATTCCGCGAGGATAGAGTTTTCTAAAAAAATAATTGTGCGTGCGAATATGTCGTTGGAGAAGAAACCCATTTCTCACCAATAAAGAAAAACAAACAAAAGAGCATTTAAACTACTTCCTTATAACACTATTCAAATAAATGAGGTGAAATGAGAAAACACACAGTCGCCAGCAATTATTTTATGATCATTATGTTACAGGACGAGAAGAAGTTGCTCATATATGAGTATACAATTATATAATTGAAATAAATGAGTACAGTTACTTTGATAGTACCTTAAGGAGGTTTTTTATGAACTTCAACCATATCAACATGTAACCTATATGAATTTAAGAAACATTTTGGTGCTAGTTTACTAATGGGTATTGATAATTTCGCTTTTCTAAAAAAACTACAAATTACAACCACACTCAGTATATGTAACATGTACGTGTCAGTAACATATAACACCCATTGGCAAATGGTAAGCAATTATCTAAAGAAAAAGGAAACACCATAATTATTATTGTTGCTTACACAATACGTCATGTTAGTTAATTACGTTAATTCTTTCAGAGAATAATGCATGCGCATGCCGAATAACCAGGGTAGTGCCGTACGCGAATTTGGGCGATGAAACTGTAAACTACGGAAGCCAGTCCGTCTATATCGCCATAGTACGCTACGGTAGCGGAAAGGACATCACATTTATCTGAAATAGGACCAGAAAAGTAACAGTTTGGGTATACATTTTTGTAATTAAATGAGTGACTAATCAAGACAATGCGTATAGTTCGGAAAAGAAAAGGCTACCAACAACCTTTAATGTATGGGTTTAAAACAATTAATATCGATTAAGGACTAGCCCTTTGTATTACGTTTCGTGTCGTAACTAGGTGGCCTAAGTATTGTTGGGAGGCGTTTAAGCCTCTCATTACTACAATTGCCCATTTCTTAATACAAAATTAACCGCCTTTAGGCTGCTATTTGAATCGGCATTCAAGTAGTTCCAGAAACTGTCAACAAACCCAATATTGCTACATATGTTTCTCCAAATTTTTTAACTGATTTAAGCCAATCAGCAACATTTGTTTATTCTAAGATCAAAAATTATTGTGAAACTGTTCGTTAAATCGATATTTTTGCAAAAAAATCACTACACCGGCCGATACCGAACTTGTTTCATAATACGAAAATGACGTGTTTATCAAATGTCCCGGCTGTAAAGCTATTTTTAGAAACTTCAGACTACGGTCAAGTCATCAATGAATCGTATACGGTCTGCAAAGCACTGTTATGCAATCATACGGTGTCGCTGTAGTGTACTAGCTAGCCGCTTTCTATAGACTGTCTCACGCTGTGAGGGAAGTGATTACAAGACGGTACTGTAGAATCTGATAAATAGGCGGGTAGTATTATTTTAAAGCCACTTTTGATATACGCATTCAATACACGTGTTACATATAAATTAATATGCACATTTTAACAATTATTTAGATACCCACCATGCCTATATAGTCACATATGCCTATTTTGACATTCAAGACAAGATCGGCAGTAAGAAAACGAACATTAAACGTGTTAAGTCGGTTTAAGCTTTAGTAGCAGCAACCAGATCGCCTCCCAGTAGTACTCTCAGTGCTTTGATTTTTCCAAGCGTTCTGGATCTTAAGGCATAGGTGTTATAAGAATCCAATATTAGCGGTATTGTGCACCAAACTCACTGCTCAATATGCAGATAACATGTGGAATATTAATTAATTTAAGGGGTTTAAGCTCGAGGGTTATATCTTATATTTATATCGTTAATATTAAATTTCACCGAAAACATTAAATTGTTCGCGTATAATTAGGAGTTAAGATAACAGTTAATCGATTGTGATGACATGTCGTTAGTTATTTTAGCTATGCTATAAATGATTAAACTACATAAGTTGCTGAATATAGTGTATAAATTATATTGGATGCCTAAAGTTTATACTCCAAACGACAATGTTCATTTATGGTTTCATTGTGCCATGGGTTTGGCATTTTAGGGCTAAACATGGCATATTCATCGATGTTTTGTCAACATATTACAAGGGAAATTGGAATATGTATGCTCATTTTTACACAAATAATATTAGGTTGTTTGAATTAAAGGTCGGATTGTTTTGAAAAATCACAGGACCAAATTTAGCCATTTGTGAACCTTCATTGTCCTTTATATGCCAACACTGTAAAATTCGGTTGTTTTAATTTCAAATTGTTCTACTAAATCCACACATGACTCCCCATGGTACGTTATTGGTGGCCACTATGTGTTAACATATATGGTTTATATGAATAAATAACTACTCTGTTCTATTATTTTAGTGTACTAGCTGATAGATACACTTCCTGTCATGTGATGATTACTTGAAATAAAATTTGTGTATTATCTGATAGATACACTTCCGGTAATGTTGTGTATTATCTGATAGATATACTTCCGGTTATGTGATGATTACTTTAAATAATGCTGTGTATTATCACGCACGTTAATTAATTAACGTGCGTGGTATTATCTGATAGATACACTTCCGGTCATGTGATGATTACTTCAAAAAATGTTGTGTATTATCTGATAGATACACTTCCGGTCGTGTGATGATTATTTCAAATAATGTTGTGTCTTATCTGTTAGATACACTTCCGGTCGTGTGATGATTACTTCAAATAATGTTGTGTATCATCAGATAGATGCACTTCCGGTCATGTGATGATAACTTTAAATAATGCTGAGTATTATCAGATAGATACACTTCCGGTCATGTGATGATTACTTATAATAATGCTGAGTATTATCAGATAGATACACTTCCGGTCATGTGATGATTACTTATAATGATGCTGAGTATTATCAGATAGATACACTTCCGGTCATGTGATGATTACTTATAAAAATGCTGAGTATTATCAGATAGATACACTTCCGGTCATGTGATGATTACTTTAAATAATGCTGAGTATTATCAGATAGATACACTTCCAGTCATGTGATGATTACTTATAATAATGCTGAGTATTATCTGATAGATACACTTCCGGTCATGTGATGATTACTTCAAATAATGTTGTGTCTTATGTGATAGATACACTTCCGGTCGTGTGATGATTACTTCAAATAATGCTGTGTATTATCAGATAGATACACTTTCGGTCATGTGATGATTACTTCAAATAATGTTGTGTCTTATCTGATAGATAAACTTCCGGTCATGTGATGATTACTTTAAATAATGTTGTGTCTTATCTGATAGATACACTTCCTGTCATGTGATGATTACTTTAAATAATGCTGTTTATTATCTGACAGATACATTTCCGGTCATGTGATGATTAATTCAAATAACGTTGGTCACAGCGGTTAATTCGAACCCACAATGGGCTTCATTATCACGTAGACATAGGCATTAGAATAGAAAGGACTGGTTGCCTTATAGATTTATGTACATGAGTAGATAATTAAGCTACCAGGAAACAACCTACACTAGAACAATTAGTCCCTCGTGGACATTGATCAGGAAAAACCGCAAAGTCAGCTATTTTCGTAAGTTATTCAGTTTCATTGATTTTGTAGTTGAACGTCACCATGGAAATAAATCCTCGCCATAGATATACTATAAAACACGTAACATGGATGATTCTATCCAAGTTTTTAATTTACGGATTTCAACCCCATAAAATGACCATTTTATCGGGAAAATCCACGAAATTTCAACTCCACGAATATCACCGACGTTATTGCAAACAGCACATGTTTCTGCGACTAATGTAACATAAATTACACCGTATCTATACAATTAGTCAAACACTCGAACAATACCACTCATTTAGAAACATTTGACAGTCCGTCAATAAGTGCTCATTTGTTTGTTTATTAAACTCACAGATTATGCCAATATGCCATTAAGAGACCACATTGTGGCACATTAGTCAGTTATCATCTAATGATTTTCTCTAATAGTACATTGGTTCGATCATATGGGTTACTCGGCTTTTTATCCCTGTTTTTTTTTTGTTGTTATAATTCACAGTGACGTAAAATTATACAAAAAAAACCAATAAAGCTTCTCCGCCGTATTTAAAGGGACTGTCTCACATATTGGTGTATTGCAAAAATAAAATAAAATTGTCAAATATACGCGTAATTTTGGTACAGTTGCCTGTATATCCCATAAACAACCACACTGACATCTTAAATAACTTTTTGTAGTTATTTAGTACTTTTACATAAAAAATTCTATAGGGTTTAATACCCTATAGAATTAACACTATTATTACTTAAATTGGTCAAAATTGCTTGTTTGTACCAAATCTTTCATAAAGCACCGTCAGTGGCTTTCTATTACATCAATACTTGGTTAGGTTTGAAAATCACGATATACATAAATTTTAGCCCAATCTGTGAGGCAGCTACTTTAAATTTAATCATGAATTGAATGAGGTGTATACATATGCCAATTTGCTTGACATAAATAAAAATAAAACCATAATTTCTTGGACAAACATGAACAAAAGCGCTGAAAGTACAATGGTTTTTCGAATGAATGCAGAGGATGTACTAATTAAAGATGATGCAGCTGTATTTTTTGGCAATCTTATTTTTTCTTATGATGTGATTGTACATTTGTTACTAGCTTATACTCTTTAATAATTCATGATTGAATGCCTTGATGAATAGACACCAAATGTGTATAGACAGATATTTCCATTGCTGTAAAGGTTTACATCTGAATTATGTACTTAGTCGTAAATCGACCACCATATATAACTGAAGATGTGCTGACAAACAGTACTTGTAAACCGTATCCAGATCTTCTGAAGTTTTGAAAGGTTATAACGGGTAACGACAACGGCTTAATATAATTTCAAACTTTGTTAAAAACTACGCGCTCGGGAAAAAAATGAATTTTATCACTACATGATGAGATATAAATCGTATTCAATCTATACAAATTTCCCTTATTTATTTGGTTGTGTTATGTGCCAATCGAATGAACAAAGTCCAATTAATTAGAAAAAGAGTTAGCTTGTATCAGTACCGTGATTGTGTTAATCTAGAAATGTGTTCTCTACGGGATGTAATCAATGTCCACTATATTTATCATTGACCGGGAGGAAACCTCGGAAGCCCTTTTCTTATGCAGCAGACACTTGCTGTTCAGAATATGGTCTCATTTTTATTGCCTTGCGTTCACCCCTTTAGTGACCTAAGTAATCAGTTACATTTACGGAATAGGATTCATGAAAATTCAGCCACTATTGCAAGTTTTTTTATGATTTGACCTTGTAACCTAGTTTTTGACCCAAGATGACCGAATAACAAACTTGACTTACATGGTGTAAAAATGATGATCCATGTGGCCAAGTTTAATAACGATTAGGCAAAAATTGTTATCTCTAGGGTCTACATAACTTTTCTAGTTCGTGGTCTAGTTTTTGATCCCGGATGACCCGATATCAAACTCGACTTGGATTTTGTTGTGATGACCATTGCGATCAAGTTTCATAAAGATTAAATCAAAAGTGTGACATTCAGTGATTACACAAGGTTTTTCTATGATTTGACCTAGTGACCTAGTTTTTGACCCTAGATAATCCAATATCGAACTTGGTCAAGATATTGATAATATTATCATTGTGACATTGTTTAAAGGTTAAGCCAAAATTGTGACCTCTAATGACCACACACGGTTTTTCAATGATTTAACCTTGTGACCTAGTTTTTGAGCTCTGAGGATCCAATATAAAACTAGACCTAGGTGTTGTTGAGATGATCATTGTGACCAAGATTCATAGAGATTAATTGGGACCTCTAGTTTCTACACAAGGTTTCTATGATTTAACCTCGTGACCTAGTGTTTTGCCCCAGATGACCCAATATCAAAACTCGCCTACATTGTGTTGTGATGATCATTGTGACCAAGTTTCATAAAGATTATGACAATATTGTGACTCTAGCAAGTTGTTGACGGACGATGTACGACGGAAAAAGAGTGATCACAAAAGCAGACTCTGCCACTTTGTCACAGGTGAGCAAATAAAGACGTTATTACCCGCGGCCTAGAGGACGTGGGTATTGTTGGATGGATAAAGTGATTAGGCTATGGAGGAGCACGTAACTACGTACCAATGCATGATTGGCTAATGTGTCAGTCTGGCTTTCGAATTCAAATAGAAGGAAGGATTTTGTAAAAATGTCGGAAACCAGTTTTATCCAAACCATGTTGCACAGAGTCATTTTGGCGTTTATGAATGAACGGTGTTATTGTCTGCTTGGACTGAACATCACGTTAACTACAGTCCGACCAACAATTTTTGACAGTAACGTCATTTTGTCAACAATCTATAAATAAGCAGGGTATATCCCCAACGGATTTATGATTATATTAGATTGAAGTATATCTTTACCAATTCTAATAGTTCAAGCAAGGAATAGTCATGTGGATATATTGTCTGCTTCTCACACAGGCGGTCAAAGTTCAAAGCTAGTGATAGACAAATTATTTTAATGTTTTTTTTGTATAATATACGGGAAACAGGTTTAATGATTTAATACAATAATGAATTTGATAATAATTATGATTTTGTCTTATGATTAATAAAAGCTCTTAAAATACACATGTTCTCTAAAACACGTTTAGAATAGATGTTACTTTCTCATTATTCTTCAAAGACGCACTACACTAATAAAAAACGTGTACTTAGCAATTCAATTTAGCCATTTAAAACTTAGTGAAATGACAAAAATGTTGTACTTAATTCCTTTTTACACACATACTTGCAAAAAAGCAACGATCAGAAAAAAAACGCTGTTGGGGTTCGAACTCGATACCTTCCAACTACTAATACTCTACCGTTATCCTCTCGGCTACGAAGCCATATGCAGATTATAGGTAAAGAAATATAATGATATTCACATTTTTGTAGAACAATATATAAAGTAAACATTGGATTGTAAACACAATGTGACGTCACTGTCAGGTATTCCTGGTCGCATAGTAGTCTCACATATTCGGACTAACGCTAGGGGGTCTGCTTCGTTACAATTAATGTAAAGTGTCTTATAACACTGTGAATAAACTGTTATATACACGTTGGTTAGTTAACCTGAAATAAAGTCGGGAAATTATCTGAAAACGATTTGACTTATTATTATGAATCTGACACTGAGTACAATATCATGTAGCTGGTAAAACTAATTAATTTCTACACGTTTACATTGGCTAGATTACATGTAGTATTATCTTTAGAAAAAATAGAAGGTGTAATAATCATAAACGTCGTGTATCATTTTCACATGACAATGTCAATGTTAAAACTTTGTGAGTGATAAATAACCAACTTTTAAAAAGAAGTGTTTTAAGCGTTTATTTTCAGTGTTTGGTGTAAAAAGATTTTTTATGTCTACCGATGGCATTTCATGAAAACCAAGTAATATATAATATACATGTACACTTTTAGCGACAGATTAAAACTGATACATTTGAATATTCCGAACAAACGACCGAACGAACTGATGTTGTATGCATGTACGGGTTTTAACATTGATCAAATTCCGAACGTATCGCCAAATGACCCAACAAAAACACAACACATCGGATACTCCTCTGTGATGGACGGCGCCAATAAAACGCAATACAATAAAATAACCCACAGTAAATCACTCAAAACTATGATGAAATAGAACTTAACGCGCGGTTTTAATTGGCCATTTGTTCCACGTGACATATGATACGGAACATAAAACAATAAATCATTGTCTTTGGGATGGGTTTAAAAGTCCGTTGAAACGAGGAAAAGAATAAATACGATGTATAGTATTCACAATTTATTATTTCAATGATTTATTGCGACAGAATGCCATTATTGAAACATCTCCGGTACAACCAGGACAATTAAGATAAGAGAATGTTGTTTAGTCAATAAAACAAACAGATACTGACATTGATCAGAATTTATTTGTGTATCTTCCGATAAATAATAAGCCACGACATTGAATTATTCCAACATTTCTGTGAGTGCCTTGATGTAGATTCGATTGTTTTAGAGTTTCATGTTGCGATAAATACTGTTGTTCTATTGTAACTTCAAACAATACGTAATAATGGTATTAACCTTTTATTGTTTTCACGTTCGATGGCAGTTTTCTGTAGTTCAGTGTCTGTGAAATTGTTTTTAGCTATGGGGTATTTTTTGTTGATTGGCCGAGGTGCTCCGAATCGAATCAAATTGATAACAGTTGGGTTGTTTCGGTAAGAAAGCAAGTCCCGTTTCACGGGAAAAGTTCGGGAACTTTCCGAAGCAGTTTTTGATTGTATGCATGCCATTGAACTTATAATTCAGCTAGAGTTAGTTATTAGGTTAATCGGTGGTGACTGGAGCCAGCACCAGATAAACATTCTAAACGTCTATCGTTGGGGCGTGGGCGACAGTTTGGCATGCTGTCGTTATGGCACCGACGCCAGATCGGAGCGGAGCTCAGGCGTTGAGTTACGAGCGTTATTTTGTTTTGTTATATTTTTTCTACAATGCTACAGTCGCATTACATTCTAGAAACAGATGTTTTGACTGTTAAAGGGAGTTGAAACCTTTTTTTTACAAAACTGACTGTCAGGTCATATTTTGAATGTCATGCAAGGGCAAGTCACTGTGTAAATTTTAGTTCTTTGACTGTTGAAATATACAAGATTTTCTAAATATACACATCAATATCAATAATGAAAGCACAGTCATTTCAAATATTTATAACTATCACAATCATGGGTGTGAACATTTAATGTGACTTATATTATTGTTCGGTATAAATAAATAAATAGTATTATATCCGTTACGTATACCACATTATAATTGCAACGTAGCCAACATGTAACTGTGACGTAGAACGCACGTACCCGTGACATAGATTACATGCACCAGTGACATAACTCACATGTAACTGGTATCTTTATCACCTATAACCGTGACGTAGAACACATAAAACCGTGACGTAGAACACAGGTAACCATGATAGAAAACAAGGATAACCTTAACGTAAATCAGACATAACCACGAGAGCATTTGGATAATTGGCCTTTATTCGACTATTGACATAACAAATTTGTATTGCGGCATATTGCTGCCGACGAGAGGTTTTGACTCAGTATTTGGTCGATTTTACAGGGTTGATGTAACCTTTTATTATGTTATTATCATAAATATCCGGTCATGTCTAGGGGAACTAAAATTTAATGACGTACCATACAATTTAAAACATCAGGGATAATCACTGATGTTATATACCCCTGTAAATGGTTAAGTAGATAATGTCGATTACCGATATGGAAAAGTAATGATGTACGTGGAGTTAATTGACCGTAATTAGAAACGCATTGTTTATGGGATTATTTTGTTCCGAAAACTCAATACATACTGGTATTACCAAAATAAACGTGCTGATCACGTCAGTTGGCGGTGAGTTTTGGCTAATTTCTGTTCTTAAGTAGGTTCGTTCACAAGAAACTAAGATCTCGTACTCATTGGTGACACGAATAACAACAAACATGCAGCACCACCACAGAAGTGGCTGATCATTTCACTCAATGAATTTATACAATGATGCTCTTCGTAGCGCTATGAACGTCTTTGTACGAAAATCATCAACATGGTTGTTATACATGTAACTGTTCTATGAACAAGGGTACTGTTTTATCAAAGCACTTACGAAACACTTAAACTTACGCCCAGATTTAAATTTCTCATAATGCTTTTACAACTTCAAATAGGGGACATGTATTGTTTGTAGAAGTTCATTAGCTGAATTATTGTCAATATTGCATTATCCCTGTACCATGATTTGTAGTTGTAAAAGATGTATGAATAATTCAAATGTGAACGTAAGTTTACGATTTCCAGTGCTCAGATAAAACATTCCCCTTGAGCTTACGAATTTACACAATATATTCACATGTCGCAAGGTAACGAATACATTAAAGCTACCGAACAAATATACAAAGTTGGTATAAGTGAGACTCTCCTTACTTCTCCGAGACTCGTATTAAGAAAGTTACGAAAATAACACAATTTACCAGACTAAGTGCTGCTTTTTATCATCACTATTCTAGGAAATTTATTGGTTGGAAAATAAAGAATCGCACCCGTAATTTAGCAATCAAACAGAGTAGATACCCATTTAACGTTGATTGACGTGAATGAATATGCTTGTACGAGTATTATTATGGACCCATTCTCATGCAGAGCTAGAGAGTACTAGTAACAAGGATAAACATAAATTCAGTTTCTTTTTTTCTTGTTCAGTAGAACAACCATATTTATACACACGTTTCTACAATCGGTCATAGTTTAGTTGATGAAACTGCGTTTCTTCCTACGCCACCGCTAGGCGGCGCCACCTTTGCAATAGTAAACATAAATATAATATTATCATCGCAATACGTTAAACAATTTGATGTATATGTATAGCATCGCAAGAAATTATAGTACAGTGATTAGATTTATACGAAACATATATTTCACAAATTTTGCACACACATTTTCGGGCACACACTCAAATAAATGAAGTATTTAATAAATGAATTGCGTTAACTACGCTCCTGAAAACAGCTGGTCGGACGACCCCCCCCCCCCCGTGAATTGGTAACGTTCATAGAACAAGATCTATTATTTATATGTGGCAACATAAAGCACTTGTTTTTTCACTAAAGTATAGCGCAAAAAAATAATTGCATACTTTGTTAAAACACGACGATCAGATAGCACGAGTATGCTAGTTCTACTTTCGTTTTGACAATAATAATCCAGTTTTCGGCAAGTGTGGATTAGATCTAGTTACGTAGCATTCTCGCACAGTCATGTTGTACAAATATGTCAGAAAATATGCTTCAAATGTATTCACATCAAACAAAATAATGTGTGACACTTACTGTACTTGTTTTCTGCTAGGAAGTTGTCATTACCGTCCAACTTGTATTTTTCATGCCGCAAAACGCGCAACCTTCGCGCATGCGCACTTCGTTAAACTTGTCAAATTAATAGAACTTGTGTTTTTCGTGAGACACCGGGACTGAATTTAATGTAAGCAGACCCTATGCAAGGGTTCGGTAGAAGTGAATACTACCTCGTACTACTTCACTTCCACAATAATTTACAGTGTTAGTCCGCGGAATTGTAGCCGTATGTGTCATTGGGGATGGCGACGATAAGTAAGGCAAATATAGCGTAGAATTCCGGACATGAAACAAATGCTATTATTTGATACATAATATTCGGGAAACATCAAACCATGACAATATATATACATTTTTGTATTTATATATTCATTGACAATTAAGTTGATGACATTTTCGATATAAGCAATAAACCAGTGGATGATGGATGGACGATCCCTTATAAGTGCAGAGACATAAATCACTATGCTTAATTCGTTGATGGCGACAACGCATGAAAGACTAAGCTGAATGCCTAAGTGCGTAGCTTCTATAAATAAAGTATGTATTACTATTATTATGTGTTATTATTCTAGATGAAAGTTATATGGTAGTAGTCTGGAATTGTCGTTGTACAGACGGACATTTAGTTCTCATACTTATTTGTAGTGTGTCTATTTTCAAACAAGTTGTACAGTATTTATCATTCTCCATCGAAACCTCATTCCTGATGGTATCCAACGTAAAGTTTTACTCTACTTCATGCATGTATGAAAACATTATGTTGTTCAATCATTTTTATATAAACTTAATTATGTTACTTAACGTTACTGTATGATTCTGTACATGCGAAATTTCGTGTATGCCAAGTTTTATGTTGTTAAATGTAAAACCGTTTCGGTAAAATGCAAATTTCAGTATTTTAGGGATTTTCCCTAAAACCTATGAATATCTTAAAAACTAGCCGAGAAACTGTTATGAACTTCCCAAATCATAGCGATAAATGTGTAATTGATCAATATAACATGTTTGATATACCTTGTACATGCAGATCAGAGACCATCGAATAAACTTAGTGTAATAAGCACCAAATAGTCTTGAAGTAACGTATAAGAGTCGTCGGGAATACCTCAGATACTAGGTGTTTCAATCAGCCAATTTGCCTGGCACTGTCAATACGGGTGGTACTTTTTATTTTAAATAAATAAACACGTGTATACATGTAACGTCAAAACAAACCACAAACACATAATATTACATTAGAAGTTTTAATTGAATTACACAAGGATTTGGCGCCTGATTTTATCCAAAACATGCTGGCTGGTTGTGAACATACGGGCATGCGATTATAGGTGATTATTTGCGTTCTTTTGATTTAATTTAAAAACAGCAGAGCACATAACAAACCTTTTCTGAAATTTTAATGCTGACAATACAACTGACTGATATTTAATTATTACATAACGGGATTATAATAATCGCCGCTCTTTATTTCAAGAAATATACTGAGTACATCTAGAAACGCAACACTAGACGTACTGACACTTTTTTCAACCTAAAAATTGACAAACTGTGCACTTACTTGATGCTATTTTATACCATTTACAATACCCATGTAACATTTTATCCCATAATTCCATTATTTAAACGCGATCAATCGGTGTTTGGGTGTATTGTGCGGCTGAACAATACAGAATAATAAATTTAATCCAGCAAAAAAGCCTCATTTAAGAATCGTTCCATTAGAGAGATTAAAATCGGCGCAGTTAACAAATTCAAATACGTGCAAACGATATTCCTTTCACGAGGAATGTTTTTTAAGTTCCAGAAAAAGTGCTTGTCGTTTGTTCAAATTACTTCAAATTGGGCGTTTATATTCGACATCTTGTGATATGAATCGAACGCGTGAAGATGTATGATACACACTTTCACTGTTGTCATAGCAACCCGTCAAACGTTTTCACTGACCATACGTTTATACATTTCTAAACAAATCTCACTTAGTCAAATGATACAATGAGATAACAATGTTTTCTATTTTGTATCGTTTCAAAATATATACTCAAATCGTTCCAAAACGTCCCTAAACCAAGCGGAAAAGATTGACACAACGTATCGCGTTTGATTCTTAGCAAGCCGTCCCTTATTGTGATCATCTGCAACACTACCACGGGCAGTCTGGAAGTGTTTCTAGTATAGCATTCATATAACCTACTCAGTGACATGCAACGTTCTTAAAGGGCACCTGACATCAATGTTAAGGTGATTTTTCGATCAAAAGACAAAAACTGATCCAATCATCTTCTGACATTTTGACGGGTGAATCTAATACGACGAGAACGATATCGCAACATGATTGTGGAAATATTGAAACAATATCATAACTTGACCAAAATGAGGTTATTCTGGCCGACGCTAACGTTCCGTGTTGTCACTTTACGTCGTTGTTAATTGGTAGCTGTTTAGTTGGGGCCAATGTGTCGGTAAGTTATGCGATTTATTGGACGTAACGTCAAATGTGCGCCGGGTAGCTCTTCCTGACGTTACCATAGATATAATTAGAACAGCTCGTTAAAATGAAATCGTAATAAAATTTAAGAATATATTGCGAATTTAAGAATATTGGCAGCTATCACTTCAGGATAGGTGATTTTATTTTGAGGCGGCCAAACATTTATTGTCTTGAACCTAAACATTTAAGGGTTTTAACCTTTAGTGATTTTCACATTGCGTAAGTTACATGCGCACCGCTTTCCTTTCTTAAAATAAAAATGAGAGACTGGTCTTTCATTTCTTTAATACCCACCCTCCGCACCCTTATTAACTGATAGAGTACATGTGTTCATTATGGCGAATTTCACACATGCATGTTTTATTGATATATCATTTTCTTTGTTGTTATTGAAAATATACTTTGCTGGTTTATTGATATATTTCAGGTACTAGTATGACCGTTGTAGATCTTCGTCGTAGAACCCTTCGTCACGGATTATAAATTATAAATATTGTGTGGGGTCTAAAACCCAGATTGTTAATAGTATTGACTATCTAACTTTCGTCACTGCATGTTTTTGTGGGGTCTCAAACCCATTTTGACATTAATTGTGATAACATGTTTTAAATGCACATTTTGTATTAGTTGTTTGTTACACTTGGTTGCAGACAGCTTAATCCATTTATTATATATATAAATAAAATAAGGTGAGCCCAACACCTGTTACCCAGAGTTGGCTCAAATACTAATTCTATCTGTTCATTGTGAACATCTTGATTTATTAAAGTTGTTGTTGTTGTTGTTGTTGTTAGGGCTAGCCCTTTGTATTGTCGGCAGCCCGAATTTGTAAGCCGTGGCCAAACATTGCCAAACTTAACATTAAATTTATCTTAATCAGTCATCTAGTTTGTTAGTATATTTGGAGCTTTGTAGCTGTACACATTGGTCACTCTTTGTCCGCCTTCAATAAATAAATTGCAAATATGTGCATTTGTCTCTCTCCAATATTTTATTCAGCTTTAGCAGACGTCGAAAATACTATTAAACTTCTCCTGGAACTTAAAAACGCCCCTGGTATGAGACTGTCAAAAGTAAGCACCAGGAATATAGTCTGATTTCAGCATATTTCTCACCAATGCAAGACAATTAGATAAATTGATAGGTGTCGCTTTCTAGACACTTCTCTGCTACTCTTCATGAAGTAGACATATTTCACATGTACACGATTTATAATATGTTACGTACACATTACAACGGTGATTGATTGTCGCTATGGATCAATGCGCTTCCGTATTACAATAATATTGAACAGTAACATAGTGTAAGATTCATAACGCAGCATTAATATTCGCAACATAAGACTGAATTTACTTGGGTGGGAAGACCGACGGATGATTAAATCAGAAACTCTAATAATGTACATAGAATGACGGTGTCGTTGATCTTTACAGAACAAGGTCATACCGTCTGTAGCTGTCACAATGTGTGCTTGATTAGTCGTTACAATGAATTATGACCTTTTATAGAATATAACCAACCAGTATCTATTAGGTTCAGTCAAATAACCGGCTTTCACAGAATGTAGGAGGACAACATTTAATCATTTTCCGAAATTTAATTAAACACTAATGTACTGATAAGTAGTAACTCACATATTTCTGCAAATGTTGATTTTTAAAGAAAGCGATAACCATTTACAAGTGCTGTCAGAGAAACGTGTTTATTTAATTTGTTTCAACATTTAGACAATCTTATAGCTCGATATAGACTACACCCGTATATATACGACCGTTTACTACTTTTCCAGAATACTGTTGTTTCAATAAGTAACACTAATGAGGGAACTATCCAATTTAAAAGAATAGAGGGGCTTATATTTTATATAACAAAAGAGATACATTCGATCAATTGGTTGTACTTGAAAACTAGTTTTTCAGATCGTCGCGTTAGTCAAATGAATAAGCATGCCGCTATTACACCAGTGAGTTTGTTGAGATTTTGTTCAATCTCGCCACTGGCTCGACACCAGTCGAAGAAACATAAAAGTTCAAGTGTTTGTCTTTTTACAAGTACCTTATTTTTATTTGTAACTTATATAATAATACTGTAACAGTTCACATAGTAAGGTATGTATATGTATTTGTGTATTATGTTTTCCTTCTTTATCTATCTTTTTTCTGCAGTACAATAATCATACAACTATATAATATATTCACTGCAACATAAACAATATCATTTGAAGTATCGATTCACTAAAGCAGTTGTATACTACAAGACTTTTTAACATGGATACATGTAATAAAAAGAACAAATTGTGGGAATCGAACCTACAAATCAGAATAAAATTGAAACTTGTAGGAAGTGCGCGTTTATCCACTTCACTACAGCGCCTTTGGTAAATGGAATGCGATTTGAACACACATTGATATCGAACCCATTTAAAGTTTGACCTGACAGACAAGTTTGTATTTATAACGGCTCTCGTTTGACTTTGAACGCACTATAGCATGATACACATGTGCTAAGAAGCAGAATAACCCATTATCTGTACTTACATGTAATCAGTTGGGGTAACAAAAGACCGAATGTTAGGACAATTTTGAAAGCATCGACAATGTGAACAACGATTTGTAAATAACTACGAGTATGCGTAGGCTAGGTTTTCACGGAGTTTTTCGCGCTCTTTTTACAGTTTTAGTCAGAAACGGCGATCTATTGACCAAAGCATCTTATATGTAATTAACAACTAGTACATGTAGTTACCAACTCTCCTCACAATCAAATGACAACCTCTTCAGAAGCGGAAGGTTACGATGGTTACTAAGGGCCAAAGAGCATGACCATCGATCACAAGGCTGTAAAACAGAGGAAATAAACCCCGATTTACAGTGTGGCAGACGCTCAACCGACTGAGCTAGGCAAGCGGCTATTTTCCCTCGATAATAGATCACAAACGTACATGGACAGTATGACTGACGCGAAAAGTCGGACGTAAATTGATGAACAGTGGAATATTGGCTGTTTTATGATGATCAAGTGCATGTTGTTAAATGTGTGTTTAATTCAATGATTATACTAATTTAGCATGCCTGTAAGCGTTTTGGAGAGAAAACAGGCGCATTTATACAGCCATTGTTATAAACCATGTCATATAAAACGGCCAGTACAATTCTAACCTACATAAATAACTATTGAGGCCTCGATATACACTGAGCGGCTTTGAAAACGCAACATTAATGAAAATCAAGATAACTTTTTTATTTATTAATATTTTTCAACGAAATTTTGTGTGCGTGTTATTGGCTGCCAACGGATTGTAACTCGATGTTCTTTCATTCTAAATTCGCTACAATGATGCATTGAACCATGAAATCCATAAAACGAAGCACGCAAGAGGAAATGATTGTACAAAAATATACAATGCAATTATTATTTTATGTAAGGTCAATTTGAATAGTCAATCAATCGACAAATCCGAAAAACACAAAATCAGACGATTACCACTCCGCAATAAAGTGGTTGTGACGTTTCAAAACGCTTGATAGCAATGTTTCAGATTTACCGAAAAATACTACCAATTTTACAGTCAAGGGGAAGAATAATTCTGGATAGAGAGAGAGAGTGAATAAAGTTCATTTTTTCTGAATCTATGTATGAAAATATTATGTTGTTCAATCATTTTTTGGATAAACTTAATTACGTTACTTAACGTTACTGTATAATTCTGTACATGCGAAATTTCGTGTATGCCAAGTTTTATGTTGTGAAAAGTAAAACCGTTTCGGTAAAATGCAAATTTCAGCATTTTAGGGATTTTCCCTAAAACCTAAGAATATCTTAAAAACTAGCCTTGAAACTGTTATGAACTTCCTAAATCATAGCCATAAATGTGTTCTTGATCAATATAACACGTTTGATATACCTTGTAAATGCAGATCCGAGACCATCGAATAAACTTAGTGTAATAAGCACCAAATAGTCTTGAAGTAACGTACAGTATAAGGGTCGTCTGGAAGACCTCAGATACAAGGTGTTTCAATCAGCCAATTTGCCTGGCAATGTCAATACGGGTGGTACTTTTTATTTTAAATAAATAAACACGTGTATACATGTATTATCAAAACAAACAACAAACACAAGATATTACATTAGAAGTTTTAATTGAATTACACAAGGATTAGGCGCCTGATTTTATCCAAAACATGCTGGCTTGTTGTGAACATACGGGCATGCGATTATAGGTGATTATTTGCGTTCTTTTGATTTAATTTAAAAACAGCAGAGCACCTAACAAACCTTTTCTGAAATTTTAATGCTGACAATACAACTGACTGATATTTAATTATTTCATAACGGGATTATAATAATCGCCGCTCTTTATTTCAAGAAATATACTGAGTACATCTAGAAACTCAACAATGGACCTACTGACACCTTTTTTCAACCTGATGTTTGACAAACTGCACTTACTTGATGTTATTTTACACCATTTACAATACCCCTGTAACATTTTATCACATGATTCCATTATTTTAAGGCGATCGAACGGTGTTTGGGTGTATTGTGCGGCTGAAAAAAAAACGGATTTATGAATTTGATCAAGCAAAAAATCCCCGTTTAAGAATAATTCCATTAGAGAGATTAAAATCGGCGCAAAAAGCTTAAAATGGTAAGCGCAGTGAACAAATTCAAATACGTGCAAATGATGTTCCATTTACAAGGAACGTTTTTATGTTCAGGAAAAAGTGCTTGTTGTTTGTTCAAATTACTTCAAATTCGGCGGTTTTTATTGAACAATTCATGATAGGCTACATATTTTAATATGAATTCAACGCGTGAAGATGTATCATACAAAATGGCACCGCTGCCACAGTAACGTCAGAAATGGCAACCCACACAACGTTTTCACTGATCATACGTTTATTAAGTTCTAAACAAATCTCACTTAGTTAGTCAAATGAAACAATAACAACAACAGTTTCTATTATCAAAATGATTGTGCATTGTTTCAAGGTATATACTGCAATCGTTCGAAAACGTCCCTAACCCAAGCGGAAAAGATTGACACAAAGTCTCGCGTCTGATTCTTAGCAAGCCGTCCCTACTTGTGATCATCTGCAGCACCACCACGGGCAGTCTGGAAGCGTTTATAGCATTCATATAACCTACTCAGTGACATGCAACGTTCTGAACAGGCACCGGTCATCAATCTTAAGGTGATTTTTCGATCAAAAGACAAAAACTGGTCAAGTTCCAATGATCTTCTGACATTTTGACGGGTAAATCTAATACGGCGAGAACGACATCGCAACATGATTGTGGGAATATTGAAACAATATCATAACTTGACCAACATGATGTTATGCTGGCCGACGCGAACGTTCCGTGTTGTCACTTTACGTCGTTGTTAATTGGTAGCTGTTTAGTTGGGGCCAATGTGTCGGTAAGTTATGCGATTTATTGGACGTAACGTCAAATGTGCGCCGGGTAGCTCTTCCTGACGTTACCATAGATACAATAAGAACGGCTCGTTATAATGAAATCGTAATAAAATTTAAGAATACATTGCGAATATGTGCATTTGTCTCTCTGCAATATTTTATTCAGCTTTAGCAGACGTCGAAAATACTATTAAACTTCTCCTGGAACTTAAAAATGCCCCTGGTATGAGACTGTCAAAAGTAAGCACCAGGAATATAGTCTGATTTCAGCATATTTCTCACCAATGCAAGACAATTAGATAAATTGATAGGTGTCGCTTTCCAGACATTTCTCTGCTACTCTTCAGGACGTAGACATATTTCACATGTACACGATTTATAATATGTTACGTACACATTACAACGGTGATTGGTTGTCGCTATGGATCAATGCGCTTCCGTATTACAATAATATTGAACAGGTATATAGTGTAAGATTCATAACGCAGCATTCATATTCGCAACATAAGACTGAATTTACTTGGATGGGAAGACCGACGGATGATTAAATCAGAAACTCTAATAATGTACATAGAATGACGGTGTCGTTGATCTTTACAGAACAAGGTCATACCGTCTCTAGCTGTCACAATGTGTGCTTGATTAGTCGTTACAATGAATAATGACCTTTTATAGAATATAACCAACCAGTATATATTAGGTTCAGTCAAATAACCGGCTTTCACAGGAACGACGTAGGAGGACAACATTTAATCATTTTCCGAAATTTAATTAAACACTAATGTACTGATAAGTAGTAACACACATATTTTTGCAAATGTTGATTTTTAAAGAAAGCGAAAACCATTTACAAGTGCTGTCAGAGAAACGTGTTTATTTAATTTATTCCAACATTTAGACAATCTAATTGCTCGATATTGACTACACCCCTATATACTTTCCGCTACCACGATTTTTTGGAGGGCTATGAGAAATTCATATGGTCCCTATATCCCGTCACTGAGACACTATTGACTTGCAGTACTCATAAATACTCGATACATCCGGATGCTACACACCTACACCAAACCGAATGTAGGAAACATTGTCAAGATTTCGACTAAAGGTCACCGGAAATGACGATGTGACGGTGACCCTTGCGCGAAAAACATTTTTGTTCTTTTTAGCTTGACAGGCCTACTTTAGTGCCCCTTTAGGGCATTGATCCTGACCCCTTTGTCTAGCCTTATGTTCCTACTACAGAAAAATAAAAACATTTTGGCGCTAAATGTTAATGCAATTCCACAGGGAATCGTACCGCAATGGCCGGTAGGACCAGTAATTTCAGTTTTGGCAAATCTACGTTCAAAGCCCTCTTTAAAGGGGTCCAGCGGGCCCAAAAACCTGTGCACGACCCTGGGCCCGTACCATCCTTAGTTTGGGATGCCTGTGTACCCATGACAGCAAAATTCGCTAATTTGGGCATTTAGGTCGAAAACTACGGAAGGCCGAAATGGCCATCCCGGCGAGTCTGGATTAGTACGCTATGGTAGCGGAAAGGATCTACGACCGTTAACTAATATTTATACTGTTGGTGCAATAAGTAACACTAATGAGGGAACTACCAAATTTAAAAGAATAGAGGGGTTTATATTTTATATAACAAAAAATATACATTCGATCAATTGTTTAGTACTTGAAAACTAGTTTTTGCAGTTAGTCAAATGAATAAGCATGCCGCTATTACACCAGTATATTTGTTGAGATTTTGTTCAATCTCGCCACTGGCTCGACACCAATCCAAGAAACATGAAAGTTCAAGTGTTTATCTTTTTACAAGTACCTTATTTTTATTTGTAACTTATATAATAATACAGTTCACATAGTAAGGTATGTAGATGTATTTGTGTATTATGTTTTCCTTCTTTATCTATCTTTTTTTCTACAGTACAATAATCATACAACTATATAATATATGCACTGCAACATAAACAATATCATTTGAAGTATCGATCCATTAAAGCAGTAGTTTAATACAAGACTTTTTAACATGGATACATGTAATAAAAAGAACAAATTGTTGGGATCGAACCTACAAATCAGAATAAAATTGAAACTTGTAGGAAGTGCGCGTTTATCCACTTCACTACAGCGCCTTTGGTAAATGGAATGCGATTTGAACACACATTGATATCGAACCCATTTAAAGTTTATCTGACAGACAAGTATATATTTATAACGGCTCTCGTTTAACTTTGAACGGACTATAGCATGATTCACATGTGCTAAGAAGCAGAATAATCCATTAACTATACTTGCAAGTAACCAGTTGGGGTAACAAAAGACCGAACGTTATGACAATTTTGAAATCATCGACAATGTGAACAATGATTTGTAAATAACTACGAGTATGCGTAGGCTAGGTTTTCACGGAGTTTTTGCGCTCTTTTTACAGTTTTAGTCAGAAACGGCGATCAATTGACCAAAGCAGCTTATATGTAATTAACAACTAGTAGTTACCAACTCTCCTCCGCAATCAAATGACAACCTCTTTACACGCGGAAGGTTACAATGGTTACTAAGGGCCAAAGAGCATGAGCATCGATCACAAGGCTGTAAAACAGAGGAACTAAACCCCGATTTACAGTGTGGCAGACGCTCAACCGACTGAGCTAGGCAAGCGGCTATTTTCCCTCGATAATAGATCACAAACGTACATGGACAGTATGACTGATGCGAAAAGTCGGCGGTTAATTGATGAACAACGGAATATTGGCTGTTTTATGATGATCAAGTGCATGTTGTTAAATGTGTGTTTAATTCAATGATTATACTAATTTAGGATGCCTGTAAGCGTTCTGGAGAGAAAACAGGCGCATTTATACAGCCATTGTTATAAATCATGTCATATAAAACGGCCAGTACAATTCTAACCTACATAAATAACTACTGAGGCCTCGATATACACCGATTGGCTTTGAAAACGCAACACAAATCAAAATCAAGATAACTTTTTTATTTATTAATATTTCTCAACGAAATTTTGTATGCGTGTTATTGGCTGCCAATGGATTGTAACTCGATGTTCTTTAATTCTAAATTCGCTACAATGATGCATTGAACCATGAAATCGATAAAACGAAGCACGTAAGAGGAATTGATTGTACAAAAATATACAATGCAATTATTATTTTATGTAAGGACAATTTGAATAGTCAATCAATCGACAAATTCGAAAAAACACAAAATCAGACGATTACAACTCCGCAATATAGTGGTCGTGAAGTTTCAAAAACGCTTGATAGCAATGTTTCAGATTTACCGAAAAATACTACCAATTTTACAGTCAAGGGGAAGTATAATTCTGGATAGAGATAGAGTGAATACAATTCATTTTTTCTGAATCTAAATTTTGCTTTATATTTATCTGTGTTTTACTTTATTTCTGTCCCCATGATATGCACGGACACTTATTCCCGAACTCTATAATTATACGAAGAATAGGTAAACATCGGCATTAACAATCTGAAAAACGCAGAAGGACATAGGGCATAAAATTTGCTTTGTTTATGACATCATTGTTTAATTGTGGCTGTAAAGAGCCTTATCAGATTGGCATGGAATGAAATGAATTGTAATGCCATATACCTTATCTACAATTTTTAATGGTGAAAATTTCAGCAAATTTTAATGCATATTGGCCGTGTTGCGTTTTCAAAGCCGCTCTGTGTATATAGATACAATGTAAGTTTAATTAATTAATTAATTAATAAGTTTCGATCTAATTCGTATATCATAGAACAAGCATTTAAAAACGTTTTTGGATATTTTGTTGATGTTGACACCTACATCGAAACTTACTTGAAAAATTACTTAAACCATGGTTTATATGTTGTTGACTCGGTCGGTACTTATATAATTATAGCAGCAGGATAATGAACATATCTTTCAGGTCAACTCTTACTACTTAAGTTCAATGACAATAGAAATCCATAAATCATAATTTTATCAAGTAAAATCATTTTTGAATTAAATTATATTATCATAATAATTTCATGCTTATTTGCATGTGTTGATGTACAATTAGCGGCAGTGTTGGTGTACCATTAGCGGCAGTGTTGATGTGTTGATGTACCATTACTGGTAGTGTTGATGTTATTATTGCGGATAAAGCTTTCGATCAACTTTTATTTGCGAATGATATAGTGTGTCATTCTAACACAATCAAATCGTGCAGAAGTTTAGGGCTGGCTTCAGCTGGTTAAATTGGAAGACTCAAGTTGTCAAGCATGGCGGATGTAGGTTAGTTTATAATTAAAGGCAATTTTCAATTCCCTAAGATGTATGAGATTTTACATAATATTTTTACAGGAAAAAAATATAGTATTTTCAAATACACGGGTTTCATTACAACAACACTATTTATGTGGACTAAATAACGTATTACTAAATAAATTATGAAAACCTTTTTAGCAACGTGTATACAGTGCATATAAATTGTCAATGATATCAAATGTCGGACTAGCTCAATCATTAGAGCGTCTAACTTGTAAACCGAATTCTGCAGGTTCGATTTCAGTATGGTCTGCTAATTGTTTTTAAAAATGGGTTATATTTAAAAAATAATGAATATGTAGCTTTACATTTAATGACAATTTTCGACGTTAGAAAACGTCGTCATTTTGACGTTTATAAGACGTCGTTATTTTACAAACGCTGTGAACAAGCAATTATATTCAAAACGACCTCATACATCAATGGCTAGAACAATTCATCCTCTTAAATATTCATTTCGAATTTTGAATTTCTGATACTGTATGACAAATAGATGCGGTAAAACGTACTATAGTCTATGCCTCGGTTATTGGAAGTTCAATTTCACATTAATACAATGTGCAGTCTCTGATGACCTGACGTCCGCACGTTTATTGCCATTATTTAAATTAGTAAAGACCAATTTTCAATTGGCTCCCAGTTGTGAGAGGAGTTAACCAAAAAACTCCTAGTCGTGTATTTAAAATTTATTCGAAGCGTGCACACCCTTACATGAGCGAGCATGTTACCCCTGTAAGAACAGTTCATAATTACCCCACAAGGTTCAGAGTAAAGGTAGGTAAAGCCGTTGGTGAACTTGAAATTTCTCTGTACGACAGCAAAACATTTGCAGTTCCAAAAGTAAAGGGTTTTAGGCTAAAATCGTTTGCTTGTAATGGGTGCGGTGTGCACTGAGGTATAGTTTGCCACAGTTTATCAGGGACTCCGGAACAATCTCAAGTTTTTTTTAAAAAAAGAGTGAAAAATCAATATTTAAATAACATATAATATATTTTTTGAGAGCATGTTTTCTTTTTTAATTACACTAAATATGGATCATTTCAGCACATACGTCATTTTGTTGCTAGGTTACTGTCGTCAAAAGGTTACAAAAACAACGTCCTATGATATGTCAAAGTTTCAAAGCATTCCGATAGTTTTCGTTTTCATGCCAGCTCACCACGAACCATCTTAAATCACGAGTGTGTAACACTAGCAATGAATTCACAATTCAAGGAAAAATAAAATAGTTTGTAAAATAAAGCGACATCGTCTTTAAATGTGTCCTTTAAAAGATGCAAACGAAAAACAGTTAGGTTTGAAGATAATATGATAAAGTAGTTACCAATGAGTTTTTCTTGACAAATAGTATTCCTGCCTTGAATACATCTTGGAGATAAAGCTTTTTGAAAGTCTAACCACAGACTGTCATTCCGACCTTTTACTTACATTTTATATACGTTGATACTAAAATAAACATACTACTACAACAATGACACATAATTATAATGCCTGTTAGGATTATGCAAAAGGAGTTCAATTAAGCATTGGTGTTCCTTATCAGCATGTGGTCAACAGGTAACCATATTAAAGTATTTTTCATTCTCGCGCTAGGATGTATCTGTTAATACCACAAATAGTCTGTTTTTTATTGGATGCGATACGGCGGTCACCCCAGGTCAACCATAGGCATAGCCTAGTTGATTTTTAATAACAATAATATTAATAATCATAAATACTTCATTTCACGAGGAGACTTTTTGACTACGGTACGCAAATCATCCATAAGTCCTAAACAAGAAATTAAATTACCAAACTAAATTTGCCGTATAGTTTGTATTTCTCGCGCTTCGATGATTCTGACAATTGAACAAACACTTTTTATTTCAATGTTTCTGCTACGATGTGGTCAACCAATGTCGAAATTTTTATTTAAATTCTTGCGCAACCATTTTCGGGAAAATTCAACAACAACAAAAACTCATGTGGCTGTGCTAGTGTTGTTAACGTAGGTAAACCATTTCTATGTTCATACGATGTACGTCCCATATCAACTTGTAGATGGTTGTTCTAATATCTGTGATCCAGATAAACATTATAACAATTATATCAAATATGTCAATTCAAATGGTTGTGTGTAATTATTTAGGCCGTTCGGTCAAGGATAATGGGGTCTTGTGTTTTGCTGCAGGGACAGAAAGGAGAAGAAAAAGAATTGTGATACAAGGAATCCGGGTGCGTTACCGGAGCTCGTTCCCTGGTTCTTTAACGTGCCCGGTGTAAAGCACCGATAAACGCGAGAATACCTATGAGTTTCTAACCAGTTCATCTCTAGTCGGGTGGGAAAAAGCGTTTCAGAAATGACTAAGTATCCCAGCCGAGATTCGAACCAGGGACCTCTCGATCGGTAGTCAAGTGCGTTATCCACTCAACCACCATGCCTCCTCGTGTACATACTAATAAACACGTTCAGATAATTCGCCGACAATATCGGCAATCAATTATATAACCGACAACTGCTTTTGTTCGAATTTATTCGTGAATAATCACTTTTAATGTATAATTGTATAGTTTTCAATCAAGCGGCCAAACAAAGCGAGTTATAGTCGACAGACTACAAATCATAACTGGTATATTCCAATCACACGAATCTGGAATGAGCCTGAATGAGTCGAAATGAAAATAACATGTAAATTCGAAATACATTACGAATGATAGTAGTAGTAGTAATGATAGTAGTCAAAATGCCGCTCGAATACACCTTAAAAACAAACCGACAACACTTCGAATCAATCTGGAATATGGTTTTGTATTTTCAGTGCGTATAGCATCCGAATGCATCTCGAATGTAGTTGAAATGAATCACAAATGTTTGGAAATCTTTTAGAATACAATCGGAATAATTAAGAATGCACTTTAACTAAGATACGAACACCGCAGGAAAAGTACAGTCAGGATGTGCCTCGAATACTTAAGTTAAAATGCTTCCAGAATAGAAACCGAATATTTCCCTGGAACGTGCTAGAATGGAAACAGATTAGCGGAGAAGGTTTATGCATATGTTTTCACATAACGGTGAACACAATCATTGGACCGTTATGCACGGGATTTTGCACAAGTAATGAGTCTAATAATAGGTAATATACTAGTTTTAAGTATGTTCTGAATGCTGTCAGAATGCCGTAAGAATATTTAAAAATATAATCGGAATGTAGTCAGAATACGAAGTGCTGGTCGATATTTCATCACTTCGAATGCATTTCGAAAGTGTTGAACATGCGCAAATCATTCGAAGTGGCCGCAGGAATGGGCTGGAATATATCGAATGCACTACGAATGCACTCAGGATGCAGACAGAATGTTTAGAAAAGTGCACTTCGTTCATTCAGGAATACATCTCAAATTTTCATTCTGAAGACATATCGGCTGATTCGACGCCGTGTGACTATTCGAATACATACACAGATGTTTAGAGCATAGTTTTTTTAGTTTAATGTGTATTTTATTTCTAACGAAACAGGCTAATAGCATGTGAAAACATTGAAATTGGCGCGAACATATGGAATGCACTCGGAATGCAGACGGAATATATTTCGAACATACATGAATGTGCATCGAAATGCTATTCGTACGGCATTCCGACTCATTCCGACTCTCGTGTGATAGGGGTAGTAATGTTGGTATTTAATACACATGGATTAGCACTCACCTGCTTTAAACGGCCCGTTTATGTTTACACGCACATACTGTAGAGTAATTGTTTAAGGTTATTTAAGCGGTTTTGATCCAACGGTCAGAAGTATAGTGTTAGATTTATAAGACATATAATATAGTATGATAAATGACGCATGCACACTTCACCGATCAAGCATCTTTAAGACAGGTTATGCTTTACAATATACCAGAAGATTTAAGAAGATTCCACGGTCAGATATTGTTCAAATGTTGCCAGAAAGTAAAGTAATCTATTCTGACACAAAATATAAAGTATAAACACTATGTCACCGAACTCGTTTTTGAAGTAATCAGCCCTCTGAAGTGTGTATGATCTTTTTATTATTACATTGAAATAAGTAAGTTGGTGGAGGTGTTCAAATATGACATTGTATATGATCTCATAACGTATAAACATACAGTAAACAAACATTAACCTGACCTCAAACAATTATTATGCCATTTGGCAAAAATAACAAAAACATTATTATTACCCCACCTACCTATTTTGTAATGTTTTTCTTTTCAGAATGTAAACCGTTATTTCGATTACTAGTACTATTTTCTAATTAATTGCATAATACTTATTAAAACTGTTCAATTTCATTTTATTTAGATAATTTTGGCATGTAGTGTTAGGTTTATAAGACACATAATATAATATGATAAATGACGGATGCGCACTTAACCGATCCAGCATCCTTAAGTCAGGTTAATATGCTTTACAAGCTACAAGAAGATTTAAGAAGATCCCACGGTCAGATATTGTTCAAATTTTGCCAGGAAGTAAAGTAATCTATTCTGACACAAAATATGAAGTAAAAACACTATGTCACCGAACTCGTTATTGACGAAATCAGCCCTCTTGAAGTGTGTATGATCTTTTTATTATTACATTGAAATAAGTAATTTGGTGGTGGTGTTCAAATATGACATTGCATATGATGTCTGTGATATCGGTACACATTGTTTAACGTGGCCAAGATACCAAGCATGATATAATTAATTTTGGTCTAATATATATTATATTTTTACTAACGGGGAAAATCCTTATAACTTTTTTCCAACGTTAAACTTTTTTTCAATATAATGTTGACTATTTCTAGTGATATACGAGATGTGCCCAACTTATATTTGAACACCGTTGAATATCCGATATTTTCATGCTAACCCGATATAAATGGAATAACTATTTGAACCGCGTAAAATAATGTGTCAGATAAAGTATTCACTCACTGTTTGTTCTGTTTGCAATACGATTCGAGCCGAAATCAGCAAATCGTCACAAAGTTTCATAAAGATTAGGCCATAATTGTTACCTCTAGTGGTTACCCACGTAAATTGTTGACGGACGACGGACAAATAGTGATCACAAAAGCTCACTCGGTCACTTGTGACAGATGAGCTAAAAACATAGTTCAAGCAATAAAACTGAACACAAAGCAAAATTACAAAACACATTTCAAGCAATAAAACTGAACACAGATCAAAATTATGAATCACAGTTCAAGCAATAAAACTGAACACAAACCAAATATAAGACACCGTTATAGCAATACAACTAAACACAAAATAAGCAGTAAAACTACTAGTATGTACACATGGCAAATTTGCATTTGGGGCCTGTCCAGGGGCACACCAGTCTGACAAATTATTTGTAATTATCCACAGTTCTTATTCGATTTGGCAGACTGTTCAACACCCTGACCGCCTCAAATATAAAATAATTTTTGCCATACCTTACAGTCTTCACTCTTGGGACTTCTAATGTATTTACATGTCTGAAATGTAAGAAGAGTCTTTTTTAGTAACAATTGGGTTCAAGTATTCTGGTGACAATATCATGAATGATTTTGAAGGTTTTAATAGCTATGATTCTTAGTCTGCTTAGGTGAAGAGTTGTCAGTTTTACTTTGTTTAGAAGGGTTTCATAAGAGGCGGAATAATATCAAAGACAATTTTAACGGCCCTGTATTGTATTTTTGTTCAGATTTGTTCCGTGTTACTTTTGCTACAGAAGTGCCAAATGAGGGGACAATAATTAAATGATGAAGGTTTTAAAAATAATGAGATCTAATTTTAGAAATTTACGTAATCTCTGGAGAACGTTCAATTGTCGAGCAGCTTTTCTACATAGGTGTGTCACTTGTCTATCAAAGTTAAGTTGGTAATCTAGATCTATACATAATAATTGTACTTCATTATCACATTGAATTTCGTTATTATTTACTTTGAAGGGTTTCATTTCTCTGTTTGCTTTCGATCCTACACAGATTGCTTGAAACTTTTCCGGGTTAGCTTGCATTTGATTGGTATCAAACCAGTCTCATAGAGATTTGCTTTCTGTTTCTCAGGTTTCTTTAAAACTGTTTCTGTTTGAGTGCGTAAAAGCTAGTGTATTTCATCTGCTTAATTGTATACAGTGGATTCACGTACAAAGTAAACCCTGTCATTTATGAAAATATATAAAATAAGAGGTCCTAGTATATATCCCTGCGGAACACCTTAAATAATTTCAAACCATTCACTAGTGTTGTCTTAACTCTTTGTTTCTTCCACTTAGGTAGCTATTCATTAAATTGCGTGCATCTTTACAACAAATATTCGCGTAAAGACCACATCATTATTAAAGGTGCTGCCTCGCGTATTGGTAGATTGCAAAAATAAAATTGTCAAAATTGTACATATTTCATATAATTGTATATAATGACCATGACAACTTATGTTCAACGTTTTTATCGAAAAAGACATTTCCCAAAAGTATACAATTACGCTGCTATCTTCTACTTATAGTCTTAAGTACATCGCACAGAAATAATTCTCGCTAAGTGACAGTAAGATAGACGAGTCTGATGGTGAGTACATATAGCTGACGACAGACATAAAGCCCAATTGATTAACACATGTATGTCTAATGGCAAGATAACAGTATCTTGTTAAGGAAGTCTACTATGTTAGGGATGCAATATTTAGTCCGTTTGCCAAGTGATTTTAAGCGTGTTTCAGTCTTATACTATAATTTAGCATAATAACCAGTTTTACGTAGAATTATCAACCAGTTAATCCACAAGAAATGCCTCCACCTCTGGGGGACATGATCGTAACTAATGTCACTGAAGAATACCACCTGCTCAACCTAGTATCCAATCAGTAGAGCTCGGGTAACAGGAGAGAACTCTACACACAACGCTTACCGGACGGGACAGTACATGAAGTGCTTCGTTTGACTGCTTTGTGCATAAAAAACATGCAAATGGTCCTGGTGTAGCCCTCTATTTCTATAACTTTGTGCATTCCTACTGCATTTTAGTAAAACGTTGACTACTTGCTAAAAACCTCGTTTCCGTGCCAAAATTCATTTTAAGTTTATTAATCGAAACTTAATAGAAGATATTTATCCAGTCGAATAATGCCAAATAAATGCGACAAAAGCAGTGTTCGCAAGTTCCGCTATGAGTTTTGTCCGAGACCGATTTAACTGTTTAACTTATTTACCGCTTCCGGTCGAGAAATCCGGAGACAATTGTCCTCAAAATTTGTATTAGATACGATTTATTCACGAGCGGCCAAGTTATAGCTGCTAACGTACTGACAAATGCAATTTAAAGATCAAACATTATGTACACAACTTTTTATTGCCAAAATAATGTCCCGTGCGCTCATAATGACGTCATCAGTTTATGTGCACGAACTTAGTAGGTCACAAATGTTTATATCAAGACTGCAGACTGCATGTAATATTGAGACCGATTTTGCAAGTTTTCGCGTTTTGACAGTCAATTTGTGTTTGGATTTTGGTAATAGACAGACAATTGATAATGTTTATCACATATAGTTCCAGTGTATTTGTTTTTGTGAAGATGCACCCATTTCAAATTTTAAATGCACGAACTTGTAGGTGTAGAGGCTACTGAATTGAATTTAAATAATTAATACTCTTTAATACAAATTGATTTTAATATGATATGCAACCCATCTGCTTTTCCCATCTGCTTAAAATAAAGGATTTTTTCTATAAATTGATAAATTATGAGAGGTCTTCATAGACAAAAATCGACATATATTGTGGGTCTGATATTTGTCACATTTACATTCAGTTGAAGAACAAACTTAATGTGTGGTTTATAATCTTGATACAGTGTATTAGCTGTATCTTCTCGCGGAGATAGTCTAGCCTATCTTGTCTATTTTCAACCGAGAACACCTTAATTCAATGGATCAGTAGTTAACATTTGAAGATGATGATATATTAAGCACTGGCGACTTGTTCACTCTCATTCCAATCAATATTATACTAATTACACCTAAGGGGATCTAGAATCAGATTAGCTAATATACATTTCCAAGGGATATTGACTTCAGTTAACAATGAAGCGCGGCGTATTTAAGCTCAGTTCGTTCATTTCGGTATTCATTTTATATATTCTCATTGGCTATGTACACCTGATACATGGTACAATACGGGGGAAGTTCAAAATTAACGTAGACGATTCATGTTGTAGACAGATTACATAATATTATGAGCTTGCTTTGAATTCGGAATAATCTGGCTACTTAATGGTGCAGTGGTTGTTGAGAAATGCTATGTTATCCATGAAGTTTTGTTAAAATTTGAGCAACGGTTCTTGAGAAATGGCGCGGACAAGAATAAAGTATACAGTTACAGTACAAATCTTCCAAGGGGCATAACTGTGTGAATAATCAGCGAATCAAAACATGCCGACAGTATGCGCATCTCCACTTGGTAGTGAAGCTATCCATGACGTTAAAATCTGAGCAGTTCTGGAGAAATAGCGCTGAAAACATTTGGACGGACCAACCAACAGACCAACCAACAGACCAACCAACCGACCGACCGACCGACCGTCCGACCGACCAACCAACCAACCGCAAGCATGACTCCAATATAACTCCCATATACTACATGTATGTATCTGGGGGTATAATAATCACAACGAGGGCTTCAGGCTCTAAAGTGTATGGCATTCTTAAATACAATAATTCGTTTTCACAATATTACAGTGGGGAATCACGTGGTTTGAGCGATCCCCGTTACACGTCTTCAAGTTTAACTCAAAGCGGACTCTATACCACTAGGCTTATCTATAGGAACGTACCCTGACAACTCGCACGCAAAGCCAGGCTGTCTTGACAAGGTTTCTAATGTTGTATTTTACGAAAGTATATTTCGTTCAAACGACATGAAATAAAAATATCACTTTAAAAATGTTTTCAGGGCTCTTAAGGCACAATTATTACACATAACGACAAGAATACTTTATCTACTAAGAGTAATGACGCTTTGTAATAAATTATCGCAGCCTCATAAAAACATATCGAACTCTAAATCCTCTAATGATCAGCTATTCTATGTAAAAGTCCCAAGATGTGTTTTAACACGAATTTTTTCAAAACAGATACATTATTTAAGTTCTTCCCTTATTTAAGTAATCACCAAAAAGCTTAAGACAATCGACTGACATACACTGACATAGTTTAGAAGATTTAATCCCCATAAGCGATATGTCTATAGAAAGGGAAACAATGGCAGTCCTAAATTATTTTTGTTTGTCGTAACCAATCGGTAAGAGTTAAGTGCACGTATAGATATTAGCAAAATTTTATGTGCACGTATACATGCATCATGGATCACCATCGGCATGGTTGTAGTATAGATATTTTCCCAAATGGTACGCCATACTTTGGACCTTCATATAAGATGTGCAGTACCATTCCGGTCACTAAACTTTCAACTAAAACGTTTGTGACCAGTCATGTAATATCATTCTAGATAAAAAAGCTAAACATAGGAATGGAGGTATTAATTTTGAGGAACTTGAAGGTTTTATTTTGGAATTGCCTTTATGTGAGGATTAGTGTTATTGCTAACTGGTCCTGGGATATTTATGCAGAATAATTAAAACAATGAAATAAGAGCTGTTATTTTTTATATTGTTTGTTCCCTATCTAGTGCACCACCCAAAATCGCCCATACCCGAAAATTACTTTAGTAAAAGTCGTGAGTACCAATTAAATGTTTCTATATGAAATTAGCAGTTAAACTAGAGTAAAACCTAGTCCACATAAACATGCAAACATTACCTGAAATCTTATAAGTGTGCACGTGTTTTTACCGTATAACTTTTTTATTTCTGAATATTTTTGCATGAAATTTTGTGTATATGCTATTGAATAACACAAGAATAAAGTGATGAAGTTTTTTTCTTCAAAACTAAATACAGCGAACCATTGGACAATGAAACATCAAAACACGTAAAAAGCAAGAAAAATGTACGCGTAGGTGCAAATTATTTTTATTTATGGTCAATTAGAATTTTAGATATATCGTTGCATTAAATAAAAAACACAAAATTCGGGGATTTTTCACTCAACATCATGTTGATGTTTAACTTTTAAAAATACAGTTTGAATATTCTGGTCAAAGGGAGGTAACTCTTCCAAAATTGCATTTTAATCCAAAAAGTGAGTTATTATAAACTTCAATTGGGCTTTATTCTTATCATTGGTTTCTTTATTTCTGCCTCCGTGATAAGTACGTACATGATTATGAACTTGATTAGGAAAGAGGATACATAGTTGCATCAACAACCTGATAAACACCCGATAAACACACGCCAAAAAAACGTGTGACATTAGCTGTTTTGTTTATTATGTTTTTGAAAATTGTAGTCAGATTGTAATAAAATCAATTGAACTGTAATTCCACATATCCAAGCTGCATATGTTGAAAATTTCAACAGGATCAAACACGTACTGACCGAGTTATGGGTGAATATATGCATGCACACTTATAAGATTTGTTAAGTGTAATTGTTGTACGGTACTTCTGTAAAAGATACACTCGGCAAAACTTATAAGTACACACTTGTTAATTTGCCCATAGCTCGGTCAATGCGTGTTTGATCGTGCTGAAAATTTCAACATATGTGGATTGGATATGTAGAATTACAATACAATCGATGTTTTTAACATCTGATTTAAATTGTCACAAACAGAATAAATTAATGATGCCAACAGCAGAATCTAAAAAAACACAATAATGCCGTGTGTTCATCGGGCGATTGTCAGGTTGCTAATGCACATATGGCCCCGCTGCGCTGATACAGTACGGTTTCAAGTATATGTTTCTATCATGGACACAGAAATAAAGAAAACAATGATAGGAACAAGCCCAATTTAGGTTTAGAAATATCGACTTCTGATAAAAAATGCAATTTGAAACATGGTTAACTCCCCTTGACCATAACAATAAAAAATATTTTTAAAGTAAAAAAACACCATGTTGTTGTTTGAAAAATCGAATTATTTTGTGTTTTTTTAATTTGTCAATTTCACGGCCGTTTTACGGTTTTTGACGTTTCATGGTTCAATGAACCGCTGTATTTAATTTTGAAGAAAAAAATGTATTTATCCAGTCCTTTGATAGTCAATACCATGTGCACAAAATTTCATGCAAAAATAATAAAAATAAAAAAGTTATAGCGAAAAAACGACGTGTGTACTTATAAGTTTTGCCGAGTGTACATAAACATGAGCCAGTCTCCAGGAAAACATGCTATTTTGACAAAACATTTGATTTTGAGATTTTTATTATCTAAACGAGTAATCTTAATGAAGCAAAATAAATTTTGTTAATATCATGATTTTTAAGGAAGTTACAGCTGTTTAGTTGAGGCCCTATTCAGACCCTTTTTGCGTGACGTCGTTGTAACAAGTACTTGTAAGAAATACTGCATTAGATTAATTCTTGACGAAAACTGGTTAAAATGGTATCAAGTTTTAGAATGATGTTTTAAGTTTAAAAAAATTCACACATCCAAATTGTAAATGTTCACATTTAGAGAAAGACTACTACTGTTTTAAACAACTAACTCCTCGTTTTCTCAATCAGAGTATTTTCCTGAAATTGGTCACCATAGCAACGAAGTAAATTGTTTCGACATTATTCATAAGAAATTTTAAATGGATAAATGACTTAAAATTGAATCTATTGATATGTCATTTTTTCTTATTTGAAAGCTTTTTTAAAAGCTTGTTACATGCAGTAATTACATAATGTCAATATAGCAGGTTTTACTGGAGACTGGCTCACACGTTTTACCTACCTAACCCTAAATAACACTGGTCGCGTGAGAGGAAAGAAACACTATTTTATTTTAGCCCTAAGGCATTTTATTTCACAAATGTATGATAATAGTATTTATGGTAATAAAATATATATCTATCCTCCAACTCCCTTAAAATTCTCATAAAAAAATATTATATTGAATTCCTCTAGAAATGAGCATACAAAAAGAGAATCGTCACTTAACCTTGAGGGTTATTTCGAACACTCATCCATCCATCCGACAAACAATTATTACATTTTTTATGCCAAAGAATCTTAGAGTTGATATGAATACAGTATAATTATACAACGGAAAAGGGAAGTCACAGGCCGTATGAGTGTTTAATACGATTGAAATTCGAGAATTGCTTTGATTACTCCGTAGTTTCCACTATGAAAATTTGGTTGCAAGGCGTGTTTCGCGTTATGGGGAAAATCTGATGAATAATTTACACAGCTTATAAACACGGATGATGAAAAAACGACTTTTTTTCATGAGTAACTCGTATAATCTAAGTCGATTTAAAAGCAATGTCATTCATTATGTGTACATAATACATTCGGAAATCACTTCTGTTTTTCGAGCCATGTTAAAAACCGAACTTTCCGGTAAAATATCGTAGTCCAAGTCTTAACGATATTATATTACTCAAAGTTTGATAAGGGTCTACAACTTTTTCTTCTGACTGTTTTGCAAACTGAAAGATAATCTGGTGGAATTTACAGAAACACAATGTTACATCTGCGGCATTGTAATAAAATAAAGATTGCCCCAAAATCTGAAAGCTAAGTACTGATAAGCCCAACTTCATCAAAATGTTTGTACTGCATTCAAGCCTCTGTGATAGCAGACTGATATCCGTTTTTGTGTGTGACTTTTTGGGTCTTACACAATATGAGAAAATGTCACTGCCATTAGGGCTTATCAGTTACCTGAAAAACGACGTCATTTTGACAATGCGTATGGAATGCAACACTTGATTTCTTGACCCTTATCAAATTTGAGCAGTGTATTGATTATTTGTATGCGTCTGAGATACTGCAAATTACGTGATTATAATCAGTTAAACAAAAATTATAAACTTATGAACCTACATTATGAATGTATTTTTTATTTCTAAAGGCAAACCTGTATGCGTAGTATAGGGGTGAGGTCTGAACGATTAGGGAGATATTGAGCATCAGGTTCTCACATACCTTTATGACAATATACATATCACCAGGAATGGGGTATCGACAGCAGTATAAGTAAGAACTTGTTTCACAAACCACATAACCAAATTAGTACGTATATTGAAATTTCGAAATTACATGCTCATTTATGGAAGCGTTATAATTGGCCAATTTTGATTAAAAACGACCATGAAGGTTTTGTTTTCAATACTCATTGAATTCCAGACCTCGTCGCCAATAAAGTGAGACAGAATGGCAATACTGATGGTTAGATTTAAGCTTATTCTCGTTTGAGAAATCAGACGGCATATGGGCTCTTAATTAGTTACACTTCAGATTCTCGCAGATGAGACAGTCATGTAAAACACTGGATACGTTGTCATGACGTTATGCGGTTTTCAGCACCGAGCAAGAAAGAATTAAAACTCGAACATACACTCAGTAATGCGACTCATTACGTTAACCGGATCGGAAATGTGTATACAGTGTTCGCCATGTTAACACGTTGATAATATTCGTGTTTTGCTTCAGATGTGTAATTTAATACCACATCCAACCGTCTTTGGCTGCAATTACCTGTGCATATCGCTATGATATGGTACAAAAATGTACCATATCAGACCAATGTACTTTTACAGGATACACACCAAGAAGCTTTTTTGTAGAAAACAGATCAACAAACTTTTGTACCAAACAGATCAAAACTTTGGTACGACATAGGTCAAACACTTTGGAAGGACACAGATCAATAACGTTTTGACAGGACCCAGATTGAAAACGTTGGGAAAGCATATATCAATAAAGCTTTGGCAGGACCCAAATAAGTTCAAACATGCCCTTGAAACAGAAAAGTATAAAGTTAACACAAACAGACAAAACAAATCACTTTTAAACCATTTAAAAAAGACAATGCATGTAAATAAATTCTTGTATTGTCTACAAATAGATAAAGGAACAAAACCAAACGGTGAAGTAAACTGGAACGAAACAATTCAAAATGAAGTTGAACTGAACTAGAAAAAACTATACATGCTACCTAGGCAAAGTCCTGAAGAAATAACATTGAATTACTTTCAATTTAAGATACAAGAATGATTCCTACATATAAACATCTTTATGTATGCAAAATTGTTGACTCCAACTTGTGTTATTCCTAGTCCAGTTAGGATATTGTGACAGTCACATTGCAGTTTATGTGTACGCAAAAAATCACAACCATTGTCTAAACAGGTAGAGCGAAGTTTAGTATGTTAGTTTAGCATTTAAATAATAGTTGTTTGTACAGTATAAACCTTTATAATTGGTTTTACACCGTTATAGTGGACTCGACCGCTGCGTCACCGGATTTTTATCCTGACTGAACTATAAATGTCTAAATGTATTGTTTAACTAAAGAGTATGCATGACGATATTTAGAGTATATGTATAGAACGTAACTGTGTATGACTGTCTAGAATGCGTGAGAGTGGAAGAGAAAGAGAATGTGGGAATAAAAACCTTTAAAAACACTTTAGGTAGATTGCTGTCACTATTTATATTCAAATACATGCATGGATTTCAAAGTAATAAAAATGAGAATAGATGACCCAGATTAATACCTTTGCTACGACACAGAAGAAAACAAGCTTTAGTAAATATCAGATTAGAAAGCTTTTATTGGACACAGACTCGACAACAACTTTTGAATGTTAGTCAAACTCCACATAATTATACTAGAAGAAAATTACAATATTGGCTCTTGTAAATAAAGATGTAATCAAATAATATAAATTGCGTCCACATTGAACAATTCTATATGTCGTTCAAGCATTACACCCATATAAAGATACATTATCTTATTTCGACATTTCAATAAAGCGGTGTCCTGATTGAAAAAGACTTCAGCCACAAAGTAAATGGATGAGTTCTATACAAAGTGCCTAGCGTAATGTTCATTCCTCCATTGTTTGAACAATTTACGAGAGAGATAATGTTGAGACAGTGACGGAGAATATAATTTGTACAAGCCAATAATTAATGGAATTGAAGACTTCTATTTTATTTCTGCCATTTTGGTGTTTTAGTTAACAACTTTGTAGTTTTTATTGAAGAAGAATGTCACTTGAGAAAGCGAATACAATGTATTTTATTGTCGGGATTCTGTAAGATTTCTCATAACAATCGTGGCTAAAATGGCTAAATCATTCGCCTTGTCAGCGGAAAGCTGAAGGTTCGCATCCCGGAAGAAGACTGTCATGGTTGACCCACGTGGTTAACACAGTGCGCAGAACACTCGATGTTGATCATATTGATCAACGGCAGCATCCTCTTCGTATATATGTCATCGCTTATTATCATTTCTTTTGAAGATAGAGGCACACGGGTATATAAAGTTACACTATACTACGACCAATAAAGATAAATAAATAAAATCTTTAAAATCCTTCAAGCAGCGGCGGTCCTTCAATTACCAAAAATGTTGTCTTCCGGTCGTCTTTAAACTTGATGTTCATGGGCATAATATATAGGTCATGTTTAATTAAAAGCCCAATCGGCACAGGCCGTCTTTGGTTATGGTCCTATAATTACCAAAATATTGACATTGTTTTCTAGCTCAAAGAGTTTTCACCCGAGTATCTTCAAAATATCCAGACCAAGGCCGTCTTGGATTATGGTCCTTTAATTACCAAACAATGTGAAATTTCCCTTGTCTGTACTCTTTTTCAAATAGTTTTCATCTGATCATCGTCAAACCTGTTGACATTGTTTATAGGCATATTATCTAGACCAAGTTTAATTATATACCAAATCGTCCAATGTCTTATTGGGTTATGGCCCTTTAATTACCAAAAATAATGTAAACTAGGCCAAGTTTGATTGTTCCATTTTCAGTGGACCGGAAATGTAAGACTCACACCTTTGATCTTGACCTTAGACATTGACGGCACGGTTGGAACATATGTTCTGTACTTTGTCAGGATTAGTTACACATTTACTATATGTTTTATGCAATTGGGGACAGGTATTAAAAAGTTGTTGAGCGGACACGAAATATACGGCTCAAACACTTGACCTTTAATTGTAACATTGATTTTGAGCCGGCACGTTTGGGACGTGGGTTGTTTACGTTGTCTTTTTTAGTTTCACAATCGCTATAGTTTCATGCAATTTGGCCCAGGTTAAAAAGTTATGGAGCGGGCGGGATTTTGTTACAGACGGACGAAAGGACATACGCATGGACATTCTCACTGACTTGACTCTTTTGTTCCTCCCTTTGTTTGTAAAACCCAATAAGCAACATTTTGCACCCCGTAAGCAACGGAATGAATAGAATTTAAATACAGCCTAGTGTTCCACATCCCACAACTACATGTGGGTGAATACGGACAGACGCATGATAGACGGACGGAAGGACGAACGAAGATCATTCCTATAAACCTCCCCCCTACTTCGTGACAGGCGATAAACAATTACATGTCTAGTTCCTGTCTTACAAACAATTGTATCTATGCCATGCAACTTTCATTTTATATATTTAATGTAAACTAGTATTGATGCAAAAAATATTGTTTAAAGTAAATAACCATTACATTCTGTTCTTAAGATAGAATATGGTATTATATGTAATATATTTATGAAACGGGTGTTAGTAACTAACAGAAGGTGCTTCATCACTCGAGCGTCAAGTAACAACACAATGGATTTTCCTAGAGCTCAATATGAAGATTGGCTAAAGTACAACGCGTACCGTAAAGTATATACTGATATATATCCACAGTGTATTTAACTAAGATAAGGCAGGAATATGGCTGTTGAGAAATAGGCATACATTCATTACCCAGCAAGATGTGAACCACTGCTGTGAGCGTTGATTGTTAACGTTACGTCAAAACAATATAATCTAATTGAAGACTACCATAATGTAAAAAATGAATGAACAGCTGTTAATGTCTCGGAATAACAAACAAGAGAAAATAATGTCTAGCAAGTTCATTGTAGGGATCAATACGGTATTAAATAAAGACGCGAAAACAGTTAAAGCAATGACTGGTTAAGTCTTAGTCTGTTTTTGATTGAGACGAGGACTCAGCTGTTGGTGATATCAGTGAGTGCAAGTGGACTTATGTTGATTGATCCAAAAGAACATTGACATAACGGTTTTGCAACCTCATATCAGCGTAATTGAAAACATATACTTATGTCCCCAAATACTAAATGGAACGAGGCGCGTTTTTTAAGTTCCAAGAAAAGTTTTATCGTATGTTCAACGTTTTTTTTAAAAGGAAATGATATTTTGCAGACAAAGACACATATTTGCAATATATTCTTAAATTTTCTAACGATTTTATAGTAAGGTGCCGTTCTTATTGTATCTGTGGTAACTTCAGGAAGAGCTATCCGGCACGTTCTGGGTATCGTAAAATTGACCAAAAACATTGCCAACAACTAAACAGATACCAATTAACTACGACCTAAACTGATTCGGGCAGCATAACATCATTTTGGTCAAATAATGACATAGTATCAATATTCCCACAATTATGTTGCGATATTGTTTTCGAAGTATGAGAATCACCCGATAAAAAGGCGGAAGATCATTGGAATTTGACCATTTTGTTGTCTTTTGACAAGAAAACATAGACTTTAAACATTAACATTTATGACCGCTGCCTGTTAAGAACGTAGCAATATTTGAATACTATAAACGCTTCAAAATTGCCAGTGGTAGTGCTGCAGATGACCACAGAAAGGGACGAACTGTTGCGAATCACACGCGAGACGATGTGTCGAACGTTTCCGCTTGTTTTGCGACGCGTTCGAACGCATTGGAAAGCGTCCCCGGAAGTTTATAACTTGAAGCGATGCATAGTTTGAGAATAGAATACATTGCTATGACTGAGTGAGATTTATTTACAGCGGCGATAGCTCAGTGCAGGTAACGTACTTGAACTGTCAATCCAGATGTCGTGGGTTCAAACTCCGGCATGGCAACTGGACTTTTCAGAGATTATATTTATAGCATTTTCCGCTGTATCTAACCGTGTGAACTGCAAAGTACCTTGTTAAAGGTGCCAGGAAGCTATGTATCGGTGTTATACACCGAGCACATTAAAGAACTAGACTGTCTATAGGAAACAAGAGCTAGGCACACTTCTGCAGTGCCTGACATACCTGTATCTAATGTCTCTCCCTCCCTTCAGGGACTTTATCTCAGTCTGTCCCTCTGGTCAGATCATGTTGTATCTGCAATGGTAGAGGATGCACCTGCGCCCTTGTGATTGCAACACTATATGTAAAGCGCCCTTGAACGTGTGTTATAGTTTGAGAAGTCCTTTTTGCTGCTTAAACGTGGCTATTTAACCTGGGATTACTAAATGTTTATAGTAGGTCACTCGGCTGGGGGCATTCGACTTATTGGAGCTGGGTCGTTTTACTGTCGTGCTCGGCATGATATTCAGGCGTGCCATCTGGCTGGTACGTTGGACTTGTTGAAACTGTGTTATCCGGCTGGGCGTTGAGCTTTTTTATTGCTGATACTAGGTCATTTAGCTGAAACCTTGAAATTGAGCTTTTTAAACTTTTTTTCTACTTTTTAGGACTTCTGACAGCTAAAACTAGTTATTTCAGCCATTTTACTGCTGAAACTAGGTCATTCAGCTTTGACAATCAGCTTGATTGCTGAAACTGGTTCAATTAGCATTTCGACAGCTTGGACATGTGAGCATAATAACTTGACGCTTTTAAGTTGAAAAGGGCAGATAATTTGAACAAAATGCTTGACAGAGACTCTGAGTTACATATTCCTGTGTAGGGTTGGCTCATGATGATGAGCATGTATGTAAAGTATCAAAGCAATATATTAGAGGTTAACCTAAACTGCAACATTTGCATTTCTAATGGGGCATTATTTCAACACAATCTTGATAAAAAAAATTACCCACACCTGTGTAGGGATTGGGGTCATGATGGTGAACTTGTATGCAAAGTGTCGAAGCAATATGTATATGGAAAATATTAGAGGTTGAAAAGCTTGTACCTAAACTTTAACATTTGCATTTCTAAGTCCAAAAGGAGGCATAGTGTAAGAAAATGCTTGATATAGTTACATACTCCTGTGTAGGGGTTGGGGTCTTGATGGTGAACAAGTTTGCAAAGTATCAAAGCAATTTGTCTATTAGAGCTCAAAATGAACATCAAAATGATAAAACTGAACAGGTAAGTCAAATATAACCGTAGTCAGGAGGCAATATCTCAGGAATGATGTTTTGATGGTGATAAATATAAGCTATATAACTCGTTTCACAGTCGAGTTCAAATAAAGTATCAAAAGCAACACTACTGAGCATCGCAGCGTAATCATGTATACAAAAACATCCAGATCACTACGTGTACGTAGGCCGCCAATACGTATTACACGACATAACATAGCGTCTAGAAGATAATGTAATTAAATAAAAATAATTGATCTGTTCTAACATAGAAAACCAATTTCTTCATTATTCAAATGTCAAAATTTGTGACAGTCAATATAATTTTGGCGCAACAATAAACGCAACTTTCTCTCTCGCAAGTTTTGTACACAAAACACTGAGTGAAATGAAATATTAAACAGACACGTTTCTCTACTTTTCCCCGACTCACTGAAAACACGATCGCAACACTTATTAACATGCTCCCAGTAATTATAGGAGATGAATGAACAAGGAATGCAATACGTAACTCGGTATTTGGAATGATAATTGGAAATCGAAACAGAATAATTTCTGACACCTATTAAATTCTACTCCATCACACTCATATGTTTTGCACCGGAACGGATTAAAAGATAATGGATTTTACTCATGTTTCAAAAAGAACTTACTGCGGGTAAACCTATCAAAGTTTGACATAGTTTGGCGATGACAAATTATTACATAATGCATTTTCAATTACAAGTTTCATTTCAACATTCTACAAACCATTTACAGCAGTTTAGAGTATTTCATATTTTGACGTACACCTTCTAAGATCCATACATTTTAGCAATATGTTTTCATAAAGATAATGAAATATAGTAATGAATATATACAATTAAAAAGTTTTTGTTTAAATCATACCCCCGCAGCACGGCCTTGATAAAGGAAAATTATAGTTATTATAGCTAGGGACATGACACACTGTCTTGATGTGGTGAACATTTGTACCAATCAATTTTAAAATCAAGTAAGAAACGACAAAGTTACAGAGCGGACACGACTTTGCTAACAGACCAACCAGCCAACCAACATAGTGATTCCAGTTTACCCCCTCATACGTTGTTTGCGGTGTAGTAAAAGTAGCTTTATAAAGATGCCTTGACGACATCGTTATGTCTTATAGCATTGCGAATGTTATAAGTTGAATTTTGCAATGAATATTTTGTTATCATTGCATAATGCGTGTATTGCCAGTAAGATGCAACGCAGTGGGTTTGGTTTTGTTTGCTGATAGCACCAGGTGTTACTCCGTCAGAGACAGACTGAGATAAAGTCTCTGTAGGGAGAGAGAGACATCAAATACAGACATGTCCGGTGCTGCAGAAGTGCGCCTAGCTCTTTTTTCGAATAGACAGCCTGGTTTTTTAATGTGCCCGGTGTATAGCACCGACATACAACTTCTTGGCACCCTTACCCAGATACTTTGCAGACCACATGGACAGATATAGCGGGATATATATATATATTTCAAAAATGTCAAGTTCCGATGCCTGGGATTGAACCCACGACCTCTGGACTGACAATCCAGTGCATTACCACTGAGCTAAATCCGCTTTATACCGATAATGTGCATTATTTTTCTAATTTGCAATCATTTATGAATCGAAGTGCGGCCTCGATAGCCTACTGATATAGCGTCTGCTTCGAATGTGGAAAGTCCAAGGTTCGATCCCGGTTCACTTCATACTAAAGACGAAATACGAATGGTATTAGCATTTCCCTTTCAAGGCGTCCAGTATAATACGCGAAAGCTGCATTCTCTTATCTTGTGTACATAATCGATACGCATAAGCAGGTATGAGGTGTCGATATTACTTAATATAAGTTCGATGTTGTAAAAGCATGTTTCATAATCGACCTAAAATAAATTAGTACACGCATAAGCTTTAACACTATTATGTACTATTTTATACATGTCGCTCACTAAATGGCGTTCTAGGAATTATTGCTTTCTAGTTGCCGGGCTTTCCCAGAACAGTCTATATGATGTATGTACACAATCATCTGACAGTGAAGCTGCTTCTAAAAATAGAATTGCGTTAGCTCTTCTGACTTCCAAATTAGTAATATGACATTACCAGCTTGACAGTCGTTGTAATTCATATTGACGTAATTTGATACACGCCGACAAAAATAATGTATATGGTACGATGTCTTCTTCGATATGCGCACCCTTATCAGTTAAAACTCGTACGTATTGTATTTCAGAAATGTTTTGTTGGAATATATCATTAAAAACCTATACGTTCATTTAACGTTAATTACATCTAAGTGTTATGTTAACTGGTCACTATTATCTTTACAATAATCATACTTGCTATTTGTGTGTATTCAAATAAAGATTTTATTTGAGCGAGTTCAAAGAAATATTTTAAAAGTATAGCATAAAGTCATAAAAATATAGTTGAATTTGTTAGTATTACGAAAATGCATCGAAACCAAACCAATCAATTCAATAATAAAGCACAGATTGTTTGTACAGTGTAATATCCTACCATATATTATCACGGTCACCCACTCAGGATAGTAGAGGGCGAGGTACCCATGTAACATTCACTAACTCGACCGTCTCTCCAGCTACAGTTCAGGCTCCCTTAGGTTAGTGTAAGTCGAGTTGGAGTGGAGGGCCGACATGTGAATAAGGGCCTAGGTCTTTCAGTCCCCCTTTTTACAGTTTAAACTATTTCATTGAGTTTTTTATCGGTGAATGCCTTCATGGGTCCGTTTGGTGAGATCTGAATAAGTCAGCTGTCATCGACATTTCTGAGAAGTTTCAAAATATTCACACTTGTTTAATTCAGTGTCATTTAAAGTTAACCATAAATTACCAAGAATTGCGATATCCCCAAGTATCTTTACTTCAGTAATTTGATTTATTCATTTCGTATAAATGGGTATTGCGTTTCGAAGAATCGTTATGTTGTAAATGCGAATTCGTTTCAAGGAAATAAATATTTTGTTTAAAGTAAATGAAGTTAAACGTGGAGCTTATTACATAAAAAACATCGTCGAGGTGCTCAAAATGCAAACACTCCATCAGGAACGTTTTCGCATCTGTTTTATTACGGCGTATTAATACGATATTTCACAGACTATTATTAAGATATAGGTTAAGTTATATTTGTTTATATAAAGATTTTACGATAAGCGTGTCGAAAACTTCCCGCATGGCGAGGAAGAAACGTTTACACTGAGCACTGACACGTCTATTGATAAACCTATTGCCGTTTATAATTAGAGATATTACTTAAAATAGCATCTAAATTAGCTTACACGTGAGGCTTAAATAACATCTGCCATTTCCAGGTACAGTGAATCATTGCCTGCAAACAGTTGACATTGTTGGAAACTAAGTCAATTACCTTCTAGAATATTTAACGATGTACTATAATGAGCGTAACCATTTCTAGGGCTAATGGTACCCGCATTATAAGTGTTAGATCGAAAGTTCAAATTACAGAAAGGTCCGTTCTCAAATGGTTGGTTGGTTGTTTATTTTCAAAGATACAGTTACCTGTAACAGGTGCCTGACATTGTGTGAGAAATGAGTGGAGAAGTGAGATATGTTCAGCTATTGTAGTTGGCTCATATGTCAAATTGGCAGCCATTTCAAAATAGAATGAACAAACAAATTTTGAGTTTGAATATTTTAAGGCGTGTGTTTCCAGGACTTCCAAACCTTGGCATACCTGCTGCTGCAGCTGTGCTCATTTCATTTAAATAGAACGAACAGACACAAATTTACGTAGGCATGATTATCTAATTTCTTAAACTCAGACCATCTATTTTATCTAGAAGAAAAACATGTCATACGTACCACTATATACCAAGTAAAATATGCTGAACAATTGCAATGTTCTCGTAAGTCAATTTGGCAGGCATTTGAAATAGTGCTTGGAGTGGCAGTATATAAATAAATAATAAAACCTTTTTTTCTTTGAATATTTTAAGGCATTTATCTCTATTCCGTTCTATCGAACTTCCGAACCGCGGGCTAATTGTTTAAATTCCACCTAAATTTCACAAAAACCACAGAATAACTTCACGCAGGCATGATTATCTAATTTCACAAGCTTGATGCATGCATTTAATCATACCACCATAATATCAGCGTGCATCCATCAGTATCAACACTGGATTGTCAAAGTGGTTTCAATCCTAAATAATCTATTTGGAGCATCATTGTCACGCTCCTCAGATCTGACAGATCCAAGTCGACGAATCAGAAACACAATTATAGTCTAACCTGTGTTAAGGACCACCGATGAACGCAGACCACTATAGCAATACCTATCTGCAAGGACCATATATTTTATCTCTCGCCAGACAACTGCAATGTTATTTATCCTGTTAAAAGACCTTTAAAAAAGACTAGTATTTGTTGTTCCAATGACTGATCTGTACAGACATGTTTAATACTAAATGACAGTATTCCTTACTTTCCCTACCACGTACATAAATAAAAGGTTTTGACGACGAATTGTATCCGACATGTTAAAATCCTTCTTACATCTAACCAGATGGGAATCAATTATCAGATTAATTGCTAAACATCCACTGACTATCAGCGGAACTATACGAAGAACATTTTATTTCCTTCCCGATACATTATTGGCTTAAAGTACGTGTATATGTTTCAGTTTGTGCCATGAAATAAATCGGTACATATGAGTATGTCAATAGGATTTGCACATAATTTAAATACAATGTAAGTTCACGCAAAGTGTTGCTGTTACATTTGCGTGAATAATTAATGTATACGATGAAAGCTTAATACACTAGCCGACACATTATCACCACGAAATCTGTTCAAACACGAAAATGATTCCAAAATAGAACCTGAATCAATATTGATTTGTTAATTCGTACCAAATGGATACCATATGCCGACTACTCTGGGATATTCAAAGTTTAATTGAACTCTTATATTCTTATCAAGGTACTGATCGGGATTGGGTGATTGTTTATTTTGCAGACTATCATTGCGGGAAAGAACAATTCAAAGTTGAGACTTTTCAAGTGAACATTTGTTTCTGAATTGTTTAAACACCGATTATAATTTCTATTACATGGGTGATAACTACTATTTTGTTTCCCACAGTCTTGTTAATTAGTTATTAAATGGTAACATCATTCTCATTTCTATGCGCATGGCATTATAAAAGGTCATCTCTTTGCTCAAAGCATTGGCAATGTACGCACTAATAAAGTCATGAAATAGTCCCGGTATTCCCAATGTTTTGCATGCAGCATCACAAATGGAAACTGGCTTCTCTTTTAAAAGATTTGGCGATGGATACCATTAGAAATAAGGTGTCGTTTCCTACATTTTCTCGGCGATGGATATCATTCGGATTAAGGTGTAGAATAATTTATATCAGTTATTGAATGTGTTTTACATGTACAATACAAGTAAAATCTTTAAACTACTGATATATAATTAGGAAATAGAAAGTTAATTCACCCATGTGACGCTTAATAACATAGACACCACGTTCATATCTATAATTATATAGAAGATATCGGGGATTAAAATCCAACACTACGGGAAAAGTATAGCGTTTAAGATTTCTAATGACGAGTAATATATATTATCGCTAATTATCTTTTCTGTTGAAACAATAGACTCACGTATTTTAAAAGATAGAGTAATATATCAAATTATTAACTCCTTATATTAGTCGTGCTAAGGAACTACTAGAAGATATTTTTGACATAATTGTTTACGTATGAAGGAAAATCCGGGACATGTGACAGTATGTAAGTGTTTGGCTGAGTTATGATCCGATTAAGATCGACGTAGGGGAGAGTGAGGGATCTATAGTGTGGATTTCAGTTTGAGTTTTTAATTTAATCTACAATATTTATATGCGGTGAAACAAAATGTAACGCATTCACCCCGGAATTGTGTTCTGTGACATCAGATTTTAAACTGAATGTTATTTTAGTAATCGAGGAAAAGATGTATACATATTTCAATTTGAAATACAAATGTCAAAACGTACTCAATAAAAACAGCAGAGCATGAAAGGCAGAAAACATTAAACACAAACAATCCACAGACCACAATGACAAAAAAAATTGAGCAATCAAATGATCAAACTGAACAGCTACAAAAACACGACAGCTTAATCCAACGGGCGGTTGTCTCAGTCAGTCAAACACAACTGTATATATACATATATACATATATAGAGTCAGGAGGCAACAACGAATCACGAGATCGAGAAGGACAAACTACACACGAAAAGGATAATCACAAGCAACATTAACAGAAACTGTGCACATGTTTTTTTTAATTTAAAGAAACAGCATTTTCTGGGCTCCGATGTTGAGGAAGAGTACATACAAATGTAACACAATTGAACAAAAAGACAAAGTGACAAAATATTTTGCACACTTCTTTATTGTCGTAAATTGGAAAATACACAATTAAAAAAGTCATTAAGAATTGCAAGTAATACATAACTCCCCTACTGGTTTGAAGCCATGACCATTTAAATTATTTTCAATGTTTTTGTTGCCATAGCAACCACAACTTTTGACTGAGGACCATGATGATAAACAAGTATGTCAATGTACTTTGACAAAATAAGAGGTTAATAAACATGTACCTTTACTTTAACATTAGAACGACGCCGATGCCACCGCCGACGCTGGGGTGACTGCAATATCACCCCTTATTCTTGGAATGGGTGAGCTGAAAATGAACAATACAATGATAAACCTGAACAGCTACAAAAACACGGCAGCTTAATCAAACAGACAGTTGTCTCGGTAAGTCAAGTTCTACCGTAGTAAGAATGGATGATGCAATGATCAGGAATGATGTTCCTATGGTGATTGATATAAGCTATATAACTCGTTTCACAGTCGAATTGAAATAAAGTATCAAAAACAACATTACTGAGCATACAAAAAAGTCTAGATGACTACGTGTATGTAGGCCGCCAATACACATGACATAACATAGCGTCTAGAAGATACTGTAATTAAATAAAAAATAATAGATCTGTTCTAACATAGAAAACCAATTTCTTCATTATTCAAATGTCAAAATTTGTGACAGTCAATATAATTTTGGCGAAGCAATAAAAGCAACTTTCTCTCTCGCAAGTTTTATACAACAAACACTAAGTGAATTGAAATATTTAACGGACACATTTTTATAGCTTTCCCCGACTCATTGAAAACACCATCGCAACACTAAACATGCTCCCAGTAATTATAGGAGATGAATGAACAAGGAATGCTATACGTAACTCGGTATTTGGAATGATAATAGGACATCGAAACAGAATAATTTCTGACACCTATTAAATTCTACTCCATCACACTCGCATGTTTTGCACCGGAACGGATAGGAAGATTTGGAAGATGCATTTTACTCATTTTTTTGACGACTTAACGAGCGTTGTTTAAAAGTGCTAAACCCCAGATGATCATCTAACTATGAACTATTTGTAAACCACTACTAAAACATACAATGTATATACTCAATTATGCAGTCAATGTTGCTAGTAGACTTTGCTAAGTTTCAGTTAAGTCTATGAAAAGAGCTTACTATGATAGACTTCATTTCTATATTTAGTTGTTTATCTGTTCAACAGCATTTAACATTCGTCAGGAATTATTACAGGTTATTCCGTATTTTGTTGGTAAGAATGTACACTTAGTAGTAAGTAAACAATGAAATTATAGGTTTGTTAAAATATATTCGTAAAGATGCCTCTTCACCATCTTTAAACAAAGACGAAACGTAAATATACATCTACACCATCTTTAAGAAAAGACGTAACGTAAAGATGCCTCTACACCATCTTTAAGAAAAGACGAAACGTAAATATGCATCCACATCATCACTAAGCAAAGATTAAACGTAAAGATGCCTATAGACCATCTTTTAGCAAAGACGAAACGTAAATATGCCTCTACACCATATTTTAGCATAGACGAAACATAAACATGTCCCTACACCATCGTTAAGCAAAGACGAAACGTAAAGATGCCTCTACATTATATTTTAGCAAAGACGAAACGTAAATATACATCTACACCATCTTTTTGCAAAGACGAAACATAAACATGTCTCTACATTATATTTTAGCAAAGACGAAACGTAAATATACATCTACACCATCTTTTTGCAAAGACGAAACATAAACATGTCTCTACATCATATTTTAGCAAAGACGAAACGTAAATATGCCTCTACACCATCTTTTAGCAAAGACGAAACATAAACATGTCTCTACACCATATTTTAGCAAAGACGAAACGTAAATATGCCTCTACACCATCTTTTAGCAAAGTCGAAACATAAACATGTCTCTACACCATATTTTAGCAAAGACGAAACATAAACATGTCTCTACGCCCTATTTTAGCAAAGACGAAACGTAAATATGCCTCTACACCATCTTTTAGCAAAGTCGAAACATAAACATGTCTCTACACCATATTTTAGCAAAGACGAAACGTAAATATGCCTCTACACCATCTTTTAGCAAAGAAAAACAAAAACATGTCTCTACACTGTCTTTAAGCGAAGACAGAGCCGATCTAATGTATGTTATTATATGATGAATGATATTGAAGGATTTGTCAATTAATTTTTGTTACAACTGCATAATGCGTGTATTGGCTGTAAAATGAACCGTCGAAAATTTCATTTTGATCGGTGCTAGCACAAAGGAGTTCACGCCGTTTTATCAATACCGATATATAATGCATATATAAAACCACGGTGATTTGGTAATATTACCAATAATACAGAAATGGCAATTTTATCACATTGGCTGGATACGAGAGATATGATTTATTTGCAGGATACATATTCTTCGCCTGAGTATTGTACATACTTAATTGCGTATTCCGTTATACCTTAATGAAGCAAATTAGTTATTTTTAAATTAGTATTACTTCATACAGATGTATAATGGTGTGAGTTTATTTGTGATATTTTTTGTCGAATACGGAAATTGACAAATTTCCTATAAAGGAAGGTAATATATTTTCGACTGTAATCCTTAATGTAGCATGGGGAGGTATATTTTTCTTTTTACCCCCCCCCCCACCGAAAGGCGAAGGGATATAGTAATAGTCAATCCGTCCCATATTTTTGTCCAGAGAATAACTCTAAAACTATTTGAGGTATTAACTTGAAACATAGTATGTGAATAGATGGCAACTAGGAGAAGTGCAGTGATCAAGAACCATAAGTCTATATGATCCAGTATTGAATTGATCTTGCTTTATTTAATTTTAAGATAACTTTTTGTCAAGAGAATAACTCGAAAACTATTTGAGGTATTGAGTTGGAACATGATATATGAATAGATGGCAACTAGGACAAGAGCAGTATTTGTATATACAAGGCAATAATCGCATTCATTCGAACAACCCCAGGGCTTTCAGCGCTTTGATTATTCATTCGGGAAGAACTTACTTAAAAAGTACCCTTTATTAGTAAATGTCTGTTTCTCATTGACTTAGGTATTGCTAGATACCATTGAATTTCAAATTTTCAGTGATTAAAACACTAAATTGAATCAGAATAAACAATGATTATTGTAAATTTATTTAGTTTTGTCTGGTAAATTTTTATGAGCTCAAAGTTTGAGCCTAATGACTGTATTTTTGAAACAGCTAGAGTCGTCTCCCGGGTTACCAATAGCTCAAAATTTAGCATTGCGACCTACGAGCTTTAATTGAAGTTTTAATTTTGTTATAAAATCTCTCCGTATGAAATACTGCCATATTCGTCCTTAAAAGTTATCTATCGTGGTCAAATTCATACACATAGTCAACAAAAATGACTCACTATGATTTTACATGGAACACCGAACATTCTTCTCATTTCAAAGCAACCGGTAATATTCATCATGGATTCTGCAGACTTCAAGATAACCGAGGACAGTACAGACATGTTTAAAAGAGAGATAACATTTGAAAATAAATCAATACTTGTATTGTAAGTATTACCCTATAGAAAGTTGATATAGTTTTCAATTCAGCTATGGACTGATTTAGTAAATTCAGACACAGTACAAGAACACGACTATATCGAGAAATAGAGATAACTTTATTTAATACCCCAATCACAAGAGAGTCGGAAGTTTTGAACATGCGCAAAACATTCAAAGTGACCGCCGGAATGGGCCGGACTATATCAAATGCACTACGAATACACTCAGAATGCAGATAGAATGTTAAGTGCATTCGTAATGCATTCGATATATTCCGACCCATTCCTGCAGCCACTTCGAATTTTTTACGCATGTTCAAAACTTTCGAGATGCAATCGAAGTGACGAAATATCAAACAACATTTGAAGTGCGTTCTGACTACATTCCGATTACATTTTAGATATCCTTACGGAATTCTGACAGCATTCGAAACATACCTTAAAACCAGTATATTACCTATTATTAGACACAATACCCGTGCCAAATCCCGTGCAAAACGGTCCAATGATTGTGAAACATATGCGTAAGCGTTCTCCGCTATTCTGTTTCCATTCAAGCACGTTCCAGCAATATTCAATATCTATTCTTGAAGCATTTTGACAGCATTTGAAGTAAATTCGTACAATATTTGAGACACATACTGACTGTACCAGCGGTATTCGTATATTACTTGAAGTGCATTCTTAATATTCCGATTGTATCCTCAAAGCTTTCCAAACATTCGTGATTCATTCCAGCTACATTCCAGATGCATTCGGAAGCTTTACGCACTGAACATACAAAACTCATTTCAGATGGAGTCGAAGTGTTGTCGAGATGTTTTTGAGATGTATTCGAACGGCATTTGACTACGCTGTAAAAGCTTTGAAAAATTCGAACCATCATTCGGAATGTATTTCGAATTTACATTTTATCTTCATTCCGTCACATTCTGGCTCATTCCGGTTGATTCGAGATTCGTGTAGTTTGAGTAATATAACGGATACAAACCAGAGGACCATTGTAGTCTGATATCGCTGCACATAGAACACATCAGATTCTAGTATACATTACTTAAGAAAACTCAATCAATCAATTACCTGCAAATAGTTCGGAAAATTCACCGTTCTAATAACCGTTTTACTCCATGACATGAAAACATCGTTGATAGTGCATTTTAAGTGTTGTATTACAGTATTACATTTACCTTGACTTTACATTTACTTGACATTGACGATGATTTACGATTGACTCTACATTAATTTGATGAAAGTTCGACGTAGCGTGACATTTCACATCAGCCAACTCGAAATATCGCGTATCGAGTTTATAAAGTGCAATATACTAGAATACATGCGCAACGTGTTGCATTTACCGTACATTATTTGGAGGATAATACACGGCTGTGTAAGGCTGGGTAGAGATAATCGCAGGAAGCATTATGCGAACCGATGGCCGATTATTAAGACCCCTTTCCGCTACATCGTGCATTGTCGTTTATAATACATATTTACCTGAAAGACCTAGTTTTAGCCGAGAGAAAGTATTAAAAAGACAACGAATGACAGTAAATGGTCATATCACGCAGCTGCACAAAAAATGTTTGACGGTAGTAAACAAAAAGAATATAAGTACATTGGATAATAAGAATATCGACTTTATTTATTGTGGATTACATATTTGACAGTGATTTCAATTTTCAATATGGTCCACAATATACAGGATGAATGGACGAAAAAAACACTTAAAACTACATTAAGTCAAAATTCCATAACTCTAGCAACAAACGAACCGGATAGAGTACGAATAGCGCGAGCGATTTTGAAAGAGGACGAAACGCTATGGTCTCGAATCTCAGCGGGAAATGTGTAAACAGAAGCGCTTTGAAAAGGTTTGTTCTAACGATGACGCAAAATATTAAGCCGAATATCTGAGGTAAATTTAATGGATGAAACGTAGGTCAATACTATTTACCAATGCAAAATATTGTTAAAAGTGAGAAATTAAATACATTATAACAGGAGTTTGTTGCTAAACTGTAATATGAACGATATGAAACCAAATAGTGTAAATTTCGTCTGCTTAACCAGGTACTGTAACAGCGACATTTTTATCACCCCTCAAAAAACATTAGTCATGCATTTTACAGCGCGTAGGAATTTATTCGCACAAAAATATTCCAAAATTTCTCGTAATACAAAGAATAAGGCAATAATTCCATTGCTAGGGACAAATGTTCTAAAAAATGATTGAAATTATTTTTTTGGGGTGAGATTGGCTGGAACTCGTTTTTTGTCGGATGAATTGGTTATGGAAAAATTACATGATAAAATTCTTAGTGATTCCTAATTGGTATGTAACAATACTTGGGGAAAGCCCCCAAGAAGGAATGATGTAGCATTCTATATAAACTTCCACTTTCATTCATATCGAATATATTTATTATTTTGGCCTATTGGCTTGAACACAAGATGTTGCCTAAGTTAAAGCTATGTTTTTGTACTGGAACAATTTTCGATATTACAGCCCAATATGTCAACAGCCGTTCATTTGTTTGCACACCATATGTCAATCGTGGACTAATTCAGTGAATTAAGCGACATCCATTAACTGGACAATGCCGAGCAAATAAACACTACACAGTCTCATTATCCTCTATACCGGTAGTTTATTATTGTGGATTTTCTCATTTACTGTTTTTTTAGGAACGTCCAATATGTGACTCATCAAATGTCCCGCATGCTCTCTAACATAAGCTTTATGATGCAAATTTGTTACAATGAGACATATTTGAAAGAGATATATTGGAATGGATTTACTAATGTTACGAAATAACATAGCTGCCATGGACGTTCTTCAACGTACAAAACTAACAGAAAGAGCTACATTGTAACACTGGCCGTCCTCCGTTGGGCGCCATTAATTGTCTCGCCTTCTCATTTCCATCCTTGTCAATAGTGGGTGGGATAGAACAGTTACTATGGTGATATGATAACATAGTCAAAATAGTCAACAACGGACGTTCTTAAATAAAGGGAGATGACATAGTTTGTACCACTGACACACATTCATAACACCAATATAATTATTTGTTTATCACTGTCGTAACGCAAGACACTATTTACGTTTGTGGGCTGCTATTTTTATTCTAATATAAACCCGTTTTCGAAGCAACATTTACATAGCAATAAGAATAATCAAAGTACTGAAGTATTGATGCTGGTGGGGGGAATCACTATTCTTGGTAATACATGTATTAGGTTTCGTCTTAAATGATAATGGATTTACAAATAAAGTGAATATTGTGACAAGGTCACAGAGACGCGATAGCAGCTGACTCATTTAAATCACACCACAACGGACCCATCACAATAACAGAGCTCATGAAGGCAATACACCTACTGCAGTCCTAAGTAGTAGCCACATTGTGCGTTCGATTCCTCGAATTTTCCGTTGTCACTCACATTACTTCATAAGATGCTCGTTAAATGAATTATAAAACATCGAATGTGCCTGTGGACATCAAGACAAAACAGTTCTAGTATACAGTATTGCAGGTCAGACTGGAATAAAAACATTTGTTAAAACGTTTCCGCGCTTATTATTTAGTAGTAAACCTAAACAATATAAGGAATCGGATAAGGGATGAATAGGCGCAAGAAAACACAAATGCACGAATGGTCTTACGAAAATTATATACGTAGTTCAGCGCTCGGAAAAGAGTTCTGCTTACGACAGACGCAAACTGTTTTGCTGATAATCTGTGGTAGTTTAATGGATCAAAAGTCGATCAATACTATTAACATGGGCGCAAGAAAATAAACGAAAACAAGAGCCATGATCACATGGCCATTACCCGCCGTATATGATTGCCACTTATGGGTGTTAAATAGAAACAGGACTAGATATAAAAAGAATGAAAGAGATGTTAGGGAAAATAAATAAAGAGTTAATTAATGAAATGGAACCAGGCAGAGTTCAATAGAAGGGAAAATGTTTTCGTTGATCACCCCCATAATTGTAGTTTGTCGAAAAAATGTGAGGACTATACTGACAAAAATGTCTATAAAATCATCAAATTTAATTTAATTTTAAAATGAAATGATTTCCCATGTGCCTAATAGTTATATTGATAAGACCAAAATCAATAACAAGCAGAAGATGCGATTTAAGATAGTTATGTTCATATATATTACCAACATAATTGTAAAATTTCGTGAGTTTTTTTCATTCTACAAAATATATAATAACTAACTTCCTAAATAAAACTCCTAAAAATCACTATCATTACCCAAATATTTTCTTTATACTGTTATACACATACTTAGACCGAATAAAATACAGGTTCACCATGAATTTATCAATATATAACCTTTTGTATGACCCACCCACCATATTTCATGCTTTAACGATGTATAAATTCCTATAATGTAAACAAAATATTTTTTAAAAAAAACTTTTCACCATTATTTTTATTATAACAGTATAAATGCATGATTTAGATACAAAATATTACATAACCACTTAAATTAATAATAAAAAAAAGATATGCTCCCAGTGGGGTTTGAACCCAAGACCCTCAGGAATATGTCACAATTATTTCAAATTTAAACAAAGAGAGATAATTTCAAAACTGGGCCATATAGAGTAAGGGTTCTTGGTCACTGCACTTCTCCTAGTTGCTGTCTATTCACCTACCAAGTTTCAAGTCAATACCTCGAATAGCTTTAGAGTAATGCACTGGACAAAAAATATTTTAAAATTAAAGGGAAGAATTTTTAAAAAAATATTATCCACGATAATTTTTATTTTAACAGTATAAATTCATGATTTAGATACAAAATAATACATAAACACTTAAAAAAATAATAAAAAAAGTTATGCTCCCAGTGGGGTTTGAACCCACGACCCTCAGGAATATGTCAAAATTATTTCAAATTGAAACAAAGGGAGATAATTTCAAAACTGTGCCATATAGAGTTATGGTTCTTGGTCACTGTACTTCTCCTAGTTGCCATCTATTTACATACCAAGTTTCAAGTCAATACCTCAAATAGTTTAATAGTTATGCTCCGGACAAGATATGGGACGGACGGACGGAAGGACGGAAGGACACATACTATTACTTTATCCCTTCGCCTTCGGCGGGGGATAACTATAAACTGAAAACTACACAGAGTCCTTTTTCCATAACTCTACCTGCAAACGAACAGGCTACAGTACGAATAGCCCGAACGAATCCGATGGGGACGAAACACAAATAACTGATATGGTCTCGACTTTCGGCGGGAAAAATTTATATAACAGCGCTGGGAAAAGTGTCGTTCTAACGGTAGACCCAAAATATTCAGCCGAAGTTCGCTGGTAGGTTAATGGAAGAACTGTGGATCAATACTTTCAACAAATGCAAAATATTCGTCTGCTCAACGGGATACTTTTAACAGTGACATTTGTATCGACCCTGAAAAACAATTTGTCATTTTACAGCGCGTAAGAATTTATGTGCACAAATACATTTATTCATCGAAAAAAACTTTCACACAATACATATAATTAAAACATTATTAATATATGGTTATAAACAAATTTTCTTAAAAATGGTTGAAAATTATGATATTGATTGAGATTTACTGGCACTTAATTCTTGCTCGGATTAATTGGTTGTGGAGAAAATAGATAGTTAAAATCGTAGTGATTTCTGAGATGTTATATAATACGAAAACTGGGGGTTCCACCAGTAAAAATTAAAAACTAATTGTAAATTTTATTTGACATTTTCTACAGTTGTACAAGCTTGATAGAATCTAGTTTCAATGAGTATTGACAGAAGAAGTTTATCCTTCCATGAGACGGTTTTATTGTTCTGTCTCTACGTACTCCGATAGACTATAATGCGGTAAGCATCGCCGTTAAGTCCCGTATTGACAAAACTACTCAGTTTTTCTCAAATTTTACATGCAGTTTTAAATAATTAAGTGCATTATAAAGAGGAAAAGTAATTTCAGATAATTACTTTTCCTTATTTTATGTCTTTTTAAATGTCTTAGATAGTCAATTTCTTGAAAACACGAAATCGTTTTAGTATTTTTCTCTTTGAAATTAAAACATTATTAGAGCTTAATAAATTACGCTGTAAAATAAACCGTCAGGCTTGCGCCATTGGAAGAACACTAGACGTTGTGTCAGGCGATTTGGCGATGGGTCTCGTTCTGGACAGACTTTGATTATCCTTGGTAACGGCTCCCGTGATGTCTTTTACATGCAGAGAAGTTGTCGTGAACTTACAGTACAGTAAAACAATACTAATTGATAGTTTCAGAAAACTAATTAGGTCACCGAATATTGGACTACTAAACAACAGTTAAAACACACACAATGAAAACTGAGGTACACAAACGAATGGAAAAATTTGTTAAATGACTTTCACCATCCATAGACTGCATGCCTCCCTCATTTGATTTACCAATTGCCATCGACGTTTGAAACTCAATGGAAATACACGTATAATACATTATGTGACACGACATCAATTATAGGTTAGGACGTAGAACGTGGTCTACAAATATGACATGTGAATCAATACGTAACGGATAATTCGTGTCAATTCAGCATGTTATGTTTACATTCATTTCTATTTAAATAAATGTACAATTTGCGATTGTGTTACATGTTTAAAGATATAGACAAGTAAAATGGTTACATCACGGCAATGTTATTGCTTATAACAATGTTAAATTACACTCCAACTGTTACCCACAGTTATTAACGGATGTCTGAATCGCATTGTTCCTTTGGGAAGCAAATTTAAGTATGTTGACACAGACATGTAACATATGATATAAGGGAGCAATTTTCCGCGATTTAAAACACCGATATTCGTGCCAAAGCCATCTGTATTCATGAGCATGATGCATATGTTTGTATTTGGCAAAAATGAAACTTGTTGAAATGTAAATTATTAAATATCTCCTGAAAAATAGAAATTAAATTGTGTCTGATTGAAAAAACAAAAACAACAAAAAATGAAAACAAACACTGTATCGATGTCATGTTATATTGATCTAAAGGGAACGCTATTGTCGTTCACCAAAGCGTAATGCAAACAGCGTTACGCAACGTCCGTATACGGTATATTGTATCTTCTTTTTTTCGTTCACTATCTATACTTCATTGTACGTGCACCCGGTCATAACGATAAAGCTTCTTATCTATGGTGGTTAAAACTGATAATCTTGTTTTCTTGTTATTTCATACAGGTGGCACTGCTGGTGTATGTGTTCTGTTGTCTGGTCTGTCCAAACAACAATATCACTTTGGTGTTTCAGACCGTTGTTCGTTGAGCCTGTTGTGTCCTGTGCGAAGTATGATTACTACAACTTGTTCCCATCATTCAAGTAAATGGTAGTCATGCATTTGTTGGTGACTGTGCTCTTGTAATTGGAGTTTTGGTTTACTGTTTTTTCGATGGTTGCCGTTTTATTGTCATATTATACTTGAAGTGATAATTATCTTAATATATCAGGTATATATATTCATGATATCAAAATACATTCTGAAAAGATTAAACGTTAAATTGTCCATGTAAATAAAAACGATAATAAACTAATTTGCACGTGATTTCATACCTCAATATTGGCTAGAATGAGCAGGAAATGAAATGTTGAGACACTCAAAGTCGTAAAACGTTACTGCAGTTGCGTATAAAACCGGTGATAAAGATTCAAAGAAATTAGCGAGTTATGTAATTACAATTTTATGCTGATATTACCATGGAATCGATGTGAGGCTTGCAAGTGTAATAAAATAATAACTCGGAAAGTGAAATCAGCATTCAGCAGCAACAGTAGAACACAACAAACACAAACAAACAGACACAAAATGAACAGAGCACAAAACTCACAAACAATCACAGATTGCAATCGAACGTCACAAGAACAAAATCAGATAAAAAATAAAATGAAACTGTTCAGCGACAGAAAGGATACACGCTACCTCGACAGCCTGCCGTATCAGTCAGACAAACATGACCGCAGTAAAAACCAATAGACAATTTAGCAATGATCGTGAAATTTCAAGGAAACATTGTGATCTATTTTTAGACTGCAAACTGAAAGTTTGGACTTCCTGTGGCGTTACTATAAAACCTATACAAGGACATCCGACTACAACTTAGTGTTCATCTCAAAATCATATAACTTGTACAAATTTCATCAAAACAAAACCTTTGTCCGCCCACCAGAGTGTCATTTCATGCCAACTATGTATGTTGTATTGGTTTGGCATCGTAAAGTAACATTTTATGTCACGTCGCTTTAACTGACAGTACTAAACTTCAAACTGACTCCCTGTCGATGGGGGAGCAGAGCTAAACAGTTACGCATGTTTATTGGCGGTTATTGTTCCCCATTTATGTTCATATTTTATAGTTATGTATTGTTATGCATTAGTGTATAATTAGTTATTCTAGTATTTTAGAAATGTTTTAAGAATTTCGTTATTTTTAATTAAATGACATTTTCACACACCTTACAAGTGTCTGTTGTTGTTACATCATATATGAACATATGAACAGAGTATGTTGGTGCCTGTCTATAATATCCAAGTGAAGATTCAAATGTGCATGATCGTACATACAGATACATACACATGTACATTTTGCACTATATAATTATTTATGTTCACCATTGTGGGTCAACTATAACCCACAAATACATGCTACAGTATATGTAGATCGAGTTCATGCCGTAATACAACACATTGGATATGTTGTTGTCATTTTTATATAAGCCCGTCCAAATGATATGGTTGTCTCTGCATCAAGATGGCCATACTATGAGGTTGGTCGTATATTTACTAACATGATAAATGTATACATTGTAACTAAATGTTGTTGGGTTTAGTTCAGTCTATAAATAACTCCCATTGCATGTAACTGCTTATAAATACATGTCTGATATTATACATGTTAGTATATTCGTAAATTACCTCTTCATGAAAATGTTGTATTTGTATGCGTTTGTTTTATATTCTCATGAACTAGGGTATTTTCATAAATCTGATAATTACATTTAATCTCATCCCTTCCCAAGTATTGCCTTTACATACCAATTCAGAAATCTCTACGACTTTAATCATGTAATTTCTCCACAACCAATTCATCCGACCAAGAAACGAGTTCCAGCCAATCTCAACGAAAATAATTTCCTATTATTCTAAAGAAAATTTGTCCATAGCATTTGAATTATTTTTTATTTCTGAGTATTGAGAGAAACTTCTGAATGTATTTTTCTGTTAGTTAATGTATTTGTATGAATAAATTCCTACGCGCTGTTAATACTATCGATCGATAGTGTGTAAATTCATTATCGCGTATCCTTAGCTAAATAGTTTGTGTCTATCGTTAAAAAACAACCCTTTTCCATACAAATGTCCCACCGAGATTCCAGACCATATTTGTCGATTTTTGTTTCATCCCCTATCTGATTCTTTCGCGCTATTCACACCTTATCCGGTTCGTTTATGATTTATATACGCAGCTGTAGATTTATGGAACTGGGACTTTGAGTAGTTTTTGTAGCTTTTTTCCATTTTTGCGCCCATTCATCCCCTATTCAATTACTTATATTTTTTTTGTTTACTACCGTCAAACATTATTCTTTTTAAAACTTTTTTCTCAGTTAAAACTATGTCTTTCAGTTCCCTTTTACTGTTGAAACTAGTTCATTGAGCTTTTCAAGGGTGGATTGTCTTTATAGGTCCGTTTGATGAGATCTGAATGAGTCAGCCGTCATCACCATTTCTGAAATGTTTTCTCAATATTCACACTTTTTTAATCCATTACCATTTAAGTTAAATCCTACATTACCAAGACTTGCGATATCCCCCCAAGTATTAGTACTTCAGTACTTTGATAGTTATGATAGTTTTTGTTGATAGTATTTCTACATGAACATCTCAATTTGCATTTCACTTAGAATATTAATAAAAATTGTTATTGTTGTGAAACTCTTTCGTGATTAATATTTTCATGAACCATGATTATGTTGTTAAACTCTTCAGTGATTCGTAACTATTGCCATTGAACCGTGTTTGATAGTTTTGTTGAATGTTTAAAATAACAAATTATGATCATGGGTCATATCTTACCTAATCGTTATAAGTATTTTGTTGTGTAAAAAATAAACTTCTTGTAAACTTCTGTTCACATAGGATGGCCAATTTCTGCCAACTTCATTCTTTGGTTTTAACCGGTGTGCAATATTGGCGTTGTGTAGTGTTTTCCGTCGATGTGGCACCACCCATTCTATTAAGATAAACGAAGATGACGTTCTGTCGTGTTGAAGTGTGGACAACTGACAGGTGTTCGGTATCTGTGGCGCGGTTGGCAGGTTGGCATTGAATTTCAGTCGCAGGCTGGCAATATATGGTTGTAGCGCGGCGACTGGAAGGTGTTCGGTCGTTGTTGCGGAGATGACAGGTTTGCATTGAATTTTGGTCGTTGTTGCGCGGCGGCAGGTTGACGCACAGTTGTTGTTGTCCGGGTGGCAGGTTGGTGTTTTGTTGTTGTGGGGCGGCGGCAGGTTGGCGATCTGTGGTTGTAGCATAGTGGCCATATTGACGTTCTGTCGTTCTCTTGTTCCCGGGCAGACATGTGTTAGCAGAAATCAATGCCCATACTTACACATCTGTAATTATATCTTGGCAGATCGTTGTGATTCACGGAAACTTACGAAGAACATGTGGAGGATTAATGTGTCTCAGTTTAAACAGTACTTGTATCACAAATCCACAATGGTTGACGATTGACGGATCTGTGTAACATACATTCATGCTGACAGCCTATTATGTTATATTAAGTGTTAGTTGTCTAGCTGTTTCAAATAAGGAGCGTTCGGAAACAATCCATACAACGTCTGTCTTCTCGCTTTGAGAACCAGAATATCTTGGACAAATACGACGTGTCAATGCCATCAAAAGGGAACGCTATGAGAACGTCAGATATACCCACGATGTTTGCTTAAACCGTAGGGAATATTAAAGAAAGACAAGAAACGAAGAAACATAAGCATGAAGTAGGATTTAATTTTCCTTTTTTCAGCGTTGTTTTATAAAAAAAGACGATTAAATAGTGAAGTTGGAATTGAGCGTATAAATATCAATTGTACATAGTGGTAGACGTTCATTTGACACGTGATTTCCGAAATGAATGGCATTACTCTTATTAGCCGATCACATTCCCCGAGACGAAGTAGTTTACACTAGGAAGGCGTTCTCTATGAAATGCGTTTTTACATTGGTCTAGATGAAACATTCGACCTTTGTTTTTTCAAGTGATGTTAATACCCGTGCATCCTGGTACAATGCCGTAGTCAATGATCGTAATGATGTCATCTCACTAAGCAACAAGGTATAAATGATACTATATACACGTACATTTCAATACGACACACTATACCCAAAATAGTTACGATTGTGTAATTGTGTTATCTTTTTCAGATTTCTATATAAAAGTGTAATTTGTTTGTCCTGTTTTATTTCTAAGAAGGCATCCTTTGATGTACATATCAATGTTTTCTTGTTATAACATATCTATGCTAAAATTGTAGGTAATAATAAAACTACTTTTCGCACACCCTTTTCATATTCTAAATACGAGAGTCAGTCAAAAATAACTGAGAGTTGTTAATTTAAGCTTTCAAGACGTATTTGCAGTTGTATTTTCTATTTATCATCGTGAAAAAAAACCATGCGTATCTTCTGATGAATTCCGTCATCGAATATAGACTTACACATATAGTTGACAAGCAACCAAAGCACATTAGTAAGGGATATGCGTTCGCGCCAGCGACAGGGAAATTGAATCTGTTGTATTGTTCAATGGTTTAGTTTAATCGCTTGAATATTTTATTTTGTCAGCATTCCTTCAGTATAATCAATGTATAGAGCGATTTTGAATGGATCGACTGCTATGATATTTTGGATATAATTTCAATTTCCTGTTGTTCAACCTGATATAGCGTGATTTATTACAACTAACATGTGTATCCTGTAGAAAGGCAAATCTCAAATAATAATGGACAATTTTTTACAGAATGGTCACTAATACTGTGTTATTTTGTTGCCTAGCGACAATTTTACCCACATTTATACATTTTCTTGGCATGTGTTCTTTTCGTTGCCTTGATGTTCTAAAATTAATCACTGATTTCAAAATGCATTTTTAATATCATGATAGACCGTAATAGAAATAAAATGCTTTACTTTGTTAAGAAATAAAAATTATTCGTTCTTTTGGGTGGGGTAAAATTGTGGTTTTAACAACATCAAATGAAATTTATATTTTCGTCAAGTACATATTTTATACTGATGGCACAGATCAACTAGAATTAAGTTTATCTGATAGATTAATTACGAAACAAAAAATAGGTTTACAAATGTCAGATATTTTTGCCTGGCCCTCGTAAGTCGGGACCTGACGAACTCGAATAAAGAGGCAATGCTATTGTAAAATTCCCCCAATTTGACCTCGGCCTAGTAGTGCCCATTAAGCTAAAACGTAACGTCCTCAATAGAAAAGTCATTTTTACCTTGAGCAAGCTAACCTGGTGTCTAATCATTTGTACTTAACGGAGTTCAAAGCTCAATGAACGAAACAGTAAAAACAATTAACTAATTTCAGTAATAAAGATATACGCAAAAATGATATAATTTGCGAGAATATAACGATTGTTTTATTCTTGGCAACTAATTATTTTCTGATTTAGCCTTTCCAAGCAATAATGTAATCCATGCAACTTTATTAGTAATGTTGCAATAATAGAAACCACATGACTGTATGTTTTCCTGGAGAGCGTTAATTATTCATAAATCAACAGTACTGCTTTATCTTTTTATTATATTTCTTTGTCTGTATTATATGTGTCTTCACTCTATGATATGTTCGGCATTTAGCTGTGCTTGAATTAACCAATATACTCGATGAGATATTACCGATTTTCCGTCTGCACAGATCGTAATTGTACCGCACAATCGGACATCCTTAAATCCAATTCGTCGACTACTGGATATCATTTCGAACAATACTTGCTGTCGAATAACTCGTTTTTATACATCGTACAATCAAATCTTGTGAATTCTCATTTATCATTTAGAATAATATGCGATTTCGATTGACTCGTTTTTATTCAGTGTTTCGGACTGACAATAGGGGTCATGCTAGCAACTTATATTTGATCTAATTACATTGTATAATATTTGTATAGCGGTCAGATAACCTAGCCATTTTCCTGGAATTATTTATAAATCCGTTCGTGCTGACTTGTATTGCCTTTCCGCGAGTATCTAACAACTTCTCCATAAGGGAAGGACATGGTCATAGGCTATGTAACGGAAGACTATACGACTGCTTAGCTGAATGGGCAAGTAAGAGTAGAAGACAAACACAATCATCACCGTCTACATAATGTTTATACTACTATCGTTAGAATCTTGCTTTCTTGCCCAATAATTCATATAAACGCATACCCACTGTTTCCCCCTAAAGTCACATACAGTCACATTTTCTCACCATCTCTTATTTTAGGAACTTATCACAAACTAAATGTCCTTGGGTCAAAACGAGCGTTATCTAGTTAGAAACTGTCTCTGGAATGTAAAGAAATCAGTTGATAAAACGTCGGATTCTGCAACACTTTCTAAATAGAGAACAATTAGTACGATCAGTAATCAAGAGGATGTGTTCGGATTTTATTTCTAGTAATCTATTTCAGTTTTGTATGACGGTATGGATTTATTGCTGTAATTACGAATCCCGATGTTGAGCAATGGAGGCTGTATTTCGAAGAAATGCTTAATATTCTATACGAGTTAGGTCTGGCTATACATTGTGTACAATAATTGCTATTATAAATACAAAATGTATTGCTACTTTCAACCAAGCTAATAAAAAAGTACTAATTCGCCACCAAATCAAGACACAGATTCTACACTCAATTTATTTAGACACACTATTTCAAATCATATTCAATTTGACTAATACGTACTGTGTTATATGTTATACTTTATTTTGGCTTTTTAATTTCATCACATAAAATATAGTTATAAATAATTCCATTAGATAATAATAATAATAATACAATTGAGACATACATATTCTTAACATATGTTAGGATTTCCGTTATACGTTTACCATGACTGGGTTATGTTTATTATGTAGTATTGTATTCTTGAGATAATAAAGATATGTTCTGTTCTATTCTGTACAAACCTCACGTTCATGAGCATACCCTCTCTCAACACATAATTTCTCTTTGCATCACCATGTATCAAACTCCATATAAAATCTATCTAAATTGAAACATAATGTATGACATTTAAATGATGATTGGTGGTCATACTAACGAGTGTATTGGAACAGTCATTTTTCATTTTTATTTTATTTGTTAGAACTGACTTTAATTATAAAATTGCCTCATTCTGTAAATTCTATCCCCTACTGCTACCAGTAAACTAAGCTTAGCAAAAGCGATACATATCCATACACGTTTTTCAGCGTTAGCTGTCTAGATTGATATTCAACCTCGTTTTGACCACTTCGAAAACCAATGACATTTTTGTACATAAATTAGGAGTGACGAGATACAGGATTTCTCATAGGTGGGAATATGCTATATTCATCACAAAAGATACCGCGAAAAAATTACATTTTGTTAAACATGTCAACGAAACTTACAATAGCTACACAGAGAGATCTGTTATTCGCGGTTCTCACGATACGAACAGTATTACTTTACTATTAGTCTAGCCGTTTGACCTTAAAGTGACCCGGGTCAAGTGATGAGTAAATGTATAAACATAATTCCGCGCAGTTTAATATAGTAGCGAGATTAGCTACATTGGTTACGCGTTCGTCTGCTTGACTCGTGTTTTGAGCAGAGGGCCTCGGGTTCAAAACTCACATGAGTCATATTTTTTCTGATTTTCCTTTTCCCATTTTCGTTTTGTCTATAATTTCTACGTTTATTTAAGGTAAGTCCCGCCTACAGGTTTTTTTCAGACATAATGAGTGCTAAATATTAAAATCTGAGTTATGTTTGGAATCATTATCGCTATAATTGCCTGATATAATTGCCCATAGAATATAGACAACTATACATACCTATTTTATTATTTTTTAAACAATATACACGTATAAATATATAAATTCTAGTTTTATTTGTGTTTTTCAATTTCAACGATATGAAAAAACGTCCGCATCTTCATTGAAAATAAGTACACTTATCTGCTATATTTACGCTGTTTATCTTTTTTAAAGATATTTCTTGTTATACATGTACATGTATTATATACAGCGTCTTACAGACTGCCAACAATCGTGCTGTGTAATAGTCACTCTAAAATAAATACAGATGTGAAGAAACAAAAAACATAAACATTATAGTTTTCTTGTACATAACTGAGCCAAGTACAAATTGAGGTGTACTGATTATGACTTAAAGAAGAATGTTCATAATATACAACAACAATTTGGGATTGTGATAAACCCATTCGTTTACGTCTACTATACATAATGAACTTAAAACACATTACCGGAAATTACAAAATGATAACTTATATCATACTATGTCTACTACAATCTTACGTTGTCAAAAACGAATATAAGAATGAGTTATGTTCAATCGATCGGTTGATGTTATAATGAGTTATGTTCAATTGATCGGTTGATGTTATAATGAGTTATGTTCAATCGATCGGTTGATGTTATAATGAGTTACTAGTATGTTCAATCGATCGGTTGATGTTATAATGAGTTATGTTCAATCTGTCTGTTGGTGTTTTAGATAATGTTATACAAAATGATGGCTTATCTTGTTGTTTTTTTCAGGTTTAAGGTCGTTTTTCAACAATTGTTTCGTTCTATACGGCGAACGAATCACTTCGCCAGTTTCCCTTAACTATATTCTAACCAGTTCTTATTTGACCTTCCACAAATAACCAGGAATTGTTGTCTGATATTAGTGGAAGGATATGACCTGCCACGACCAGTAATCGAACCTGGATCACCAGCGCATTAACCACTGGATCACGGTCCCGGCTATCGGCATTCTCTATTCGCAATTCTAACACGATCTGCGGATTAATCCATTAAATATAGAGCAGACCTGGCCTTGTTTTATTACCCCCATAAAACATGGTATCAAATTGGCTGTTACTATTTACGCCCCGTATCACGTGACATATTTATGAATGAATGAACGTAAAATTTATAGTAAATCTTCAACGAAACGCGATGACAAGGCAAGATGCACGGGTATCCAGTGTTACAGCTATGACGCATCTATTTTTAGAAACTCCAATATAATCTCGAAACTAAGTTTCATAAAAACTTATGATAATCAATTCATTTATATTTTTCATTTCATTAAATAGCTACCCTATACTCGTGTTATTAAAATTGTTTCAATGTTTAAGATGTGTTATTTCCTTCAGAAAATTACGAAGGTTATTTTCATTAACGAGGGAGGTAATTGTGCGAGCTAATAAGCCACTCAATTTCAGCGTGGAATTATGTTAAATGTCAAATGGGTGAAAATGGAATGCGCGCAGTTAAATAGTGCGGTATATTATCGTATTTAGAATCGAAATAAAAACTCTGTTCTTGTATTTTGTCGGTGAATAAAACACGGGCACTCGTTCGGGTGCGGAAAATTAAATTTTCCGCATCCGAACTCCTGCCCATGTTTTATTCACCGACAAAATACGCGAACAGATTTTTATTTCTTAACTATAACTGGGTAACAGTGGGTAAAACCGTCGCCTTTATTTCAGATAGTATAGTGTGTTATAACATGTATGTTAACAAACAATGTACAGTTCGTTTACTCTTAGTTTAAACCCGTTCTTAAACCTTAATTTGAAATGCTAAAATTACGTTATTGATGCAATTAACCACGGATCATCGGATTGCTCGTATTACGTGTATGCGGTCATCAATCACCAATCATCGGATTTGCATGTATTACGTGTATGCAACCATCAATCACCAATCATCGGATTGCATGTATTACGTGTATGCGGCCATCAATCACCAATCATCGGATTGCATGTATTACGTGTATGCAACCATCAATCACCAATCATCGGATTGCATGTTTTACGTGTATGCGGTCATCAATTACCAGTCATCGAATTGCATGTATTACGTGTATGAGGCCACCTATCACCAATCATCGGATTGCATGTATTACGTGTATGAAGCCACATATCACCAATCATCGGATTGCATGTATTACGTGTATGCAACCATCAATCACCAATCATCGGATTGCATTATTACGTGTATGCGGTCACCTATCACCAATCATCGGAGTGCATGTATTACGTGTATGAAGCCACATATCACCAATCATCGGATTGCATGTATTACGTGTATGAAGCCACATATCACCAATCATCGGAGTGCATGTATTACGTGTATGCGGTCATCAATTACCAATCATCGGAGTGCATGTATTACGTGTATGCGGTCATCAATCACCAATCATCGGATAGCATGTATTACGTGTATGCAGCCATCAATCACCAATCATCGGATTGCATGTATTACGTCTATGCAACCATCAATCATCGGATTGCATGTATTTCGTGTATGCGGTCATCAATCACCAATCATCGGATTTGCATGTATTACGTGTATGCAACCATCAATCACCAATCATCGGATTGTATGTATTACGTGTATGCAACCATCAATCATCAATCATCGGATTGCATGTATAACGTGTATGCAGTCATCAATCACCAATCATCGGATCGCATGTATTACGTGTATGCGGTCATCAATAACCAATCATCGGATTGCATGTATTACGTGTATGCAACCTTTAATCACCAATCATCGGATCGCTGGCATTACGTGTATGCAACTATCAATCACCAATCATCGGATTGCATGTAATACGTGTATGCGGTCATCAATCACCAATCATCGGACTGCTTGTTTAAAGTGTATGCATTCAATTAGTATTTTAACTAACAATTGGGTGCTTAAATTCCGTGTTTGAAAACAAGTCTTGAAGAATGAAAATAGATTGGAGAACCGGACATTTGGAAAATGATGGAAACTATTTTAAAACAGTAATAATGACGTCATTGGAAAGCTCCTTCTATGGCTTTGATTGTCATTTGTTCGTTCACACTGATGCGACTCATATATCAAGTTTTAGTCACATCTGTAAGACAATTCCTGTGACACTGGAAAGGTTTGGTGCATGACAACATAGATATATAGGTCGATAAACTTAATTATATAGTCTACTACGTATTAAATAGCATCAATAAGTCTTTCGGGACACTGATATATAGATTCCATCAGAATACTGTTGGTAAACATGTATCACAATCCGATGAGATCACATGTATGGCAAGGTCAGAAAAACATATGAAGATGTACAGTTCATTCATTTACAAACATTTACGTATAAATTCATATATATTCGAAATAAAATCGTGGAATTTTGTTAATATGCGAATGGTGTAATTTGGACGTCATTTTTAACTGGAACCTAAGTTAGATCTATCGGGTTTGAACTATACTATACTATATGTATATATATAATTCACACGATGTCTAACTAGCCTATGTATAGCAAAACAGTTTGAGATCTCAATTTTATAAAATGCGTTAGTAAAATTGATAAATTCTTATTAACATATTAAAACACACGATGTGGCTAAATACCATTGTACAAAAAAACTGCAAGGGCTGGTTTGGCCGCACATCCGAGTTTAATATAAATATTCACGATGAAAAAAAAACCTTCATGTGTATATGATTTTTTATACTTCCGATTATTTCTTTTACTCCATGTTATCATAAAAACCATAGCAACACTTTATCTAATTACTCGATGTGATTGCGTTTTAATTATAAATATTAATGAGGATTTAATTAATAGCAAATTATGAGAACCGATTGAGCTGGAACACGCTCCTGGAAACAACAAAAATACGCCAAAATATAACATCAACCGCTTAACAGACATTTCACGCAGGATTTTGTCTAGAAATATTATTAAGTTGGCTATTTTTATACGACAAACAGCAACATCGCAGATTAATTTTCAACTTTTATTTGGTCAATTGTGAATAATAAAAGCTTTTTAAAACAGTGTAATCTTGAGTAATTTGGACAAAAGTATATATGTAGTATAATTTGTAGATTTTTTTATTTTATTAAACTTTCGCGTCGGCGGTAAACGGCTTTGATGGATGGATATGTACTTGTAGGCGTCCAGTGTTGACTGGATGTCTTTGAACTGTCAGACACTAGTATGTTTCAATGTCTTAATGTGTCAAATCTAACATTTGAACGTCTTCTCACTAGAACGACTAAATCACATCTCATTATGCTCAATATTTTGTGTGTGTTCACTTCTAAGGAGAAAATTGTGAGACATTACATTAGCAAGAAACCTGTTATCGTGTTTGTGCAGAAGATTTCATAGCACTCAAATTACAGAACAAAATTAGGCGCTACTTCATTCTAAGATTTCAGAGATGAGATAGCATATTGATGTGTGAAATGAAATACAGAACAATATACGGGCAGTGAGTACTGACCTAAAATGTTGCGGTGTAACATATTTTATCTTAGCTTTCTCCAAGTATTACTTCTTTCTTCACTGATCTTACTGATAAAATCAGTGAGGAAAAAGTAGATGTTGTACTAATTTCTCTGTCAAGGAACCTAAATATATATATGACGTTTGATGATTTCTTTCTCAATATGTTTAGGGGGCATAACCTCATAAGCTCGCCATAGAACAGAATAGAACTTAACTCAATAGATCAGAGCATTTGGGAAATGGACAGGCAGGTTTGAAAATCGAGGTGTTTAAGTATTCTGACAATTCAGAAAGTGTTTTTGTAATAAATGAGATTTTTAAAACAAACTTACAAATTAAATTATGACGGCAGCACTTGAGTGATGAGATGAAGACGATGTTTAGGTTACATGCTGCGTGTTATATTGCAGGCTGAATATTACCAGCACACCCACAATGTTAATACTCTCTCCTGTATGGGATTGATATGGGGAAGTGAATAATTGGAGCAGGTTCAAATCATAATTAGATATAATTAACTAATTACTATAATCTCCTTCTTGTTTTACGACTGTCTAACTAATCCCATTCATGCACTTTAAACTAAGATAGATTACGTCATACATTAGCCACATTTTGTATATATTCATTTCGTACATTGAGTTGTAATTACCCACCGTTAAGTTGTCACTGTTCCGATGGTACAAAAGATGTAGTATACGACTTTCATTTGCTCAAACTTTGGTAAGGGCGCGGGGAGGGTACATTGAAAGATTGCATTGCTTCAAATTGTGAACACTTCAACAAATAAAATGTAAAAGTTTGAGTTGCATTACTTATTAGTCACCCCCATACATATCACATTCCCTATTTCTGATAAAACATGTTAGCGTCAATTGATGTAATCAAGAAGAAGTACGTTAAGTTTCAATTAAAGTTTTACGAGATAGATACCCGCTAAGAAATTTTAATGCGATTTTAATAATATTTACCGCATATTTCATTATATTCTGTATGCATGTGATGTATACTGCAAGAACGTTTATACAAAGCGGGCATACTGGTTGCATACATTTTACATGAAATATGAGCTACGTGCAATTATTAAACCTAGTGAGTTTATTTGATTGAAAACTTTATATACAAAACACCCGGAAGACAAATGTCTACAGTGTAACGTGATTCTCCTCACCGTATAACTGATTCGTGCTACATAAATATTTAATAACTAATTAAATGAAAACCAGTATTCAATTTAATAATTATGTTTAAAACTACAAGCGCCTCCGGAAAGAAACTACAGAACGTGCACTACTTTGGCACTATGTTTAAAGCCGTGTAATACCAATCACACAATGTTTCGTCTCACGATTTATAATTAAGTACCCAGTAAATAAAATTGAAATAACATTCAGGCCCCCGACAAAATCGCAGACAAATCGCAAACATCGCAAGGCTGTCGTACGACCGTACTACGCGTCATGTGGACAGTATTTATAACTATTGCTGTAAAGGTAAATCACAAGCAAAACGCAGAAAGAGTCGGCATGTAAAAAAACTGAGTTTGCGTTCATCTTGCGGTGCTATTTATTACGAGATTCGTAGAATTGTAGGACAGATTAGAGTCAAATCAGTGATTTTGAAGGTAGATAATTAAATCATCTACACTGATGAGCTTGAGTAAACCTTGTTCCAAATATTTTTGATCACTTTAACAATAGAGCCGAGAACCATGAATCATTTTCGTACCAATTTTTATTCGTTCTAATAAGTTTCGAACCCATGTGGACAGGGGAGACTAATCTTACACTCACGTAAATCAACGTCCGTGTTCCAATTATACTTAAAATGATACAACTTTAATTGTTCTAAAGTTATAGCCATGACATGTTGTTGTTGTTATGTAAAGATTATTATTCGTCACTTGCCCTGTTTCAGTGATTGGCCTGTTCGGTGACCTGTGTTTCATTGAGCCATACTCATGATTTGAAGAGTTCTATGCCATGTCAAAAATTGATGCAAACTTAACTTTAAACTAACAGGACTGGAGGGAGTCATTTTTTGTCCTCTAATGAGCAAAGTCACATGAACTAAACAAGTCCTGTCCATTTTTACATGTACTTGTACATGGTGTGCCCAAAAGTTCGTACCCTTCTTACAGTGTTGATTGATATTCTTTATAGTGATCAAAATACTATTGGTGTCTTTTAGCGAAAACAAACATGGCGCCATTAAAATATAACTATATACATTTCCTAAACATACATAATGTTAGCTTTAATATGGTATCAAAATCATTAATATGAAACCAGAAAAGAATTTTTAGGAGGGACCACGTTTTCTCCTAAGTTTGCACTAAAATCTGGTGGGGCGCCATATTTTACTGTCAACCTTTATTAATTTCTTCAGGCATAGCCAAGAAAGATGAAGAAATATTATGGATTCATTTATTTGATAGGTAATAATTTCAACTTCAGTTGCGTATTCAATTTTGTTTTGGAAGTTTTATCTACAGACATTATTGATGGCTAAGGCCAAATGTCACTAAAACAGGCCTCATTCATTTCCAGTGACGTATAATTCCATCGATGCCATCAAAAAGCAGCTTCCAGTGTTTATCTAAAATATTTTGACGGTATTTTGGTATAGATAAAAGCTTAATGACATAAAGTTAAAGTTAAGACTAAGTTAAATTTATTATCAATATATTAAACCAGTGTATGAAGGCATTATACCTTAGGGTCAATGAAACTGTTCAATCCACGATAATAATTTTTCATTGTTTTCAAAAAGTTCAAATATTTCAAAACAAACAAATGTTTTGTATTTTGGGGAAAATAAACCTTAATGTATGTTATTTCAATTGTTTACATTATGGCTACCTGATATTCAACAAATTATCAGACTGCTGAAATGCCTGACACGAACACATTATATTTTTCATCCAATAACAAGCCGTATGACATGCATGGTTTATGTGGCGTATGCAGTCAGCAAACCTAGTCAACAGCTCTGAGTTAAATTTCTCCACTGCCTTGTGAAAGTCAAATACTATGGGAGACAATCCAGACAGAAAACCGGGAAGCATAGTAGGAACTCGTTAGTATAGTACATGCAATCATCTACGGGAAGAAAACCCGGCCCAACAGAGAGGATGTTATGCGTTGGATTAGCAATTCAAGCATTTAAAAAAAATGCCACGGAAACTGACCCAACACAAGGCCCCAAAGGGATATTAGTTGTATTAACAACTCTATGAATGATGGTAGCCAAATTAGAAATGGAGCTAACGACAGGAGTAATATTCTGCTTGGACCAAAAACACATCTATACGTGAAATGAGCGCACCATGTATGAGACAGGGAAAACAGCGCAGGTTTTTATAGATATGAGGAGATACAATTTAGACATACTTTGTGAACGCGAATGTAAAGACAGATTCGGGATCAACTATAACATCAACAGATGAGAATTTTATTTAATCCTGCAGAAATGACAACTTCACTAGGAGTAGCAATTATTATGCATAGAAAAGCACTACAATCCCTGATTATATGGGAATTGATTGATGAGAGAATAATAACAGACATATTATTCTCGAGGTATACAAAACTGACCATCATTCAATGCTTTACACCTACCCTTGATTCCAGCAATGAAGAAAAGATAACCTTCTACGAAAAAGTGTGATTAGTAACACACCATTACACAATCTTCTACAAGTATGTGCAGACTTAAATGCCAAAGTTGGTAATGACAATGAATGATGAGAAAAGATAATTGGTAAAAATGGAATAGGAACAGTCAACGAGACTGGTGAATTAATTGTAACATAATATTACAAACACACGAATGGTTCGTCATCGTTCCCTACGTGCAACGTTTGAAAATATGGATTGTGGATCGGATCACCACCTTAGTAGTGAATCAGAACAGACTGAGTTAGAAGCAGACAACAAAAGCCACACTAATCGATAATTAAACGACAAACTGAAACTCAAAAGAAACTGATGTCCAATACTAGTATTTAGAATGCAACTAAGCTTTAAGCACAGTAGATAATATTGAAAATCACAGGGGTGAGAATATTGAAAATGAGTTGGATGCCATCAAGGTCATTTATAAGGTGACTGCCGAAACTGTCCTAGTAAAAAGACCAGAAAAAAATAGAAGAAATGAAAACCAAAAAACAGAAATTATTTCAAGCAATGTCATAGAGGTTAAAGGGAAAACACCAGAATAAGTATTCACAGAAAGATAAAGTAAAAAGTAAAGCAGATAAAAAAGAACTTTATTGACGGACTAGGTAGTGAGGTAAATGAGGCTGCGTTTAGAGGAGACTAGAGCATGTTGTATAGAATAAACAAAACGCTGTATGGAAAACAACAAAACATTGACAAACCAGTTAAAAGTACAGAATGAAATACCCTGACTTCACAACAAGAAAGATGGGCATAGCATTTCAAGGAAGTATTGACTAAACAAAATATAGCTAAAAGGTTTAACATACAACCATTTGGTGAAGAAATAAACATAGATTTATCTTAAATCAGATTACAAGAGATAAGATCACATTGCTAAAATTGAAAAATGGCAAATCACCAAGAATAGATTTCATCACAGCAGTACTCAAAGCGGACATACAAACCAACACAAAGGTCCTGCATTCATTGCACGAGGGTCGTTCAAATTGGAATGCAAGTTAGTCTATAAATTATCTTCCTTGTACCAATAATTTTTATAAAATGCTGATCGGTATAGCAAAGATGATTGTATTAGATTCAAATGGATACCTTATCTTTAAAATCCATTCAACTGTAACAATGGGTCGATTAACACTGTCTAGTCGTGTATACTAATGCTAAAATGACTGGGAAAATATCACTTTTATCTGACCAAATACGGTCCTATTTAAGAATCGTTGTATGTTTAATGCAGAAGGGATATTACATTTAATTCAACTTGCAGGGTAAAATGGGGTAATGCACTTATTCGTCATCTATTTGATCGTTTAAGAAATTCAAAAGTGCAGTAATGTAATTTGGAAATGAGCCCCATGCACGCCATCCAAATATCGCATCATCCTAAATAATGGTTGCAAAAATCAAATTGTATTTGGGTACCAGTGGAAGATTTACAATTAGGCGAATAGCTCAATGTGTTGGCATATAATTAGGAGCTTATCATACCATTATCAAGCTTATTACACTACTGAGAAAGATAAATGCAGTTTGAATGCCCCTATCAGCATCGAGACGCCAAAAACACATGCCCTTGTAAATTGTACAAAAAAGAGATTGAAACTATACATGTACGACAAATATTTCCTTGGGCTCAATGTGTGTATAGTTATGTATTAGTAAGACTCCCCTCAATTACCAGACCGATTTTCTTCAATATGGATCTCGTAACAAAGATTTTAGAACATTTTCCCGCGTATTTGTTGATCACCCCTCGTATATATTCACAATACACGTTTATTATAAGTGTCAAACATATACGGTATGAAAATGTCTGACAAATACCATTTCCATGTGCCCATTACCAATATGTATGGCAATCGTAATTCAGGACAGCTTAAACATTGCAGTATTTTTTGCACGTATATATTCAAACAACGTTCTTCAGTTTTGCAAATTTTGCGTTTGGTGTCTCTGGCAACTGTTGTACTACTGATTTTAATGGCGATTGACGTTAACATTACGCAAAGTAATATAACATATAAATATCATGTATTTCCTATGCTATTTTGCGCGATATGGGAAGTTAATTTCTCGAGACAAAACTTCCTTCTGTGTCCATTTCAAACGGTTTAACAAAAATGACTTTAAAAATTAGTTCCAGATACCAGTTACTGGTATTGTGAATACACCGACTATTTGTCAATTGTCTAAAATATAACGGTTACCGTTCACGTTTGCATGTAATATTTAGTAAACTATGGCGTCTGAGGATTCTATTAACGAAATTGCACAGAAAACTATCATTGCGATACATGCTCTTAAAAACGTATACATTTACTCAAATATTATACGAGTGTAGATCAACGAATACGCGGCAAAATGCTTTGAAGTATTTGTTACGTGACCGATATTGTTGAAACTCGGTCAGATAATAAAGTTGCGCATTTCAAATGCATCACTATAAACACATTAATTCAAAAGAAATATGTGGTCGATAAATCGTAAAAACCGTAATGTCACTATGGCTACACCGGCCCAAGATAATACACATTACAGTATACGTACTCATTCGTGGCATAATTTATGGAATACGACGGAATCAACGATTCTCAAAATATTATTGACCGTCGTATGGCCCTTCTCATGTCAGCATTGATCATCGCGTGTCTATGTATGAGAGAATATACAATAAACACACAGTCATGTAATTGTATATTTGTTGCATTTTGCAACATTGATATTTTGTGAGATTACATCTGTTCGTCGCTGATTTCTGTTTCGCACTCATTTTCATACAACGACTTCGAAGAAAATAAATATAAATCGGGGTGTTGATGTCAAAATGTTTTTTTTTTTTAAATAATGAACTTAATGTTATTTGATGGTTTATTCAAATCCCACCCTTTAGAAAATCATAATACATGTATTACAAACACACGAATGGTACGGCATCGTTCACTACGTGCAACGTTTACAAATATGGGCTGCATGACGTTGAATGACGTTGCCATAGAAAACCGTAATCTTTGAAACGTTTGGTTAATATGAACGATCTGTTATGAATCAATTCGAAATAAATTTATCTACATATTCAGAAATTGTTATATACTTACAATGATTATTACAGTTATTACATCACTTTGTCTGGTATTTGTTGATCATCCCTCGTAGCTCCCGTATAGGTCAATGTAAGTAATTAAGTAATCATATACATGTTTCATTTACAAATTAGGAGTTATAGATAGATACTAAGATATACTTAGTACAGTGCACTGTGTGTGTGCAGATTACCGTTGCTATGGACACGTCTCGTGCTTGAGATCTAAGAGATTGTACATAGCACAAATTAGAGGATAAATTGGGAATAGTTTGAGGTCGTCGCACACAAAATTTAATTAAAATACAATGTATACTGTAAATCCGGTATTATTAGCGGTATGTTAATTTTCGCTAATTTTCGAGATTCGTACTCATCGCGAATTCATCATTCCGCGTAAATACACTTCCATAACATAAGACATATCTTGGAAATTTCAAAAGTAAACATAAACCACATGAAAAAGACGTTTTGGGTCGTATCGAAATGTAATGTGGCGATTTTGAGAGACAATCTGGACACACTTTTGTCCGTCCCTTTTACAATTTTACACAGACATATACACCAAAGTACAATGCTAGTTCAACTTAGGTGTTACAATTGATTTTTCCTACAAGAACCATGGAACCAAGTCTATGAGTTCCCGACTCTTAAACACACTAAGACACAAATAATAGAATCAACCGTAACTTAATTAGTCAATTAACAAACGGCTGCCTCTTCTGGCTAAGGAAATGAAACGAGGTCCCAAAGGACTATTGCAGATAGCGAAGACAACTGCTTTGAAGGTAAGTACATCTTTAAATCAAAACAATAGCCCCACAGGACCTTACAACCATTACCATTACGTGTGAAATAATATAAATATGAGCCAGTCTCCAGGAAAACCTGCTATTTTGACAAAAATATTGATTTAAGATTGTTCGTAGTATTACAGTATAATGTTAAATAAGCTAATTGCAAAAGAAATTATGTTAATATCTTGAGTTTTAAGGAAGTTACAGCTGTTTTTGTAGAGTCTCTATTCGGAGCTTTTTATGTGACGTCGCAAACGTCATTCAAACGTTATTCGACGTAACTGAAATAAGTATTTCATTATTACACCATTTGATCAATTCTTGACATAAACTGTTCAAAATAGTGCCAAATTATATAATTATGTTTCACTTTTCAAAATATATATTAAAATCTAACTTGTTTGCATTCAGAGAAAGGCCACTTCTGTTTAAAACAACTAAATCCTCGTTTTTCTTAATCGGAGTACTTTTCTGAAATTGGTCACCATAGCAACGAAGTATGTGTTTTCGACATAATTCATAGGAAAATTTAAAGCTAAGGTATAGTACTATATGTGTCAATTACTTAAAATAGAATCAATAGATATGTATTTTTCCTTATTTTAGAGCTTTATCAAAATCTTGTTACATATAGTAATTACATAATGTCATTATAGCAGGTTTTCCTGGAGACTGGCTCATATAAATGTTGTGGTCATAATGTTATAGTAAAGAATACATTTAAGGTGGCTCGTCATATTACGAATTTACAATCAAACAGGAAGTAAATCCACGTAATAAGTTCAGTCAGTTTGTTGCATATTTTTGAGATGAAAACTGTTAAGCTCTAATACACTATTAAGATAATATTAAAATGCGTTTTTTTGAATTTACAAAAAATGAAGATTGTAATTTCTTAAAAAGAACGAGTTGCGTTGATATTTTCGCGTATCAAAATATGACGTTACCATGACGCCACATGCTACAAAACAAGTAAAACTCTTGTTATAATACACGTGTTATTCATAGTATCAACCTTTGCTATAAGATATCTTTCCAGCATTAAATCATTATAAGATGAAAATACTTCCCGTAGACATGTGATACACGTATTTAAAAGACCAATCAAAAATGCATGTTTGAATATCAAATATACACTCGGCAAAACTTATAAGTGTACACTTGTTTATTTGCCCAAAACAAAATCTGAAATCACACAATGATGCCATGTGTTCATCGGGCGATTGTCAGGTTGCTAATGCACATATGGCCCCGTTGTGCTGATACAGTTCGGTTTAAAGTCTACGTTCTTATCACGGAGACAGTAATAAAGACTACACTGATAGGAACAAGCTCAATTTAGGTTTAGAAATACCGACTTTGGATAAAAAATGCAATTTCGGACATGGTTAATTCCCCTTGACCATAACAATAAAACTGTTTTTAAAAGTAAAAAACCACCATGTTAATTGTTGAGTCAAAAATCGAATAATTTTGTATTTTTTTTAATTTGACGATAAATCTAAAATTCAAATTTACCATAAATAAAAATAATTTGCACGTACGCGTAAATTTCTCGGTCATTTAACGGTTTTTTGGTGTTTCATGGTTCAATGAACCGCTGCATTTAATTTTGACGAAAAAAACTTTATCCTGTCCTTTGATATTGTCTTTCCAGATTAAACTGAGACCCCTTGCATAATTCTATCAAGTCCGGAAAGTTCCGAAGTTATAAAAACATATAATTACATTTATCGCTATATGTGACTTTATTGAGTTGCTACTAGATAACAATATGTGATGGCTCAGAGGGTAAGTGTGCGGTTTGTAGACCACAAGGTATCGGATTCGAGGCAAACTCAATATATTTTTTTTACTTTTTTTCTTTATATGCAAGTATGCTATTTGTGAATTATAATCATCCCTTTTTCAGATACCCAATACACAATTCAGGCATACATCAAATTTATAATGGCCAAGTCGTTGAAACATTGTTCATGTACTTGAAATAAAGAAATATGCAACTGAAATATTTTTTCAGAAACCGAAATTAAAGACTAAATAATGTAAGCTCGAACGGGAAAACGTTTTAAACATAAACCCCTTGATTCAAGGATAGAATGTTGAAGTAAAAATATTAATGTCAAAAGGTTACAGTAAGTTTTGAACCTGCGACCACTGGCGTTAATGGCGCCCACGTTTCTACTGCACTACTACACTGCGCTTCATGCTTGATTTTTCTTTTGAATTTTGTTATAAATGCAGAGATTACTGCCCATGTAGTAAATAAACATACAAATCGAAAACAGCCGAGTACAACCGGGCGTATACGGACTTTGATCAGAGTCTCAGTTTAATCTGGTCAGACAATAGTTAATACCATGTACACAAAATTCCATGCACAAATGATAAAAAATAAATTAAAAAGTTATAACGGTAAAACCACGTGTGTACTTAGTTTGCCGAGTGTATAACCCATACAATTTCAAACGGGACAGTATATTCGTATGACAGGTATATAGAGAATTAATTGTATAAATATTTAGAAAATTACCTGAGGCAAGACAACCATACACTTCCTAGTGAATATTCACGCTAAATGTTGCATCTGACACTTTTAATAAATCTTCCGGAATTGTTAAAATAGTTCACTTTTTTAGTTTACCGCCAGATATTGTTAACCACCGAATTATAGCATATATATATTTCACAGGGGTCCGAGCAATTATAGTACACCCAAGTAACCTCGCAAATAATAGTTCATATTCGCAGCGTTTACTATTCCGTTTAATAATAATCATACAGTGAATATTTTCCGCCCTGTTAGTCCATGCATCGTCTATATAAAATATCACAAAACACGAGTTACGAAATTAGAATAATTCACCATTCGCTGTAAATTATTCTCACTCACTTTATGTTACAATTTGCTGTGAATAAACTAATGCATCATCCCATGATTCGAATTATAATGAAATAAATGCATTTCATTAAATATATATTATACACACAATCGAAAAATCTGTTATAGCAGTCCCGACTACTTACAGGGAAATACTAAAATCGACAGTAGAAGATTTTGCTATAAAAACCAATAACAGTCCGGCGAACGAACTAAGACAGAAACACGTTACGGAAAACGCTATACTCGACTCATCATTGGACTGTAAATTAAATTTGCCTGAAGCCATGCATCCACGTTCATGAACCTGTACAACACGAATTAATACTCCATCAGTAATCAGTAATATTCAAAACTCTAGATCCATTATCTTATGTTGAAAACCTATAACATAGCAACTACGAGTTTAGAATTGGTAAATAATTAATCCCGTATGCTACATGTACCCCCATTGTACTAGTCATAAAAACGTATACAACAGACGCAATGAACGGCATGGGGGATCTTCTTGCTACAGACTTTGTGAACAACATGTTTAAAACAGTTTCGTTAATGTTAACGTGCACGAAACAACATATCAGAACATGGTGTCCATAGGTTTCAAACTTTTTGGTCCGAGCTTAAAATGCGTACTTACTTTGAACTGGAAAGACTAATAGTAGCAAGAAAATATCAAATATTTATCAAGAGTTCTTTTTTGTTAATTATCAGTAAATTAGGTGTATATTTATTAGCCAGAATGACCCCAAATACAAACACCTAATCAACTCGACAAGAACACTCAAGTACATTCACTCCCCTAGTTCCTTCCGTTATTGTCAGACACCCGGCATATAAAATATTGTAACCAGACACCCGGCATATAACACATTGTAACCAGACACCCGGCATATAACACATTGTAACCAGACACCCGGTATACAACACATTGTAACCAGACACCCGGTATACAACACATTGTAACCAGACACCCGGTATACAACACATTGTAACCAGACACCCGGTATACAACACATTGTAACCAGACACCCGGTATACAACACATTGTAACCAGACACCCGGTATACAACACATTGTAACCAGACACCCGGTATACAACACATTGTAACCAGACACCCGGCATATAACACATTGTAACCAGACACCCGGTATACAACACATTGTAACCAGACATCCGGCATATAAAACATTGTAGCCAGACACCCGGCATACATCACATTGTAACCAGACACCCGGCATATAACACATTGTAACCAGACACCCGGTATACAACACATTGTAACCAGACACCCGGTATACATCACATTGTAACCAGACACCCAGTATACATCACATTGTAACCAGACACCTGGCATATAACACATTGTAACCAGACACCCGGTATACAACACATTGTAACCAGACACCCGGTATACATCACATTGTAACCAGACACCCGGTATACAACACATTGTAACCAGACACCCGGTATACAACACATTGTAACCAGACACCCGGCATATAACACATTGTAACCAGACACCCGGCATACATCACATTGTAACCAGACACCGGCATACACCACATTGTAACCAGACACCCGGCATATAACACATTGTAACCAGACACCCGGCATATAACACATTGTAACCAGACACCCGGCATATAAACCATTGTAACCAGACACCCGGCATATGACACATTGCAACCAGACACCCGGCATATAACACATTGTAACCAGACACCCGGCATATAACACATTGTAACCAGACATCCGGTATATAACACATTGTAACCAGACACCCGGCATATAACACATTGTAACCAGACATCCGGCATATAACACATTGTAACCAGACACCTGGCATATAACACATTGTAACCAGACACGCTGTCTTTGGCATGTTACCAGAAAAAGGACGTGTCACAGTTTTGTCGAGAATTTTTTTACACCTTTTGCGTAAATGAATTATGCGTTCAATTTTGTTCCCTTTTTCAATAATTTGAGTTCCGCTTTTCCAAAATATCAAACACAAGACCATGTCATGAAAGTGGCCACGAATACACCAAGCTTACTTACTCCAACTCATGTTTATCATCATGACCCTTTCTAAAATATCAGACTCTGTCTAAGTAATAATTTCCTCTCAGACAAAGCATTACCTCTCCAGGAACGACACATTTTTCCAATCACTGTTCCGTAGTCGCATATACAGCCTCCAAGACCTTTGTCTGCGCTCTTTGGTTTGCTTGGCATTGAGCTAATGAATACCTCATTTTTCTGAAATTCTGCAATTAACATTTTCGAAATAATTCGATTGAAAGTTGCGACGGATACTCACAACTTCTGGAATTGTCATAGATATCACAGGGCAAATGTACATGGCGATTGCAGGTTTCGACCATTTTTGGCGATTTTTAATATTTGGTGCAATTTCGCCAAAACAAGCAGGTGAACGTATATCACCCTTCATATGACAAATATTACTGATTGTCTTCACTGACTTGGGTTATTCATAATATACTACCACCTTTTTGACACTTCTATAGGGGCAATTTAATTGTCTTAACAAAATAAAACACAATGCCCCCTACAAGATGGTTGATTTCGGTTAGAACAATTATGCAAATATGAAACAAAATGAGTGTATTTACTACGTAACACATTTTCTTACATGGCTCAATAGAAACAAATCGATTTTTTGTGTTAGTATGACAAAATCCGATGTTCAGTTTTGTTCAAATATAAGTTGAATCGTATAATCTCATTTCGATTTATATAATGTCAAATAGCATGAATACAAATTATGTAAATCGGTTCTTTCGTCACACGAGTTTGCCTTGTTTTCGACCAGATTGTTTCGATCAATTAGCGCTGGAACTATTTTTTTTCTACCCTTGCTGTCTTCAGGTGAATATTTATCATATTTGCCGACGAATGTGCAGATTGAGCCTTGACTATGGACATATTGTCTTCTTAGCTATACAGCAGGTGAATCATGATGATTTCTTAGGTCAACAACTTTTCGGTTAAAAATAACAAGATCGCAAGACCGGAAATTACTTTGAGCTTCTCATATATATCTTGTCTGGTATCTCAATAACGTACGTATATATATACGAATACACCAATGTTATTTGTAACTAGACATTGTCATTTGTTAGTCAATCGGAACCCTAGATATTGAAAGACAACAAAAAAAGAACGAAAGTGGTCATCTTAAGCTGAGAACGCTGAATGATTGATATCAAACAGATGAAAAAGAGTTTTTGTAGCATTCAGACTGTGGAGAAGTTCTAACGTATTGGGAGCGGTGACTAAATAAGACACAAATGTATAAATGAATATTTCAATATGAATTTGTAAATTTTGTTTCTGCGCATAATAAATCTGACAGGATAGAGGTAACGGATATGGTAGCTGGATATCAGATACTTATCATAATGGTCCAATGAATGTCTAATCCATTACATATATACATTCAAACATGTGTTATAAGACCATCTTTGGTATAGTTACATTTTGAACCCTGAGCCATGACCTATCCGACGAGTCCATTTTGGCAGGTAGACTATGATTTATTACGTTTGGAGGTCATTATTTAATTATATGATTCTTACAGATATCTGTTTGTAATCGTATTACAGTTTTGTGCAGTCGGCAACGTACAGAATTTCTAACCAAAAGTAGGCGGTTTGAATACCTAATTCGCTCATGTTTTTAATTCGTTGTTTTATAATGTTATTCAAAGGAATAATAAGTTAAAGGTTTTTGATATTTATTTCAATTTATCCATGAAAAGGTGTCGATTCTATATGATTTTTAATTTTCACTTGTAAACAATGGTATTTCTAATGATATTCGAACTCAGAACCTACAAAAATACTCAAGTATAATGGCAGGTACATTCTGCTGGACACACTGGGCTATTGTGACTTCTGATCGACTGGAGAAAAGTAAAGCGTTTCATTACTGTCAAGTCAATTAAATAAAACATGTAACCCGTTATCAAAACATTGATGCGCCCAACCATTTGCGCTGGAATCAAATCATCGTTGTGTATTTATAATAGCTTAACGTTATAAGTGTTTACATTATGTGCTCTCTTAACAGGTTTAACTCATTGGAAATGATCTAGTTCGAGAACAAATTGGTGGTATTTGCAGACAGACTTGCTTTGTAAAGGTGCGCTTTATTCGCAGATGGCGTATAACACAAGTGTGACTGTACGAGTATTTAAGACAATACGCATGAGACAGCAATTTTGTCGAGATATCGATAAGTCTTGAAGAATATCATGCATAGGGGGTTTCGTTGAATATTTTATTAGTTTAGTAAAAGACGTTTGTAATTAGAAATGCTGTAATGACAGCTTCATTGTTCAACATAAAATATATACCTCTATAGTGTCACAATCAATCTATTGTAAGATTGCCTTTTTAAAACAAAACTATTAAGTTTGCCCAGGGTGCCGTTAAATAGGAATCGTAATGAAGACCAAACATCAGTAAATAACCGTACGTAACTATTTGTTTGTTTATTATGTTGTCATCCCCACCTACTGGGTGAGGAAATTTTGTCTGTAAGCCATCTAGTTAGTGAGCATATTAACTTCGTAAACACTACTAGTATCATTTCATACCAGGCACACGACAGGAAGTACACGCAAAATCATTATTTTACAAGCTTGTCGTCAACCAACCGGTCATACCAGGCACACGACAGGAAGTACACGCAAAATCATTATTTGACAAGCTTGTCGTCAACCAACCGGTCATACCAGGCACACGACAGGAAGTACACGCAAAATCATTATTTGACAAGCTTGTCGTCAACCAACCGGTCATATCAGGCACACGACAGGAAGTACACGCAAAATCATTATTTTACAAGCTTGTCGTCAACCAACCGGTCATATCAGGCACACGACAGGAAGTACACGCAAAATCATTATTTTACAAGCTTGTCGTCAACCAACCGGTCATATCAGGCACACGACAGGAAGTACACGCAAAATCATTATTTTACAAGCTTGTCGTCAACCAACCGGTCATACCAGGCACACGACAGGAAGTACACGCAAAATCATTATTTTACAAGCTTGTCGTCAACCAACCGGTCATATCAGGCACACGACAGGAAGTACTCGCAAAATCATTATTTTACAAGCTTGTGATCAACCAACCGGTCATATCAGGCACACGACAGGAAGGTACACGCGAACTCTTTATTTTACAAGCTTGTAACCCACCAACCTATCATATCAGGCACACAGCAGGAAGGTAGACGCGAAATAAATGTCTTAGTCCAGATATGCGTCCGTTCAATTGGTCGTAAATATACCCCCGAATATTGGACCGAAAGTCGTCGCCGATAGCATCCACGGCACATTAGATTTTGTACACAATCATACACCTGGTGAAGTGGTACATTGTGTGCTATTCTTGCTCAGGAGAAATAATATAGTTAAGCACATGTTAATATGTTCGAGTAATAAATAAGTGTACTACATAGCGTAATATTCTAGGTTGCTAACTAGTATGTATGAACCCAGGCGTCGTAACCAGCATTAGAAGTACAAACATTTTATTGCTGGTAAAATTGGGATTCAAGCCAAAATGTTTGACAACCATGATAATTTGAATGACCATTATACTCTGGTATAATGCATTCAATCCACTGACAGCTATATGGTTAGTTAGCTGTTAAAGGTGCTGCCTCACAGATTGGGCATAACTTTTTGTATATCGTGATTTTCCAACCTAACCAAGTATTGATGTAGTAGAAAGCCAAAGACGGTTGCCTAATGAAAGATTTGGAGCAGATACGCAATTTTAACCACTCTCGATTTTGCCCACTGAGTTTTTTTTTCTTGAAAAAAATCGCTAAGTTTCTTCCAACATGCTTTGTGAACTATGTAATTCACACATGATTGAACTGTAACATCAACAAACTACAGCGTAAACATCAGTGAGGTATTTGGTTCGTTTTTCGATTCGTTTTCATCAAATGCGACCAAATTTCAGGCAATTTAAGTAATAGTAGTGTTAATTCTATAGGGTATTAATACCCTATAGAATTTTTGATGTAAAAATACTAAATAACTACAAAAGGCTGAAGTTTCTCAAGTTATCTTAGATGTCAGAGTGGTTGTTTATGGGATATACAGGCAACTATACCAAAATTACGCGAATATTTGACAATTTTATTTTATTTTTGCAATACACCAATATGTGAGGCAGTCCCTTTAAGCTGAGAGCAATCTTCCTGGTGCATATTAACTTTGCTCACACGTGTATAACACATAAATCTAGAAAGGCCACCAAAAATAAATGAATACCTGATAGAACACATCTATCTACGGTTTCATATTTATCATTTTACAGACACTTAAAACTTGTTTGTATACCGCAACAGCTTAATACCATATTTTCTTAACTACTTCCAATATCAAATAAAAATGTACAACTCGTCTAGTACAGGTGTAAATTGATTCCGTAGATAATGAAAATAGTCAAGTAGAGATAATAAAAAACTACATGGGATATTACCACTAAACACAAATAATCATAATGTAGTGTAATAAAATTACGGTAAAAGATCAACACGTCTCTTCGGGTAATTACTGGTGTATTAGGATAATATAAACAAAGGATACACGAGAACAGTTATTGGAAGAATGTCGGTGAAATACCGTGTTCGTGTTAGATGTAACAAAAGAGAGATAGAGAGAGGGAGAGGTAAAGAGAGTAGTAGGGGAGGGAGACTTCAGAGGGACTCGATGGGAATAGAGGGGGAATAGACGGTGATATGTGGGATAGAAACCGTCGTGTTGGAGGAGATGGTGATAGGCTAGTGACCAAACCTAAAAATGGCCTTAAAATTGGTACAACACCTCCCTATGGTAGAACACTTCACAACCTATTCTTTGTTTAGGATAAACAATACGCAGGCATTATTATTGTTGAATCATATCACATTATGGGTGTTTTCACGGTATGAATCCCGATACACCGCTTCTCAGTTCCGTGAGAGAATTGTTCTATTTTCGTATGGTTCTGACGGAACTTAAAACCGATGTTACGCTCGGACGGAACTCAGATTTCATGTATCCTGAGTGCTACATTGGTTTTCAGTTCCGTCAGAGCCATATTAAAAACAGAACAATTCTCTCTCGGGACTGAAAAGCGGTGTATCGGGATTCATACCGAGGTCTTATAACATACTAAAATTCTAGTTCCATACTAACGTGAGAAATCCTTTTTTTGTTGTTAAAACACTTAATATTAGAAACGAAAAATTGCGAATATTAGCAATCGGTATACCACATTATCATTATCAATTTAGTTGAAATAAAATCATTTTAAACTTTTCTAGACTTATCATATTGTTCGGTTTGATAAAATATCGCCTCGGGTGGACCCTCTACGCTCGGGTTGAGAATATCAATGTCATACATCCTGGCATATGATATTTATATACCGGCATTATAAGGTCCATAGGCTGCTAGTAGCATGATAACACTTTTTGGCTCCGCCAACAAATGACAAACATTTTCTGCAATTTCTCATTCCGTCTGAAATTTGCCTAAATATAGTAGAAAACAACAGACATGTTTATCCGACATCTTATATGTATTCAACGCTTAGTTTTACAACCAATATCAGCACAATTTCTTTGTAAGGTAGGGCTACGTCAGTGTACAGTTGTTTTGAATTTGTACGAGGCAACCCTGTTTGGGAAAGCCATGAAAAACAATACACGTAGATACATTCACTGGCATTGGATAATAAAAGATAGACAAACATTTACATTACGAACAGCTAATGATTCTACATCAAATACACTGGAAAAATGCAAATTTGTACTCATTTAAGGCCGGTACATGAAATAATACAAAATGAAAAATCCGAGATTTATGGCGAATTTAATCATTCTTAGATACAGTGCACATCCAGTTAATAGGTATAATACAATAAATTGTACTAGATCTAGGATCTTGAACAGATCATGTCTTACTCACCATCATGCATACATTTCTACTTCCCAGCATTGCGGTATACTGCCTGTAGCTATCATGGTTCTCCACCCACAGAGACCCACCCACATGGTTCTCCACCCACAGAGACCCACCCACATGGTTCTCCACCCACAGAGACCCACCCACATGGTTCTCCACCCACAGAGACCCACCCACATGGTTCTCCATCCACAGAGACCTACCCACATGGTTCTCCACCAACAGAGACCCACCCACATGGTTCTCCACCCACAGAGACCTACCCACATTGTTCTCCACCCACAGAGACCTACCCACATGGTTCTTCACCCACAGAGACCCACCCACATGGTTCTCCACCCACAGAGACCAACCCACATGGTTCTCCACCCACAGAGACCTACCCACATTGTTCTCCACCCACAGAGACCCACCCACATGGTTCTCCACCCACAGAGACCCACCCACATGGTTCTCCACCCACAGAGACCCACCCACATGGTTCTCCACCCACAGAGACCCACCCACATGGTTCTCCATCCACAGAGACCTACCCACATGGTTCTCCACCAACAGAGACCCACCCACATGGTTCTCCACCCACAGAGACCAACCCACATGGTTCTCCACCCACAGAGACCTACCCACATTGTTCTCCACCCACAGAGACCCACCAAGTAAGTATGTCTAAACTGTCATTCTGGAAGCCCAATTGGCGCTGACAGCTGCACGGTAACCAATCACGTGACTTACAACGTAACGATTTCGCTCTCACAACCAGTCGAAAACGCAAACAATCGGTGGTTTTTCAAGGTAAATATTTTAATTCTTTATTTTTGTTAAATGACACTTGGTAAGTCATTATATCAATGCGCACCTACGGTGATATAGCATGTGTTCGAATCTGCTTTAGTTTCGCTGATTACCTGGTCAAATGGCAATGATTTCACAACTAGCATATTTCCAAAATTGACTGAAACCACAGCAAAGACGGTGAATCCTTGATAAACGACCACCTATCTGACACCGACATGTTCTCTTTGTGCTCTCATAATTTTGGGAAACAATGGTGTATAAAATGATAGATCGTCTAACTAAAACAATGTCCATTCAAAACTTCCTAAGCTCTCACATCTTGCACTATTTTAAATAGCGAATGTCTTCTTTCTCGCAAAACACATAATGCTCCAATAACGCAAGTTGCGTTTTTCACTGCAATGAAAAATTTGGAATATTTTTAAGATAATATGACACGTGTCACAACATGTTCTCACAGCAAGCAACTTTGAACCAATGATCTAACAACAAGCCCACATCTTTAGCCAACAGTTTTACCCTCGTCGAGTGTTTATTTTGCATGAATGTCATTCCGAAACCTGTCTGAATTAACTCTCCGTCATTTCCCGATTCGATATGTAATTGTAGTTAGGCCAGGTAACCAGTGAAACTAAAGCAGACCCACACACATGTTATATCACTGGAGGTGCGCATTGATATAAGGACTTACCTTAAGTGTCATTTAACAAAAATAAAGAATTTAAATATGTACCTCCTGTCAGAAGTTATTTCGAATATTAACTTCTGAAAAAACTTCTGTCAGAAGTTAATTCGAATGTTAATTTCGAATTAACTTCGAAATAAACTTCTGAATAAACTTCTGTGAGAAGTTAATTCGAATATTAAATTTTGAATTAACTTCTGAATGATCAATTTTAAAACAACTAACTGCCAACTTCACATATATTTTAATGAGTGTATATACGCGAGCGCTATACAAATGTACCACAAAACGTGTGAGACATTACCGATACATATTTGTTTTCTTATTTGATATTTTACCAACTACAATCTGTATTTTTTATTCGATCCATAAATACGTCAAATCAGATCAACCAATGAATCAAAATCGAATTAATCACATTCGGAGTGACAAATTGGCGTCTAAGTGGTGCTCTTTTATCAAGATCAAGTGCTTAAAAGGATAAAAATTACAAGAAAATTCGGATGAAGTGACTATCAATGAACTTTATATGTGAGTGTTAATGGGAATTAAATTTATCAAATGCGGGGAGAAATTATTTCAATTAGTGTGAAAATGTGGCATTAATGTTCGTCTATTATTCCCAAAATGAAACTGAAGTCGTTGTTCCGATCAGATTGTGTGTGCATTGTAAAAACTTAAAAAATAACGTTCTTCAAGAAACAAACGTAGTTTTCCTAGCACAAGGAAAACGCAAGAATTGAAAACAAATTCCGAGATTAACGCGAATCTCGCAAACAACAGGTTGTCAATATATCTGCTCATTAACACAACTGTGTAACAATATATCATAGAAATTACTTCAAGAGCTTTAGACACGTTCTAAATTCAAACAACATTATTTAGAATAATGTCAGCCACACTGCAATATTTCGGTAATGATAACTATTAGCCGAAACTATAGAGAATCTTTGCTGTCGATTTGAACAATTATTATGTGCCTCTGCTTACGAAATAGTTCTCAATAGTACGCTGTTTAACAAAAGAAATATTAAAACATAAAATGTTTCAATTATATAATCATATTATTCAGGTCGGGAAAACCAGTACGTTTTTCTAGATGAATCATCAATGACGTACGTACGTGAATATGGTCGTTTACTACGTCATAATTCTAGTTCTAAATTAGTTAATACGAATATTAAATTGGATTCAACTATTTTTTTGACGGTTTGAAAGTTTATTATAGATGCAATATTATGTTCATTTTGTGCCTCTGTGTATCCGGTCATTCGATATTTGTAATTTACTTGGTGTAAGCGAGACAGTACTCACACACATCCAGACAAGTGCCCTGCAAGACAATATATTTTGCACAAAGTATTGAAATGTTGACTACACGTTGTCCAGTAATACCCACACCAATAAACACCCTTAAACAAAAAGCATTTGGATTACTGAAAGAAAAATTGATGTTTGTAAAACATGCATGCTTAAAACCATCACGACCTTGACGTATGACCTAAAAATGTGAAGGAGTCTTCTACTGACCCGATTCCACAAATGCTTAACTGATTTGGATCAAGTTTGATCCTGAAAATAATTAAAACCTACTTCTTTTTCTTGCAAGGTTTTGATAACTTATAACAATGTACAGAGTATCTAAACCACTTCAAGTTAACATGTTCAAAATATTCAAAACACCATCTTTGCTGTTGCAAAAATGAATTATTGTACATGAGATTGAAACTGATACTGAAAAACCAGGATCAATTTTTAAACCAGGATTAAATCTAATAACCTTAATATTTCATAACTTAGCATAAGAACTTATTTTAATGTCTTGAAAAGTTACAGATATATTCATTACCTATCCACCTGTATGAAATAGCATTCTTAACATAAATGTCTTTGGCATTTGTTTAAACTTTTTAATGTTTAGGAACGATGTTTATGAATCGACCTGTATCATGTGCGGTCCTCATTCGCTAACGCGTTTTGGTACTTCGTGATTAGTTTTTAAAGTATATGAACAGCATACATGCTGATATTACACCGATATTCACAGAACGCTCACCTTATACAAGTTACAGATTTGTGAGATATGTCTAGAGGAATTTATCGTGTTTAATATCGTCAAGATGTAAGATTTACGACATAACCCAAAATGCGTATGAATTCATAGACTAAATCTGATTGGTACAGTATAAAACTTGTCTAAAAGCCAATCACAGATCAGATAGTGATATTGTCAAGATGTCATGAGATATTATCTATCAAAATAATTAACTCTATCGATCAACTTGTCTATGACTTAAGAAGAACCTAGCTACCTTGTGCGCATAAGCGAAAATTCAAGATTTTATTTGCCACTATAAAATAAGAACAACCATAAAATTTAGATCCAACTACCGCATTTAATCTCATTTCAATGTTAATAAACATAATACTTGTGCACAAAGCTGATATTGTTTTTATTGATTTTTGTGCATGTTTTTTGTATTTGTAGATTTTGTACAATAATGTAGGTCGCGACCTACACGGCCCATAGAAAGCTACACAACTTAAATTCCCTCCCTTTCTACCCGTCTCTTGTTCCCTGTCCTTTCCTCTCCCCGGCGGACCCTCATAGGCTTATGGCTGGGCGGATACCCTTCCCCATGTTAGACAATTTCACAACTTATTTTTTATTGAAGAGGAAGGTCTTAGGAGTTGAAAAACGATGGTTGTGAATCTGAGATCAATTTAACAAGGTTTTTCACCCTATTGACATCTATGACTTGGACTTTAGACTTTTTGACACCTGAAACTTGGTTTTCAGCGATCAAGCTCATTTTCTCGTTCAGTAGTTAGTTGGACATTGTACCGTTTACTTAAGGTTTGTGATGTTTTATTAAGTTTTCTGTGCCCGACTGCTTGAGTTTAGTATTTTTTTTATTCTACGTTTCTTGGGAAATATTTGCCGCTAAATGTTTTAACTTAAAGTAAAACTTTTGAGTTTTCCATATTTTCCATAATCTGTTGTTCACGTCATCATCACAAAATCTCCTTTGCGCATACCAGTGTCTCTTTAGAACGATTAAACAGCGGTTTTATGAGCCTGGACAGAGGTGTAACTTTACAGAATTGTTCATAGATGATCGTTCGTGTGATCTATGAGAATAAATAGTTCAATACTATAGCAAACTGTTTAATTTTGGGCAACAACTTTTAACATATCGATCAAATTAGTGTAAAGTGTATGAGTTTATTGGGTATACTAATTATTGAGTTTAGTAGTTTACCTAACTTCAACATAAATCTTCTTACGTCGGATGCATAGCTATCATAAACGTTCGAGATTCGTTCACACAAATAGGCATTTGTCATTGTGATAAAACAATAATTTCTCGTAAAAAAGATATTACTTGACAGTTTGGTCAAGATTCTGTCTAAAACTATAAGAGTATTGAAAGCGTTTCGTCGTCCGTCAATTTTGATATATACATGTATGTAACCTACATACCTGTTGGTAACCATCGTTACGACAGTATCATATAATGGAAGCCATGTTCCATGTTGCATGCACAATGCTTAACCAGGACATTTAAACATCTTTATCGTTTTTGGGAGGCGAAGCCTTTAGGCAAAACAATATCACAGTATCCGGATTTAAGCAGTTCAAGAAACTATTAACATGTTCAATACTGATCATATGTTAATCCATATGTTTAAACTGATTTACTTCATTCAGCAACATTTGTTTATTGAGCATTTTCTGACCCGGGGATGTACTCCAAATGGAAATTAATGAGCTTCAGGATGCAGCTGAAACAGGGTTCTCCGATGGTGGTCTAGGGGAAGCTTTTGGGGAAGTCATGTCATGAGACAATTTGTGAAATCGGGAGCAATCGTGATGAATCGGGAGAGATATGGAGAACTACCGATGTTTTTCCGATTGTATGCGTCTGTCCAACTACCTCGGGGATGTACTGCCGATTGAAATTAGGAGGTTAACCGATGTCTGCGGTTAGCTCCCCGATATCTCGGAGAAGATTCGGGAAGTCTTGAGACAGTTAGAAACATCGCGAGCACATTGGAAAATTTCAATGCATGTAATCCTAGGTCCCACTGAGGATGTCCTCATCGACAATGAGGAATAGCATACTCATCGGGAGTTACATATACATCCCCGAGGCACTGGGACCGACGTATAAAGTGGGGACACATCAGGAGTTCTTCCGAGGACTCCCGGTGCCCCCGAATCATCCCCGATAAACATAAACGAATATTCGGGGATTGTATCTCAAAAAGATAATATTAAGTCAGACAGGGAAGGCAGCACTCAGCTTAACCAGCCGAGCACAGAAAACATAAAAATCACACAAAGTACGATGCCCACCTGAACCAGCCGAGCACAGAAAACATAAAAACATAAAAGGCACAATGCCCAACTAAACGAGTTATAATCCTCCCATGTCCAAGCTGTCGAAATTCTAAATGAGCCAGTTTCAGCAACCAAAAAGTTCAAAGACCGAAATATCACCGAATGTAGGTTCGCCAGATGTGAGGTCAAAGTTTACTGTAGAATCTAATAAATAGGCGCTTATAATTATGTTAGTGTCACTTTTGATATACATGTACGCATTTAATACATGTATACCAAATATGTATGCTTTTTTCAATTATTTAGATACGCCAGATGCGCCTATTTTGACATTTGACAAGACCGGCAGTAAGAAAACGAACATAAAACGAGTAAAGTCGGGTAGAGCTTTAATAGCAGCCACAAGATCGCCTCACAGTACTACTCTCAGTGCTTTGATCATACCTGGTATGACTTATATAAATCGTTATTATGTATGACTTGTGTGTTTTCTTGGAAATATAAACACATCAAAACGCAGGCATTTACAATAATCTAAACATTTACAGGTAAAGCTTTTATCTCATTACCATAAACACATATTTATAAACACAACAGCTACAAGAAAAAATATCACGTATTGTGTTATATCTGTCTCACTGAAAGAGTCACATTTATTGCAAATATGTTAAAAATGTCCTAAAAACCTACCAAGAAGAAAAAAATAAAACATTAAACGCATATCTAATGCATTTGTTTATAATCAATGACATAACAAGCGTAAGAATTTTCATTTTGCGTTTGTATACTTCTAGTATTCCTTTAAACAAAACAACATTGCGTGGTTCATAAACTAAATCACATATATAGATTAGTGATATTTTCATTTTGTTTTAAATGTACTAGCTCTTGTAAGCTGATATACACTCTATTGAAAACAAATTGATGGTATGATAATATGTTATTTGTACAAAGTTGCACATCTTCTGTCGGTCAGTTATATGATATCATTACAGAACCGACCAAATACATCAATACACGAAGCCATTAAAGATTAATGGTGAACTTTATGCCAGACAAACGTCACAGAGAAACCTATCTACAATCGAAGTACACTTAACACAAGTCATTTGACAAGACTGCACTTGAATCATCAATTGATTCAATATAAGGTATTTGTGTGGGATGTAGTGAACCCGTTTCATGTGGACGTTTTGGCATTCTGAACTAGATGCGAAAGTTGAAGAAGGGTAGAAATGAACCAGCCTGAAACTTAAAATTCAAGACATTATATGGCCAGTATATTATACCATTAAATAGATTGCAGTCTTGCTCCGTCCATATATTCATATTATTCGTATACATAACTACATTGTGCGCGTGCCAATTTTATATCAGTAAAATACGCTAAGTGTATGTATGAACCAGTTTGCTACAATCGCAGAGCTTTTTAAAGCCGTTGACATAATCATCAATACATTAAATATTTAACTCTTACCTTCTTCGAAGTCGTATACAATCAACTGTTGAGTATGTGACATGCTCTTTCGGATCTGGAAACATAAATGTAAGATTATACAATGATAAGTGTCAACATGTACATTAGCCGCGTAAAGAGGACATATTAGCCCCAATTCCACGAAAAAACTTAAGTTATTGCTCAGCTGAGACTGTTATTTTTTATTTATTTTATGACTACAAGTATAGTCTTGTGATGTAGATTGCTACCCGACACTGTGTATTTATTGCTACATAATGATATAGTATGTGATTTTTGTATGTAATGCTCATGGAAATCCAACAGTAATGAATAATAAAGAACATCATACTTGAGCCTGTAATAACAGACTTAAGTTTTTACTTTAGATGTTTATAACTTTAAAACACTATTTTCTGTAAAAATTGGACTTATTATGTATTGCTCTATTAAATAGGCATCTAACTGTGATGAAACAGTATATACAAGTATACATGAAAGCCATTTACCAACTAAATATGTTTTTAAAATAGCAGTCTCAGCTGAGCAATAACTTAAGTTTTTTCGTGGAATTGGGGCTGAGTTTTGTCTCTATTTTCTCAGCATTATGTGGTCCCTGATTTTCAAGGTATCTAACAGTATAACAAATTACTATGTAGTTCAGCAGTTTTACTGTTGTAACTAGGTCATTCAGCGTGGGCTTTCTGTCTTTTGTTTGCTGAATCTTTTCTATTCAGTTTTTAAACAATGAGACAAGGGGCGTTTAATTTTCTTGGTCGGTAGTGTGTTGGGCACTTCTTCGTTTTAAGATTTCTTACAGCTTAAGCGGGGCAATATAGTCCTTTTGCTGTGGAAACTGGGTCATTCAGCTAGTTAGTAGGTCATCCGACTATACGGGCCTTTCAACGTTTTAATACTGTTATTCAACTTTTGAGACTAAAGGCTGCTATAACTATGTAGTTCAGCAGTTTTACTGTTGTAACTAGGTCATTCAGCGTAGGCATTCCGCCTTTTGGTTGCTGTATCTTTTTTACTGGGTCATTCAGCTAGTTATAATTTATAATACTTTTCGACAGCTTGGACCTGGGCGGATCTGCGCTTGTTTAGTTGGGCATTGTGCTTTGTGTGTTTTTAATGTTTTCTGTGCTCGGCTGGTTAAGTTGAGTGCTGCCTTCCCTGTCTGACTTAATATAATTTATATTTATTTTGCCTTCAACATAATACAATGTATAATAATACATTATTTTTATATGTTAGAACATTATTTTACATTAGTCATCTGTCTAATGATTAAATACCTATTTGTTATAATAGTGTTAAAAGTATGCCCCGAATTGTAATTAAAGTAATAGATAATATTCTACCACATACTACCATTATACTACTATTTATAGACAGATCATATGTATTCCTATGGGAACAAATTGTGCACCTCTTGTCGCAGATCAGTTTTTATACTGTTACGTGCGCGATGTCATACAAATGTAACTGTTAATATAGTCACCAGAAAACCAACGAGATGAAATTACAGCGTTTAATAATACTTCCCGATACCTTGATGACATTTTGAATATTGATAATCTTTACTTTTTTAATAAGATCATAGAAATTTACCCTGACGAATTAACACTAAATAAAAGTTAATTCATCCGATTCACACGCATCATTCCTAACTCTAACAATTGAACACGCACGTTTGATTAAACTTCGTACAATTGAAGCAGACCAAATCGTGAGTAAAACTTTCGACAAAAGAGGTGATTTTAACTTCGAAATAGTTAATTACTAACACTTAGATGGAGATGTTCCATGGTCAACTTCATATTGTGTTAACGCTTCTCAATTAATCCGTTTTGCTAGAGCTTGTTCTTGAGTGGAATACTTGAATACTTGAAATCGTTGTATTACTAATAAGTTACTGCAACAAGGCTATCGCTTCCATAAACTTCGTAAAACTTTTGCAAAATTTTATAAGCGTAATACAGATCTCATTTCTAAATATGGTATTAATTTATAATTATTATACAAACTGCGACAAAGTCTGTCTCAGCCAGAAAGGTATGGTGATGTGCTTTACAAATTTCGAAAAATTAAGGTAATAGCCACTTGCATGATAAGTTTATTAAGATTGAAAAACGTTTTCTGTGGAGAGGATATGATCCTTTAATTTTGCAAAACTGCATGCTTAGTAGTGGGTCAATTTACAGCTCGCCATTATGCTTCCTATTCCATTGTGCGATGACCGGACAATATGCAGACTCTATGATTTGCCTAATATCAAGCCTTTTTGAACGGCTAGTATTGATGCTTGTCTGTTACATGGTCTTGCCGTGCCTATAAATGTTTTGTTCTCTTGTTGCTCTGACTTCTGGTAGGTCATTGAGTACTTTCTGTGCTACTCGATGGGCGTTGTAAATACAATGTTTCATGTTTTACATTCTTATATTACCTGTCACTGTGGCCTTTTTGTTAGAGGACATTACATGGCGGGAAACTTTAATTTATACTGTCCTGTTCTAAAAAGTTGTCTATTGGACAAGTATTAGGTTTGGTACACTGTAAAACGTTTAAGACCCCAGTGACATTTGTTCCTGTGTGTATCAAGACAGAAGCCCCTTAGTTAACCTCCTTGTATGTATGTATTGTCCACTTTATAGTAAAAATAGTAAACGTTTAAAAATATTCGCCTCTGTGCCTTTTTTTGCAACTTGTTCGTTTTGTATGTGCCATTCTGCAATGTCGTTGTCCAGCATAAGGCTGCTTCGTATCTTTCAGGGTGGCATGTACACTGTATCTGTTGATTGTCCTTGTGATGTATGTTGTGCGTTTGTTTTTTTCTTGACATCTGGCTCTTGATTCGTTTCAGTTTAACTGACTGAGGCGGTATACTACCGGGATGGGATGCCATGTTTTTGTAGTTGCTAGTTTTTTTTATTTTGCGTTTGGCATTGTATGTGGCTTTTTGTTGTAAGTAGTGTTCAATATTCTGCTAGTTTGTTTATGTTGGACATGGTCTGCACCTTTTCGAGTTACGTTGTGCACTGTCTACATATTTTTGTTTTCGTGTGTTCTTCTGTCCGTAGTTTCGTAGTTTTCGTTTGAATTATCAAATTATGGGGTTGGATTTGGTTTTAAGCTCAAATTCCATTTATGTTGGAGTTTTGCCATCTATAATAATGTCTTAAATTGAGTGTTACCTTCCCTGTCCGACTTATATTATCTTGATGATGCATTCTACATGCAATGTTGTAGTCATGTTACTCGTTGCTTTGCAATGATACCATGCCGAGTTTTAGCATGGCGTGATATGGTACATACATCTTATATAAATGATAAGACTTCTTTACTAGTGGACCATTGATTTTACTGTCAAATATATAACCCACAATAAATAAAGTCGTTATTATTATTATCATTATTATAACTATGTATATACAGCCAACGTGTGTCCGTGCTCGTATATCTGAACAATATAAATTCTGTAGCGAACGGATAACCCATAAACACGATAATGTTCCTCTAGTGATTTTATTGTCGTTAACATCACAAGTCTGCAACATGTATACAATGAATGCTCTGTGAAATATGTACGGTTGCTTCCCATGTATCTACTTTGTGTCTTTATCATGTGTTACAACAAGTCAGCGACTAAAAACACAGCATCATACACATGAAACACATCGTGTCATAAACACAGTCCCTAAAGATAATACTATAACTCTCATTAAAAAGTTTGAACTTATTGTTTCTGTCACACTTAAAAATACGTTCACTAAGACAGAACTACTTTGAGCTTTAACTTCAACACTCTCCAAACTTATGATGGTGTGAACGAACGTAAGATTCCTCATGTCTTATTTGCTGTCAAAAGGCGTAGATTTGAAGTTCCAGCATTTGAACAAAGCTAACCTTTACATAAACCTAAAGCACATATGTAAAATAATTAGTAAAGAGGAACTAGATATCAAGATCAGGGCAAGTTTACTATTATTTATCCATCTACCGGTTTCGGTCTAACATAGACCATCATCAGGATAATATAAAATACAAATCTAGGTGTTTGAAAGTACAGTACTACGGTGTATATTCAGCTAGAGCTATCACTGGAGTGATGTATCATACCCCACAGCACTGCAAGTTATTAAAGCAAGTGACCTTGGTCTTGCGCATGACACGACATACAGTCTTGATGTGGTAAACATATGTGTTAAGCAATTTTAAAATCCAGTAAGAAACTACAAAGTTACAGAGCGGACACGGCTTGCATGATAATATAACGTTTGACCTCTAAGTGTGACATTGACCATAAAGCTAGGTACCTGGGTCTTGCGCATGCCACATCGTGTTGATGTGGTGAACATCTATACAAAGCCATTTTAAATCCAGTAAGAAACGTTACAGAGCGGGCATATTTTGCATGACTATATAACCTTTGACCTTGACGTTTGAGCTAGGGACCTGGGTCTTTACTTTTGTGAATATTACTCGGCAAATGAACAGTGTCCACATTATTAGCGAGCGCCCTACCGTAAAACAATGAAAGCCAAACAAACAACCTGTTACGAATATGTGTCTTATTTGATATTTACTTTAACGCTACAACCTATATTTTCTAAATGATTCATTAATACGTCAAATCAGATTAATCAATGAATAAAAATCAAATTAATTACAGTGATGCTCTTTTATCAAGATCACGTGCTTAAAAGGATGATGATTACAAGAAATTTCGGATGAAGCGACTAATAATGGACATTATATATGAGTGTCAATGGGAATAAAACTCCTCAAATGCGGGGAGAAATTATTCCAATTAATGTTAAAATGTGTCATTAATGTTCGTCTTTAATTCCCCAAGATGCAAAAACACAAATCCCGAACTTGTGAGCAGTATAAAAAATTCAAATGTTCTACAAGAAGCAAACGCGGTTTTCCTAGCACAAAAACGTAATACTAGAGGTGTAAAAATACAAGATTAATGCGCATCTTGCAAACCACGCGTTGTCAGTAAACTGTTTCAAAAATAAAACTGTCTAACAGGACAAGTTTTTTATTTCAGTCAACAATGTTCATGAATGATCTCTGTTATAGTAAAGCGTCCGGTATTGAAAATATACAGTAACTATGCCAGTAAAAAATTACTATAAATGTTCAGAAAACGAAAAAAGGGCTGCCAAAAATATCCGTTGTATAATATCACTATAAGAAGAGCCATGTTCACATCGTCATCATCATGATGGTATGAGAGAATAGAAGCACCTGATGGCATACATAGTCATGTTGGTATGAGAGAATAGAAGCACCTGATGGCATACATCGTCATGATGGTATGAGAGAATAGAAGCACCTGATGGCATACATCGTCATGATGGCATGAGAGAATAGAAGCACCTGATGGCATACATCGTCATGACGGTATGAGAGAATAGAAGCACCTGATGGCATACATCGTCATGATGGTATGAGAGAATAGAAACACCTGATGGCATACATAGTAATGTTGGTATGATAGAATAGAAGCACCTGGTGGCATACATAGTCATGTTGGTATGAGAGAATAGAAGCACCTGATGGCATACATCGTCATGTTGGTATGAGAGAATAGAAGCACCTGATGGCATACATAGTCATGTTGGTATGAGAGAATAGAAGCAACTGATGGCATACATCGTCATGTTGGTATGAGAGAATAGAAGCACCTGATGGCATACATAGTCATGTTAGTATGAGAGAATAGAAGCACCTGATGGCATACATCGTCATGTTGGTATGAGAGAATAGAAGCACCTGATGGCATACATAGTCATGTTGGTATGAGAGAATAGAAGCACCTGATGGCATACATAGTCATGTTAGTATGAGAGAATGGAAACAAGCTTTCTCGTTTCAAGCAAAACGCTTATCGAGGCAATCTTATCACCTCATTTTATCATCTGATGTACGACAGACATAAATCGTTATTATTTATGTGTTTATAGTTGGAAATAGAAACACATCAAGACGCAAATATTTACATAATTCAAACATTGGTCGCTAAAGCTTTTATCTCCAAATCCATGAAACTTGTATTTATAAACTGATCATTTACAAGAAGAAATATTTACTCATAACCTTATAGCTTTTCTACTAAAAGACTCACAGTTATTGCCAAATATTTGCACAAATATAATTTCAGACACGTACCTACTTAGAAGAAGTAAATCACTTACATTGTACATAGCGTATATCTTTACATTTGTATATAGCCAATGGCTTAAAAATGCAATGATTAACATTTTCAAAGTGTGTGTATTAATTATAGTAAACCAACATGTGATGGTTAGGCATGGTCCGCCCCAAATAAAAGGCAATATAAATCCGTTACCTTATTTTGGGCATAGTCGTAAAACATGAATCCTGATAATTATAATTAACAGCAAATTGGACTTTGTGCCACTTATTTGTCAAGTAAATCATGTTCTTATTGGTTTTATATTGTACAATATATGTTGAATGTCTTAGATTTAGAAGAGTTCTGTGACATTAATATTGCTATATTTAAACAAACCTTTTTGTTGATAGATTTGCATCTGCTTTACATGTAAAGTATTGTTATGACTGGAACTAATAAATCAATGATGACAGTATTTTAGTTATAAAACAAAGCTTCCATTTGGGAATATTTAAGTTTTAAAAACTATTCATAACATATTACTACCAAAACTGTATCTTTTCAAAACCTGCCTACACAGTTTCGAATTATTATTTTATCGTGTCTTATTTCATTTGAAATCTAACATATTTTAGAATACTAGCATAGGAAACAGCTTCTTTTTAGACATCAAAAGCTTTTTCTGTTCAGAAAATTGGTTTTAAAATCCATTAAAGCATACAAATATGTTACATGATGAACATACCGGTAATTAGACACATACATAGTCAAGAAAAAGGTTTTGCTTAACAAAAAGTAAAGTGGTTATTGGGTTAATATATTATATTAATCCTGGATACGTGTACATCAATGCATCATTCAAACAAGCAAAAATATCAAATATCGATTTTTTTCTGTTAGTGAAACGTAGCAAAAAATATGTTGACTCATATAACTCATTATCAAATTCGATTACATTAATTGTCAATATGTTGCATTGTTTTGTTTCCAACACGATACTATGTACATAAACATTTTTTGAACAAATTATATTAAGGTATGTTTGCACTTAAAGAAACTGCATCAAACTCCTTTAAACCTGTATGCAAGTCAAATAACAATAATCTCAAAGCACGGAATAAGACAAAAGAAAATACGATAAGGAAAACGTTCTGTTGAGCGTAGATACTTGATGAAATCTTATCATGGTCTATTTTCGTTTGCAAAGTACGTGCTAAAATTAGTTCAAACCAAGCACTTTTAAAACATATCAATTTTTATCATTTTTAAGATTATAAAAACATGATGTTGTATAATACAATTTTTAACTTGTTTTTATTTCTGTTTCACAATATGAGGTAGAGATAAACATAAAAAAGTGTTGTTTTATCAAATAACAATTATCTAAAAGAGCATCCAAACATAATTCCCATTATTTAAAGCATTAGGATCATCCAAGAATAATGTATGAACTACACTAGATGATTTTCCTTAGTTTTATACCGAAGCTCTTATCAAAGAAGTGTATGCACAAGTAACATGGAAATTATAACTTCATTGAGTTATGTGTTACATTACGTCTGATAGCACTGTATGGAAAGATAAGACGGTCACTTTGTTATTCGATCGCATTTAAACTGAGTTTATATCATGAATAGTATTATTATTTATTTCAGCATTATTTCATACATTATGTACGGAAATTTAATATTGTTCTAACATAGAAACTCAGTTTCATCATTAATTAATTGATATCACCGAAACATATTACTAAAAAAACCATCGTATTCTAAATATTCAGACCGATCTTTTGTTTTGAAAAAATGATGTCTGAAAAACAAAATGCATGTCTGCTACAGTTACTTCATAAATAGACTAACCTGAAAAAGTTAAAGTAGGCAACGTATGCACTAGATGAATAATTGTCATACGTATCATATTACTAAAAATGTCAAGCTAGAGAAAGAAAATCTAGGTTTTAACCAAGTGTAATCATGTTACCTTAAAGACACACATTGTTATTAGTCTTAAGCAATAGAAGGTGCATCGTATGAGCCTATATTAATGAAATCGGAAAAAAGTCATGTTGGCTAAACTGAAATAAAAGAGGCTTTTTCGCAAAGAAAATAGTGTTTTTTTTTAAATAATTCTTGTTTGTATTAGTTTTTATTCTATTTATTCATTCTTATAAGGCGACAATACTCTGTTAAGTTCAAATTCATGCATACAATCATTAAACAATATTAAACCACTATATATCCACCGAAGACAGTGTGCGGAATCACGTGACTAAAATGGTACTAAACACGGACTTATATATGTCAGAAATCTTGATATTTGGAAAGTTTTCCGATTCTTGGTAAGTACTCCTCAGATATTTTCACTTGGTATATAGTGCAGGCTATGCAAAGTTGAACGCTCTTTCAAGTGGTGTATTTGTCATTTATGTACTCTTTCTGGTTTCTGAGATACCTTCGAGGTTTTATGACAAACTACATCATACGTGTTTAAAGGCAATACACTAGACCATATTAAGGCGAGTGTGCATTATGTACTCGGAAAAGGCTTGTCGTTGAAAAAGAGTGACTAGTAACATACTTAACATACGAGTTTCTGCAAAAATGACTAACTATTGAAATGGTACTACACACGGAAGTATTCCTCCGGTCGAACGTATCTCAGAAACCAGACAGAGCACAGAAATGGCACATACATTACTAAACAGAGCGTTCGCATAGCCAGTAAGGAGTACTTACCAAGAATCGAAAAACTATCAAATATCAAGATTTCTGACATTTGTATGTATGTGTTCAGTACCATTTTAGTCATGTGATTCCCCACACTGGTTGTGGATGTAATATTATTTATCTTCAAGGAAAATCTAGGAACTAAATACCGTCTTCGTGGCTGAGAGTTCGAATCGCAAATGTGATTTGTGCTTATATGACAGGCTTACCAGCTACTTAAAATTCAATAAAGGTTACTAAATGTCTACCTGTCAATGATGGGTGTAGGCATTTCCAGGGCCCCTAAAGCATGATTGCGGTGGAACTCAATTGGCAAACACTTTACCTTGACACATTTATAGTAGTGTGGCTATATAAATTAATATACCTGTAACTAGATCAAAGAAACAGTATCAATGATGCACCAATCAATATTTTGCCCCAGGGGGAGCGGCGGTCAGACCCAGAGGAATACGACTTCTTTTCTTTTTTGGTGTCTAATTCCCCACCCTAGAGACAAACATTTAGTCTATATCCCCAAATTGAGAGATATGCTGAGAAAATGTATCAAATGGTCCGGTGCGTCCGCAATTTTTAATGGTCCGAATACCCGGATCTAAAATTCGGACGAAGTCTAATTCCCGGGTCCAGGAATCGGACAGCGTGTCAAATTCTCGTCTGTCGGATATCGTCTAATGTCTAGGGCCCGCCGATCTCCCCCCTCTCGGTGCAAAATATTAATAGGTGCATAAGTGTTGATAGTGGTTTAGATGGTGTGTTATTAATCAACATGGTTGTATATACATTATATAATCAAAGAGATTGTGTGCGCATTCTACCACAAACATTAAATGCCCACCCAAGTCGGCAACACTATTAATACGACGTCGCAACAAACGTTAACTACACATCCATATCATCACATTAACTCTACAATCGCTTTGTTTATTTTGCTCAATGTTCTATATTCGTAACATTACAAGCAACGTTTAATTACAATACACATAAAATAAATTAAGACCGTATGTAACGTATACGCCGCTTCATAAACGCAATAATAGAACGAATTACAGCATGCAAGCAGAGAAGGCCTAAGTTTATTCATTCCAAGAAATAATTCCGAGTAATTCTATCTGTTTCATGCTTTGATATTAGTAGATAAGTACTACGCCAATTAAGCATATTACAAGATTCAAAGATAGACAGCGATAATATGAACCCTGAAAAATTAATTTCATGTATTTCATAAGCATCCGTTTGTACTAATACAATGTTTTAGCAATGCTTAATAGTAAATCAAATTATGCGTAAGGTCGTTCCTGGCACGACTGGCTCATTGTAGCATTTAGTCGTGTGGATGAAGGTTTATTCCCCTGACCTCGTCATGCCAAATACGAAAACATAACTGGTATTATCATCAAGTCAGAAAGAGAAAATCGCTTCTAGCATTTCCTATGTCGATGCATGATTAAGACAAGTGTCCAATGGAGATTGTTTCATACGTATAGTCATTTTGATCGAATGTTTTATTGCTGACCGAACTAAGTATAATCAGGGGCGGATACAGGATTGGGTGTTAGGGGAGGGTTCATAAGAAGCGCATTGAGATGCAGATTTCAAATATGCACGACTTTTTTCTAATTCTAAGCCAGCAAAATGCCAGCTAGATCTAGTTCACAAGGATATATAATATATTTTGACTTTCAAGTATTCAAAAGGAAACGAATTGAGATAGTCATGAAAATATAGGATATTATTATATAATCATTTCTGTTCAAATTCCAATAAGTTGACCACCACTCGTTCAATGCTACTATAGAACAAGTCCGCTTCACGTTTACATGTTGCAACTTGTTGGATATGTACTTGTTTTTCGTATTATATACGTACTGATAATTGATATATGACGAAAGTTATTGGACAGTCCGAGGCGCGCTTTTCACAAGACTCGTTGATTAATACCATTACTGGATAAGTCGATAACCCAAACAGGCGAATGCTAACATCGTCAGACTCATAGTGATGTATGGTGATGCTCGTGTTTTATCGAGGTAAATATAGTATAATTAGTCTGTCACTCAATTTTTGGCATTCATATCCATACCGACAAATCAACGGACATATTCGGACACTTATCATGTTTAGATCAAACACACTTCTCATTTCTGTTTTGTCCCAATTAATCGACGTGGTGATATAGAATATATTCGGCCTATATTAGTTATCAATACTGATACACTGTTGTATGGCTGAGATTATTCTGTATTCTAAATAATGTTGATTGAATTCAGGAAGTGTCAAGCACTCTTGAAGTAAGGTCTGTGACCCGTTAAACAATTTTATTGATGAGCAGATTCACTGACAACCTGTTGTTTGCGGGATTCGCATCAATCTTGTAGTCGTTATACTGCTATCTTTTGCGTTACACTAAGGGCACCACTTTTGTTTGTCGTAGAACCTTTGAAGATTTTATATTGCTCACCAAATCGGATCGGAATAATGACTTCAGTTTCATGTTGGGAATAACAGAAGACGAACATTTCTCCCTCGAAGCCAGAAGTCATTGGCAAATAAGGCAGGGATAAAACAGAATTGCCACGCTCTACGAATGTCTCAGCCGAACGCAAAAAAGACGAACATTAAGGCCACATTAGCACACTAATTGAAATAATTTTAACCCGCATTTGATGAATTTTATTCCCATTAACACTCACATATAAAGTTCATTGACAGTCATTTCATCCGAATTTTCTTGTAAGTTTGATCCTTTTAAGCACGTGATCTTGATAAAAGAGCACCACTTAGACGCCAATATGTCACTCCGAATGTAATTTATTTGATTTTTATTCATTGTTCGATCTTATTTGACGTATTAAGGAATCGATCAGAAAAAAACAGATTATATTTGGAGTACATATCAAATAAGAAAGCAAATATCGGTCATTTATTACACGTTTCAGCTTAATAGCATTGTTACAGTAGTACAAAAATGTACTATATATGTATATAGCGTTCGATTATATTGAGGACACTGTTCTCTGACCGCGTAATATTTACCAAAGTCAAAGTAAAATTGTACTAGTACATATGTATTTTATTGCTTCTTGACAATAGGTTCAAAGAATTGTGTTTAGACTTGGAATAACAGGTAACTGTATCATTGATAACGAGTAAAAATATAATATTTTTTTATAAAATTAAAATTATCTTAGAAAGGTTCATAACATGGGAACACAGTCAGAGGTGCAGCTTGTTTTAATAAACATTTCATCAATAATGGTGTTATTTTGAATATATGTACCGAAAATAGAGAGCTTCATCCTTAATTTGATACCAATATTTTAAAACTCCGTCCATAAATAAGAAAATAAACCCCTAGGGCCATGAAATCACTTCTTTTTTCTTGTTTGAAATAGCATTGTCGTTTTTATTGAATGCACCTTAATATAGAGATTGACTTGACACCATGATATACATTTAATGGCATAACATTTTAGCTAGTTGATCAATTTCGATGGGATTTTGCATAGTGACAGTTCTATCAGTGTTGTGTATGAATGTATTAACTTTATAAATATATCGAAAGCTAATTCTTGTTTTTGATACAATGAAAATCTAACCACTTCAGTATAATTGCACCTTTCTGATACCCCAATCACACGAAAGGCGGAATGAACCGGAATGCTGTAGGAATAGCAATTCGAAGTTCATTCTTATATGTTCGAAATGTATTCCGTCTACATTCCGAGTGCATTCCATATGTTCTGGCCAAATTGAATGTTTCCAATGCTCTTTACCTATTTTGTTAAAAATAAAATGCATATTAAACTAAAATAAATTAAATATTCTTTAAACAGTTTTGTATTTATTCGGAATGTGTTTCGAATTTTTTATTTTTCTTTATTCCGACTGATTCGGGCCCATTCCGGCTGATTCGAGATTCGTGTGATTGGGGTAAAAGATAACATAGATTAAGAAAAACATCTTTTTTACTCTTTATCAATGATACAGTTACCTGTGGTTGTTACAGCAATTGACAGCAACAAAAAAAAAGAAAACTTACGCACACTCGTACGAAAATATTTGTTGTGTTGAAATTAAAGCTCAAACTAATTCTGTCTTGGGTGATAGTGAACGGGAAATGTTGAAAAAAGTTTAAGCTTTTTTAATGCAGGTTCTTTAAGGAGAATGTTTATGACACGGCGTATTACATGCCGCTGTTTGATACATTGGTTGTTTTGTACCATGTGACAGTGGTTGTTTTGTACCACGTGATTAAGGCACAAATTGCGCGAGAAGCGTACAGATATTTCACAAAACATTCATCGTATACTTGTTGCAGGTTTGTGATCTTTACGACAACACAATCTCTAGAGAAATATTATCGTGTTTTATATCTTTAATAGTAAAATAATTATGATGTACGACACGATCGTTGCACGAATATGCACAGGAAAGATTAAACTCATTTACATAAGAGGAGTGTACCATATTCCAACATGCTAAAACATAGCATGCCATTCAGACGCCTAGTGTAACATGATGGCGCATGAATAACATTTCATACCCGTAGAGCATGGCGGCTCGTGTTGGGGTCATAGTATAACATGATGGCGCATGAATAACATTTCATACCCGTAGAGCATGGCGGCTCGTGTTGGGGTCATAGTGTAACATGATGGCGCATTAATAACATGGCATACCCGTAGAGCATGGCGGCTCGTGTTGGGGTCATAGTATAACATGATGGCGCATGAATAACATGGCATACCCGTAGAGCATGGCGGCTCGTGTTGGGGTCATAGTATAACATGATGGCGCATGAATAACATTTCATACCCGTAGAGCATGGCGGCTCGTGTTGGGGTCATAGTATAACATGATGGCGCATGAATAACATTTCATACACGTAGAGCATGGCGGCTCGTGTTGGGGTCATAGTATAACATGATGGCGCATGAATAACATGGCATACCCGTAGAGCATGGCGGCTCGTGTTGGGGTCATAGTGTAACATGATGGCGCATGAATAACATTCCATACCCGTAGAGCATGGCGGCTCGTGTTGGGGTCATAGTATAACATGATGGCGCATGAATACCATGGCATACCCGTAGAGCATGGCGGCTCGTGTTGGGGTCATAGTATAACACGATGGCGCATGTATAACATTTCATACCCGTAGAGCATGGCGGCTCGTGTTGGGGTCATAGTGTAACATGATGGCGCATGAATAACATGGCATACCCGTAGAGCATGGCGGCTCGTGTTGGGGTCATAGTATAACATGATGGCGCATGAATAACATGGCATACCCGTAGAGCATGGCGGCTCGTGTTGGGGTCATAGTATAACATGATGGCACATGAATAACATGGCTGTACATACCCGTCGAGCATAGCGGTTCGTGATGGGGTCATAGTTTAACATGGCAGTGATTTTTCTTGAACAAAATGGAACAGCATGTGCTTATAAATTGGGAAATTATAGTTCGATATTGCAGATCGGCTGAATACGAAGACCAGTTTTAAGGGTCCCAATCATGTTATTGTAGAAATTTAGCACTAAATATTTACGATGCACAAAAAATAATTCAATCCCCAGTTTAGTTTCCCATTTACATTTTGCAATACTTTATATTACACTGTACTGTCGCGAGTTTGGTATCAATCACGTAACATATATGATGTCATTTTGCCTGGAGTTGTAGGCCTTTTGTGAAACAGGAAGTAACATCAAGGAATGTTACCAATTATAACGGCGATATGTCTATTCATTTAACTTTCTCGTAAAAAAGAAATTACTGAATATACATGTACTATTTTAAACAAAATATGTTATACCGGCTAATCAATTCCTGATGAAACTAACGGATACGCAACAAATCAGGAGAGTTTGATTATATCCGGAATACAAATTCATTGACATTTAAAGGGACTGCCTCACATATTGGTGTATTGCAAAAATAAAATAAAATTGTCAAATATTCGCGTATTTTTGGTATAGTTGTCTGTATATCCCATAAATAACCACTCTGACATCTAAAATAACTGAAGAAACTTTGGCATTTTGAAGTTATTTAGAATGTTTACATCAAAATTCTATAGGGTATTAATACCCTATAGAATTAACACTACTATCACTTAAATTGCCTGAAATTTGTTCGCATTAGATGAAAACGAATAAAAAAAACGAACCAAATACCACACTGGTGTTTACGCTGTAGTCTGTTGATGTTACAGTTCAATCAAACGTGAATTACGTAATTCACAAAGCAAGTTGGAAGGAAACTTAGCACTTTTGTATCAAGAAAAAAACACTCAGCGTGCGATATCGAGAGTGGTTAAAATTGCTTATTTGCACCAAATCTTTCATAACGCAACCGGCAGTGGCTTTCTATTACATCAATACTTGGTTAGGTTGGAAAATCACGATATACAAATTTTTTAGCAAAATCTGTGAGGCAGCACCTTTAAAGTGTTCTATGATAGTTGTGTCAATATGTTACCACGCATACCAAGCTGTATGTGACGTATAATTCTTTTTAAATCTATACATCGATGATCAAATTTATCACGCTCCCTTTTGTTTCACAATCGACACAAATACATCTAAACTAATTGATATGATCACACTTGGGGTGGACAAATGGTCCAGTGGTAAGAGCCTCTGGCTACTAATCCGAAGGTTGTGGGTTAGATCCCTCCTCCAGACGGTCAAAAATAGAAATAATTTTCAGTGTTTCCCACCTTACAAAACTAAAATTACTAACAGTCTTTAGGACGAGACGTTAAGCGAGGTCCCGTGTATGATGCTTTACATCGGCACGTAAAAGAACCAGTGGTGCTTCTAGAACTGGGGCATCTTCTGTATGCCTATCATGCACTATCCCCCAAGAACTAAAGTAAAATAATCTCTTCTGGGAGACTCGCCAATATGGATTTCCGGTGGCGAGGATAAATAAGAGCAAATAAAAAAATAAAAAATAAATATGATCGCATATTCTAACATAGCACGTGAGATTTGCCTTCTTTGCGTATATTGAGCTTAACATATTTTATTACCGCGATAAAATATAGCTGATTGATGAGGTCACGTTTGACGTCATATAGAATGACAAATGACGTAACGTTGACGGTAACGTTCCTAAGAAAGAAAGTAGTTTGACGTTAACCTGTCTTGTTATGCTATATGTGGTAAAGCATTGGCGATGTTAGAATCGAAATAATAAATAGGAGTTGCATTGTTGTGTTATAAAATATAGGCACTCGTTTGAATGCGTACATTAAATCACTCGTGCTACGCACTCGTGATTTAATTACTACGCATCCAAACACGTGCCTATATTTTATTACTCAACAAAACATAGCTACGTATTCATTATTTCTAAATTCTAACATATCACGTGAGACTTGCCTTCTTTGAGTATATTGAGCTTACCATATTTTATTACCGTGATAAAATATAGCTGATTGATGACGTCACGCTTGACGTCATGTACTACGCCAAATGACGTGACGGTGACGGTAAGGTTCCTAGGAAAGAAAGTAGTTTGACGTCAACCTGTCTTGTTGTGCTATAAATGGCAGAGCATTGGCGATGTTAGAATCGAAATAATAAATAGAAAGCTGTGCTTTGTTGTGTTATACAATTTAGGCACTCGTTTGAATGCGTACATGCTACGCACTCGTGATTTAATTACTACGCATTCAAACACGTGTCTATATTTTATTACGTAACAAAGCACAGCTACGTATTCATTATTTCTTAACTGGCAGACCATACAAATGTAGTCAAAACACGTAAGATATTCTAAATCCATACCGTTGATGCCAACTTCATTTTCGTTTTAAGAGAACAACATACAAATGCCGTCCTATTGCTCTACAGACAATCTTGTGGTGTTTCAATTTATAGATAAGGTCAATTAAAATCCAATCCCGCAATTTATATTCCATTTCGGTGATACAGTGTATCAAAACTACGGAAAGTTGTTTACAACCCTTGGGTAATAAATATGTATGAGTTAAGAGTTGGGATTTGGGTTTTTTATCCATCTGATTCAAGCGACTTTTTGTGAACGATCTATACAATTGGGTTTTTAACCGTTTCTGATCAATTTTTCAAGTACGATACAATCAAGTATGATGCAATAATACGACGCAACAATGTTTCAATAAAAGTTGTCTACAAAATTAGTGTTCACACATGTCTATCACATTCAATAAGAATAGCTTCTCTTCGGTATATTCGTTCTTGGATATATTGCATTACGATTGATTTTGTCAGCGTTTCATTAGACTCCCCTTTTCGATTGGAAATTGTTGTAGTTTATTAAATCTGATCAATCAAATTTAAATACGAAGAAGTTTGTACTTATTTTCGAGTATTTTAATGTGATTTGCTATTCTGTTCTGACCAATGTCTTTCAAGTATGCTAAAGAAGTACGACGCAACAATGTTTCAATAAAATATAGATATTTACGATTTACATAGTACTATATAGACAAAATGCTGATGGACTTGGGAATAGAGCACTGCGTGACCGTCCCGGCGATATTTCACAGTTCTACAGACTGTACTAGACGGACATGCTCCTTGTTTCCATCCACATGTATTAAAAGTCGTACCCGTGTTACATGCAATAGTCACCCGAACTAATCAGCAATAGTAAGTGTAGTATAATACCAGGAAAAGAAGAATATGAAAACATTTAAATATGGAACGACATAGCTGCCTTTTACTTATACTTCTTAAACAGTGATGTAGGCATGCCAGTTAGTGATGAATTTACTAGGTCGTTGCAGTGTTGAACCGAATACGAGTATGGCTCGCGCCGAATATGGCTTGTGTGATAGTACATGGCGAGCCATATTCGGGGATTAGGCACACTCTCAACGAATATAGCGAGCAGCGAGCAATACTCGTAGGGTGAAAAAACATTGCTCCGAATATGGCTCACTGCGAGCCATATTTGTAGGGTTAAAATATTTTTTTTGTTCACCCTACGAATAAAGCTCATTATTTGTTATATTATGTAAGCCGGTGTGAACTCTGTGTATGGCACAATAAATAATGCGATATCAACATCGTATTTGCCTCATCGATAGCGTATTGGTACAGGGTCCGCTTTCGCGGTATCTTTGTGATGAGTAGAACATATTCTAACCTATCGGACTCGTTTATTCATTTTCTGTTTATTTACATAATATAAACATTTCATTAGTTTTAAAGTGGGCAAAAGTAGGTCAAATTTCAAGCTAGACAGCTAACGCTGAAAACAGCGTTGCTTTCCGGTAGCGTAGTGTTGATATTCAAACGTAATGACCCTAATATAAATTCGACCATGTGAGTGACCCACAGTCTCGATTGAGTTAGAACTGCAGCATCAGTATATACGAATATGTACGGAAAAGAAACAATTGGTATTTGAGAGGAAATGGAAGATTTTCAAGCACATTCATTTCATGTACAGGTATTCTTCAGCTTACTGGTTAAGATATTATTATACAATATAACATAAGATAGTATTGTTTTATACTAAATTATCAGAAAATAGTATTGTATTAGACACAATACAAACTACTATCAGGTAGCATACTTTTCATCTTGTTGAGCGATAACCTTTATCATTCAGAACTTGTCGCTATAACATCAGTTTGACCAGTATTCCAGTCTAACTAAAGCAGACATTGACATGTTCTTGGTTGTCAGGGGTCTGCATTGATAAAAGGACTTGCAACATACAAAAGGTATTTCACAAATATGCGTAACGAAATACTTACGACAATAATTATTTGTTGAATCGATGGTTTGTTGATGTGTTTTTTTCTAGAAGCTATACCCAAATGCGACGTCATAGACCTCGTGAATGTGCACCGTGTAAATGACGGACGACAAAAGATTATCAATACAATATTAAGTTTTGATGAAAAAAGTAATAATAAAATTGTTCACGATAGTCAGTAATCATTTCGTGATCATGCCATGTCCAATGTTTCATTTTGTGAACATAATAACATATTAAAAATGGACTGGAAAAAGACTAGTGATCTAACGCAAATTGGACGTAACGTGACGACGACGTCAGAACTACGCATGAAAATGTTGGATGTTTTGAACGAAATTCCTAAGGATGACTATCGTGAATCTTTTCCAAATTGGTATGGAACTGTCGAGGACGTATACATATCGAAGGAGGTTAATCTGATAAGTTTTTGAAAAATAATACAGTATGGTCTAAGTAATGTGATCGTCAATGTGATCATAGTTAAATTCTGAATTACGTTAAAAGGTGCAAAAATGACGTTTCCCCGCCTACCGGTTTTATAGGTCGGCAAAAATGTTCTAAACAACTTATTTTTCGATATAACTGAAAACTATTTCGTACGTTTGCTTTTAATATATGTATTAACCACCACATACGATATGTTTAGAAAATAACATGTAATAGCAAAGTTATGAGCCTTTTCTCGTTATATATTGATCATCCCTCGTATATATGAAATGTCTGAAACGTGTCAACGTCGAAATTTGTTCAATATTTCATAATGCCATATTGGCGTCGAATATGTATTACATAATAATTGATGCATGACTTTGGTACCGAAACTGTAAGTAGTCATTTGTGTTGTTAGATGGGTTTGTCGTATTACTTTTAGTTGTTGAAACATATTTGTACTCTCAGAGTTTCTTACATTTTGGGGAAAGGGGTCCCGGCCAATAGGATGGGGGAAAATTAGCGGGCGGAAAAACTTTAGAGAGGAATTTTACTTTTTGTATAATTCTCCCTAAATGGTTTGTTTGATTTTTTATAGGTGGTATTTTAAGCGCAGAAAACTGTATCATTGATAAAGAGTAAAACATGTTTATATATTTTTTATAAAATTCATTTTATGTTAGAAAGGTTCATAACGTGGGAAGTTGACCACACAGTTACTAAGGTGCATTTTGTTTCGATAAACATTCCATTTATACTGGTGTTATTTTTAATATATTTACATATTCAGAACTATATCTTTGTAATGGTGTAAAGAAATATAGAATTGAATGAAAAATATAACAGGTAGGGCTGTGGAATTCGAACACGTGCAAAATATAATCAAGTTCACTCACAGCATGAAAAAACGGATTTAAGTGCAAATAATATTTTATTATATTTACTTTTATTTGGAATTTCACAAAAACGTCAACTTTAAGTCGATTTATTTTCCGTATATTAACTAAATTAATTGTAAATTTAATTGCAAATAATACTATATTATCTTTCCGTTTATTTGGAATTTCACAAAAACGTCCATATTTAAGTCGATTTATTTTCCGTATATTAACTAAATTTTATTTATTTATATAATCACAAATAATACTAGTACAGGCATCCAACTAGATTCGCGTTTAGTTTACATGTAGATCTCCAAATATTATTTCACAAATTTTAAAATTAGAAGAATTTCCATACTTGTTTTATTACCTCCCTTGAATAAAAATATTAGTAAAATTTGTATATATCTTTTCCTTGCCGTTAAATATACTTTAAATACAAATTACACCGTTAAGTAGTTTCATAGTGAACTAGTGTATGTGTAACATCTTTAAATTCTACTTCATATTTGCTCATGAACATTGAAATAAAAACCAGTACATATAGCTAACATAAAAACATATGATTATACTTTATAAATCGCACAAAGAATTATTTGTATGGCTTACTGCTCAACTACTGAGCGGTTTATTGTCTTATTTGTACAATATGTCCAGAATAAATTTTATTAAAAACAAAAAAAAAGATATTTAATCACCTTTAAATGCAACTTAAATTTCAAATTTAAATTTCAAATTTAAGTTAAACTTTAATCGCATTTAAGTTTGCGTTTATATTGCATAAACGTGCATTTAATCCCATTTATATTCTATATTTAATCACCTTTAAATGCAACTTAAATGTGACTTAAACTTGTAGGAATATTTCGACTTAAATGTAGTATTAAATTTAACTTGAATATGGAATTTAATAGCTACTTTTTTCTGATAAAATGTATTTAAATTCCGAATATAATTAAATTTAAGTTATGTTTAAAAGTAAATTAAACGTAATATTTCATGCTGTGACTTGGTCGTTAGTATTGAATGCACCTTTGCGATTGAGTGGACACTATGGTATAGATTTCATGACGTAACTTTTTATCTAGTTGATCAATTTCAATTGGAGTTTGCATGGATGAAGTTCTAACCATGCTGTATATTTCATTTTATGAAGATATCGAAAGTTTTTTTTAATACCATGAAAATCTTACCACTTTAGTACAGTGCACCTTTTGAAGATAACATATTTTTTTTAATTTTTATTAATGATACAGTTACCTGTGAATTTAAGCATGGGAGTTCAAAACAAACAACTTCAATCTATTCTGCATTCTGTTATTACTTTATTGTGGACAAAAAATGAACAAGCTAGACACCAAGGGGAAATTGAGAAATCTTATATCTCCATATATTTTAGCGAAAAAACATCACTGACTCCTTATCGTCTGTGAAACAATGTGTCCTTTCGAGACAATTCGTCGAGATGATGTTCGTAGTTGACTTTGATCCCAATCAGTTTTAAGAATGAAGTCTCATACTGCGTGGTATTGTCACAATGACAAAAACTGTCAAAAGCAAGTCACAATTTTATTATTACATTTCTGTTCAGGCTCCCGATTTGGCGCGTATCCGTTATTAATTTAACAAAAATGAACATGACAAAAGTTGTATAGTGCTGGTGCTATACGGTACAAATCTGTTCAATAAATCTTTTGACGAGAAGTTAAATAACGAACATACTTCACGTTGCATCTATTCGCTTCAAATCTACATTTATTTCACTTTCAACTGTAGTTATAAAGTACTTCGAAAATGCATGGTAATCAGTTTATTTTTATGTTCATCAAAATAATTTTTGGGAGCATATATTCGCCGCTTTGTCCGTCAGTCAGTCCGTCCGATATATTTTTGTCCGGATACTCGAAAACTATAACACATATTGATTTTAATCTTTGTATAGGCATATATTTCATTAGGGGAAGTGCAGTGCATAAGAACTATAACTCTTTATTGCATATAGTTGGAGTTATTCCCCTTTGTAAGTTTTCATACTCAATTCTTCTCCGGGCCATAACCCATACAGTATTAGAGATATCAGTTTGAAACTTCATAGATGAATAGTACTCATTGAGTGGAAGTGCAGTACACACGAACCATAACTATTCATTGCATGTTTTTGGAGTTATTTTCCTAACTTCTTTCTTGTCCGGGCCTTAACTCGAACAGTATAAGAGATATCAATTTGAAACTGCACATGTGAATATATCTCAATAAGAGGATATGCAATGCCCAAGAACCATAACTCTTTATTGAATATTTGTTATTCTCCTTTGTACTTTTCCATACCATAACTCATACTGTAACAGTATTTTATATATCAATTTGAAACTTCATAGTTAAATGAATCTCCTTTAGTTATAGTGCAGTGCCAAGAAGCATTTCACTCTTTTTTGATATTTTTTGGAGTATGTTTTCTGTGACAAACACCCTATGGGAGCATCACCGGTCTCTGGCGGCTCTTGTATAGAGATGGTGATGTAAGGGGTAATGATGGAGAGCAAATTTTGTTACGAAATTGACAATAACTATATCACCAACTCGTCATCTCCATCGAACCCTCTATTGAAGCAATTAGCCTTTTATTACAATTTTATACACACTTTCATTTCTCGTGCGCTTCGAATAAAGTCCTTTTTTTAATATTTATTACAATAAGGCATTTATTTACCAGACAACATTCTAGATTTATTTTCATTATCATCCACATAAGCATAATTTATGTGATTAAGCATAAACCAAAACATAAAACATGTTTAGAATGAATGAATATTGAATAAAGCAGTACGACATGATATTTTACAGATGTACTGTATCATCTTCAAGTCCGGATTAGTCAATTGTTGTAAGGTTGTAAAATATGCAATATGTTGTGAAGCCAGAGTAAGTCCACAAAAATATGGCCTTTTTGGATTGTTTATGTATATTTGAAAAAAAACTTATTTGTTTTGGGTACTTTCCAAATGCCTGGTCTGAATAATTTAATGAAACAATTTCTGTTGATCTAAGCCTGCGAATTGTATGAGCGCTAGTAGTGAATGTTTGATGTGAAAATAAGTTAGGTTTGTAATTTGTTTATTAAAATGGTCTATTTAAAACAAATACTGTCCGAAAAGGTCATTTTAATTCTTTAATATAGAATTGAATGCTATATCGCGAACTATTTTGGTTACGCTACTGAAATTTAAATGACCTATTTTAAAAAGAAGTTTTATGAAACCGCCCCGGTGTCTGGCAATATTGATCTTCCCAATCGATTGTCTCAATCCCAAATCGCATACAAGTACCCTTTAATTGTCCTGAGGCGATCGCCAGAATGCACAATATCCCAGTGTGCATTACATAGAATAATCTACAGTTTAGCCAGCCACTTATTGCTACTTATATCCTGCTTTTATCTTATATTCACCAGACTCAATATTTCCATCACACAGTAGCACCTGCTGATTGTATTATAACAGACAGAAGAAATGCCATACACCAACAATTTTCTCATTTTATATTTATCAATTTACCGACAAAGGGGAAACCATTAGATTATATCGAGGAAATAAGATTAATGCATTTTGTAAGACTAGATACGAGTCATACATACATTATTTCTGTTGGTACAGTCATTCGTACGATATTATTCTTTAGTTATTTTTTATGTTTTTTTTCTATCCAATCTAATTGTTTTCAAAATACTTCTTATTGTGTATATGGTCGTTTTGAAGCGATTGTATATTTTAACACATTGTATGATTCAGGGTTTCGCATTGCTCCAAGACTTTATTTATCATTATTATCATTACTTGGCCTGCCGAAACACATACCAATGTCACCACTACAAGATGCCGAAGATTTAAAACCTAGGCTTTTAGAAGCAGCATTGTTTTCTTAACGTACGAAAGCCTGGTGGTAACTTCAAAGGTATTTTTGTAGTTTGACCTTGAAATGACATTGACCTTGACCAGGAAACTATTCTTCAATGCATACATACTACCACATATATGGGCAACTGTAGTGGTGACCTGGCAGACAAAACGCCGCTAGAGTAATTCTTAATCAAGACTATGCAGCACCATCACAAGAACTTTTCTTAGAACTTGGTTGGCTAAAATTCAGAGATAGAGTTAAATATAAAAAATCTGTATTAGTGTTTAAATCATTACATGACCAATCGCCTGAATACATGGGAAACAAATTTCAATACACCCATGACAAACATAATGTCAACTTAAGATCATCAGTGCAAAATTATACTTCATGTTCGAAAACCAAGAATTGAATTCTCAAGAAAATCATTTTCTTACTCTGGTGCAAAACTGTGGAATATAGTACAGACATAGGCGAATATTTTGGAATATAACATTGCTTGTTCATTTTTAGTTGGCACCTACTCCTTAAATAAGCCGCTTTTGAGCTGATTGTCACCCCACTAATAGTTATTAGTTCCAGGTCGACTAGTGTCGTCATACGCTATATCCGTGGTAAGTTATATTCTTATAATAAATATGTTCCGGGAAATTCACTTGGAATTCGCTAGAACATGTAACAGTACGCAACAGTGGAGGTTATTTCATTGTGTTAGACTCATAATTCATTTAGATTCAGAGAAATAAAATGACATATGAATTATGTAATTGCATTGATGTACAGCGCCAATATAGTCACATACAAATGTACAGACACTTTTCGCGGAGTGTGGGTGACATATTTATTTCGTAATTTTTAATAAAATGAAAAACGGTCTCTTCTTTAGAAATACGATATTGATTTCACTTACATCATTATAAAAAGACATGTCGAAAACACGAATTAATTTTCCTTACTACGAAACAATAATCAAGTTTTTTGCAAAAACAAACAAAATATAATTTCGTTTCAGCGATTTTTTGTCATGTACACATGTCGTCGGCTGGCTTTAACAGTCTCCTATGTCAAATTTTTAAAAATGAGATTTTTGCACTTTCTATCTAATTTTACATTGCACAAAATCCTGTGAAAATATTTCATCATAATTATAAGAGCCCGCAAATTTTTTTGCGGTGTCCTATAGAAATCACCCTGTCCGTACGTCCATAATCACCCACATGTAGTTGTGGGGTGTGGAACTTAGGCAATCTGACTACTTGAAAGTACTTGGTCTTCCTTACCGGTAGATCTGACGGTAACGCTATACGAGTTTGTATTTTCAAAACTCGGAATTTCCACTTACGTTATTTATAACTCAGCCAATCATATAGCTCGTTACATTGGTACTTCGGTCGTATTAATAAACGGTAATTTATAAATAAAACAGTTGTCAACAACTTTAGTCTGCATTTTTTAGTAATCCTGATTAATTCGGTCATTGTAGGTTTGTAGTACAGATAATTTGATATAAACGCACTGTTGATTATCAATCGTGAAAGCTCGGTCATTTCCGTTTGTCTCCGGTAAATATTGCAATCCATAAAGACCGAGGAGAACGAAGTAGGTGCGTAAGATGCATGTGTTCGTGATAACTACCGAATTTAAAAATAGAATCAAATCGCTTTCAGAATTCTGAAAGCAATGCGCCAATTGGCTAATCGGAAAGGTCGCCTGAGGTGACCTTCAATAGGCCGACTTCAGATCCTCATGCGTAGCGGGTTTGAGGATATGACTTTTATCAGATTGGAACAATAGGCTATATTTATTCTATTCATATCGTTGCTTACGGGGTGCAAAATGTTGCTAATGGGGTTTGACAAACAAAAGGATGAACCAAACAAAAACCCCACAATGTCGAGTCAGTGAGAACGTCCGTACGTCCACATTTTTCATGTTTATTTTCTAAATAACTTAAAAACCATTATAGGTATCGACTTCAAACTTATAACATAAGCTAACAACATCAGTACGCCATTTTATGGCTAGTATTATCACTCTCACTACAATATGTGAAGAGTTATGGCCCTTTGTAAAATTCAAATTTTCCTCATTTTCAGGGTTTTTGCATAATAACTGAAAAAACATTGAAGATATCAACTTCAAATTTTAAACATATTAAGCTAACAACATATAACACTATTTTATAGCAAGTTGCATTACTTTAGCTACAATATTGAATGAATTATGGCCCTTTGTTAAATTCAATTTTCCTTATTTTTCATCTCCTTTTCTTCATAACTTCATTACCATAATAGTTTTTCAAATGAAACTTGCTATACTTATTGCCAGTTGTAATACGCACATCTGTAGCAAAGGGCTACAACCCTAGCTTTGATATTTTGACTTTTTCAGCTTCAAAAACTTTAGCCATAGTTCAAAAACTGTTACTCCAAAAGCATTTTAAACCAAAACAATTAAGTTGATCGTCCTTAATTTTGTCACGTGATTAACTGAAATATTTATTGTAAAGTTGCTCACTGTCCTCTACCAGACGTTTTTATATGAGCCAATGTCCAGACCAACCAATGAAACCGCGTTATTTCGTTCAAACTCGAGGTGTGCAACAAACAAATGCAAAAGATGCTCCATTTTCAAATTCGGAATAACATTTTTTCAAAACAAACGCATCTACGCCAATGTTCAGGCGGAATAATGAATGCAATGGGAAGAATGAAGCCATTGTACTACATCTACATGTTTAGATTTTTAAAATCGGTTTACAAAAATGTATTTGACAAAATCAAATGTTCAACCCTCATTTTTTCCAAAACATGACTTTGGCACTTTGATCACTGTTAGAGCCGACCAACCACGTGTTCGGAATGCTAAGAATACACAGCTACGAGACTTGAACATCCATTTAGAAAACTGATTATCTTAGAGGCATACTTTCAGCAGCATCAAATACAATACCCCGTAACCTGTTCTCACTTCCACACAAACAATAACCGAGGAGAAAATTATAGTACTTCAAAATCCCACTGCGAAATTAATCAAAATCATTTTTTAATTATTTACAATTTTTGCTCAGTCGTTATCTGCATGCTTTAAATTAGGGACTGTCAGTTATTTTATTAATGTCTTGCGGAGCCCAAACGTTTATTATGAGACAGAACTGTGAACATTAATTCTTGATATGTTTTCTTCAAAATTAAAATCGTTAACTCGTATAATGAGACACATTAGTAATAAAAAGACAAAATAGTGATTGATGAAAAAACTCCCGTGTCATCTAAAGGCAACGGCATACCAATATAGTTGTTTCGAAAAGAGAAACCCTCTGTTTCCTCACGTTTGTCGGATTGCAATAATGTACAATAATGCGTGAAATGAACATGTTACCCATCATACTATTATATCTGATGACCATGCAGTTGCAGATAAATAAATAAAGAAGTATCATCACGGTATGTAGGATTTTCAGATTTCGGCGACTTTACCAAATTAAATGTTCACTAAAATCCAAATCAATAACAACATACAGCATGTTTAAAACCCCCTTTGCAAATGGTTTGAAAAATGTTTGAATAATACATTATGAGTGAAACGTGCTATATACATGTATATTATATTTTATCGCAACTGTTTGTAAAGATAAGGTACGTTCTGTCACTGTTTTAACATTCAATAAGTTGGTAGCCAAGGGGTGCTTTTTGGTCGGATACCCTCCCCAAGGTAGAACATTTCACAACCTATTTTTATTGAAGAGGAATGTTTACGAAATTGGAAAACGATGATTGTGAATCTGACACATATTTCCATGGAAAGTACAGGGTAGATACCATTTTGCTCAAGAATAACATAACACAGACATTATTATTATTGAATCATATTACATTATGGGTGTCCTATAACATACTAAAATTCTAGTTCCATACTAGTTTATGAAATCCTATTTGGGGTTTAAATGGACTGCCTCACATCTTGGTGTTTTGCAAAAATAAAATAAAATTGTCAAATATTCGCGTAATTTTGGTATAGTTGGCTGTATATCCCATAAACAACCACACTGACATCTAAAATAACTTGAGAAACTTCGGCATTTGGTAGTTATTTAGTAGTTTTACATCGAAAATTCCCTATTATTACCCTATAGAATTAACACTACTATTACATGTACTTAAATTGCCTGAAATTTGTTCGCATTTGATGAAAACGAATAAAAAATAGAACCAAATACCTCACTGGTGTTTACGCTGTTGTTTGTTGATGTTACAATTCGATCACATAAGAAATACATAATTCACTTAGCGCTTTTTTTCAAGAAAAAAATACCCAGTGGGCGATATCAAGAGTGGTTAAAATTGCTTATCTGCACAAAACTTTTCATAAACCAATCGTCAGTGGCTTTCTATTACATTAGGTTAGGTTGGAAAATCACGATATACACAAACTTTAGCCCAACAATGTGTCCATTGATTGTGATATTAAAAGCATAACTAGAATAATCACTGTCGTCACCAGGGTCTCGTGGTAGCATGCCAGAAGAGGTAGAAGTTTGACAAGCAAACACTATAGAAACTACGATGCATTTTGACTTTTATTCAGTTTGAACTTTTTCTATTTTTGATGTACTTAATTTGCACACTTAATTCAATTTAAATATGACATTGGTTTCATTGACATTGTCCTGTTCATACATCATTTTGATTGGTCAATATTGATTGCAAGAAGGAAATACACAAACAGAAGTACATTAATGTGTTTGTTTGGGAGCAAGAGTTTAAAGGAATCATTAAATATTTACTAAAGCTAGAGTTGTTGCCCTTTGCTACAAATGTGAGTACTAATTTCTTGCTCCACAAACAACATGAAGTTATTGATGTTGCCAATACCAGTAAGTTACATTTGAATATCTTGTATGGTTTTTGAACTATGGCCAATGTTTAAGTTTTTGTAGCTGAAAAAGGGGCGTAAGTCAAAATTTATCAATTTATTTATTTTTGTTGCTTCAGATATATGTTTTATCACTGGCAATAAGTATAGCAGGTTTCATGTGAATCCCTATTCAAGAGGCAGACGTATATCATCTTCTAAGCAGGGCAGAACAAGTGGAAATGGTCAGACTCCGACCTCGTCACCGATCTGTTCGTGTGGCATCGTCAAGACCAGGAGCGAGCTGCGAAGTGAGCTCAAGACACAACCCTCCACCAGAAACTCTACGGAGACGTTGGTGACCTGAGAAGAACCACATCCTGATGTGGTCGTGTAGAGCGAACGCCAGTAAGTAAGTCAGTATATGAATATATATTATGGTTTTGAAGTTATGAAGAAAAAACATGAACAATTAGGAGAATTGGAATTGAGCAAAAAGCCATAATTCTTATAATAACGTAGAATTATTTTAACATGTCATACATTAGCGTACTGTTGTTATGAGCTTAGGTGTAAAGTTTGAAGTGAATATCTTTAATGGAGTGCAAGTTATTCGGAACAAAAGCTGAAAAATGAGGAAACTTTTACAAAGGACATTACTCTTCCAAACTTGTAGCTAGAGTAATGTAACTTGCCATATAATAGCGTACTGTTGATGAGTTTATATTTAAGGTTTGAAGTTGATACATATAATGGGTTTGCAAGTTATTTAGAAAAACACATGAAAAATGTGGACGGACGGACGTTCTCACTGACTTGACATTGTGGTGTTTTCTTTTGTTCATCCTTTTGCTTGTAGAACCCCATAACCCCATAAGCAACATTTTGCACCCCGTAAGCAACGGAATGAATAAAATTTAAATATAGCCTATTGTTCCACACCCAAGAACTACAAGTGGGTACGGACAGACGGATGGGTCGACAAGGTGATTATTACAGAGCACTGCAAAAATGTTTTTGCGGAGCCCTTATTATCGTAAGTTTGAATAAATCGGTATGGCCACGGCTATACTTTTTTTTATTTATAACACGTTCAATTATGAACCTGGTCTATGTAACTTACTCATAGTGACAAGTTCTTGCTGAATACCGTCTGAGTGCTTACGTTTAAAATCATCACTTAACTTTATGACTTAATCAATTTTATTTTATGATACTCTGTGGATATTTTATTTTAAACTGAACATTAAAATAGTTGTTTAAAACGGAGATGTGCGATTGTTGTATATTATTCCTATATCATTACATTACATTAACTGTAAAACCCTAATGTGTCAATGTAGCACAATGGCGTTTCGCATTTAGTTACGTTTTTAAAGTGTTACTTTTATGTATTTTCGTCTTAATGGAATATTATTATCATTCCGTAAAACATTATACCGGTATTTAATTACATTATTATTAGTACATTTTTATTTACAATATATCATTTACTACATGTTTAACACTAATAAAGTGCCATGGTAATTGTTTGTCAACGTTTGATTGAGAAAGTTGTAAGAGAATGCAACAACAGTTTTTATTCAGCGCATCAATCATGCGTGGTCATTCAGCACTTTCTTGCCAGATTGGCTAATGACCTCCAGCTTTGAGGAAAGGTGTCACGACGTAACTTCCATGTCAATATTCTTCTTACATACCAATTATTTAGACGACCCACCATGTACGCTTCATTCACTGAGGTGCATTTGGATTCTACACATGTTTTCTCAGACACTCCACAAAAAACCTTATTACCTCAGATCTGGGTTTTGTTTCAATGAAATTCTATAGAACATTACCACAAGCTATATGACATCGGACATAGAATAAATGTGAAAGTGGTAACTATTGGACTACATTTTCTGGAAAATTTGTGTTAAAGTACTAGTGTCGGTTGGGAAATTACTCGCCATTGTGGAAAGTGTAAAGCGACAATACATCGTAATGAATTGAATCCAACACTGAATAAATATGTCTTCAAGCTAAAAACCGATTAACAAAATGCCGACCTATAATGTACAGACCCCGAGATATTTCTACAATGTTGGCCTACGTATAGACACTTTTTACCAAATCTTAATCACGTCTCGAATCACTTTATTCCAACTGTGATATATATTATTATATGGCAATTAACATATAAGTATTGACATAAGGACGTTTTTATTAGGGCAAATAAAACATGTGTGATTCAGGTAACGGCCACAAATACATAATCAGCTGAATCGTTCGACATTTAATCGGTTATATAGTTTGATTTCTAACGAAATACTGAGATTTAAATGTGAAATAAAATAGGCCATTCACTATTGCAAAACAGTGAAATGATCATTTTCGTACCAATATGCTGGTGTCAGTGAGAGCGAGATTGATCAACGATACCGGGATAACATGTTAGAGACGCCACATTTATTCTAAATTTTACGTGTTTTTCAATAAAAGCAAAACTGCCTTTTATGAAACTTTGAATAAAAACTATACATGTATACGTAAAATGCATTTTTGTTGAGAGATAATAGATCTCTCATTTTATTTCACATTTAATTTTTTTTCTCGCTAGGCTTTATAAATGGCATTTGTGAACTATCATGCTTTTTATCCCTCGGTATCAGACATACAATTAGAACTTAAACAAATGACAACCAAGTTGTCCTTAACATCACCGATGGTGTTGCTGATTACATCAGTATCCACCGGAGCCTTCACATACACATGCAAAGTCTCTAGAAATTGACTTAGAATTTGTCGTCAAATGAGCTGTTTTATAATTCATTGTAGCCGTCATGCACCAAAATTAATTAAGTGTGGTATAAGGTGTCATGAAATGGACATAATTTTACGTCCTTTGTAACAAACGTTGACACCCAAACTGACATCATAGTATTAAAATGACAATTACACCAGGAAGGTATGTGTTAATTTAAGTCAGACGAAATATGTTCTTCAAAATAAGTAGTAGTCTGGGAAACAGAATTGCTACTGTGCCTGATTGACATATACTCTCGCCCCCCCCCCCCCGACACGTTTGTCAAAATGATCAGACATAGGGTTATTTTGAAATGGGTTAAAGTGACATTGTGTACGTGTGGGTCAGACAAAGGGTTATTTTGAATGGGTTAAAGTGACAGTGTGTACGTGTTCACTTCATTATAGTTTTATTATTCTACGATTATTCTTTTATAGTTTTATTATTTCATTTATGTTTTAAAACACATTAATGACAGCTGATAGTACTCAAAATACCATTCGTATTGCTGCTTGTATCTTTTAAACAAATTACGATGATCTACAACATATTAAGGATTTCTCTCAAAACATACCAAGTTCAATGCCTGTGACAATGTCATGTCGTGCATATTTTCTTTCAACATACACAAATAGCATGTATGCTTGTGTGAGTTTGTCACGAAGAAGAAACTAGTACGAGAGGGAAAAACACAGCTTTGCATTTTATGCTGATTGAGTAGCAAGGGAATAGCTGGCACATCTTTTAATTGGGCAAGATTCGACTATGGGTCGAACCTCTGACCTCCCACACGCTAGATACCACGAGCCCATCGAAGCGGTATACCCGCATCTGGACCGATAGATGACGGGTTTGGTCCATGGTCTCAGTATACAACAACGTCTCCTTGACAGAGTGATTAATGCATGTTTCTTTGGAGAGGGTTTGTTCTTTTATCAGAGAGAAAATATGGAATAAGCTAAATTTTTAAAGGTTGATACCATGATACGTATTTTCAAACCATTTTTCTAAAAGTGTTAAAATGAAGATAGTTTAACTGTCTTGCTTGGCGATTAAATGTATATTGGTAATTCCAGGACTGGTTGTCCAGTGTCCAGATAACGTAAGATATAATCTCCATTTATTTAATGCCCAACAATTGTTACCGCGGAATAACGACAATTTCACTGTAAATACAGTACTTAGAAATGGGCTAGTTTATTGCTCGATCATGCTGTTTTTTGAGCAAATTTCCCGACAGAACAGGTGCTGGGTCATAGATCGGACAAGATTTTTGTGTGACGTAATTTTCCTACCTTACCTCGTATGTAATAGAAAGCCATTGATGGTTGCTTTACGAAATATTTGTTGCAAATAAGCAATTTTAACCACTATCGATATCACACACTCGGTATTCCAACATGTAATTCACACGTGATCGAACTGTAACATTAATTTACTACAGCGTAAACATCATTGAGGTATTCGGTTCGTTTTGCAATCAATACCCTATTGAATGTTAGATGTTAACATACTAAATAACTACAAAATGCCGACGTTTCGCAAGTTATTTTAAGTGTGGTTGTTTTGAGGATATACATGCAACTATACCAAAATTACGCGAATATTTGACAATTTTATTTTATAATTGAAATACACCAATACGTGAGGCAGCACCTTTAAGGGAATCCCCCTAGCCATTATGCATTATTTGTGACAGAGAACAAACAGACTAATACCCCCATATTTTTATTCGTTTTTGGTCCATTAATTTATATACTCATTTAGTGACAGATCTTAAACAGGTTTGAAATAGTTTGGGATCAGTTAAGCGCCTAGCACAATTACTATGTATTAAATTTAGTTGCCGTTATTTATGATTAAAGAAATCTTAAATGTACGTCCATAACAACATTCTTTACAATTCTATAATAACTGTATATTTTGGTAAGGGGATATGCAATATTATCACTGATTTGGTTCATGAACTCTTACTAAACCATGCCTGTACCAAATATTTATTAATTTTGTAAGATCAATATAAGGATTTAAGTGTTTGAGTTTTTAAGGTTTCTGTAAGTGCTTGCCTTGATCAAAGAGTAGCCAGGAGGACATTGCCATGATTTGCGAGATCTGCATTTCACATGTATGTCGCGTAATCTAACTATCACTATACCAGCATCTAGTTACACCAAATTATCGATCCTGTGCTTTTAATTGATGTTGAGTACCACGTAATAAGATTACTTACGCATTAGTACAACCAACATTTTACATTTCGTGAAGGTCAATTTGAAATTTAAGACATAAAACAAGTTTGAAATTACTTAGAGGTAGGATAGAGGATATTAATCTTAAACAACAAACTGAATTAGATACTCATTATAATCATAAACAATAGGCCCCAAAGGGCACTAGGTCACTCATCTGACATGCAGTCCGCTATGTTGGATAAATATTTACAATTTCTGACTAAGATTCAAGAATATTCAGTCTCTTTTTCATGTACAATGTTTTCATATTGTCTTAACCAGGGACCCTGACGTAAATTTACATCAGATGACCCATATTAAAACTCTACCTAGACTCCACCTTTACAAATTTTTGACTAACATTCTCGTGAAGAACCTGTAAAAATACATCCTCTCTAGCATAGTTTGCATACACAAGGTTTTTCTATGATTTGACCATGTGACCTAGTATTTGACCCCAGATGATCCTTCATCGAACTTTCCTTGAGTTTGTTGCGATAATCATCATGACCAATTTTCATTATGATAAGGCCAAAAGTCTGACCTCTATTGTCTACACATGGTTTTTCTAAGATTTGACCAAATGACCTAGTTTTTGGATGACCAAATATCGAAATTGACCAGGTACTTGGTTGATATGATCATTGTGAGCAAGTTTCATTATGATTAGACCAATATTGTGTCCTCTAGTGACTACCAGGGTTTTTCTATAATTTGACCAAATGACCAAGTTTTGATCCAACCTGACCCAAAATCGAACTTGACTTGGAGTTTGTTGAGATGATCATTGTGAACAAGTTTCATTATCATTCGGCCAAAATGGTTAACTCTTGTAACTACTCAATGTCTTCTATTATTTGACCTAGTGATCTAGTTTTTAACCCACAACGACCCATTATCACACGTGACCTAGAGTTTGTCAGTTTGATTACTGTGACCAAGTTTCGTGTTGACACAAAGTTTGTCTATAATTGGACATTGGACATAATGTTTTACCCTAGATGACTCAATATCGAATTCGACCTAATTTGTTGATGATTGTGACCTAGTTTCATAAAGATTACGTCACAATTGTGTTCTCTAATGTCTAGTTTCAATGATTTGAATTAGTGATTTAATTTTTGGCCATAGATGACCCAATATTAAACTTTGGACTTTTGAGACGATCATGTTGAACAATATGCATAACTATTAGGACAAAATTGTGACCTCTAGTGACTACACATATTTTCTATTAAACGTAACGTAAATGTAATTATATTCGTGATTTAAATACATTTAATCAGAAAAAAGTAGCCATTAAATTCCATATTTAAGTTAAGTTTAATACTACATTTAAGTCGAATTATTCCTACAAGTTTAAGTCACATTTAAGTTGCATTTAAAGGTGATTAAATATAGAATATAAATTAGATTAAATGCACGTTTATGCAATACAAACGCAAAATTAAATGCGCTTCAATTTGAAATTTAAGTTGCATTTAAAGGTGATCAAAAAAATGTTGTCATAAAATTTATTCTGCACATATTGTGCAAGTAAGACAACCAACCACTTAGCAGTTTGTAACCTGCTTCTTACCAATAAAAACATTTCTGTATCGTCCGATTTATATAGTTAGACGATACTTTTATTTTGTCTGACTGTATTATGTTATTATTATATATGTACTGCTTTTATATTCAATGTCCATGAATAACCATGAAGTAGAATTTAAAGATGTTACACATACACTAGTTCACTTTAAAACTACTTAACGATATAATTTGTATTTAAAGTATATTTAACGGCAAGGAAAAGATATATACAAACTTTACTCATATTTTTTTTCAAGGGAGGTAATAAAACAATTATGGAAATTCTTCTAATTTTAAAATTTGTGAAATAAAATTTGTAGATCTACATGTGAACTAAACGCGAATCTAGTTGGCTGCCTGTACTAGTATTATTTGTGATTATATATATGAATAAAATTTAGTTAATATACGGAAACTAAATCGAATTAAATATGGACGTTTTTGTGAAATTCCAAAAAAAACGGAAAGATAATACAGTATTATTTGTGATTAAATTTACAAATTAAATTTAGTTTATATACGGAAAATAAATCGACATAAATTTGACGTTTTTGTAATATTCCAAATAAAAGTAAATATAATAAAATATTATTTGCACTTAAACCCGTTTTTTCATGCTGTGTAAAGCATATTATATGATTTAAACTTTAAGGACGAGTAGATGAACATTTCAAAACGGAAGTTATGCCTAAAATGGCGTAATTATATTATTATATAGGAAATATGCCCACTGGGAACAGTATTGTCATTTAGAATAACGCATAGTATAATCAAATAACCCTCTTTGAAAAGAATATATCTCCACATATTGGCGGAGTCTCCCATGATGGCGTATTTAGGCGGATGATGTATTGTTTCGGAATACTGTCCCACAGGAACCATGATTGTCGATATAGATAGAACGGAATTAATTAATACCACGTTCATGAACTTGTCGTCATAGAGATTAATCGTAATAAATAAGAGCACATTCGGAATAAATTTGTCTCTATTCTGTCACCGTATTTCATATAATTAAGCATTAATATTATGTAGCAGTCATTTTGTCACAAAATATTGGTTTATTTTACAACAACTTGCATTATTACGCTAACAATAAAGCATCAGAAGCTGTTATGGTGAGGATTTATAGAAAAGTTTATAATTACTAGGGAACTCTGTTAACCGCCAGACTGTTTGTTAGTTGTCCTAATATATAATAAATCATTATAAGAAAATTGGACAGGGAAATAGGCAGCACATAACTTAAACTGCCGAGCGCAGAAAATATAAAAACCACCACATATCACAATTACACGGCACAATGCCAAACACATAACCGAAAGTTGAAAATTAACTGAACTGCTGAAAGTACAAGTTTCCAAGTCGAAAGCCAAAGTCACAATTGTCAAAAAGCAGAAATACCCCTTTCTATCCATAAAAAGCTGCATTACCTAGTTTCAGCTGTAAAAAGCCTGAAATACATTGTTTTAGCTGTAAAAAAGTCCTAACAAGAATACGAGGGGCGTTCAATATATAATGTCGCCTTTTGCTATGACAGTTTATACAATAATTCTACGATTACTGCCTAAAATGTGTATGTTTCTATTCTATATTTAAAAAATTACATTGCCTTTCGTCAATAATTACGTAGTTTATTGAACTTAGAAGAGGGTCTACTCCAGTATACTAGCCTTATTGTCATTTTAAGCCAAATATGTGTTATCATTGCAGTAGTGGTTTAAAAAAGTAAATGGCAGTATTCATTTAATTGCAACATACCATTCTATAACATAATCCTTATGTTTCCACCAGAACAAAAAATCAATATGAAAATATGTTTTGTCTAAGAGTGAAACGGTTTAATACAAGGGAAACTACTCTTATTTATACCAAATGATGCCTGTCGGTTCACGCACCAATAACGTGACCAAAATACATTATATATTGAACGCCCCTATAACAGAAAATGGTAAATATCAAAACTAAAAGTAATATAGTAAACCACTGTAACTGTTTAAAGAAATATAAAGATTGACACGCGCTTGAAATCTCATTTTCCATAGCGCAAGTAAACACTTTTTTCATGGAATTTTAATTTGAATAGGCGTGGTATAGCACGGAGAATTCGACCTCATCATGGCTTTTATGCATGAATATATTAAAAGGTTCTTTAAATATATGAATTTCCGCAAGCAAATCGTGCAATATCGGTCCTTTAGATTTGTGTTTGTATTACACCTCGAACGTCTACGTGATATCTCCCGCTTATGAAAACATACCTACGGGGTTATAAATATTGACAGTATATCAGCTGTTAAATTATGCTACATGTAATAAAAGGTCGAGAGTCGTATTAAATTCTCCGTTCTAAATGAGTTATTTTGATCTGATTTTGTTTTGAATTTATAAAATCTAAACGCAATATGTCATTTCTACTCTATTGTTCTGAAGCAGATTTGCAAAACTTTAAGAACTGATAACTAGTGTATATAATACAGAACTCAACAAACTCGGTAGTTTTCAAAAGTGCTTTATTATTAAAACAATATAGTATTATACGAATATTTTTTGTTCTACTGCGAAATATCCACGCGGTGCGTTACAGAATATTTTACTGCATAACACTACTCATACGAACAGTACAGGACACTATACTGCTGCAAACTGCTCGCGTGCATAATGACAGATACTATACTGCTCGCGTGCATACTGACATATACTAAACTGCTGCAAACTGTTCGCGTGCATACTGACATATACTAAACTGCTGTAAACTACTCGCGTGCATAATGACATATACTATACTGCTGTAAACTACTCTCGTGCATAATGACATATACTAAACTGCTGTAAACTACTCGCGTGCATAATGACATATACTATACTGCTGTAAACTACTCTCGTGCATAATGACAGATACTATACTGCTGTAAACTACTCGTGTGTATAATGACAGATGCTATACTGCTGTAAACTGCTAGCGTTCATATTTACATATACAATACTGCTGTAAACTACTCATGCCCCACATGCCGGAATACTAAACTATATTCAGTAATTTATATATATTGGCACTACAGTTTGAAATAAAACTTGTGAAATATTTGCAAAAGTCTCGAATTTCCATTTTGTCAGCAAACCTTATCTCCAAGTTATTCCGATGTTTTCCAATTGGTTAAACACAGAACACTAAAGTCCGACTGTTTCCAAAGACATTCGAAACTAATTTCAGAAGCAAAGTAAAAGTCCAAGTTTTTCAAAGACATTGGAATCTTAATTTGAGAAGCAAACTCCAAGGACATTCAACGAAATTTGAATCTAATTTGAGAAGCAAACTAAAAGTTCAAAGTAATCCATGATTAGTTTTCTGATTAGAAAACATTGGATTTTTTCAATGTTTTCCATAGTATTCCAATACTAGAATCCAAGAAAATCTACCAGTGATTTTATTGAACAAATTTCTGTGGGAAAACATTGAATACTTTTAAGTAATAAAAAACATTGGATTTGCAGGGGTACTCACGCGTCACATAAAGGGGATACTATACTGCTACAAACTTCTCCTGCGCCACATACCAATGTGCGTACTGTTTGTTTGCTCCACAAACATGAACTTATTGTTGCTGTCAATACCAGTAAGGTTTAAAAAAACATGTTATTTTGTGACAAATCAAATTATTTTGTGTTTTTTTAATTTGACGATAAATCTAAAATTCAAATTTACCATACATAAAAATAATTTGCATCTACGCGTCAATTTCTCGGCCATTTTACGGTTTTTGATGTTTCATGGTTCAATGAACCGCAGTATTTAATTTTGAAGAAAAAACTTTATTTATCCCGTCCTGTGGTAGTCAATACCATGTACACAATATTTCATGCAAAATAATAAGAAATAAAAAAGTTATAACGATAAAACCACGTGTGTACTTATAAGTTTTGCCGAGTGTATGTATTATTACTGGCAATAAGTAAAGCAAGTTTCGTGTGCATATCTATTCAGGAGACAGATACATATAAACTCCTAAGCAGGGCAGAACAAGTGGTAATGGTCAGACTCCGATCCGGGCACAGACTTGCCCCGTCACCGACCTGTCCGTGTGGCGCAGAAGACCAGTCAGCTAAACACATCCTTCAAAGATGTAATCGTCACGACCAAGAGCGAGCTGCGAAGTGGCGTCAAGACACAAACATCCACCAGACACTCTACGGAATCGTTGATGACCTGAGAAGAACCACATCCTTCATCGCAGATACTGGCGTGTTCGTGTAGAGCGAACGACAGTAAGTAAGTAAGTATATGAATATATATTATGGTTTTGAAGTTATGAAGAAAAAACATAAACAATTAGGATAATTGGAATTGAACAAAGGGCCATAATTTTTCTAATAATGTAGCTAGAGTTATTTTAACTAGTCATACATTATCGCACTGTTGTTATGAGCTTAGGTGTAAAGATTGTAGTGAATACTTTTAATGGGTGCAAGTTATTCCAGAACAAAAGCTGGAAAATGGGGACAATTTCAATATAACAAAGGACCATAACTCTTCCAATATTGTAGCTGGGTAATGTTACTTGCCATATAATAACGTACTGTTGATGAGCTTATGTTTGAAGTTTGAAGTTGATACCTATAATGGTTTTCAAAACACAAACAATGTGGACGGACGGATTGACCTGACGGATGGATGGACAAGGCGATTACTATAGGTAACATACTATTAGGTCTGAATAAATATGTATAACCCCGGCTATAGGAAATCCAACCTACATACCTTATGAACTTTGTCGGTGTAACATACTCATAGTGACAAGTTCTTGCTGAGAACCGTCAGAGTGCTTCCGTTTAAAATCATCACTCAACTTTGTGACTTTATCAATTGTATTTTATGATACTTATTAAATGAACATTAAAATAGTTGCTTAAAACGGAGATGTGCGATTGTTGTATATCACATTGATAACACCTAGTGAAAACACTTTATGAAATACTTTGTTATGAAGAGATTAATTGATAATCGTAATTGTTATCAGGTCAGTTAAGGTCACAATCAATTGAATTTGATCGTGTATACACTGATGGTGATGACAAACAGTCCAATTAAAATTGCGAGATGTGTCAAACATACCTTTATGCCGTAGCGACTTTAGTTTCGCGTAATTCGCGCGCCTTATGATTCCGTGAAAATTTGTAGCCGCGAATATGCCGACGGTATGAAAAACGCGAAATATTGTATCCGCGAAAGTATCTAGGAATACAGTATTCCTATTTAACTTCGGTCCGATCATGAATCAGTGTTGCGTACATTATAAATTATTCCTATATCACTTCGGTCCGATCATGAATCAGTGTTGCGCACATAACGTTACCTGTTAAACCATAATGGGTCATTGTAGCACTTACAATGGCGTTCCGCATTTACCTACTTCTTTAAAGTGTTACTATTACGTATAATCGTCTGAATGGAACACTATTATCATTCCGTAAAAATTATACCGGTATTTAATTACATCATTTTTATTTACAATATATCATATAATACATGTTTAACACTTACAAAGTGCCATGGTGATTGTTCGTTTACGTTCGATTGAGAAAGTTGTCAGTGAATGCAACAACAATTTTTATTTAGCATTAATCATGCGTGGTCATTCAGTACTTACTTGCCAGATTGGCTAATAACCTCCAACTTTGAGGGAAAGTGTCAGGATGTAATTTCCATGTTGATATTCTTCTAACTACAAATTATTTAGACGACGCACCATGTACGCTTCATTCACTGAGGTGCATTTGGATTCTACACATGTTTTCTCAGACACTCCACAAAAAACCTTATTACCCCAAGAGGAATAGAAAAAATAGCGGTAATTGAATACATCGTCCATGACTTCATTGACACAAGGTATTCAGATCTAGGTTTTGTTTCAATGAAATTCTATAGAACATCACCGCAAGCTACGTGTATATGACATCGGACATAGAATAAATGTGAAAGTGGTAACTATTGTTGAACTCCAAGTGACTACATTTTCTGGAAAATTTGTGTTAAAGTACTAGTGTCGGTTGGGCAATTACTCGCCATTGTGGAAAGTGTAAAGCGACAATACATCGTAATGAATTGAATCCAATACTCAATAAATATGTCTTCAAGCTAAAACCGATTAGCAAAATGCCGGCCAATAATGTACAGGCCCCGAGATTTTTCTACAATGTTGGCCAACGTATAGACAATTTTTACCAAACCTTAATCACCTCTCGAATCATTCTATTCCAATTGTGCTATATATTATTATATTAGCATTGACAAAATGACGTTTTTATTAGGTCAATTAAAACATGTGTGATTCAGGTAACGGTCACAAATACATAACAAGAGATTCAACTGAATCGTTCGACATTTAATCGGTTAGATATTTTTATAGGTACATTCATCCCTCGTCTCAATGGGTAGTCACAATTACCATGTTCTGATTGGGTACTCCTAACTTATTGAAGTACATACGTGCCCAGTCCTAGTGGGGACTTAAACCTCCATGTACAGACATTCCTGGTCCTAATTTGTACTCAAAACCACCATGTAGATCCATTATAGGTGCAATTGGGTACTCATTTTCACCATGTCCGTACATTGCTGGTCGTATAGGATTCTCATAACCACTTGGTTCAGATATTTTTGTTGGATACTGCCGATCATCAATTGACAACTCAGGCGCGCCATGTAGAGACATGCTTGGCCTTAGTGAGCACTCATAACATATGTGCTACTCAAAACATTCATGTACAAAATTAGTTGTCGTATTGGGAGCTAACAACTACTAGGTGCGACCATTTGTTGTCCTATTAGGTAATCACTCCCCCCTTGTCATGCTCTTATTGGATACTCGTACATACATTCCTAGTCATAGTGGGTGCCCCAACTACCATGTACATGTATTCCTGGTACTATTGAATACTCTAAACCACAATGTACAGATGTCTGCGGTCAGATTAGATTGGGTACTAACAGCCACTAGGTGCAGTCATATATTGTTCTTTTTAGTAACAACTACCACCATGTACAGGCAGTTCAGGAATACATAACCACTAGATGCATACATAGTCCTAGTGGGTACTCACAACCACTATGTACATGCATATGTGGTATGGTCGAGTCCTCACAGCCACTATACACAGCCATTATTGGTCATTGTGGGTACTGACTACCATGTATATACAGTGTACATACATTCCAGGTCGTATTGGGTACCCATAACCACTATTAACATACATTCCTGTTCCGGATAGATACTGAACATCACCATGTAAAGACATTCTTGATCAATTTAAGCACTCTCAACCACTAGTTACATAGATTACTGGTCTTATTGAGTGCAGACAACTATTGGGATCACCCTTTCCTCATCCTATTAACACCATGTAGAGACATTCTTGGTCATATTGAGCTGTGAGCACGCCTGACCACCAGCTGTGACCATTTGTTTTAAAATGGGGGTAATCACTAACTCCAAGTACATGAATCATGGTCTTATAAAATACTCATATCGACTAGATCCATACAATATAAGTTCTAGTGGGTATCTGCAATTATCATGTAAATGTATTCCTGGTCTTATTTCATACATTGGAAACCACAATGTACAGACGATTTTAGTTAGATTAGGTACTAGCAACCACTAGGTGCTATCATTTTGTCCGATTGGGTCATCATTTCCACGTACCACGATGTACAGACAGTCCTGACTTATTTAGGTACTTATAAACACTGGATACATACTTGCCTAGTGTAAGTGGGTACCTGTAACCACCATGTACATGCATAAGTAGTGTGATAAAGTACTTGCAGCTACAATACACAACCATTATAGGTCCTATCGGGTACTCACTACCACAATATACTAGAACATGTACATACATTCATGGTCTTAATTGGGTTACCTAGCAACTATTCCGGTTCCTGTTATGTACTTCATGTACAACCATTCCTTGTCAAATTAAGCACTCTCAAACACTAAGTAGATACATTATTGGTATTGTTGGGTACATACAACTATAAGGAGCACACATTCCTCGTCCTATTCACGACCAGCTTGCACATAAACTCCTAGTCTTATTAGGTACTCATAACCATTAGGTACATCAATTCCTAGTCCTAATTGCTACCCATATGCATATTTGGTTGTATTTGGTACTCATCACCACTAGGTGCATCCATCTGTAGTCCTAGAGGGTACTCAGTACCACAAGGTACAGTTATTTCTGGTGTCGTAGGGTACTCACACACACCATTAGCAGACAGTACTACTGGATACTCACAATCACTAGGTACAAACATCCATGGTCTTATAGGATGTGCACTATCATGTGGTATCTCATTTATTGCACTCTGTGTACTGGCAACTACAAGGTACATACAAGGTTCTATTGGATACTAATAACCACCCAGAACAGCCATTCCTGACACAACCGTGATGAACAGCCATTGTGTCATAAGGAATAGCTGTACAATAACATTTGTCAAATTTGAATGTATATTTACCCCACAGACTCTTGTGAAATAAATACAATTAAACACAATACATACATAAATTACTGATGCTAACTATAACATACATTGCATACAAAGTGAAAAGGGTAAATATATTTCAAAATCATATTGTGAGTACTTGTAAATAGGTAGAACTGCTTTTTTCAATATTTTAGTGATTTTGGTGGCCATTTTCGCGGCCATCTTGAGGGTCATTTTACATGATAGACCCACCTTTTGTGCATTTAAATGTTGAAATATATTTTGGGAATATGTTTTTATTTGTCTTCACATTTGCAAGTGAGATACAGTAATGCACAATGTGTTATAGCATAGTTAAGTGAATACATCATTACCATTTGTACACTAATTTAAAGTAGGGGGAGATAATATTATTTTTGCTTTCCCTGCTAAACGCCCAAATGTCTGAAGTGCAGACTTTGGGAAAGGTATCGGTAGGTCAAAGCCTTTCATAATTACCAAATATAATGATCAATGACAGTTTATTCTGACATTGTAGTGTACCGATTCTCAAAATTCGCACTTTTTCATGTATTATTTAATGTTTTACCCCAAAAATATCCAATTTCGCATAATAACATAGGACTAAAATTTTGCAGTCTTAAACTATATGTTAATATCAACCCATTAAATTGTTTAATTACAAAATAACGTCATAAATGTGATTATAATTAAATAATTCAAGAAATTCACATTTTCGTTAATATTTTTAACGTTTTACCCCAAAAAATCTTAACGGCCAAAGCGCAGACTTTGGAAAAATACTCTACTGACCATAGGCTTTCAGAAAAATATAGTGTCCGAAATTCCCTAGCGGGGGAGGGTTCACCCCACTGGCCCATGGACTAAAAACTACCTTTTATGAAACATTGAATAAAAAATATATACGTAAAATGCATTTTTGTTGAGAGAGGTGATAGATCTCTTATTTTATTTCTCATTTCATTTTTTTTATTTTTCTCGCTTTGATTTATAAATGGCATTTGTGAACTACCATGCTTTTTATCCCTTGGTATCAGACATACAATATTAGAACTTAAACAAATGCCAACCAAGTTGTCCTTAACATCACCGATGGTGTTGCTGATTACATCAGTATCCGTCGGAGCCTTCACATACACATGCAAAGTCTCCAGAAATTGACTTACAATTTGTCCTCAAATGAGCTGTTTTATAATTCATTGTAGACGTCATGCACCAAAATTAATTAAGTGTGGTATAAGGTGTCAAGACATGGACATAATTTTACGTCCTTTGTAACAAACGTTGACACCTTAACAGACATCATATAATTAAAATGACAATTACACAAGGAAGGTATGTGTTAATTTAAGTCAGACGAAACATGTTCTTCAACATAAGTAGTAGTCTCGGAAACAGAATTGCTACCGTGCCTGATTGACATATACTCTCGCCCCTCTCGACACGTTTGTCATAATGATCAGACATGGGGTTATTTTGAATTGGTTTAAGTGACATTGTGTACGTGTTTGTCAGACATAGGGTTATTTTGAATTGGGTTAAAGTGACATTGTGTACGTGTGGGTCAGACATCGGGTCATTTTGAATTGGGTTAAAGTGACATTGTGTACGTGTTCACTTCATTATAGTTTTATTATTCTACGATTATCTTTTATGGTTTTATTATTTCATTTATGTTTTAAACCACATTAATGACAGCTGATAGTACTCAAAATACCATCCGTATTGCTGCTAGTATCTTTTAAACAAATTGCGCTGATATATATACAACATATTCAGGGTTTCTCTCAAAATATACCAAGTTCAATGCCTGTGACAATGTCATGTCGTTCATATTTTCGTTCAACATACACAAATAGCATGTATGCTTGTGTGAGTTTGTCACGAAGAAGAAACTAGTACGAGAGGGTAAAAACAGCTTTGCATTTTATGCTGATTTAGTGGCAAGAAAATAGCTGGCACATTTTTTATTGTGCAAGAGTCGACGACTATGGGTCGAACCTCTGACCTCCCACACGCTAGATACCACAAGCCCATCGAAGCGGTATACCCGTTTCTGGGCCGAGAGATGACGGATTTGGTACCTGGTCTCAGCATACAACACAATACAATGATTAGTGCATGTTTCTTTGGAGAGGGTTTGTTCTATGATCAGAGAGAAAATATGGAATAAGCTAAATTTATAAGGTTGATACCATGATACGTATTTACAAACCATTTTTCTAAAAGTGTTAAAATGAAGATAGTTTAATTGTCTTGTCGGGCGTTTTAATGTATATTGGTAGTTCCAGGACTGGTTGTCCAGTGTCCAGATTACGTAAAAATATAACTTCCATTTCTTTAATGCTCAACAATTGTTACCGCGGAATAACGACAATTTCACTGTAAATACAGTACTTAGAAATGGGCTAGTTTATTGCTCGATCATGCTGTTTTCGAGCAAATTTCCCGAACGAACAGGTGCTGGCTCATAGATCGGACAAGATTTTTGTGTGACGTAATTTTCCTACCTTACCTCGTATGTAATAGAAAGCCATTGATGGTTGCTTTACGAAATATTTGTTGCAAATAAGCAATTTTAACCACTCTCGATATCGCACACTCGGTATTTTTCCTTTAAAAAATAGCACAGAGTTTCCTTCCAACATGTAATTCACACGTGATCGAACTGTAACATCAATTAACTACAGCGTAAAACATCAGTGAGGTATTCGGTTCGTTTTGCAATCAATACCCTATAGAATGTTAGATGTAAACATCCTAAATAACTACAAAATGCCAACGTTTCGCAAGTTATTTTGAAATGTAACTGTGGTTGTTTATGGGATATCCAGGCAACTATACCAAAATTTCGCGAATATTTGACAATATTATTTTATTATTAACTTTAATGTTGGGCTAAATTGTGTGTATATCGTGATTTTCCAACCTAACCAAGTATTGATGTAATAGAAAGCCAGTGACGGTTGTTTTATGAAAGATTTGGTGCAAACAGCAATTTCATCCACTCTCGATGTCGCTCACTGGGTATTTTTTTCTTGATAAAAAGCGCTAAGTTTCCTTCAAACATGCTTTGTGAATAATGTAATTTACTCGTGATCGACTTGTAACATCAATAAACTACAGCGTAAACATCAGTGAGGTATTTGGTTCGATATTCGATTCGTTTTGATCAAATGCGAACAAATTTCACGCAATGGGATCCCCCTAACCATTATGCATTACTTGTGACAGAGAACAAAAAGACTAACACCCCCATATTTTTATTCGTTTTTGGTCCATTAATTTATATACTCATTTAGGTTTAAAACAGTTCGGGATCAGTTAAGCGCCTAGCACATATACTGTATTAAATTTAGTTGCCTATATTTATGGTTAAAGAAATCTTAAATGAACGTCCATAACAACATTCTTTACAATTCTATAATAACTGCAAATTTTAGTAAGGGGTGTGCACTATTAACACTGATTTGGTTAATGAACTCTTACCAAACCATGCCTGTAACAAATATTTATTAATTTAATAAAATCAATATCAGTAATATAAGAGTTTTTAAGGTTTCCGTAAGTGCTTGCCTTGATAAAACAGTAGCCAGGAGGACATTGCCATGATTTGCGAGCTCTGCACTTAACATGTAACTCTGTATGTCGCGTACTCTAAATATCACTTTACCATCATCTGGTTACAACACATTGTCGATCATGTGCTGTTTAATTGATGTTGAGTAACACATAATCTTATTACTAACGCATTAGTACAACGAACATTTTACATTTCGTGAAGGTCAATTTGAAATTTAAGACATAAAACAAATTTGAAATTACTTAGAGGTAGGATATAGGATATTAATCTTAAACAACAAACTGAATTAGATACACATTATAATCATAAACAATAGGCCCTAAAGGGCGCTAGGTCACTCATCTGCCATGTAGTCCTCTATGTTGAGTAAATATTTACAATTTCTGACTAATATTCAAGAATATTCAGACTCTATACCCTGTACAATGTTTTCATATTGTCTTTGTGTAAAAGAAATCTTAAATGAACGTCCATAACAACATTTTCTAAAATTCTATAATAACTGCAAATTTTAGTAAGGGGATATGCAATATTTACACTGCTTTGGTTAATGAACTCTGGCAAAACCATGCCTGTACCAAATATTTATTAATTTTGTAAAATCAAATAAGGAATTTAAGTGTTTGAGTATTTAAGGTTTCCGTAAGTGCTTTGATAAGACAGATGACCAATATTTAAACTGTGCCTAGACTCCTATACCTTGATACACATTTTGACTAACTTTCTCGTGAAGATCCTGTAAAAATACATCCTCTCTAGCATAGTTTGCATACACAAGGTTTTTTATGAATCGATCAAGTGACCTAGTATTTGACCCCAGATGATCTTCATCGAAGTAACCTTGAGTTTGTTGCGATAATCATTATGACCAAGTTTCATTATGATAAGGCCAAAAGTCTGACCTCCATTGTCTACGCATGATTTTTCTAAGATCTGACCAAATGGCCTAGTTTTTGGATGACCCAATATCGAAGTTGACCAGGTATTTGGTTGATACACAGTATGATAATTGTGAGCAAGTTTATTTATGATTAGGCCAATATTGTGTCCTCTAGTTACTACACAATGTTTCTCTATGATTTGACCAATGACATAGTTTTGATCCAACCTGACCAAAAAAAAACTTGACTTGGAGTTTGTTGAGATGATCATTGTGACCAAGTTTCATTATCATGAGGCTAAAATTGTGACCTGTGGTAACTACACAAGGCTTTTCTATTATTTGTCATAGTGATCTAATTTTTGACCCCTGAGGACCCATTGTCAAACGTGACTTAGATTTTGTCAGGATGATCACTGTGACCAAGTTGCATTATGATTAGGCCAATACTGTGACCTCTAGTGTTTACACAAAGTTTGTCTATAATTGGACCTAGTGACATACGTTTTGACCCTATATGACTCAAAATATAGATTACGCCAAAATTGTGTTCTCTAGTGTCTAGTTTCAATGATTTAAATTAGTGATTTAATTTTTGATCATAGATATTTAACTTGAGAAGGTTAAGATGCTCAAAGTGAACGCACTTCATGACAGGGGAGTAAAAATGCGCAACTATCTTATATCACTTAATTCATTGTCTTATTCCATAGCATAAGTTTACTTTTGTCGAACAATATCATGTTTTTCAAAATCGTTAAACGTCAAAATCAGCATCAAATAATATTTCATCTCGTCAAACTGATGAGTTCGAAAAAATGATTAAAACACATGGTTTAATCTTTAAAGGACGATTAGATAAACATTTCAAAATGGAAGTTATGCTAAAAATGGCACAATTAAATTATTCCATAGAAAATATTCCCACGGGGAACAGTATTGTCATTTAGAATAACGCATATTATAATCCAATAACCCTCTTTGAAAAGCATAATATCTCCACATATTGGCGGCGTCTCCCTTGATGGCGTATTTAGGCGGATGATGTATTGTTTCGGAATACTGTCCCACAGGAACCATTGTCGATATAGATAGAAAGGAATTAATTAATACCACGTTCATGAACTTGTCCTCATAGAGATTAATCGTAATAAATAGGAGCACATACGGAATAAATTTGTCTCTATTCTGTCACCGTTTTTCATATAATTAAGCATTTATTTTATGTAGCAGACGTTTTGTCACAAATTATTGGTTTATTTCACAACAAATTGCATTATTACGCTAACCATAAATCATCAGAAGCCGTTATGGTGAGGACCTATAGAAATGTTTATAATTACATGGGAACTATGTTAACTATCAGACTGTTTGTTAGTTGTTCTAATTCTATACAAAATCATTATAAGAAAATTGGACAGAGAAGGCAACACTCAACTTAAACAGCCGAGCACAGAAATTATAAAAACACCACATATCACTGCCAAACACACAACTGAATTTGAAAATGAACTGAACTGCTGAAAATACAAGTTTCCAAGTGGAAGGGCAAAGTCACAATTGTCAAAAAGCAGAAAGACCCATTTTCATCCATTAAAGTTGCATTATCTAGTTTCAGCTATAAAAAAGGCCGAAAGACCTTGTTTTAGCTGTCAAAAAGTCCTAACAAGCAAATAACAGTAAATGGTAAATCTCACACTAAAAGTGATATATTATACCACTGGTAACTGTTTAAAGAAGTATAAATATTGACACGCCCTTGAAATCTTATTTTTATCACGCGTGTATAGTCCAGTCAGGGTAAGAATACAGTGACGCAGCGGTCTGGTCCACTATTACGGTGTAAAACAAATTATAAAGGCTTAATAAACAGACAGCCATAATTGCAATGCTAAACTAACAAACGATATTCGCACTACCTATTCAGACAATGGCTATAATCTTCTGTGTACACATAAACGGATACGTCTCTGATACCAGATTCTAACAGTATTATATGTCACAATTGGTAACGTTGCGATCTGTGCTTAACCTGGTAAACGTAGCGCAAGTAAACACCTTTTTCATGGAGTCTGAATTTGAATAGGCGTGGAGCACGGAGCACGGAGAATTTGACGTGATCCTGACCTTTATGCATGAACATATTACAAGGTTCTTGTGTTGAATATATGAATTTCCTCAAGCAAATTGTGCAATGTCGGTCCTTTAGATTTGTGTTGGTATTACACATCGGGCGTCTTCTTGATATTTCGAGCTTATGAAACCATACCACCAGGTTTATAAATATAGACAATATATCAGCTGTTAATTTATGCTAATAGAAGGTCGAGAGTCGTGTCAAATTCTCCGAACTATATGGGTTATATGCTCTGTATGTGTACGGCTGATTTTGTTTTGAATTGATAAAATCTAAGCGCAATGTGTCATTTCTACTCTACTCTGTTGAAACAGATTTGCAAAACTTTTAGAACTAATATATAACTAATATATATAATATAGAACTCAAACTGAATATTTTTCAAAAGTAATCAGTGCTTTATTATTAAAACAATATATTTTTATCCGAACGATTTTTGTTCTACTGCGAAATATTCACACGGTGCGTTACAGAATATTTTACTGCAGCCAACAACTCATGCGAACATTACAGGATACTTTACTGCTGCAAACTGCTCGCATGCATAATGACAGATACTATTCTGCTGTAAACCACTCATGCGACACATTCAGGAATATTATACTACTATTAAGACTTTAGTTATTTATACATATTGGCGCTACAGTTAGAAATAAAACTTGTGAAATATTTGCAAAAGTCTCGACTTTCCATTTTGTCAGCCAAACCTTAAGTCCAAAGAATTCCAATGTTTTCCAATTGATAAAACTCAGAGCACTAAAGTCCAATAATTTCTATGCTGCAAACTATATTAATTTTGGAGAAATAAGTTAAAAAAAAAAATTAGGGAAACACTCAATTTCTCAAAAATCCAAACTCCTAGTGCACTACTTGTGCAATGCATGCACATCGCTTAGCTCATTATGTTTTTCACATTGTTTTAGACAAACCGAAAGTTTGAAGGACGTCTTACAATGGTCTGATGAGATTGAATTAGTCGTCTTTGATGACGGGTTCTGTAATTATGAACGTAACATCCACTCCCCCAATGTATACTTCAAGTACGCATGTATATACTGTCCATCACAATGAATGACACACTGCAAGGTTAACGCATGCTTGAAGCTTGGCTGTATATTTGTTAAAGACTATAATATCTGCTCCGGATTCATGACAAATATAATGGAATAATACGGTTAACGGATTTAAAAACGCGACACTTAGGTATGTTGGAATATTGTAGGAAAACAAATTCCCATATAAAATGTATATTCGTAAAGGCTAATTCAATGCCGTCATTTTGATACCAAACTTAATAAAATCCAACGAGTATTAGTACATAATCGCACGAATAAGACATTGGTCTAGAAAACAAAAGTAACATATTTATCGGCGTTGGTTTAATGGTTGAAGATGACCAGCCTGTATAACAGATCGAATGTTTACGTAAGGCTAGTCTGACTTGTATATACAAATTCTTAGTTAAATTAAATATAATAAATCACATATCCAACATTTTTTTTAAAATGTGTCTATATGACAAGGAAATATTGTTGCAGGAAACATACACTGGTGTCTCATAGACCTACATAATGTTTTTATGGTCAAGGGGAGGTAACTCTGTAAGAAACTTTGGTCAGAATGCGACTTTTGTTTTCTAGATCGACGTATTAGTTGTACTATATATTTATAAATACTCATCTCATTTTTATCATCTTAGTACCAAAATGACGCCAATACATTTACCTTTAATCTGCACTATTCCCATACCGGCAAAAACTTGAATTGTCTGCTATAAAACAACATACACCAGTGTCGCGTTTTTAAATCCGTTAAGTATACATTAGTGATGTCGCATTTTAGATATTTTATTTCTTATTTTAAAAGTTATATTGATCATCCAATTCAATGTGCCTGGGAACTTAAATATATTTTCGTTAATGTAATATTGAGAGAAAAATGATCTTAGCTTAAATGTCGGTACTTCTTCTTAATTAAGGCTGTTTTATGGATGATAGGTGCGATATTGTGTTACTACAGTTGAATACGGCATACATTCAACTAATGTGTTAACAATTTGGAGGAAGCATGGGAGAACGTTTGGGCCACAAACACATTGTTTGAGACCATGTTGTTGGGATATGCCACCAGCAGACGACGATGCAGTTCGTCACAACATCTAAACTTAATCAATAAACGCCCATATCAGATGAAATTCAGAAGAATTTCTATGTGAACGATCTTACTCTGTTTTGTCCCATCCGGTTAATGCAGCTGATCACTTATAAACCCGCATGTCACCTGAGTGAACATTTGAAACTTGGTCTGGCATGTTATGTTCTTAGTGACGTTGGCTACGTTCATGTTATGTTCTTATTTTGCGTTGGCTAAGGACATAAACATTATATTCTTACGTGGCTTTGGCAAGGACATAAACAGTATGTTCGTACATGGCGTTGGCTAAGGACATAAACATTATATTCTTATGTGGCGTTGGCTACGGCCATGAACATTACGCTCTTACGTGGCGTTGGCCACGTCATGCGCTCAACATATGGGGAAGTTATCAATTATTTGCAAGCAAGCTAGTAATAAGTAGCATTCCAGGAACAAATGACCTTGTTAGATCGATTGACCACAGTAAGTGACTGACCACAATTGATAAAACGGCACAAACAACACATTATTGTACATCGATCATGCAGCAATTTATCACAACTGTTGTTCAATATTTTCAATATCACTAAAGCAGATAATATTAAGTCAGACATGGAAGGCAACACTCAAACTAACCTTTGTTTAATCGCTAAATACAGAAATTTGTCATTTCATGGAGCCACCTCGTCTAAACATATAAAGTACTTTGAATTTGAATGAAAAAAAGCAATGCGGGATTTGAAACCACTACCTTATGGCCTTATTCCTTGATCAATAATAATACATGATTGTATTCCATACTAGTTCAACATGTAGGCGGAAGACAAATGGCATGACATGACATTGCATCGGTTCCACCCGACTGCAAAACCTAGTTACCTACGTGGTTTTGTTCTAGAATTCTTCTAACACATATATATTAGCTCTTCTATGGGGTAATGTAGATCTAGTTTGATACTTTCGAGGCAAGCTTATAAATGTGTTGCTATGTTATTTATTGGCCTTTTAAATGTACGTTTACCAATTATCTTATATACGTCAATCATAGGTAGTCATTAACTAAAACGACATTACAACATCGCAAATTCTATGCATATTTAACCAGTTCATATTGTCTAAAATTATGAAGTCATTATTTTTATAACTCATTTGCGTTTAACAATTGATAAAATACATAAGAGCTACCATAATCACGTTATCACATGTCAGCAATTTAAAACAAAAACGAAAGCTTGTATAACATCGCGGTGTCTTAGATATATATGAATATTTAATCATTTCAGGTTTATTTTACAATTCCATTCGTTGTATGACGCACCATGTATAACTTGTCCTATTGTCTCCTTTGTTTTAAATAGGTACATGTATGCTGCAGTTTCGTGTTTTAGAGAATGGAGCCATCATTTCCCAATAATAGAACGTGTTCTAACTTTTTAAACCAACACAGTATCATGGTAGAAATAGAATGATGCAAACAAATCATGACCATCGTAGGGAACTTGTTTAGGGGGTATATCTGCCCTTAAAACTAGTATTGCCTTCAGTATGTCTTCAAATTTACATGTTCAAGGACTGATTACTTCTCAGCAAGCATGGTGAACAAGGATTTGTTTTATCCCAAACCTGCTACATGTTTGTGTTTGTATTTAAAAAGTAAGTTAATGTTAACATGATTGACGTCGAATTTAAATTGACCACAATGTGTTAAACTAAAATTAGCATACATGTATGGTGTGTCACTTTAACTGATAAATAAGTTGTGTGGTCGTCAGTCAATGAAATCATGCCTTGCTTAACGGTTGACCAATAGAAATTGTGGATATATGGTGCATTGTGGATTAATTATTCTCAACTCATTTTAGTGATTACTTTTCATATTTATGTTATTTGGACAGTAAGAACTATTGGTGCCAGATGAGTTATTTGGACGGAGGCTAATTGAATCATCTTCATTGACGAACTCGGTATGCTTTATAACTTATACAAAGGCGGAAACCGTGTATCACTTCCATACTAATTTTATTCATTCTGGTCACATTCGTTCCCTCGTGAACAAGAGAGACCAATCTTACCTCAATCACAAACCAAGTGATGCGTTGTTTCTATTGTTTCCTCAAAATTGATATAACTTACGTTTTTCTAAAGGTAGAGATGCGCACTGTTATTTGTTGTTGTTTTTTGTTAAAAATATTGACCAAGTAGTTAATATGATAAATAAATCGTACATGCAAAGTAACATACATGTATTTACAATATTAACAATTCATTTTTTCACAAATTCATATTTTAATAATGTTATACGTAAAATGTATATAATTTTGTACAAATGTACTGTTATTGTATTCCATGTTATTTACTTTCACGAGTGCTTACTATGGTTGGCTACGGTAGCCATCATTCATTTTCTTTACTTTAGATTGCCCAACTTACCAAACAATTAAGGAAATACATGTTTGCGCTGTTTGACCAAATCTGTTTGGGAATGCTTAGTGCATGCCATTTCAAAAGTTAACATTGTTCATACCTGTTGTCCAACAAATTCTCTGACAGGTGAGATACATTTATTAAATATTGCAAGTTGAATACAAAATAAACGAACATCAAACAATATACATACAAACGTATTTTAATATTCACTTTCAAAACGTGTCACATGACACGAAATCGATCGCCATTTAGATGAATAATTGATATCATTTTGCATTTTGTAAAGATGCGTCGGTGGTATTATATTCTTTGATCATTTATGTTAATTCCAAGCCATAAAATGAGGAGAGTGGAAAAACATGGTCAAGTTACAGAATCGTAAGAGGTATTTGCGATTTATTGATCGTAAACGGTTCAATATTTACGATTTATTGATATTGACCGTATATCGTCCAACGAGTATAGTAACGTAAACTATGAATCAGCAATATCGACATGCGCTAAGTTCTTTATCAACATAGGGCATTCAAGCAACCTATAACAATACTGTTATATAATCATAGAAATATACAGTACAGTGCAAGTGTACTTTTCTTTGTAATAAAGGTTGTAAAAAAGTTTGTTCCGCTTTAGAATAAAGATCCTTTATAACGTTTACATAATTAAATAGCAGCGCCCTTTTTACTGTTGATTCACTGACCATCGTGACCTGTTCGAAGAGACAATATCACCTTGTAATAAGATCAGACAAAAATCGCTCTGGCATGATAGTTTCAGGCTCAGTTACTGTAATAAAACCTTTGTTTTCGCTCAGATTAGATACACAAATACACTCCTACGTCACCGACTTACATTGAAAATAAATTTTAAGATTGATGGAGATTAAGCAGTACTGATATGGAATGTTATTTGGTTCCCATTAGATTGATCATTGTTATATGGAGTTAAAGTGTGTCAAGAAAGTTCATTCCATTTCTAAGACAATGATGGGAATAATTCAACCTTTCTGGTAATACTATGTTTTCAGTATCTTGACCCGTTATATACATATTATACAAATGTACATTGTATAATAAATTATACTATACGTGTACGTGATTTGCTGTCCTTACCAAGGCAAAAGTATTATTGAAAAATAGAGAATAACAAATCTGACTGCAAAAGTAGCACTCTGAAAATGCAGCCAAGAACGAAAGACACAAAGACAAGCACACGAAACACCACCAGAGTAAGAGCCAGTGTACAAGAAAGAACACCACATACCCCAATAACCAACTATAAAGGAAAGCCCAACAGAAATAGTAGACTATATATCCCATGTTGCTCATTAGGAACGCGGTGCATTTCATAATGACGAACATAACACTATTAAGTATTACATAGTATGTTATTATTGCTTGCAACACATGAGCGTCTATCATAAGCAAAATACGTATTTAGTATTTTCTATAGACTTTCAAACTGTTGAAGTTATATGACAAATAACACCAATGTGCGGATCATTAGTATATCCCCACTGGTAATATTCAAAAAGACATCAATATAATTTAAGCTGCGTGCTGAAAAAAGCATTGCGCGATTACTTTCAGCTGTTAGAATGACAACCTTACTAACCCTATTCTTTTAACCAAGAACTCTCCGACAAAAAAATGTCAAATCTCCTTAGTTTACACGCACTTAAAATGTTAGTGTACGTTTTCTTCCAACTTCTTAACTGTGCAGTGCTTCCAAGTAACAGACCAAATTACACGGGGAAAATTTGTGTAGTTTTATCATTATTTATAGCTGTATCAGTGACATGTTTCTTTTGTGTTCTAGAAAAAGTTCATTTGTCATGTGAGTCGTGGTTGATTCGAGTAACAGCGAGAACACCAATGTTTTTAACGTCAGCGTCATCATGACTTGTGCCGTGGTACGACTAGATACATATTTTGCCAGTTTCTTGGAATTCGCACATGGTTTAGAAATGTTTGTTAGATCTACCGTATATGAAATGTGTATTTATTAAATAAATAACAAAACAAAACCACAACAACTTCAAGTATAATATGAAATGCACGCAAAATAGTTTGGCGTCAGTGTTTGAGATAAAATCACAAAGTATAGCCTATATAATGGAAAACTTGTTCCATTTCAACGAAACAATAATTAAATACGTACACGCACATGTGATATCATCGTAGATGCTGGAAAAGTTCGGATAAGCTCGCATTGATCTACATTAGGGAAGTTCCATTAATGTTCACTTTGTATCTTGTATATTTTGTTTTGATCTATCGTCCATCGTTCGATATATCAAGAAGGTCATATTACAGACAAGAGGAATATTCTCTATTTTATAGTGTAAAAGGCCGAATTTACTTAACATGAAAGCGTTGATTAAACGAAACGCGTCGTTTTGTACATGCATTTTTTAGTTGTACCTTCTTTCATTGATATTATAGTGTAAAACGATAAATATAAATCGGACATGGAAGGGAGCACTTAACAGAAATAGCAGAGTACGAAATGCACAAAAGGAAAAACACATAAAAGAAAAGTCACAGACCACAAGAACACTCAAAAATGACAATCACTCGATATACTTGCTTTAAGGGAAAGTGTAAAAGGAAGTGGGTTTTGCTCATTTGGTATGGCCGTTTGATATGAAATATTATACGAGTGGTTATGTGCCGTTGACAAAATACGTTATACTGGTATTTAATTACATTTACCAGCGAGTGACGGGACGTCGCGAATTTATGCAAACCTATCTGGTGTAACCAAGAACGTCAACAGGCACCGCCGCATGTTAACAAAACACGTGAAACAGGTAAATTTACTATTACGGTGTTGAAAAGTTTTTGAGTCGACATTCAATCTTCGGAATATACGATTTGGCAATGCATTAGGCATTAGCTTAGTGTAATGCTTAGACGAATGATTTCTTATTGAACCTGGGAAAAATAACACATTACGTAAATAAATTGTATTTGAAAACTTACATGGTCTTATTTACCAAACACTTCAAATGTGATATTAGTGATTTATGTACAATTCACTTTAGTTGTATTATATTGAAGAATGCTAATTTAAAGTACCATTGTTATTGATGCGAAGCTCTAAATGCGAACAAATAATGACAATCTGGACTCAAAAGTTATGACTTATTGACTATCATAGAAAACTATTCATGTAAAACTATTGGTTTGAAAGTAAATTATTCTCGGTGTCCATAAGTAAAATTTACCAAGCGCCATTTGTTTGAGAGCTGTGACAACATTGCACAATGTATTAAACGTATAAACCAGACTCCGAGAAAACATAAAATCTCTCAAAGAAGAACATAAGTTTTGATCCCAATTTTTTTCAATGTAAAGCATTGGAAACCGGAATTATTGTATTCCGAAGACCAATCACTAACCATGTTCACAGTGTATATATTGCACACTAACATTATAGTAATGAAACCACTCTTTCATTAATTTTTGACAAAATATTAAAGACCTGAAAGCTTGAGCTTAAACATTAATAAAAGTGTAGTTAGACTTGTTTCATACTTATGTCACATATCTCTCTTATAATATTTGTCTTCTTGTTAAATAACCATCGTAATAAGCCTCATTTCCATAACTACACTAAGGAATCAATTTTGCGACATTTGTACATCAATTCGAGTCAATCTAAATGTGCTTTCGATAATTTTACTGTTTCCATTTGCTTCAATTTGCGTGTACATAGTCATATTATAGACTGATATTTTTCATGACTAACAAATCGCATGGCCATTGGCGTGAAATTCTTTTTTAAAAATAAACAGGCTATTGTCACCAAGCCCGCATGGTTTTACAAAAGAAATTAAATTGTATACCATCATAAATCAGAATAATTTTTCTACATACAGTAAAATATTAACGAAAACAAACAGGTGGTCCCAGAGTTACAGGTGACTATACAGGGTCCCTAACGCTGACCGGCGGACAAAATGACGTCATATTGTTGTACACGGCGTTAGCGCTGCTCACAGGGCTATGAAATACGCTGTTTATAGTGATTCATGGTGATGAATACATTCCTGGACCACATTGTGCCACAGAAGTAAAGCGTTGGTGAGAATCGCATGTATTTTTCCGGATATTCATCGAGCATCTGGGCGAAAATCCGCACCATGAAACGTTGGTATTTTTACCATGTCTCGGTAACTGACGTCACAAACGCTCCTATGATTTCCTATGACTTCCTTATTTTTCAAAGCTGAACAATTATCTCTTAAGCATTTATGTCATTCTTAAGCTGATTAACGACTTGCAGATCTGTTTCCTTATGAGTTCAATAATTTCACCACACGATAAAGAGGACATATCATCTTGCTGTTGACAGAACTTTGTGAACTTTGTGTCTCTTGCATGGGTGGCTAGGCATTGTCGCCGCTTCTGCATGGCTTTGAATTGTTTGTGCAATACAATATTTAATATATACGTGTATATTGAAAGACCAGCATATTTGATATAATCACATTCGTACAATTTCGCCATTGCTTAACCTGAACTTTTCTAGATTAAGAATCATCAAGATATATTAGAGTATATTGGGAATAATACTCAATGAATTGGTCTGCGATTTGACAGCAGTTTTGGAATAATTAAGTCTTTATTAAGAGATGAGACAATTTGTCCAAAATGATGTGTGTTTTTCCAGAGAAACTATTCTCCAATAACTACGCACGACAGCAGCGCAATTTGTCAGATCCTTGTTGCTTATTTAAAATAGCTGAAGGACAATAACAAGTCGGACAGGGAAGAAGCAGAAAAAACAGAGCATGAAAGTACAAGCCGCAATGACTAGATGCTTGTAGAAATTAACAAGAAAAACGAAACTCAATAGAAAACAACTAAATCGCACATGGAGTAGCCTCAACTTTAAGTTGCTATACCTTGTCATATTTAGTAACCAGGAGTGAAAAGCCAGTGATACATGTACCTTTATATCTACATGTACGTAGGTTTCGTCTATGTACTCGTATGAACAATATTCGTATACAGTAAACATTGGCACAATTTACAGATCTATAAGGAAACATCCAGCCATTGTAAAGGGTTGATGTCAAGTTCTACCCAGTCACTTTACATGACGTTTTTTTTTAATTTTACCAAGCCAATTCTAATAAAAGTTTGAATATAGATATTACACTCAATTTCTTGATTCTGTTCACACGGCTAACGTTACACTATTACGCAAGTAGCGTCTAAGACGCGACACTTTGTTGCTTGCCATGAGACTGATCACCTTGGTGATCAAAACATCTTCCACGAGAATTAACATGGATTCGGAGTCCAGCGGAGTCCAGCGGAGTTCAGCGGAGTCCAGCGGTCACATGGCAAGATACATTGACAGCGTGGCCGGGCATCATGTTCACTTAGCATTAGATAGTGTTTAACCGAAATGTTTCAAAGGATGTTCGATATTATCAAGGGAAACACGCGGAGGTGGATGGTGTCTCTCCTATCTAATCACTTCCATCAACTTGTGGTCGACAACGCATCACTAAGCAGGACAAAAGTTACGCCATGTGTTCCACGATGTTTCGTAATTGGCCACACATTGTTTTATTATCTTCATCAACGACATCACTAACAACACAACTCAGTCATACAACACCTTGGATGACAGTGTCATAAACATACCCTTTAACTCCAGATGAGCGTGTATTCTTTCCCGTGGGACTTCGAACTACTAGTATGATTGGATGACACAGTTAAACGTCAAGAAATGTGCGATTATAATAATACAGCAAGAAACGGTAGTACAACTATCCAATGAACGACCAATGACCCGAATCTAAAGTGGCTCATTTATGTCATGTCGTATTTTCCCTTTTCGCCACAACAAAGCGAAAATGTAACAATGCGAAAAAATCGACTCTGTCGTAACTTTGTATTGTTACGTTTTCGCTTTGTTGTTGCGAAAATGCGAAAATACAACAAATGAAGGGCGACAATGCGACGCCAAAAATGTGTTGTGTTTTCGCCTTACATCTGTCGTATATTTTATTCTTCGTGGCGATAATGTAACAATGAGAAAAAGTCGACTTTGTCGTGTTTTCGAATTGTTTAATTTTCGCCACGAAGAAGCAAATGTACGACCGATGTAGTCATTTCTACATTACACTACATCAACTAAACTAATGTCCGTAGAGCTAACACACGTATATTTACCTACATTCTTATCAAGATCAAGCCCACATCTACCATTTACGATCCGCAGTCCCGATGTAGGTCTACGAACGTGCCTTAAATTCAACTTGGTTAAGTCAGTATTGGCTACTAGCTGCCAAACACCCGTTACCAAACCAGAAGTACTCATTAAGTACCTTGGTGTATTCAATGGAATTGGTAAATTGCCAGGTGAATATGAGATACATTTGCATGAAGATGTCACACCAGTTGTACACCCGCCACGTAAAATCCAAATCGCTATCAGAGATATAACCAAGATAGAGATATATCGCATGAAAGTCCTTTGAATTATACACAAGGTCACAAGTCCGACAGACTGGGTGGACAGTCTTGAAATAGTTGAGAAATTGAATGATTTATTAAGAGTATGTCTTGACTAAAAAGACATTAACAATGCCATTAAAAGACTACACTATCCCAATAGGACGGAATACTGCCTGAACTATGCAATTCTACAGTGTTTTCTAAGTTGGATGCTCGTAGTGAATACAGGTATGTCTAGCTGTCAGAAATGTATCCCTACTTAACAACATTCAACAGCAATGTATTACGTCTGACAGTGACAAGATCAGGGCGTAGTGTTTACATCCTCAAAGACTTACTTACTATAGAATGCATACAAATTGTTGTCTGGTGTTACATTGCAGAAATGTATTTTGAGTCAAGACATACTTTTAACGCATCATTGGTTTTCTCTATAATGTCAAACAATACAGTTATCACTGTTTTTGTCTTATTTTGTCTTATTAACATTTGACACAGTGATTCTGAATCTTTTTGATCCTGTATTTATTGACTTTATTTTTTACGCCAAAACATTTGTAACGTTTTTTACGCCAAACGCAACGTCATCTTTTATGACGTCATAACCCATGACGTTGTTTATTTCTTTGTTTATTATCATTATTGTTCCTGATGAAGACTTGAAAATACAGTCGAAACGTTGAGCAATCCTGGAGTTTGTCCTGTTTCACTTTATTTATACAAATTGTTGTGATGTACATGTATATTAATTTGTCTTTATGTTTACTATACGAATAATAATGCCTATTTTTATAGCGGTCTGAATATGCGTAATTGGATCAGACAAGACCTAACTGGAAGATCATAAATCATCAGTAACATTCCTGTGGCCAGTGAAATGTATTGAGGATCAGTTTAATGAAGCAGCATGTTATTGCTCAGTAGTGAAATGGACACTCTACTACAGTTGATTGCTGATAAGCCGCCAAATCAATTACTTGACAGATAACAGCACCCTGCTGAAGAAAGGGAGAACATTAAAAGTCATAAAATGGACATTAGGATTAATCAGTAATCTGTGAATGGGAGATCATGAATTGTGTACTTTGAATCAGGAAAGTTTGTATATAATTATTTGTTTACATAAAATGTGTTTGTATTATAAAAACGGAGATGTTTCATACGTTATATAACTAGACTACTTTGCATTTAAACAAGTACTTTTAAAATTGCATGCATCAATGAGCATAGCCTACTATCCACCCTATTTAATACTATTCCACCACTCTTAGATATCAAATGCTAGAATCAACACCTCCTTTCTCTATCATTTTACACAAAGCAATACCAATGCATTTAAATAGTGATATTTTATTCGACCAACGGTTAGAGATTTTAATTAAACTATTAAAACCGATTTTTTTTGTAATTGGTAAGTGTCATTTAGTAGTTTAGTTACATTCAATTAGTTTGTGTTAATTCGTTTGCATTAATTATTCATTCGTAAAGGTTTTGTCGTAATTATCTCGGCTTATAATTAATCCGGCAAAAAAGTCCAAGTGTTTGTGCTGTTGCAATTGATATTAGGACGTAATTTGATGTTGCGGTGTTTGAGTGTAACATTTAAAGTAAAGGAAAGAACAACGAATTACATTGTGATAATTGTTTATAAACATCTTGTTTTCGTTATGGATTAAAGGAATAGCTAACCACTAAATGTTTGTAAGGTACTGTTTTATCAAAGCGCTTAAGGAGAAACGTAAATTACGTTCAAAGTCAAATTCTTAATTATTCATTAGGACCTACACATTGGTGACAAATATGGTTTGTAGGGGTTCCTTGCTAAATAATTATTAACATTTAACAATTATACCCTTCACAACGATTTGTTATTGTGATAGTTATCAAGCATTTACATTAGAAAGTAAGTTGAAGGTTTCCGTAAGTGTATTGATAGAATAGAACCAGTACCCAAATGTTCAAACGAGACACTTAAATAAATAAAATATTGTTATTGGATTGACTGGGGTCGTGGTATGCATTTAAAAAGAGACAAATAAAACAGTGTTTTTTCTACTTGCTTTTTTTTGTTATGTTTGCTGAATGTTGCTTTCCCTGTACGATTTATTATCATATTTATGCTTTAACAAGTCTGCTTTGAAATCATGAATTGATTAGTTAATTTACGTCTCCATATTTCAGTCATAATCAGCTAGATATTATCATGACGTTTCGTAAAATTTTGAAGTTATTTTGAAGTTGGAGTTTGAATAAAAACACTATTTGATCAAGGCGAGTCACGTTTTCATTAACGTCGAAATGTCTATGAATTTACGCAAGGAAATTCGAGCGACAATTACATTTTGCAACACAGCGGTCACCTAAGAGCTGCTACAGAGAGCGAAAGGAGAACATACAGCATGTAGTGGTCTTGTGTGTAAGTGGCAAAATCAGCAGCATGGTATTGAAAAACGATACCGGGATGGGCAGTTAGGCAAACGTACTGACATCTCACGCGTCTCACACAACGTCAGTCAATTTAACATACAGCCATTATGTCTAGCTTTAATCCTTAACTAAGGTAATGTAAGATATTGTGGTAGTTATTTTTAAGCATATACAATTTTAATGTTTTTGATTATTTCCATATCAATGACATAATTTCATTTCTAACATTCATACATGTAAGATTCATGTTAGAACAATTTTATAGTTGCAATAAACAGACAGAACAGCTTGAAATTGATATTCGCTCATCGTGTGCATCCTTAAGTAACACCGAGGTGCAAAACATTCCCAGATACCTGTTGACCACATGCGCAGTCCTTGAACAGGAAGTAGAATTGAATCTAGATAGATCGAAACGATAACAAATCAACTGTTTCTCTCTGTAACTCTCGTTCTGCCTGCAGAATGTGATTAAAGTTCAACAAAGTATAAATTTACATTGAAAAAGAGATTTAATTTACATCTAGCACCGTTATAATGCTGACTGGAACATTTTTAAATACAATACAGGTGTTCCCGATCGCAATCGTCTATATCGACATCATCACGACAGGTTTGCAAGTTGACTCAATCATTGGTTCAAAGCTAACTTTGTTTCCAATGTAAGTAAATCTATCTTTCACTGAAAAACAATTCACATTTCATTCTATCTAAGTAACAAAAGTCATTAGCGTGAATTAGCTCACAGAAAAGCAAGAGGATCGGAGTAAAACAAATCATTAATGTCAACTTTACGTCTCTAATCATTGGGAACACACTGCTATCTGTCTTTGAATGGTTGTCTCTAATTGCTTCTGTTACACATATAGTTTACACAGCTAGATATCTATTCAATACTCTATATAAGGGTGTTAGACCATTCGAATAAAATGTCTGTCTGAATTTGTTTAAATTTAATCAAAGACTGTTGAAAAAGTCATTGGATTCCTTCAGGTAAATTAAATTACCTAAAGCTAGTTCCTTGCACTTAGTCCATATAAGAGTGCAGCCAGTGCAGTTATCATTTGTAATTACCCCTTTTTGGTAATTTGTTAGAAACCATGCAGTGTGTCATACATTGTGAGGGGCGGGCAGTATATTACGCCCCGTTCTGACTGTCCTGGTTTGGCATCCCGGTTAGCACCGGTTTGTAATCCGGGCATGCCATGTCTAACTGGGGAGACAACCGTAGCGGCAACGTGAACATCCGTGGTCAACCGGGACAGTCTATGATAAACCGTGATGGACCGGCTAACATCCTCAGTTGTTATAAAATACTTGATACAACCGGGAGACACCAGGAGCGATATCAAGAACAGGTGTTATACCGGGATAATGCCGGGCAGGTCCGATGCTCTACCGTCAATCTATCGTGATAAACCGTAGCACGGCGAACCCCGTTCGCGGCTGGTCGACCTCCGGTATGCCACTACGGGTTACTACAGATACCTAGAGACCTTTCCGGACAATGCCGGGTCGAGTACGTTGCAATCCGGGATGTCGACCATGTACCGTATGTCCAGGGCATCCAGGTTATTACCACCGGGTAACATCGGTGTGTCACCGGCGTACGACCGTGGTATAACGGGACGATGCCGGTGGGCATCGGAACAGCCCGGTAATAACCTGAATCACACAAGGCTTTACCGGGATCTACCGGGACGACACCGTCGTAAATATACCGTAAATATACCCTTGTAAACCGGAAATAAACCTACCCCCTCCGGGGTCAAAATGCCAAGTCATTCTTTTAGACATGCGATACACCGTAGTAATATTGGTGATAATGTGAGAATGCAATTAATTTATGTTACAAAATGTCCCGGATCAGCACGGATTACCGGCTATATCGCACCGGGATATATCGGGACCTGAACCGGGACAGTGAGAACAGCCTGACTTTAGGTTTACTTTAAATGTTCAAAAATTATTTACTTGAGTATTTCTAAGGGTTTTTACACAAAAACTTAAAATGGCTAAAATCAGACAAAAACATTTACAGGCATTTACATCAATTGTACCAGTGTTATCTAGATTTATAGAAGACATATCTCAGGTCAGTTCCTTGAAGTAAATAAACTACTTCATTCTCAACTGTCAGGTTTCCGAGCCAATTATTCATGAGAGACAACATTGACTGCTATCATTCATAACTGGATTGAAGCTATAAACAATAAATAAAACAGTAGGTACAATATTTGTGTATCTAACAAAGGCTTTTGAATTGGTCAATCACTCCAATCACTACAAATTCTAATATATACATGTTTGCAGATGAAATCAAAGCACTGAAAGTACTGATGTGTGGCGTACTGATGCCACTAAATCCAATATCGAATCCAGGTTGTATCATAAGTTTATGTCCCAGTTCTGATAAGCCCACCCTTACTCAAACATTTGTGCTGCTAAAGACACCAAGAGAACCAGCAGTTACCTGGAACTTACTTAAGTAACTATGCTGAGCATCAATGGAGGGATATTTACAAATACCATTTTTAACGACTTGGAGAATTCGACCAGTGTCAAGATAAGTGACTGTTTATTCTCCGTATGACCACGCATGTTAATTAAATGTATATGACACTCTATATTAACGTATGTAAAAGGGGTAAACATGGCGTCGCTCACACATATCGATCGGCCGATTAATGCTTTAAAAACAAGTTTTACATTTTATAAAACCTTAAAGTATTAGCTTTTAAAACAAGCTTTAATGAACAAAATCGATCGAATATTAAATTAATAATTGATGATTTTCGACCGTTGATTGAATTTTTATTTGGTATAAAACGGGATATTTTAAACTTACTTTTACGCGGAACGGATTCTTACTCGTCACCGTGGATTTAATAATTATGGTATCGTGTTGAATGTTGTCTAAAAGAGAGACATATATCTCTGCTTCATTACAAGCTTTAAATATTCAAAATCGGATAATAGATACGAAAGTTATGAGGTCTTATATAAAGCAGGGTAAAAATTGACTAGTGCGTTTAACGCTTACCGCGGTAACATTGTTAATCGGCCGATCGATATGTACGTAGAACTATTTTCCCCCACCCGCTATATATAGCATCAATGTTTGTATACAACACAATTAGGTAATCGTCGGCAATGTGCAGCGGTGGTGTGATTTACATACGTTACAGTATACGATTGAAAACCGTGGGAACTATTTTAGATTCCCGCCACCAGTGAGAACATTCTTTGGTAGTAAAAATATAGTCCGTTGCGGAATGATTTGCTATAAATATCTTCTAAAAATAAAAGTCTGATATAATTGTTGGTCTTAATATAAGTAAATGTTGGTAATGTAAACAAATCAGGTCCAATGATACGTGTAACCTGTGTTGCATGCTTGTAATATTGTTCAAATCATAGAACTATTTATTTGCCGAGGCCTAATGCGTTAAATTGGTCGTAAGCTGAAAAGTGGTAATATCATTGTGTGGCGTTTACGCCACACAAAAACTAACTATCTTAGCATATGGAAATACTTCACAAATTGCTCATGACAAATTACAAGAAAAACTAATAGATGCTGAGAAATAGTGTACAAAAAAGTCAATGTTATCAAGTGTACAAAAACTTAGATTATGAACATCTCGACCTCAAATCGTGCCCAAACCCCCTGACACACCTGTTTTAGAAAGCCAAGTAATAGAAAAAGCTATGTGGAAAAGTTATTAGATGTGCTCATTGACCTAATACCCCAATCACACGACTCTCGAATCAGCCGGAATTGGCCGGAATGAGTTGGAATGAAGAAAGAATAAACATTCGAAACACATTCCGAATGATAACTCGAATTGACCAAAATTATTACAGCTTTGTCAAAATGCCGTTGGAATACTTCAAATACCATTCAAATACAATTCTTATACACTTCGAGTATAACTCGAATACACTTCGAGTCCGCCTGGAATGATAGCGGAGATCGTGCACGCATATGTTTTCAAAATACGGTAAACACAAGCATCGGACCGTTTTGCACGGGATTATGCACGGGTTGTGCACGGGTAGTGTGTTTAATATCAGTACCTATAATGGCAGTAAGTAATGTTTCGAATATAGTCAGAATGCCGAAAGAATATTTAAAATGTAATCAGAATGTAGCCGTTCGATATTCCACCCGACACCGAATGTTTCTCGAAAGTTTTGAACATGCGCAAAATATTCGAAGTGGGCACAGGAATGGGCCGGAATATATCGAATGCACTACGAATTGACTCAACATGCAGACAGAATGTTTCGGATGCATTTCGATCATGAAGGAATACACCTCAAATTGCTATTCCTACGGCATTCCGGTTCATTCCGACGCCGTGTGATCTGGACAGTATCAATAAATACAGAGAGTTTTGAATAACAGTTTATTCATTTTTATTTTAACATGTATCTTATTTCAAACGAAATAGGTTTAGAGCATGTTAAAACATTCAAACTGGCCCGAACATATGGAATGTACTCGGAATGCAGTCGGAATACATTTCGAACATACAAGAATGTACCACGAATTGCTATTCCTACGGCATTCCGGCTCATTCCGACTCTCGTGTGATTGGGGTATAAATCTCAACTGGAAACAACAAGTCAAGACAGTATAAAGAAAATGCAACTGGTACACCTATCTTTTCTGTTATTAGGAATAAAGCCATTTGTATCAATTCCATCCCGAAAAATATTCCTTATTCCATGCATATTATCACATCTTGAGTACTGCTGCTCTATATAGGGGAACTGCAGTGGTGACCCCTTAGACAAATTACATAAGTTTCAAAAAAAGAGCTGCTAGAGTAATTCTTAATCAAGACTATTCAGCACCATTACAAGAAATTTTCATAGAACATGGATGGCTGAAATTCAGTGATAGAGTTGAATACAAAAAGTCTATATTAGTGTATAAAGCCTTGCATGATCAATCTCCTGAATACATGGGAAACAAATTTCAATACACTCGTATTAACGTCACACTTAATAAATTAACGTAATTTTCGAATATGCATATAGTATTCTACGAATGGCATAACTATTTACTATAGAATAACATTCACATCAACAAATACATTTTGATTTCGCTGAATTCGCTATAATTTGAGAGAACTAGTTTATTGGTCAGAAGTCGAAGTGGACGACATGGACATTCAAGCTTTCTTTTGGATGCCTAAACAGATTGGCTGATATCGCGAAAAAAAAGCAAAGTATGGTACTGTAATTGTTTGAATGTAAATGGCTCTCATTTTAATGTAGGAATGCATTTGCAGTTTTGATGACTGTTATGGAATACGGTGATTTCTCCAACCAACCGTTTGATCATTGAATTCTCATAATTTGTAGAATCTGTTATCGACACTTGAAAAAGAATAATTCGATAATTACATTTTGCTTTAATCGTCTGAGGATGGACTGGAGTTAATGATGTTGTTATATTGAACACCTCTCGTCGACATCGTGGGAGGGTGGTTATTTATTACCAGATATTGGAAATTACATTGAAAATAACCGAAATTGGTTTCATTGAAGCTCACTCAAAAATGTTTTATGAAAAAAATGCAAGATTATATAAATAACTTTGTTAAGCTCCTTTAAGTATCAACACACGTAATTTCGACAGTTCAACTGGTAAATTGGTTGTTTTTAACTGCGTATCAAGTTTTTCTTTTCTTAAAATATGTATCTTGAATTTGTATACTCACTATTTACGTATGAAAAAATAGTAACTTTACATACAAACATATGGATAAAACAGTACGGGTTTCAATTACTTCAAGAATGATTTCGGTGTGGGTTCATAGTAACCATTAATCGTGACTAATTTTGTTTAAATATAGGATTTGTTATATCATAATTATATTGTAATATTGTTATAGGTTCATCTGTTTTTATAAGAATATAAACTAGTAATGAATAGTTGCACGATTCAATCACCATTTTAAGTTATAGTTAGAACATATTAAGTAAATTTTAATGATTAAAAAGGGCGGAGCGAGCGAAGCGAAGCGAGGCCTTTTTAGTCATTAAAATTTACTTAATATGTTCTAACTAACTTAGAATATAACATTCTGCATTCTGATTGGCCGATAGAAATTAGCGCCAACGCAAGACGTCAAGTCAAGTCTGTTAAGAGAAAACTTTAATGATTAAATTTTCATTTAACCGCATAAATGTGGCGTTTTCATTGGCTCATAATGTAGGTTATATTCTAAGTAATATAGCATAAGGAACTTAAGGTCAAACCGGCGTGTGTACTGATATAGCAGGTTGATGCACCGACAGTTGTTAGTTGAATTATGGCTGTTATATGTCTATCTTACCTGGGGTCTTGCTTACAAAGCATCTTAGTAGAAAACTTTCCTTAAAATCTTAAATCTAAGTGTTTCAGCTAAAGAGCTACTATAATTTTATATAATCACAGAAAAAAACATGTGACGTTCTTCAATTTGCGTGAAATATCATTTTAACGTAAGTAAATGTAAGTAAACGTCAAACTTTTCAGTGTTCAACTATTTTATTTGCTAGAGGTATAGTTTCATCCCGTCACCTCGCATTGACATATGATCATATTGATAATTCTACAGCATTCTAGCATATATATATAAAGGCCTCGTGGTCAAATATGATAAAATCAGGTAATTATGTACATGTGTATGTATAACTCCTCTTCCTGCGTATAGTAATTTTATGTATTAACTGTGAATCTAATAACGTGTCCTATATACCCGACCAATGTCATTGTGATTTGATACATCTAGAAATATAATTTGGTTTGAGTGTTTGTTCATTCGACATTTCCTACACAACTATAATGAAGCTCAATTAATATGTACATAATTCTTTGATGAAGGGGTATATTCATGTGCACATGTCCGTCGGTCGGTAGACCAGATGGTTTCCGTTCAATAACCCAAGAACGCTTTGTCCAAGGATTCTCGAATTTTACATGGAGGTTGGTAATCAACCGTAGACTTTGACCTTTGTGACCTTTATTTTTTTTACTAATGGGCTGCCATGGGGTTTACGTGTTTTACAAGCATCTCTTGTTATTTTGGAAATAATATTGTGAGCAAATATATTATTGTGAGCAAAGCTATTACGGTGAGTCAATCCATTTGTTTGGTTCAATGAATAATGGTTACTGTTTTGTATTGGGGAAAATGTTGTGCAAATAGTCAAACCATACATTTAGGTTGATGATGTTTTAAAACAAACGTCTTACACTCCAGGCAAACGATATTACTACTTAGTGTTAAAATGAAACAAAGCTATATCATACAATCTGACACAAACTTCAAATAAAAAAAAAATTTCTGTTACGCATGTAAACAACTTTTTGTTGTATAGTATACAATTGTTATTGGAATCTAGTTTCCACCAACTATCATGTGCAAAAGCCTCATGTCTCTGGTTCATATTTTTGGATAGATACAACATCAACAGTGAATGTGTACATGTCATTTAATTTAAATGACGAGATCACAAAACCATATAAAACCAAATTTTACTATCCATACATAGGTGGGGGTACAACCGCCATCAGCAATATATAGCAGAGATAACGCTAAATATTGCCCCCCCCCCAACAAATATTATATTGTCGATTATTCAGAAAGTGAGAAGATATCGGATGCTCTCATCTGTTCAAAAGTAAATTGTACATCTCTCGTCCTGAAGTACGTACTACCATATGAGACATTTGACCAATGTGTATAATATTACAAATTAACTGTGACGCAGTTCAAACAATGTTGGACAATCACACCAGAACAGAATGTTAAATATATCAAATAGCCTATATGAATACGTTACAACCGAGCTTAATCAAATAAGTGACATAATAAAGACAGTATGTTATCTAATTCAAGACGAACCATATTCTAATTGCGTACAGATAGAATCTCAGATGAAAGTCATGAATATTCAATCGAATAAAAAACCGGAAACTTTTAGTTTTAAATAGGAAAGAACTTTAATTTTACACCGATACCAAATTTGTACACAGATAATGATATTTTTTAAACCACTGGTTCCACCTTAAACCAATAAAATGTCATATGTATCCGGGTTTATTTCGCGCGTTTTACATATCCGCTGTTTTCGCGGGGAGTTAAAATTTCTAACAATGCAAAGCAGCGTACACATGTAGTAATATTTCCTCACTTGTACACGTCACCGTGAAAAGACATTCGAGAAAAATTAAATAAATAATTTAGTGGAAAATAAAACACCAGTCAATCAGGGATATTTACACTGCGAGCATATGATATACTTGTAACCCGATCATACGGTATCCACTTAAACTGAATATAATTCCATAATAATACTTATACTCGGCGAGTAATTCCTATGTGACTTTGAACCAAACCTTGGGTATATTAGAAGACATAAATATAGGGACCTTGAGAATATGGATTAAATTCCAGACCGCAACACAGCAACTATGAAAAACTATTGTATACCGGCTGTTATACAATGGTTTGGAGTTCAGGGCTGGTATTCACAAAGCATCTTAAGTGAAAACTTAAATATTTTGACTTAAGTCAATAATTTGGGAAGCTCATATTTCCCACAATTTGAAAAAAAATCCATGTTTTCTTAGTGAATATAATAGCTGTTTACATTATGCTTCAAACTATGCAATATATTAAGCATATTGATTTTCTTGCTTAGCTGATACACTTAAGAAAAATATAAGATTTTAAGAAATTTCTAAGTTTTCTGCTAAGATGCTTTGTGAATACCAGCCCTGGTGCGTAGGAATTAACCACGAAGGCCGTAGGCGATATACGACGTTTCGATTTGTTCTTTGTCTATATAGGCAAAATCGCCGGTCATGTTAGAATGATACATATTAGGAATACAGTTCAGTTCTAATCCAACATTATGTTTCGGGTCATGTACTAGTGTACCATCCTTATTCAATCTTTATATCAATCCGACATGTGCCGTATACAACCTGAATAGTCCAGCATTTACAGTACATTCAAAATTTCTATAGATATAGTTCGCCGGAGATAACTCTAGCCTTTGTTTACAAATAAAAATCTAAATTAAATACATTTTCGATATTCATTTATGTTCAATATTGTGCATTTACACGTTTAATGACATAATCTTCAAATCTACAATAATAACTTGCGGTCAGTCGACAGTGCAGTCTTTATAATTGGCTTGTGTTTGTTTATTGATAAGGCTAGAGTAATCCCCGGCGAACTATACCATGTGACAATGTTTAGTACATACGGAATAAATATATATATCACTTACCCTTAATGTTGAATGAGTATCCAATGTATAGCTAATTACTAATTACTGTGTGATGTTACTAATTCCCTTAGGTTTTGTAATCATTAATTAGCACTTGCACTAACAAAAACACACCAAAACGTCGTCGTATAAATATACCATATTCCTGACTGATGCAAACTCAGTAAACTGTTGCCAAATTGATTGTTAATTCACAAATATTCATTGCGGGTCGTTGTTTACAATGTTAAATGATTATAAAATGACGGCGCGGAACAGTGCCCGTATATGGATGCTTTAGTCATTAAACACGTTCTATTTATAAAATGTATTTGAGCAAAATGTTTTCTCAGGTTATGAATGGTTTATTTATAAATATCTTCATTGTAAAATCTCATGTTTTATTTCCCTGTCTGATGAATGAAATCTATTGATGTTCCGAGATATGAAAGGGCCCGAGCTCCTATAAAATTTCTATAATTGAATTATACTACTCAACGAAAGTTAGTCGTGCAACTTTAATTTAATATCAGCATGCTTTGAATTAACGATGTTGTTAAATCGTTATCAAGATATAACGTCTGACTTCAGCAATCTGTAAGCGTTTTAAATTACGGTAAACTTTATTCAATAGGTTTGTTTCGTAACCAACGATACGTTTGATTTTCCAATATCGATTTACATTTTATGGGCGTGAGTTTACAATACAAGCGTTAGATGAAGTGCAATTTGGCCGTTTTAACGACATGGAGTACAATCTATAGTGGGATTGTGCAAGTTGTTTTCAAAAGCATTTTATTCTTCAAATTGAAATTTGTTGGATACAGTAAGCATAGTATTATGATGTAGGCTACTACATTTACCCTTGAAGTTAAACAAATCGTAAATACTAATAAAGAGAACTAATTGAAGCATGACATCACTTTCATTGCAAATCTTGCTCGTTGACAAACACACAAACTGTCAAGTGGTACTGGCTAAAATGTACATCATTCTTACAATATAACTCCAGGGAACAAACCCTACCATTTTCCTACTTTCGGTTTGCAAGGTCATTGCTAGTTTTGCATTACAAGTTCATATATATGTTTCGTAATTATTTCTTTGTAAGGGTTTTGTCCTGATACTATTGACAATGTTTCCAACAACAAACTTTGACTTTAATGTTATGTCGACTTTGTGTTTGTGAACGAGCAAGAATCATGCTTCGATAAATTTGCTTTTTTGTATTTATTTTAAATTTGTCTAACCTCACGAGTAAATATAGTATATCATAATACAATGCTTATTTTATCCAACAACTTAAATTTGACGACAAAAACACTTTTTATGGAAATTACACACTACACTACAAATTAGACTCTAACCCCCCCCCCCTTAAACTCTGAACTATTTGTGAACGAAGGACCCAGGTCGTTAATGGTTAATACGACATTATCGTGATATGATTTAAGGTTTTGACTTCAATTGATGCAAAAGTACAAATTAAGTTCTTAAGACTTTTGATCAAATCTGCATAATAATTTCTGAGTTCATTAGCCTTAAAATAACAAGACGCCGTTCAATCTGATTATACGATGTTATCATCAATCGAAATCAATCTTATATACTAATATATAAAAACGAGAAGTTATTCAATCTAAGGCTGATTAGATAATGACAAGATCGTAAGGGAATCACTGGTCAATGACGTATGATATACTTTGTGTAACTTTTGCTCAGACATACTACAAGGCTTGTTGTATTCGCGAGTGGGTTTTTTGCGTGTTTGTTCGCGAATTCATAATCTTGCTGAGGATTTTAGATGTAGATCTGACTATATGCGTGCAGCGAGAAGTACTTAAAATATTTCACGAAACTTTCTTGTCGCGAAGAACTTAGAAATGGTTTTGCACAAATTGTTCATGGCGCGAAGTACTTAACAATAATATACATGTATGTTGAAAGGATTGTTTTGGCTCATTTCCGAGTTGTTACACAAATGCTGACATGATTCAATATACTAGTACATTAATTGTCAGGTCAGTAATATTATAAGTCTGCTAATCATGTTGTATCACATGAAGTGTCCGTACAATTCACAATATTCACAATGTAAGCTCAAATCCCATGTAAAGTGTATTTCCCATTCGTTCACAGTATAATGTCGATTTTTGTCAATCACATGTGAAAGGGGATAATGTCCGTCGCTTTGTTACCCGTTTGACATGCGCTATTTAAACATATTTTTGTTAACTTCATATTATATGTGACTCTCGGTTTTTGTACAATTTATCAGTTATATATTATACCGAGGTCAGTTCACCTTAATACCCGATTTCCTAGAATTTAATATTAAAACAAGTACTTACTTGTTCATTTACAAGCAGTTGACAACAACTTATCAACATACATTGTACATGTAATGTTGAAGTACATAATACCACATGTAGCCACTATCACTCAGCCTTATATCGAAACGATCATGTGATAGTGTATAAAAGAAAGAAACAATTAATTGTGTGAAGTATATTTGGTGTCGCGTATCAACCGCAAGTTATTTGTTGCACAAAATGATTCAGCATTGTTCGCAAAGTTTCATCATCTCATATTGCAATAGGTATGTGGGTGAACTATGTACTGAGTGTACATACAGTTTTTGTATCGTTTAGAAAACTTCAATATGACTGAAGTATTAAACATACCATTGAAATGAAATCAGAGACCCTGTTATAGCTTGTATCTTTCATGTCCTATGTTTTCAAAACGATTTATTAGTTTAATTCACTCGTGTGAAAAAATGTAGAGTGTAACTTGCTGCCTCACATATTGGGCTAATTTTTTGCATGTCGTAATTTCCCTACCTAACGAAGAATTAATGTAATAGAAATCCACTGACAGTAGCTTTATGAAAGATTCATGGCAAATAAGCAATATAAAACACTCTTGGGATCGCGCACTCGGTAGTTGTTCTTTTAAAATTAACGCAGATTTTCCGTCCAACATACTTTGTGAATTATTTAATTCCCATGTGTTCGAACTAGAAACATCAAACACCTACAGCTTAAACATCAATGAGGTATTCGGTTCGTTTTGCAATTCGTTTTCATCGTCTGCAAAACAAAATGTCAGACAATTTTAAAGGATAGTAGTATTAATTCCATAGGGTATTAATATCCTATAGAATTTTGGATGTAACCACTAAAATAAATACAAAATGTCGATGTTTCACAAGTTATTTTAAATTCCGATGTGAGTGTGTATAGCATATGTACAGGCAACTATAACAAAATTACGCGAATATTTGATTTTTTAAAAAAGTTTGCACCTTGATAGCCGAGTGGTAAAGCGTCCACTTAAAGTGCGCGATGTCTCGTATTTCATCCCATGCCGTGACATACCAGCTGATAATAAAAAATCGGTCAGGGAAGGCAGCAACCAACTTAAACAGCCGCGCACATAAAACAGAAATTACACAGACCACAATCGCACGACACAACGCCCAACGCACAACTGAATGGGACAAGAGCGTTACAAGAAAGGCATCACGATCGAATACGTTGGGTTGTCATCCATTAATAATAAAAGGCCACATCAGCACTGATTTTATTTCTAAGCGGAATCTTCACATAAGCTGTATAATGCCAAAACGTCTCATTCCTAACTTAACTTTTGAGCAAAAACTGTTTTAGTAGCAGTGACCTTGACCCAAACAGCCTAATTTTCATTCACAAAGTGCGCCTTTATACCTATACAGCAAACTTCAATCCAATACATGTATCATCACCACTTTCAATCTCAAGGAGCAATTTTATACAAGCTATCAATGCAGCAAGTCTCATTTATAAATAAAGTGATAGAGCCAAAACAGAGTTTCTATTTTCTCATTCCTAATTAAACTCATTGAACAAAAACTGAATTTTTAATTTTTGTAACAGTGACCCTTGAACCTATCGGCCCCACTTTTCAATCATAGGCGGTATACCTACATCCTCACATAAACTACTAATACAGTAAGTTTCATCACAATATCTCATTCCTAACTAAACTTCTCGAGCAAAAACGGATTTTCTATTTTAGTAACAATGACTCTGACCTTGAACCAAGAAGCCCCACTTTCAAACATAGGAGGCATTCTTACATCCTTACCCAAGCTATTCATAAATTGGATGATACAAACCAACTTATTAAGTCTTCTTCAGGAAAATCATTGTAGAAATAAGTAAACAACGTCATGAGTCAAGATACACAAGCTACGAGAGGTGTATAACTTATATTTAAACAGAATTGAACATCCAGTACGTTCATGAATTTCACAACGAAATCGAATGTATTCATGTGATACAAACAACCGTTGTAGAAGTACATGTAATATCCTTAGAACAAAAACAACTTTGGTATAGAGGGTGTTGATTTTGCATTTAAGGCCAAATACCGCCAAGTGCTGATGATTGCAATTCCCTTCCCTAATGGACGTTTCAATGTTTTACAGATTTAAATTATAGTGGTACTTTATCAGGATACTTCGGTATCCACAGTTTGGGTATAATATAAAATCCCCTGTCTAATTCATAAGGTATTTCATGACTATATGACATGTTTTGTAGGGCGACAGGTAGTTCAGTATTGGTGAAACAGCCTGTCTTTGTCATGTCACCAGGAAAAGGACGTGTTGTCGAAACAAAACCTTTAGACCTTTTGCATAAATAAACTATGCGTTCACTTTTGTCCCCATTTCAATTATTTTGAGTTCCGCTTTTTCATAATTTCAAACACAAGATCATGTCATGAAAGCGGCCGCAAACACACCAAGCTTAACTAACTCAAACTTATGCCTATCGTCATGACTCCGTCTAATATGGCAGAATATGTCTAAGATAAAACATTAACTGGAATTGTTTTGTCCAAGACTTAAAACAGTTTGAAGATGGTATGAAATATCGGAACATATTGGTAGGTGTAGTTTTTTTTGTTTTTGACGTCATGTATATCCTTAGTATTCCACATTATTACACCAACTTTGTTGTGTTTTTGTCTCCCGTCATTTAAATCTAATCATGTCATCCTAATTTACGTACAGTCGTATATACACTGTGTGGTTGTTTGTATATATTGGCAACCTACACTTAACAGTACGTACGTTGTTATAATAACGTACATCCTAACGGGGACCATGGAGTGTTTAATACTTCCTTAAATACTTGTAGCTTAGACATCGAATCACGATTCACAGTTAAGCTGCAACTAAGTTACTAGTAAGCTGTTTAACCAAACATGTCTCACAAGTTGTAAATCATTTGCTTGCATTAATTTCATACAAAAATTTTAGTATTACCGCTTTACAAAAGAACATAGGATATCAGGTGATTTCGTAAAATAGCTTGGAAGCAAGAGTTGTCTCTTTTAAAAATATCTGCACCACTGTCAGATATGGCATCCACCTTTTTCAAAAGCCTGAATGTCTATATTATTCGAAAATACATATGGAACTGTTCTACCAGATGGGGTAAATGTAAATTGAAATTCTGGTCACCAGCTCTTAGACTATGAACTTAAATATTTGTGTTGCTAATTTGGGGTGTTGTCGCCACAGGTACATGTCAAAACAATAAACGTAAATATTCCAGTACTTCCAAAATAAACGTTACATTACATACTTAAACCTAAACTTTTTTACACAACATAGCACAACAAAGCGCAGTTAAATGTTGATTATTTCTTTATTAGCAATCTAGGTGAAAATCGGGAGAAATGCAATAAAGCTCAAAATGTGAGGCTTACTCGAAACGGCACAAATCGCAAACGGCTGTCCACTATCATTTTCGCAAAGCTCGGCCAAGATAAATGAAAGTTATGATACTAAACGCAGAAATAAGTTGCGCCTTTTGCAAAATACAATTATACACGGACAGAATAAAGGTACAATGTAAAATGCGTCTTTTTGAGCGATTTCATAAACGCAGCGATACACGTAACAAAAACTCGTGTTGTTAAAGGTTCCAATAAAGTAATAACTAAGGAATGGATTTCGGGGGGGGGAACAACGTTGTCTGGTTAAGCAGTTGTGACACCTGATGTCATAATAGTTTCGTTCGTTTCCGTTTAGAGAATTCAGAATGGAGCGAACAAAGGACAAAGTTAAAAAGCGACACTTTTGTATTTTTCGAATGCTATTTTCAATTTGCTCTTGTTTAAAGTTTTATAACTTAAATATGTGTGTGTGTATGTAAGTCATTTTCACTAAAGAATACGTTGTTTCCAAAGATTTGGTTGTACAAAAATTGATTCAATATCATACAAAAATGAGTCTTTTCTCTTAAAGATTTGGTAGCGTCTACAAAGTGTCATAAAAGACAGAAATAAAGTGAATTTCTAAATGTACCATGTTTGAACGTATAAAAAATTGAAAAACTGAAGAAAATGAGGGAAATAAATATGCTTTTATCGTAGAATAAAAATAAAGAATTTCAAATAGATTGAATAATAAAAAAAGGTATTAACGTTTTTTTCTTGCGTAGGTACATACATGTCCGATAACCGCAAATTAATACCAATTAAGACGTCGGCGGTTATTCCAGTCATTATGTTATTATGCATTTAGTATAATATCATGATTAGGAATAGTGATTTTTCACTTGAATGTGCATCCTTATCAATCGTATTTCGTACGGACGCTCACGTTTGTTAAAAAAAACTCGATGTCAAAAAGCGTTATACTTTTCTTCGTGTTTACGTCAAAACATCGGCATTGATATAAGGTCGATGCATTATTTGGCGTTACCGTGCAGTAAAAGGCTAATAAATATATTGTTTGAAAAGGAAACAAGAACATTAGTAGATTCGATTGTTAAACATGTACTTTATGTCTCCCCTGGAGTTATATATATTATACAATAATAGCATATGATAGATTTGCAATAACGTTTTATTCGTCTCCACATGAACCAGTCAAGATAATATTGGCTCTCTTAGAACAGCGGGTATAAGATTAAAGCGGAAATACATCACAGACTCATACATATCAATATCCTTTCAGTTATTCACGTCAATAAAAGGGTCAATTAACTGTAAGGGATTTCTCGTGTATGTATTTATATCGTCATGAAATAAGTTTTGAGATAATATAGAATGTATGTACTTACTGAATAAATCAATTGATATGAAAGAAAGTCTTTTCTTTATAGCTACATGGACTTGGGACCGTAAAATGCGAAACATTGTGTAATAAAACACTTTATGAGATCCGAATATTACTGAGGTATTTTATAGGAAATTTGTTACAACAAAGATATAAATAGAAACATATTTGTAGTTTGAACGAGTGGTTCTAATTAGCGTAAAAATATCAGGATAAAGATATAAAATACAATTTATAGACATAATAGTGATGTGTTAGTATTAGAGGTATGTAGATAAACAATTATATGATATATTGTTTTGTAAGTCTTAACACAAACAGTCTGCCATTCATATGTAACAAGCAGTCTGTCGGTCATATGTAACAAGCAGTCTTAACACAAGCTGTCTGGTGGTCATATTTAACAAGCAGTCTGCCATTCATATGTAACAAGCAGTCTGTCGGTCATAAGTAGCAAGCAGTCTTAACATAAGCAGTCTGTCGGTCATATGTAACAAGCAGTCTGTCGGTCATATGCAACAAGCAGTCTTAACAGAAGCAGCATGTCGGTCATATGTAACCAGCAGTCTCAACACAAGCAGTATGCCGGTCATATGTAACAAGCAGTCTGTCGGTCATATGTAACAATCAGTCTTAACACAAGCTGTCTGGTGGTAATATTTAACAAGCAGTCTGCCATTCATAGGTAACAAGCAGTCTGGCGGTCATAAGTAACAAGCAGTCTCAACACAAGCAGTCTGCCGGTCAAATGTAACAAGCAGTCTTAACACAAGCGGTCTGTCGGCCATATGCAACAAGCAGTCTCAACACAAGCAGTCTGTCGGTCATATGTAACAAGCAGTCTCAACACAAACAGTCTGTCGGTCATATTTAACAAGCAGTCTCAACACAACCAGTCTGTCGGTCATATGTAACAAGCAGTCTCAACACAACCAGTCTGTCGGTCATATGTAACAAGCAGTCTCAACACAAGCAGTCTGCCGGTCATATGTCACAAGCAGTCTCAACACAAGTAGTCTGTCGGTCACATGGAACTGTATTTTATTCTTATCGCATCATTTAATTTTCATCGGTCATCTTATAATTATAGCATTTGTCACATTTGTCGAGTGCCGCAGAAAAACTAACAACAGTAAATTTCATAGAATAACCACTCACTATAACGTTTGTTATAGAGGTGCCTACCACAGTATGGTCACTCACTGTAACGATTTATAAAGAGAAGTCTACCACAGTGTGGTCACTCACGATAGTATCACCCACAGAAGTGTCGCTATACAACTGCAGCGTCATTCACAGACGGACCGCTCACAACAGTTGGATTCATAACGGTGTCACTCACAGTAGCGTCTCTCCAATTAGATTAATAGGGTTACTCCTTGTATTGTCACCGACAGCAGGGACACTTACTGTAAAGCCCTCAAAGTATGATCATTCACGGTAGGTTCACTCACAGAAGGCAACTTGCAACATGGTCACTCACAGACAAATCATTCACAGTAGGGTCACGCATAGTACGGTCACTCACAGACAAATTATTCAATGTAGGGCCAAACATAGTACGGTCACTTACAGACAAATCATTCATGGTAGGGTCATACATAATACGGTCACTCACAGACAAATCATTCATGGTAGAGTCATACATAGTACGGTCACTCCTAGACAAATCATTCATGGTAGGGTCATACATAGTACGGTTACTCACAGACAAATTATTCAAGGTAGGGTCATACATAGTACGGTCACTTACAGACATATCATTCATGGTAGGGTCATACATAGTACGGTCACCCACAGACAAATCAATCATTCATGGTAGGGCCATACAATGTACATAGTACGGTTACCTACAGACAAATCATTCACGGTAGGGTCATACATAGTACGGTCACTCACAGACAAATCATTCATGATAGGGCAATACATAATACGGTCACTCACAGACAAACCATTCCCAGTAGGGCCATACATAGTGCGGTCACTCACAGAAGAATCATTCCAAGTAGGGCCTCACATAGTACGGTCACTCACAGAAGAATCATTCACAGAAGGGTCATACATAGTACGGTCACTCTCAGACAAATTACTCACAGTATGCTAACTTAGACTAGTGACTCTCACGGCACCGTCGCTCATAGTATGATCCGACAGCAGGGTTACACACACTATGACCGCCTACTGTAAGGTCTCTAACCAATGTGACACTCACAATATCGCCACTCACGGTAGGGTCACTCACTGTATGATCTACTAACATCTTAATAGCTCACAGAAGGTCTGTGTATGTATATAAGTTGTCGTACAAAAGTGTTGAATAAATACATTCATGTCGTATTTATTGGTATACAAGAGAACGAATGATCTCCTGACCTTCATTCCAGAAAAGTATTAAACTTCAATTTTGACATAAATAAAGTGGTTGGTATCGTTTGATTTGTCCCGAAAAGCTCTACAATATAATCTAACTTATATTTCTGTAGCACTAACGTGAAGAGGGTAGATAGCTGTGCCGCAAACGTCTAACTTGCCGATATTGAGATGAAGTCAGATCCACAAGCGAACAACTTTTCAGTGTCTGCGAAGGAATCTGACATTGACAGTGCTATACAATGTGTCAGAGGCATGTTTGCTATGAACACATTATTATACTAGATTGCAAGTTCTGGGGCCTTGCATCATATGATCAGGCGAAAGGCAGCCACGGCCGGCTCGGGACTTAACAAGTCGAAGGACTTGGAAAATCATGCATGGAATGTTCTCCCCGAATTTGATAAAAACCGAACATTTCAGCTGAATCAGATTTTTTCTAAGATATTGTGAGGAAATCACAAAAGATTAGTGGGTACAGTCCTTAGTCAGAGACGGGTACAAACTATAATTCGAAAACTTTCCAAATTTTAACGGCGTAAAATTAACAAAACAACCTCCAAAATTCTATTACAGGAAATTCATACCGAGAACCATGTTTTGTAATTAAACCCGTAAATGTGAACACATGGCATATTGGATGATGACATTGATGAAGGCACACAGATAGTGAAACGTATTACTCCCAATACACAATTACATATAGCATGTATATTATACTATTGTGTAATGATCAAAAACAAAAGTAAAAATACTAAAAAGATCATCTGAGAATATAACTATGTATGTGCCATTCTAGTCGATAAATATGTTATGCATTCTTTCAAGATAAGATGTTCATAACACCTACCGTATATGAATTTACTAAAACGGATAAAGGAATATATTATTCATAGTGTTCATTAATTTTCTTAATTTTTAGTTAACGACATGTACAGTCAGACCACACGGTATTACATTCGTTACCCATTGATATCCTTTAAAATGAACGTTTGGTTATTTCAGGAACAAATTATGTCGTTTCGACGGTAATACATCGCAGTTTTGAAGTAAAATAGCGAGAAAAATTACGTATAACGGCAAAGAAATATGATAAATGGGCTCCGATAGTGTGATAAAAGCTCATTAACCCCCTCCATTTACATGACTTATTCCGGTAACCTAATGTTTAACTCGTCACGATGGATAGAACTATCATGACCATGTAGCTCAATGGTTTACTTGCGGCATCCAAAGTTTGTATTCCAGGAAAATATGTTCATTAACCATGTTAACAGGATTATAGGAGAAATCTAGGCTTAAATTGAGGAGGAAAATGTTCAAACATGTATAAAAGACATCAAAAACATGTCAATTTCTCATTAAGCAGTTTTCATGAAAAAAAATAATTAGATGATTAATAAGGTGGGAGAAATATAGATTGACAGAGACTCGACTAAGTAAGATATGCTAAAGTCACATTTGCCCTACGAGCTCCTTACGAGCTCCGTGCGAGTTGATTTTGGCAAACTCGCACGGCGTACGGACATCGAAGACTCGTACGAGCATCGTACGGATTTTCTTAACTCGTACGAGCATCGTACGGATATCGCACAAGTGTGCTTCTATAGATTGATAAATTCGTACGGATACCGTACGAGCTTTGTGACCGTAGCAATAGCCTCGTGTTTCCGGTCTCTACATGTACCGTTAAATTGTAAGTGTTTGAATCGTCAGACACCATTGCTGGTATATTATTCGCAGAAAGTTACAAATATATTAAGTCATCCATCCCAGAGGTTTATAACATTTCGATGCTGATCAAGGGAAATACGCTACACATGCTTTAATTTGTTTACTCAAATGAAGAGGACGCTCTTCCAGGACGCGACCACGCAGCGATATTCTCATCTCCCGCTCTATCACAAGCATTTTGAGACGGTTAGTTCATGCAAATACATAGTACTTACAAGTGACTACTGGAAAAGGAGAAAGCCATTCTTCGTAAAATCGGTATAACGCAGCAATCATGTTTAGTACTAGAAGAAAATTGCCGTGATAAAACCAGCAATATCTGTCACACGGTGCCCGTTCTCGTGTCGATTAAATAAAATTTGACCATATAGTAGATTGATCGAGAATTGGAGGAATGTGTGAGATCGAATGAATTGCTGACAATACTTGCTTATAATTCCAACAAAGGGTAACAAATGTACAGCACCAGGAAGCATTAGACACATTACAAATGTCTGTTCCGTAATGGCAAACGTCAATCGTTTATAGTTGTTGACTGTAAGGCCATAATGCATAGCCCGACCCTAGAACACCAGATATATAATGCAAATAGGATATTAAACATTTTCTGATCTAGTTTGGGATCGTTCACATTGAATGATGAAGTGATTGGGTGCCAATTCGGGTGACATTTGCACATTTTTCTTTCTTTCATTAATCGACTTCTAGTATGTGAATAGATAGGAATGATTATTCGCATGTTGGATCTATGAGGGTAATCCATTAGACCAGTACTGTATAGAATGGCAATTTATTTGCGATTGTTTTGAGAATATAGGACATGTATTTCAAAGTGCGCGTAATTCAGATCAATATGTTAGTTCCAATGTAATAGTGACTATGATTCAAGAATTCTAAGCTGTACTTTGTTGATTGTTGTGCATGGGGTGATACAAGGTTCATGAAAAATGCTCTGAAATATTTATTACATAAAAACCCAGAGTTACATATGATAACAGGTTAACGAAAATATGTTTAGTTATTATACCTCACGTGACCTCTCAATGTATTTTCACCATATACCTTCCGTGTGATATTTTGTTCGATCAATATGTGATATTTTGTTCGACCTCTACTAGTTTAAACGAGGCTGAGATATCTATAGAAATTTGTACTATTTGAGTCCGGAAAACACCCTGCTAGAGAGTATCCGTGTGCTATTTACATGTATATGTTTGGGTATGTTTCACATGCTATTTTTAGTAAATCTTGTCGATTTTAACCGTTGAAACTGACTGAATATTTACTAAAAACAGCACAAAATCATTAGGGTGACAGTAAATAATACCATTGAATATTGAATGGGCGAAAAATCGGGGGTATCAAAACTCTCTATTTTGTGACATAATTTCTTAGGCCTGTGGTATATTCCTAACACAAATTGAATTCAATCCTTTTTTGGACAATGTCAACGTGGGGAATCAACTGAAAATGAAGAAATGCTGATAGAACAAAGTAGGCAAGCATATCTTTTGCGTAGAAGATAAGTGTTATAGACTTATACAATGACGAAAAAAGATTAAAACCCAGAGCATTTTCCCGGTATTAGTTGACTACACCACGTCGATAAGTGCATATAGAAATAATAACTGGACTCAAATTGATATAGAAAGAACATAATGTCGCTATAGTAAATTGTCCATGGTATAGGATGAAGAAAATGTGTAAGATCAGTTCTACTGTAATACCACGGTCACAAATGCTATCCGACCGCCACCCAATCTTAAAAATAGTTTTAAGTCATTTTGACATAAGAGGGGTGATCAATATATTCGAGAACTTTAATATTGGTCCTAGAATATTGAAATTCCAAGAGCATGTTGACATATTTTTTGGATGATTTACTTTTGCAGCCTTATTGACAAAAATGAATATCTAGATGTTCTCGAATAAATTGATCATCCTCGTATTGATTACTGCATGATGCCTAAACATCGACATAATCTGGAAAACATCGGATACATGTCCGCGTGATTTGTGACCTAAGGACTGACTGTACGTACATGTACTTGTTGGGTTTGTAGCCCGATGAAACAGTCGTGCTCTTTTAGACCTCCTTCACCAAACTCGAAAAGTCCCAACACAGTTCGGAATATTCCAACATTCAGGCAGTGCCACCGGATTTTGACTATGTCCATCGCATTTCGTACATTTCCACCGTAGTCCAATCTGCACCAGGTCTTCGTATGTTATATTAATTTATTCAAACACATAATTATTGACAGCTACGTCAATCGGCTCGATCGTTTCATTTCAAATATAGAAAATACTCTGATAGAAAGATAATTTCAATATCATATGAACTTCAAAGACTAAAAACGACGTTTTCATGCAAAGACAAAGTCAAAGTAACACGATGTCTTAATGTATCAGACACAGTCAAAGTAACATGACATATATATATATATATGCGTGGGTGGCTAGGCATTGTCGCTGTTTCTGCATGGCTTTGAACTGTCTGGGCATTACAATATTTGATATATACGTGTATTTTGAAAGAGCAGAATATTAGATATAATCACATTCGTACTAATTCGCCATTGCTTAACCTGAACTTTTCTAGATGAAGATTCATCAAGATATATTAGAGTATATTGGGAATAAAACTAAATAAATTGGTCTGCGATTTGACAGCAGTTTTGGAATAATTAAGTCTTTATTAAGAGATTAGACAATTTGTCCATAATGATTTGTGTTTTTTTCAGAGAAACTATTCTCCAATAACTACGCACGACAGCAGCACAATCTGTCAGATCCTTGTAGCTTTTTTTCAAAAATTAGCTAAAAGACAATGACAAGGCGGAAAGGTAAGAAGCAGAAACAACAGAGCATGAAAGAACAAGCCGTTATGACAAAAATGATGTAGAAATTCACAAGAAAAACTTTTACTTTAAGTTATTGCTATACCTTGTCATATTTAGTTACAGGGAGTGAAAAGCCAGTGATACATGTACAATTAAATCTACATGAACGTATGTTTCGTCTATGTACTCGTATGAACACTATGTGTATGCAGTAAACATGGCATTAATTGGCACAATTTACAGACGTATATGGAAACATCCAGCCATTGTTAAGAGTGTATGTAAAGCTCTATCCGGTCACCTGAAAAACGTCAAAAAATGTGCATTTATAATAATGCAACAAGACACGACAGTACAACTACCAATTGAACTACCAATGACCCGAATATATGGGGGCTGATTTATGCCATGTCGTATTTTCACTTTTTCGCCACATTATAGCGGAAATACGAAAATGTAACAATGCGAAAAAGTCGACTTTGTCGTATTTTGTTATTTTAATTATACATGTGTTTTACAAGATACAAAATAATGTTAACATTTATTCAGTATCAAAGTATTCGTGTGATCAAACATTTTTTTTCATACAAACTAATTACTTACATTTTATTTTGTGTTTAAAAGTTTAAACCAACTCAAAACTATAGTACTTTTAACACTGAATACAGCCCTTCTTTACATTGCTTGACCGACCTTTAGCAGACAGCATTGATGACGTAGTCGTGAATCCCTCCTGTAGGACGGAATACTGCATGAACTATGCAATGCTAGGGTGTTTTCTAAGTTGGATGCTCGTAGTGGCTACAGGTCTGTCTAGCTGTCAGAAATGTATCCTAATTATCAACATTTAACAGAAATTAATAGCGTCTGACAGAGACAAGAGCAGGTCCTAGTGTTACCATCCTTAAAGACTTACTTACTATAGAATGCATACAAATTGTTGTGATGTACATGTATATTAGTTTGTCTTTATGTTTACTATACGAATATGTGCCTATTTTATAGCGGTCTGAATATGCGTAATTGGATCTGACAAGACCTAACTGGAAGATCATAAATCATCAGTAACATTCATGTGGCCAGTGAAATGTATTGAGGATTAGTTTAATGAAGCAGTGTGTTATTGCTCAGTAGTGAAATTGACTCTCTACTACAGTTGATTGCTGATAAGCCGCAAATCAATTACCTGACAGATAACAACACCCTGCTGGAGAAAGTGAGAACATTAAAAGTCATAAAATGGACATTTGGATTAATCAGTAATTTGTGAATGTTTGATCATGAATTGTGTTCTTTGAATCAGGAAAATTTGTATATAATTATTTGTTTACATAAAAATGTGTTTATATTATAAAAACGGAGATGTTTCGTACGTAATATAACTAGACTACTTTGCATTTAAACTAGTACTATTAAAATAAGCATAGCCCACTATCCACCCTATGTAATACTATTCCACCACTCTAAGATATCAAATGCTAGAATCAACACCTCCTTTCTCTATCATTTTTCACAAAGCCAATGCATTTAAATAATTATATTTTATTCGACCAACGGTTAGAGATTCTAATTAAACTATTAAAACCGAGTTTTTTGTAATTGGTAAGTGTCATTTAGTAGTTTAGTTGCATTCAATTAGTTTGGGTTAATTCGTTTGCATTAATTATTCATTCGTAAGGGTTTTGTCGTAATTATCTCGGCTTATAATTAATGCGGCAAATAAGTCCAAGTGTTTGTGCTGTTGCAATATTGATATAAGGACGTAATTTGATGGTGCGGTGTTTGAGTATAACATTTAAAGTAAAGGAAACAACAACGAATGACATTGTGATAATTGTTTATAAACATATTTTTTTTCGTTATGGATTAAAGGAATAGCTAACCGCTAAATATGCGTAAGGTACTGTTTTATCAAAGCGCTTACTGAAACACGTAAATAATGTTCAAAGTCAAATTCTTAATCATTCATTAAGACCTACACATTGGTGACAAATATGGTTTGTAGGGGTTGCTTGCTGAATAATGATTAACATTGAACAACCCTTCACCACGATTAGTTATTGTTGAATAGTTATCAAGCGTTTACATTTGAACGAAAGTTTATGTTTTCCGTAAGTGTACTGAATAGTACCAGGACCCAAATGTACACTTAAATGAATAATTCATTTGTAATTCGATTGACTGGGATCGTGATATGCATTGGAAAAGTGACAAAAACAACAGTGTTTTTATTATTTTCGTGCTTTATGGTTTTTGTTATGTTTTGCTAGATGCAGCTTTTGTTGGATATTGCTTTCCCTGTACGATTTATTATCATATTTATGCTTTGACAAGTCTGCTTTGAAATCATGGATTGGTTAGTTCATTTACATCTCCATATTTTAGTCAGATTACAGAAAAATATTATCATGTCATTTCGTAAAATTTTGAAATTATTTGGACGTTGGTGTTTGAATAAAAAACATTTTAATCAAGGCGGGTCACGTTTTCATTAACGTCGAAATGTCTATGAATAAACGCAAGGAAATTCGTGCGACTATTACATTTTGCAACACAGCGGCCATCGAGAGAGCTGCTACAGAGAGCGAAAGGAGAACATACAGCATGTAGTGGTATTGTGTTTAAGTGGCAAAATCAGCAGCATGGTATTAAAAAACGGTACCGGGGTGGGCAGACAGGCAAACGTACAAAACGTCTCACGCGTTTCACACAACCTCAGTCGAAATGTGCGAGAACTTTAATCCTTACCTTAGGCACTGAAGACATCGTGGTAGATTTAATCATATACAATTTTAATGTTTGTTTCCATATTAATGACATAATTTCATTTAAAACATGTAAGATTTATGTTAGAACAATTTTATAGTTACAATAAACAGACAGAACAGCTTGAAATTGAAATCCGCTTGAACACATGCGAAGTCCTTGAACAGGAAGTATAATTGAATCTAGATAATTATATCAAAACGATAACAAATACACTGTTTCTCTCTGTAACTCTCTTTCTGCCTACAGAATGTGATTAAATTTCTACCAAGTATAAATTTACATTGAAAAGAGATATTCAGAGTAAATTTACATCTAGCGACTGGAACATTTTTAAAAACAATACTGGTGTTTCCGATCGCAATCGTCTATATCGACATCATCACGACAGGTTTGCAAGTTGACTCAATCATTGGTTCAAAGCTAACTTTGTTTCCAATGTAAGTAAATCTATCTTTCACTGAAAATCAAAATACATTGCATTTTATCTATGTAACAAAAGTCATTAGCGTGAATTAGCTCACAGAAAAGCAAGAGGATCGGAGTAAGACAAAATCATTAATGTCAACTTTACGTCTCTAATCATTGGGAACACACTGCTATCTGTCTTTGAATGGCTGTCTCTAATTGTTTCTGTTACGCAGCTAGATATCTATACATGTACGATACTCTATATAAGGGTGTTAGATCACTCGAATAAAATGTCTGTCTGAATTTGTTTAAATTTAATCAAAGACTGTTGGAAAAGTCATTGGATTCAGTCAGGTAATTATATTACCTAAAGCTAGTTACCTGCACTTAGTCCATATTTATAGGAGTGCAGTCATTGCAGTTATCATTTGTAACCGTTTTTTGGTAATTTGTTAGGAACCATGCAGTGTGTCATACATTGTGAGGGGAGGGAAGTATATTACGCCCCGTTCTGACGGTCCTGGTTTGGCATCCCGGTCAGCACCGGTTTGTAATCCGGGAATGCCGTGTCTAACTGGGGAGATAACCGTAGCGGCAACGTGAACATCCGTGGTCAACCGGGACAGTCCGTGATAAACCGTGATGGACCGGCTAACATCCTCAGTTGTTATAAAATACTTGATACAGGAGCGATATCAAGAACCGGCGTAATACCGGGACAATGCCGGGACAGGTCCGATGCTCTACCGTCAATCTATTGTGATAAACCGTAGCACGGCGAACCCAGTTCGCAGGTTGGTCGACCTCCGGTATGCCACTACGGGTTATTACAGATAGCTAGAGACCTTTCCGGACAATGCCGGGTCGAGTACGTTGCAATCCGGGATGTCGACCATGTACCGTATGACCAGGGCATCCAGGTTATTACCGTCGGGTAACATCGATGTGTCACCGGCGTACGACCGTGGTATAACGGGACGATGCCGGCGGGCATCGGAACAGCCCGGTAATAACCTGGATCACACAAGGCTTTACAGGGATCTACCGGGACGACACCGTCCTGCCTCGTTAATATTCCGTAAATATACCCTTGTAAACCGGAAATAAACCTTCCTCCTGCGGGGTCAAAATGCCAAGTCATTCTTTCAGACATGCGATACACCGGAGTAATATTGGTAATGTGAGAATGCAAATAATTTATGTTACAAAAATATCCCGGATGAGCACGGTTTACCGGCTTTATCGCACCGGGATATATCGGGACCTGAACCGGGACAGTAAGAACAGCCTGACTTTAGGTTTACTTTAAATGTTCAAAAATTATTTACTTGAGTATTTCTAAGGGTCTTTACACAAAAGCTTAAAATGGCTAAAATCAGACAAAAACATTTACAGGCATTTACATCAATTGTACCAGTTATCTAGATTTATAGAAGACATATCTCAGATCAGTTCCTTGAAGTAAATAAACTACTTCATTCTCAACTGTCAGGTTTCCGAGCCAATTATTCATGAGAGACAACATTGACTGCTATCATTGATAACTGGATTTAAGCTATAAACAATAAATAAAACAGTAGGTACAATATGTGTGTATCTAACAAAGGGTTTTGATTTGGTCAATCACTCCAATCACTACAAAATCTGATATAGACATGTTTAAGATGAAATAACTAACTATTTTAGCTTATGGAAATACTTCACGAATTGCTCATGACAAATTACAAGAAGGACTAATAGATGCTCAGAAATGGTGTACAAAAAATACAGTGTTATCAAGTGTACAAAAACTAAGATTATGAACATCTCGACCTCAAATCGTGCCCAAACCCACTGACACACCTCTTGTACAAAGCCAAGTAATAGAAAAAGCTATGTTGAAAAGTTATTAGATGTGCTTATTGACCTACATCTAAACTGGAAACAACAAGTCAAGACAGTATAATGGAAATGCAACTGGTACACCTATCTTTTCTGTTATTAGGAATGAAGCAATTTGTATCAATTCCATCCCGAAAAATATTCCTTAATGCATGCATACTATCACATCTTGATTACTGCTGCTATATAAAGGGGAACTGCAGTGGTGACCCCTTAGACAAATTAAATAAGTTTCAAAAAAAGAGCTGCTAGAGTAATCCTTAATCAAGACTATTTAGCACCAATACAAGAAATTTTCATAGAACATGGATGGCTGAAATTCAGTGATAGAGTTGAATACAAAAAGTCTATATTAGTGTATAATGCTTTGCATGATCAATCTCCTGAATACATGGGAAACAAATTTCAATACACTCGCATTAACGTCACACTTAATAAATTAACGTAATTTTCGAATATGCATATAGTAACCTACGAATGGCATAACTATTTACTATAGAATAACATTCACATCAACAAATACATTTTGATTTCGCAGAATTCGTTATAATTTGAGAGAACTAGTTTATTGGTCAGAAGTCGAAGTGGACGACATGGACATTCAAGCTTTCTGTTGGATGCCTAAACGGATTGGCTGATATCGCGGGAAAAAAGCAAAGTATGGTACTGTAGTTGTTTGAATGTAAATGGCTCTCATTTTAATGTAGGAATGCATGTGTAGTTTTGATGACTATTATGGAATACGGTGAGTTCTCCAACCAACCGTTTGATAATTGAATTCTCATAATTTGTAGAATCTGTTATCGACACTTGAAAAAGACCAATTCGATAATTACATTTTGCTTTAATCTTCTGAGGATTGACTGGAGTTAATGATGTTGTTATATTGAACACCTCTCGTCGACATAGTGGGAGGGTGGTTATTTATTACCAGATATTGGAAATTACATTGAAAATAACCGAAATTGGTTTCATTGAAGCTCACTCAAAAATGTTTTATGAAAAAATGCAAGCTTACATTTGTATATAAATAACTTTGTTAAGCTCAATTAAGTATCGACACACGTAATTTCGACAGTTCAACTGGTAAATTGGTTGTTTTTAACTGCGTATCAAGTTTTTCTTTTCTTAAAATATGTATCTTGCATTTGTATACTCACTATTTACGTATGAAAAAATAGTTACGTTACATACAAACATATGGATAAAACAGTACGGGTTTCAATTACTTCAAGAATGATTTCGGTGTGGGTATGGGTTCATAGTAACCAATAATCGCGACTAATTTTGTTTAAACATAGGATTTGTAATATCATATATTGTAATATTTTTATAGGTTCGTCTGTTTTTATAAGAATATAAACTAGTAATGAATAGTCGCACGATTCAATCACCATTTTAAGTAATATAGCATTAGGAACTAAAGGTGAAACCGGCGTGTGTACTGATATAGCAGGTTGATTCACCGACAGTTGTTTGTTGAATTATCGCTGTTATATGTCTATCTTACCTGGGGTCTTGCTTACAAAGCATCTTAGTAGAAAACTTTCCTTAAAATCTTATATCTAAGTGTTTCAGCTAAAGAGCTACTATATATAATCACTGAAAAAAACATGTGACGTTCTTTAGTTTGCGGGAAATATCTTTTTAACGTAAGTAAACGTCAAACTATTTCAGTGTTTAACTATTTCATTTGCTAGAGGTATATTTTTATCCCGTTACCTCGCATTGACATATGATAATATTGATAATTCTACAGCATTCTAACATATATATATATAAAGGCCTCGTGGTCAACTATGATAAAATCCGGTAATTATGTATGTATAACTCCTCTTCCTGCGTATAGTAATTTTATGTGTATACTGTGAATCTAATAACGTGTCCTATATACCCGACCAATGCCATTGTGATTTGATACATCTAGAAATATAATTTGATTTGAGTGTTTGTTCATTCGACAATTCCTACGCAACTATAATAAAGCTCAATTAGTATGTACAGAATTATGCCCCTCCCATCTTTGATGAGTGGGTATATTCATTTGCATATGTCGGTCGGTCGGTAGACCAGATGATTTCTGTTCAATAACCCAAGAATGCTTTGTCCAAGGATCCTCGAACTTAACATGGAAGTTGGTCATCAACCGTAGACTTTGACCTTTGTGACCTTTGTGACCTTTGTGACCTTTACTATTTTGACTAATGGGCTGCCATAGGGCATACGTGTTTTACAAGCATCTCTTGTTATTTTGGAAACATTATGAGCAAATATTTGATTGTGAGCAAAGCTATTACGGTGAGTCAATCCATTTTTTGGTTCAATGAACAATGGGGACTGTTTTGTATTGGGGAAAATGTTGTGAAAATAGTCAAACCATACATTTAGGTTGATGATATTTTAAAACAAACGTCTTACACTCCAGGTAAACGATATTACTATTTAGTGAACATGAACGTGTTAAAATAAAACATAGCTATATCATTCAATCTGACACAAACTTCACATAAAAATAATGTTCTGATACACATGTAAACAACTTTTTGTTGTAGAGTATGCAAATGTTATTTGAATCTAGTTTCCACCAACTATCATGTACAAAAGCCTCATGTCTCTGGTTCATATGTTTGGATAGATACAACAATTACAGTGAATGTGTACATGTCATTTAATTTAAATGACGAGATCAAAAAACCATATAAAACCAACTTTATCCATACATAGGTGGGGGTTACAATCGCCATCATCAATATATAGCAGAGATAACGCTAAATATTGCCCCTAACAAATATTATATTGTCGATTATTCAGAAAGCGAAAAGATAACGGATGCTCTTATCTGTTCAAAAGTAAATTGAACATCTCTCGTCCTGAAGTACGTACTACCCTATAAGACATTTGACCAATGTGTATAATATTACAAATTAACTGTGACGCCGATCAAAAAATGTTGGACAATCACACCAGAACAGAATGTTAAATATATCAAATAGCCTGTATAAATACGTTACAACCGAGCTTAATCAAATAAGTGACATAATAAAGACAGTATGTTATCTAATTCAAGACGAACCATATTCTAATTGCGTACAGATAGAATCTCAGATGAAAGTCATGATTATTCAATAGAATCCAAAACCGGAAATTTTTAGTTCAGTTTTAAATAGGAAATAACACCAATTTTACACTGATACCAAATGTGTACATAGATAATGACATTTTTTAAACCACTGGTTCCACCTTAAACCAATAAAATGTCATATGTATCCAGGTTTATTTCGCGCGTTTTACATATCCGCTGTTTTCGCGGGGAGATAAAATTTCTAACAATGCAAAGCAGCGTACACATGTAGTAATAATTCCTCGTTTGTATACGTCACCGTGAAATGACATTCGAGAAAATTAAATAAATATTTTAGTGGAAAATAAAACACAGTCAATCAGAGAAATTAACACTGCGAGCATATGATATGCTTGTAACCCGATCATACGCTGTCCACTTAAACTGAATATAATTCCATAACAATACTTATACTCGGCGAGTAATTCCTATTTGACTTTGAACCAAACCGTGGGTATATTAGAAGACATAAATCTAGGGACCTTGAGAATGTGGATTAAATTCCAGACCGCAACATAGCAAACTGGTTATGAGAATGGATGCTGGTAAATTACCCTTTCAAAGTCACGCAGTGTTTAAGGGTTTCGAAGACTTATTGGTTGATTTGGAAAAAGAATATGACACGGTTGTCAGAAGGACTTTTATAATTAAGAAATAAACTATGAAAAACCATTGTATACCGGCTGTTATACAATATGGTTTGGAATTCTGGCGCGTAGGAATTAACCACGAAGGCCGTAGGCGATATACGACGTTTCGATTTGTTCTTTGCCTATATCGGCAAAATCGCCGGTCATGTAAGAATGATACATATACGGAATACAGTTTAGTTCTAATCCAACATTATGTTTCGGGTAATGTACATTTAGTGCACCATCCTTATTCAATATTTATATCAATCCGACATGTACAGTATACAGCCCGAATAGTCCAGCATTTACAGAACATTCGAAATTTCTATAGATATAGTTCGCCGGGGAGAACTCTAGCCTTTGTTTACAAAAAAAATCTAAATTAAATACATTTTCGATATTCATTTATGTTCAATAGTGTGCATATACACTTTTAATGATATTATCTTTAAATCTAACTACACTAATAACTTGCGGTCAGTCGACAGTGCAGTCTTTATAATTGGCTCGTGTTTGTTTATTGATAAGGCTAGATTTATCCCCGGCGAACTATACCGTGTGACAATATTTAGTACATACGGAATAAATTTCTATCACTTACCCTTAATGTTGAATGAATATCCAATGTATAGCTAATTACTAATAACTGTGTGGTGTTACTAATTCCCTTAGGTTTTGTACTCATTAATTAGCACTTGCACTAACAAAAACACACCAAAACGTCGTCGTATAAATATACCACATTCCTGACTGATGCAAACTCAGTAAACTGTTACCAAATTGATTGTAAATTCACAAATAGTCATTGCGGGTCGTTGTTTACAATGTTAAATGATTATAAAATGACGGCGCGGAACAGTGCCCGTATATGGATGCTTTAGATATTAAACACGTTCTATTTATAAAATGTGTTTGAGCAAAATGTTTTCTCAGGTTATGAATGGTTTATTTATAAATATCTTCATTGTAAAATCTCATGTTTTATTTCCCTGTCTGATGAATGAAATCTATTGATGTTCCGAGATATGAAAGGGCCCGAGCTCCTATAAAATTTCTATTATTGAATTATACTACTCAACGAAAGTTAGTCGTGCAACTTGTAGTTTAATATCAGCATGCTTTGAATTAACGATGTTGTTAAATCGTTATCAAGATATAACATCTGATTTCAGTAATCTGTAAGCGTTTTAAATTACGGTAAACTTTATTCAATAGGTTTGTTTCGTAACCAACGATTCGTTTGATTTTCCAATATCGAATTACATTTTATGGGCGTGTGTTTACAATACAAGCGTTAGATGAAGTGCAATTTGGTCGTTTTAACGACATGGAGTATAATCTATAGTGGGATTGTGCAAGTTGTTTTCAAAAGCATTTTATTCTTCAAATTGAAATTTGTTGGATACAGTAAGCATAGTATTATGATGTAGGCTACTACATTTACCCTTGAAGTTAAACAAATCGTAAATACTAATAAAGAGAACTATTTGAAGCATGACATCACTTTCATTGCAAATTTTGCTCGTTGAAAAACACACAAACTGTCAAATGGTACTTGCTAAAATGTACATCATTCTTACAATATAACTCCAGGGAACAAACTCTTACCATTTTCCTACTTTCGGTTTGCAAGGTCGTTGCTAGTTTTGCATTACAAGTTCATATATATGTTTCGTAATTATTTCTTTGTAAGAGTTTGTTCCTTATACTATTGACAATGTTTCCAACAACAAACTTTGACTTTAATGTTATGTCGACTTTGTGAATGTGAAGGAGCAAGATTCATGCTTCGATAAATTTGCTTTTTTGTATTTATTTAAATTTGTCTAACCTCACGAGTAAATATAGTATATCATAATACAATGCTTATTTTATCCAACAACTTAAATTTGACGACAAAAACACTTTTTAAGGAAATTACACACTACACTACAAATTAGACTCTAACCCCCCCCCCCTTAAACTCTGAACTATTTGTGAACGAAAGACCCAGGCCGGTAATGGTTAATACGACATTATCCTGATTTGATTTAAGGTTTTGACTTCAATTGATGCAAAAGTACAAATTAAGTTCTTAATACTTTTGATCAAATCTGCATAATAATTTCTGAGTTCATTAGCCTTAAAATAACAAGACGCCGTTCAATCTGATTACACGATATTATCATCAATCGAAATCAATCTTATATACTAAATGAGAAGTTATTCAATCTAAGGCTGATTAGATAATGACAAGATCATAAGGGAATCACTGGTCAATGACGTATTATGTACTTTGTGTAACTTTTGCTCAGACATACTACACGGCTTGTTGTATTCGCGAGTGGGTTTTTTCCGCGTTTGTTCGCGAATTCATTATCTTGCTGAGGATTTTAGATGTAGATCTGACTATTTGCGCGCAGCGAGAAGTACTTAAAATATTTCACGAAACTTTCTTGTCGCGAAGAACTTAGAAATGGTTTTGCACAAATTGTTCATGGCGCGAAGTACTTAACAATAATATATGTTGAAAGGATTGTTATGGCTCATTTCCGAGTTGTTACACAAATGCTGACATGATTCAATATACTAGTACATTAATTGTCAGGTCAGTAATATCATAAGTCTGCTAATCATGTTGTATCACATGAAGTGTCCGTACAGAATACGTTTCGGTATAATTGTTTCAATGACAGATAAAACAAATGTAACACTCGTATGCTGTGATGTATAAAAATAGGTCAGCATTTTATTTAATAGATTCGAAAATATGCAATTTATCGATATACAATCCTTTCCATTTCTATATTCACAATGTAAGCTCACTTCCCATGTAAAGTGTATTTCAACTTCGTTCACAGTATAATGTCGATTTTTGTCAATCACATGTGAAAGGGGATAATGTCCGTCGCTTTGTTACCCGTGTGACATGCGCTATTTTAACATATTTTTGTTAACTTCATATTATATGTCACTCTCGGTTTTTATACAATTTATCAGTTATATATTATACCGAGGTCAGTTGACCTTAATACCCGATTTCCTAGAATTTAATATTAAAACAAGTACTTACTTGTTCATTTACAAGCAGTTGACAACAACTTATCAACATACATTGTACATGTAATGTTGAAGTACATAATACCACATGTAGCCACTATCACTCAGCCTTATATCGAAACGATCCTGTGATAGTGTATAAAAGAAAGAAACAATTAATTGTGTGAAGTATATTTGGTGTCGCGTATCAACCGCAAGTTATTTGTTGCACAAAATGATTCAGCATTGTTCGCAAAGTTTCATCATCTCATATTGCAATAGGTATGTGGGTGAACTATGTACTGAGTGTACATACAGTTTTTGTATCGTTTAGAACACTTCAATATGACTGAAGTATTAAACATACCATTCAAATGAAATCAGAGACTCTGTTATAGCTTGTATCCTTCATGTCCTATGTTTTCAAAACGATTTATTAGTTTAATTTACTCGTGTGAAAAAATGTAGAGTGTAACTTGCTGCCTCACATATTGGGCTAATTTTGTGCATGTCGTAATTTCCCTACCTAACGAAGTATTAATGTAATAGAAATCCACTGACAGTAGCTTTATGAAAGATTCATGGCAAATAAGCAATATAAAACACTCTTATCGCGCACTCGGTAGTTGTTCTTTTAAAATTAACGCAGATTTTCCGTCCAACATACTTTGTGAATTATTTAATTCCCATGTGTTCGAACTAGAAACATCAAACACCTACAGCTTAAACATCAATGAGGTATTCGGTTCGTTTTGCAATTCGTTTTCATCGTCTGCAAAACAAAATGTCAGACAATTTTAAAGGATAGTAGTATTAATTCCATACGGTATTAATATCCTATAGAATTTTGGATGTAAACCACTAAAATAAATACAAAATGTCGATGTTTCGCAAGTTATTTTAAATTCCGATGTGAGTGTGTATAGCATATGTAAAGGCAACTATAACAAACTTACGCGAATATTTGATTTTTTAAAAAAGTTTGCACCGTGATAGCCGAGTGATAAAGTGTCCACGGTTTAGGACCACCAGAGACCTTCCCGAATCAGGACGTCCACTCATAACTGCTACGTAGACGTTCAGTCGTACGACATGTTCTTCATCACCACCATCGTGAAGCACATTCTGCCTAAACGATAGACATGACCTCACGAAGAATGAGATTTAGTGTGAATTTGGCGGTACTCATTTAAGAAACACCAACTAATATCATATAAACAGTTACAAAATGATTTTTGTCCACGGGCCGACCTTCAATTGCCGTGTAAACAACGTTTTCCGTAAACTCCGGCCGCTCGAACATACGCCCCGATCCTTCCCCTCTGTCGTAAAAATTCACGTCTCGTTGACGGTCGGGTTTTCGAGGTTTCAATAAGTTTGAGCAGTGAGTTTTTTGTTAAATTTAATGTATTGTATATGTTTGACGAGGAAATAAGGATTATTAAATATATTTGAACCATTTACGACGAGAAAACTACGGGACGGTAGCATAACAGGCGAGTTTCGGTGCGTTTTTCCCGAATGTTAGAAAAAACTACAAATGCTACGAATATTTCAATGCATCACGATCGAGGGACATTTATTGTAGGTCATCCTCGGCCAATTCCCAATCTCGTAGTTTTAAAATTAAAAGAATGATGAAGCAAAACATTACCTTGACCATAAAAACAATCCGCATTTTCCGCACTGCTCCGTCGTAATCGATCCGCACGCTCGATTCTACGCTTAGACAGGGTGGGTAAAGCGTCCACTTAAAGTGCGCGATGTCTCGTATTCCATCCGATGCCGTGACATACCAGCTGATAATAAAAGATCGGTCAGGGAAGGCAGCAACCAACTTAAACAGCCGCGCACATAAAACAGAAATTGCACAGACCACAATCGCACGACACAACGCCCAACGCACAACTGAATGGGACAAGAGCGTTACAAGAAAGGCATCACGATCGACTACGTTGGGTTGTCATGTATTAATAATAAAAGGCCACATCAGCACTGATTTTATTTCTTCACATTAGCTGTATAATGCCAAAATGTCTCATTCCTAACTAAACTTTTGAGCACAAACTATTTTAGTAGCAGTGACCTTGACCCAAACAGCCTAATTTTCATTCACAAAATGCGCCTTTATACCTATACAGCAAGCTTCAATCCAATACATGTATCATCACCACTTTCAATCCCAATGAGCAATTTTATACAAGCTATCAATGCAGCAAGTCTCATTCATAAATAAAGTGATAGAGCCAAAACAGAGTTTCTATTTTCTCATTCCTAATTAAACTCATTGAACAAAAACTGAAATTTTAATTTTAGTAACAGTGACCCTTGAACCTAGCGGCCCCACTTTTCAATCATAGGCGGTATCCCTACATCCTTACATAAACTACTAATACAGTAAGTTTCATCACAATATCTCATTCCTAACTAAACTTATCGAGTAAAAACGGATTTTCTATTTTAGTAACAATGACTCTGACCTTGAACCAAGAAGCCCCACTTTCAAACATAGGAGGCATTATTACAACCCTACCCAAGCTATTCATAAATTGGATGATACAAACCAATCTCATGGCTCTATTAGACGTTTCGACTTTATTAAGTCTTCGTCAGGAAAATCATTGTAGAAATAAGTAAACAACGTCATGAGTCAAGATACACAAGCTACGAGAGGTGTATAACTTATATTTAAACAGAATTAAACATCCAGTGCGTTCATGAATTTCACAACGAAATCGAATGTTGTCATGTGATACAAACAACCGTTGTAGAAGTACATGTAATATCCTTAGAACAAAATCAACTTTGGTATAGAGGGTGTTGATTTTGCACTTAAGGCCAAATACCTCCAAGTGCTGATGATTGCAATTCCCTTCCCTAATGGACGTTTCAATGTTTTACAGATTTAAATTATAGTGGTACTTTATCAGGATACTTCGGTATCCACTGTTTGGTTATAATGACAATATGACATGTTTTGTTGGGCGACAGGAAGTTCAGTATTGGTGACACACCCTGTCTTTGTCATGTCATCAGGAAAAGGACGTGTTGTCGAAACAAAACCTTTAGACCTTTTGCATAAATAAACTATGCGTTCACTTTTGTCCCCATTTCAATTATTTTGAGTTCCGCTTTTCCATCATTTCAAACACAAGATCATGTCATGAAAGCGGCCGCGAACACACCAAGCTTAACTAACTCAAACTTATGCCTATCGTCATGACTCCGTCTAAAATGGCAGAATATGTCTAAGATAAAACATTATAAAACAGTTTGAAGATGGTATGAAATATCGGAACATATAGGTAGGTGTAGTGTTTGTTTTTGACGTCAGTAAACATGTATATCCTTAGTATTCCAAATTATTACACCAACTTTGTTGTGTTTTTGTCTCCCGTCATTTAAATCCAATAATGTCATCCTAATTTACGTACAGTCGTATATACACTGTGAGGTTGCTTGTATATATTGGCAACCTACACTTAACAGTACGTACGTTGTTATAATAACGTACATCCTAACGGGGACCATGGAGTGTTTAATACTTCCTTAAATACTTGTAGCTTAGACATCGAATCACGATTCACAGTTAAGCTGCAACTAAGTTACTAGTAAGCTGTTTAACCAAACATGTCTCACAAGTTGTAAATCATTTGCTTGCATTAATTTCATACAAAAAATTTTAGTATTACCGCTTTACAAAAGAACATAGGATATCAGGTGATTTCGTAAAATAGCTTGGAAGCAAGAGTTGTCCCTTTTAAAAATATCTGCACCACTGTCAGATATGGCATCCACCTTTTTCAAAAGCCTGAATGTCTATATAATTCGAAAATACATATGAAACTGTTCTACAAGATGGGGTAAATGTAAATTGAAATTCTGGTCACCAGCTCCTAGACTATGAACTTAAATATTTGTGTTGCTAATTTGGGGTGTTGTCCCCACAGGTACATGTCAAAACAATAAACGTAAATATTCCAGTACTTCCAAAATAAACGTTACATTACATACTTAAACCTAAACTTTTTTACACAACATAGCACAACACAGCGCAGTTAAATGTTGATTATTTCTTTATTAGCAATCTAGGTGAAAATCAGGAGAAATGCAATAAGGCTCAAAATGTGAGGCTCACTCGAAAACGGCACAAATCGCAAACGGCTGTCCACTATCATTTTCGCAAAGCTCGGCCAAGATAAATGAAAGTTATAATACTAAACGCAGAAACAAGTTGCGCCTTTTGCAAAATACAATTATACACGGACAGAATAAAGGTACAATGTAAAATGCTTCTTTTTGAGCGATTTCATAAACGCAGCGATACACGTAACAAAAACTCGTGTTGTTAAAGGTTCCAATAAAGTAATAACTAAGGAATGGATTTGGGGGGAAACAACGTTGTCTGGTTAAGCAGTTGTGACACACCTGATGTCATATAGTTTCGTTCGTTTCCGTCCAGAGAATTCAGAATGGAGCGAACAAAGGACAAAGTTAAAAAGCGACCCTTTTGTATTTTTCGGATGCTATTTTCAATTTGCTCTTGTTTAAAGTTTTATAACTTAAATATGTGTGTGTGTATGTAAGTCATTTTCACTAAAGAATACGTTGTTTCCAAAGATTTGGTTGTACAAAAATTGATTCAATATCATAAAAAATGAGTCTTTTCTCTTAAAGATGTGGTAGCGTCTACAAAATGTCATAAAAGACAGAATTAAAGTGAATTTCAAAATGTACCATGTTTGAACGTATAAAAAATTGAAAAACTGAAGAAAATGTGGGAAATAAATATGCTTTTATCGTAGAATAAAAATAAAGAATTTCAAATAGATTGAATAATAAAAAAAGATATTAACGTTTTTTTCTTGCGTAGGTACATACATGTCCGATAACCGCAAATTAATACCAATTAAGACGTCGGCGGTTATTCCAGTCATTATGTTATTATGCATTTAGTATAATATCATGATTAGGAATAGTGATTTTTCACTTGAATGTGCATCCTTATCAATCGTTTTTCGTACGGACGCTCACGTTTGTTAAAAAAACTCGATGTCAAAAAGCGTTATACTTTTCTTCGTGTTTACGTCAAAACATCGGCCTTGATATAAGGTCGATGCATTATTTGGCGTTACCGTGCAGTAAAAGGCTAATAAATATATTGTTTGAAAAGGAAACATGAACATTAGTAGATTCGATTGTTAAACATGTACTTTATGTCTCCCCTGGAGTTATATATATTATACAATAATAGCATATGATAGATTTGCAATAACGTTTTTTTCGTCTCCACATGAACAAGTCAAGATAATATTGGCTCTCTTAGAACAGCGGGTATAAGATTAAAACGGAAATACATCACAGACTCAAACATATCAATATCCTTTCAGTTATTCACGTCAATAAAAGGGTCAATTAACTGTAAGGGATTTCTCGTGTATGTATTTATATCGTCATGAAATATGATTTGAGATAATATAGAATGTATGTACTTACTGAATAAATCAATTGATATGAAAGAAAGTCTTTTCTTTATAGCTACATGGACTTGGGACCGTAAAATGCGAAACATTGTGTAATAAAACACTTTATGAGATCCGAATATTACTGCGGTATTTTATAGGAAATTTGTTACAACAAAGATATAAATAGAAACATATTTGTAGTTTGAACGAGTGGTTCTAATTAGCGTAAAAGATATGAGGATAAAGATATAAAATACAATTTATAGACATAATAGTGATGTGTTAGTATTAGAGGTATGTAGATAAACGATTATATGATATATTGTTTTGTAAGTCTCAACACAAACAGTCTGCCATTCATATGTAACAAGCAGTCTGTCATTCATATGTAACAATCAGTCTCAACACAAGCAGTCTGTCGGTCATATGTAAAAAGCGGTCTCAACACAAACAGTCTGTCGGTTATATTTAACAAGCAGTCTCAACACAAGCAGTATGTCGGTTATATGTAACAAGCGGTCTCAACACAAGCAGTCTGTCGGTCATATGCAACAAGCAGTCTCAACACAAGCAGTCTGTCGGTCATATGTAACAATCAGTCTCAACACAAGCAGTCTGTCGGTCATATGTAACAAGCGGTCTCAACACAAACAGTCTGTCGGTCATATGTAACAAGCGGTCTGTACACAAGCAGTCTGTCGGTCATATGTAACAAGCGGTCTCAACACAAACAGTATGTCGGTTATATTTAACAAGCAGTCTCAACACAAGCAGTATGTCGGTTATATGTAACAAGCGGTCTCAACACAAGCAGTCTGTCGGTCATATGCAACAAGCAGTCTCAACACAAGCAGTCTGTCGGTCATATGTCACAAGCAGTCTCAACACAAGTAGTCTGTCGGTCACATGGAACTGTATTTTATTCTTATCGCATCATTTAATTTTCATCGGTCATCTTATAATTATAGCATTTGTCACATTTGTCGAGTGCCGCAGAAAAACTAACAACAGTAAATCTCACAGAATAACCACTCACTATAACGTTTGTTATAGAGGTGCCTACCACAGTATGGTCACTCACTGTAACGATTTATAAAGAGAAGTCTACCACAGTGTGGTCACTTACGATAGTATCACCCACAGAAGTGTCGCTATACAACTGCAGAGTCATTCACAGACGGACCGCTCACAACAGTTGGATTCACAACGGTGTCACTCACAGTAGCGTCTCTCCAATTAGATTAATAGGGTCACTCCTTGTATTGTCACCGACAGCAGGGACACTTACTGTAAAGTCACTCAAAGTATGATCATTCACGGTAGGTTCACTCACAGAAGGCAACTTGCAACATGGTCACTCACAGACAAATCATTCACAGTAGGGTCACGCATAGTACGGTCACTCGAAGACAAATTATTCAATGTAGGGTCAAACATAGTACGGTCACTTACAGACAAATCATTCACGGTAGGGTCATACATAATACGGTCACTCACAGACAAATCATTCATGGTAGAGTCATACATAGTATTGTCACTCCTAGACAAATCATTCATGGTAGGGTCATACATAATACGGTCACTCACAGACAAATTATTCAAGGTAGGGTCATACATAGTACGGTCACTTACAGACATATCATTCATGGTAGGGTCATACATAATACGGTCACTCAGACAAATCATTCATGGTAGGGCTATACAATGTACATAGTACGGTAACTCACAGACAAATCATTCATGGTAGGGTCATACATAGTACGGTCACTCACAGACAAATCATTCATGGTAGGGTCATACATAGTACGGTCACTCACAGACAAATTATTCATGATAGGGCAATACATAATACGGTTACTCGCAGACAAACCATTCACAGTAGGGCCATACATAGTGCGGTCACTCACAGAAGAATCATTCACAGTAGGGCCACACATAGTACGGTCACTCACAAAAGAATCGTTCACAGAAGGGTCATACATAGTACGGTCACTCTCAGACAAATTACTCACAGTATGCTAACTTAGACTTGCGACTCTCACGGCACCGTCGCTCATAGTATGATCCGACAGCAGGGTTACTCACAATATGACCGCCTACTGTAAGGTATCTAACCAATGTGACACTCACAATATCGCCACTCACGGTGGGGTCACTCACTGTATGATCTACTAACATCTTAATAGCTCACAGAAGGGTTGTGTATGTATATAAGTTGTCGTACAAAAGTGTTGAATAAATACATTCATGTCGTATTTATTGGTATACAAGAGAACGAATGATCTCCTGACCTTCATTCCAGAAAAGTATTAAACTTCAATTTTGACATAAATAAAGTGGTTGTTATCGTTTGATTTGTCCCGAAAAGCTCTACAACATAATCTAACTTATATGTCTGTAGCACTAACGTGAAGAGGGTAAATAGCTGTGCCGCAAACGTCTAACTTGCCCATAATGAGATGAAGTCAGATCCACAGTGTCTGCGAAGGAATCTAACATTAACAGTGCTATACAATGTGTCAGAGGCATGTTTGCTATGAACACCTAGTCATTATACTAGATTGCAAGTTCTGGGGCCTTGCATCATATGATCAGGCGAAAGGCAGCCACGGCCGGCTCGGGACTTAACAAGTCGAACGATTTGCAAAAAATCATGCGTGGAATCTACCTTTATCACACGAAGACATATTTGGGACAGGTCTTGAACAGAAATTGAAAAGGAGACAGGAAGTCAATGAACAAATCTCAGATGTTCTCCCTGAATTTGATAAAAACCGAACATTTCAGCTGAATCAGATTTTTTCTAAGATATTGTGAGGAAATCACAAAAGATTAGTGGGTACAGTCCTTAGTCAGAGACGGGTACAAACTATAATTCGAAAACTTTCCAAATTTTAACGGCGTGAAATTAACAAAACAACCTCCAAAATTCTATTACAGGAAATTCATACCGAGAACCCTGTTTTGTAATTAAACCTGTAAATGTGAACACATGGCATATTGGATGATGACATTGATGAAGGCACACAGATAGTGGAACGTATTACTCCCAATACACAATTACATATAACATGTATATTATACTATTGTGTAATGATCAAAAACAAAAGTAAAAATACTAAAAAGATCATCTGAGAATATAATTATGTATGTGCCATCTAGTCGATAAATATGTTATGCATTCTTTCAAGATAAGATGTTCATAACACCTACCGTATATGAATTTACTAAAACGGATAAAGGAATATATTATTCATAGTGTTCATTAATTTTCTTAATTTTTAGTTAACGACATGTACAGTCAGACCACACGGTATTACATGCGTTACCCATTGATATCCTTTAAAATGAACGTTTGGTTATTTCAGGAACAAATTATGTCGTTTCGACGGTAATACATCGCAGTTTTGAAGTAAAATAGCGAGAAAAATTACGTACGGCAAAGAAATATGATAAATGGGCTCCGATAGCGTGATAAAAGCTCATTAATCCCCTCCATTTACATGACTTATTCCGGTAACCTAATGTTTAACTCGTCACGATGGATAGAACTATCATGACCATGTAGCTCAATGGTTTACTTGCGGCATCCAAAGTTTTATTCCAGGAAAATATGTTCATTAACCATGTTAACAGGATTATAGGAGAAATCTACGCTTAAATTGAGGAGGAAAATTTTCAAACATGTATAAAAGACATCAAAAACATGTCAATTTCTCATTAAGCAGTTTTCATGAAAAAAATAATTAGATGATTAATAAGGTGGGAGAAATATAGATTGACAGAGACTCGACTAAGTAAGATATGCTAAGGTCACATTTGCCCTACGAGCTGCTTACGAGCTCCGTGCGAGTTGATTTTGGCAAACTCGCACGGCGTACGGACATCGAAGACTCGTACGAGCATCGTACGGATTTTCTTAACTCGCACGAGCATCGTACGGATATCGCACAAGTGTGCTTCTATAGATTGATAAATTCGTACGGATACCGTACGAGCTTTGTGACCGTAGCAAAAGCCTCGTGTTTCCGGTCTCTACATGTACCGTTAAATTGTAAGTGTTTGAATCGTCAGACTCCATTGCTGGTATATTATTCGCAGAAAGTAACAAATATATTAAGTCATCCATCCCAGAGGTTTATAACATTTCGATGCTGATCAAGGGAAATACGCTACACATGCTTTAATTTGTTTACTCAAATGAAGAGGATGCTCTTCCAGGACGCGACCACGGAGCGATATTCTCATCTCCTGCTCTATCACAAGCATTTTGAGACGGTTAGTTCATGCAAATACATAGTACTTACAAGTGACTACTGGAAAAGGAGAAAGCCATTCTTCGTAAAATCGTTATAAAGCAGCAATCATGTTTAGTACTAGAAGAAAATTGCCGTGATAAAACCAGCAATATCTGTCACACGGTGCCCGTTCTCGTGTCGATTAAATGAAATTTGATCATATAGTAGATTGATCGAGAATTGGAGGAATGTGTGAGATCGAATGAATTGCTGACAATACTTGCTTATAATTCCAACAAAGGGTAACAAATGTACAGCACCATGAAGCATTAGACAAATTACAAATGTCTTTTCCGTAATGGCAAACGTCAATCGTTTATAGTTGTTGACTGTAAGGCCATAATGCATGGCCCGACCCTAGAACACCAGATATATAATGCAAATAGGATATTAAACATTTTCTTATCTAGTTTGGGATCGTTCACATTGAATGATGAAGTGATTGTGTGCCAATTCGGGTGACATTTACACATCTTTCTTTCTTTCATTAATCGACTTCTAGTATGTGAATAGATAGGAATGATTATTCGCATGTTGGATCTATGAGGGTAATCCATTAGACCAGTACTGTATTGAATGGCAATTTATTTGCGATTGTTTTGAGAATATAGGACATGTATTTCAAAGTGCGCGTAATTCAGATCGATATGTTAGTTCCAATGTAATAGTGACTATGATTCAAGAATTCTCAGCTGTATTTTGTTGATTGTTGTACATGGGGTGATACAAGGTTCGTGAAAAATGCTCTGAAATATTTATTACGTAAAAACCCAGAGTTACATTATAACAGGTTAACGAAAATATGTTTCGTTATTATACCTCACGTGACCTCTCAATGTATTTTCACCATATACCTTCCGTGTGATATTTTGTTCGATCAATATGTGGTATTTTGTTCGACCTCTACTAGTTAAAACGAGGCTGAGATATCTATAGAAATTTGCACTACTTGAGTCCGGAAAACACCCTGCTAGAGAGTATACGTGTGCTATTTATATGTTTGGGTATATTTCACATGCTATTTTTAGTAAATCTTGTCGATTTCAACCGTTGAAACTGACTGAATATTTACTAAAAACAGCACAAAATCATTAGAAACTTGTACGGACTGAGATTGTACATGTAAAATTATCATAACGGCAAAGTCCTGCTTACATTAGTTGATATTTTATTATGCAAAATGGTTGTAATTTTGTTCGGTATGATAAAATTAAGAACACATGACTGCTCGGGTGACAGTAAATAATACCATTGAATATTGAATGGGCGAAATATCGGGGGTGTCAAAACTCTCTATTTTGTGACATAATTTTTCTTAGGCTTGTGGTATATTCACGGCCACAAGACACCCGCTTTTTCTCCAAATTGTGAACAGCGTAATCGAAGCGGTCGAGTTTTCCGATGCAAAGCGCGGGATGAAAATTTTGTAAACAAGAGGTGAGTGTTGTGGTTTATTTTGTTTTTCTATTTAAACTTGTCCATTATATCAAAAATCGGGGAATGCTATTTCACGTCGATAAGTTCGATCTAAAAGAAGACGATATCTCCGTTCGTTAGGTGATTCTTTGGTGCCGCTAGAACTTTTGTAAGTTTCTCCGACCGGTGCAAAAATCAACACGATGACACATTTGACTCCTTATTTTGTTATATCCACTGAATTGGAGTAAATATGCAATGCCTATAACTAACCTAAGGTCTGTTAGGTACCATTTCATTCAAGTGTGTACATGGTTCAGTAAAATAAACAAGTTTTCGTCAAAAGTGTTGATGTGAAGAAGCGCGAGTGTAAGAGAACAAGCGGGCGACAAGAGGTGCAGCGGGCGATTAATAAACTATTCTTTTGGAATTTAGAACTTTTATTTCGAATTTAAGATCTGTAATATCTTCTTGGGAAGATGTGACGTTGTTTTAATCGCTTAATTTATGTAAATATTACATGCATATACCTGCGTTTGTGACATGTGAAGGTATTGTCAATACGAGAGCAAAATGCCATCCGAGCTCAAAACGAAGGGGTGTCATTCTGTTTCGAGGATTAACATATCAATATTATGCACGCTGAAGTATGGTATTCATATATGACTGTGTGTATTGTGGCAAGGTGCGACCGTTGTAGCAAGTGCTTATCAGTCAATTATGTACAGGTTAAATTTCAGCTTTATTTATTGGTAATTTATAACTTAAGTGTCATTTTTTGGCATTCAATCTAGCTTTTTTCTGTGTTTTCAGAACTACGTCTTTGCTTGGATGGATTAAGAAAGTGCACGTGACCTGCCATATTAACATTGATTCATTGGACATGTATACCGTTGCAGTAATCATCTATGAATCTAGAAGAAAACCGTCGTTAATTTTGTTGTTTTATTTGTGTCAAAAGGCTAAAAAAGATCATGGTACAAATTGCACCTCTGCACGACACTGGCACGACCAAATTGCCGAAAACCAGACACATACATTAGATATGAAATACATGAAAGGTTGTGGACTTTACTATGGAATAGCCAGTGGAAGCATGGCGCCAACCGACAGCATAAACAATGGCGGAAAAGACGTTACATCGCTTGTGCATCGCAAAATAGAAACTCGTTCATGTCTTGTGTTATATATGATCCAGTCTCCAGGAAAACTGTTATTTTGACATCATGTAATTACGATTATGTAACAAGGTTTAGAAATAGCTCTAAAATGAGTAATTAATTAAGTAATTTACCCGTATAGTACTATATCTTAGCTTTAAAATTTCTCTTGAATTATATCGAAATCACATACTTCGTTGATTTGGTGACCAATTCCGGAAAAGTTCTCCGATTGAGAAAAACGAGGAGTTAGTTGTTTAAAACAGGAGTAGCCTTTCTCTGAATGCAAACAATTTTGATAGATATTTTGAAAATTTAAACATAATTCTAAAATACGATACTGTTTTGAACAGTTTATGTCAAGAATTGATCAAATGGTGTAATTATGAAATTCTTGTTGCAGTGTCGTCGAATTTCGTATTAATGACGTTTGTGACGTCCCACAAAAAGCACCAATTAGGGACCCTGTACAAAAACAGCTGTAACGTCCTAAAAACTCAAGATATTAACAAAGTTTCTTTTGCATTTCGCTTCAATAACATTGTCCTTTAAGACTATTGAAAATCTCAAAATCAATATTTTTGTCAAAATAGCAGGTTTTCCTGGAGACTGGCTCATATACATGTACATTTGTTAAATTGGATTTGCACGAGATTGAAAATGGCAGGTCGATTACATGACCTGACAGTCACTTTCGGTTGATCACATGTCAAAATATCTCTTTCTCGGGTAATGGGAATTTAACATTGTAGGAAAAAGTTAGGCGGAATAATACCGATTTCTCTCCTGATGCTGATAGGTTGCTCATGTAGCCTGGACGGTTGTTAGATCACATTAGGTACAATTGAAAACCCGGGAAATGGGAAAGCATTTCTGAAGTATGTGATAATAGTTAGCTGTTTTGTTAAATGTATTGTTTTGTAAAAATATAGTGTTTTATCTTTTTTTCTGGAAGTTTTGTCTGTGTGATACCGAGTTTCATAGATAAAATTTACCAATGTTTGCAATTGTTTTTTTAAATGAAACCAAAGACATTTAAACTCTAGCTCGCGATGTACATTCATCATCACTTGGTATACAATGTACATACATATTACTAGTATGCAGTGACAAGACAAAAACCATGCTTTATTTTATTTCATTTTATTGAGCTGCACTGCAACACAATTATTTAATGGAACATACATATTCAAGAATCACGTTTAAAGGGACTGCCTCACGTATTGGTGTATTGCAAAAATAAAATAAAATTGTCTAATATTCATGTAATTTTGGTATAGTTGCCTGTATATTCCATAAACAAACACACTGACATCAAAAAAACTTGAGAAACTTCGGCATTTTGTAGTTATGGAGTATTTTTACATCAAAAATTCTATAGTGTATTAATACCCTAAAGAATTTACACTACTATAAGTTAAATTGCCTGAAATTTGTTCGCATTTGATGACAACGAATCGAAAAACAAACCAAATACCTCACTGATGTTTACGCTGTAGTTTGTTGATGTTACAGTTCGATCACAAGTGAATTACATAATTCTCAAAGCATGTTGGAAGGAAACTTAGCGCTTTTTTTTCAAGAAAAAATACTCAGTCGGCGACATCAAGAGTGGTTAAAATTGCTTTTTTGCACCAAATCTCCAATAAAGCAACCGCCAGTGGGTTTTTATTACATCAATACTTGCGGTTAGGTTGGAAAATCACGATCTGTGAGGCAGCACCTTTAAAACGTGAATCTAACATCTGTTCACTGATGTGGATATGAGCCTTTTGTACCCTCTATTAGACCCCAAACAGCATGTACGTGTATATAGCATTTTGCAACAAATAAGAACAAAACAGATGTATTATTAGTAATCTAGTTTTGTTATATTTGACCATAGGGTGTCATGTCCATATGCCGAGCACCTGTGACATTATCTGGTGAATTTCAAAACAACAATATATTGTTCAAATGAAACACAAGTTCAAAAATATATGACGAAACCAGCGGTACATTAATGCCGGTTTTCTTATAGATTTATAGATGCTTACTGTAACGGTATACATGTCCAATACACCAAATTGAAAATAGATATAGCACTTCCTAAATCCATCCAAGCAAAGACGTAGGTCTGAAAACACAGAAAATAGCTAGTTTGAATGCCAAGAAATGACACTTAAGATATAAATTACCTATAAATTAAGCTGAAATTTAACCTGTACATAATTGACTGATAAGCACTTGCTACAACGGTCGCACCTTGCCACAATACACACAGTCATATATGAATACCATTCGTCAGCGTGCATGACATTGATATGTTAATCCTCGAAACAGAATGACACCCCTTAGTTTTGAGCTCGGATGGCATTTTGCTCCCGTATTGTGACTATTGACAATACCTTCACATGTCACAAACGCAGGTATATGCATGTAATATTTATATAAATTAAGCGATTAAAACAACGTCACATCTTCCCAAGAAGATATTACAGATCTTAAATTCGAAATAAAAGTTCTAAATTCCAAAAGAATAGTTTATTTATCGCCCGCTGCACCTCTTATCGCCCGCTTGTTCTCTTACACTCGCGCTTCTTCACATCAACACTTTTGACGAAAACTTGTTTATTTTACTGAACCATGTACACACTTGAATGAAATGGTACCTAACAGACCTTAGGTTAGTTATAGGCATTGCATATTTACTCCAATTCAGTGGATATAACAAAATAAGGAGTCAAATGTGTCATCGTGTTGATTTTTGCACCGGTCGGAGAAACTTACAAAAGTCCTAGCGGCACCAAAGAATCACCTAACGAACGGAGATATCGTCTTCTTTTAGATCGAACTTATCGACGTGGAATAGCATTCCCCGATTTTTGATATAATGGACAAGTTTAAATAGAAAAACAAAATAAACCACAACACTCACCTCTTGTTTACAAAATTTTCATCCCGCGCTTTGCATCGGAAAACTCGACCGCTTCGATTACGCTGTTCACAATTTGGAGGAAAAGCGGGTGTCTTGTGGCCGTGATATTCCTAACACAAATTGAATTCAATCCTTTTTTGGACAATGTCAACGTGGGGAATCAACTGAAAATGAAGAAATGCTGATAGAACAAAGTAGGCAAGCATATCTTTTGCGTAGTAGATTAGTGTTATAGACTTATACAATGACGAAAAAAGATTAAAACCCAGAGCATTTTTCCGGTATTAGTTGACTACACCACGTCGATAAGTGCATATAGAAATAATAACTGGACTCAAATTGATATAGAAAGAACATAATGTCGCTATAGTAAATTTTCCATGGTATAGAATGAAGAAAATGTGTAAGATCAGTTCTACTGTAATACCACGGTCACAAATGCTATCCGACCGCCACCCAATCTTCGGACGTTAGTTCAATCGCACAAAAGGTCATCGGACGGCGACCGAAAACAGTTTAAGTCATTTTGACATAAGAGGGGTGATCAATATATTCGAGAACTTTAATATTGGTCCTAGAATATTGAAATTCCAAGAGCATGTTGACATATTTTTTGGATGATTTACTTTTGCAGCCTTATTGACAAATTTAAAATGAATATCTAGATGTTCTCGAATAAATTGATCATCCTCGTATTGATTACTGCATGATGCCTAAACATCGACATAATCTGGAAAACATCGGATACATGTCCGCGGGATTTGTGACCTAAGGACTGACTGTACGTACATGTACTTGTTGGGTTTGTAGCCCGATGAAACAGTCGTGCTCTTTTAAACCTCCTTCACCAAACTCGAAAAGTCCCAACACAGTTCGGAATATTCCAACATTTAGGCAGTGCCACCGGATTTTGACTATGTCCATCACATTTCGTACAGGGCTGGTATTCACAAAGCTTCTTAGATATTTTCGTAAGATTTTCTTATCTGATAAGAAATTATTTTAGCTAAAAATAAAATTTAAGTTATATTCAAGAAGCATCTTAGAAATATCTTAGCTAAAATATTATCCTAAATCTAAGAAATATTTTAAAGTGGTTGCTATGTAAAACGGGATTTTCTCGCTCTAAAAATAGTAACGGAAATGAGGACTCCTTCAAGGGAGGGATTAGTCCTCGGTCATTTTCGAAACGCTTTTATTATTATTTGAAATCATACATGTATATAAAAAAATTAGTTGGGTTTCATGAATATTAATTTGTGTAATGTAAAACAGGGTGTCTATTATAAATAATAATTACTAAATTATATTCACGTACAGTACATTCTGTTTGAATTACGTGTTTGAAGAGTTGTGTGTATAAAATACATGTAGTTTGTTTTTACTGAAGTCATGCGTGGATCCAGTTCCGAACCCCCGTGGAATTTTAGCAAAACATGTTATCATGTGTATCTTGTATATATATTGTCAGGGGGCTTAGAGTGTAATTACGGCACCGCTCTAAGAAAAATAGTAGCTGATAGACCCCCTGAGAAAAATGTTAGTCGAATATCTTACAAAGTTACTTATGCACCAGTCAATATTATGCCCGCCCCCGGGGAAATTAGACAGACGAATCTTCCCGACAGGCGGGAATTTGATAACCTTATCGACTCCGAGTCCCGTGAAACAGACTTTGGTCCGGGAATATTGACATCACGAAAGGCGACATCGATAGGCCTACTTTTAAACGTGTTTTTATTAAAGTACCTGGATGAAAAACTATGCCCCACGTTGGGGATTTAGACAGTGAGCAATGTCTCTAGGGTGGGGATCTAGACATCAAAAAATCGAAAATGTCTAATCCCCCCTAGGTCGCTCGCCGCCCCCCACTCACAGAGACGAATAATGCAAATCACTGTTCTGATTTCTTACATAATGTACTAATGCTATATGCAGTTGTATTGTAGATGTCAGCCAGTAATAGTTTTAAGTTTTTACATACATCCTATGTGGGATCTCTTCTTAAATGTCACTGTTAATGTAAGGAACATGTATCTAGAAGGAAGAGGATAAAGACGTTTTGGGAGTATTTTAAGCTGTATAAGGTATAGTTGAGACAGTCTTAACTTTCTACAAAAGTTTAACTCTCTTTCACAATTGTCGTAGGAATTTCTTCATCTCCCGGCGCTTCCGAATCTACATCGAAATTCGTCGGCATATGTCTTGAAATTGTAATTTTGTGATGCGGTCACAAAAGTCGTACATCTACGATGGCACACAGCATCCCTACGATAAACAATTGTCGAACGCCATATTTTTCGTGTCGTGCAAACGTCGTTCGTGCGTCGTGCGATTGTCGTACGATAACGAATGTCCGCAAAAATGCCGTGCGTATGACATGCGACAATCGCACGACCATCGCACGTCCATCGTTCGTCCATCACTTGTCCATCGCACGTACGTTCCATTTCCTGGTTTAAAACGGTTAACGTTATCATAAACTTCATCTAGTGCATTATGAAAACTTATGAAAACTGAATATAATCGACTTTCTGCCAGAAAAAAACACGTAAGAATATAAGCATTGTATCTACAAAACCAATGATGCCATCAACAATGTCATCAAAATTGCTATTTCAGCCTTAGAGCAAACTACCCGTATGACACGTGCATGTCTATCAATTTACGTAAGATGGACCATTGTTATATACCATTATACATGTATAGCGTTTATTTCAGCCTCACATTCACATAGGATATAGTCTACACATATTTCGACAATGCCACGGAGTGGATACAGTTATCACATTATAATTATATCACAGAAACATTATTATGTGACCATTCTAATACAGAATTATAAGAGACTAATAAATATTCACAACGATATTACAAATAAAAAATACACCTATGTACATGTGTACTCATATAAGTAATGTATTTATCATTATCAAAAATGTATTTATATAACACAAGTAATTAAAATCAAACTTTAAACAGACGATGAATTAAGGAATTTTTAAGTTTGGCCTATGAAGTGTGAACTGTGAGCTATGAAGTGTGAACTATAAAGTGTGCAGTGTGAACTATGAAGTAAGGACTGTGAACTATTAAATGTGAACTGTGGAGCGTGGAGTGTGAAATGTGGAGTATTAACTGTGGAGTGTGAACTGTGGAGTGTGAACTAGGAGTATGGACTTTGGAGTATGAACTATTAAGGGTGAACTATGTACGGGTGTTTACATATAACATATGAACCATCAAGCAATATTAGACATGACGTTCGGAGTGTGAAGCTTGAAGCATGAACTATGAAGTCACCACCGGGCTTTCGAACAATAACACAGCCAAGGTGTGCGGAACCCGTCCGGAGCTATAAGGTTCGTAAAGTACTTGCAGGACACTCATATGATAGCCGTACGGTGGCCACACGGTTGTCCGTTTGAGTACTTTTAGATAAGGCATGCGAGCATCGTCAAGCCTATTAGTGTTCAAATCCGTACGGATATCATACATAGCTAGTTTGATGTCGGTATGAGACCCGTACGAGATGTTCCCGACTTCGAAATCCCTGTGAATACGAGTACAACTCGGGAGTTCTGTGAAACATTTTCACTGATATACGACTGTAAGATGATCGGTAGGCCTACTAGTTTGGAAAAGTCAGCTCGTGTATATCTCTTAGCGTAAATGTGACCAAGGTATAAGCCTATGCTGACAAAATGTACATGTTTGATAATATAATTCAACGAAAGATACTGCGTTTTAAAATGCATAACAAACATTAGTGTTATAGATCTACTATAGGCCTACTTTGTGTTAGCCAGTTATTATAGTAGCGTGATTATTGTTATTACTTTGTAAATAACAAATAATGCACGACGAATTTAGCAACATATCTATTTCTGATTAACTATGTGTTATAAAATTAATGCAAAATGTTGATATTTGAGACTATACATGATTAAACATGTATGTATCAATAATCCCGAATTCCGAAACCTGTGTCCGGAGTTTTCACCTAACCTTCTACTTTCGCTTTAGCCGGATGCGACACCGGGTTATTTCCCTTGAACTGTGCGTTTGCATGACTTTTGATGAATTGCTAAGTTTTTTGGTCTAAACGAATGATTTAATACGTAATTTGGGGCGGTTCGTCACTGTTACCCATTGCTTGATGATTTCCAAGTTTTAAAATCGGTTTTAAACACATAATAAAAAGCTCCTATTTTCATCTTAGAAATTTGTTAAATAGTAAGATACCTATGTACGTATCTTAAATATAGGCACATTTCTTAGTTGAAAATGGATATTTAAGACAAAAATTGGCTATTTAAGAAGAACTTAAGTTTAAGATATGTTGTGAATAGCTACTTAGAAATAAATTTAACTTAAGACAAATTTTATCATATCTAAGAAATTTATAGGATATTTAAGATATATTTTTATCTAAGAAGCTTTGTGAATACCAGCCCTGGTCTTCGTATGTTATATTAATTTATTCAAACACATACTTATTGACAGCTACGTCAATCGGCTCGATCGTTTCATTTCAAATATAGAAAATACTCTGATAGAAAGATAATTTCAATATCATATGAACTTCAAAGACTAAAAACGACATTTTCATGCAAAGACAAAGTCAAAGTAACACGATGTCTTAAGGTAACTTGGGTAGCTGAAATTGAACCAATCAGTGTATAACTATATCAGGAAATATCAAGTCGGCATCAGGTTTTTTAATAAAAACCATTATGCTACATTGAAAGTATACATATATGTAAAGGATATTCATATCAAAAAATGAAAAAATATTTTATAAAAGGTGTTTTATTTCCAATTGAAAATTGTCATTTTTTGTGTCAAAATCCTGTAAAATGTACTCACACAATTTCAGTATAAATCACATTGTTGTGTTCTCCAATCTATCATCCAGGTGATCGACTATAGAATAAAAGTATATCAATTATATTTTTTCCATAAATCACTGAATATTAAACCATGTATAACTTAAAATTCTGTTTTGTATTTAACATTAGTTGAAGGAATTTGTGTAGAAACTTTCTATTCATGGGATTAGTTGCAAAAAAAACAATTCATTGCCAAACCCATTGATTTTCAACGGTCATCCTTTTGTACCCTTTGTTAGCTAAATCAACGGATACACACACACTTTACACTTTAAAATAATCAGCTGTGTGTAAATCAAATTTGTCAATTCTAGTAATAAAGTGGTCAAACGTTTTTATACAACGTGTGAATATCATTAATATAATTTATTAGGGAAATAGTCGAGCACCTGGATAAAAGATTGGAAAACACAACAATGTGATTTATATTAAATTTGAGTAAGTACATTTTACAGGATTTTGACACAAAAAATGACAATTTTCAATTGTAAATAAAACACCTTTTATAAAATAGTTTTTCATTTTTTGATATGAATATCCTTTACATATATGTATACTTTCAATTTAGCATAATGATTTTTATTAAAAAACCTGATGGCGACTTGAAAAAATAAATTATTTTCTGATATGGTTGTACACTGATGGGTTCAATTTCAGCTACCCAATTTACCTTAATGTATCAGACACAGTCAAAGTAACATGACATATATATATATATATATATATATATATATATATATATATGCGTGGGTGGCTAGGCATTGTCGCTGTTTCTGCATGGCTTTGAACTGTCTGGGCATTACAATATTTGATATATACGTGTATTTTGAAAGAGCAGAATATTAGATATAATCACATTCGTACTAATTCGCCATTGCTTAACCTGAACTTTTCTAGATGAAGATTCATCAAGATATATTAGAGTATATTGGGAATAAAACTAAATAAATTGGTCTGCGATTTGACAGCAGTTTTGGAATAATTAAGTCTTTATTAAGTGATTAGACAATTTGTCCATAATGATTTGTGTTTTTTCCAGAGAAACTATTCTCCAATAACTACGCACGACAGCAGCACAATCTGTCAGATCCGTGTAGCTTGTTTTCAAAAAATAGCTAAAAGACAATAACAAGGCGGAAAGGTAAGAAGCAGAAACAAAAGAGCATGAAAGAACAAGCCGTTATGACAAAAATGATGTAGAAATTCACAAGAAAAACTTTTACTTTAAGTTATTGCTATACCTTGTCATATTTAGTTACAGGAAGTGAAAAGCCAGTGATACATGTACAATTAAATCTACATGTACGTATGTTTCGTCTATGTACTCGTATGAACACTATTTGTTTGCAGTAAACATGGCATTAATTGGCACAATTTACAGACGTATATGGAAACATCCATCCATTGTTAAGGGTGTATGTAAAGCTCTATCCGGTCACTTGACAAACGTCAACAAATGTGCATTTATAATAATAAGACACGCCAGTACAACTACCAATTGAACTACCAATGACCCGAATATATGGGGGCTGATTTATGCCATGTCGTATTTTCACTTTTTCGCCACATTATAGCGGAAATACGAAAATGTAACAATGCGACTTTGTCGTTTTTTGTTATTTTAATTATACATGTTGTTTTACAAGATACAAAATAATGTTAACATTTATTCAGTATCAGAGTATTCGTGTGATCAAACATTTTTTTCATACAAACTAATTACTTACATTTTATTTTGTGTTTAGAAGTTTAAACCAACTCAAAACTATAGTACTTTTAACACTGAATACAGCCCTTCTTTACATTGCTTGACCGACCTTCGAGATAACCTGTAGCAGACAGCATAGATGACGTAGTCGTGAATCCCTCCTATAGGACGGAATACTGCCTGAACTATGCAATGCTAGGGTGTTTTCTAAGTTGGATTCTCGTAGTGGCTACTGGTCTGTCTAGCTGTCAGAAATGTATCCTAATTAACAACATTTAACAGAAATTAATAGCGTCTGACAGAGACAAGAGCAGGTCCTAGTGTTACCATCCTTAAGGACTTACTTACTATAGAATGCATACAAATTGTTGTGATGTACATATATATTAGTTTGTCTTTATGTTTACTATACGAATATGTGCCTATTTTATAGCGGTCTGAATATGCGTAATTGGATCTGACAAGACCTAACTGGAAGATCATAAATCATCAGTAACATTCCTGTGGCCAGTGAAATGTATTGAGGATTAGTTTAATGAAGCAGTGTGTTATTGCTCAGTAGTGAAATTGACTCTCTACTACAGTTGATTGCTGATAAGCCGCCAAATCAATTACCTGACAGATAACAGCACCCTGCTGGAGAAAGTGAGAACATTAAAAGTCATAAAATGGACATTTGGATTAATCAGTAATTTGTGAATGTTTGATCATGAATTGTGTTCTTTGAATCAGGAAAATTTGTATATAATTATTTGTTTACATAAAAATGTGTTTATATTATAAAAACGGAGATGTTTCGTACGTAATATAACTAGACTACTTTGCATTTAAACTAGTACTTTTAAAATAAGCATAGCCCACTATCCACCCTATGTAATACTATTCCACCACTCTAAGATATCAAATGCTAGAATCAACACCTCCTTTCTCTATCATTTTACACAAAGCCAATGCATTTAAATAATTATATTTTATTCGACCAACGGTTAGAGATTCTAATTAAACTATTAAAACCGAGTTTTTTGTAATTGGTAAGTGTCATTTAGTAGTTTAGTTGCATTCAATTAGTTTGGGTTAATTCGTTTGCATTAATTATTCATTCGTAAAGGTTTTGTGGTAATTATCTCGGCTTATAATTAATGCGGCAAATAAGTCCAAGTGTTTGTGCTGTTGCAATTGATATAAGGACGTAATTTGATGGTGCGGTGTTTGAGTATAACATTTAAAGTAAAGGAAACAACAACGAATGACATTGTGATAATTGTTTATAAACATATTTTTTTTCGTTATGGATTAAAGGAATAGCTAACCACTAAATATGTGTAAGGTACTGTTTTATCAAAGCGCTTACTGAAACACGTAAATAATGTTCAAAGTCAAATTCTTAATCATTCATTAAGACCTACACATTGGTGACAAATATGGTTTGTAGGGGTTGCTTGCTGAATAATGATTAACATTGAACAACCCTTCACCACGATTAGTTATTGTTGAATAGTTATCAAGCGTTTACATTTGAACGAAAGTTTATGTTTTCCGTAAGTGTACTGAATAGTACCAGGACCCAAATGTAAACTTAAATGAATAATTCATTTGTAATTCGATTGACTGGGATCGTGATATGCATTGAAAAATTGACAAAAACAACAGTGTTTTTATTATTTTCGTGCTTTATGGTTTTTTGTTATGTTTTGCTAGATGCAGCTTTTGTTGGATGTTGCCTTCCCTGTACGATTTATTATCATATTTATGCTTTGACAAGTCTGCATTGAAATCATGGATTGGTTAGTTCATTTACATATCCATATTTTAGTCAGATTACAGCAAAATATTATCATGTCATTTCGTAAAATTTGAAATTATTTGGACGTTGGTGTTTGAATAAAAAACATTTTAATCAAGGCGGGTCACGTTTTCATTAACGTCGAAATGTCTATGAATTAACGCAAGGAAATTCGTGCGACTATTACATTTTGCAACACAGCGGCCATCGAGAGAGCTGCTACAGAGAGCGAAAGGAAAACATACAGCATGTAGTGGTATTGTGTTTAAGTGGCAAAATCAGCAGCATGGTATTAAAAAACGGTACCGGGGTGGGCAGACAGGCAAACGTACAAACGTCTCACGCGTTTCACACAACCTCAGTCGAAATGTGCGAGGTGTTTTCATTTTAACATACAGCCATTATATCTAACTTTAATCCTTACCTTAGGCATTGAAGACATCGTGGTAGATTTAATCATATACAATTTTAATGTTTGTTTCCATATTAATGACATAATTTCATTTAAAACATGTAAGATTCATGTTAGAACAATTTTATAGTTACAATAAACAGACAGAACAGCTTGAAATTGAAATCCGCTTGAACACATGCGCAGTCCTTGAACAGGAAGTATAATTGAATCTAGATAATTATATTAAAACTATAACAAATACACTGTTTCTCTTTGTAACTCTCTTTCCGCCAACAGAATGTGATTAAAGTTCTACCAAGTATAAATTTACATCTAGCGACTGGAACATTTTTAAACACAATACTGGTGTTCCCGATCGCAATCGTCTATATCGACATCATCACGACAGGTTTGCAAGTTGACTCAATCATTGGTTCAAAGCTAACTTTGTTTCCAATGTAAGTAAATCTATCTTTCACTGAAAAACAAAATACATTGCATTGTATCTGAGTAACAAAAGTCATTAGCGTGAATTAGCTCACAGAAAAGCAAGAGGATCGGAGTAAAACAAATCATTAATGTCAATTTTACGTCTCTAATCATTGGGAACACACTGCTATCTGTCTTTGAATGGTTGTCTCTAATTGTTTCTGTAACGCAGCTAGACATCTATACCATACTCTATATAAGGGTGTTAGACCATTCGAATAAAATGTCTGTCTGAATTTGTTTAAATTTAATCAAAGACTGTTGGAAAAGTCATTGGATTCAGTCAGGTAATAGTATTACCTAAAGCTAGTTACCTGCACTCAGTCATTGCAGTTATCATTTGTAATTACCCCTTTTTGGTAATTTGTTAGAAACCATGCAGTGTGTCAAACATTGTGAGGGGCGGGCAGTATATTACGCCCCGTTCTGACGGTCCTGGTTTGGCATCCCGGTCAACACCGGGTTGTAATCCGGGAATGCCGTGTCCAACTGGGGAGACAACCGTAGCGGCAACGTGAACATCCGTGGTCAACCGGGACAGTCCGTGATAAACCGTGATGGACAGTCTAACATCCTCAGTTGTTATAAAATACTTGATACAACCGGGAGACACCAGGAGCGATATCAAGAACCGGCGTAATACCGGGACAATGCCGGGACAGGTCCGATGCTCTATCGTCAATCTATCGTGATAAACCTTAGTACGGCGAACCCCGTTCGCGGGTTGGTCGACCTCCGGTATGCCACTACGGGTTACTACAGATAACTAGATACCTTATCTCCGGTCGGGTCGAGTACGTTGCAATCCGGGATGTCAACCATGTACCGTATGACCATGGCATTCCCTAATAAGCTAATAAAATTACCACTTCCTCATACACACTCTATGAGTGGCCCATACCAACATCTCGAAGTATGCGCAACTGAATATGATTAATATACCCGCTACAGTGACCACTGGGTAACATCGGTGTGTCACCGGCGTACGACCATGGTATAATATCGGAACCTGAACCGGGACAGTGAGAACAGCCTGACTTTAGGTTTACTTTAAATGTTCAAAAAATATTTACTTGAGTATTTCTAAGGGTCTTCCCACAAAAGCTTAAAATCAGACAAAACATTTACAAGCATCAATTGTACCAGTTTTATCTAGATTTATAGAAGACATATCTCAGATCAGTTCCTTGAAGTAAATAAACTACTTCATTCTCAACTGTCAGGTTTCCGAGTCAATTATTCATGTGAGACAACATTGACTGCTATCATTTATAACTGAATTGAATCCATAAACAATAAATAAAACAGTAGGTACAATGTGTGTGTATCTAACAAAGGCTTTTGATTTGGTCAATCACTCCAATCACTACAAATTTTGATATAGACTTTGCATATGGAAATACTTCACGAATTCTCATGACAAATTACAAGAAGAACTAATAGATGCTGAGAAATGGTGTACAAAAATACCAATGTTATCAAGTGTACAAAAACTAAGATTATGAACATCTCGACCTCAAATCGTGCCCAAACCCACTGACACACCTCTTTTATAAGGCCAAGTAATAGAAAAAGCTATGTTGAAAAGTTATTAGATGTGCTCATTGATCTAAATCTAAACTGGAAACCACAAGTCAAGACAGTATAAAGGAAATGCAACTGGTTGACCTATCTTTTCTGTTATTAGGAATGAAGCAATTAGTATCAATTCCATCCCGAAAACTATTCCTTAATGCATGCATACTATCACATCTTGTTTACTGCTGCTCTATATAGGGGAACTGCAGTGGTGACCCCTTAGACAAATTAAATAAGTTTCAAAAAAAGAGCTGCTGGAGTAATTCTTAATCAAGACTATTCAGCAACATTACAAGAAGTTTTCTTAGAACATGGATGGCTGAAATCAATCTCCTGAATACATGGGAAACAAAGTTCAATACATTCGTATTAACGTCACACTTAATAAATTAACGTTATTTTTGAATATGCATATAGTAACCTACGAATGGCATAACTACTCACTATTTACGTATGAAAATAGTTACGTTACATACAAACATATGGATAAAACAGTACGGGGTTAAATTACTTCAAGAATGATTTCGGTGTTGGTGTGGGTTCATAGTAACCAATAACCGCGACTAATTTTGTTTAAACATAGGATTTGTAATATCATATATTGTAATATTGTTATAGGTCCATCTGTTTTTATAAGAATATAAACTAGTAATGAATAGTTGCACGATTCAATCACCATTTTAAGTAATATAGCATTAGGAACTAAAGGTGAAACCGGCGTGTGTACTGATATAGCAGGTTGATTCACCGACAGTTGTTTGTTGAATTATGGCTGTTATATGTCTATCTTACCTGGGGTCTTGCTTACAAAGTATCTTAGTAGAAAACTTTCTTAAAATCTTAAATCTAAGTGTTTCAGCTAAAGAGCTACTATATATAATCACTGAAAAAAACATGTGACGTTCTTTAGTTTGCGGGAAATATCTTTTTAACGTAAGTAAACGTCAAACTATTTCAGTGTTCAACTATTTCATTTGCTAGAGGTATAGTTTCATCCCGTCACCTCGCATTGACATATGATCATATTGATAATTCTACAGCATTCTAGCATATATATATAAAGGCCTCGTGGTCAAATTTGATAAAATCAGGTTATTATGTATGTATTACTCCACTTCCTGCGAATAGTAATTTTATGTGTAAATTGTGAATCTAATAACGTGTCATATATACCCGAACAATGCCATTGTGATTTGATACATCTAGAAATATAATTTGATTTGAGTGTTTGTTCATTCGACATTTCCTACGCAACTATAATGAAGCTCAATTAGTATGTACAGAATTCTTTGATGAAGGTGTATATTCATTTGCACATGTCGGTCGGTCGGTAGACCAGATGGTTTCCGTTCAATAACCCAAGAACGCTTTGTCCAAGGATCCTCGAACTTTACATGGAGGTTGGTAGACTTTGACCTTTGTGACCTTTATTATTTTTACTAATGGGCTGCCATGGGGTTTACGTGTTTTACAAGCATCTCTTGTTATTTCGGAAACATTATGGTGAGCAAATATATGATTGTGAGCAAAGCTATAACGGTGAGTCAATCCTTTTTTTGGTTCATTGAACAATGGGGACTGTTTTGTATTTGTGAAAATGGTGGGAAAATAGTCAAACCATACTTTTAGGTTGATGATATTATAAAACAAACGTCTTACACTCCAGGCAAACGATATTACTACTTGGTGTACATGAACGTGTTAAAATGAAATATAGCTATATCATTCAATCTGACACAAACTTCAAATAAAAATAATGTTTTGTTACGCATGTAAACAACTTTTTGTTAAAGAGTATGCAAATGTTATATGAATCTAGTTTCCACCAACTATCATGTGAAAAAGCCTCATGTCTCTGGTTCATATGTTTGGATAGGTACAACAACAACAGTGAATGTGTAAATGTCATTTAATTTAAATGACGAGATCAATAAATCATATAAAACCAAATTTCACTATCCATACATAGGTGGGGGTACAATCGCCATCAGCAATATATAGCAAAGATAACGCTAAATGTTGCCCCCCCCCCCAACAAATATTATATTGCCGATTATTCAGGAAGCGAAAAGATATCAGATGCTCTTATCTGTTCAAAAGTAAATTGAACATCTCTCGTGCTGAAGTACGTACAACCCTATGAGACATTTGACTACTGTGTATAATATTACAAATTAACTGTGACGCCGATCAAAAAATGTTAGACAATCACACCAGAACAGAATGTTAAATATATCAAATAGCCTATATGAATACGTTACAACCGAGCTTAATCAAATAAGTGACATAATAAAGACAGTATGTTATCTAATTCAAGACGAACCATATTCTAATTGCGTACAGATAGAATCTCAGATAAAAGTCATGATTATTCAATAGAATCCAAAACCGGAATTTTTTAGTTCAGTTTTAAATAGGAAATAACATCAATTTTACACTGATACCAAATGTGTACATAGATAATGTCATTTTTTAAACCACTGGTTCCACCTTAAACCAATAAAATGTCATATGTATCCAGGTTTATTTCGCGCGTTTTACATATCCGCGGGGTGATAAAACTTCTAACAATGCAAAGCAGCGTACACATGTAGTAATAATTCCTCGTTTGTATACGTCACCGTAAAATGACATTCGAGAAAATTGAATAAATATTTTAGTGCAAAATAAAACACCAGTCAATCAGAGAAATTAACACTGCGAGCATATGATATGCTTGTAACCCGATCATACGCTGTCCACTTAAACTGAATATAATTCCATAATAATACTAATACTCGGCGAGTAATTCCTATTTGACTTTGAACCAAACCGTGGGTATATTAGAAGACATAAATCTAGGGACCTTGAGAATGTGGATTAAATTCCAGACCGCAACATAGCAAACTGGTTATGAGAATGGATGCTGGTAAAACACCCTTTCAAAGTCACGCAGTGTTTAAGGGTTTCGAAGACTTATTGGTTGATTTGGAGGAGAATATGACACGGTTGTCAGAAGGACTTTTATAATTAAGAAATAAACTATGAAAAACCATTGTATACCGGCTGTTATACAATATGGTTTGGAGTTCTGGCGCGTAGGAATTAACCACGAAGGCCGTAGGCGATATACGACGTTTCGATTTGTTCTTTGCCTATATCGGCAAAATCGCCGGTCATGTTAGAATGATACATATACGGAATACAGTTTAGTTCTAATCCAACATTATGTTTCGGGTAATGTACTAGTGCACCATCCTTATTCAATATTTATATCAATCCGACATGTACCGTATACAGCCCGAATAGTCCAGCATTTACAGTACATTCAAAATTTCTATAGATATAGTTCGCCGGGGAGAACTCTAGCCTTTGTTTACAAAAAAAATCTAAATTAAATACATTTTCGATATTCATTTATGTTCAATAGTGTGCATATACACTTTTAATGATATTATCTTTAAATCTAACTACACTAATAACTTGCGGTCAGTCGACAGTGCAGTCTTTATAATTGGCTCGTGTTTGTTTATTGATAAGGGTAGATTTATCCCCGGAGAACTATACCGTGTGACAATGTTTAGTACATACGCAATAAATTTCTATCACTTACCCTTAATGTTGAATGAATATCCAATGTATAGCTAATTACTAATAACTGTGTGGTGTTACTAATTCCCTTAGGTTTTGTACTCATTAATTAGCACTTGCACTAACAAAAACACACCAAAACGTCGTCGTTTAAATATACCACATTCCTGACTGATGCAAACTCAGTAAACTGTTACCAAATTGATTGTAAATTCACAAATAGTCATTGCGGGTCGTTGTTTACAATGTAAAATGATTATAAAATGACGGCGCGGAACAGTGCCCGTATATGGATGCTTTAGACATTAAACACGTTCTATTTATAAAATGTGTTTGAGCAAAATGTTTTCTCAGGTTATGAATGGTTTATTTATAAATATCTTTATTGTCAAATCGCATGTTTTATTTCCCTGTCTGATGAAAGAAATCTATTGATGTTCCGAGATATGAAAGGGTCCAAGCTCCTATAAAATTTCTATTATTGAATTATACTACTCAACGAAAGTCAGTCGTGCAACATGTAATTTGATACTAACATGCTTTGAATTAACTATGTTATTAAATCGTTATCAAGATATAACATCTGATTTCAGTAATCTGTAAGCGTTTTAAATTACGGTAAACTTTATTCCATGGGTTTGTTTCGTAACCAACGATACGTTTGATTGTCTAATATCGAGTTACATTTTATGGGCGTTAGTTTACAATACATGCGTTAGATGAAACGCAGTTTGACCGATTAAAGGACATGGAGTATAATCTATAGTGAGTTTGTGCATGTTTTTTCAAAAGCATTTTATTCTTCAAATTGAAATTTGTTGGATACAGCAAGAAAAGTATTATGACGTATTACATTTACCCTTGAAGTTAAACAAAACATAAATATTAATAAAGATAATTTATTGAAGCATGACATCACTTTCATTGCAAATCTTGACAGAGACAGAGAGCATAGCTCTTCTTCACAAACGTTTTTCTTAAAATGCGCAAAAAATAACTAGAATTTTATTTCATCGTATCTAAACCAATGCTAATTAATATCTTATAATATCTTCATAATTATATATTTCCTCCAAATATGGAAATCAAAAAAGCAATACTCCATGCATGTAAATACACCATGCACGTTAACATCGTAATTAAGTAAGATATACACGTGTGCATGTATAAGCAAATAATTATAAAAAAGTGTAATGACCATTTAACATTAAAAGACAAAGTCTAAACTTCGACCGTCTTAAACTTTTTGTGAATGAAATACCCAGACTAATAATGGTTAATACGACGTCATCGTGAATTGATTTAAGGTTTTGACTAAGCCTATTGCAATTAATCAATTAATGCAAAAGTACAAATTAAGTTCTTAAGACCTTTGATCAAATCTGCATGATAATTTCTGAGTTCATTAGCCTTAAAATAACAAGACGCCGTTCAATCTGATTACATGATTTCATAGTCAATCAAAAGGCTGATTAGATTTTGACAAGATCGGAATGGGAGTCACTGGTCAATGACGTAGTAAGTACTTTGTGTAACGTAGGGTCAGACATACTACAAGGCTTGCTGTATTCGCGAGTGGGTAATTTTCGCGTTTGTTTGCAAATTCATTATCTTGCGATTTTAATATTTTAGAGAATTTTAGATGTAGATCTAACTATGTGTGTGTAGCGAGAAGTACTCGAAAATTGGGCACGAAACTTTCTTGGCGCGAAGTACTTAAAAAAGGTTTTGCACAAAACTGTGTTCATGGTGCGAAGTACTTAACAATAATATATTTCGAAAGGATTGTTTTGGCTCATTTCCGAGTTGATTAACACAAATGCTGACATGATTCAATATACTAATACATTAATTGTCAGGTCAGTAATATTATATGTCTGCTGATCATGTTGTATCACATGAAGTGTCCGTACAGAATACGTTTCGGTATAATTGTTTCAATGACAGATAAAACAAATGTAACACTCGTATGCTGTGCTGTATTTAAATAGGTCAGTATTTTATTTAATAGATTCGAAAATGTGCAATTTATCGAGATACAATCCTTTCTATTTCTATATTCACAATGTAAGCTCACTTCCCATGTAAAGTGTATTTCCCATTCGTTCACAGTATAATGTCGATTTTTGTCAATCACATGTGAAAGGGGATAATGTCCGTCGCTTTGTTACCCGTGGGACATGCCCCTATTTGAACATATTTTTGTTAACCTCATATTATATGTCACTCTCGGTTTTTATACAATTTATCAGTTATATATATTATACAGAGGTCAGTTCACCTTAATACCGGATTTCCTACAAGTACTTACTTGTTCATTTACAAGCAGTTGACAACAACTTATCAACATACATGTATTGTTGAAGTACATAATACCACATGTAGCCACTTTCACTCAGCCTTATATCGAAACGATCCTGTTAGTGTATAAAAGAACGAAACAATTAATTGTGTGAAGTATATTTGGTGTCGGATATCAACCGCAAGTTATTTGTTGCACAAAATGATTCAGCATTGTTCGCAAAGTTTCATCATCTCATATTGCAATAGGTATGTGGGTGAACTATGTACTGTACATATCGTTTAGAAAACTTCAATATGACTGAAGTATTAAACATATCATTCAAATGAAACCAGAGACTCTCTTATAACTCGTATCTTTCATGTATTATGATTTCATGTAGTATGTTTTCAAAACGCTTTATTTGTTGAATTCACTTGTGTAAAATGCGTAGAGTGTAACTCGTCTTAAAGATGCTGCGTCACCGATTTTGCTAAAATGTTTGCATGTCGTAATTTTCCTACCTTACCATGAACTAATGTAATAGAAATCCACTGACGGTAGCTTTATCAAAGATTCATGGCAAATAAGCAATATAAAACACTCTTGGTATCGCGCACTCGGTAATTGTTTTTTTTAAAAATAGCACAGATTTCCCGTCCAACATGCTTTGTAAATTTGTAAATTATTTAATTCCCATGTGTTCGAACGTGAAACATAAAAAACCTACAGCTTAAACATCAATGAGGTATTTGGTTCGTTTGCAATTCGTTTTCATCGAATGCAAAACAAACAATCAGACAATTTGAAGGATAGTAGTAGAATTTTGGATGTAAAAACACTAAATAAATACAAAATGTCGATGTTTCGCAAGTTATTTTAAATTTCAATGTGGGTGTTTAATTGTGGCGTATGTATACAGGCAACTATACCAAAATTACGGGAATATTTGACAATTTTATTTTAATTTTGCAATACAACAATATGTGAGGCAGCATCTTTAAGCAGTCAGTACAGTCATGTATTGGTCACATGTGCCTAATTAAATCAGATGTCTATCCGCCTTGATAGCCTATTGGTAAAACGTCCACTTAAAGTGCGAGATGTCTCGGATTCCATCCTATGCCGTGACATACCCGGACTGGGTAGGCAGCACTCAACTGAAACAGGCGCGCACAGAAAACAGAAATAACACAGACCACAATCGCACGACACAATGCCAAACTGAATGAGACAAGAGCACTACAAGAAAAGCGCCACGATCGACTACGCGGGTTGTCATGTTTAAATAACAAAAGGCCTCATCAGCACTGATTTTTTTTCTAAACGGAATCTTCACATAAACTGCATAACGCAACAATGTCTCATTCCTAACTAAACGCTTGAGCAAAAACTGTTTTAGTAGCCTAATTGTCATTTACAAAATGCGCCTTTATACCTATAAAGCAATCTTCAATCCAATACATGTATCATCCCCATTTTCAACTCCAATGAGCAACTCTTTACAAGCTATCTATGCAGCGAGTCACAATGTCTCATTCATAAATAAAGTGATAGAGTCAAAACAGAGTTTCGATTTTCTCATTCCTAATTAAATATCATTGAGCAAAAACTGAATTTTAATTTTAGTAACAGTGACCCTTAAACCTATCGGTCCCACTTGAAATCATAGGCGGTATCCTTACATCCTCACATAAGCTATTAATACAGTAAGTTTCATCACACTATCTCATTCCTAACTATTAGTAAACTTATTGAGCAAATACGGATTTTCAATTTTAGAAACAATGACCTTGAAACCAAAAGCCCCACTCTCAAACATAGGCGGCATTATTACATCCTCTAAAAAAGCTATTCATAAGTTGGTTTATACAAACCAGTCTCCTGGCTCTATTAGACGTTTCGACTTTATAAATCTCCTCCAGGAAAACACTTGTAGAAATAAGTAAACAACGCCATAAGTCAAGATACACAAGCTATGAGAGGTGTTCAACTTATATTTGAACAGAATTGAACATCCAGTATTTTCATGAATTTCAAAACGAAACCGAATTGTGTCAAGTGATACAAACAACCATTGTAGAATGTATATGTAATATTTTAGAACAAAATCAACTTTTCTATAGAGGGTGTTGATTTTGCATTTTTAAGGCCAAAAACCTCCAAGTGCTGATACTTACAATTCCCTTCCAGATTTGAATTATATTGATACTTTATCAGGAGACTTCGGTATCCACTGTTCGTGTATAATAAAATCCCCTGTCTAATTCATAAGGTACTTTATGACATGTTTGTAGGGCGACAGGAAGTTCAGTTTTGGTGAAAACCCCTTTCTTTGGCAGTCACCAGGAAAAGAACGTGTCGTTTTTTTGTCGAAACAAAACCTTTGCATAAATAAAATATGCGTTCACTTTTGTCTCCATTTCAATTATTTTGAGTTCCGTTTTTCCATAATATCGAACACAACACAATGTCATAAAATCGGCCGCGAACACATCAAGCGTGACTAACTCCAACTTATGCCTATCATCGTGACCCCTTCTAAAATGACAGAATCTGTCTATGTAATAATCTTCTTTGTGATAAAACATTAATTCCCCAGGGGAAACACATTTTTTCCAATCAATGTTCCGTAGTCGCATATACAGCCTCCAAGACCTTTGTCTGCTCCCTTTTTTGAGCTAATGAACACCACGTTTTTCTAAAATTCTGCATCTAACATTTTCGAAATAATTAGATTGAAAGTTGCTACTGATACTTAAAACTTCTCTGTCAACAAACTTTCGATTATTGGATTTGTCCTAGATATCGCAGAAACAATGGGCATGGTGGTTGCAGGTTTGGACCATTTTTGGTAATTTTTAATACTTGGTGCCATTTCGTCAAAACAAGCAGGTTAGAAGTTTTGCTCAGTATATACTATCATGAATAAGAATAGTAATATTTCACGTGAATGTGGATCCTTATCCATCGTACTTAATACAGACGCTCACGATTGTTAAAAACTCTGTTTGATATCAAAAGACGTTTTACTTGTGCTTTTTGCTTACGTCAAAACACCGGCATTGAAATCATGTCGATACATTATTTGGCGTTACCGTGGAGTAAAGTGCTGTTCAATAAATATATTATTTTAAAAGGAAACATAAACATTAGTAGATTCGATTGTTAAACATGTACTTTGTCTGCTCCCCTGGAGTAATATTTATCATACTGTAATAGCATATGATAGATTTGCAATAACGTTTTATTGGTCTTCACATGAAACAGTCAAAATAATATTGGCTCTCTTAGAACAGCGGGTATCAGATTAAAGCGGATATACATTACAGACTCATACATATCAATATCCGTTCAGTTATTCACGTCAATAAAAGGGTCAATTAACTGTAAGGGGATTCTCGTGTATGTATTTATATCGTCATGAAATATGATTTGAGATAATATAGAATGTATGTACTTACTGAATAAATCAATTGATATGAAAGAAAGTCTTTTCTTTATAGCTACATGGACTTGGGACCGTAAAATGCGAAATATTGTGTAATAAAACACTTTATGAGATCCGAATATTACTGAGGTATTTTATAGGAAATTTGTTACAACAAAGATATAAATAGAAACATATTTGTAGTTTATTCGAGTGGTTCTAATCAGCGTAAAAGATATGAGGATAAGGATATAAAATACAATTTAAAGACATAATAGTGATGTGTTAGTATTAGAGGTATGTAGATAAACGATTATATGATATATTGTTTTGTAAGTCTCAACACAAGCAGTCTGTCATTCATATGTAACAAGCAGTCTGTCGGTCATAAGTAACAAGCAGTCTCAACACAAGCAGTCTGTCGGTCATATGTAACATGCATACTCAACACAAGCAGTATGTCGGTCATATGTAACAAGCAGTCTGCTGGTCATATGTAACAGGCAGTCTCAACACAAACAGTCTGTCGGTCATATGTAACAAGCAGTCTCAACACAAACAGTCTGTCGGTCATATGTAACAGGCAGTCTCAACACAAAGAGTCTGTCGGTTATATTTAACAAGCACTCTCAACACAAGCGGACTGTCGGTCATATGTAACAAGCAGTCTCAACACAAGCAGTATGTCGGTTATATGTAACAGGCAGTCTCAACACAAGCAGTATGTCGGTTATATGTAACAGGCAGTCTCAACACAAACAGTCTGTCGGTCATATGTAACAAACAGTCTCAACACAAGCAGTCTGCCGGTCATATGTAACAAGCAGTCTCAACACAAGCAGTCACACACAGACAAATTATTCAAGGTAGGGCCAAACATAGCATGGTCACTTACAGACAAATCATTCATGGTAGGGTCATATATAGTACGGTCACTCACAGACAAATTCATGGTAGGGCAATACATAATACAGTCACTCACAGACAAACCATTCATGACAGGGTCATACATAGTACGATCAATCACTGACAAATCATTCATGGTAGGGTCATACACAGTACGGGCACTCTCAGACAAATTATTCAAGGTAGGGTCATACATAGTACGGTCACTCACAGACAAATCATTCATGGTAGGGTCATACATAGTACGGTCACTCACAGACAAATCATTCATGGTAGGGCCATACAATGTACATAGTACTGTTACTCACAGACAAATCATTCACGGTAGGGTCATACATAGTACGGTCACTCACAGACAAATCAATCATGGTAGGGTCATACATAGTACGGTCACTCACAGACAAATCATTCATGGTAGGGCAATACATAATACGGTCACTCGCAGACAAACCATTCACAGTAGGGCCATACATAGTGCGGTCACTCACAGAAGAATCGTTCACAGAAGGGCCATACATAGTACGGTCACTCTAAGACAAATTACTCACGTTAGGCTAACTTAGACTAGCGACTCTCACGGCACCGTCGCTCATAGTATGATCCGACAGCAGGGTTACTCACAATATGACCGCCTACTGTAAGGTCTCTAACCAAAGTGACACTACTTACAATATCGCCACTCACGGTAGGGTCACTCACGGTATGATCAACTAACATCTTAATAACTCACAGAAGGTTTGTGTATGTATATAAGTTGTCGTACAAAAGTGTTGAATAAATTAATTCATGTCGTATTTATTGGTATACAAGAGAACGAATGATCTCCTGACCTTCATTCCAGAAAAGAATTAAACTGCATTTTTGACATAAATAAAGTGGTTGGTATCGTTTGATTTTTCCCGAAAAGCTCTACAACATAATCTAACTTATATGTCTGTAGCACTAACGTGAAGAGGGTAAATAGCTATGCCGCAAACGTCTAACTTGCCCATAATGAGATGAAGTCAGATCCACAAGCGAACAACTTTTCAGTGTCTGCGAAGGAATCTAACATTGACAGTGCTATACAATGTGTCAGAGGCATGTTTGCTATGAACACATTATTATACTAGATTGCAAGTTCTGGGGCCTTGCATCATATGATCAGGCGAAAGGCAGCCACGGCCGGCTCGGGACTTAACAAGTCGAACGATTTGGAAATCATGCATGGAATTTACCTTTATCACACGAAGGCATATTTGGGACAGGTCTTGAACAGAAATTGAAAAAGAGACAGGAAGTCAATGAACAAATCTCAGATGTTCTCCCTGAATTTGATAAAAAACGAACATTTCAGCTGAATCAGATTTTTTCTAAGATATTGTGAGGAAATCACAAAAGATTAGTGGGTACAGTCCTTAGTCAGAGACGGGTACAAACTATAATTCGAAAACTTTCCAAATTTTAACGGCGTAAAATTAATACCCCAATCACACGAGAGTCGGAATGAGCCGGAATGCTGTAGGAATAGCAATTCATGGTACATTCTTGTATGTTCGAAATGTATTCCGTCTGCATTCCGAGTACATTCCATATGTTCGGGCCAGTTTGAATGATTTAACATGCTCTAAACCTATTTCGTTTGAAATAAAATACATATTAAATTAAGAACGAATAAACTGTTATTCAAAACACTCTGTATCTATTGATACTGTCCAGATCACACGGCGTCGGAATGAGCCGGAATGCCGTAGGAATAGCAATTCGAGGTGTATTCCTTCATGATCGAAATGCATTCGAAACATTCTGTCTGCATGCTGAGTCAATTCGTAGTGCATTCGATATATTCCGGCCCATTCCTGTGTCCACTTCGAATGTTTTGCGCATGTTCAAAACTTTCGAGATACATTCGAAGTCGGGTGAAATATCGAACGGCTACCGAAGTGTATTCTTTCGACATTCTGATTAAATTTTGAATATTCTTACGGCATTCTGACTATATTCGAAACATTACTTAAAGCCATTATAGGTACTGATATAAACACACTACCGGTGCACAACCCGTGCATAATCCCGTGCAAAACGGTCCGATGCTTATGTTTACCGTATTTTGAAAACATAGGCGTGCACAATCTCCGCTATCATTCCAGGCGGACTCGAAGTGTATTCGAGTTATACTCGAAGTATATAAGAATTGTATTTGAATGGTATTTGAAGTATTCCAACGGCATTTTGACAAAGCTGTAATAATTTTGGTCAATTCGAGTTATCATTCGGAATGTGTTTCGAATGTTTATTCTTTCTTCATTCCGACTCATTCGGGCCCATTCCGGCTGATTCGAGAGTCGTGTGATTGGGGTATAACAAAACAACCTCCAAAATTCTATTACAGGAAATTCATACCGAGAACCCTGTTTTGTCATTAAACCTGTAAATGTGAACACATGGCATATTGGATGATGACATTGATGAAGGCACACAGATAGTGGAACGTATTACTCCCAATACACAGTTACATATAACAAGTATATTATACTATTGTGTAATGATCAAAAACAAAAGTAAAAATACTAAAAAGATCATCTGAGAATATAACTATGTATGTGCCATTCTAGTCGATAAATATGTTATGCATTCTTTCAAGATAAGATGTTCATAAAACCTACCGTATATGCATTTACTAAAACGGATAAAGGAATATATTATTCATAGTGTTCATTAATTTTCTTAATTTTTAATTAACGACTTGTACAGTCAGACCACACGGTATTACATGCGTTACCCATTGATATCCTTTAAAATGAATGTTTGGTTATTTCAGGAACAAATTATGTCGTTTCGACGGTAATACAGCGCAGTTTTGAAGTAAAATAGCGAGAAAAATTACGTATAACGGCAAAGAAATATGATAAATGGGCTCCGATAGCGTGGTAAAAGCTCATTAATCCCCTCCATTTACATGACTTATTCCGGTAACCTAATGTTTAACTCGTCACGATGGATAGAACTATCATGACCATGTAGCTCAATGGTTTACTTGCGGCATCCAAAGTTTGTATTCCAGGAAAATATGTTCATTATCCATGTTAACAGGATTATAGGAGAAATCTAGGCTTAAATTGAGGAGGAAAATTTTCAAACATGTATAAAAGACATCAAAAACATGTAAATTTCTCATTAAGCAGTTTTCATGAAAAAAAATAATTAGATGATTAATAAGGTGGGAGAAATATAGATTGACAGAGACTCGACTAAGTAAGATATGCTAAAGTCACATTTGCCCTACGAGCTGCTTACGAGCTCCGTGCGAGTTGATTTTGGCAAACTCGCACGGCGTACGGACATCGAAGACTCGTACGAGCATCGTACGGATTTTCTTAACTCGCACGAGCATCGTACGGACATCGCACAAGTGTGCTTCTATAGATTGATAAATTCGTACGGATACCGTACGAGCTTTGTGACCGTAGCAATAGCCTCGTGTTTCCGGTCTCTACATGTACCATTAAATTGTAAGTGTTTGAATCGTCAGACTCCATTGCTGGTATATTATTCGCAGAAAGTAACAAATATATTAAGTCATCCATCCCAGAGGTTTATAACATTTCGATGCTGATCAAGGGAAATACGCTACACATGCTTTAATTTGTTTACTCAAATGAAGAGGATGCTCTTCCAGGACGCGACCACGGAGTGATATTCTCATCTCCCGCTCTATCACAAGCATTTTGAGACGGTTAGTTCATGCAAATACATAGTACTTACAAGTGACTACTGGAAAAGGAGAAAGCCATTCTTCGTAAAATCGTTATAAAGCAGCAATCATGTTTAGTACTAGAAGAAAATTGCCGTGATAAAACCAGAAATATCTGTCACACGGTGCCCGTTCTCGTGTCGATTAAATGAAATTTGACCATATAGTAGATTGATCGAGAATTGGAAAAATGTGTGAGATCGAATGAATTGCTGACAATACTTGCTTATAATTCCAACAAAGGGTAACAAATGTACAACACCATGAAGCATTAGACAAATTACAAATGTCTGTTCCGTAATGGCAAACGTCAATCGTTTATAGTTGTTGACTGTAAGGCCATAATGCATAGCCCGACCCTAGAACACCAGATATATAATGCAAATAGGATATTAAACATTTTCTTATCTAGTTTGGGATCGTTCACATTGAATGATGAAGTGATTGGGTGCCAATTCGGGTGACATTTACACATCTTTCTTTCTTTCATTAATCGACTTTTAGTATGTGAATAGATAGGAATGATTATTCGCATGTTGGATCTATGAGGGTAATCCATTAGACCAGTACTGTATTGAATGGCAATTTATTTGCGATTGTTTTGAGAATATAGGACATGTATTTCAAAGTGCGCGTAATTCAGATCGATATGTTATTTCCAATGTAATAGTGACTATGATTCAAGAATTCTAAGCTGTATTTTGTTGATTGTTGTACATGGGGTGATATAAGGTTCATGAAAAATGAAATATTTATTACGTAAAAACCCAGAGTTACATATGATAACAGGTTAACGAAAATATGTTTAGTTATTATACCTCACGTGACCTCTCAATGTATTTTCACCATATACCTTCCGTGTGAAATTTTGCTCGATCAATATGTGATATTTTGTTCGACCTCTACTAGTTAAAACGAGGCTGAGATATCTATAGAAATTTGTACTATTTGAGTCCGGAAAACACCCTGCTAGAGAGTATCCGTGTGCTATTTATATGTTTGGGTATATTTCACATGCTATTTTTAGTAAATCTTGTCGATTTCAACCGTTGAAACTGACTGAAAATTTACTAAAAACGGCACAAAATCATTAGAAACTTGTACGGACTGAGATTGTACATGTAAAATTATCATAACGGCAATCTAAGTCCTGCTTACATTAGTTGATATTTTATTAAGCAAAATGGTTGTAATTTTGTTCGGTATGATAAAATTAAGAACACATGACTGCTCGGGTGACAGTAAATAATACCATTGAATATTGAATGGGCGAAATATCGGGGGTGTCAAAACTCTCTATTTTGTGACATAATTTCTTAGGCCTGTGGTATATTCCTAACACAAATTGAATTCAATCCTTTTTTGGACAATGTCAACGTGGGGAATCAACTGAAAATGAAGAAATGCTGATAGAACAAAGTAGGCAAGCATATCTTTTGCGTAGTAGATTAGTGTTATAGACTTATACAATGACGAAAAAAGATTAAAACCCAGAGCATTTTTCCGGTATTAGTTGACTACACCACGTCGATAAGTGCATTTAGAAATAATAACTGGACTCAAATTGATATAGAAAGAACATAATGTCGCTATAGTAAATTTTCCATGGTATAGGATGAAGAAAATGTGTAAGATCAGTTCTACTGTAATACCACGGTCACAAATGCTATCCGACCGCCACCCAATCTTCGGACGTTAGTTCAATCGGACAAAAGGTCATCGGACGGCGACCGAAAATAGTTTAAGTCATTTTGACATAAGAGGGGTGATCAATATATTCGAGAACTTTAATATTGGTCCTAGAATATTGAAATTCCAAGAGCATGTTGACATATTTTTTGGATGATTTACTTTTGCAGCCTTATTGACAAAAATGAATATCTAGATGTTCTCGAATAAATTGATCATCCTCGTATTGATTACTGCATGATGCCTAAACATCGACATGATCTGGAAAACATCGGATACATGTCCGCATGATTTGTGACCTAAGGACTGACTGTACGTACATGTACTTGTTGGGTTTGTAGCCCGATGAAACATTCGTGCTCTTTTAAACCTCCTTCACCAAACTCGAAAAGTTCCAACACAATTCGGAATATTCCAACATTTAGGCAGTGCCACCGGATTTTGACTATGTCCATCGCATTTCGTACATTTCTACCGTAGTTCAATCTGCACCAGGTCTTCGTATGTTATATTAATTTATTCAAACACATAATTATTGACAGTTACGTCAATCGGCTCGATCGTTTCATTTCAAATATAGAAAATACTCTGATAGAAAGATAATTTCAATATCATATGAACTTCAAAGACTAAAAACGACGTTTTCATGTAAAGACAAAGTCAAAGTAACACGATGTCTTAATGTATCAGACACAGTCAAAGTAACATGACATATATATATATATGCGTGGGTGGCTAGGCATTGTCGCTGTTTCTGTATGGCTTTGAACTGTCTGTGCATTACAATATTTGATATATACGTGTATTTGAAAGAGCAGAATTAGATATAATCACATTCGTACTAATTCGCCATTGCTTAACCTGAACTTTTCTAGATGAAGATTCATCAAGATATATTAGAGTATATTGGGAATAAAACTAAATAAATTGGTCTGCGATTTGACAGCAGTTTTGGAATAATTAAGTCTTTATTAAGAGATTAGACAATTTGTCCATAATGATTTGTGTTTTTTCCAGAGAAACTATTCTCCAATAACTACGCACGACAGCAGCACAATCTGTCAGATCCTTGTAGCTTGTTTTCAAAAAATAGCTAAAAGACAATGACAAGGCGTAAAGGTAAGAAGCAGAAACAACAGAGCATGAAAGAACAAGCCGTTATGACAAAAATGATGTAGAAATTCACAAGAAAAACTTTTACTTTAAGTTATTGCTATACCTTGTCATATTTAGTTACAGGGAGTGAAAAGCCAGTGATACATGTACAATTAAATCTACATGTACGTATGTTTCGTCTATGTACTCGTATGAACAATATGTGTATGCAGTAAACATGGCATAAATTGGCACAATTTACAGACGTATATGGAAACATCCAGCCATTGTTAAGGGTGTATGTAAAGCTCTATCCGGTCACTTAACAAACGTCAAAAAATGTGCATTTATGATAATGCAACAAGACACGACAGTACAACTACCAATTGAACTACCAATGACCCGAATATATGGGGGCTGATTTATGCCATGTCGTATTTTCACTTTGTCGTTTTTTGTTATTTTAATTATACATGTTGTTTTACAAGATACAAAATAACGTTAACATTTATTCAGTATCAGAGTATTCGTGTGATCGAACATTTTTTTCATACAAACTAATTACTTACATTTTATTTTGTGTTTATAAGTTTAAACCAACTTAAAACTATAGTACTTTTAACAATGAATACAGCCCTTCTTTACATTGCTTGACCGACCTTCGAGATAACCTGTAGCAGACAGCATTGATGACGTAGTCGTGAATCCCTCCTATAGGACGGAATACTGCCTGAACTATGTAATGCTAGGGTGTTTTCTAAGTTGGATGCTCGTAGTGGCTACAGGTCTGTCTAGCTGTCAGAAATGTATCCTAATTAACAACATTTAACAGAAATTAATAGCGTCTGACAGAGACAAGAGCAGGTCCTAGTGTTACCATCCTTAAAGACTTACTTACTATAGAATGCATACAAATTGTTGTGATGTACATGTATATTAGTTTGTCTTTATGTTTACTATACGAATATGTGCCTATTTTATAGCGGTCTGAATATGCGTAATTGGATCTGACAAGACCTAACTGGAAGTTCATAAATCATCAGTAACATTCCTGTGGCCAGTGAAATGTATTGAGGATTAGTTTAATGAAGCAGTGTGTTATTGCTCAGTAGTGAAATTGACTCTCTACTACAGTTGATTGCTGATAAGCCGCAAATCAATTACCTGACAGATAACAGCACCCTGCTGGAGAAAGTGAGAACATTAAAAGTCATAAAATGGACATTTGGATTAATCAGTAATTTGTGAATGTTTGATCATGAATTGTGTTCTTTGAATCAGGAAAAATTGTATATAATTATTTGTTTACATAAAAATGTGTTTATATTATAAAAACGGAGATGTTTCGTACGTAATATAACTAGACTACTTTGCATTTAAACTAGTACTTTTAAAATAAGCATAGCCCACTATCCACCTTTGTAATACTATTCCACCACTCTAAGATATCAGAACAGAACAGAACAGAACATAACCTTTATTTTTTTAGCACAGATTACATAGTAATAGCAAGTGCACAAAATATATACAAAATAATATACATGGATAATGGCATGAATAGAATTAAACAAATGGGAACAAATTTTATGATGAAACAAAATTGTTTTTCAGAAATACTGTTATAGATATATATGCACAACAGGTGGGGAAAGTAGTTGTGACTCACAATAGTGTACACATTTGATTTGGCAGGGACGTTATATAGTTATCGGCTGATGTGGTGACAAAAATTGGAGTTAAATTTTGAAAATATATCTACACTACATAAGACATTATGAACATCAGCTAGATTCATTGGTGAATACATAATACAGATTGGCGAACATGAAATACATACAATTAGCAAACATGAATGAACTACGTACAATAAACGATTATGAGTAAAATACATGCAAATCAATGATCAATACACATGACAAAGCTGCAAACCTCGAATGAAATATGTACAAATGCGTGTTTACTCATACGCGACGAATATTGGAAAATATACACATTATATTTATCAATGAGTGTTTACTCATGTGGAACAAAACATTATTTGAGTTACATGTGGTTTACGAGTGTTTGCAAAACCCTAGTGCTGCATGAGACATTATAATATATAGTTAATGTATGCACGTATAATTAATTTAAATATCTAACGCTGGTAACGATTCAATTGGAATAATACATGGATATTTTCACTAACACGCGGTAAGCAACCTTTTGATATGTTTAATGGTTAACTGGTGTGATTCGTATGAGAAATTAAAAAGAACAATTATGCGTATAAAACAACAACAAAAAACACACTGGACATAGTGTACCAGGAATTGTTACTGATGTAATTGTATATTAACATTCCTTGCAAAGAAATTCATGACAAAATTAACATACAAACTAAGATTTTTTAATGTTACGGGGTCTTTTACGGCCAGAAGTTGTTTAAATTTGAACAAACTTGGTCTTGATGAGAATTTGCTTGGTATAAGTTGCTGACGTTTGTCGTTAAAATATGGGCAGATTAGGAGATAATGGAATTCGTCTCCCCGTCGTTCGGCAAAGTTGCATAGATTGCACTTTCTTTGCTCTACAGGCATGAAGGAATTAGCCCAGCGACCGTGTTCTATTGGGAATCGGTGGTTCGCTGTACGAAAGTGGAGGAGATGTAATCTGAGGTTAATTGGTAAAATAACGAGATATTTCTCAAATGCAACGTTTTCCTTGAATGTACTGTACGTTTCACCTTTACTAGAATTGCGAAGGCTCGCGAGCCAGTTTTGGTTAAATTGGTCTATTAGGGTAGGTTTAACAAGTTTGTGAATATTGCTTACTTGGATGGTACTTTGATTTAGCCAAACATGAGAGTTTCCGGTTGAGTCTAAAATACCTTTGATGAATGATATCCATTTAAAAGCGTGTGGAGATCTTAGCATGTATTTGTTACATATATACGCAATTTTAGAATCTTGAGATAATATTAGTTTATTCCAGAAATTAATCATTCGGGTTTTAATCAAAATTTCGATCGGATATCGACCTAGCTCACCATATAACATATATTTCGGGGTACTTTTTCTGGTCTTAGTTATTTTTCGTAAAAAGTTTATATGACATTGTTCAATAATATCTAGAGATTCATAACCCCATATATCACTGCCATATGTTAAGATAGGTACGATGGTGTGATCAAACAATTTGAGTTGCAAATCAAGCGGTAGATCAAGATTGTTTATCCGGTTATAAAGCAAGTGCATGGCTTTATTGGCTTGTTGAACTACGTGTTGTCTACATTTGAGAAAAGATCCGGAACTTGAAAATATTACACCTAAGTATTTGTATTCTGTTATGGTTTCTATTTCTTGGCCATTTATACTGAACTTAAATAACGATGGCTTATTTGTGCCAAATACTATAGTCTTTGTTTTAGTAAAATTTATTTTTAACTTCCAGCGCTCACAATATGTATAGAAGTTATTGAGACTTGCTTGAAACGAAGCTTTGTTTTCACCAATTATAACGGTATCATCTGCGTAAAGTAGAACTAATATTTTAAGGAAATAAACAGCTTCGTCTGTAGATAAGTCTATTGCGATACCATTATCGTCTCTGGTTAAGGCAGATTCCAGATCATTGAGATACATTGAAAATAGGATTGGGGATAAATTTTCTCCCTGTCTTACTCCAGAGAAGCTAGGGAAATATGCTGAAGTTTGGCTATTTATGTTAATACAAGATTTTATGTCAGAATACATATTTTGTATGACTATGAGGATTTTACCGTTTATGCCAAGGTTCGATATCTTGTGCCATAGGCCTGCACGCCAGACTGAGTCAAATGCTACCGAAAAGTCGATGAAAGTACATATCAATTTTCTGCGCTCTGCTCTCATTTTTTCAATGAGAAAATTTAATGCAAATATGTGATCACTTGTACTTAAGTTTTGGGCCTAAAACCAGCCTGATTTTCATGTAGTAAGTTATTTTCATTTAAAAATTCATGTATACGGGTATTTAGGACCCCAGTAAAAACTTTGCTTAGGCAGCTTAATATCGTAATGGGTCTATAGTTCCCCGGGTCTAAGGGAGAACCTTTGTTTTTATACAAAGGCTTAATTGTGCCGATAAGCCATGATTCCGGTAAAATACCCGTGTCCAAAATTTTATTAAACAATGATTTATAGATATGGACCATATGATTTTTAGTACATTTTAGATATTCATTCTTAATGTTATCTATTTGGGAAGCAGCTTTACCGTTTTTAATTTGTGAAATTACTTTAAGTATTTCGTCTTCCGTAATTTCCCTATTTAATGCACCTGTATCTCTCACATTAACCGTGATTTCAGGAATATTATTAGTATTGGAGTGGTCTATCTGGGACGAGTTAACGTTCTTAAAATGTTCGTAGAAGTTTGTGATTGATGGCGTCTGCTCAGATTTCGTGCGTGAAAGGTTATTTAGGTATTGCCAATAGTCTTTAGGCTTATGCGAGCTTAGGTCACGAAGTTTTCGCTCTTGAGCGTAACGGTGTTTACTTATAAAGGTGTTCATAATTTGTTTATATGACCTACTGGCCGACTGTAACCTATATTTTGTAGTGTTATTTTTGTGTATTTGGTAAGATTTACGTGCTTTATGATAAAGATTTCTAGCTCGCTTACATTGAGGCCCGAACCAGGGTTTATTACGGGAACATTTATAGCTTACGTATCTCGGGTTTGAGGTTTGGTTTAAGGTTGATGCTGCGGCCTCCGAAAAAATATGCGAAATTTGCGATGTTATTTCATTTATGTATGTATTAGTAGCCATATCATATGGTTGGTTTTCCGTTAGGTCAGTTAGTTCATTTATCGAGTGCATGTCAAGATTTTGAGGAAATAGGCTTTTTGCATTTTCAGACCACTTAAGACTTTTGTTCATCGTTGATTGTTGTTCTGCATTTTGTGTTAATAGTGGGTTATGAGTGGTATTTGAGTTATTTTGTGTGGATAGGCCTATGTCTAATAGACTGTGGCCATCTGAAAAAAGAGAATCTAGTTCTACAACATTAAGACCAGTTACACTTTTAAGAAGCTGTACTGAAGCTAACGCATAATCGATCACTGACGAGTCTTTAAATGTTAATTTGCCACTATTTTTTCCAAATCTACCGTTCAAGATGAATAGATTGCTACTTTTACATAAGTCTAGCAGTCTACGACCCACCCTATTGACCTTGTCACACTGCGATGAACGATCGCGGGGAATGTTTAGATCTTGTAATTTATTTACGGAATTTAAAAAGTCTACTGAATCTTCATCAATGTTAAAATAGTCACATAAGAAGTCATCAGATTCTACATAATCAGGGAACGATGCCGTGTAACCGTTTGCATCTCCTGTAATCAAGACACTGTCGTATTGACTACATTTGATAATTACCTCAGTTTCAAATAAGGAAAACTCGTCATCATTGAAAAAACGTGATTGTTGTGGGGGTACATACATACTACCGAAAACAAGAGATTTATTGGACATTCTTGCACAGTTATTCATCTTAAGCCAAAAAACGTACTCACATTTTGATTCTAGTATTTCACAATAATTTATAATAGAATTATGTATGAAAAAACCAATTCCTCCTGATTTACGCTTAAAATGTTCAGCCCTAGGTTTGGAATAAAATGAGTAGTTTGGAATATTAATAATGTCATGTTTATCTAATTTCGTCTCTGTAACACATAATATAGTGTATTGTTCTACCATCTGCACGAAGTCAGGATATTTGATTCTCGTTTTGAGTCCGCATACATTAAGGCATCCTATTTTCAAATCAGTTACCACATTATTAAGAGTATCTTGTTGAGTTCCATTTGGAGATTTAACAGGTTCATATAACACATTCTTTGTACAGGTATTTGGCGCATCATTCACATGGTTGGACAGTTCAAAATGTTCACATACTTTGACCGAGGAAGAGCACGGGATATCAAATGCTAGAATCAACACCTCCTTTCTCTATCGTTTTACACAAAGCCAATGCATTTAAATAATGATATTTTATTCGACCAACGGTTAGAGATTCTAATTAAACTATTAAAACCGAGTTTTTTGTAATTGGTAAGTGTCATTTAGTAGTTTAGTTGCATTCAATTAGTTTGGGTTAATTCGTTTGCATTAATTATTCATTCGTAAAGGTTTTGTCGTAATTATCTCGGCATATAATTAATGCGGCAAAAAATGTCCAAGTGTTTGTGCTGTTGCAATTGATATAAGGACGTAATTTGATGGTGCGGTGTTTGAGTATAACATTTAAAGTAAAGGAAACAACAACGAATGACATTGTGATAATTGTTTATAAACATATTTTTTTTCGTTATGGATTAAAGGAATAGCTAACCACTAAATATGTGTAAGGTACTGTTTTATCAAAGCGCTTACTGAAACACGTAAATAATGTTCAAAGTCAAATTCTTAATCATTCATTAAGACCTACACATTGGTGACAAATATGGTTTGTAGGGGTTGCTTGCTGAATAATGATTAACATTGAACAACCCTTCACCACGATTCGTTATTGTTGAATAGTTATCAAGCGTTTACATTTGAACGAAAGTTTATGTTTTCCGTAAGTGTACTGATAGAATAGTACCAGGACCCAAATGTACACTTAAATGAATAATTCATTTGTAATTCGATTGACTGGGATCGTGATATGCATTGAAAAAGTGACAAAAACAACAGTGTTTTATTATGTTCGTGCTTTATGGTTTTTTGTTATGTTTTGCTAGATGCAGCTTTTGTTGGATGTTGCTTTCCCTGTACGATTTATTATCATATTTATGCTTTGACAAGTCTGCTTTGAAATCATGGATTGGTTAGTTCATTTACATCTCCATATTTTAGTCAGATTACAGCAAAATATTATCATGTCATTTCGTAAAATTTTGAAATTATTTGGACGTTGGTGTTTGAATAAAAACCATTTTAATCAAGGCGGGTCGCGTTTTCATTAACGTCGAAATGTCTATGAATTAACGCAAGGAAATTCGTGCGACTATTACATTTAGCAACACAGCGGCCATCGAGAGAGCTGCTACAGAGAGCAAAAGGAGAACATACAGCACGTAGTGGTATTGTGTTTAAGTGGCAAAATCAGCAGCATGGTATTAAAAAACGGTACCGGGGTGGGCAGACAGGCAAACGTACAAACGTCTCACGCGTTTCACACAACCTCAGTCGAAATGTGCGAGGAGTTTTCATTTTAACATACAGCCATTATATCTAACTTTAATCCTTACCTTAGGCACTGAAGACATCGTGGTAGATTTAATCATATACAATTTTAATGTTTGTTTCCATATTAATGACATAATTTCATTTAAAACATGTAAGATTCATGTTAGAACAATTTTATAGTTACAATAAACAGACAGAACAGCTTGAAATTGAAATCCGCTTGAACACATGCGCATTCCTTGAACAGGAAGTATAATTGAATCTAGATAATTATATCAAAACGATAACAAATACACCGTTTCTCTCTGTAACTCTCTTTCTTCCTACAGAATGTGATTAAAGTTCTACCAAGTATAAATTTACATCTAGCGACTGGAACATTTTTAAACACAATACTGGTGTTCCCGATCGCAATCGTCTATATCGACATCATCATGACAGGTTTGCAAGTTGACTCAATCATTGGTTCAAAGCTAACTTTGTTTCCAATGTAAGTAAATCTATCTTTCACTGAAAAACAAAATACATTGCATTGTATCTAAGTAACAAAAGTCATTAGCGTGAATTAGCTCACAGAAAAGCAAGCTAGACATCTATACCATACTCTATATAAGGGTGTTAGACCATTCGAATAAAATGTCTGTCTGAATTTGTTTAAATTTAATCAAAGACTGTTGGAAAAGTCATTGGATTCAGTCAGGTAATTATATTACCTAAAGCTAGTTACCTGCACTCAGTCATTGCAGTTATCATTTGTAATTACCCCTTTTTGGTACTTGTTAGAAACCATGCAGTGTGTCAAACATTGTGAGGGGCGGGCAGTATATTACGCCCCGTTCTGACGGTCCTGGTTTGGCATCCCGGTCAACACCGGTTTGTAATCCGGGAATGCCGTGTCTAACTGGGGAGACAACCGTAGCGGCAACGTGAACATCCGTGGTCAACCGGGACAGTCCGTGATAAACCGTGATGGACAGTCTAACATCCTCAGTTGTTATAAAATACTTGATACAACCGGGAGACACCAGGAGCGATATCAAGAACCGGCGTAATACCGGGACAATGCCGGGACATGTCCGATGCTCTACCGTCAATCTATCGTGATAAACCGTAGTACGGCGAACCCCGTTCGCGGGTTGGTCGACCTCCGGTATGCCACTACGGGTTACTACAGATAACTAGATACCTTATCTCCGGTCGGGTCGAGTACGTTGCAATCCGGGATGTCGACCATGTACCGTATGGCCATGGCATCCCCTAATAAGCTAATAAAATTACGACTTCCTCATACACACTTTATGAGTGGCCCATACCAACATCTCGAAGTATGCGCAACTGAATATGATTAATATACCCGCTACAGTGACCACTGGGTAACATCGGTGTGTCACCGGAGTACGACCATGGTATAATATCGGGACCTGAACCGGGACAGTGAGAACAGCCTGACTTTAGGTTTACTTTAAATGTTCAAAAAATATTTACTTGAGTATTTCTAAGGGTCTTCCCACAAAAGCTTAAAATCAGACAAAAACATTTACAAGCATCAATTGTACCAGTTTCATCTAGATTTATAGAAGACATATCTTAGATCAGTTCCTTGAAGTAAATAAACTACTTCATTCTCAACTGTCAGGTTTCCGGGTCAATTATTCATGTGAGACAACATTGACTGCTATCATTTATAACTGAATTGAATCCATAAACAATAAATAAAACAGTAGGTACAATGTGTGTGTATCTAACATAGGCTTTTGATTTGGTCAATCACTCTAATCACTACAAATTTTGATATAGACTTTGCATATGGAAATACTTCACGAATTGCTCATGACAAATTACAAGAAGAACTAATAGATGCTGAGAAATGGTGTACAAAAAAATCAATGTTATCAAGTGTACAAAAACTAAGATTATGAACATCTCGACCTCAAATCGTGCCCAAACCCCCTGACACACCTCTTTTATAAAGCCAAGTAATAGAAAAAGCTATGTTGAAAAGTTATTTGATGTGCTTATTGACCTAAATCTAAACTGGAAACCACAAGTCAAGACAGTATAAAGGAAATGCAACTGGTAGACCTATCTTTTCTGTTATTAGGAATGAAGCAATTTGTATCAATTCCATCCCGAAAAATATTCCTTAATGCATGCATACTATCACATCTTGTTTACTGCTACTCTATATAGGGGAACTGCAGTGGTGACCCCTTAGACAAATTACATAAGTTTCAAAAAAAGAGCTGCTAGAGTAATTCTTAATCAAGACTATTCAGCACCATTACAAGAAATTTTCTTAGAACATGGATGGCTGAAATCAATCACCTGAATACATGAGAAACAAAGTTCAATACACTCGTATTAACGTCACACTTAATAAATTAACGTTATTTTCGAATATGCATATAGTAACCTACGAATGGCATAACTACTCACTATTTACGTATGAAAATAGTTACGTTACATACAAACATATGGATAAAACAGTACGGGGTTAAATTACTTCAAGAATGATTTCGGTGTTGGTGTGGGTTCATAGTAACCAATAACCGCGACTAATTTTGTTTAAACATAGGATTTGTAATATCATATATTGTAATATTGTTATAGGTCCATCTGTTTTTATAAGAATATAAACTAGTAATGAATAGTTGCACGATTCAATCACCATTTTAAGTAATATAGCATTAGGAACTAAAGGTGAAACCGGCGTGTGTACTGATATAGCAGGTTGATTCACCGACAGTTGTTTGTTGAATTATGGCTGTTATATGTCTATCTTACCTGGGGTCTTGCTTACAAAGTATCTTAGTAGAAAACTTTCCTTAAAATCTTAAATCTAAGTGTTTCAGCTAAAGAGCTACTATATATAATCACTGAAAAAAACATGTGACGTTCTTTAGTTTGCGGGAAATATCTTTTTAACGTAAGTAAACGTCAAACTATTTCAGTGTTCAACTATTTCATTTGCTAGAGGTATAGTTTCATCCCGTCACCTCGCATTGACATATGATCATATTGATAATTCTACAGCATTCTAGCATATATATACAAAGGCCTCGTGGTCAAATTTGATAAAATCAGGTTATTATGTATGTATTACTCCACTTCCTGCGAATAGTAATTTTATGTGTAAATTGTGAATCTAATAACGTGTCATATATACCCGAACAATGCCATTGTGATTTGATACATCTAGAAATATAATTTGATTTGAGTGTTTGTTCATTCGACATTTCCTACGCAACTATAATGAAGCTCAATTAGTATGTACAGAATTCTTTGATGAAGGTGTATATTCATTTGCACATGTCGGTCGGTCGGTAGACCAGATGGTTTCCGTTCAATAACCCAAGAACGCTTTGTCTAAGGATCCTCGAACTTTACATGGAGGTTGGTAGACTTTGACCTTTGTGACCTTTATTATTTTTACTAATGGGCTGCCATGGGGTTTACGTGTTTTACAAGCATCTCTTGTTATTTCGGAAACATTATGGTGAGCAAATATATGATTGTGAGCAAAGCTATAACGGTGAGTCAATCCTTTTTTTGGTTCATTGAACAATGGGGACTGTTTTGTATTTGGGAAAATGGTGGGAAAATAGTCAAACCATACTTTTAGGTTGATGATATTTTAAAACAAACGTCTTACACTCCAGGCAAACGATATTACTACTTGGTGTACATGAACGTGTTAAAATGAAACATAGCTATATCATTCAATCTGACACAAACTTCAAATAAAAATAATGTTTTGTTACGCATGTAAACAACTTTTTGTTAAAGAGTATGCAAATGTTATATGAATCTAGTTTCCACCAACTATCATGTGCAAAAGCCTCATGTCTCTGGTTCATATGTTTGGATAGGTACAACAACAACAGTGAATGTGTAAATGTCATTTAATTTAAATGACGAGATCAATAAATCATATAAAACCAAATTTCACTATCCATACATAGGTGGGGGTACAATCGCCATCAGCAATATATAGCAAAGATAACGCTAAATGTTGCCCCCCCCCCCCCCCCCCAACAAATATTATATTGCCGATTATTCAGGAAGCGAAAAGATATCAGATGCTCTTATCTGTTCAAAAGTAAATTGAACATCTCTCGTGCTGAAGTACGTACTACCCTATGAGACATTTGACTTCTGTGTATAATATTACAAATTAACTGTGACGCAGTTCAAACAATGTTGGACAATCACACCAGAACAGAATGTTAAATATATCAAATAGCCTATATGAATACGTTACAACCGAGCTTAATCAAATAAGTGACATAATAAAGACAGTATGTTATCTAATTCAAGACGAACCATATTCTAATTGCGTACAGATAGAATCTCAGATGAAAGTCATGATTATTCAATAGAATCCAAAACCGGAATTTTTTAGTTCAGTTTTAAATAGGAAATAACATCAATTTTACACTGATACCAAATGTGTACATAGATAATGTCATTTTTTAAACCACTGGTTCCACCTTAAACCAATAAAATGTCATATGTATCCAGGTTTATTTCGCGCGTTTAACATATCCGCGGGGTGATAAAACTTCTAACAATGCAAAGCAGCGTACACATGTAGTAATAATTCCTCGTTTGTATACGTCACCGTAAAATGACATTCGAGAAAATTGAATAAATATTTTAGTGGAAAATAAAACACCAGTCAATCAGAGAAATTAACACTGCGAGCATATGATATGCTTGTAACCCGATCATACGCTGTCCACTTAAACTGAATATAATTCCATAATAATACTAATACTCGGCGAGTAATTCCTATTTGACTTTGAACCAAACCGTGGGTATATTAGAAGACATAAATCTAGGGACCTTGAGAATGTGGATTAAATTCCAGACCGCAACATAGCAAACTGGTTATGAGAATGGATGCTGGTAAAACACCCTTTCAAAGTCACGCAGTGTTTAAGGGTTTCGAAGACTTATTGGTTGATTTGGAGGAGAATATGACACGGTTGTCAGAAGGACTTTTATAATTAAGAAATAAACTATGAAAAACCATTGTATACCGGCTGTTATACAATATGGTTTGGAGTTCTGGCGCGTAGGAATTAACCACGAAGGCCGTAGGCGATATACGACGTTTCGATTTGTTCTTTGCCTATATCGGCAAAATCGCCGGTCATGTTAGAATGATACATAAACGGAATACAGTTTAGTTCTAATCCAACATTATGTTTCGGGTAATGTACTAGTGCACCATCCTTATTCAATATTTATATCAATCCGACATGTACCGTATACAGCCCGAATAGTCCAGCATTTACAGTACATTCAAAATTTCTATAGATATAGTTCGCCGGGGAGAACTCTAGCCTTTGTTTACAAAAAAAATCTAAATTAAATACATTTTCGATATTCATTTATGTTCAATAGTGTGCATATACACTTTTAATGATATTATCTTTAAATCTACCTACACTAATAACTTGCGGTCAGTCGACAGTGCAGTCTTTATAATTGGCTCGTGTTTGTTTATTGATAAGGGTAGATTTATCCCCGGCGAACTATACCGTGTGACAATGTTTAGTACATACGGAATACATTTCTATCACTTACCCTTAATGTTGAATGAATATCCAATGTACAGCTAATTACTAATAACTGTGTGGCGTTACTTATTCCCTTAGGTTTTGTACTCATTAATTAGCACTTGCACTAACAAAAACACACCAAAACGTCGTCGTTTAAATATACCACATTCCTGACTGATGCAAACTCAGTAAACTGTTACCAAATTGATTGTAAATTCACAAATAGTCATTGCGGGTCGTTGTTTACAATGTAAAATGATTCTAAAATGACGGCGCGGAACAGTGCCCGTATATGGATGCTTTAGACATTAAACACGTTCTATTTATAAAATGTGTTTGAGCAAAATGTTTTCTCAGGTTATGAATGGTTTATTTATAAATATCTTTATTGTCAAATCGCATGTTTTATTTCCCTGTCTGATGAAAGAAATCTATTGATGTTCCGAGATATGAAAGGGTCCAAGCTCCTATAAAATTTCTATTATTGAATTATACTACTCAACGAAAGTCAGTCGTGCAACATGTAATTTGATACTAACATGCTTTGAATTAACTATGTTGTTAAATCGTTATCAAGATATAACATCTGATTTCAGAAATCTGTAAGCGTTTTAAATTACGGTAAACTTTATTCAATGGGTTTGTTTCGTAACCAACGATACGTTTGATTGTCTAATATCGAGTTACATTTTATGGGCGTTAGTTTACAATACATGCGTTAGATGAAGTGCAGTTTGACCGATTTAACGACATGGGGTATGATCTATAGTGCATGTTTTTTTCAAAAGCATTTTATTCTTCAAATTGAAATTTGTTGGATACAGAAAGAATAGTATATTTACCCTTGAAGTTAAACAAAACATAAATATTAATAAAGATAATTTATTGAAGCATGACATCACTTTCATTGCAAATCTTGACAGAGACAAAGAGCATAGCTCTTCTTCATAAACGTTTTTCTTAAAATGCGCAAAAAATTAACTAGAATTTCATTTCATCGTATCTAAACCAATGCTAATTAATATCTTCATAATTATATATTTCCTCCATATATGGAAATCAAAAATCAATACTCCATGCATGTAAATACACCATGCACATAAACATCGTAATTGAGTAAGATATATACGTGTACATGTATTAGCAAATAATTATAAAAAAGTGTAATGACCATTTAACATTAAAAGACAAAGTCTACACTTCGACCGTCTTAAACTTTTTGTGAATGAAGGACCCAGACCGATAATGGTTAATACGACGTCATCGAGAATTGATTAAAGGTTTTGACTAAGCTTATTGCAATTAATCAATTAATGCAAAAGTACAAATTAAGTTCTTAAGACCTTTGATCAAATCTGTATAATAATTGCTGAGTTCATTAGCCTTGAAATAACAAGACGCCGTTCAATCTGATTACACGATTTCATAGTCAATCAAAAGCAATCTTATATACTAATGTATAAAAATGAGTGGTTATTCAATCTAAGGCTGATTAGATTTTGACAAATCGGAATGGGAATCACTGGTCAATGACGTAGTAGGTACTTTGTGTAACGTAGGGTCAGACATACTATAAGGCTTGCTGTATTCGCGAGTGGGTATTTTTCGCGTTTATTCGCGAATTCATAATATTGCGATTTTAATATGAAAGTGACAATTTTAGATGTAGATCTAACTATGTGTGTGTAGCGAGAAGTACTCAAAATTGTGCACGAAACTTTCTTGGCGCGAAGTACTTAGAAGAAGTTTTGCTCAAAACAGTGTTCATGGCGCGAAGTACTTAACAATAATATATTTCGAAAGGATTGTTTTGGCTCATTTCCGAGTTGATTAACATAAATGCTGAAATGATTTAATATACTAGTACATTAATTGTCAGGTCAGTAATATTATATGTCTGTTAATCATGTTGTATCACATGAAGTTTCCGTACAGAATACGTTTCGGTATAATTGTTTCAATGACAGATAAAACAAATTTAACACTATGCAATTTATCGAGATACAATCCTTTCCATCTCTATATTCACAATGTAAGCTCACTTCCCATGTACAGTGTATTTCCACTTCGTTCACAGTATAATGTCGATTTTTGTCAATCACATGTGAAAGGGGATAATGTTCGTCGCTTTGTACCCGTGGGACATGCGCTATTTAAACATTTTTTTGTTAACTTCATATTATATGTCACTCTCGGTTTTTACACAATTTATCAGTTAAATATTATACCGAGGTCAGTTCACCTTAATACCCGATTTCCTAGAATTTAATATTAAAACAAGTACTTACTTGTTCATTTACAAGCAGTTGACAACAACTTATCAACATACATTGTACATGTAATGTTGAAGTACATAATACCACATGTAGCCACTATCACTCAGCCGTATATCAAAACGATCCTGTGTTAGTGTATTAAAGAAAGAAACAATTAATTGTGTGAAGTATAGTTGGTGTCGCGTATCAACCGCAAGTTATTTGTTGCACAAAATGATTCAGATTTGTTCGCTAAGTTTCATCATCTCATATTGCAATAGGTATGTGGGTGAACTATGTACTGAGTGTACATATCGTTTAGAAAACTTCAATATGACTGAAGTATTAAACATATCATTCAAATGAAACCAGAGACTCTCTTATAACTCGTATCTTTCATGTAGTATGTTTTCATGTAGTATGTTTTCAAAACGCTTTATTTGTTGAATTCACTTGTGTAAAATTCGTAGAGTGTAACTCGTCTTAAAGATGCTGCGTCACAGATTGGGCTAAATTTTTTGCATGTCGTAATTTTCCTACCTTACCATGAACTAATGTAATAGAAATCCACTGACGGTAGCTTTATCAAAGATTCATGGCAAATAAGCAATATAAAACACTCTTGGTATCGCGCACTCGGTAATTGTTTTTTTAAAAATAACACAGATTTCCCGTCCAACATGCTTTGTAAATTTGTAAATTATTTAATTCCCATGTGTTCGAACGTGAAACATAAAAAACCTACAGCTTAAACATCAATGAGGTATTTGGTTCGTTTTGCAATTCGTTTTCATCGAATGCAAAACAAACAATCAGACAATTTAAAGGATAGTAGTGGAATTTTGGATGTAAAAACACTAAATAAATACAAAATGTCGATGTTTCGCAAGTTATTTTAAATTTCAATGTGGGTGTTTAATTGTGGCGTATGTACGAGCAACTATACCAAAATTACGGGAATATTTGAAAATTTTATTTTAATTTTGCAATACACCAATACAATATGTGAGGCAGCATCTTTAGAAAGTCAGTGCATGTATTGGTCACATGCGCCTAATTAAATCAGATGTCTATCAGCCTTGATAGCCTATTGGTAAAACGTCCACTTAAAGTGCGAGATGTCTCGGATTCCATCCTATGCCGTGACATACCCGGACTGGGTAGGCAGCATTCAACTGAAACAGGCGCGCACAGAAAACAGAAATAACACAGACCACAATCGCACGACACAATGCCAAACTGAATGAGACAAGAGCGCTACAAGAAAGGCATCACGATCGACTACGTTGGGTTGTCATGTATTAATAACAAAAGGCCACATCAGCACCGATTTTATTTCTAAGCGGAATCTTCACATACATGTGAGCTGCATAATGCCACAATGTCTCATTCCTAACTAAACTTTTGAGCAAAAATTGTTTTAGTAGCAGTGACCTTGACCCAAACAGCATAATTTTCATTCACAAAGTGCGCCTTTATACATATACAGCAAACTTCAATCCAATACATGTATCATCACCACTTTCAATCCCAATGAGCAATTTTATACAAGCTATCAATGCAGCAAGTCTCATTCATAAATAAAGTGATAGAGCCAAAACAGAGTTTCTATTTTCTCATTCCAAATTAAACTCATTGAACAAAACATTGATTTTCTAATTTTAGTAACAGTGACCCTTGAACCTAGCGGCCCCACTTTTCAATCATAGGCGGTATCCCTACATCCTTACATAATCTACTAATACAGTAAGTTTCATCACAATATCTCATTCCTAACTAAACTTATCGAGCAAAAACGGATTTTCTATTTTAGTAACAATGACTCTGACCTTGAACCAAGAAGCCCCACTTTCAAACATAGGAGGCATTATTACAACCCTACCCAAGCTATTCATAAATTGTATGATACAAACCAACTTATTAAGTCTTCTTCAGGAAAATCATTGTAGAAATAAGTAAACAACGTCATGAGTCAAGATACACGAGCTACGAGAGGTGTATAACTTATATTTAAACAGAATTAAACATCCAGTACGTATATGAATTTCACAACGAAATCGAATGTTGTGAAGTGATACAAACAACCGTTGTGGAAGTATATGTTATAGGGAAAATTCCAATTAACGATTACATGCGAAAAACACGTGATTGTTGTTGTTGTAGTTGCATTGGATATGGTCTATTTTATTTCGACAGACCGGATGCAGAATTATGATTCGGTAGACTGAATTTCACGTCCCACTTCCAATAGAGGCAAGTTGTTGCTCAAGATTTGAGAACCAATCTTGTTTAATTTATTTTTTTCCAATATGAAATATAAATACAGTTCCACTCTTTTAATAACGTTTCGGCATATAATTATAAGCCGGAATCAAACCATGAAAATTATTGAAAAAAATAAATATCTTATTCAATCCAACGTAAAAAACCAATACGGCGACGTCGGAAATAAAGCGCCAACTTGTGAATATGTTGAATTGAATTATAAATAGCAAATAAAAGACGAGTGTAAAACTATAACTATTTATAGGGCATATCTGTGCAACCCGTCTCCTAGATCGGAAAACACTCTTTTCAAAGTATTTGTTTGCCTGGTCTCCTATGTGGTGTTGCTTGGCAGCCAGAGGCTAGATCTATAGTCTCTGTGGAGCATTTACAAATTCCTTAGTCATTTTTCCGCGATCAGATTATCCAAAAACCTGATGGGAAATCCCCGCTGGATGCAGTGCATTTGTTCATATTATCCTTCGAACAAAATCAACTTTGGTATAGAGGGTGTTGATTTTGCATTTAAGGCCAATTACCTCCAAGTGCTGATGCTTGCAATTCCCTTCCCTAATGGACGTTTCAATGTTTTACAGATTTAAATTATATTGTTACTTTATCAGGATACTTCGGTATCCACTGTTTGGGTATAATATAAAATCCCTGTCTAATACATAAGGTACTTTATGACATGTTTTGTAGGGCGACAGGAAGTTCAGTACTGGTGAAACACCCTGTTTTTGTCATGTCACCAGGAAAAGGACGTGTTGTCGAAACAAAACCTTTAGACCTTTTACATAAATAAACTATGCGTTCACTTTTGTCCCCATTTCAATTATTTTGAGTTCCGCTTTTCCATAATTTCAAACACAAGACCATGTCATGAAAGCGGCCGCGAACACACCAAGCTTAATTAACTCAAACGTATGCCTATCGTCATGACTCCGTCTAAAATGGCAGAATATGTCTATGTAATAATTTCCTCTAAGATAAAACATTAACTGGAATTGTTTTGTCCAAGACTTAAAACAGTTTGAAGATGGTATGAAATATCGGAACATATAGGTAGGTGTAGTGTTTGTTTTTGGCGTCAGTAAACATGTATATCCTTAGTATTCCAAATTATTACACCAACTTTGTTGTGTTTTTGTCTCCCGTCATTTAAATCTAATCATGTCATCCTAATTTACGTACAGTCGTATATACACTGTGAGGTTGTTTGTATATATTGGTAACCTACACTTGACAGTACGTACGTTGTTTTAATAACGTACATCCTAACGGGGACCATGGAGTGTTTAAAACTTCCTTAAATACTTGTAGCTTAGACATCGAATCACGATTCACAGTTAAGCTGCAACTAAGTTACTAGTAAGCTATTTAACCAAACATGTCTCACAAGTTGTAAATCATTTGCTTGCATTAATTTCGTACAAGAAATTTTAGTATTGCCGCTTCACACAAGAACATAGGATATCAGGTGATTTCGTAAATTAGCTTGGAAGCAAGAGTTGTCCCTAATATCTGCACCACTGTCAGATATGGCATCCACCTTTTTCTAAAGCCTGAATGTCTATATTATTCGAAAATACATATGGAACTGTTCTACCAGATGGGGTAAATATAAATTGAAATTCTGGTCAACAGCTCCTAGGCTATGAACTTAAATATTTGTGTTGCTAATTTGGGGTGTTGTCGCCACAGGTACATGTCAAAACAATAAACGTAAATATTTCAGTACTTCCAAAATAAATGTTACATTACATACTTAAACTTAATTTTTTTACACGACACAGCACAACACAGCGCAGTTAAATGTTGATTATTTCTTTATTAGCAATCTAGGTGAAAATCGGGAGAAATGCAATAAGGCTCAAAATGTGAGGCTCACTCGAAAACAGCACAAATCGCAAACGACTGTCCACTATCATTTTCGCAAAGCTCGGCCAAGATAACTAAAAGTTATAATACTAAACGCAGAAACAAGTTGCGCATTTTCAAAATACAAATATACACGAACAGAATAAAGGTACAATGTAAAATGCGTCTTTTTGAGCGATTTCATAAACGCAGCGATACACGTAACAAAAACTCGTGTTGTTAAAGGTTCCAATAAAGTAATAACTAAGAAGTTGATTTGGGGGGAAACAACGCTGTCTGGTTAAGCAGTTGTGACACCTGATGTCATAATAGTTTCGTTCGTTTCCGTCCAGAGAATTCAGAATGGAGCGAACAAAGGACAAAGTTAAAAAGCGACCCTTCTGTATTTTTCGGATGCTATTTTCAATTTGCTCTTGTTTAAAGTTGGATAACTTAAATATGTGTGTGTGTATGTAAGTTATTTTCACTAAAGAATACGTTGTTTCCAAAGATTTGGTTGTACAAAAATTGATTCAGTATCATAAAAAATTAGTGTTTTCTCTTAAAGATGTGGTAGCGTCTACAAAATGTCATAAAAGACAGAAGTAAAGTAAATTTCAAAATGTCCCATGTTTGAACGTATAAAAAATTGAAAAACTGAAGAAAATGTGGGACATAAACACGGCCACAAGACACCCGCTTTTCCTCCAAATTGTGAACAGCGTAATTGAAGCGGTCGAGTTTTCCGATGCAAAGCGCGCGATGAAAATTTTGTAAACAAGAGGTGAGTGTTGTGGTTTATTTTGTTTTTCTATTTAAACTTGTCCATTATATCAAAAATCGGGGAATGCTATTCCACCTTAATATGTTCGATCTAAAAGATGACGAAGTCTCCTTTCATTAGGTGATTCCTTGGTCCCGCTAGAACTTTTAGAAGTTTCTCCGACCGGTGCAAAAATCAACACGATGTCACATTTGACTCCTTATTTTTTGATATCCACTAAATTGAATTTGATATCCACTAAATTGAAGTAACTATGCAATGCCTATAACTAAACTAAGGTCTGTTAGGTACAATTTCATTCAATTGTGTTCTTGGCTCGGTAAAATAAACAAGTTTTGGTCAAAAGTGTTAATGTGAAAAAGCGCGAGTGAAGGAGAACAAGCGGACGATAAGAGGTGCAGCGGGCGATTAATAAACTATTCTTTGGGAATTTTGAACTTTTATTTCGAATTTTAAGATCTGTAATATCTACTTGGGAAGATGTGACGTTGTTTTAATCGTTTAATTTTTATAAATATTACATACATATACCTGCTTTTGTGACATGTGAAGGTATTGTCAACACGAGGTCTAAACTAAGGGTGCCATTCTTGTTCGAGGGTTAACATATTTAATATGTCAGGCACGCTGACGAATCATATTCATACATGACTGTGTGTATTATGGCAAGGTGCGATCTAGCAAGTGCTTTTAATTCTTGGCATTGAAACTAGCTATTTTCTGTGTTTTCAGAACTTCGTCTTTGCTTTGGTGGATTTAGGAAGTGCGGGTGATCGCCATATCTACATTCAATTCGGTATATTGGGACATCTATACTGTTGCAGTCAGCATCTATGAATCTTAAAGAAAACCGTGGTTTCGTCATACATTTTTGAACGAACATTTGAACAATTTATTGTTATGTTTTTAAATTCACTCAATAATATCACAGGTGCTCGACATATGGACAAATATAACAAAACTCAGATTACTAATAAGACATCTGTTTTGTTCAGTCTTATTTGTTGCAAATGCTATATACACGTACATGTTGTTTGGTGTTTAATAGAGGGAACCATGGGCTCATATCCACAAACCTAGCACCTGTGTATTATATAATTTTGTTTAGATGAGCTTTTGAGTGTCCTGATGTTATGTGCACCACTCAAATTAAACTTTAAAATCTGCGGCAAGATTGACTCAAAACCAGTGAACTGATTTAAGATTCACGTTTTAAACATGGTTCTTGTATATGTATATGTTCCTTTGAATAATTGTGTTGCAGTGCAGTTCAATAAAATGAAATAAAATAAGGCATTATTTCTTTGTCTTGTCACTGCATAATATGTATGTACATTGTATAACAAGTGATGATATAATGCACATCACGAGCTAGAATTCAAATGTCTATGGTTTCATTAAAAGACAATTGCAAAAATTGGTAAAATTCATGTATAAAACTCGATGCCACACAGACAAAACTTCCAGAAACAAAGATAAAACACAATATTTTAACAAAACAATATATTTAACAAAACAGCTCATCAATATTACATACTTCAGAAGTTTTTTTCCAATTTCCTGGTTGTACACAATTTAATCTAACAACCGTCCATGCTACAAGAGCAACCTGTAAGCATCAGGAGGGCGATCGGTATTATCCTGTCTTAAAAAAACAACGTTACATTCCCGTTACCCGAGAAAGAGATTTTTTACTGTCAAAGACATATCCTAACTGAACTATTTGATATGTGATCAACCGAAAGTGACTGTCAGGTCATGTAATCGATCTACCAAATTTCAATCTCGTGCATATCCAATTAAACAAATGTACATGTATATATACAAGATACCAGTTCCTGTTTTGCGATATATCTTTTACGCCATTGTTTATGCTGTCGGTCGGCTTCATGCTTCCCTGTCTATTCCATAGTAAAGTCCACAACCTTTCATGTATTTCATATCTAATGCCTCCGTCTGGTTTTCGTCAGTTTGATAGGGTCACTTTCGTGCAGAGGCTGCAATTTGTACGATAATATGTTTTGTCTTTTGACACAAATAAACAACAACATTAACGACGGTTTTCTTAAGATGATGACTGCAATGGTAAACATGTCCAGTACTTCAATGTTAATATGACCGGTCACGTGCACTTTCGAAATCCATCAACGCAGATACGTAGTTCTGAAAAAACAGAAAATAGCTAGTTTCAATGCCAAGAAATGACACTTTTAAAAGTCATAAATTATCAATAAATAAAGCTGAAATTTAACGTGTACCTAATTGACTTATACGCACTTGCTACAAAGGTCGCACCTTGCCAAAATACACACAGTCATGTATGAATACCATACGTCAGCGTGCATGACATTGATATGTTAATCCTCGAACCAGGATGTCACCCGTTTGGGCTCGGATGACATTTCGCCGTCGTGTTGACAATACCTTCACATGTCACAAACGCAGGTGTATGCATGTAATATGTATACAAATTAAACGATTAAAAACAACATCAGATCTTCTCAAGTAGACATTACAGATCTTAAATTCGAAATAAACGTTATAAATTCCCAAAGAATAGTTTATTAATCGCCCGCTGCACCTCTTATCGTCCGCTTGTTCTCCTACACTCGCGCTTTTTCACATAACACTTTTGACCAAAACTTGTTTATTTTACCGAGCCAAGTACACAATTGAATGAAATTGTACCTAACAGACCTAAGTTTAGTTATGGCATTGCATAGTTACTTCAATTTAGTGGATATCAAAAAATAAGGAGTCAAATGTGACATCGTGTTGATTTTTGCACCGGTCGGAGAAACTTACAAAAGTTCTAGCGGTACCAAGGAATCACCTAATGAAAGGAGTCTTCGTCTTCTGTTAGATCGAACATATCAACGTGGAATAGCATTCCCCGATTTTTGATATAATGGACAAGTTTAAATAGAAAAACAAAATAAACCACAACACTCACCTCTTGTTTACAAAATTTTCATCGCGCGCTTTGCATCGGAAAACTCGACCGCTTCGATTACGCTGTTCACAATTTGGAGGAAAAGCGGGTGTCTTGTGGCCGTGATAAATATGCTTTAATCGTAGAATAAAAAATATAGAATTTCAAATAGATTGAATAATGAAAAAGATATAAACGTTTTTTTCTTGCGTAGGTACATAAATGTCCAGTAACCGCAAATTAATACCAATTAAGACGTCGGCGGTTATTCAAGTCATTATGTTATTATGCATCATATCATGATAGAATAGTGATTTTTCACTTGAATGTGCATCCTTATCCATCGTAGTTCGTACGGACGCTCACGTTTGTTAAAAAAACTCGATGTCAAAAGGCGTTATACTTTTCCTCGTGTTTACGTCAAAACATCGGCATTGATATAAGGTCGATGCATTATTTGGCGTTACCGTTGAGTAAAAGGCTAGTAAATATATTGTTTGAAAAGGAAACATGAACATTAGTAGATTCGATTGTTAAACATGTACTTTATGTCTCCCCTGGAGTAATATATTTCATACAATAATAGCATATGATAGATTTACAATAGAGTTTTATTGGTCTTCACATGAACCAGCCAAGATAATATTGGCTCTCTTAGAACAGCGGGTATAAGATTAAAGCGGAAATATATCACAGACTCATACATATCAATATCCTTTCAGTTATTCACATCAATAAAAGGGTCAATTAACTGTAAGGGATTTCTCGTGTATGTATTTATATCGTCATGAAATATGATTTGAGATAATATAGAATGTATGTACTTACTGAATAAATCAATTGATATGAAAGAAAGTCTTTTCTTTATAGCTACATGGACTTGGGACCGTAAAATGCGAAACATTGTGTAATAAAACACTTTATGAGATCCGAATATTACTGAGGTATTTTATAGGAAATTTGTTACAACAAAGATATAAATAACATATTTGTAGTTTGAACGAAAGGTTCTAAAATACAATTTAGAGACATAATAGTGATGTGTTAGTATTAGAGGTATGTAGACAAACGATTATATGATATATTGTTTTGTCAGTCTCAACACAAGCAGTCTGTCGGTCATATGTTACAAGCAGTCTTAACACAAGCAGTCTGCCGGTCATATGTTACAAGCAGTCTTAACACAAGCAGTCTGTCGGTCATATGTAACACACAATCTCAACACAAGCAGTCTGTCGGTCATATACAACAAGTAATCTCAACACCAGCAGTCTGTCGGTCATATGTAACAAGCAGTCTTAACACAAGCAGTCTGTCGGTCATATGTAACAAGCAGTCTCAACACAAGCAGTCTGCTGGTCATATGTAACAAGCAGTCTCAACACAAGCAGTATGTCGGTCATATGTAACAAGCAGTCTCAACACAAGCAGGCTGTTGGTCATATGTAACAAGCAGTCTCAACACAAGCAGTATGTCGGTCATATGTAACAAGCGGTCTCAACACAAGCAGTCTGCTGGTCATATGTAACAATCAGTAAGTCGGTCATATGTAACAAGCAGTCTGTCGGTTATATGTAACAAGCAGTATGTCGGTCATATGTAACAAGCAGTATGTCGGTCATATGTAACAAGCAGTATGTCGGTCATATGTAACAAGCAGTCTGTCGGTCATATGTAACAAGCAGTCTCAACACAAGCAGTCTGCTGGTCATATGTAACAATCAGTAAGTCGGTCATATGTAACAAGCAGTCTGTCGGTTATATGTAACAAGCAGTATGTCGGTCATATGTAACAAGCAGTATGTCGGTCATATGTAACAAGCAGTCTGTCGGTCATATGTAACAAGCAGTCTCAACACAAGCAGGCCGTTGGTCATATGTAACAAGCAGTCTCAACACAAGCAGTTTGTCAGTCATATGTAACAAGCAGTCTCAACACAAGCAGTCTGTCAGTCATATGTAACAAGCAGTCTCAACACAATCAGTCTGTCATTCATATGTAACAAGCAGTCTGTCGGTCATATGTAACAAGCAGTCTCAACACAAGCAGTCTGTCGGTCATATGTAACAAGCAGTCTCAACACAAGCAGTCTGCTGGTCATATGTAACCAGCAGTCTCAACATAATCAGTCTGTCATTCATATGTAACAAGCAGTATGTCGGTCATATGTAGCAAGCAGTCTCAACACAAGCAGTATGTCGGTCGTATGTTGCAAGCAGTCTCAACACAAGCAGTATGTCGGTCATATGTAGCAAGCAGTCTCAACACAAGCAGTATGTCGGTCATATGTAGCAAGCAATCTCAACACAAGCAGTATGTCGGTCATATGTAACAAGCAGTCTCAACACAAGAAGTCTGCTGGTCATATGTAACAAGCAGTCATAACACAAGCAGTCTGTCAGTCATATGTAACAAGCAGTCTGTCGGTCATAAGTAACAAGCAGTTTCAGGTATTGCACAGAAATTGTAAAAAGACAGGAAATCAATAAACAAATCCCAGATTTTATCCCTGAATTTGATAAAAACCGAACATTTCAGCTGAATCATATTTTTTCTAAGATATTGGGAGGAAATTACAAACGATTAGTTGGTACTGTCCTTAGAGACGGGTACAAACTATAATTAGAAAACATTCCAAACTTCAACGGCATACCATTTTCAAAACTACCTCAAAAATTCTATGACAGGACATTGATACTGGGTACCTTATTTTGTAATGAAACTTGTAAATGTGAACACATGGTATATTGGATGATGGCATTGATGAAGGGACACAGAAAAAGGAACATATCACTCCCAATACACAATTACATATAACATGTATATTATAAAATTGTGTTATGATAAAAAAGTAAAAATGCAAAAAAGAGAATATAATTATGTATCTGCCATTCTAGTCGATAAATGTGTTATGCATTGTTTCAAGATAAGATGAAACACCTACCGTATATGAATTTACTAAATCGGATAAAGGAATATATTATTCATAGTGTTCATTAATTTTCTTAATTTTTAATTAACGACATTACAGTCAGACCACTAGGTATTACATGCGTTACCCATTGTTATCCTTTAAAATGAACGTTTGGTTATTTCAGGAACAAATTATGTCGTTTCGACGGTAATACATCGCAGTTTTGATGTAAAATAGCGAGAAAAAATTCGTATAACGGCAAAGAAATATGATAAATGGGCTCCAATAGCGTGATAAAAGCTCATTAATCCCCTCCATTTACATGACTTATTCCGGTAACCTAATGTTTAACTCGTCACGATAGATAGAACTATCATGACCATGTAGCTCAATGGTTTACTTGCGGCATCCAAAGTTTGTATTCCAGGAAAATACGTTCATTAACCATGTTAACAGGATTATAGGAGAAATCTAGGCTTAAATTGAGGAGGAAAATTTTCAAACATGTATAAAAGACATCAAAAACATGTCAATTTCTCATTAAGCAGTTTTCATGAAAAAAAATAATTAGATGATTAATAAGGTGGGAGAAATATAGAATGACAGAGACTCGACTAAGTAAGATATGCTAAAGTCACATTTGCCCTACGAGAGCTCCTTACGAGCTCCGTGCGAGTTGATTTTGGCAAACTCGTACGGACATCGAAGACTCGTACGAGCATCGTACGGATTTTCTTAACTCGCACGAGCATCGTACGGATATCGCACAAGTGCGCTTCTATAGAGTGTTCATGGTCCGTACGAGATGTGACAGGACGCTACGAACTTACAAAAACCGTTAGGATTTCAAAAATTGTGAACTCGTACGTGTTGATAAATTCGTACGGATACCGTACGAGCTTTGTGACCGTAGCAATAACCTCGTGTTTCCGGTAAATTTACTGAAATTAACTTTAGTGTAAATATATGAGCCGTTCTCCAGGAAAACCGGGATTAGTGACATTGTATAAGTATGTATGTAATAAGGTTAAGAAAACCCTCCTAAATGACAAAAAGGTCATGCTCTTTAATTTAAGTTTAAGTTCTTGGATGATATAGAACTATATCTTAGATTTATTTTTTCTCATGAAGCATGTTAAAATATCTTCTGTCGTTGCTCTGGTGACCAATTTCTGAAAAGCATCCATATTGAAAAAACGAGGGGTTAGTGGTTGAAAACAGTAGCTACGTTTCTCCAAAAGCTAAAATTCACGATTGAGATATGGTTTATTAAAAAAGGAATATAATTCTAAAATGTGATACAAATTTGAAAAGTTTACGTCAAGAACTCATCAAATACTGGATTTATTAACTTCTTGCTAACGTAACGTCAAATAACGTTTGAATGACGTTTGTAACGTCTCTAAAAAAGTTTGGGGGAATGGTTAGTTTTAAAAGTATGTAACTTTGTTATTTGATGTTATATTTTTCTCGAATTTTCAGAAACTGTTCAAAAGAGTTTTGTTTTTCTAATGCTATATTATCATGATTTTCATATTATAGTCAGTAAGCCCGGTTTTCCTGAAGAACAGCTCAAATGTTTTGGTTTCTTTTTTATTATTTTCTCTGTTCGTTTGCTGTTGAGCTTAAAATGATTCATAAGTTATTCGATTTGTTTTCATGATGTATGTAGTACTACCAATATAATATACACCTTCTCCGCCAGAAACTGTCCTGTCGTATTTTCCTATGTTGACTATTTTGTTGTTTTTTCTAGTTCTGCTTGTTTATAATACATACATCATTATTTAAACCGACTGCATACCTATCCTTTGCCCCTTGTTACTGTCATATGAAAATAGTATTGTGTTAAGTGTATGTTTACATGGGTCTATGGCTTGCTTAAATTTGAAATAAACTATCTATCATGCGTAAATGGTTTGTTGATTCATTTATTTCCTTATTCGCGCATGAGACTATGCGAGACTGTTTGTTAAATACAGATTAGAAGTATTAAAAAGGAAGAAGCTAGAGTTACGGTCCCGTAATTTAGCCTCAGATTCTAAAGTTCGACATGGTATCAATTTAATACAATATTTTTTATTTGGCTAGATTACGTTTGTTACAACATACAATATCAACTGTGCTTGAAACTGGGTGTCATTGCGTTTTTATTTCAAATTTTAACAATAAAATATAACCTGTATCTCATACAACTAAGTTTAACATTTCACACCTTTTTCATATTTTGGTGACGTTTCTAGCAAGACAGTGTACCTTATACCGTCTGGTAAATTGACAAAAATGCGTTATTTCACACACTTATTGTTGTACAAGCATCTCCTTTCAATGTCATCATTTTACACAAAGCAATACCAATGCATTAAATAATGATGTTTTATTCGGCAAACGGTTAGAGATTCTAATTAAACTATTTAAACCAAGTTTTTTGGAATTGGTAAGTGTCATTTAGTAGTTTAGTTATATTCAATTAATTTGGGTTAATTCATTTGCATTAATTATTCGCCGTAAAGGTTTTGTCGTAATTATCCAGGCGTATAATTAATCCTGCAAAAATGTCCAAGTGTTTGTGCTGTTGCAATATTGATATAAGGACGTAATTTGATGGTGCGGTGTTTGAGTGTAACATTTAAACTAAAGGAAACAACAACGACTGACATTGTAATATGTGTTAATAAACATCTTTTGTATTATGTATTAAAGAGATAGCTAACCACCAAATATTTGTAAGGTATTGTTTTATCAAAGCTCTTACAAAAATACGTAAATTACGTTCAAACTTAAATTCTTAATCATTCATTAGGACTTACACATTGGTGACAAAATTGTTTGTAGGGGTTGCTTGCTGAATAATGATTAACATTGAACAACCCTTCACCACGATTAGTTATTGTTGAATATAGTTTTCAAGCGTTTACATTTGAACGAAAGTGTATGTTTTCCGTGTACTGATAGAATAGTACCAGGACCCAAATGTTGAAAAGAGTACACTTAAATGAATACTTCATTTGTAATTCGATTGACTTGGATCGTGGTATGCATTGAAAAAGTGACAAAAACAACAGTGTTTTTATTATTTTCGTGCTTTTTGTTTTTTTGTTATGTTTTGCTAGATGCAGTTTTTGCTGGATGTTGCTTTCCCTGTACGATTTATTATCATATTTATGCTTTGACAAGTCTGCTTTGAAATCATGGATTGATTAGTTAATTTACATCCCCATATTTCAGTCAGATTACAGCAAAATATTATCATGTCACTTCGTAAAATTTTGAAATTATTTAGATGTTGGTGTTTGAATAAAAAACATTTTGATCAAGGCGAGTCACGTTTCCATTAACGTCGAAATGTCTATGAATTAACGCGAGGAAATTCGTGCGACTATTACATTTTGCAACACAGCGGCCATCGAGAGAGCTGCTACAGAGAGCGAAAGGAGAACTTACAGCAAGGATGGGCTGATAGGCAAACGTACAGACGTCTCACGCGTTTCACACAACCTCAGTCGAAATGTGCGAGGTGTTTACATTTTAACATACAGCCATTATATCTAACTTTAATCCTTACCTTAGGCAATGTAAGACATCGTGGTAGATTTAATCATATACAATTTTAATGTTTATGTTTATTTCCATATTAATGACATAATTTCATTTAAAACATGTAAGATTCATGTAAGAACAATTTTATAGTTACAATAAACAGACAGAACAGCTTGAAATTGAAATCCGCTTAAACACATGCACAGTCCTTGAACAGGAAGTATAATTGAATCTAGATAATTATATCAAAACGATAACAAATACACTGTTTCTCTCTGTAACTCTCTTTCTGCCTACAGTATGTGATTAAAGTTCTACCAAGTATAAATTTACATTGAAAAGAGATATTCAGACTAAATTTGCATCTAGCGACTGGAACATTTTTAAATACAATACTGGTGTTCCCGATCGGTTTAAAGCTAACGTTGTGTCCAATGTAAGTAAATCTATCTTTCACTGAAAAACAAAATACATTGCATTCTATCTAAGTAACAAACGTCATTAGCGTGAATTAGCTCACAGAAAAGCAAGAGGATCGGAGTAAGACAAATCATTAATGTCAACTTTACGTCTCTAATCATTGGGAACACACTGATATGTGTCTTTGAATGGTTGTCTCTAATTGTTTCTGTTTCACAGCTAGATATCTATACACTACTCTACACTAAAACAATGTCTATCTGAATTTGTTTAAATTTAATCAAAGACTGTTGGAAAAGTCATTGGATTCAGTCAGGTAATTAAATTACCTAGAGCTAGTTCCCTGCACTTAGTCCAAATAAGAGTGCAGTCAGTGCAGTTATCATTTGTAATTACCCCTTTTTTGTAATTTGTTAGAAACCATGCAGTGTGTCATACATTGTGAGGGGCGGGCAGTATATTCGTATTATTTAGGCCTTTCGGTCAAGGATAACCCATGAAAGTGCAAGCACTTATTTCCAATGGGGTCCTGTGTTTTTGCTGAAGGGACAGCGAGTAGAAGAGAAACAGTTGTGATACAAGGAATCCGGGTGCGTTACCCTAACTCATTTCGAATAGACTTCCTGGTTCTTTAACGTGCGCGGTGTATAGCAACGATACACGCGAGACTACCTCTGGGTTTCCAACCAGTTCATCTCTGGTTGGGTGGGAAACACTGAAAAGCGTTTCATAAATGTCCAATTGTCCCGGCCGAGATTCGAACCATGAACCTCTTGGTCAGTGGTCGAGTGCTTTATCCACTCGACCACCATGCCACCAATATTACGCCCAGTTCTGACGGTCCCAGTTTTGCATCCAAGTTAGCCCCGGTTTTACATCCCGGTCAGCCCCGGTTTGTAATCCGGATATGTCGTGTCTAACTGGCGAGACACTCGTAGCGGCAACGTGAACACCAGGGTCAACCGGGACGGCCCGTGATAAACCGTGATTGACCGGCAAACATCCTCATTGTTTTTAAAACGTTTGATACAACCGGGAGAACCAGGAGCGATATCAAGAACCGGCGTAATACCGGGACAATACCGGGACAGGTCCGATACACTACTGTCAATATATCGTGATAAACCGTAGCACGGCGAACTCCGTTTGTGGGCCGGTCGACCTCCAGTATGCCACTACGGGTTACTACAGATAACTAGAGACCTTTCCGGACAATACCGGGTCGAGTACGTTGCAATCCGGGATGTCGACCATGTACCGTCTGACCAGGACATCCCCTAGTAAGCTTCCTCATACACACTCTATGAGTGGCCCATACCACCATTTCGAAGTATGCGCAACTGAATATGATTAATATACCCGCTACAGTGACCACAGGGTAACATTGGTGTGTCACCGGCTTACGACCTTGGAATAACGGGACGATGCCGGCGGGCATCGGAACAGCCCGGTAATAACCTGGATCGCACAAGGCTTTACCGGGATCTACCGGGACGACACCGTCATGCCTCGTAAATATACCGTAAATATACCATAGTAAACCAGGAATAAACCGAACTCCTCCAGGGTCAAAATGTCAAATCTTTCTTTCAGACATGGGATACACCGGAGTGATATTGGTAATGTGAGAATGTCCCGGATCAGCACGGTTTACCGGCTTCATCGCACCGGAAGGTATCGGGACCTGAACCGGGACCGTGAGAACATCCTGACTAAAGGTTAACATTAAATGTTCAAAAATTATTAACTTGAGTATTTCTATGGGTCTTCCCACAAAAGCTTAAAATGGCTAAAATCAGACAAAAACATTTATAGGCCTTTACATCAATTGTACCAGTGTTATCTAGATTTATAGAAGACATATCTCAGATCAGTTCCTTGAAGTAAATAAACTACTTCATTCTCAACTGTCAGGTTTCCGAGCCAATTATTCACGTGAGACATCATTGACTGCTACCATTGATAACTGGATTGAAGCTATAAACAATAAATAAAACATTAGGTACAATATGTGTGGATCTTACAAAGGCTTTTGATTTGGCCAATCACTCCAATCTTGTAGAAAAAATTAAAACTGTATAACTACAATGCTAATTCAATACAATTGTTGGAATCATATCTCTCATACAGAACACAGACAGACTCAGTCGGAGTCTAGACCAACTACGGCGGAGTGTCACAAGGCTCAGTACTTGGTCCCTTACTTCTTGTCATTTACACTTATGATTTTCAACTACACCTGACAAATTCTGATATAGGGATGCTTGCAAATGATACAACTATCTCAGTATATGAAAATTATTCCCGAATTGTTCATGACAAATTACAAGAAGAACTAATAGATGCTGAGAAATGGTGTACCAAAAATTCAATGTTATCAAGTGTACAGAAACTAAGATTGTGAACATCTCTTCATCAAATCGTGCCCAAAGCCCCTTGATCCCTTTTACAAGGCCAAGTAATAGAAAAAAGCTATGTTGAAAAGTTATTGGATGTGCGCATTGACCAAAATCTAAACTGGAAACAACAAGTCAACATAATATTACAGAAATGCCACTGTTACACCTATCTTTTCTATTATTAGGAATAAAGCAATTTCTATCAATTCCATCTAGAAAAATATTCCGTAATGCATGCATACATAGGATTTTTAATATTATATATTGTTATAGGTTCATCTGCTTTTTTATAAAAATATAAACTTGTAATGAATAGTTCCACGATTCAATTACCATTTTAAGCAGTGAATGTGTAAGGTTTGAATGAACGCCGGCGGTGTACTGAATCAGATATAGCTGGTTGATGAACCGACAGCTGTAAGTTGAATTATGGCTATTGTATGTCTATCTTACCTGGGTCTTGTTCACAAATCATCTTAGTAGACAATTTTTCTTTAAATCATATATCTAAATGTTTCAGCTATAGTGGTAGCTACTATAATCACTGAACAATCATGTAATCTTATTAAATTTTAACGTAAGTAAAAGTCAAACTATTTCAGTGCTCAACTATTTCATTTGATAGAGGTACAGTTTCATCCCGTCACCTCGCATTGACAGATGATCATATTGATAATTCTACAGCATTCTAGTATATATATGAAGGCCTCGTGGTTAAATGTGATAAAATCAGGTAATTATGTATGTATACTTCCTTCTTCCTGCGTATAGTATTTTAAGTGTAAACTGAATGTAATAAAGTGTCCTATATACCCGACCAATGCCATAGTGATTTGATATATCTAGAAATATAATATGATTTGAGTGTTTGTTCATTCGATATTCCATACGCCACAATAATGAAGCTCACTTAGTATGTACAGAATTATACCCCTCCCATCTTTGATGAGGTGGTTTGCACATGTCGGTCGGTTGGTAGACCAAATGATTTCCGTTCAATAACACAAGAACGCTTTGTTCTAGGATCATCACACTTTACATGAAGGTAAGTCATTAACAGTAGATGACCCCTGTTGATTTTGACCTTTGTGACCTTCACTATTTTTTACTATTGGGCTGCCATGGGGGCATACGTGTTTTACAAACACCTCTTGTTATTTTTTAAATATTGTTGTGAGCAAATCTATGATGGTGAGAAAAATCTATTACATGTACGATAAGTCAATCCAGGTTTTGGTTTAATGAACAATGGTGACTGTTTCGTATTGGGGAAAATGTGCAAATATTCAAACCATAAATTCAATGTGATGTTTTAAAACAAACGTCTAACACTCCGGAAAAACAATCACTACCTAGTGTACATGAACGTGTTAAAATGAAGCGTAGATATATCATCCAATGCGACACAAACTACAACTCAAAATAACGTGCTATTACAAAAAACTTTTGTTGTAAATTATGCAATTGTTATATTGTCGATTATTATAGAATCTCAGATGAAAGTCATGAATATTCATTCGAACCCAAAAACCGAAATATTTAGTTCAGTTTACATAAACCAAGGGGCCTTGAGAATGTGGATTAAATTCCAGATCGCAGCATAGGAAACTGGTTATGGAAATGGATGCTGGTATAACACCCTTTCAAAGTCACACCGTGTTTAAGGGTTTCCAATACTGATTGGTTGATTTGGAGGAGAATATGACACGGTTGTCGAAATGGATTTTTTTAATGATACATATACGGAGCACATTTCAGTTCTAATCCAACTGAGTATTTGCACGAATTTTTTTACCAATCAGCGGTCTCGATTTTCGTCTTCTAATCCATGAAGAACGTTCTATTTTTCCACTAGAAGCCACTGCACATGCGCCAATAGACCACGCCTATTCGTGAACTTCGTGCGATATGCAAATAGCACCCTGTTCTTTTGGTCATCCATGTTTCAACCACAGGTTACTGTTATATTGATAAAGAGTAAAAAAATATAATCAATTTTATGTTGTCTTAAAGAGGTGCATTTGTACTAAAGGGGTCAGATTTTCATAGTATCGAAAACAAGAATTGGCTTCCGGTATCTTCATAAAGTAATTACATTCATGAACAACATTGTTAGAACTACCTTCATGCAAACTCCATCGAATTTGATCAACTATATCGTTAAAAAGTTATACCATGAAATTTATATTACGGTGTCCAGTCAATCACTGAGGTGCATTCAATGAAACGACAATGCTATTCTAAACAAGAAAAAAGAAATGATTTCACGCCATGTGGGTTTATTTTCTTATTAAAGAACGGATTTTTTAAAATATTGATAACAAATTAAAGACGACTCTCTAGTGTCTGATTATGTAAAACTATTTAATAAACAAAACGCACCTCAGTGACTGTATATTATAAATTGTATAAAACAAATATTTTTGTTTACTCTTTATAAATCATACAGTTACCTGTGGTTTCACCCACCGATACAAATTCAGCTTTAGAGACGGCGTATAGTAATAACCATTTTTTGAACGGGGGTATCAATATATTTCACAATTCAAACTTCACCGAAGTTATGGTTAAATACACACAGTTTATTGTTAAACACACCTAATGAAATGTAACCGTCTATTTGACCATGAAACGCGTCTCTTTCGCGCCAATTATTGTTCATGTATTGACCGATTTACAGGCACGCGAATCTCGTGCTTCTTGGGGTTTTAATTATTCAAGGCGGGGCCAACATTAAGTCGGTTAGAGTTTAAATAATTTTCTTCAAAGATTTAAACCACGCTTCGCTTCGCTCGCTAAGGTTCAAATCTTTGAAGAAAATATTGAATAAACTCTTACCTATACTTAGATATATAAGTAGATGTAGTTCGCCGGAGATAACACTAGCCTTTGTTTATCAATATTAAAATTAAATAAATTTTCGATATTCTTTTATGTTTTATCTTGTGCATATACACTTTTAATGATATACTCTTTAAATCTACACTGATAACTGGCGGCCAGTCGACAGTGCAGTGTTTATAATTTGCTTTTGTTTGTTTATTGATAAGGCTAGAGTTATCCCCGGCGAACTATACCTTGTGACTATGTTTAGTTCATACGGAATAAATATATATCACTTACCCTTAATGTTGAATGAGTATCCAATGTATAGCTAATTACCAATTACTGTGTGATGTTACTAATTCCCTTATAGGTCTTTTATGGTTTTGTAGTAATTACAGTGAAGTTCCGCTAATAAGACCAGTCAAAAAGGTGGTCTTAATAGCGAATCGGTCTTATTAGCGGACCTTTTTTGTTCTAAATTTAATACTTTAGGACCTAAAACTGGCAAAAATCTGCATGATTTCAAAATAATCAAAGTGGTCTTATTAGCGGAACTTTACTGTATTTACCACTAACAAAAACACACCAAAACGTCGTCGTATAAATATACCACATTCCTGACTGATGCAAACTCAGTAAACAGTTGATTGTTAATTCACAAATAGTTATTGCGGGTCGTTGTTTACAATGTTAAATGATTATAAAATGACGGCGCGGAACAGTGCCCGTATATGGATGCTTTAGACATTAAACAGGTTCTATTTATAAAATGTGTTTGAGCAAAATGTTTTCTCAGGTTATGAATGGTTTATTTATAAATATCTTCATTGTAAAATCGCATGTTTTATTTCCCTGTCTGATGAATGAAATCTATTGATGTTCCGAGATATGAAACGGCCCGAGCTCCAATAAGATTTCTATTATTGAATTATACTACTCAACGAAAGTTAGTCGTGCGACTCGTAATTTGATACCAGCATGCTTTGAATTAACGATGTTGTTAAATCGTTATCAAGATATAACATCTGATTTCAGCAATCTGTAAGCGTTTTAAATTACGGTAAACTTTATTCAATAGGTTTGTTTCGTAAAGCTCTATTTAGACTACGCAAATTGTTGCCCAACGATTGCCTGTAATTGTTTTGGTTCTGTATACACTCAGTTTAAAGACTAGCTCAATTGTTGCCCAATTGTTGGCCAAATGTTGCCCAAGTGTTGCCCAAGTGTTGCCCAACAATTGCATGTAGTTCAATATACACACAGCAAATTGGTATACATGTTAACTATAGCCTCTTGAAGTATTAAATCATTTTTGTTATACATAATTGTATTATGTACACCCAGTATACAGTGACACCTCTCGAGAGCAACCCTTCTTTGACCAACCCTTCTTGGAGTAACAACCTGTATTGAGAAACATGATCATTTTATTCCTGAGGTTTACAAAATAACAACACTCTCGGCACATTAACCAATGGGTGTTTAGAATAAGGTTTCCCCGAGCCAGATTTATAAATTAAATTGTGCTACCTTTTTTACAAATATCCTTTTAAAAATACCCTGAGATAGCTAAAGTTTTGATAATTGTTCATCTTTTTTATATTGATCAATTAAAGTTTCAATAAAGTCATCTGTCTAGATACGTTTTTACCTCTCATTCGTATAAAATACTTGTTAATTATCCAGAGTTGGGCTTATCAGGATGAAAATGGATACCTGACAGCTTTTTTACCCCCTTGTCAGTAAATTTATGGGAAAATTGTTGCCGGGAAAATAGAACAAGTTCTATTTGGTCAAATTGTTGTGTAACGCTTGTGCAGCTGTTGCAGGAGTAAATACATTAGGCAAATTAGTGACGACAACAATTACAAGCAACAATTGAGCATAATGTAAACACCCTTTTCAAGCGTTACACAACAATTTGACCAAATAGAACTTGTTCTTAACCAACGATACGTTTGATTTTCTAATATCGAGTTACATTTTATGGGCATTAGTTTACAATACATGCGTAAGATGAGGTGCAATTTGGCCGATTTAAGGACATGGAGTATAATCTATAGTGAGATTGTGCATGTTGATTTCAAAAGCATTTTATTCTTCAAATTGAAATTTGTTGGATACAGTAAGCATAGTATTATGATGTAGGCTAATACATTGACCCTTGAAGTTAAACAAATCGTAAATACTAATAAAGAGAATTAATTGAAGCATGACTTCACTTTCATTGCAAATCTTGCTCGTTGACAAACACACAAACTGTCAAATGGTACTCGCTAAAATGTACATCATTCTTACAATATAACTCCACGGAACAAACTCTTTTTTTAAGACTGAAAAGGTATACTTTAAAATATTACCAAGAAACATTACCATTTTCCTACTTTCGGTTTGCAAGGTCATTGCAAGTTTTGCATTACAAGTTCATATATATGTTTCGTAATTATTTCTTTGTAAGAGTTTGTTCCTTGTACTATTGACAATGTTTCCAACAACAAACTTTGACCCTTAATGTCATGTCGACTTTGTGTTTGTGAACGAGCAAGATTCATGCTTCGATAAATTTGCTTTTTGGATATTTATTTTAAATTTGACGACAAAAATATTTTTGGAAGGAAATACCACTATCTCACTGCAAATTAGTCTCTACCTCCACCCTCTTAAACTCTAAACTGTTTGTGAATGAAGGACCCAGACCGATAACGGTTAATACGACGTTATCGTGAATTGATTTCAGGTTTTGACTAAGCTAATTGCAATTGATGCAAAAGTACAAATTAAGTTCTTAAGACTTTTGATCAAATCTGCATAATACTTTCTGAGTTCATTAGCCTTGAAATAACAAGACGCCGTTCAATCTGATTACACGATTTCATTATCAATCGACATCAATCTTATATACTAATATACAAAAATGAGTGGTTATTCAATCTAAGGCTGATTAGATTTTGACAAGATCGCAATGGGAATCACTGGTCAATGACGTATTATGTGCTTTGTGTAACTTTTGCTCAGACGTATTACAAGGCTTGTTGTATTCGCCAGTGGTTATTTTTCGCGTTTGTTCGCGAATTCATTATCTTGCGAATTTATTATGAAAGTAAGGATTTTAGATGTAGATCTAACTATGTGCGTGTAGCGAGAAGTACTTAAAATATTGCACGAAACTTTCTTGGCGCGAAGCACGTAGAAATGTGTTTGCATAAAATGTTCATGGCGGGAAAAACTTAACAATAATATATTTCGAAAGGATTGTTTTCATTCATTTCCGAGTTGATTAACACAAATGCTGACTTGATACAATATACATTAATTGTCAAGTCAGTAATATTGTAAGTCTGCTAATCATGTTGTATCACATAAAGTGTTCGTACAGAATACATTTCGGTATAGTTATTTCAATGACAGATAAAGCAAATGTAACACTTGAATGCTGTTCTGTATTGAAATAGGTCAGCATTTTATTTAATAGATTCGGAAATATGCGATATCTAGATACATCCATTCCATTTCTATATTATCAATGTTTGTTCACTTCCCACGTAAAGTGTATTTCCCATTCGTTCACAATATAATGTCGATTTTAGTCAATCACATGTGAAGGGGAATAATGTCCGTCGCTTTGTTATCCATGGGACAGGCGCTATTTAAACATATTTTGTTAACCTCTTACCATATGTCACTCTGGGTTACTAGTATTATACAATTTCTCAGTTATATATTATACCGAGGTCAGTTCACCTTAATACCAGATTTCCTAGAATTTAATATTTAAACCAGTACTAACGTGGTCATTTACATGCAGTTGACAACAAGTTCTCAACATACATGAATGTTGAAGTACATAATACCACATGTAGCCACTATCACTCAGCCTTATATCGAAACGATCCTGTTAGTGTATAATAGAAAAAAGTTAGTGTGTGAAGTATATTTGGTGTCGCATATCAACAGCAAGGTATTTGTTGCACAAAATGATTCAGCATAGTTCGCAAAGTTTCATCATACCAAATTGCAATAGGAGTGTGGGTGAACTATGCACAGTACAGATCGTTTTGAAAACTTCAATATGACTGAAGGTACCATACGATTCAAATGAAATCAGAGACTCTCTTATAACTCGTATCTTTCATGTAGTATGTTTTCAAAACAATGTATTTGTTGAATTCACTCGTGCAAAAATTGTAAAGTATAACATGTCTTAAGCAGTCAGTACATGTATTGGTCACATGTGTCTAATTACAGCAGATGACTAGCCGCCTTCAGAGCCTTGTAGTATAGCGTCCACTTAAAGTGCGAGATGTCTCGGATTCCATCCCATGCCGTGACATACCAAATGATAATGAAACATTGGACAGGTAAGGCAGCACTCAACTGAAACAGCCGCGCACGATAACCCGAAATAACACAGACGACAATCGCACGACACAATGCCCAACGCACAACTGAATGAGACAAGAGCGCTACAAGAAAGGCGTCACGATCGACTACGGCGGGTTGTCATGTTTTAGTAACAAAAGGCCTCATTAGCACTGATTTAATTTCTAAGCGGAGTCTTCCCATAAGCTGCATAACGCCACAATGTCTCATTCCTAAATAAACGTTTGAGCAAAAACTGTTTTAGTAGCTGTTACCTTGACCCCAACAGCCCAATTTGCATTCACAAAATGCGCCTTCATACAAATAAAGCAAGCTTCAACCCAATACGTATATTATCCCCACTTTCAACCCCAATGAGCAATTTTATACAAGCTACTTGTATCTATGCGGCAAGTCACAATGTCTCATTCATAAATAAAGTGATAGAGCCAAACCAGAGTGTCTATCTTCTCATTCCCAGTTAAACTCATTGAGCAAAAACTGATTTTGTAATTTTAGGAACAGGGACCCTTGAACCTAGCGGTCCCACTTTCAATCATAGGCGGTATCCCTACATCCTCACATAAGCTACTAATACAGTAAGTTTCATCACAATATCTCATACCTGACTAAACTTATTTAGCAAAAAACGGATTTTCTATTTTAGTAACAATGACTCTGACCTTGAACCCAGAAGCTCCACTTTCAAACACTGGCGGTATTCTTACATCCTCACACTAGGTATTCATACATTGGTTTCAAACCAATCTCCTGGCTCTATTCGACGTTTGGACTTCATCAAGTCTTCTTCAGGAAAATCATTGTAGAAATAAGTCATAAGTCAAGATACACAAGCTACTTACACATCAAGTTTCAATAATTGCATTATCTTTCCTAACTCAAGTTATTGAGCAGAAACTGATTTTCTATTTTTAGTAACAGTGACCATGACCTAGAGCACATATGCCCCCACTTTCAATCTCTAACGTTGACCACATTAGTCCAAATGTCCGTTAAAACAGCCTCTTAACATTAAAATATCCATGCAAACATGTGGCAATATATACATGTATAAACAAAAACTTTACACCAGAACATAGGATATCAGATGATTTCGTAAATCAGCTTAGAAACAAGAGTTCTTGCCCCTGTTCAAAATCTGCACCACTTTCAGATCTGGCATTCACCTTTTTCTAAAGCTTGAATATCTATATCATTCGAAAATACCAATGGAATATTTCTACAAGATGGGGTAAATGTAAATTTAAATTCTGGTCACTAGCTCCTAGACAATGAACTTAAATAACCGTTTTCGATGTTTCGATAAATATGACTGTTCCAAAAAAAAGTACTAAACAGACAAAAGGTAAATACTCTAGTACTTCCAAAATAAACGTTACATGACATACTTAAACATAAGATTTTATTACACAACATAGCACAACACAGCACAGTAACATATTGATTATTCTCTATTAGCAATCTAGGTGAAGATCGGGAGAAATGAAATGAGGCTCAAAAAGTGGGGCTCACTCGAAAACGGCACAAATCGCAAACGATTGTCTACTATTATTTCCACAAAGTTCGGCCTAGAAAAATGAAAGTTATAATACCAAATGCAGAAACAAATTGTGCATTTTTCAATACACAAATACACACAGACCGAATATAGGTACGATGTAAAATGCGTCTTTTTTTCTCATAAACAAAGCGAGACACATAACAAAACTCATGGTGTAAAAGGTAAAAGTTGCAATAAAGTAAGAACTACGAAACAAATTTGTAGGGAAACAACGTTGTCTGTTAAAGCAGTCGATCGTGACACCTGACGTCATAATATTTTCGTTCGTTTCCGTTCAGAGTATTCAGAATGACGCGAACAAAGGACAAAGTTAAAAGAGCGACACTTTTGTATTTTTCTGATCTTATTTTCAACTTTCTTTTGTTTAAAGATGGATAATTTAAATATGTGTGTGCGTATGTGAGTCATTTTTACTAAAAAATACGTTGTTTCCAAAGATTTGGTTGTACAAACATTTTTTCAATATCATAAAAAATGAGTGTTTTCTCTTAAAGATGTGGAAGCGTCTACGAAAGTGTCCAAAAATACTGAATTCAAGTGAATTTACAAATTCCCATTTTTGAACGTATAAAAAACTGATCCATGCGAATTTAGTCAACTGATGAAAATATGTGAAGAAATAGGTATTTATCGTAGAATAAAAAATAGCGAATTTCAAATAGATTGAATACTAAAAACGATATTAACGTTTTTTTGCGAAGATACATAAATGTCCAGTAACCGCAAATTAAGACGTCGGCGGTTATTCCGGCTAAAACGTTCTTATGCATTAACTAAGTATATTATTATGATTAAGAATAGTAATCTTTCACTTGAATGTGGATCCTTATCCATCGTATTTAGTACGGACACTTACGTTTGTTAAAATACTCTGTTTGTTGTCAAAAAGCGTCATACTTGTGTGATTCGAGTTTACGTCAAAACATCGGCATTGAAATAATGTCGATGCATTATTTGGCGTTACCGTGGAGTAAAGGGCTAATCAATATATTATTTTAAAAGGAAACATGAACATTAGTAGATTCGAATGTTAAACATGTACTTTTATGTATCCCCTGGAGTTATATTATAAATCATACAATAATAGCATATGATAGACTTGCAATAACGTTTTATTGGTCTTCACATGAACCAGTCAAGATAATATTGGCTCTCTTAGAACAGCGGGTATAAGATTAAAGCGGATATACATCACAGACTCATACATATCAATATCCTTTCAGTTATTCACGTCAATAAAAGGGTCAATTAACTGTAAGGGATTTCTCGTGTATGTATTTATATCGTCATGAATTATGATTTGAGATAATATAGAATGTATGTACTTACTGAATAAATCAATTGATATGAAAGAAAGTCTTTCTTATACTTATATAGAGTTGGAACCGTAAAATGTGAAACATTGTGTAATAAAACACTTTATGAGATCCCAATCATACTGAGATATTTTATAGGAAATTTGTTACAACAAAGATATAAATAGAAACATATTTGTAGTTTATACGAGTGGTTCTAATTAGCGAAAATGATATGAGGATAAAGATATAAAATAAAATTTACAGACATAATAGTGATGTGTTGGTATTAGAGGTATAAGCAGATAAACTATTACATGTAGTTATTGTTTTGTAAGATTTGGGAAAGCTTGTGTTGAATCTTCCGTTATCACACGAAGGCATACTTGCGTCAGGTCTTGAACAGAAATTGAAAGAGAGAAAGGAATCAATAACAAGCAGTCTGCCATTCATATTTAACAAGCAGTCTCTCGGTCATATGCAACAAACAGTCTTAACACAAGTAGTCTGTCGGACATATGTAACAAACAGTCACAACACAAACAGTATGTCGGACATATGTAACAGGCAGTCACAACCCAAGCAGTCTGTCTGACATATGCAACAAACAGTCTCAAAACAAGTAGTCTGTCGGACATATGTAACAGGCAGTCACAACCCAAGCAGTCTGTCGGTCAGATGTAACAAGCAGTCTCAACACAAACAGTATGTCGGTGAAATGTAACAAGCAATCTCAACACAAGCAGTCTGTCGGTCATATGTAACAAGCAGTCTCAACACAAGCAGTATGTCGGTTATATATAACAAGCAGTCTAAACACAAGCAGTCTGCCGGTGATATGTAGCAAGCAGTCTCAACACAAGCAGTCTGCTGGTCATACGCAACAAGCAGTCTTAACACAAGCAGTCTGCCGGTCATATGTAACAAGCAGTCTCAACTGTCGGTCATATGTAACAAGCACTCTCAACACAAGCAGTCTGCTGGTCATAAGTAACAAGCAGTCTTAAGACATATGTAACTGTATTTTATCCTCATCGCATGATTTCATTTTCATCGGTCATCTTAAAATTATAACATTTGTCACATTTGACGAGTGACACAGAAACACTAACAACAGTGGCTCTCACAGAAGAACCATTTACTGTAACGTTTCTTATAGAGGTGCCTACCACAGTATCACTGTGATATTTATTGGTATACAAGAAAACGATTGATCTCCTCACCATCATTCCAGAAGCGTATAACTTCATTTTGACGTAGAGTGTTTGGTACCGTTTGATTTGTCTTGAAAAGCTCTACAACATATTCTAACTTATATGTCTGTAGCAATAATGTGAAGAGAGTAAATAGCTGTGCCGCAATCGTCTTACTTGCCCATAATGAGATGAAGTCAGATCCACAAGCGAACAACTTTTCAGTGTCTTCGAAGGAATCTAACATTGACAGTGCTATACAATGTGTCAGAGACATGTTTGCTATGAACATCAAGTCATTAGTCCAGATTGCTAGTTCAGGGCCCTTGCATCATTTGATCAGGCGAAAGGCAACCATGGCAGACTCGGGACTGAACGAGTCGAAAGATTTGGGAAGTCTTGTGTGGAATCTTCCTTTATCACACGAAGGCATATTTGTGTCAGGTCTTGAACAGAAATTGAAAGAGAGAAAGGAATCTCAGATTTTCTCCCTAAATTTGATAAAAACCGAGCATTTAAGCTTAATCAGATTTCTTTCTAAGATATTTGGAGGAAATCACAAACGTTAGTCGGTACTGTCCTTAGTCAGAGACGGGTACAAACTATAATTCGAAAATATTCCAAATTTCAACGGCGTAAAATTCACAAAAACGACCTTTAAAATTCTATTACAGGATATTGATACCTTATTTTGTAATGCAACATGTAAATATGAACACATGGCATGTTGGATGATGGCATTGATAAAGGCACACAGCTAAACGAACGTATTACTCATAATACACAATTACCTTTAACATGCAAATACTATTGTGTAATGATTTAAAACAGAAAACACAACATTTGAGAATATAATTATGTATGTGCCATTCTAGTCGATAAAATTTGTTATGCATTCTTTCAATATCTTTCAATATATATTTCAGGAACAAATGATGTCGTTTCGACGGAAATGCATCACGGCTTTGAAGTAAAATAGCGAGTAAAATTACGTATAACGGCAAAGAAATATGATAAATGAGCTCCGATAGCGTGATAAAAGCTCATTAATCCCCTCCATTTACATGATTATTCCGGTAACCTAATGTTTAACTCGTCACGATGGATAGAAATATCATGACCATAGACCTCAATGGTTTACTTGCGGCATCAAAAGTTTGTAGTCCAGGAAATAAATTCATTAACCATGTTAACAGGATTATAGGAGAAATCTAGGCTTAAATTGAACAGATTTTTTCAAAGACATCAAAAACATGTCGATTTCTCATGAAGCAGTTTTAATGAAAAAAATAATAAGATGATTAATGAAGGTGGGAGAAATATAGAATGACAGAGACTCGACTAAGTAAGATATGCTAAGGTCACATTTGCCCTACGAGCTCCTTACAAGCTCCGTTCGAGTTGATTTTGGCAAACTCGCACGGCGTCCGTACGGACATCGAAGACTCGTACGAGCATCGTACGGATTTTCTTAACTCGTACGAGCATCGTACGGATATCGCACAAGTGCGCGTCTATAGATTGTTCGTGGTCCGTACGAGCTGTGACCAGACGCTACGAACTTACAAAAGCCGTTAGGATTTCAAAAATTGTGAACTCGTACGAGTTGATAAATTCGTACGGATATCGTACGAGCTTGGTGACCGTAGCAATAACCTCGTGCTTCCGGTCTCTACATGTACTGTTAAATTGTAAGTGTTTGAATAGCCAGACTCCATTGCTGGTATATTATTCGCAGACAATAACAAATATATTACGTCATCCATCCCAGAGGTTTATAACATTTCGATGCTGATCAAGGGAAATACGTTACACATGCTTTAATTTGTTTACTCAAATGAAGAGGTTGCTCTTCCATGACTCGACCACGGAGCGATATTCTCATCTCCCGCTCTATCACAAGCATTTTGAGGCGATTAGTTCATGCAAACACATAGGACTTACTAGTGACTACTGCAAAAGGAAAAAGCCATTCTGCGTAACATCTTTATAAAGCAGCAATCATGTTTAGTACTAGAAGAAAATTGCCGTGATAAAACCAGCAATATCTGTCACACGGTGCCCGTTCTCGTGTCGATTAAATGAAATTTGACCATATAGTAGATTGATCGAGAGTGTGAGATCGACTGAATTGCTGACAATACTTGCTTATAATTCCAACAAAGGGTAACAAATGTACAGCATCATAAAGCATTAGACAAATTACAAATGTCTGTTCCGTAATGGCAAACGTCAATCGTTTATAGTTGTTGACTGTAAGGCCATAATGCATAGCCCGACCCCAGAACACTAGATATATAATGCAAATAGGATATTAAACATTTTCTTATCTAGTTTGGGATCGTTCACATTGAATGATGAAATGATTTGAAGCCAATTCGGGTGACATTTACACATCTTTCTTTCTTTCATTAATCGACTTCTAGTATGTGAATAGATAGGAATGATTATTCGCATGTTGGATCTATGAGGGTAATCCATTAGACCAGTAATGTATAGAATAGCAATTTATTTGCCATTATTTTGAGAATATAGGGCATGTATTTAAAAGAGCGATAAATCAGATCGATATGTGAGTTCCAATGTAGTAGTGACTATGAGTCATGAATTCTAGGCTGTAGTTTGTTGATTGTTGTACATGGGGTGATACAAGATTCATGAAAAGTGCTCTGAACTATTTATAACGTGACCAATATTGGAATATTCCCAGAACTAAGACATTATATCACAAAATATAGAGTTTTGAAATCCCTAATATTTCGCCCATTCTCTTGTATATTGATTGGGCGAAACATTGGGTGTGTCAAAGCTGTGTATTTTGTGACATAATTTCTTAGTCCTGTGGTATATTCCAAACACAAATTTAATCCAATCCAATTTTTGGTTAATCTCAACGTGGCGATTCAATGTTTATCACATAACCTGCGGTCCAGGAGTGCCGTAAAGCCGTGCCGTATATATCGTTCGGCACTCCCAGACTGTGCAATCAATATTTAAATTAGCTTAGCGTGACGTTAGCCAATCCATGCATTGATCCGTCATTGACGTCAGGATAATACCAACGTCGTCATGACGTCGCGTTCGTTGTACCGCTGAATTTTGGCTGAAACATATTCAGCGTACATCATAATTTTGAACAATGATGAGCGTTTTCTAAGGTTATGCGATAAATAGAATCTATCATTCGTGCTCATGACATACGAGTTTTATTAAACTCGTCGACAAAAACAATATGACACTCGGCAAAGCCTTGTGTCCTATCATTGTGTCCACTCGTTTAATAAAACTCGTATGTAATGAGCACTCATGCAAGATCCTCTATGAAATAAGTGTACTTGGTTCTGAAAGTTTTATAGACTTATACAATGACGAATAAAGATTAGAAACCAGAGCATTTGCACGGGTATAAGTTGACTACACCACGTCGATACGTCCATTGTATAGAAATAATAACTGGACTCAAATTGATATAGAAGGAACAGAATGTCGCTATAGTAAGTTTTCCATGGTATAAGACGAAGAAAATGTGTAAGATCAGTCGTACTGCAATATGCAATCCGACCGCCGCCGAACCATCGGACGTTGGTTTAATCGGACCAAGGGTCATCGGACGGTGATCATGTAATTTAAGTCACTCTTGACATAAGAGGGGTTGATCAATATATTTGAGAACTATTGATTCTAGAATATTGATATTTCAAGGGCAAGTAGATATATTATTTGGATGATTTGCTTTTGAGCCAGTGAATATCTAGATGTTCTCGAATATATTGATCACCCCTCGTATTCATTACTGCATGATGCCTAAACATCGACATGATCTGGAAAATATCGGATACATGTCCGCGTGATTTGTGACCTAAGGACTGACTGTACGTACATGTACTTGTTGGGTTTGTAGCCCGATGAAACATTCTTGCTCTTTTCAACCTCCTTCACTAAAACTCGAAAAGTCCCAACACAGCTCGAAATATTCCGACTTTAAGGCATTGTCACCGATTTTGACTATGTCCATCGCATTTCGTACATTTCTGCCGAAGTTCAATCTGCAATTGGTCTTCGTATGTTATATCAATTCATTCAAATCACATAATTATTGACAGCTAGGTCAATCGGTTAAATATTTAGATTGGTCCCATATACCGCGATTAGTTGGATTTGTTAAATAATTGTGTCCGCAAAGTTCTAGACTTAGATCACAGCTTCATTAGGTAACAAAATAAAATCCAATCATCTAAATTTAGGTGACAGCTAGTTCTCTCTATACATACAATATATTATGTAATTGTTATACGAATTTTAGAGATTTGTTAGTAAATGTTCAGATTCAGTCAGTCCTCATTTTAGGACAACGGTTTTTCTTTAAATTCATATGTTTAGCTTCTTGTTCCGTCTTTGAAAAATGAAAAGACTTTTGGCGCTACATTTAGATACAATTCCACTAGGGCTGATAGTTCAATAGGTGTATAACCTGTAATTTCTGTGTTTGCCAAAACTACGTTTGAAATGGGCTAGCGGGTCCAGATACACATGTGCGATACCTTGGTCCATGGCAGCGGCTGTTAACTACGGACGCCTGAAAGGGCCATTTAATGTGATACAAGTGTGTTCAAAAAAAGTATACACTACATTCTGGCCCTATGTTCACAAAGAGTTACTTTTCAGAATCTGGCCCAAGCTCCATTGTTTTATTTCAAATACAGACAATTATCTGATAGAAAATTCAATATCCTATGAAGTTCAAAGACAAATAAAGAAGTTTTCAAGCATATTTGTAAAAATAGTGTGTTTAACAAATTGAATCTATGTATTGAATGTTCAAGTTAAGATAAGTTTCAGTATCAAGTATAATAAATTCCTATTTTTTAGGAAAATAGCATGTTTAAGGTTTTGAACCTGTTACCTAGAAGAGGTATTATGTACACCTTGTTAAAAATCGAATTGTAAAACTTAAAAACGTTTTACAATGTACTTTTAGAATTGCAAAAATAGAATTATTCTTAGCCCTGATCCTGAAAACTGAAAAGGGGCATAACGTCTGAATGTATCGGACACAGTCAAAGTAACATAACGTCTGCATGTATCAGACACAGTCAAAGTTACATGACGTCTGAATGTATCAGACACAGTCAAAGTTACATGACGTCTGAATGTATTGGACACAGTCAAAGTTACATGACGTCTGAATGTATTGGACACAGTCAAAGTTACATGACGTCTGAATGTATCAGACACAGTCAAAGTTACATGACGTCTGAATGTATCGGACACAGTCAAAGTAACAAAACGTCTGAATATATCGGACACAGTCAAAGTTACATCACGTCTGAATGTATCGGACACAGTCAAAGTAACATCACGTCTGAATGTATAGGACACAGTCAAAGTTACATAACGTCTAAATGTATCGGGCACAGTCAAAGTTACATCACGTCTAAATGTATCGGACACAGTCAAAGTTACATCACGTCTGAATGTATCGGGCACAGTCAAAGTTACATCACGTCTGACTATTTAGACAATGCCAATTTTCAATACTGTCGATGCACAATATAATTATGTGTGCATCAGAAAAAGCCAACAGTCTGATACTTTAAATAAACGACTAATATATATGTATATAAGTTTGTATTTACAAAGAATATTTACAAGAAACAAATGACATAGTTTCTGTGAACTGCATATTTCGTAGTATTTTTACATGTATCAGCATAATAATGTCAGCAGTCATTTAAAGAATTCTTCATCTATCTCGCGGGATAATCAGGGAGTTTAGATACGTATTCATAGAACAGGTCCTGCTGGTATGTATTTGTTTTATATCAAAAATGACTTTCTGTACAGCGGTAAACATGCACTGGTTTGCACCTTATAGTCAAAATGTCGTACCTCTAAATCAATCAGTTTCTCCTAGCTATTTTTTTTTGTAATAAGATCACTGCGGGATACCGTACGCGGAATATTGCCAGTAATGGTCAGTAATGTTATCACTTTTCGCGACATTGGAGTGTAAAACAGAGTTAGCTCATCGATGCTGTTTTGAATTTCTGGGTTCGTTTAATGTGAATACAATACCCTGTACACTATTCATCAATACTTCGTACACGTACTTGTATCTGTTTCGGTTTTTATCTTCGTTGATTTTTGACCATTTTCTCTGAAATTTGGACTTAACGCATTTGGGTTCAATACGAACAAAATTATATGTCTGGTTAATACAATAATTATTCCAAAAGTGTGTGCAGTACTATGTTCAATATTTGCGAGTGAGTAGCGACTTAACACTGGGTAATTTAAACGTTTTTACGAATACCTGTTAAGCCATGGCGTGCTAAAGTTATAAAATACCTGAAGATGTTAACGCCCAGTTGAGTTAGTATGTGAAATAATTAGTAGTTCGGAAAATATCGCCGCTGAACTTACCCTCATTTCCACTCCTATGTCGCAAAAACTGATAACAGTTCTCACATTTACTAGCAATAACCAATGTACGGTATACCGCAGTGAAAATGGTGTATCTGAAGCCAGAAAAACTGATGTCAATTCATATACATTTTGCCACAAAATTTGACTACTTCAATACTTGGTGACACAGTGTTTGCCCGACAGACGGCCAGACCCATCATTGATTGTCTGAAATAAGTTTGACAACTCCAACACTTTTGTATCATGAGCGAAAACTCTGTAAAACATTACTTTTAGAAAAGTTTTTTTGCCACTCCTGAAAATCTTGAGATACAAGCTATTGACTATCTAGCGACGTTTGACTGCTTAGTGTAGCTGTTTGTGCAGACCTGTATTTCTATTTATGTAGATCAACTTCAAGCAGACGGCTTCTTAATTCGGTTGGCCACTTACACATAATTGAAGCAGTTAAAATCGTTGCAAAAACTAAACTTAATTGACTACAAAACTCTTCAAAAATAAATCATATCATTATTAAGTAAGTACTTCAGTCACAAAGTCCGAATTAGCCGGAGTGTTGCAAAAAGAAACATTCGTGGTATATTCTTGAATAATTATGTAGGTACTAGTATGTTAACAATGTTATACATGTATGTATTGTATATTATGCTGCATAGGCCGGTGGCCTTAGTCGGCCTAAAAAGCAGAAATAAATATTGTCATTGAATATTTGAAGTGTGTTCCGTTTGCACTCCTAGTGCATTCAATATATGCTTATCACTCGTAATGTGTTCAAATTTAGAACAAAATACGGTCCACTATTTATGAGTCCGATTAACAATTGTATGGTTTAGTTATTGGAGACGTTACTGCAAACGCAAAGATCAATCAGCAAAGTACCGAATGTGACGATTATATATTTATGAAATCAACACTCGCTTCAACGGATTCACCTCCCGTTACATCTAAAGCCCGGACACGAATTTCCGTATCGCCAAACATCATTTCTGTTTTTATTTCTCTACGAGCACTTCCTGTGATGACGTCAGCAAGCGACAAGTTCAAAGTTCCACATTTAGAAACACCCGGATCATTGATGTACAAAACGTCATCATTATCGGTGCTATAAATGTTTATTGTTGTAGCGTTTTGGTCCCGCCGCACTGGTGTGTAACGTCGTACAATGGTCTCACCCAAGTCCACGGATTGGTCCACGTGGACAAATACGTCAAGTACATCGGTACACCAATCAACGCCATCCCTTGTAACCAATTTATCTTCATGATGCTTGAGAGGATCGAACCTATGCAGTACCCCGACACCATACGTGTAACATGAACAACGTGACGTCACCACGTGAGGGTCCTGTCCGAAACATACAGCCCCTAAAATATATAAGTAACAAGAGATGTTTGTAAAACACGTTTGCCCCATGACAGCCAAAAAGTCACAGTGACCTTGACAGTTTACCTCAAAATCAATAGGGGTCACGTACTGCTGTTGACCAACCTCCATGTTAATGAAGAATGGGTCATGTTCAACTAAATCACAACATTTCTGCAAATCATGTACATATTCGGAAATTGAAGCTAAGATTTTTAATACAAACCGCCGAGGTGATCCGATAGTAAAACCTATCGTAACGGTACGTAGGAAGAGGTTTACACATATAATTATAGTACTACAATTATGAATAAATGTATTAAAATGCTGTTGTAATGAATTCGAATATTGTGTATATTCTTATTGCAAGTAACTCTCTGACCAACTTCTTCAAATAACCCAGACTCACGTATACAGGGCGATCATATTATACATTGAATTGTGTTATACCGATAGAATAATGGTTATATCGAACTCAAAAGCATTTAGACACCACGTAATTCGTTATAGTCGTGTTTTACTGTTCAGCGTATAAAGAAGTAGGTCAAATATGTCAATGAATGGCTAACTTCTCATGATTACAAATTTTACACTTCTGTACATCATAGGAAGTGATTATCGGTAAGCTGTCAGGTTGGTAATGAACCTAACACTTGTATATTTTATTATCCACATACGCCTGAGTTTGAGTAACCAAATGATGTTTCATCTCTCTATCAGGTTATGTGCATTCCAGCTAAGATGTCTATCACTTGATGTGTCTATCTTTTGCTATGTCTAGGTGCTGTCATGAAGATGGGTGTAACATATGTTATTGTTCAGTAAAAACACATTAATTTTGACGGTATTACCGCGATCGCCGTACATGTAAATGGTTTATTGATTTACACTGTTATGTCATCAGAACCTTGATCTATTGATTCTATGTTCGATCCAAGTCTGCGACATACCAAAGGCATTAAAGATGTAACTGCTAGCCTTGATTCTCGATCTATCGGGACACTTAATGTTCGTGATGTATTCAAACTGATCTTTTTCTGCTGAGTCGCGTTTCAGTTTATAAAAACAAACTCAAAATTCATGATGAAATAGTTGATAGTTACAAAATCTCGCAGATAAGCAACCATGATGAAATTGACAGGTCAAAAGTTGCTTTCCTTTCTATCGGTGCAAGTCTATAAATATGCCGACTGTGTTAAGAAAATATAACTAAATGAACTTCCGGTTTTGTGACGTCACAAGCTATGTCTTGCGGACATTTTCATAACAATTCCGAGACTTTCAATTATTTGTATAGGAAATGGTTTGAGTTTTGTGACCGTGTTTCAACAGATTTTTGGTAAAATCATAGCTAATTCGCCAGTAGGAATATTTTTTTAGTAAAAACATTTACGACGAACGAGTAACATCCGTGGTACTGGTGCCTGAATTTTAACACATGCTAGGCTGAATGAAATATCGCGAGCTATTGATTACACCGATAGACTGGAAGCCGTGATAGAGTGAGAATCCACTATATATTCCTTTCACTTGACGCTCAGTATAGTAAGTTCTGGTAACAGCTAGTTCGCCTGGTACCATAATCATGTTACTGGGTAGTCTCCATATGACTGAGTAACTGTCAAATACTATAATACTTGTATAATGTTATTTTTGTCCTGAATACTAGTGAAAATTATCAATCAGTACTAATGATTAGATCTACCGGTAGGCAACTGACACATTCTTCACACGTGGGGAACATTACCATATAGCCAATCACCAGGAAGAACATTCCTACCCCGACAATCAAATACCACTCGTCCTGGTGGGATAACGCAGCTACGTACGAACGTCTTAGATTTTTGGCCAAACTATCAATCACCCCTGATCCAGTACAGTATGTAGGAATGAGCATGAAAATAGGATAAAGTAAGATTTGATATCATACCTTTTAGAATGGTCATACTGACGCCCGGTGGTATGATTATTTTTAGTAACGAACCAAAATCTCGTCTCATCTCATGCTGAACGATACTTGACTCGGCAAATCCTCCTACAAGGAACATATAGTCGATCCCTGAAATATACAGTTTATATAAACTTACGTGAAGTAACACAGCACCAATAATGCGCTTGGTCTTGCAACACTAATATGTCTTTGTTCCAAATATCTTCATTATATTTTAAATACTTGTACCCGTACGAGTGAAACTAGTTAAACACTTGCACTGCTCGCTGTCGACACAATCTTTCTGGTGATAAACATCACTCATACGAAACATGGTATGTATAAAAATACAGCTACGTCATCTTTAATTTCTACTTCCCCTGTATCCATTCGAACAACTTTAATGCTTTCGGTGCTTTGATTGCTGAGTGTTATCTTTGTGATGTGTGGTCGTCCTTGTGATATGTTCATGTCTCCAGGCGTTTTTGCTTGACACGGCAGGCTGTCAAAATAAACTGTCATGGTTTTTTTGCAGTTGTTCAGTTACATTTTTCTTGTTCAAGGTTTGCCTTTGTACTTGTAAATATTTTTTTCTTCTGTGTGCTCTTTTAGTGCGTTTCGTAATGTGCTGCTTCTGTGTTAGGACTGTCTTCTCTCTTTTTGAGAAAAGACAAACCAGTTTGTGTCGTTTTTATGCTGTGTGCGCAAAGCGAATGCCAAATGGTACCAATGTAATATTGACTTTGGTATGACACAGCATTGAAGCGATTTCCATACAAACTAAATACACTAAACGATCGATGCGGTAGCATGGCCTTTGATATGATCATCAACATGTAATAGAGTCATTTATCAAACAACCTCTTCATTTAATTCAGAATACATTTACATATTTTCCAGCCGTTTATACAGTCAGTGAGCAATGGGGTCTATGGGCATGCGACAACTCACTTAATATTAATATTTATTCTTCACTGGATTAATATGTTTTACGTCTGAGGGGTATACATCGTGTTTATTAAAGAAGCCGTAGTTTGCGTACAAACAAGTAACTATTGTTTTCAACAAAGTGAGATATGATAAAACACACGGAACGATAAATAAAAACCTCTTGTATTTCGCTATAATTATACAACAACGGGGCTGCTCTCTTGAACAATATGTCTTTGAGTATTGATAAGATATGTTGGTGTTTCTTTCAATTTATTGTGACAAACGATAAATGTTAGCAATTTCCGTATGCCACATTTACATATATTATATATAAATTCGTATGCCATATGTAATTCTCGCCGCCGATAACATGTTTTATTTCGCTAAAGCTGGTAGAAGGAAATGATATGTTTAGTTTATGCCCTCACTGACGTTGTGGAAACCCCGGGAGAGGGAAACGTCAACGAGCACGACCCAAATAAATTTGAGGGAGAACCTTAGGTGGCGACAACGTGGACCAGGACAGCAACATTAACCAGACAAGGTAAGTAAAGTTTGTAGGGGACTTTTCTACGACCGAACAAAAGTTCAGTGATCTAAATTCATAGTAATCTTGAGTCACAATGAAGATCAATATACTTGAAAAATAATGTCTTATAATATGTATACCATACTAAGGTGCTGTTATTTGATCTTGTTTGAATTATTTTTTAATATTACACTTATAATTATGTGCTAGATATTCCAATAACGTTGTGCTCTAGTCAATGAAAGCACTATTGTTTTTATTATTTTATTTTGTTTTGTTATTTTCTGATCAGTATAATTTACATGTTTGTTTATATGTTTTCTCTTTTACTTTGAAATTGTTTTAAACTTTGGATTGCCTTTTATGTAAATATCAAAATTGTATACCCGAGAGAGTCCAGAATTTGGAAAATAAACTATATTCTATTCTATTCTATTCTAGTGACGTCACAGATATGTGAAACGTTCAGTTCGAAGGCTATAAATAGATAAGCAGACACGGTGATGTTCACCATCAACTGACAACAAAGAAACAACAGAAGAAAGATTATAAGTTTATAGATTGAATTAGAACACCAATAAAAACGAATGACAGTCACTACTGTACATATCATAGTGTAACTGAACAGGTTAAAAAATAATGAACTAACCTGTAACTTTACGATTATTTAGAACGGAACCAATGGATTGCTTGATTCTATCTGTGGTAGGGATGAACAATCGTCTCATAACGCCAGGTGAAAGTTTGAGCATTCCGTTTCCGGTCCACGTGATTTCTGCATCTCCGTAGTGACGGACAGCATTACCAACCGAACTACCCTATAATGCATATAAATTACTCATTTAATTTAAAATTGCATTCTATAGTATGGAAACATACTACATGTTTATAGTTTTATATGTTACAAGACAATGATCACCTATTCGTATGCAATTTAAGTACCGACCGGCAATATGTTGGACAAATGAATGATACAAATATGTCATTCACCAATAGCTAGCTGGTGGGCACATTAGCATATGAAAACCCCTGTATACAATAGATGGATATATTAAAAAATGAACATTCACATGGCAATGACAATTTTAAAACATACACATACTGTTAGTTGATACATGTTTATCAATAAAACAGCAATGACAAATCAACATTCAATGTCAAGGATAACACAAAAAAGGGTTCAAAGGAAACATTATTTCCATTGTGGTCCTTGATATTTAGTGTTGTATGACATAGGAAGATATCACATTTGAGCATAAATTATATTAAAATATAAATATCAAATAAATAAAATTACATATCACAGTTAAACTGCATAGTAAACTAAATAGAACATTATAGACAAACATGGACAATTATCATAAAGAGAATACTAATAATGAGCAAAACGTATTAGGTTTGCCAAAGATAAATATAATAAATTAATGCTGATTATTATTAAAAAATAAATTAAGCATGCTATCACAGTATATTTAATAATTTAACAATGAAATATTTTAGTTCGATGTTTTGATGTTATGATGAAATTAATACTTCAGTAACAAAGGGGAGTAATCTCATTTGCCATGAGAAATAAAATTATTTTACTATCTATCGGAAATTATAGTAATATATTAATACATGATTATAAGCATAAATACACTATGAATATTAAATACTAGTAGACCTAAAGAAATGTATGTGATCCGTACCACCAATATCTGGTAAATGTATGTGGTCTGTACCACCAATATCTGGTCAATGTATGTGATCTGTACCATCAATATCTGGTCAATGTATGTGATCTGTACCACCAATATCTGGTCAATGTATGTGATCTGTACCCTCAATATCTGGTCAATGTATGTGATCTGTACCACGAATATCTGGTCAATGTATGTGATATGTACCACCAATATCTGGTCAATGTATGTGATCTGTACCCTCAATATCTAGTCAGTGTATGTGATCCGTACCACCAATATCTGGTCAATGTATGTGGTCTGTACCATCAATATCTGGTCAATGTATGTGATCTGTACCACCAATATCTGGTCAATGTATGTGATCTGTACCCTCAATATCTGGTCAATGTATGTGGTCTGTACCACCAATATCTGGTCAATGTATGTGATCTGTACCCTCAATATCTGGTCAATGTATGTGATCTGTACCCTCAATATCTGGTCAATGTATGTGATCTGTACCCTCAATATCTGGTCAATGTATGTGATCTGTACCCTCAATATCTGGTCAATGTATGTGATCTGTACCACGAATATCTGGTCAATGTATGTGATATGTACCCTCAATATCTGGTCAATGTATGTGATCTGTACCCTCAATATCTGGTCAATGTATGTGATCTGTACCACGAATATCTGGTCAATGTATGTGATATGTACCACCAATATCTGGTCAATGTATGTGATCTGTACCCTCAATATCTAGTCAGTGTATGTGATCCGTACCACGAATATCTGGTCAATGTATGTGGTCTGTACCATCAATATCTGGTCAATGTCTGTGATATGTACCACCAATATCAGGTCAATGTATGTGATCTGTACCACCAATATCTGGTCAGTGTATGTGATCTGTACCCTCAATACCTGGTTAATGTATGTGATATGTACCACCAATATCAGGTCAATGTATGTGATCTGTACCACCAATATCTAGTCAATGTATGTGATATGTACCACTAATATCTGGTCAATGTATGTGATCTGTACCACCAATATCTGGTCAATGTATGTGATATGTACCACTAATATCTGGTCAATGTATGTGATATGTACCCTCAATATCTAGTCAATGTCTGTGATATGTACCACCAATATCTGGTCAATGTATGTGATCTGTACCACCAATATCTGGTCAATGTATGTGCTATGTACCACCAATATCTGGTCAATGTATGTGATATGTACCCTCAATATCTAGTCAATGTCTGTGATATGTACCACCAATATCTGGTCAATGTATGTGATATGTACCACCAATATCTGGTCAATGTACGTGATCTGTACCAGCAATATCTGGTCAGTGTATGTGATATGTACCACCAATATCTGGTCAGTGTATGTGATATGTACCCTCAATATCTAGTCAGTGTATGTGATCTGTAACACAAAGCTGACGGCATATTTGTAACAGCAACCTTTGGTAGGGAAAACAAGATGGCGGCGAATGTCAGTAACCGTTGCCATGTACTCCAAGCTTTATAAGTAAGTAAATGAAATCAGTAATCGCTATAAATATCAAATTAAACTAAGTAGGATATTTCTCCATACTGATAATTGATTAATGAATGTAATTCAAGAGCTTCTTAGAAGGACTGACATATTAAGGGAAAAGTTGTGATTAATGAGAGAGCTTTTCCGGATGAGAATTTATTTTAGTGTCGCACGTTATGAATTAGCGGCGAATCGACAATAAAAATCCATTGTTTGTTGGTGATAACAAATGTTCTATTCTACAGACTATCTGGGACGAATATACATTTACATAATATTCGTCCCAGAGCCAATTATTATGAAAAATGTTATTTATTCCTGTAAGCATTATTCATCCGATGCCGTTGGTAAAAAAGTTAGAGAGCGATGGCCTCGGCCAGTCCCCCACACGAGCTAGAGTCGTTCATGTACGGGTCAGGGTATACACCTCCATGACATTGGCTATGATCATGTGCTCCGTATGCTCCAAATGTAATCAAGTTGTTAACAGAAAGCAAACGAGCTAGTTAATATGATATTGGCTAGTAGATAATATATTACAAGAAAACGGAGCAGTTAGAAAGCGGTCCAAATCATATGCAGTGATCTCCCTTGTCACTACGATCAGTAATTTATAATTTAATCGCTATGAAGGGTTTGGTTTGCGGAGTTACCCCGACAAATTTATATAAACTACTGACCCGACATTTCTTGTAAAAGTCGATGAAGGAGAATGGTAGGGAGATGGCGATATAGGATGTACGATATGGACTGGCAGTTCTCTTTCTTGACTCGAACACAGACATAAGTTCCGTCCAGCCTGATGGTCGTTTCCGCTTGAAATGTAAGATTATATCAGATCCAAAGATCCGCCCTAGTAACATTTCGAACGCCTCGTCAATACCTGCAAACAAACAGATTTAAGACGCTAATAAACTACTTCATCCACTACAATATGCCAGTATACTTAAGCGCATGTATTAGGTGAAAGCTGCATATCTTTTATTGCACATTGATTTTTTAGCATCTTCTATATCGAAAGCATCACTTTAAAATGCTGTACCTACAAAACCCTAGGTTTTCAAGAGCAACAGTTTTCTAAATGTTAACTTTGTCTTGCAAGACTGCAAAGATTTTGGGAAAATGAACTGTACTTTTAGTAAAAAAGTGCATGTTCGGTATTTTGCTTCGAATAGTTGGTGCAGTTAAGGCCTTTTCATACGTAGCATGTCAAATAAGGTGTTAAAAAGCCGACATTGCACCTTTCTATGAATGCAAATACACTCAAAGACTTTAAAAACGCCTCACCTAATTCAAAGCCCAATATCGCTCAAAGTATTTATGTTATTGCAATATAATTTTACATGTGTATTAATTGATCATCCCGACGTGCAAATCAGTTTAGTTTGTGATAAAATGTTGTCTCGTTATTTTCTGGGAATCCTGCAAGCGCACTCACCCTAAGCAAAAGTGTGTGATTTTCAATACCGACTAAGGGCGCAATTCGTCTACGAAGTCCAGTCACTTTTAAGATTTCCACAATAGTTTCTACGCGCGTTCAAATTCCACAATAACCTGTCATTTTGTTTAAAACAAGCATAAATAAAGTTAATAACAAAATAATGTCCACTCATTTCACAGACATTCCAAATCATCAAGTTTTAAGTTTTATTGCTAAAATTGGTAAATTTAAAATCCTATCCTTTTAAACATGTTTAAATGCGGTAGGTTTGAGCGTGTGTAAAAGTAAACCAGCATTCTGAAAACTTACAGATGCTTAAATAAAGGGATAGAAAACGACTAACAAGTGTATTGAACGAATTAGTGTGCCTACACCATCTCACAAATATGAGCACATTAGGAGTATAATGCCTCGCAAAGTCTGTATTGAAAATCCAACACTTTTGCCTAGGGTGAGTTCGCCTGCAGGATTCCCAGAAAATAACGAGACAACATTTTATTACAAACTAAGCTGACGTACTAGTAGGAAATATCAATTAATAACATGCAAAATCATAAAAACATTAAACGATATTGGACTTTGAGTTAGGTGGGGTGTTTTTTAAAGTCCTTGAATGTATGCCCAAGTTCAGTGTTAAGCTACCACAACCATGCTCTAGTAGGCTTTTCTTATTGAAAGATTGTTCAGCATTTTGCAGAGAGCTAGATGCGCCTCGTCGTAACGATTATGATGGTGTAAACTTCACTGACCAACAAAATTGTAATAGGATCGGAAGACCATAAGACTTCTCAAAAACGTATACTAGTACTACAATATTCACTCATTTTATTCAAAGGGTGACAACTCAGATGGACTAATGAAGTAGTTTATAAGCTTACGTGTGCTGTTATGTCGACTGTGTATCAATATCGTAACTTTATAATTCAAAAACAATAATCAAGGTGCGACAGAACGAAAGAAGTTACAATTTTTTATAGTGCATGCAAACATTAAGACATTAATTATGTACTGCGTAATGAGCCAAACCATGCTTGGACAGAATAATTTGTTTAGTTCTCACAGTTATTCATTATTTTCAAATCAATCTACTGATAATACAGTGTCACATTGTCGTTGATCATTTTGTTTATTCTATCTGACATAGTTGCGACAGTACGAAGTCTAGCACTCGGACTCCGTCTGTTTTGGACCAATGTTCCCATCATATAGGAGATATCACCATATTCATGTGCAAAATGCCCACCAGCAATTTATTGGATGAATGAACAATAAAAACCTGCCATTCACCAATATCTAGCTGGTGGTTTTTATCCATTTGTATACAAACATGATCTCTCCTATATATTCCTTGTCTCACAATGCTACTGTGCTGCGACTCTGATTGTGATCTCTTAGTGACAAATGATATTAACACTTAAATAAGGAAAGTCTCTGAAGTGCGTTTATAAGATCGCTAGGATGTCTCAATGTGGTCGCCAAGCCAATTCATCGGTAGTGTGTCACTCTTAACAGATTAGGTTTTTTGCATTGGTTTCCCTGTGTCTCCGGTCGATTTATAATTAGCTGCCGACTAAATATCAATGTGCAGCGATTGGTTTCATCTAGACAATATTATTAATTCGGTGACCTATCGGAGATTGACTGACGTAGAGGTGAACGGTGGTTGGCGCATCATAAGCAAATAGTTGTACATCGGGGTTGCAAAGTGGTTTCAAAGCCAGCACCGATCCATCCCGATCCATACCTGTCCCAGCAGTGTAATCTGTGCATTGCATCATTATGTTGAGCGTTTCTGCGCAGAGGTCGATCAACAAGTCATCGACCAATAGCCGTTGAGTCGCTACCAGTCGCTATTGTTTTCTGACCAATCGCAGATTCATCTTGGCAAGTATTAAAACCTATCGCCGTATCTGTTAACATTCGCCGCAGGTTTCCGTATGTAGTGCTAAACGTTTTCTTGAAGTTAAAAAACGGATATTGAGCTATATGTTATTGCTACTCTGGTTCAGTTCAAATATATTTATCTATATAGATTATTGTTACTGCGCTACAGTTATTGTTACACGGGTATATTTACCTACAGATCCATGTGATCCACCACTTGCTCTCTGTAATTCCTTTAACCGTCCATTATCCAACAATTCGTGTACCGTAATATCCACAGTACCCCCTCCACAGTCTACCACCATGTAACGGGTACCTTCAAACAACAAAACAAAACTAAACACTCGTATGCATGGTATGCATTTATTCAAAACAAATTAAGAATGAGTGTGTATACAACGTTCATTGGTCAATTTGTTTGTAAAACATGTTTTCATTGGCTGACATAGAATCAACATTAGTTGAAAATAACATGTACTGCGCACACAACAGTTACTGTCAGTTGTGTATATCTTCCAATAACAGACATTAACAGATTCAAGGATATATTACTTTCATTATAAAACCGGAAACGATATAAACGATGTAGGTAAACATAGTTCAATCCGCCAGAATAGACTGTTTTATTGAAAATGGATATTGTATAAAGTCACGCCACAACACAGGAGTTATGTGTATTGGCAAAATCTCTAAGTAACATCCAGACACTTTTTCAAAACTCTATTTCTAGTTTTAGTTTTGAAGACGAAATAAAATTTAGTTGAACGAAATAATTCACAAAATAATAATTCGGTTAAACGAACTAACTTGAAAAAACAGTGGGTGTCAATTGACGTGTTTCGTGCAGATTCATAAGTTACCTGTTTCTAAATTGTTAGAAACGAGACTGACGTCATTACTCCTTAGTTCCGGCAAACTTTGGGATGAGGAACGATTCAAATCCGCCGAACACCGAGGACTGTCATTAGGAGATAAGAGGTGGAACATGCGCAGTCGTCTACAATATATTGAAGCTGCTTCCGGTTCCAGTGCGACCAACAGTTGGTCCGGGAGATCAGTGGTTACAATACCAGCCTGTAAAAGGGATATAACTTTTTTAGTACGCATGTACACAGCAAGTAATACGTCGTTACGGATAAAGTATCATTTATTGTATCTGATAAGATTATTCAGGACAGATTTGGAATATTTTAAATATAAATGTACAACAACACCAAACATTGCACATCTTAGTTGTACAGTACGTGCCCGCTTTGAGTTGGACAAAGAGAGAGTTGTGGATGTTATATTCAATACCTGGTCATACAATACCAAACATTGCACAGCTTAGTGGTAGAGACCGTGCTTTGAGTTGTAGAGAAAGTTGTAAATGTTATATTCAATACCTGGCCATACAATTCCAAATATTCAACAGCTTAGTGGTAGAGACCCTGCTTTGAGTTATAGAGAGAGTTGTGAATGTTATATATTCAATGCCAGGTTATACAATACCAAATACAAAATGTATTACTCAGCTTAGTGGTAGAAACCCAGCTTTGACTTGAACAGCTTAGTGGTAGAGACCCCGTTATGAGTTGGAGAGAGAGAGTTGTGAATGTTATATTCAATATCTGGTCATACAATACCAAATATTGAACAGCTTAGTGGTAAAGACCCCGCTATGAGTTGGAGAGAGAGCTGTGAATGTTATATTCAATACCTTGTCATACAATACCAAATATTGCACAGCTTAGTGGTAGAGACCCCGCTATGAGTTCCATAGAGAGAGAGAGAGAGAGTTGTGAATGTTATATTCAATACCTGGTCATACAACACCATATATTGCACAGCTGTTGTTACCTCATAAGCAGCTTGTCGCATGAATTGTTTGGCTGATGCTTTCCATATCGCCGGCACAGTAATCACCCAACGTATGACGTCACTTGTAATGTTCGCTCCTGATTGGTCGGAAAACTCCTGCATCACAAGTTCCTTGAAATAAGCCAAACTGTAGGAAAATACTTTCAGAGCGCTAAATTCTCTGCCTGAGTGTGTCTTCAATACAGTATCGCGACATAATGCCTATAAACAAAATAAGTGTACATGTATAAAATATCGATGTACATGTATATAAATAGCAAAACTGACTTACATTAAATGCCTTGTGTATTATATCAGTAAGATTATTAAAATGATAAATTGAAATGCTTATGAAGACCATGCATACAAGTAAAAATCATCATAAAATTTATTTACACACTAATGTTTATCAATTGAAGTTCAAAAGTAATCAGACAGCCTAAAATCGGAAATTCGTTAATTACACTCAATGTTTCTTACATTTGTTACATTTGTGTTAAACGACCGTTCCGTTAAGCGACCGTTTTCAGACCTTCCCCAGGGTGGTCGCTTAATACAAGTTAGACTGTATATAAATAGCAATACATTCGTGTTGCTTTGCATTACTAAATATTGACAGGCATAGAATTAATAAAATTTCGCAGGGACCGAATCTGATAGAAAACTAGCGAGGATGACAAAACGCATCGAAAATATTAGACCATGTTTTAAACATATGCTTGATTCATAATGCCAGAATCAAAGTTACAATTACGTAAATTATAAACATTGCGCTCATATCATATGTGTTGCTACACGTATATGTTTCCACACTAGTTCATACCTCCCTTTTCCATAGACTTGTCTAATCACACTTACCTTGTCCTCGTGTAACATCATCTTAAAGCGGTCGAAGTACATCCAGTCGGTAGCTTCTATCTGGTCTAAATCGCGGTAATATTCGCCAGCAGCATACCCAAATGAATGAAAGTTCCCTTCCGGTGTTAGCAGTATAGATGTTGGAACTTTCTGGTTATAAACACCCGGGTCACCGCTGTCTTGTCGACGCATTACGTGAATTGTTTCTAAAAGTACATATGGAGGCGTTAATAGGGGTGTAATATGATAATTTTGTGGTACTAATGTTTTGACAATCGTACGTATGTCATTTGTCACTTTCACATTCATGCAAAACATTACGGATTGCAATAAAAGGGGCGTAACAAGACAAATACAATTTTGAGGCACTAATCCTGCAGATTGAATTGTCACTTGTGCATTTTACTAATGCAATGCATGAAGGACAGCAGTTTGTCTTATTTAGGAATTCAAAAAAGTGTGTCATAATTTTGTATTCCATTTATCAAAATACATGTACATGTACAATACATTTGTAACAAAAATAAATGTAAGAAGAATATTACTGACGAAAGCAAATAGCCATTTCTGCCATATAATTATAAAACCAGACTAAATTTAGTTATTTAAAATCAAAAGCAAACAATGATCGTTTATACTGCTCGGAAACAAACTAAGACGCATTTAAGACTATTGGTTTGTGAGCCACCGGCAATTTAAATACCAATGTATTAGTTAACGTGTGCATATTCGTTAAGACTGGGTGCAGGGAAGTATGTGTATATGGAAAGGTACAGTTTCCACAGTGATTTTAAATTGTGATGGTCAACATTATAATAAATAAAAATGTTTTAAAGTTGTAAAAGAACATCACTAATTACCCGGATCGTAGTTGAAGCTATAAGCGTATCCACTGTACGTAGTTCCGAAGTCAATGGCAACAACAACAACGTATTGGTCAGATTGAGTCGACCAGCGCATGCGCAGTTCATCAAAAGAATTACTTTCAAGAGTTACATCTGCAGAATGTCGCCGTTGGTGCTGAATGACAGTTTTTCGTGACGACGTTTTAGATTCGGTGACGACACGTTGAGCCGACAAAGCACGTGGTGGTTTTGGAGGTGGAGTGTCGATTCCGGTTTCCAGTTTATCGTCAAACCCTTCGGCCTTGGTCTGACCTCCGGGTCTTATTCTGTCCACTGGAATTGGTTTCGGTACTGTGTTCGATTCAAAGAACTTTCGTTTCAACCTTGAAATTCTGCTTCGATGCCGAGAGAGGAAATCCCTGTGGTTGTTACGAGGTTCATCATTTGGAGACACATGTGTAACATGAGCTGCCGATCCATCGCCGTTTGGTGTTTCATTCTGTCGTATGTCAGTATTGCCACTCTCATCCATCGCGTCATTTATCACTTTAGATTTTGCCTTAAACTTATCGAATACATAGTTATCTTCACTAGAACTGATTTTAAAAGTGTACAGATTTTCGGTTACATTTTTCACTTTTTGAAGATTATTAAATTGCTCATATTCATCTCTATGTGATTGCCTGTCATCATTGCTTGCACTGTGTGATCTAGAATGTCTTGGAATGGGTGAACGTCTCCTCAGTGTGGTGGGTGTCACTTTCTGAGTAGTTCGTTGTCTATCCTCATAACCTGCTGAAATCTGACATTTTTGTTGGTGTCTGGATGGTTGTATAGCGGGTGGTCTCCTGATGGTTGGTGATGATGAGGGTACTGTTTGCTGCTTCAAACTTTCACAAGCTTTACTATTTATCTTGTATTTCGTTATATCAAGTGGACTGTAGTAATCAGTGTTGTCATTTTCTAAAAATATAGTTTTAACATAAAGTCAATTAAGGAATCCCTGAAAGATCCTGTGAAAACATTGACAACATTGACATGAATATTAATATTAAATCGCCGAGAGCGGAAAACAAGAAGTAACAAATACATAGATTTTCGTTACAGAAAAGGGAACTTTGAAAAACACATAATAGCACAATAAAATATATTAAAACTTGTAAAATATTGGAGTAATTATTTCTTGATCCATAATATCGAGGTCAACATGCTTATTGTGAATGTAAATCATTTTTGAACGGTACCTTGTAGTATACATGTACCATGTAGCTCACATGTACCTTGTAACATACTTTTACCTTGTAGTATATGTGAACATATACCTTGTAGCATACGTGTACCTTGTAGTATACATGTACCTTGTAGCATACATGTATCTTGTAGTATACGTGTACCTTGTAGTATACATGTACCTTGTAGTATACATGTACCTTGTAGTAAACATGTACCTTGTAGCATACATGTACCTTGTAGTATACATGTACATTGTAGTATACATGTACCTTGTAGTATACATGTACATTGTAGTATACATGTACCTTGTAGTATACATGTATCTTGTAGTATACATGTACCTTGTAGTATACGTGTACCTTGTAGTATACGCGTACCTTGTAGTATACATGTACCTTGTAGTATACATGTACCTTGTAGTATACATGAACCTTGTAGTATACGTGTACCTTGTAGTATACATGTACCTTGTAGTAAACATGTACCTTGTAGTATACGTGTACCTTGTAGTATACATGTACCTTGTAGTATACGCGTACCTTGTAGTATACATGTACCTTGTAGTATACATGTACCTTGTAGTATACATGTACCTTGTAGTAAACATGTACCTTGTAGTATACGCGTACCTTGTAGTATACATGTACCTTGTAGTAAACATGTACCTTGTAGTATACATGTACCTTGTAGTATACATGTACCTTGTAGTATACGTGTACCTTGTAGTATACATGAACCTTGTAGTATACATGTACCTTGTAGTATACATGTACCTTGTAGTACACATGTACCTTGTAGTATACGTGTACCTTGTAGTATACATGAACCTTGTAGTATACATGTACCTTGTAGTATACATGTACCTTGTAGTATACATGTACCTTGTAGTATACATGTACCTTGTAGTATACGCGTACCTTGTAGTATACATGTACCTTGTAGTATACATGTACCTTGTAGTATACATGTACCTTGTAGTAAACATGTACCTTGTAGTATACGCGTACCTTGTAGTATACGCGTACCTTGTAGTATACATGTACCTTGTAGTATACATGTACCTTGTAGTATACATGTACCTTGTAGTAAACATGTACCTTGTAGTATACGCGTACCTTGTAGTATACATGTACCTTGTAGTATACATGTATCTTGTAGTATACATGTACCTTGTAGTATACGTGTACCTTGTAGTATACGCGTACCTTGTAGTATACATGTACCTTGTAGTATACATGAACCTTGTAGTATACGTGTACCTTGTAGCATACATGAACCTTGTAGTATACGTGTACCTTGTAGTATACATGTACCTTGTAGTAAACATGTACCTTGTAGTATACGTGTACCTTGTAGTATACATGTACCTTGTAGTATACGCGTACCTTGTAGTATACATGTACCTTGTAGTATACATGTACCTTGTAGTATACATGTACCTTGTAGTAAACATGTACCTTGTAGTATACGCGTACCTTGTAGTATACATGTACCTTGTAGTAAACATGTACCTTGTAGTATACATGTACCTTGTAGTATACATGTACCTTGTAGTATACATGTACCTTGTAGTATACATGTACCTTGTAGTATACATGAACATTGTAGTATACGTGTACCTTGTAGTATACATGAACCTTGTAGTATACGCGTACCTTGTAGTATACATGTACCTTGTAGTATACATGAACCTTGTAGTATACGTGTACCTTGTAGCATACATGAACCTTGTAGTATACGTGTACCTTGTAGTATACATGTACCTTGTAGTAAACATGTACCTTGTAGTATACGTGTACCTTGTAGTATACATGTACCTTGTAGTATACGCGTACCTTGTAGTATACATGTACCTTGTAGTATACATGAACCTTGTAGTATACGTGTACCTTGTAGCATACATGAACCTTGTAGTATACGCGTACCTTGTAGTATACATGTACCTTGTAGTAAACATGTACCTTGTAGTATACGTGTACCTTGTAGTATACATGTACCTTGTAGTATACATGTATCTTGTAGTATACCTGTACCTTGTAGTATACATGTACCTTGTAGTATACGTGTACCTTGTAGTATACATGAACCTTGTAGTATACGTGTACCTTGTAGTATACGTGTACCTTGTAGTATACATGTACCTTGTAGTATACATGTACCTTGTAGTATACATGAACCTTGTAGTATACGTGTACCTTGTAGTATACGTGTACCTTGTAGTATACATGAACCTTGTAGTAAACATGTACCTTGTAGTATACGTGTACCTTGTAGTATACATGTACCTTGTAGTATACGCGTACCTTGTAGTATACATGTACCTTGTAGTAAACATGTACCTTGTAGTATACGTGTACCTTGTAGTATACATGAACCTTGTAGTATACATGTACCTTGTAGTATACATGTACCTTGTAGTACACATGTACCTTGTAGTATACGTGTACCTTGTAGTATACATGAACCTTGTAGTATACATGTACCTTGTAGTATACATGTACCTTGTAGTATACATGTACCTTGTAGTATACATGTACCTTGTAGTATACGCGTACCTTGTAGTATACATGTACCTTGTAGTATACATGAACCTTGTAGTATACGTGTACCTTGTAGTATACATGTACCTTGTAGTATACGCGTACCTTGTAGTATACATGTACCTTGTAGTATACATGAACCTTGTAGTATACATGTACCTTGTAGTATACATGTACCTTGTAGTATACATGTACCTTGTAGTATACATGTATCTTGTAGTATACATGTACCTTGTAGTATACATGTACCTTGTAGTATACCTGTACCTTGTAGTATACCTGTACCTTGTAGTATACATGTACCTTGTAGTGAACATGTACTATTGATGTCCAATCCAGTTAATGTGATTAAAAGTAAAAGGACACAGAACACCTGTCTTTGTTTCATTCGTTACGGAGCCTATTACACACATAAATGAAACATGCACGCATTCAGGTTATTTCCTCGAATCAGCCTGACCAATGTGCATGTGCTCTGTGTTATTCAATAATATATTTTGTCGGACTCTAATCCCTGACAAACACGTATAAACTATCAAGATTACCACAGTTTGCCAAACTTGCAGCTAGGGGGTCGGGACCCCTGGTCCCTCAGGTCTCTAGCGAACTATACCCGTACATATTAAAACACCGTGTTGAAACATCAGATCATATAATCATACAATAATAATTAATTTACTTTATCATGTAAACCAAATTAATATTGATAATGACGAAGAGTACTTCATGGATAAGAGTATTACTTACTTTGGCTCGCTGCAGCACAATCCATGTTAGTTTCACGTAGATTCTGATTGTTTATGTAAATCGGTCCAAAGTATGATATTTCACGTTTTTTATTCATTGTTGAAGTGCATGCCATGTTTTATTGTTTTAGTTATCCTGCCAGTACTCGCACATACCTCACATATATGGGGCTTGATAATCAAGTTATATTGTTAAACACTCTGATTGTTTTGACATTAAATTGTGTGATATTTAGCAGACACAGATCGAGGCCCGTATACAAACATTGTGAATACGTTGTTGTTTGAGAAAATAAACGTTTTGTTATTTAATTGATTGAACACTTTTGATATTAATGATAAGAGAACCACAAGTAACTGTATCATCAACAAAAAGTAAACGAAACATATATTTTTAAAAAAAATGACAGAAATGAGTTTTCGTTAAACTAAGTGGTTTCTTTATTCAGGTGACCACCGATGTAAATTCGAAGATTTGTCCTTATAGTAGAACCACAGTGTATAAACGAGTCAACTTCTGGTTATCGCAATAATGAGTACACGGTGAATTGTATAGGATCGCAATAATGAGTACAGTGCTGGAAAATCACCGGATGGTTCAATCACAATATGAGTACATGTTTAATTGTATAGTACCACTATAATGAGTACAGTGATTTGGTTTATACGCGATGAGAACCTTTCGCTGCCTATGTCATTAATTGAAGCATAATCGTTTCGGTAAACTTTCAAACCGATTGGAAATAAATCTTATAAAGCAAAAGGTCAAGTGGTTCTGCCGTAGATCGTTTATATTCTACCTAATGATTCCCATTCAAAACATGAATATTCAGTTGGAATAATATGCTCTTAGCTGGATGGACCAACCGTTATGTAGGTTAGTAGTACTCAATAAATTATTATATTTAGCGAATATCCTAAAAGTGTTCACTTACTTATCAATTATATTACTAGCACACCACTATTAAACAGTAATCTGCTTTAAAGTCTGGTATTCTATGTCTCCTTTGACTGAACGACTGTGACAGATTACAGTGTACTCATAACTAAAATAACTTCCGGAAAGTACAGGGACACCTGTCTGTAAAGACCACTTATGGAAACTGGACAAAGTCGTCCTTTTCGACAGGTGGTATGTTTACAATCACTGAAATCGTCATACGGGAGATAAAGGTCGTTGTATTGTAGTCAGGTTGTGTAATAAGGGATTTGGTGTACAGGTGGTTTGTTACACAGGTTGTGTAATAATGGCTTTGGTTTACAGGTGGTTTGTTACACAGGTTGTGTAATAATGGCTTTGGTGTACAGGTGGTTTGTTACACAGGTTGTGTAATAATGACTTTGGTGTACAGATGGTTTGTTACACAGGTTATGTAATAATGGCTTTGGTGTACAGATGGTTTGTTACACAGGTTATGTAATAATGGCTTTGGTGTACAGGTGGTTTGTTACACAGGTTGTGTAATAATGACTTTGGTGTACAGATGGTTTGTTACACAGGTTGTGTAATAATGACTTTGGTGTACAGATGGTTTGTTACACAGGTTATGTAATAATGGCTTTGGTGTACAGATGGTTTGTTACACAGGTTGTGTAATAATGACTTTGGTGTACAGATGGTTTGTTACACAGGTTATGTAATAATGGCTTTGGTGTACAGGTGGTTTGTTACACAGGTTGTGTAATAATGGCTTTGGTGTACAGGTGGTTTGTTACACAGGTTGTGTAATAATGGCTTTGGTGTACAGGTGGTTTGTTACGCAGGTTGACTATTTCCATTGTTAGAAACCATCGTATATATTCCTACTTTAATACTTCTATAATAGCATATTTTAATACAGCGTACGTGAGCGAACGGCCGCCTTGGAAACGATTGCTAACTTAGGTGGTATTTTCCATTGATTTTAAGATCAAAGGAATAACTACATAAAGAACAAAATAATTAAGTAGTTATGAAATTAATTCAATAGATTTATTTTGTGTTAGGCCACACCTCCGACCGTTTAAGGTAGCTTTCGTGTGTGCGAGGAGTTCGTTAGAACAAGACATCAAATTAATTATTATTTTGAGATCTTTGGTATGAAGTATTCTGACCTGATATACTGTACTGCTAGTTTCACACACCAGCAGGACGGGCCTCTGTTATCACTCACAGTATCATATTTCTATAAATTAGTTGCGGTGGTTAATGAAGATTTACGGACTAGCCAGAACGAGAGAGAGGGCGTGTTGGTGCATTTCAGATTATTTTGTCATTATATTGTCCGCAGTGTGTTTGATAACATCCGTACCGTCCGGTACACCGAGGCCGTATAGTTTACACTGCATCACCTAATTCCGAAGCTTAAACGGAAATTGCCGAAATGTTGCGTTTGTTAATGTTGAAATTGGATCACTTCGAATATTGTTTCCGAGTCTGTACGGACTTTTCCGAAACTTTGCGATTACTAATGCTCCTGTGATTCTTAAATCTATTATTACTGTAAAGCCTCGTCGTCAGTATCAGGACCACCTCAATATTAAGATCACAATTTCAAGATCCACTGGAACAATTTTGCTCTGTGTTTCAACTCTATAAAAAGACCAATCTCGATATTATAATAAGGTCCATTTATCATCACTGTTTTTGCTCGTTATTTAGCTGCAGTAACAACCAGTCAATGATTAGGACTTAGGTGAAGTGTAGTATTGAAGCTTACTGTACAGTATTTTGTTTGAATTGCAAACAGACCAACAAGAAACAGTAACGCAAAATTTTATTGTCGCAAAACACTGTATTTATGGCTTATAATAGCGTATTTGTTATGAATACGATAACATGCTTTGATGTAACGCACAAAACTGGAACCACCCCGTCAAGATCGATTGTCGTTGTTAGTTAAGTCCATACTAAATAATGCCAAACGTTTCTATGTGCATAATATACACATCGTTAGAAAGCATATACAATGACGAATCAAATGATATAAGCTTCATGGAGGCGACAAACAATTTTAAAATGAAAAATAGGCAACAACTCGAAAATTACGTGTCACAACGTTGCGTTTTTTGCAGTCATATAGCACGGAGAATTTGACGTCGTCCTGACCTTTATGCATGAATATATTACAAGTTTTTTGCGTTGAATATATAAAGTTCCGGAAGCAAATCGTGCAATATCGTTCCTTTAGATTTCTGTTGGTATTACACATCGAGCGTCTTCGCGATATTTTCCGCTAATGAAAACATACAACCGGGGTTATAATTATAGACAATATATCAGCTGTTAAATTATGCTAATTTGAAAGTCGAGAGTCGTATCAATTTCTCTGGACTATACATCACTCTGTCCAGAGCGAGCACCATACTTCTTGTTGTTGATCACATGGTGTTCACATACATGGTTGGGTGTGTACATTTAACGAGTGTATATCGACCTATATAAAGATTTAAACGTTTTGAAAAGTGCAGAGCTCAAGATACAGTGCGTGCCGTGAGGAAATTACAGAAATTTGTGATTACATTTAAATACCGCGCACATGACTATGAATTAGTATACGTGCATAATCAATTGCCATTTATTTGACCTAGAAAATAAATTATTCCACCGCATTCGTTTAATTTCGATAATATTGAAATATTTTCATATATAATTAAATGAAAGGCGTTCAACATAATGCCATTTGTATTTTTCCATGACAATACTTAGGAGAGTTCTACGATAACTTTCTAAAAGACTAATGTTAGAAATATGTATAAACATATCCAGAAATCTTGTTATAAAATATTTCTAATAGAGGATCACAATGCTATAACACGAGTAATATATATAGAAACATACTCCTAGTACAATATTCAGAAATTAACAAATTTTCTTATTTGAGCTCAAATTGACATTATAGAATCTATATTAAACGTATAAATAGTAATTGTATTTTATTTCCAATGCCCATTGGAACAGAATTAGAATCTTCGCTATTTAAATCACAATGTTTACTACATGTTGTATTATGAAAATGCATGTCAGCCTATAGTTATAATGGGACATGGTTTACCAGTGGGGCAACATTACACAAAGTCATGTTTGGCTAATCCGAGTGATTCGCTTGATAAACGTCGACAAAAACCTTCGACAAACAAATGGACAGAGCGTTCTCTACGCTGATGTCCGATCAATTGAATTGATGACTGAAAGGTTCCCTTGATATATGTTGTATATTGATCGCCATCTTCCATGTATTAAAACATCTTAACTGTACGCATGTTCTGTGTAAATCCGTGGCAAGTTGCATGCTAACCAACTATGAAAACTTATATAATTAAATCAGTCATTTCTTTATTATACGTTGGGGAAAATAACATTGCATGGAAAACTACTGTAAACTGTACGATGATATGCATTTAATATTATATGCCCAAGTTTTTAGTACTAAAGTCTTCTACTGCTTTCGTTGTTATGACTATTTTGTCCGTTTTATGAAAGGATGAAATGTGGAAGTATTTTTCCGCACGGAAATGAAACATAAAAAAGTGCGTGTTAGACAAAATCGTCGCGACAAATTACCATATTTTACCAAAAGCTCAGCTATTAAAAATTATACAAACTTGGCTCTTGAAGGTCGTAAACTCAACCTTTACCGCATATACAACTACATATCACCGAGAATACGCTTTCTATTAGTAAATTATTTATTACCTGCGAGCCTTGAGCGAGCCTTGAGCGAGCATGTATATTGGATAGCATAAAGTAATTTACGATTTCAAAAAAAAATCCAAAAAAAGATGCATTTTGTAAGAATGTCGTGAACCAGACTAATTCCATTATTCCATGCGGATAACATCGGTCTTTGTCGCATTGCAATAGTTTATTTACCGAAGAAATCAGAACTGTCCGAAATTTCAGTGAGTGCTAGGCAATCTTGAGACCATGGAATCTAAACAGCAGGTGACTGCAGCTGCATAAGCACAGAGCTTCCCAGTCAATTGTCATGGAATTATCGGAATTGGTTTATGATCTTTGATATTGTTAAACACTAAAAACATGTCTTATGATAATACCTTTTAATGAACTGATACGAGGTTTTATTTATAAGCATATAAATATTATATGGAACAAGGGAGTCATAATATGCAATTAAGTGTCTTGAAAATTGGTTTGTTATACATGAAATTATTTAACAATTTGTTGATAAATTTTGTGTGTCAAATTATCGTGCATATAGTTTTCCCAATTTGAAAGCTACAGGCCTATCGCGCTTATTTTTTTCTCACAATTTTGAGATTTTCATGTTAATTTTATACACATCAGCTATTGAATTATGCAGATAGAAGGTCGAGGATCCTGTCAATTCTCTGTCAAATGAAGGCGGTACATCATTTGCTCGCAGGAACTATTTGACTTGTCATAAATGTTAAGGATGATGGATCTGTTTAGTGCGCATGCGTTATCTGTCTTAGAACGTTATATGTCGTATAAATGTAAAACTGTGTCAAAATAATCAAAATCAAATCAAAGTATCCAGTTTTGATAAGCATAATGCAATAAAAGTAGAAAATACTACTCGAAATAACAGTTTACATTCCGAAAAAAATAATACATTACAAAATAGGTGGGTTGGGTAAAAATATAAAAAATATTGCTATTTTTGCCAACTAATACTTTTTGGGTAGCCAGGTTCGTTTAAACGTTTGCATGAATTATCTCAGCATTTATGCCTAATTCAACCAAAATAAAAAAAACATAAAAAATTATATTTTTATTGCATAATTTTGCTGATATATATCATTTGAAGTACATTAACAATAAACGGGTATTTCGCTTGGGTGACAGCATTGTTTCGGAGTATTAGTGCTACACTCATTTAGGTGTCAAATGTGAGAATTTTCTTTCAAATAAAGTGTTAGTTGAGGATGCATGTGTTAAATTAAGAGGCACCGTGTTAAGCATCCATAACAGTGGCTTAGAGCTCTATAAACCCGATTACATCTCGAAACATATACAATTCAATTGTGTTACCTAAGGCAATGTATTCATGTGAACTTTGGAATTTGTTGTCGGAAACTGATGTTTTAAAGCTTGAGAGAGCTCACAGATTTTGCATTAAATTTATGCAATCTTTACCAAGTAACTCAACAACTGAATTCAGTCAGTGTGCGCTAAGTATGCTGCCAATAGAAACTATGATCGATATGAAAAGCTCCAGTTTTTAGGACAGCTTTGTAGACTGCGCGATAAATATATTGCTAAGCACGTGTTCAACTTGCGGCTAGTAAAATTTCTATCCTATGACAATCAATCAAGAGGATTTATTCCAGACGTATATCGTATCCTGCAAAAATACGAATTGTTGAACGTCTTAGACACGTATGCTATTAACGGTACATTTCCCTCGAAATGCATATGGAACACACTTCTAAACAACAATTTAAGCCTGAAATATAAACAGGATGCCTATGAACGCCAGTGTACACAGATCAATTCTCCATTGTGTCTAGATGAAATTCTAAAGAAAGACATCCCGTGTAATTTATGGTATATATCTAGGAAAAAACAGAAATTATCTCCCTTGTGTAAAAAGCTAATTTATATAATTAGCTTGTACTTGAAATCAAAATATGTGACCTCCTGTGCCAAATGTACCAAGCTGAATAGTAACATAGTTACGCATCTTGTTCATTTCTGTCCGGTGGTAAGCAAAGTCAGGACATAGCTCTGGGACAACCTCATGGTTTTCTATGGCCTACAAAACTTCTTAGATATAAGAGGGTCAGACCTGGATACACAGGCTGGTTTAATAATAAATCTTGCAATATCTAACGCAGATTTGAAATTTGTAAATTTTAAACTGGCAGCCCTCTTGTGTAAATTATTCTGAATTGCTGTATACACTCAATGCTATAAGTAATATATAAGTGTCTGTATTCTCATGTTTTAAATGTGTTTAATTTTTTACATATTTCTATACTAATTATAGAGGTTTTTCTGAAACTAATGTATTCATCATTCATTATAACTACTCCTATGTCACTATCTTGCATTTCGTTTCGGTAAGTTAGTGCGTCGATGGAAGGTGTGTAAGTTTATGTATATGTTTGAGTGGATGTGTGTGTGTGTGTGTGTGTGTGTGTGCATGTGCGCGAGGGTGTGTGTGTGTGTGTTGGGGGTGCGTGTGTGTGTGTGTGTGTGTGTGTGTGTGTTATTTTGGTGTGTGCGTGGGTGTGTGTGTGCGTGGGGTGCATGAATTATCCAACACTCTCATTATCTTGCTTGAATTTCGCTTTCGGCCAAGCTGGTAATGTTATTGAAAAATTGTACATTATAAATGCATAATAATATTTGATAACATGTATTATTATTTAACTTTTATTCCTCCATTTTCTGAAGAGTTACATGATAATACATATATAATGAAACAAACAGACGTACATATAAAGGGAACAGAGAATAATAGTTATAATTAAACACTAACACACATACATTATTACAGTATACCTACCCACGCTATATTCAGACGCGCTCACACGCACGCACGCATACACACAACGCGCACACTCACTCACATATACATCATTGTTACATACGAAACGCATACTCATTCATACAATCACGCTCATATAAACATCTATATTACATGTATACATATACATATTGTATTTTGACAGTAACAAGCCATTCAAACCTTAGCACATTTACATGTGATTAAGGAATTGAATACAAGTATATGACATATCAAACGGGATGAATATTTACAGATTCCCTATGGCAATTAGTTTCTGCGAAAGCGAAATGAAACTTAATATCAGGCATATTTCTTTAACTATATATGAGCCAGTCTCCAGGAAAACCTGCTATAATGACATTATGTAATTACTATATGCAACAAGATTTTGATAAAGCTCTAAAATAAGGAAAAATACATATCTAATGATTGTATTATAAGTAATTGACCCATATAGTACAATACCTTAGCTTTAAATTTTCCTCTGAATAATGTCGAAAACTTATACTTCGTTGCTATGGTGACCAATTTCAGAAAAGTACTCCGATTGAGAAAAACGAGGATTTAGTTGTTTAAAACAGAAGTAGCCTTTATCTGAATGCAAACAATTTCGATTTTGATATATATTTTGAAAAGTTAAACATAATTATAGAATGTGGTACTATTTTGAACAGTTTATGTCAAGAATTGATCAAATGCTGTAATAATGAAATACTTATTTCAGTTACGTCGAATAACGTTTAAATGACGTTTGTGACGTCACACAAAAATCTCCGAATAGGGACTCTACAAAAACAGCTGTAACTTCCTTAAAACTCAAGATATTAACATAATTTCTTTTGCAATTTGCTTATTTAACATTATCCTGTAATACTATGGAAAATCTAAAAGTCAATATTTTTGTCAAATAGCAGGTTTTCCTGGAGACTGGCTCAAATATATATATTAATATACAAGGTTCAATTATACGTATGAAACTCCATTATACATACAACAATCGCAAACACAGTACCAATGTATACATATTACACATATAATATCATTATACTTGCTGTTGTTTGTATCTGTATAATCTTCAATTCTATGGAGGAAATAAAGACATCTTATCTTATCTTATTTTACTTAACAAAATATTTAAAAAGGTTAATGTTAGAAAACAGTTATAAGGATTTTACCTTGGTTCTATTTCGCTGCATTAAATATAAAGTGGTGGGGTAAAAGAGCAATATAATTTTTTATCACACGTTTGACGTCGCGGTAGCGTAAAAACAATAAAGTTTGAACGCAACGTCATTCAAAGCATAGGCGACGCCGTCAAAGTTGCGCGTTTATTATAGTGAAAACAAGTAGCTATTTTATGTTTCAGCCTGGAAAGGCTAACATGTGATAAAAAGAACATCACATTTGTGACTTTCCACATTGAATTTATTAAACTCGTTGAATAAAATCGATAAAATGCTCGGCAAAGCCTCGCATATTATTATTTTATTCAACTCGTTTAATAAATTCAATATGAAAAGTTACTCATGTAATATCCTTTATATAAAACAAAAATTAAATTCATTTTTACCATTTTTGGTGCTTGGTCATGTATGACAATTATCTGTACCCTAACTACAGTACAACCTCTGTAGAGCAACACTCTTTGGGGCTGCAAATATTGGCTGTTGTATAGAGGTTGTTGCTTTACAGAGGTTAAATTTAGAGTAAATGTCACCTAAGGGAAATTTTGAAGGTGCTGTTGTAGAGAGGTTGTTGCTCTACAGAGGGCCGCTCTGGAGAGGTTTTACTGTATATTGGAACATATTTTGATATGATGTTTGTGATCTAAATATGTTTTTTACAATTACATTGAAATTAGTAAATTGGTGGTGGTGTTTACTTTAATAATTTCAATGTAATTATAAAAAAATATCCTTACACACTTCAAACAGGACTGATTACTCGGAAAACGAGTTTAGGGACCTATTGTCTTTTCATCATAGTTTGTGTCAGAATTATGGAAGCCCTGGAGGGCACTTTTGACTTAGGTGTTGTGACTTGTAACTTATGACTTGTGACTTGTGACTTAGAACTTGTGACTAATGACTTGAGACTTACGACTTGTGACTTACATTTTATAAATAAATCTGCACGCACTTCTTTGGACAGCGTGGATGGTAAAGGATGATGTCTAAATCGGAATTACCTGATAATAGTCTATAGTGAGTCAGGTAAGTCGGTATTAGTTTTGTTTGATTGAAACCATCATTGTTGAAGGCCCCGACCCGTTATTCTGAATTGTTAACAGAATTAACTAGAATACCCTTCATGTAATAGCATAATTTCCCCTGGCATAGCTGTGTCTTATACGAGTACATGTGCATACATAAGTATTATGGTTTGCTTCCTTTTCGTTATCATTTGTGATGGATAATTCGGATCATACATGGTATAATGAATTAGACTTTAAGCTTTGTTGATGTACATGTATTAATAATTATATGTTCATCTACATTTTTCCAGGTGAAGAAAATGGAATGTCCATGTTATGTGTGTGTGTTCGGTGCGTTTGGTTCGACAAATGATGTGGTGGTGCAAACCTAATTACCTGTATGTCTTAAAACCCAGCAAAGCAACCGGCTCAAATGTAAACTTGGCAATTGTGTGACACTATGGGCTAGAATAGATTTTGAATGTGATTGTGTTACATGTATGTACCATAATTTATAAGGTTTTGCGGACAATTCCAAGTTGTGGATATCAATACATTAACATTTATGGCGCCTACGAACTAAGCTTTTCAAGATGGCTTTATATTATTCGCATAAGTTTAATTTCATAGATGTAATGTCGGTCAGACATGTTTAGAAATAATACGCCATTTTGTCATGTTTTGAAATACATGTGACCTAAACAATCTTATATTGATTTATGTGGAATTTATTTTGAATAAACTTTGTAATGCAACAGACTCAAAGTTGTCATTTGCAAATGTGTTTTTGTCTACCGTTCATCTTTTACAACATAATACTGCATTTCAGTTAACTTTGTATACAATATAAAGCAAAGACCAAAAACACTGTCAATTACATGATTAAATATCATTCCAAGATTTTGGCTTTAATGGATACTGATAACAAACGAAGGATAACAAACTCATATTAAATTACAACATTTATAATAATAACACTTATAATGATACATTTTGCTGTCTATAATTTTATCAAAGGTAGTGTGTATGTCACATTTTACACATCATAAGTCTCAAGTCTCAAGTCACAAGTCACAAGTCACAAGTCACAAGTCACAAGTCATAAGTCACAAGTCACAAGTCACAAGTCACAAGTCACAAGTCATAAGTCACAAGTCACAAGTCACAAGTCACAAGTCACAAGTCATAAGTTACAAGTCACAAGTCACAAGTTATAAGTTACAAGTTACAAGTCACAAGTCACAAGTCATAAGTCATAAGTCACAAATCAAAATCTTAATTGAAATGCAGAAATAAAACAGACGTTATAACCATGCTTTACTTTACGATTAAATGAAGCATTAGACATGCATGTCAAAATTAATAGAGCAACATACACATAAAATTATACTCAAGTGGCTCAGCATAACAATACCGACTAACAACATGCCATAATTAGTTATACAAATATTTTAAATCATGAAATATGCTGTAAATTGGTGAACTTCTGAATTAAACACACGCCTTTCCAACATCCCAAAATCAATTGGAGTACATGTATATCATCAAGGTTTTGGTGTTGTACTATATCATGGTACAGGGTCTTAGAGATCCTATATCATAAACATTCTTATTTTGTGCCAGTCAGTCCAGATCGGTTTGTATTTCTCTCTCGACTATATCAACCTTAACTTCTATTTGAGTATATGAAGGTTCATAACGAGACAATAATATTGTGCTCAACTTGTGTGGGTTTATTGTAAGTATATGCAGTTCTGTCCATTACAGTAAGAGAGTTGTTCACAGCCTTTTATGCAATATTCCACAAGAGATATTTTCAGGATTCCACGACAGCTAGTTCATTTATCTCCACCTGCAAAAACAAACAAACATTTTAATTACACTGGTCATTCTATTCACTCCTCTTAACCTAAATATTCGTCACGATTGTGACGCTAAAATTATAATCTAAAGTTGGAAATATATTATAGCAACGTCAACGCTAACTTTGTTTGCAATAACATATCGATAAAGAAGAATTTTAAACCTAACTCTTATGAAGTAGAATGAGTGTAATTCCGTGAACAATTGTTATTTAATCAAACAACTAAAACTGACTTACCTGTCTTGCTATATATATTAAAATCCGATTCACGTATCATCTGTTTTTATCCACGTTATTGTTGGGCGTAAGGAAAAATTTTGCATGCAAATATATTTATAGTTTGTTTGGTCACAACTCCTAAGTCACAAGTCACAAGTCACAAGTTATAAGTCACAAGTCAAAAGTGCACCCTGGGGCCTACGCAAGTCACAAGTCATAAGTCATTAGTCATAAGTCAAAAGTGCCCTCCAGGGCTTCCATACAGAATAGATTACTTTACTTCCTGGCAAAATTTGAACAAGAACTAAACGTGGGATCCAAACCGCTCCAATATCCTTAAGTTTTTTCGTACCGTTTAAAATCAAACAAAATACAAAACTATACTCTATAAATGTAAATTTCTTTAGATTCGCTTGATCTTTATTTCGCGATTCTTTGAAACATACGAATGTCGCGAGTTTGCAGTCGAGTGTTCCAGGATGTTTTTTCATATTGTTCTTAATAAGACAATCGACCTCCACAGAGCGGCATCCGCCGGATGCATGTCGCTCTACGGAGGATATACTAAAGTCGCGAAATCTGGTTACGATGGAAAAGTAATTATCAAAAAGCAATGTTATGATTGATCCGAACGTTTGGATCTATCCGGATGTCTGATTCGGACATCCGGATGCTTGATTCGGTCGATTTTGACAACCCTAGTTCTTATACTGTTCGCGGATTATGAATTCGCGGGGGAGAAACTCTATACGCGATAATAGCGGGAAAAAGATCGCGAAAAATAATAGACGTACAACATTATCATTAATCAGATATACCAATCCTGAGGTCCCTGGTTCGAATCTCGACCGGGTCACTGGTCGCTTTCCCATCCAACTTGTCTAGAGGTGAACTGTTTGGAAACCCAGAGGTATTATCGTGTGTATCGGTGCTATACATCGGACACGTTAAAGAACCAAGGAGTCTTTTCGGAAAGAGCTAGGGCAGTCCGCCCGGATTCCTTATATCACACCAAACTTTCTTTTTCATCACTCGAAGCCGGGTGTCATTGGTCAATTAGGCAGGGATAAAACCAATTGACCACGCACTACGACTGTCTCCGTCGAACGCAATAAAGCTGGTTCTTTCATATTGTTAGGTTCACATGAGTTTGCTTTTGAACATATGGTGTCTGGAGGAAGAATGAATAGAAATATATGAGTACGGTCTAAAGTTGCCCCACGGTTTGAGTAGTTATCATGTGTTACGCTATGAGGAACGTGAATTTATATGGAGAGAGGTGGCCTAGAGGTAGGGCGCGTACTTTGAGATCAAGAGGTCCCAGGTTCGATCCCACTGATTGATTTCTCTGAACAAGAATAACCCACATGCTCCACTCTACCAAGGTGTGAATTGGAACCTGTGAGGGCGGTGTCTGTACATGTTTGATATTCCTGGGCGCAGCCGCCAATGACCAGGGTAAGTTAAAATGTCAAAGGTTGGCTGAATTCGGCCCTCGAAAACTAGTAACCTTTTTTTCTCTCATTTAGATTCTCCATTGTAGCTTTTGAGCCCAGAAGCGTGTTACAATCATTTCCAAATGTCGTCAAATTATGTGCCCAAAATCAAATAGGCCTACCACGGCCTTTAAGCCTATTAATATTCATTTTCAGCTATTTTCTCACTTTGACCTTGAAATGACCTTGACTTCAAACTGGTCCGTGTTGTATGTCCTTTTGATGGACATTATCAAATGAACAATATCCATACAAATATGTGGCAATATAAACAAAAACTTCACACCAGAACATAGGTTATAGTTACCGTGTGTTTTCGTCGAAATTTCTTCGGAAGCAAGAGTTGTTGTCAAAAATCCACCCTTTTCCAAAGACTGAATGTCTATATTATTGGAAAATACCACCAGATTTTTTTTACCAGATGGGGTAATTAAAATTGATATGTTTGACTGTCGTGTTGTAATAATGTCATTATAGAAGAAGGGACACAGGGCGGGTGAACACAGATATCTTTCATTTACAAGGCTGACATGTCAACATTTTTATGAATTTTGTTAACTTTGATGCCATTTCCTATGACGTCGAATTGTGTGCAAAAATCATAATTATGATTCATAGATTATATAATTAATTTGTGGTCTTTACTCTGTGTAGCAACGAATGACAACTCGGATAGGGTTTTGCATCTAACAATGTCACAGTATCCTCCCTTAGATGCGAATATAAAGATGTGTGTTTCAACTGTTTTGATAAAGTTCCCTCTTCAGACGTGTAACTTGAATTTAGGACGTCTTAATTAACACCCGAATACATCGCATGAATTTAGGACGTCTTAATTAACACCCGAATACATCGCATAAGTGTATTTTCTTAATTTTCAACCTTTATATATTTCTATGACAAACTTCCGTATTGGGAACATAACACGTCTCTGACGACTCTGGTTATTTCAGTTGTCCTTGTATGAATCGGTTGGTTTGACTGGCTGGTTTGTTCTAAACAAGTGATGCACTCTAGTAGCCTAATTGGTTAGATCATGTGTACAGTGTTGTTGAACTTAACAGATTCTCAAATTGAATAAGTATATGTCCTGTGTTGTTTAATGCAAGATATTCTGTCAGATTGGTTAGGTTCTGGTTCTTTGTTTGAAAGGGATCATCTGATTGGTTAGGTTCTGGTTCTTTGTTTGAAAGGGATCATCTGATTGGTTAGGTTCTGGTTCTTTGTTTGAAAGGGATCATCTGATTGGTTAGGTTCTGGTTCTTTGTTTGAAAGGGATCATCTGATTGGTTAGGTTCTGGTTCTTTGTTTGAAAGAGATCGTCTTATTGGTTAGGTTCTGGTTTTTTGTTTAAAAGAGATCGTCTGATTGGTTAGGTTCTATTTCTTTGTTTGAAAGTGATCAGTCGATTGGTTAGGTTCTATTTCTTTGTTTGAAAGTGATCAGTCGATTGGTTAGGTTCTATTTCTTTGTTTGAAAGTGATCAGTCGATTGGTTAGGTTCTGGTTCTTTGTTTGAATGTGATCAGTCGATTGGTTAGGTTCTATTTCTTTGTTTGAAAGTGATCAGTCGATTGGTTAGGTTCTGGTTCTTTGTTTAAAAGTGATCAGTCGATTGGTTAGGTTCTATTTCTTTGTTTAAAAGTGATCAGTCGATTGGTTAGGTTCTGGTTCTTTGTTTGAAAGGGATCATCTGATTGTGGTTAGGTTCTGGTTCTTTGTTTGAAAGGGATCATCTGATTGTGGTTAGGTTCTGGTTCTTTGTTTGAAAGGGATCATCTGATTGGTTAGGTTCTGGTTCTTTGTTTGAAAGGGATCATCTGATTGGTTAGGTTCTGGTTCTTTGTTTGAAAGGGATCATCTGATTGGTTAGGTTCTGGTTCTTTGTTTGAAAGGGGTCATCTGATTGGTTAGGTTCTGGTTCTTTGTTTGAAAGGGATCATCTGATTGGTTAGGTTCTGGTTCTTTGTTTGAAAGGGATCATCTGATTGTGGTTAGGTTCTGGTTCTTTGTTTGAAAGGGATCATCTGATTGGTTAGGTTCTGGTTCTTTGTTTGAAAGGGGTCATCTGATTGGTTAGGTTCTGTTTCTTTGTTTGAAAGGGGTCATCTGATTGGTTAGGTTCTGGTTCTTTGTTTGAAAGGGATTATCTGATTGGTTAGGTTCTGTTTCTTTGTTTTAAAGGGGTCATCTGATTGGTTAGGTTCTGTTTCTTTGTTTGAAAGGGATCATCTGGTAAGTTAGGTTCTGGTTCTTTGTTTGAAGGGGATCATCTGATGAGTTACCGTTAAGGCAGTACTATAGTGCGGCCAAGATATGATGGCACAATAACATTTACACATGCTAATTAGCCGATGTGTTCATTTTCAACAGAAAGGGATGCTTATTTACAGTCATGTTCAATAAACGCTTGTTTCGTATTACGTTTTCGCATTATGAGCAAATATACGAAACGATTTTATAAGTGCCTCGCTGGCTCAGTTGGTAAAGCTTTGAAATTACAATAATATTATGGATGGAGGTTACTGGTTCGAGTCTCACTTTTGTTCATATTTTTCGGTAATGATTTGTATTCTTCAGTTCTAGTAAACTTTTCTTTCTTTGTATATCCCGTTATAGGTTAAATATCTTGTTACATTTCTTTTCATTCGTATACTTTCTCTATTCTGTATATTTATTACAAGTGATATAATATTTTATCTCATGTATCTAGAACAATCAATTATAAATTAATATTCTGTACGAATACATGTTTATATAAATTAACGTTGTTCATCAGCAGTGTTTGCGACGGAATCCTTTTAGAAATCTGCAAAATCATCATCATTATCACCATCCGCCTCGTCATAATCACTGCCATTATTAGCACCACCAAAAGAATCCAGTGAGATTTTGTTACTTCTTGATTTTCTTACACCGTTTTGCAATTTCTTCGCCTTTGTGCGTGAAACCGTCCTTTCTGTTACCCCTGTCATCGCGGTAGTTTGTTTCCTTGGAGAGGATTAAGGAATCACTGACAGTTCTATTGATGCCTCTCGTGTGCAAAAGTCTAATACATTAGACACAATGAATCGTCCTTGCTGCTTTAAAATGTTCGGTTAGCCATATTTCGATTTTAATAATGTGCAGTTTACACAGGTTATCTGGTTGTAATACACCAACAAATACAAATACAGTTTCGTGAAAAGTGTGCGGAAAAATATTTCGCGAAAAAATGAAAATAAAAAAAGATTCTAATGGGCTTCCAACCCGGACCGTCTGCGTTGAGATTAGAAACATTACCACTAGACTAAATAATAAACACAACGATATCCATCCTTAATTAAATAAGTTTAAATAACTGAACAAGCGCTTAGATGATCGACATTTATTTACTTACCCGCGTTTTGATAAGGTACATATCCTTATTGTCAGTGTGTCCAGGGGATGGTTGGCCCAGTTAGTACATATCTATATTGTCAGTGTGTCCAGGGGATGGTTGGCCCAGTTAGTACATATCTATATTGTCAGTGTGTCCAGGGGATGGTTTGCCAAGTTAGTACATATCTATATTGTCAGTGTGTCCAGGGGATGGTTGGCCCAGTTAGTACATATCTATATTGTCAGTGTGTCCGGGGGATGGTTGACCCAGTTAGGTACATATCTATATTGTCAGTGTGTCCAGGGGATGGTTGGCCCAGTTAGTACATATCTATATTGTCAGTGTGTCCAGGGGATGGTTGGCCCAGTTAGTACATATCTATATTGTCAGTGTGTCCAGGGGATGGTTGGCCCAGTTAGTACATATCTATATTGTCAGTGTGTCCAGGGGATGGTTGGTCCGGTTATGTACATATCCATATTGTCAGTGTGTCCGGGGGATGGTTGGCCCAGTTAGTACATATCTATATTGTCAGTGTGTCCAGAAGATGGTTGGCCCAGTTAGTACATATCTATATTGTCAATGTGTCCAGGGGATGGTTGGCCCTGTTAGTACATATCTATATTGTCAGTGTATCCGGGGGATGGTTGACCCAGTTAGGTACATATCTGTACTGTCAGTGTGTCCAGGGGATTGTTGGCCCAGTTAGTACATATCTATATTGGCAGTGTGTCCAGGGGATTGTTGGCCCAGTTAGGTACATATCTATATTGTCAGTGTGTCCAGGGGATGGTTGGCCCAGTTAGTACATATCTATATTGTCAGTGTGTCCAGGGGATGGTTGGCCCAGTTAGTACATATCTATATTGTTAGTGTGTCCAGGGGATGGTTGGCCCAGTTAGGTACATATCTGTACTGTCAGTGTGTCCAGAGGATTGTTGGCCCAGTTAGTACATATCTGTATTGGTAGTATGTCCAGGGGATTTTTGGCCCAGTTAGTACATATCCATATTGTCAGTGTGTCCGGGGGATTGTTGGCTCAGTTAGGTATATATCAATATTGTCAGTATGTCCAGGGGATGGTTGGCCCAGTTAGGTATATATCAATATTGTCAGTGTGTCCAGGGGATGGTTGGCTCAGTTAGGTATATATCAATATTGTCAGTATGTCCAGGGGATGGTTGGACCAGTTAGGTATATATCAATATTGTCAGTATGTCCAGGGGATGGTTGGACCAGTTAGGTACATATTTATATTGTCAGTGTGTCCAGGGGATGGTTGACCCAGTTAGTACATATCCTTATTGTCAGTGTGTCCAGGGGATGGTTGGTCCAGTTAGGTATATATCTATATTGTCAGTGTGTCCGGGGGATGGTTGACCCAGTTAGGTACATATCTATATAGTCAGTGTGTCCAGGGGATGGTTGGCCCATTTAGGTATATACCCTTATTGTCAGTGTGTCCAGGGGATGGTTGGCTCAGTAAGGTACATATCCTTATTGTCAGTGTGTCCAGGGGATAGTTGGACCAGTTAGGTACACATCCTTATTGTCAGTCTGTCCAGGGGATGGTTGGACCAGTTAGGTACATATCCTTATTGTCAGTCTGTCCAGGGGATGGTTGGCTCAGTAAGGTACATATCCATATTGTCAGTGTGTCCAGGGGATGGTTGGCCCAGTTTGGTACATCATCCATATTGTCTGTGTGTCCAGGGGATGGTTGGACCAGTTAGGTATATATCCATATTGTCAGTGTGTCCAGGGGATGGTTGGACCAGTTAGGTATATATCCATATTGTCAGTGTGTCCAGGGGACGGTTGGCTCAGTTAGATATATATCCATATTGTCAGTGTGTCCAGGGGATGGTTGGCCCAGTTAGTACATATCCATATTGTCAGTGTGTCCAGGGGATGGTTTGACCAGTTAGGTATGTATCCATATTGTCAGTGCGTCCGGGGGATGGTATGACCAGTTAGGTACATATCCATGTTGTCAGTGTGTCCTGGGGATAGTTGGACCAGTTAGGTACATATCTATATAGTCAGTGTGTCCAGGGGATGGTTGGACCAGTTAGGTACATATCTATATTGGCAGTGTGTCCAGGGGATGGTTGGACCAGTTAGGTATATATCTATATAGTCAGTTTGTCCAGGAGAAGGTTGGACCAGTTAGGTGCATATCCATATTGTCAGTGTGTCCAGGGGATGGTTGGTCTGGTTAGGTGCATATCCATATTGTCAGTGTGTCCAGGGGATGGTTGGCTCAGTTAGGTACATATCCATATTGTCAGTGTGTCCAGGGGATGGTTGGCCCAGTTTGGTATATATCCATAATTATTGTAAGTTTGTTTGTCTAGGGGATGGTTGGCCCAGTTTGGTATATATCCATATTGTAAGTTTGTTTGTCTAGGGGAGGTTGCTGGCCCATTGTTCTCTGATTCTGTAAGTTTAAATGCATAGTAATATACTACATATATGAAGCTCCTGCTTTTGTGTGTAGCCTTGTTTACAGGTACATTTGTACGGGTTAGAATTGACGAGCATATCATGATGCTATAATATACATTATATACATAATATATTATATATATAATGTATGTACAGTTACATGTTGGTATGTTGTTGTTGTTGTAGTTGGTATTGCCTTTATGAATCTAGGGCTTGATGTATGTAGTAAGACTACTAACTAGGAGTGGAACAAGGGTGGTTGGCAGGTATGCACACACAGCAGCCTCACCATGCAGTCGAGCACTTTTCTTGGCTGGTGATTTTAACTTCAGTCAACAATTGTGAAGTCTTCTGGAGGCTTAATAGAATTCTAATAAGAATTATGTTTTACGTGGAAGGAATTTCACAATGACAAATGAAGGACTTAATCCAAAAAATTGCTAATGGGAACAAATTAAGAACTCCTCTAAAAAAATGATGATTGAAACAAATGTAGGACTACATCAAAGGATTTGCTGAAAGGAACAAAGAAAGGATGACATCTAAAACATTTGCCGATAGGAACAAATGCAGGTCTACATCCAAGGATTTGCTGATGACAACATGTAATTAAATTAGCCAATTCTAGAAATATACTCACAATTTCAGTAGGCATATGACATTTAAGGCCATTCCAAATTTTATTTTTGTTTAGCATCAATTCACTTGGTACGCAAAACCTATCTTCCCTCCAGAAAAAAAACAAAATCCCAGAAGAAAAAAAACTTAATTATTATGAACTAACTTATAAAAAAGTTAGAAATGTATAAAACAGATTGCCAAGTTTTACATTAGCATCACTAAATGCACGCCTCAAGCCCTTATTGACAGCAGTGTTACTATTAAGCAAAACTGATCCTATGCAACGGAATTGGCGAAATATAGATGTTTGGCTCGGGATTTGCACATGCAATTGCACTTTTTTTTAGCAAAAAATATAGTGAAAAAAATATGTGAGCTCACGGACACTTAACAGAATTTGCAATTTGGATGGTCTTAACTGTATTAAAAGACAACAATAAAATTGTAGCAGTATAGATTGGAAATATTTATTTTTTTGAGAATATATTTATATATCTATTGATAATGAGAGTAAAACATAAAAAATATCTGTATAGTAAAATAGCACAATATTATATACTATATACATAAAGTCTGAAACAAATTTATCTACATAGAATAAAGAAGTTTATCACAAAGAGTTTTGAATTGATACATTTAACAGTTATTAATTCATTTGGAGTATGATGCAGGTATTAAGCAAAATATTTTATTATGACTAAGTCATTAGTTCTAAAAAAGCTGTTTGTTTCCAGAAATACCCTCAACAGTAGGTTAGAAATTGAATGTTTCCAGAAATACATCCCCGAACAGTAGGTTGACAATTGAATGTTTCCAGAAATATCGCCAACAGTAGGTTGGAAATCGAATGTTTCCCGAAATATCCCCCAACAGTAGGTTGGAAATTGAATGTTTCCCGAAATATCCCCAACAGTAGGTTAGAAATTGAATGTTTCCAGAAATATCCCCAACAGTAGGTTAGAAATTGAATGTTTCCAGAAATATCCCCCAACAGTAGGTTAGAAATTGAATGTTTCCAGAAATATCCCCCAACAGTAGGTTAGAAATTGAATGTTTCCAGAAATATCCCCCAACAGTAGGTTAGAAATTGAATGTTTCCAGAAATATCCCCCAACAGTAGGTTAGAAATTGAATGTTTCCAGAAATATCACCCAACAGTAGGTTGGAAATTGAATGTTTCCAGAAATATCACCCAACAGTAGGTTGGAAATTGAATGTTTCCAGAAATATCCCCCAACAGTTACGTAGGTTAATGGACATTGAAGGTTTCTTTTTTAAGAGAAACCAAAAAACAGAGAAAGAGCAACTTCTCTTCAAAAACACTTTTGCTTGGAGATGGTAATTATACTGTCAAAGCAAGTCACTGCAAACATTATGGCACAATAACTTGTGTATCAAAATTTTAGTTCAATGAATTCAAACTGAAAGCTCAGGTCAGAAAGTATATGGCAGGTATAACACTACACAATGTTTCCTGTATTAGAAGATTCCATGACATTGATCATCATCATGACCACCACTAGTGGAGATGTTGCCAGTTACTTGTAGAAATGCAATACTTCTTGAAGGAAAATAATAATAATTTCTGAGGATAACATAATTAGCAAACAAATTGTCATTATCATCTACAAAACTGATTTTAACAAAGATGTTTGTAAAACACGTATGCCTCCATGGCAGCCCAATAATCAGAAATGGTCAAGGTCACTGAATTCAATAGGGGTCATCTACTATTGATGAACAACCTATTTGTAAAGTTTGAAGATCCTAGGTCAAAGCGTTTTTGAGTTACTAAACGGAAACCATTTTATACGACCGACAAACAGACTGACCGACAGACATGACTGTGCTAAGCAATATACCCCCTCATCAAAGATGAGGGGCATAATAAGTCAACTGTGTGTCCTATATAACTGACCAAGAGAGCCACATACTGGCCATGCACTGCTCACCTGACGACACTGCCTTCCGCACATGTATTAATTTTCTTTAATGTTTCTATTATTTGTCTTCTGACCCAGTTTTTAAAATCTGATGACCTATAACACGCCAGGATGTGATGTTTACAAACATGAATTGATATGGTAACATAAATTTTATTAAAAAATATATTTTTTTTACTCTTTATCAATGATACAGTAACCTGTGAATAGCTCACCTGAATGAACCCAAAGTGCTCAGTTGAGCTAACTGTGGCTGAGAAATAGTGTAAAATATAAAGCAGGAAACATTATAGATGTCTAGATTCTATGAATACAGAACAATTGTAGGATATATACAAAAATATTCAGTCTTACACCTTACAAAGTCAGGTGTGCAATACACTGATACTATTCTCAGACTGATGTTTAAAGTCTTGTAGACGATGATTCAGACATATTGTCGTTGTTTTCATAATAATCGGGCTTGGAAGACTTTTCTTGAGCATTTCCCTCAGGAATTCGTTGTGCATTGTCATAATCATGTTCTAATCTGACAACATAAGTAGGAGCACTTGGTGCTGGGACATTAGTGGTGACAGGGCGAGGTATTCTGTATGGTGTTTCCATAACCACATCACCAACACGTCTAGATTCCACAGGTGCAGCTCCTCTACGTCCTTCAAACATGCCAACATCCAAATCATTATAATGCGGCTCAGCATATACAGCCCTCACATCAGGTGGACCCAGACCTTGGGGATCAAAACTTGCACTGTATCCAGGAACAATTCTTTGCTGCTGGATAAATTGACTTGTGCGTGGGACACCAGCATAGGCAGGATTTGTCTTTCCCTTAGGAGGTTCATTCTCAGTGGATGGTAAAGATCCGAGTACGGAACCTCGCTGGGAATCTTTCCTGAAAGATCAGTTACATATGAATAACATCCCCATATAAGCAACATGAAGGAAAACAATGCCTCCATCCCTTACAATCTAACAATGTCCACATGTCAACTGATCTCACAAACAAAACATGTCACTGGGTCTTACACACAAAACATGTCAACTGATCTTACACACAGAACATGTCAACTGATCTTACAAAAAAACATGTCAACTGATCTTACAAACAAAACATGTCAACTGATCTTACATACAAGAGGATCATAGATCCTTGGGCGCTCACCTGCTAAACATGGTCAAACTTTGAACTTGACCTTAAGTTCATCAACATTTTGACAAAACTTGAGCAAAAATGTGGCCTCCAGAGTGTTAACAAGGTTTGCTATTATTTGACTTTTTGACCTAGTTTTTGACCCCACATAACCCAATTTCGAATGTGACCTTAAGGTCATCAAGACAAACATTTTGACTAAAGTTGATGAAGAATAAAGCAAAAATGTGGCCTCAAGATTGTTAACAAGGTTTTCCTATTATTTGACCTTTTGACCTAGTTTTTGACCCCACATGACCCAACTTCGAACTTCACCTTAAGGTCACCAAGATAAACATTTTGACCGAACTTCATGAAGAGTAAAGCAAAAATGTGACCTCCATAGTGTTAACAAGGTTTTCCTATTATTTGACTTTTTGATCTAGTTTTTGACCCCACATCACCCAACTTCGAACTTCACCTTAAGGTCACCAAGATAAACATTTTGACCAAACTTCATAAAGATTAAAGCAAACATGTGGCCCCCAGAGTGTTAACAGGGTTTTCCTATTATTTGACCTTTTGACCTAGTTTTTGACCCCACATGACCCAACTTCGAACTTACCTTAAGGTCATCAAGATAAACATTTTGACCAAACTTCATGAAGATTAAAGCAAAAATGTGGCCACCAGAGTGTTAACAAGGTTATTCTATTATTTGACCTTTTGACATAGTTCTTAACCCCACATGACCCAACTTCAAACTTGACCTAGATTTCATTGAGATACAACTACTGACCAAGTTTGGTGAAGATCAAAGCAAAATTGAAAGTGCTAGAGTGTTAACGGTGAATTGTCTAACGGACAGACGTACGATGGACGACAGACAAAAAACAATCACAAAAGCTCACCTTGCCACAAAGTGGCAGGTGAGCTAAAAATACTCAACAACTTATCAAAGCACACTTTTTAAATTTTTTATATTTCAGTTAATTTTTAAGATAATGCTTTCAAATTACATATACGAAGGATGATCAATATATAACAAGAAAATGCTTATAATTTTGTTATGATCCTTTTGATTTCACTCGAACTTTTGCTGGAAGTAATAACATACATCAGCAATGTTTCCCTGAATATTCATGATTACAGCAACATCATGCTAAAATCTATGGTTGCTAAGGTAACCCTCAATATGCCTAGGCGGGGCATTTTGCAGATTTTTCACCGTTTTCACTCAAATTCAACCCCTAACATTTTCCATGTAAGCAATAGCATTGTGATGAAAATTGGTACTTTGGGTCACCCAAGACTCGCCTTACTGATGGTGACGTCATACACAGGTTGTGTTGTCATTTGTTACGTCATGCATGCGTTATAGGTTTGTGATGGCAAAAATGATGCACGACAAAAGATTATCAATTTTAAAATATTAGGTTTTGAATAAGCAATAGTGAAATTGTGCATGATATTTAGTAATCATTTGGTGATGATGCCATGTTAAAAGCTTCGATTTGTGTACATAATAACCTATTAAAAATGGACTGAAAAAAGGCTAGTGGATGATGTCAGAACTAAATAACGAAAATGAACTGCCAATAGCACAGTACATATTACAGAAAGTTTCTATTTCATATGTTCATTAATTACTTTTTAAGATACTTAAAATTTAGTTGCTGTATACTTAGAAAAGTTGTTATTAATAAGTATATTTTATCTAGCTATTTGTACTTTTATACAATATTATACTAACAATGTGTTAATGAATTATTAAATTTTTGCAAATTGTCATAATTGACATAGAACTTACTTTCTCAAGCGTAAGGCAAATCCAATGACAGCTATAATAATGACAGCACTAACAGCAACAGCAACGATGATGATGATGGTGAGAGTGCTAGAGTCCCCATCCTGTCCATCAGTTCTATTCTCGATATTGGTAGTTACTTCTGTAGATGATCTAGAAGTTGGTTGAGAAGAGCTCGGTGCTATTGATGATGATGTTGATGCTGAGGAAGAAGTGCTAGAAGACGCTGTAGATGAAGTGGTAGATTTTGTAGTAGATTCAGTAGAAGTTGATACAGAACTACTGGTACTGCTCGATGTTGGAGTCTGTGAAGTTGAAGAGTCTGTTGTTGATGCAGTGGAAGATTTTGTTGTTGATGCAGTGGAAGATTTTGTTGTTGATGCAGTTGAAGACTCGGTTGTAGAACTGGTAGTAGTAGAACACGATGAAGCTGAAACATTAAAATGAAGTTAATATCTCTAATGTTTTAAACAATAAATCAAATTATCATGACAAATCTTCAAAAAAAACTGATTTGGCACGTGAACAAACGAATGAACAAACAAACAAACGAATGAACAGGACAATCACTATATGCCTCCCACATCAATAAATGCAGGGCCATAAAAATGCTTCTTTTCTGTAAAATGCCCCCCCCCCCTCCCAAAAAAGGGTGATAGGTTGGCATTAGTTTAACTAAAATTATTTGAGGAAATTGGTAGGATATAACTGATAGTATCTAGCCAATGATAGAACAGTAAAACCAGAGACATGAAACAGCAATACATATAATTATTATATTCTTCTCTATTCTATATATTGTACTGGCAAAATTTATTGAAAACTTGTCTTTTGAGTATATGCTAATAAGTCATTCAATTTTGGTGTTGAAGAACTAATGTTCTATTCTTAGAAAAGGTCCATTTTGATATGGCCAGTTAGCTCAGTCACCAGCTACTTCAATGATGGCAACTATATGCCTACTGGTCTAGTTTTATGAAATTAGAATTTTGGTATAAACCTGCCTGTAAAGCGCCTGGAAATATAAGATGCATCTAAACAATAGTCTGACGGACCCTCATATAAGCAAGGGTATGCCTTTTTATGACTTCCGTGCTCGGCTTTTTCTGTTGAGTGCAGCCTATACCTGTCTGATTTGTTTTTAAAATTAATTATGTTTGCCTTTTACGAGGGTATATACGGTAAATGTGCTCAGGAAGTATATGTTATTTATAAGTCGAATCAACTCGTCAAGTAATAGGAGAGAGCAAACAATGTGATAAAACAAAAACTGGACATATCTTTATAATAATTGTTACTTACATGACTTGAATTTCCATTCATTAGAAATTGGATCACAGAGTAGACAGTCGTCATTTGGGTTGAAATCACCAGCAGAATAGCACACTCCATCAAGTAAACAACTTGTTGGCTGAGAGAAATAATAAGAACATACATGTACATGTATATATATCAGAGTAAATATGAATGAAACAGGATCTAGGATTATGTAGCTATTGTAAATTAGTCAATATTCTAGGTGGATAAATTTTCATTTTATTTCACAGATTAACTAGATTGCGAAAAGAAAACACCCTCGAATAATCGACCTCAAAAATGTAACAATAGGTTTTTCTTTTAATATTTTACATCCACAAATTTAAGAAACCATCAAAAAATTACCTTAAAGTTTTACCATAATCCACAAAATTTAATACCAACAAAAACAAGTTTTATTATAGAAATAATTCAAGTTAACCTGTGTTTTATCACACATTCTAACACAGCCATATCTGTTTTACCTATATACACATATAGAGGAATCAAAGGTGTGCTTGAGTTAACGTTAAAGCACAGCTGATGGATAATGTCGTGTTTTGACTTAATGTTTGAAATTACTCGCCGTTAACGGAAGTTCCACTTTGTCATGACATATGCATCAGCACATGGCATTTGACCTCTAAGTGTGACCCAAGATGCAGCAGCATATGGCATTTAACCTCTAAGTGTGACCCGAGAGTTAAAGACATATCCTGAATGACATATCCTCTGCAGAGTTACACAGCAGACATGCAAGTGTGAATGCACAAATGGATAGCGATCGCTGGTCAAAATTCAGCAATCTGAGTCCCACAATTCTCATACTGTAGTTAGAATCTCAGTTTGCTCATTTGCATAATGCTCATCAGTTTTCCCTCCCAATTATAGAGATGAACTGGTTAATAACCCAGAGGTAGTTTCATATGTATCGGTCCCCTTGAAGCTGGAGGTCATTGGCCAATTAGGCAGGGATAAAACCAAATGGCCACACACTACGACTGCCTCAGTTAAACGCAAAAAAACAAATATATATCAGTGCATTCGGAAAGATCTAGGATATTACATCCGGATTCTGTGTATCACACATTAGTGTCCGTTCCCTCAAAGTTGTAGGTCATCAATTGGCAGGGTAAGAAGCAAATAGCCACTCACAGAACTGTCTCAGTCGATAAATCACAAAACTAACACTATATAGTTCTCACTCATTAGGGATATTGTAAATAATTTGAGATAAAAAAATGTTTAATTTTCATACCTGCTGGTCACATGAGTATGATGTTACATCGCATGAGTAGCAGACTGGATCATAAAATATCATCTGCAGACTGTTGGACTGGTTTACTCCATCGTTACTGATGGATAGTTGTAGACTGGTATATGGGAAACTACCAGTCACTTCACATAGTATGGTCCCACCAGTCAGAAACACAGCTTTTGTCATAGATGTCTAAAATAGAAACATGCATATGTTTATTCAGGTTTAACGCTGCTTCTGAACAATTTTGACTTATAATATGAAAGCCCGGACTCACCTAATTAATTTTCCTGGACTGTATCCTAACCAGTACTGACTAACCTTTCTACAAGAACCAGCAACTTCTCTACATGTGGAGGAATATCACCACTAATATGTCAAACGAAATCAAATATACAGTCACACACTGACTACGGTGTTTATTCAATTTGTCCCTCTGGCTTAAGATGAGAAGGTCCTTTATACAAAAACGCTGTATTGAGAAAACACTCTCTGAAAACTACTCTTTACTTAAGGAAACTAGCTTTTTCAACGTCAGTTTGTACAACATGACCTGTTCCGATTTTCATTAAAATTGGCTCATAAAAAGCACCTTGTGATGCATTTATTTCAAACATGTATTAGTCTTATAAGGTCACTTACAACCTTCTCTGATTCGAAGTCAGCGATGTGTCCTTTTAACTTGTACAATCTCCATCAAACTTCAACTTAACCAAGGTAAGTTTTGTTTGATTTAGAAATGTTTGTTAATGGTTAAAAATTTAATTTCAATCTGAAAGATGTCATTATCTTGAAAAAAAAGTCTAAGAACTGAGATCAGGAACTTTTTTCCAAGAAATACTGAATATTCAGAACAAGACCTGACTATAATAGTAATCATACCTGGCCTAGTTCAGTTGTCACCTGACATGTAAGAAAATCAGAGCGAACAAACGACACACCATACACGATCACTGTCTTTGTTTCAGTAGAAGGACTTGTAGACAATACTGGTGTAAATAGTGACTCAGATGTAGAATATACAGTTGGTGCCTTCTCAACTGATAGTGAGCAATCTTCACCTCCAAATCCCGCCGTGCATTGACATACATCTGTGTAAAATATCAAGTAATACATTCACATATATCTGTGTAATCATCAAGTAATAAATGTGTACAAATAGGTCATTTACATACATTTAACTACTCACAGCAGTTACCTCCCTTATAGTTAATGTACCTGCAAGTTGGAGTAACTGCTGCAAGTTGCAAAGGAGCTTGGGTTTTGGCACTAACCACAGTCACCATGGTTCCACTAGCAACACCAAAAAATACAATTATAGTTATTATTATAGAACCAATGCAAGGTCAATTTTACTCTTGTTTAGTCAGTGCCATCTTGAAACTAAAGTCATGAACCAACAAGAGCTGTCCATGAACAGCGTGCTCCACTATTCGCAGCACCATGCTAGGATTGTATAATCAGTATATATTCAAAACAAAATGCTTCATAGCAGCAGTATTACCCTGTGCTGTGTAGAGGTTGGGGCTTCTAAGTCAAAAAAGGCAGATAATAAGGACAAAAATACAGGACAGAATTACCTACTCTTGTGTAGATCAAGGGTTCATGATGATGAACCAGTAAGCAAAGTATCAAATTAATATGACAATGCACTTTGAAGTTATAAGAGATTAAAAAACATGTACCTAAACTTCAACACTTGCATACATGTCTAAGTCTAAAAGGGGGCATAATGTCCAACTTACCATCGATACACTGTCCATTGTTTGTACAATCACTGGGACATGTAAGATTGAATATATAATCTACTAATTCCTCAGCTGTTGTATTCAGCACAACAGAAACACTGGGATCTGACATTACAGCCATCTTACATTCACTCTTCATGTCTTCTATAGCACTTTGTATAGCATCCACAGAGTCTGTCAGCTGTAATATATTTATATAATTATACATGCACGAGGGACGTTAAACAAGAGGGCCAAAGGGCCCTAGGTCGCTCACCTGTTGTATTAGTTCATGCAGGACCCTTAATGGTAATCATGTAATTGCAGCCTCTATTGTAATTAGTGTACAAGGTTTTCATATTGTCTTAACAAGCGACCTTGTAATTTATATTACATAAACCTATACTGAAGTTTAAGTCATGTTTTTCTATGATTTGACCTAATGACCTAGTTTTGACCCCGGATGACCTTATATCAAACTTGGCCTAGATTTCGTTGAGATGATCATTGGGACCAAGTTTCATAAGGATTAGGTCAAAATTGTAACCTCTAGTGACTACACAATAGTTTTCTATGATTTGACCTGGTGACCTAGTTTTTGACCCTGGAAAATCCAATATCAAATTACCTAGATCTTGTTAAGATGATAATTATGACTGAGTTTCATAAAGATTAAATCAAAAGTGTGACCCCTAGTGACTACACAAGTTTTTCTTATGATTTGACAAAGTGACCAAGTTTTTGACCCTGGATGACCAAAATAAAGCTTGACCTAGATTTTGTTGAAATGATCATTGTGACTGAGTTTCATGTAAGATCAAAAGTCATTTCACCGAGTCAGTGCTGACGCATTATTTTCACGACTTGCATGTATTGATAAGGTATATAATAACTATAAGACCTGTAATTGCATACACAAGAACCATCCAAGTCTTAACACCAGACATAGACCGACCACAAGTTTAGAGCTCAGGTGAGCAAAAAATGATAAAAATTAAAAAAGACAAAACATACCAGAATGTTGGTGACACAAGTTGACACTGTGACTGTGGTATCCATGACAACACTACATGTATCCCACAATTCATGACCTGTCAGCGCTTGTTCACATGCTTCCGTGGCAATAGCTTCAGTCCAACCATTTTCTGTCGGCCATGTTGGTAACTATAATAATAAGGTAAATATGCAGAACATTCACACTATACACAACATTGAAACTAGAAATACAAATACTGAGTCCCTGTAAGAGGTTATGTTAGCAACATGGACAGTCGTATTATTGGCAACTTTACGCTATCATTTCTTTTAGCTTTGGCCGACACAGAGGTAAAAGAAGAAAGTCAAAACTCAAACAACCTCTGAATTAAGAAAAGAATGTTCATGGCCATTTTCATGGTTACCTCAATATTAAGACCAACTCAAAAAGTACACCAGTTTTCCAGAGTCATCTAAAGGTTGGTTGTATTATACAGGTTTTACTGTCTGACCTGTTTACTAGGGTTCCTAGGGTGGTTGCATTATACAGGTTTACTATCTGACCTGTTTACTAGGGTTCCTAGGGTGGTTGCATTATACAGGATTTACTGTCTGACTTGTTTACTAGGGTTCCTAGGGTGGTTGCATTATACAGGTTTTACTGTGTGACCTGTTTACTAGGGTTCCTAGGGTGGTTGCATTATACAGGATTTACTGTCTGACCTGTTTACTAGGGTTCCTAGGGTGGTTGCATTATACAGGTTTTACTGTGTGACCTGTTTACTTGGCCCCTAGGGTGGTTGCATTATACAGGTTTTACTATACCTCAGTTGTATTGACAGAGTCATTGTCTATATCATTCCAAGGATCATCAACCTGTCTCTTCCTGCGATTCTGGTTTGAAGTTTGAAGGTATAAGTCCAATAGATGGGTGATGTCCTCTCCGGTAGTGAAACCACATGTTTCAGTCATACTGGTGGGTGAACATGTATTGTTGGTACAAATACATGCAGGATCAGCAATGTCTTCTGTGACGGCAATCTCTACAGGTACACCTCCAAATAAACTCTCCTCTGGTCTGCAATACAATATTCTCTAGGTAAAAGTTTGAATTTTTTAAAAGCTTCTTCATGAATAAGTATGCCTGCTCCATTAGGCTACTTATTCATGAAGAAACCATTCAGAAACAGGTGTACTTTAAAAAAACTGTTCTCCAGCCACCAATACAGATTCTTAATGCATAAGTTATAGTTTATTAAACATTTTCTTCATAAAGTATCCATGGATACTATGCTCCATTAGGCTATTTATTCATGAAGAATATTTATAAAAACTGGTATACCCCCATATTATCTGTTCTGTGGCATGTAAAACAAACTTTCGCTATGTAAAGGTTTGAGTTCATTTAAGCTTTGTCTTTATGAATAAGTAATCTAATAAAGCACAGCCACAGTTGATACTTATTCATGTAGAAAACATTTGATTAACTTGAAAATTGGCCCTCATTTTTAAACAAACCATGCCCTCAGTGTTATCCAAATGTGCAGTGAATGCAAATGACTTCTTGCAGCAGAAACGTTTGTCCCACACTTGAATCGGACTCTCTTGAGAACTAGTTCATTGAGACAGATAATGTAAGATGGATCACGTAACTTTGGTCTCCATTTAACTGGAATACTACTGATGAGACTTAAACATTTAGATTATTTTCTCCTGTATATTATATGAAACCTACAATAACAGAAAGAATATAATATTTACCCCCATGCAATGACAAAGTCTCCAGGAAGCAAAACTCCTCTCCACACATAGACATCTGCCAGATCAACGATGGAACTATCCGGCAATGTCAGGTCATTCTCTACATTACCATCCATTGTACCACATAAACCTATACACACATAATATCTTAGTAGTCATACCTGTTATACTGGCAAATTAATCAAGCAACAACCTGTTTTAAGCAGCACACATTATATTGGATCCCAATCAGACTGGTCATACTATATTTAAGAAATAAAAATCTGTTCGCGTATATTGTCGGTGAATAAAACACGGGCACTCGTTCGGATGCGGAAAAATTAAATCACGAGTGCGTAGCACGAGTGATTTAATTTTCCGCATCCGAACGAGTGCCCGTGTTTTATTCACCAACAAAATACAAGAACAGAGTTTTTATTTCGATTCTAAATACGATAATATCCCGCACTATTTAACTGCGCGCATTCCATTTTCACCCATTTGACATTGAACATAATTCCACGCTGAAATTGAGTGGCTTATTAGCTGGTACAATTACCTCCCTCGTTAATGAAAACGGCCTACGTAATTATCTGAAGGAAATAACACATTTTAAACATTGAAACAATTTTGATAACACGAGTATAGGGTATCAATTTCATTAAATGAAAAATGTATATGAATTGATTATCAGAAGTTTTAATGAAATTTTAATTTCGAGAGTATATTGGATTTTCTAAAAATCATAGCTGTAACACTGGATTCTCGTGCAACATGCCTTGCCATCGCGATGCGTAGAATTTTACTATAAAGTTTACGTTCATTCATTCATAAATATGTCACGTGATACGGGGCGTAAATAGTAACAGCCAATTTGATAGGTATGTTTTATGGGGGTAATAATACATGCTCTTGTCTGCACTATGTTTATAGGATTAATCCGCGGATCGTGTTAGAATAACTCTTCATGCCTGCTTCACTATGATTAATGAATATTTGCCGATTCTAAAAGCTAAATGTACAACAGTAAACCCAAACCAAAATGGCGCGCTTAAATAAGCGTGCGGGAAGGTTGCGGTAAGACTGCGGTTTCAATCTTTTTAAGCGCGCCGCAACCTTAATTCTAGATATCGCGCACTTGCAAGCTTGTCAATATGTAACTTTTCGCACACTTCAAGCCAGTGATCAGAACTATCGCAACCTTAATTCTAAGCTTGCATGCGTGCGCGATCTATATAAGCGTGCAAGTGCGCAAGTTACTTAATAATGCACGCATGCGCATGCTTCAAGCATGCGATTGGAACGATCGCAACCTTAATTTAAGCGTGCGCACGCTTGCACGCTTATCCATCCCGCGCGCTTGCACGCTTAAATTAAGGTTGCCAAATTTAAGCGTGCAAGCGCGCGGTTTAAATGCGTGCGCATGCATGTGCACGCTTCAAGCGTGCGATTGGAACAATCGCAACCTTAATTTAAGCGTGCGCTCACTTGCGCACTTATTCAGTCCGTGCGCTTGCGCACTTAAATTAAGATTGTGAAATTTAAGCTTGCAAGGGCGCGGTCTCAACAAGCGTGCAAGCGCGCGGTTCGAATAAGTGTGCAAGCGTGCGCACGCTTACATTATAGTGGCGATTGTTCTCAGTAAGTGTGCATGATAATGAGTTCCCAAATCGAAAGAGTGGTTTTCATTAATTGTTGTACTATAGTGCTCAGCAACTGAAACTAAAAAAGATCTTCATCAATATAATTTTTCCAAATTTACAGCAATAAATGCCTACAATAAGGTTGAATTAATTTTAAAACAACACAGATAATGACTGTACATTTTATTGTATGATTATGTATACTTATTAACAGTACTATAGTAATAATTAGTGTTGGAAATCTGTAATTTAGCAGTAACAATGATTTTATAGAGGACAGTAAACAATTCATTGTATACATTTATCACTAAAGAACTTATATAAATTAAGTTATGTCACTTTCAATTAACTCATTGCCCAAATAAATAGTTTGTCATTTTATCCAATGTTCTGGCATATCCAATTTTCAAGTCATTACCAACGTCAGCCAAGCATCAACGGCATCGCATGGTTCTTGCACCGTATTATCACATAATCTGAAAAGATACATTTACATTTGAGAATCTTCATGATTTTTAAGAAGATAGCTTAAACATATTTTATTACCCAAATAAAACATACAATTTAAACTGTCATACAAATATGTATAAATAAATAAATTTTATATACATGGGTAAAAGTGTCGAGCCACAAGTTCCAAAAATTAGTTACAGCTCTCCCCTTTCACCATTTTTCAATTACCTAATTATAATATATTCAAATATCATAAGACCTTATAATGATCACAATTGTCATCTGTAGTAGAATCATACGAAATGTGTTGTCAGGTATGTGGCTGGAACTTTAAATCTTTATCATGTTAATGATAGCAATACAAACCATTACAAGTCCATAAAAGTCCATTTATTTGCTTACCTGATTGTTTGTTTTGGTGGTATCCAGTTCACTGTCATCTAGACTGGCAGAATTTAAGTGATTTTGAGCTTGAAACAGAATTTAAGTGATTTTGAGCTTGAAACACAGTCAGTCTGTAAAATAATTAAATTGTAACATTAACAATACCATGTATTAGTTAGCACAACCATATTGAACACATATTGAGTGATTAGATTGCTTAAGATTTTTATATGATTTAATAAAAAGGGGCAACTTAATTGTTTACATTATAAGTTCACCAAATTGTTTTTAATAAGCTTAATCAAATTATTATGCAGGATTCAGTGAATACTACCCTATGGACAACAGTATTTAAACTTTCAATAATATCCAGATGTGAAATAACTTTAATAAGTATAAGCAGGAAACTTATGATGACTATCTCTTTAACTTTAAGCTTTCAAGGAAGACTTCCTTTGTTAACTTATTCAAATAATGAAAAAATAAGATCTTACTGTTGTTTCCTTCTTGATCATGATACTGCAAAGCAACTGCATTAACAGATATAAATCCTGCTTGTGTCTGACATGTATTCCTTTATTCCTGATGTCCTTCATAAAATATGCACCTCCAACAGCAAGTTTTCACAAATATGCAGAATAAACCATCACAAAAGTGAACACAAAGATTACACCTGTTATTAATTAGTATCAGGTCACATTAGCCAATCACTGCTGCTGAAATTAATATGAGCTGTGTAAGTAAGAGACTGACCAGACAGTGTAGTTGCTTATCAGCCCTCTATATAATCAGACACACAGCATGTGGTGGCTGACAGTAGTGTACATTTATTGTATACTTAGTGATAGCATTTTTGTTTTCAAAATTGTTGAATTGAAATGTACCAAAAACATAGCAATATTCTTGCTTTTTTAAAACAAATTTTCAATTCCTGTAGAAATTACTATTGAGTACAAGATCTTTCAGGATCAGACTATAGACCTGGATAGTTATTTTGAGGTTTACTGTATGTAAAATGCATATAATTAGAATTAATTAAGTGCTGTAAAAATTATTCATTTTCTAAACCATCTTGGTTTCAGTAATATCTTACTTTTTTCCAGGTATCTTAAATTAAGGGATTGTGTTTTTTCTTGTAATTGCTTTATTTTTCTGAAAAGTCTTTCATGGAATTTAAACGTGAATTAAAATTTCCCGATTTTTAAAATAGCATGGGCAATAAATGTTGCTAAAAAACTTAAATATAAATAACAAACTTAAAGAAAACTATTTTTTGATATACTAGACTTAATTAAGTGTGTATTTTTAAGTGCAAAACGGTTCTGTTATATGTAATGTCATGAACTCATACTGTCATAAATATATAACAGATATTAATTCCAGTATAATAAAGATACATAAATTTAGAATTTTTTCATACCCTGTGTGTGGTGTCAAAAAATAACAAAATTTACACATATTTTGACAATTTTTTCTTACAATTTGTACTTAGAAAATTTCTCACATTTTCTCAGAAGTTCTCACATCGCACGCTTGCAGAATTATTTTAAGTTGCGATATCGCGCGCTTGTCACAACCTAAAACAGTATTAAGCGTGCGGTGAAACTTTTCTCTGCACGCTTATTTTTCATGCGGACTTCCGCACGCTTAATTTTTTGGACAGCAATCTTGTTAAGCGCGCGATAAGTGTGCGCACGCTTGTCACGCGCTTGGCGCACGCTTACGGCAGGCTAGTATTTTGGTTTGGGAAACCTCGGTAATACGAGCAGCGATTATTCGAGCAACCGGCCTAATTCGAGCAAATTTCAAAGTCCCGACGAATTTGCTCTATATTGTACATTAATTTATCCCTCTAACTCGAGTAAAGCTATAACGAGCATCCGGTCTAATTCGAGCGCAGGTGGTGGTACATTCAACAATTTTCAACGATAATTAATTACCTTATCTCGAGGCAATCATCCGAGTGAAATTTCACACCTCCGAAAAATGTCATACTTACTTTTGTTACGGTCCGTATTTTTCACACATCGTGGTAATCCCATTTACTGCCCTAACACTTAAATTGATTTCCGTATTTTTGATTCGATACATTAAACACGAAGTAGAAGATATTTAATTTATGAGTGTGATTTAAACAACACATGTATACGTTTCAGAACAAGTTCAATAGGCAACAATGGGAACTTCAACAAATACGAGAACTAGAATTATTAAATGTAACATTGTTGCTTCGAACGTACTGACTCACACAGACTTTTAATTATCGTAAGATAAACTGACTTACATGTAGAATCTTAAACATTTAGGCGTCGTTCATTATAAAACTGCAAGTAAAAATCATTTCAAAAACGTTTCCTATTCCGTATTTCATGAAAACTTGCGAATGTAGGCTTATGTACAGTACAATTACCCGTGTCCGATACTGAATAAGTCAAGTAAATCAAGTCCGCGATTAAATCCAATTCTTATCAAACAACCCTGAAGAATAAAACATTCGTCGACTTTGTAAAGTAGAAAATTAAATTTCAATTGAATCTACACTATGCGCAGATTGGCTAATTCATACCGCGGTATGGAACTCTGGGCTGACACTACTCCCAACTGTACCGGCAATCCCTTTGATGTGCGGCGCGTTTGAAGTCAGTCGAAAGACCGCCGCGTTTGATGTCTCCAAATTGTCGCGCGCGTTTCAGCTGGAAACCACAGGGACATAACTCATTCAGCTAAACATCATGTCCTAAATGAATTATCATAGATAATATAGTGCATGTTTTTTACTCAATGAGCCTTATCTCTGTGCTGGAAACTGGATCGACTTTGCATCCGGGTTTTATTTTATCACGTGCGTTTTTTGTGCGTGGGTGTTTGTTCACACATGTAGGATCTATCGTGCGCTAGGGTAATGTTATATTTTTGCAGATGCGAACTTTTATTACAACCGTTAAATGGAGTTTGATATTTAATGTAAAAAGATTCATTACGACTTTCATATGCAATTTGTTGAATTCGGCAAATGTCCACACGATTTAAATTGCGTATATACTTGATAAACAATGACAATATTCGTAGTTACAACCAAATACATGTATCAAACGTATTTTCATTATAAACACAGTTACACTTAGTCATAACAACAATTCATTATATAATTCGGATATTTCGAGCACCTGGCTTAACTCGAGCATTTTGCTTGTCCCGATGGGTCCTCGAGATAACGAGGTTTTACTGTATTACTATATTAGCAACAAGCCTATATTACGTAAATACTGAACAAGTTTTCTTTTATAGTCATTTCTATGTATCAGTGGTGTCAACAGGGTCAAATAAAAAATCAGGAAAATTGTATGCGGCTGAGTATTTTTGCCAAACAAGATACCTTCAATGACATTGTTTCCATAATTAACACAGTTTGTATTAAAGAAAATCCTTCAGAGCAGATTAAACTTACCATAACTTTGCCTTTCCTTTTGATATTTTCATCAAATAGCTTTTATTTTGGTCAGATGCCAATGCTCTTTCAGGAATGATAAATCAGGAAAATTGACACTCCTAATGTAATAATATCAAAGGGAGTCAGCTATAGTTACAAAAGTGATATACCTGAAGTATGACCCCAATCTCTTGCTGAGGGTTTGACCCATACATCCAGTAGCTGTCTAGCTGCACGTACATACACTATGGCACCAGATGGTAACACAAACTGAATAATAAAGCGAAGTTTGTAAAACATGTACTGTAACAGTAAACTCCCTCAAAACCCGACCCTGTCCAGACTGGTTCAAAAGTCCGGTTTAGTGGGACTGGTTTCATGGGAGTTCTGTATCATGTACACTTTGATATGTTATCATAGGGAATATACTGTGTGTTTCATGATACATGTTTACATTACATGTACAGTGCAACCTTTGTAGAGCATAACCATTTGGGAGCTGCAAATATTGACGGTTGTCTAGTTTGTTGTTGAATTTAGAGTGAATATCATCTTAGTGAAAATGTGAAGGTGTTGTTATAGAGAGGTTGTTGCTCTACAGAGCGCCGTTCCAGAGAAGTTGTACTGTAGATGTTGTTATATCTTGTATATGTTTAACCACATGATTATGTATTATATATTTGCCCAGTAGGATAATGAGATACTTTTTAACTACATGTATAATCATCATAGTTTTCAGTTGAAAATCATTCATAGAATGGCAAACAATCTCCAGGATTTTCAAAGGGAGGTTACTCACAAAAAGGCAAGAAGGGACATTATCACAAATGAATTACAGTAAGAAGCAAAGTTAACTATACTCACATCAAGAGACTTTCGCTCATTTGTTGAATACACTGTTATTTGCTCTGACAAGCTTTCATATTGGTACACTTTAAGTTCAAATGCATGTGATGTTTCTCCACGTCGTCTGCATGTATCAACAATAAATACATCATCCTCTACTTGGACCATGACAACACACGGACAGACGGAAAACCTTCCTGGAACACACCTTTGGAAACCAATATGTACCTACAAAAATATTTGATGCATTTTTTTTGTTTTATATATAGATACGAGTTACGACCAATACGGTGCCCTGGCTATGTCAGTTTTTGGTTATTACTCATTTTACCGTTGGCTGTCTGTAAGAGAGTGCAAAAGGGGGATAGCGTTTTTCCGGGTTCTGTAAAAGTCCCCTATTGGTCACTCCCTCGTGTTGTATCTTCTATAGCATTTAATCTGTGGTTGATTTTGTTTAACTTTGTGAAGCACTAAGCTGACCCGGTCGGGTGAATACATGCTGTCATGACCATTTCCGCCACACAAACTTTTGAAACTATTTTTATCTATTTACATTGAAAAGCTAATAAAATGCACATAGTATTAATATATAACAGTTATACATAATAGAATAGCGAACATATTTTGTTGTTTGTTGTTATTTTACTGTGTTCTGGAATAATACAAGAATTAAAATTATTGTTTTAGATTAACAGAGCTGTATTGTTCACATTATATAGTAAAAGAAATATTTACCCTTTCAGGTTGTGTGTCATGTTGGTATAATACAAACTCTCCTTGTCTAAAGTTGTAATAATTTCTGTAAATAAAATAATAGACAGGATGATAACAACAATCAGTTATATAATGTATTTAAAAATACTACTAGTATACTGTATTCTAATATTTAACAAGAGCCACGTTCACATGGCCATCCCCCGCGGTAAATGTTTGTTACTAACAGGCGTTTAATCAAAGGGAGGTTTTCAAAACTGGGCCATAAAGAGTTATGGTTCTTGGTTACTGCACTTCTCCTAGTTGCCATCTATTAACAAACCAAGTTTCAAGTCAATACCTCAAATAGTTTTAGAGTTATGCTCTGGACAAAAAATAATTATAAAATGAATCAAACGGAGATAATTTAAAAACTGGGTCATATATAGTTATTGTTCTTGGTCACGCAGCACTTCTAAAGGGTTAACAACATGACGATTAGAAAACATCAATCCATTCACAACCAATATATTTAATGTGTGATATCTGTTAAACATGCTTCCCAAAAGGCAACAAAATTGTCAATAATGTTCAAGGTCATGGTGACTTTCAACTTTGACCTATCAACCTCACAATCAGGTTATCCTCTGGTCAATACAAGCCTTCATACTAAGTTTGAGAATCATATACCAAATCATATTCTGCAATTCTTGATAGGAAACTATTTGGTCAACCGACAAACCATCCAGCATGTGCAAAGCATCTTCTTAGAAACATGCATTTTATTAATTAACCTGCGGCCTTGAGCCGCAGGTTATATTGGATTGCCAAAAGTAAAATGACCATGGAGGGGCACGTGACATGTTCTCGATGGTTTATGATTTCAAAAAAAATATCCCAAAAAAGAAGCATTTTGTAAGAATGTCGTGAACCAGACTAATTCCATTATTCCCTGCGGATAACATCGGTCTTTATCGCATTACAATAGTTTATTTACCAAAGAAAGCAGAACGATTCCGAAATTTCACTTTGAACGCGAGACCACGAATCTAAACAGCAGGTGTCTGCAGCTGCAATAAGATTCCCAGTCAGTAATAAATATAGTGGGCAATGCACTACATCCCGTAGAGAACACATCGCTAGATTACCAGAAGCATGGTATTGATACATGATATTTTTTTTCTAATTCTTTTGAATGTGTTCATTCGTTCGGCACATACATTTAACACAAACAAATAATTGGAAGATAATCGGTATTGTCCGATTTTACATGTATTGGAATTATTTTCACAGAAACATTAATTTAAACTTACACCGGAATAAATTCGAATTGCATCCAACCTGCAAAAAACACATCCTAAACAATACAACTAAATAACAAGGCCGCAGGTAATCACCCGCAGGAAACTATTTAACTTGTACTAACTAGAACTGTCGCCATTGGCAGACTAATATACCCCCCGTGTGGCAAAATCGCAGCTAATTTTTTGCTTCATGCACATCTACATGTTGAGGTTGTTCATCTGTTAAAGTTTGAAGGAAATGCTGTAAAAACTGTAGGAGAAGTTGCATCCACAAGAACTGTTCACTATATATTGTATCATCCATAAAAGTACAAAGGTCCATAATTCTGTCAAAAATCATCGCAGCGCAAATTCTTTCCTTTATGCACATCTACATGTTGAGGTTGTTCATCTGTTAAAGTTTGAAGCAAATGCTGCATAAACTGTAGGAGGAGTTATGTCCACAAGAATGCGTCTACGGACAGACGGACAGACAGACAGACAAGCTGAATCCAGTATACTCCCCCTTACAACTCGTTGTGCGGGGGGTATAAATATAGATTCACACATCCCTTGAACTTGGAGGTCATTGGCCATTCTGGCAGGAAAAAAACTCTCAAAACTATCCTAATCAAACGCAAATGAACACAAATAGGTACTCACAATCCATCGAATGTCCTGATGTAAGGCTCACTGATGATATAACATTCACTGCTGGCATCACGATCAACAACCTCCATAGTTACTGTGGCTAGCACACTCTCCCTAGCAACCATATTATCCGCCCAAAGTTGAGCAACAATATGAAGAGTTGTATTGTGAGATATTGTAGTTCTCAGATCGGACCGAGCATATACATATATCACATGACTATCAGCTGTGTTATTACTGGAAAATGTGACACTACAAACATCCATCATCATACCAGGGATTTCCACACCAGTAGAACAACTGAAAATAGGCTTAATATTAATTAACTCCATATTTTAAAGGGGCATGCCCTTGAACTGAAGTGTCTCGAATAGCAATCAAATTGGTATCATTTTAATACCTATATGTAAGCCAAATAATGAAAACCCTATAAAAAAGTTACGAAATTCTTCTTTGACTTTTCAGTAATAGTTGGTTTTACAAGTGAAAAACGCAGTTTGGTTGTATTCAAACCAAGATACTCCAGTTTCCAGAGAGGGGAAAGGGGTGAGAACCCCCCCCCCCCCCCCCCCCCCCCGTTTGAATATTTTATATTGAGTGTTTAGTTAGCAACATGACATAATGGACGAATTTCATGAATTTACAAAACTTGCTAACATTTTGTCTAGTGTGAATTTCAGCTTACAAAGAACACTACAAACAAATAGAACAATTGCTTACATTTCCGCATGAAGAATGTCTGAACTAAAAAAATTGCTAATTGTTCGACTAGCGGAAATATCCACTTAGAAAGTATAATAAATCATTTTAACCAAAAAATAAAATTATTGATTGTTCACAGAGCATAATGTGATTGATACCTTGCAAATATGGCATCATCATTGCTTATGAAAACTTCAATATAACAACTTGTCCCTTCACAAATATCAGCCATTTCTGTTTCCATGGTCACAGAGATGCTTTGAGGTGCCCCACCTTCCATCAGTATCATGTGTGACGCTTGATAATCAACCTAAAAACAGGAGAAAAATGTTCAGTTAGTTTTAAAACTGACAAATTGTTTCATATTACACTTTGTATCAATGTCAGGTTTTGAAGATTGCATTCATATTTTATATGTCAGTATGCAGTATAATGAACCAGTAAGTGTAAGCCATTGGTGAATCAAGAATGCATCAAATTTTGTCTTTTAAAGCAAGTAGTTAAAGAAGCATTCCGTATCATACATGACATATTTTTTAATTAGTCATTAAGGGGATTGGCATCAGCAATGCTTTCTTTAAGGGATATCAGGGTTAAATTAAGGGAGATTGGCATCAGCAATGCTTTCTTTAAGGTATTTTAGGGTTAAATTAAGGGAGATTGGCATCAGCAATGCTTTCTTTAAGGGATATCAGGGTTAAATTAAGGGAGATTGGCATCAGCAATGCTTTCTTTAAGGGATATCAGGGTTAAATTAAGGTAGATTGGCATCAGCAATGCTTTCTTTAAGGGATATGAGGATTAAATTAAGGGAGATTGGCATCAGCAATGCTTTCTTTAAGGGATATCAGTGTTAAATTAAGGGAGATTGGCATCAGCAATGCTTTCTTTAAGGTATTTTAGGGTTAAGTTAAGGTAGATTGGCATCAGCAATGCTTTCTTTAAGGGATATGATGATTAAATTAAGGGAGATTGGCATCAGCAATGCTTTCTTTAAGGGATATGAGGATTAAATTAAGGGAGATTGGCATCAACAATACTTTCTTTAAGGGATATCAGGGTTAAATTAAGGGATATTGGCATCAGCAATGCTTTCTTTAAGGTATTTTAGGGTTAAATTAAGGTAGATTGGCATCAGCAATGCTTTCTTTAAGGGATATCAGGATTAAATTAAGGTAGATTGGCATCAGCAATGCTTTCTTTAAGGTATTTTAGGGTTAAATTAAGGGAGATTGGCATCAGCAATGCTTTCTTTAAGGGATATCAGGATTATATTAAGGGAAATTTTAGTTAACATGATATATGTAACAAATATGAACTCAATTAGTCAATAGTTGACCGTTTTTATCCAGCAGGTTATAAATCTAGATTGGCATTTAAGAACAAACATTATCATTAGATGCAGTCAATATTTAAATGCACAATGTTCAGAAACAATACAGTCAGAACTCAATACAACGACGCTGTTCGTTTCCAAGAAAAATGTTGTTGTAACGAATATGTCAATATACTGAATTGATACAAAGAGCGTTTTAATTCTTTTGTCCCCAAATATGGTGTCAGTATAATGAATTTGTCAGTATATCCGGTGTCGTTATATCGAGTCCTGACTGTACATGTATTTATTAATTCAATTTCAATTGGTTAAGTTTTCTGTGTTTAGATTCTACCAAATCATGTACTCTGCCATCATCGTTCAATTCATGATAATACCAAAAGACAAGAACAGAAAAATAAGAACCAGCCTGTGACTGTGATAAAGAATTGTTGCTACAGAGCATTCTGTAATAAGTATAGCACAGAAAATTTGACAAGATCCTGATCTTTATGCATGAATATATTAGCGTTGAATATATAAATTTCCGCGAGCAAATTGTGCAAAATCGGTCCTTTAGATTCGTGTTGGTATAACACCTTGAGCGTCTTTGTGATACTACCCGCTTATGAAAACACACAATCGGGGTTATAAATATAGACAACAAATCAGCTTTGAAATTATGCTAATAGAAGTTCGAGAGTCGTGTCAAATTCTCTGGACTATACAATAATGTCTTACTATGAATGTAGGCATTGTATAACAAATAGTTCCAGTGGTGTTAAACATCTCTGTGGCAACACTGAGATACTCATTCAACACTTGTATGTCACAGGTCTGCAAACTCTCCTCCAAGCATTCTAATGTTTCATTAAATGCCCTGAAATAAACAACACATACACTGTAACAAAAACTAATCTACCAGTACACAGGCAACTAACAAACGAGCAATCTGCTAAATAGTTTTTTATGTTAATAGTCACAGCAACCTTGACCTTTGACCTCAAATTTGCTTACTAACTGCCTTAAAAGATTAAAGATTTTAGACCCAACAATGGTTGAGTTATTCAAATGAAACAGTTTTATCTACTGACATGCAGACACATAGGCAGACCAGTTTTATCTATGGACAAACAGATGAACAGACATATAGGCAGACCAGTTTTATCTATGGACAAACAGACGAACAGACACATAGGCAGACCAGTTTTATCTATGGACAAACAGACGAACAGACACATAGGCAGGCCAGTTTTATCTATGGACAAACAGATGAACAGACATATAGGCAGACCAGTTTTATCTATGGACAAACAGACGAACTGACACATAGGCAGACCAGTTTTATCTATGGACAAACAGACGAACAGACACATAGGCAGACCAGTTTTATCTATGGACAAACAGACACATAGGCAGACCAGTTTTATCTATGGACAAACAGATGAACAGACATATAGGCAGACCAGTTTTATCTATGGACAAACAGACACATAGGCAGGCCAATTTTATTTATGGACAAACAGACGAACAGACACATAGGCAGACCAGTTTTATCTATGGACAAACAGATGAACAGACATATAGGCAGACCAGTTTTATCTATGGACAAACAGACGAACAGACACATAGGCAGACCAGTTTTATCTATGGACAAACAGATGAACAGACATATAGGCAGACCAGTTTTATCTATGGACAAACAGACGAACAGACACATAGGCAGACCAGTTTTATCTATGGACAAACAGACACATAGGCAGACCAGTTTTATCTATGGACAAACAGACGAACAGACACATAGGCAGACCAGTTTTATCTATGGACAAACAGACGAACAGACACATAGGCAGACCAGTTTTATCTATGGACAAACAGACGAACAGACACATAGGCAGGCCAGTTTTATCTATGGACAAACAGACACATAGGCAGACCAGTTTTATCTATGGACAAACAGACACATAGGCAGACCAGTTTTATCTATGGACAAACAGACAAACAGACATATAGGCCAACCAGTTTTATCTATGGACAAACAGACACATAGGCAGGCCAGTTTTATTTATGGACAAACAGATGAACAGACATATAGGCAGACCAGTTTTATCTATTGACAAACAGATGAACAGACACATAGGCAGACCAAACTACCACCAATCGACAAGTTTAAAGCAATATACCCACTAATCAAAGATGGGAACATATTATCATCAATTTTTCTGAAAAACAGATTTTCCATGAAACAAAAACGAAAAGATAACATAGGTCAACAAGCTGTATTCACTTACAAACATAACTTTTCATTGTTCAATATATTGATGTAGTCTACTAGTTGTTGTATACATGTATCAGCACTGGAGGTATTACATTCCTTGGTACAATACAAGGCATGTACATCGTCTAGACGTTCCATCAGGTTACCATGCCAACCACATGTCACCAGATCCATACTGCAGGATGCATTGTGTATACCTTCCACTGTTAGAAGCTCATAATCCCTACAAATATAAAAGAGAAACAGTCAAACCTGTGTTATAGATAGGCCCGAGATGATTTCAATATTTTGAAACCAGTTAATTGTTGGTATGAAATCAAATCGAAACGGTTAATCGGCTGCCATATTGAAAATGTTTTTTTCTTTCATAATGACCATATCTAGGTACTTTCAGCAGCAGAGTACATGTGTTTTTATTTTATCCTTTAGGTATACACTACCAAAATAAGATAAGTATACGTTAAATATGATCAAATTAATGTATCACATGTTACCCAAACACACCCAGCTAGTTTGCTTAATGATGTGTCGATCAAATAAATTCAGGCATACTGTATGCATGCAGTAACATACAATTTATCGGCATTGTTGGATGTGTATTGTTTTAGAACGATTAGCGGTTTTGCAAAATTGAACCTGGTTTCACCTTGCAATTGAATCGTATCTGATTAACCGAGTAATCGTCCCGGTCCTAGTTATAGATCACCTGAGAACAAAGACTATCATTACAAAGCATGTCTACAGTCTACACGCATATAAAGCATGTATACAGCATTGGTTAATTAAGTAGATCAACATTGATCTAAGACAGCTTACCCCGAGAAAATGTTGGAATGTCCCAAAAGGGGCTCTGTAACAAAGATACTTACTGACAGAAGTTGGGTGATGAATTCACCATCATTGTATCTGATCCATTTACTGCAACCACTACAAAACTAGACAACATTTCTAGCATTCTTGTATAATCGTGTCTTCCAATCAAACAATCAATGCATGATTTGTTACAGTTAGGCACTTCTGTCTGTAGGCCAAGCAACACTAAAACAAATAAAGTTACCATAGTAACAAGTCTTCATCAAAGCCAAGCAGCACTACAACATATCATGTTACCATAGTGACGAATCTCTATATAGGCCAAGCAACACTAAAACAAATCAAGTTGTCATAGTAGCAAATCTTCATCAAGGCCAAGCAATACTAAAACATATCATGTTACCATAGAAAAATCTTCATCAAGTCAAGCAACACTACAACATATCACATTACTAAATGGACAAATCTCTATCAAGGTCAAGCAACACTGAAACATATCAAGTTACCATAGTAACAAATTTTCATCAGGCCTAGCAACACTAAAATGTATCATGTTACCATAATAATATTAATTCTTAAGGGTAAACTCATATGATGGACACCTGATCAACAATTGATAAATGAATGAATGAATGAATGAATGAATGAATGAATGAATGAATGAATGAATGAATGAATGAATGAATGAATGAATGAATGAATGAATGAATGAATGAATGAATATAGTAATGATAAATGAATGATTGATTAATGTATGAGGAGTGATTGATTAATGTATGAGGAGTGATTGATTAATGTATGAGGAGTGATTGATTAATGTATGAGGAGTGATTGATTAATGTATGACTGATGAATGATCAACAAACAAATGATGGATGGATGACTATGTAATGTTTTATGTAGAGCTGCCAGAATATAGTTTAGGAACAAAGTACCTACCAGAACAAACATCCACTAGTATACTATCCATTCCATGTAATAAGGAATCCAGAAGATCAGCATGCTCCTTACTGGCCACCATACTACCAATGTTAGAAGTCAAGCATGATGACACTGCTTGTCTGCTATGACATAAGAACAATGTTTGGGCATGTATGTGCTGCATATGCCTGCTTGTTTCCATGATTTCATCAGATGGTTGTTTGGTAGTACCAACTGAAGACTCGATTAACTTCAGTGTTTCATCAAAGATGGTTGTATAGTCATGAATGCATTGTTGAAAGTGATCACATTTGTCCTGGTTACTGTCTTGGTTTCGGTCTTGGTTACTTATATCTTCCATCAACAGATGAACCTTCACTTCAGTATACAATCTAGTCACCCGTGGGCATCTTTCTGTATTATACTCAACACAATGTTTCAACATTTTCTTTGACCTGAAAAAAACAAAACAAAGTCTCATACATTAATTTGAATTTGGTAGTTTTTCGTTAAATCTATTTTAAGATGTGAAACTAGACTAACTTCGCTATATTAATTAATTTATTTGTGCAGCCAGTCTCACCACATTAACGTTTCTTCATCAGGTAAATAAATTATGTCCACAAAAGCCTACAACTTCTGTGAAATCACAAACAATAAGTACAAAAACATAGGTTTATGGGAAACTGAAAAGCACCAAAAAGCACCAATTTTAAAATACAGGAAAGCAATTATAATTTCTATAATATGCAGTAAAAGTTGATGACATTCATGAATGCCTTTTTGTATTGATCATTAAATAAGAATTACTGCACATGACTGTTTTCGCTGCAAGATCCTCAAAATTAATGTAAAATTCAGTAAAGATGACTCACAAGCAACCATTGCTGATTTCACCAAATTTAGTGGCATTGACAAATTTGTGAATACATGTTTCAACTTGGTCCAGATCACATTTGTCAGTTTGTGTGGTTTGACATCCATGTTGTATTGTGACACCACATGCTGTGTAGAATCTATCAACTGTGTGTTTAGCATGATACATGGCCAATCTCATCACTGTATCATCTTCACAACCATTTATGTTGTTAAAGAAGCAGGCAAGACTTCTCTGGTATGTGCTGGAATATTCATTCACAACAGTATTACATATGTACAGTTCCTGACAGCCTAAAACAAGTCATTAACCTACCCGTTTAAATCCATTTTCAATGTTTCTGTTGCCATAGCAACTACAATTTTTGCCAAAATCAAAATATTTTAAATGTGCATAATCCCCTTATTTCTCCATATCTACATACCAAGTTTCATAAACCTAGCTTGAAAACTGTTTGAGTTATGTCAGGATCCAGATATTTTGACTGACAGACTGACTGACAGACAGACTTTGTTTCTTTCCCCTTTCGCTACCTACCTGTCACAATCGCCCCTTCCCATCACAATTCATTCAGAGATTATCTTTTGGCAAACTCGAGGAGATGATCTTAATCACAAGCAACTGGCCAAACCCCTACCTAGCGCTATTAAGTGCTTTCCTATAATCTATGCAATGACAGAACGTTTATGTTTCATGATGGCAAATTTGAGTCTGGCCTCCCATGGAACATAAATATGCACGGCAATATTTGAGTCTGGCCTCCCATGGAACATAAAGATGCATGGCAAGATTTGAGTCAGGCCTCCCATGGAACATAAAGATGCATGGCAATATTTGAGTCAGGCCACCCATGGAACATAAAGATGGATGGCAATATTTGAGTCAGGCCACCCATGGAACATAAAGATGCATGGCAATATTTGAGTCAGGCCTCTCATGGAACATAAAGATGCCAGGCAAGATTTGAGTCTGGCCTCCCATGGAACATAAAGATGCACGGCAATATTTGAGTCAGGCCACCCATGGAACATAAAGATGCCAGGCAAGATTTGAGTCAGGCCACCCATGGAACATAAAGATGGATGGCAATATTTGAGATGTCAGGTTGAGCTCAGACTGAGTTGCTTTGGTAGATCGGCACATGGTTGTTACAAATATAGATGACAACCAATTGTAGGTGTATAAAACAATTCACAAAGGTGGGGGGTCACAATAAATATTTGAAGTTTGCATACTGGCGACTTACCCACAAGTTTGGTTTTTGTCAAACGAAACTGGATCCATAAGTGATATGTGAGCCTGTTGCAAACATTTCAATGCCACAGATGGCCGACATGTTCCCCCATGTATAATCATTCCTGAAATATAGCAAAACAAAATCAGTACCAATATATAGTGTTTATCCCATTTCTTTAACCATTTACTCCATAAACTTTTATCTACATCAATGACTTTCTAGGATACAGTTACCTGATAAAAACAACCAATATGTATAAAGCATTAAATAGTTATGCTACCAATGAATATGCAAAACAATCTTTGCTACAGTCCAGGTAGGATATTGTGACAGAGACGTTGCAGTTTATGTGTACACAAAAGATAACAACCATCGTCTGAACAGGTAGAGCGAATATAGTATGTTTGTACAGTATAATCCTTTATAATTGGTTTAACACCGTTATAGTGGACTCGACCTCTGCGTCACTGGATCCTTACCCTGACTTAACCAATGAATAAGCATACATATCTGAACATACACTACCCAAAAGTTCTAACCAGCCACCATAAATAATGAGTTATAATTTTGTTAATACTGCACATACTCTTATGAAATTTTGCATACCAATACTTGAATAATACTTTTAATTATTGATACATTTTTGCAGTTAAATGGCCATGTTACTCGTTACAGGCGCATTACGTAATGAAGTCGATTTTACAAAGTCACAACATATTTTACCCAAATTGTTCATGAACATGTGCATATTGCAACGCAACAAACACGTATTCATTAACATTTAGCACAACTGATATCTGCCCTCCCAGAATAACACGTAAATGCCAAGATTGACGCAAAACTAACTTGGAGGAAGTGTAAGAATCTTACAACAAAATTTCACAAAGGCTTTTCCTATGAAATGGCAATTTTGCAAATTTTGCTTGAATGTTGATTTCAAAAATTGAAGGTTTACTGTGAATGAAAAAACAGAAATGATCATTAAAATAACAATTACAAACGAAATACGAATTTTGTATTAAAAAGCAAAACTAAGGGCCGCAACTTTATCAAAACTGATGACATCCCGACAGGTCAACCGCGTTCTGTTTCGACGCGCATGCATTACACGTGAAAATTATTCTAGATTACGTAACAAGTCTAAAACGGTGAATTAGACTGTAAGTAGGCAAACAAGACTGCGTTCAATAAACGCTTATGCCCCCTGTGGAAGCCTTGTCCATAAATAAGTCCAAAATTAGGTCAAGGTGAAGGTCAAAAAGGGGTCAGATGATACAGGTGTGTGGAGTGTGTTCATATACAACATCCATGCAAGTTTGGAAGCTTTGCAGCAAGCCATAATGATGCTAGAAGAAACGGTCAATTTGGGTTAACCAGGACGGACGGACGAACGGACGAACGGACGGACGGACAGGTGAATCACTATATGCCTCCCGATCTATCGATACGGGGGCATAAAAAAACCCAAATAGTTGGCTTCATTGGATATTCATATGTTATTATGTGAAATTTCGTGTTAATAAATGCATTATTAAAAAAAATATTAATAAAATAAAAAATGTCAACTAGGAATTGTGTTAACAGTGGTTTTTCGTAATCTCTTGAGTGTTCCTCTCGAGTCAGTTTCGGAATTTTATGTGTTTTTCAAGATGAACAGTCATCAGTAATACCAATTTTGTTTATGGGCGTGTTAATTCTGGTCCACATGTATTGCACATGCAAAAGTTCATTTTTAGTATTTTTTACGCAATACACCAAATGCACTGAAATTTACTGCAGAACGGTCAAAATAAACCAATACTCAGCTACATCTCTTAATCATGTATTGGTATGCAAAATTTCAGGTGAATGCATGCAATTTTTTCACAAAACGGGAATGAAATATAAATTGGCGGGTTAGAACTTTTGGGGAGTGTACAAACTATCAATATGGATAAAAAATATTTGCTATCAATTAATATGGATAAATATCTTTACATACTACCCATGAATATGCATAAATAACTGTGCAACCAATATTAATACATGAGTATGCATAACAATCTTTGCTCAGAGAATATGCATAAATATCTTTGCCAACAATGATTATGTATGAATAACTGGTGTTACTAATGAATATGCATACATGTACAAACTGTGAAGTTCAATGTTTTACCTGAAGGATCAACACATGTTTTTGGTTTTTGTGTCACTCTGTCATGAACATCAATTTTCATTGGACAGAAGGTCAAAGCCCGGCATTTGATTGGTTCATACATATTCATAAAGAATTCCTTCATTGATTTATCACATCGAGACAATGTTTGCTGCATACAGATATCACTTTGATCTATAGTCCTGTATAAAAAATACATCAATAATTATGTCAAGGATCATCATTTCAACAACTAAATACAGGTGGTACATGCAGACAAAAATAGACAAATTATACTATTATTGAAGCCATTGAACTTGAGATTAACTAAAGTTGGTGACAGAAATTGAAATTAAGGTCAATGACTTATAAGACATCTGCTTTATTAGCCTGTTAACATCTACTGCATATGAGTGCTAGACACTCGACTTTCTCGTACTTAATAGTACCTTTGCTCATCTGTGAGTGAAAATTCTAAGAGTACCAAAGCAGATTACTCATACATATAGGTCACAGGGTTACCAGCCTTGTCAGAATGGACTTCCCTTGTGATTGTGAATAATTATCTTGAGTTTCAAGTGGATACCTTAGATAGTCTTTGATAAATTGACATTTTGTGTAAAAATTCTAAGTCAGAAAAGGGAAATAACATTATACAATGCTGGATATATTTGTTTCCTCTAGTCAGTAGATGAAGGGCACCTCATGCCACAAGTTTGGTGAATTTCAGGTTTCATAGTGTTTAATTATGTGTAAAATGTATGTACCACTATTTCTATGTACTAAGTGAAAACAAGGGCAAATTACTCCATAAATATGGATTACAGGGTTACCAGTCTTGTCAGTATGGACTCCCCTTGTAATGGTGTAACTACATTAAGTTTCAAGTGGATACTTTTGTTAGTCTTTGAAAAAATGACTCTGACAAAAAACTTAACCAGCGCTCACACAGACACACACGCACACGATCTCCTCACGACAATTATAGCTTAATTTTTTTTTAAAAAGTCTAGCTATAGCACAAAGATTTTGACACAATCCTGACCTTTATGCATGAATATATTACAGGGTTCTTGCATTGAGTATAATATTCACAGGCAAATCGTGCAAATTCGGTCCTTTAGATTTGTGTTGGTATTACACCTCCCCGCTTATGAAAACACACCACCGGGGATATAAATATGGACAGTAAATCAGCTGTAAAATTATGCTAATAGAAGTGTGAGAGTCGTGTCAAATTATCTGAACTATAACAATATACTTCACATAAACTTACCAGCAGTAAACCTGGTGATTAGATAGCGCATGACTTAAATCACTGATACACTGGGTAGCTAACTCTGGAGAACATATCACAGGTACACTAGGGGAACATGGTCCAGACAATTGTGCTAACCCTTCCAGTAACTGTATCATTCCATACAGATGTTGCACCTCCTCCATCTCACAATGTTCTTCCACCGATCTCACACATTCCATACCATGAGAATAGCTACAATAAACATCTTATACATTTAGTTTTTTTTTTAGTTTATACTAATCTATTTAAGGTCGATTGTGAAACAAGTTTTTCCAACTTATATTAATCACTCTCGTCACCTCATTCCTGATGTTATCCATCGCCACGAAGGTATGAGAGAAGAGAAGCCAGTTTCCCATTTATGCTGAGTGTCTAGCAAGGGAAATTCTGGTACCATTTTTATTTCGTCGTGACGTGGCCAGGGATTGAACCTGAGACTTCTTGCACTCGAAGCGAACACTCAACCACTAGGCTATCGAGGTATAGCCAGTTAATTCTGAGGGTTTTTATTTCTGTGTTTTCTGCAGTTTAAGGCTGACTCGCAGAAATATAATTTACATGGCTATGTAAAGTTTGACTAGTTTATAACATGAATCTTTATCAAGTCAAACACTTTGAGTATGAATACTTTGAGAAAATTAACAAGAGCCCCGCAATGCGGGGCAAAATAGGCCTGAAGGATTTTGTTTCAGGTATCGGTAGCAAACTTTTGACGGTTGAAACATATTAAGTTCTTTGAAGTGAACCATCTGAAGATATGCAATCTACATGTCATACTGATTTTGAACTTTAGTTATAGAGCGGAAGGGAAACAAAGTCATATGATGCAAACCACAGAAATCAATTCCTAATTTTCTCGCAGGTTGCAGAAATAAAAAACACAGAAATAAAAAACCTACAGATTTCAGAGGCCCAAATCACAGAATTGACTAGAAATAAGCCGCTATATATGGTAGTTGGTATCACATTAATTCATCATTATTATTACTTCTATTAAATTCATCATTTACATTATTTCTCTTAAATAAATTCATCATTATTTCTCTTAAATAAATTCATCATTTACATTATTTCTCTTACATAAATTTATCATTTACATTATTTCTCTTACAAAAATTCACCATCTACATTATTTCTCTTACATAAATGCATCATTTACATTATTTCTCTTAAATAAATTCATCATTTACATTATTTCTCTTACATAAATTCATCATTTACATTATTTCTCTTACATAAATTTATCATTTACATTATTATTCTAACATAAATTCATCATTTACATTATACTCTAACATAAATTCATCATTTACTTAATTTTATTAACATACTATTAAAGGGGACAATGATGAGAAATACAAAATAGAAACCTGTACCGACTTACCCACTACATATAAGTTGTTTAGCATTGATTGAGAAGGCTGGCAGTAACAAAACATTAGCAGCATAACTGATCACACAAGATTTCACAGCATCAATGTTACACACACTGTTGTTGAAAACTTCTATAAAGAAAATAAAGGCAATTATATAATAAAGTTATAATATAAGGTGACACTGATATGCACAACTAACTTTGGTACTTAAATTGACCTTTCTGAAGACGCATCGTAGCCACGCCCCCCATAGTTACGAGTATTCGTTGTAACCATGCAGGACAAGCTTTCATCAAAATGGCGTCTAACACGGAGATGCCGTTAATAAAGATGCTTTTGATACAATTCTGTTAAATATTCGCTTTTAGTCAATGTTTCGAAAATATTGTGAAACACAATTATGGGCCTACTTAAAACTTGCAAATCGACGGTTTTTAATCGAAAAATGGTACGTAAACAGTTATTAAAGCAGAGCCAAACAGTGTCCGAATAAGCTGACACTCGATCATATGCGTAATTTTGCCGCTCAATTAGAATTTTTCTTTTTAGCGGACTATACGTTGGGCAAAGCCCAACGGATAAGATCCAGTTTATGGTAACACCTGTGCACGTGGTTTGGTCAGAGTTTGAATTCACTAATGGATCTAAAAATTTGTGTTAAAATCCCGCACTGAAGCAAAGATACTAGAAAATGGCTGCCAATAGAATAACAAAAAAATTTAAAATGCAATATTCGGCAGCTCATACATTTTCTTTTTTTTTTTAATGATGTTTAAAAATATTCCAACAAGAGGATCATAGATCCTGGGGCGCTCACCTGCTAAACATGGCCTTTGAACTTGACCTTAAGGTCATCAAGATAAACATATTGACTTTACTTGATGAAGGTTAATGCAAAACTGACGCCTCCAGAGTGTTAAAAAGGTTTTGCTATTATTTGACATATTGACCTAGTTTTTTACCCACATGACCCAACTTCAAACTTGACCTTATGGTCATCAAGATAGACATTTTGACCAAAGTTGATCAAGATTAAAGCAAAAATATGGCCGCCAGAGATTTAATAAGGTTTTACTATTATTTGACCTTTTGACCTAGTTGTTGACCCCACATGACCAAACTTCTAACTTGACCTAGATTTCATTGAGATACAACTACTGACCAAGTTTGGTGAAGATCAAAGGAAATATGTGACCGCCAGAGTGTTAACAAGGTTTTCCTATTATCTGACCTTTTGACCTAGTTTTTGACCCCACATGACCCAACTTCGAACTTGACTTTAAGGTCATCAAGATCAACATTTTGACTTAACTTCATGAAGATTAAAGCAAAAATGTGATCTCCAGAGTGTTAACAAGGTTTTCCTATTATTTGACCTATTGACCTAGGTTTTGACCCCAAATGACCCAACTTCAAACTTGACCTAGATTTCATTGAGATACAAATACTAACCAAGTTTGATGAAGATCAAAGCAACAAGAGGGCCCAAAGGGCCCTAGGTCGCTCACCTGTCGAACTTGACCTAGATTTTGATTGAGAGTTTTATACAGATTAGGCCAATATTGTGACCTCTAGTGACTACACAAGGTTTTTATATGATTGACCTAATGACCTACATTTTTACCCCAGATGACCCAATATCGAATTTGACCTAGATTTTGTTGAGATGATCATTGTGACCAAGTTTCTTAAAGATCAAGCCAAAACTGTGACCTCCAGTGACTACACAAGGTTTTTCTATTATTTGACCTTGTGACCTAGTTTTTTACCCCGGATCACCCAATACCAAACTTGATCTAGATTTTGTTGAGATGATCATTGTGACCGAGTTTCATAAAGATTAGACCAAAATTGTGACCACTAGTGACTATGCAAGATTTTTCTATGATTTGACAATATGACCTAGTTTTTGACCCAAGATGACCCAATATCGAACTTGACCTAGATTTTGTTATTATGATCATTGTTAACAGGTTTCGTAATGATCAGGTCAAAACTGTGACCTCTAGTGACTACGCAAGGTTTTTCTATGATTTGACCTTGTGACCTTGTTTTTGACCACAGATGACCCAATATCGAACTTGACCTACATTTTCTTGTGTTGATGATTGTGACCAAGTTTCGTAAAGATTATGCTAAAACTGTGACCTCTAGTGGCTACACAAGGTTTTTGTATGATTTGACCTTGTGACCTAGTTTTTGACCCCGGATGACCCAATATCAAACCTGACCTAGATTTTGTTGAGATAATTATTGTGACCAAGTTTCATAAAGATTAGGCCAAAATTGTGACCTCTAGTGACTACACAAGGTTTTTCTATGATTTGACCTTGTGACCTAGTTTTTGACCCCAGATGACCCAATATCAAACTTGACTTAGATTTTGTTGAGATGATCATTGTGACCAAGTTTCATAAAGATTAATTCAAAATTTTGACCTCTAGTGACTACACAAGGTTTTTCTATGTTTTGACCTTGTGACCTAGTTTTTGACCCCATATGACCCAATATCGAACTTGGCCTAGATTTTGTTGAGATGATCATTGTGACCAAGTTTCATAAGGATTAGGCTAAAATTGTGACCTCTAGTGTCTACACAAGCCAATTGTTGACGGACGGACGACGGACGGACGGACGGACGGACAGACGGAAGGACGGACGACGGACGACGGACGAAGAGTGATCACAAAAGCTCACTCTGTCACTTTGTGACAGGTGAGCTAAAAATGTGGCCTCCAGAGTGTTAACATGGTTTTCCTATTATTTGACCTCTTGACCTAGTTTTTGACCCCACATGACCCATATTCGAACTTGAGAGTACTAGAGTGTTAACGGTGAAAAAGCTAACGGACGGACAGACTGACAGATGGACGACGGACAAAAAACAATCACAGAAGCTCACCTTGCCACTTTGTGGCAGGTGAGCTAAAAACTAGCGTAGGCCCTTGTCTAGAAAAGAAAAGATAATAATTATCAGTCTTCCATGGTTGCTGTGCAACCAATCTTTTATATGAGGAGGGCTATTTCCTCAATGTTTGGACACAAAAAAGGCAGCCATTCTTTTGCCCGCTTCGGAAGGAAATTTTAACATTTTCAGTGCATAAACGATGCTACAAACTGTTATGAGACACATGATTACTCTGAGATAACGAAGTAAGTCGAGCGGGAATTGTTCATATGCGCGAAATATCAACACAAACTTAAGAAAATCTAACAAGAGGGCCCAAAGGGCCCTAGGTCGCTCACCTGTCGAACTTGACCTAGATTTTGTTGAGATGGTCATTGTGACCAAGTTTTATACAGATTAGGCCAATAGTGTGACCTCTAGTGACTACACAAGGTTTTTATATGATTGACCTAATGACCTACTTTTTTACCCCAGATGACCCAATATCGAACTTGACCTAGATTTTGTTGAGATAATCATTGTGACCAAGTTTCTTAAAGATCAAGCCGAAACTGTGACCTCTAGTGACTACACAAGGTTTTTCTGTTATTTGACCTTGTGACCTAGTTTTTTACCCCAGATCACCAAATATCAAACTAGATCTAGATTTTGTTGAGATGATCATTGTGGCCGAGTTTCATAAAGATTAGACCAAAATTGTGACCTCTAGTGACTATGCAAGGTTTTTCTATGATTTGACAATGTGACCTAGTTTTTGACCCAAGATGACCCAATATCGAACTTGACCTAGATTTTGTTGTTATGATCATTGTGACCAAGTTTCTTAAAGATTAAGTCAACATTTTGACCTCAACAAACTACACAAGGTTTTTCTATGATTTGACCTTGTGACCTAGTTTTTGACCCCGGATGACCCAATATCAAACTTGACCTAGATTTTGTTAGGATGATCATTGTGACCAAGTTTCATAAATATTAACCCAAATTGGGACCTCTAGTGACTACACAAGGTTTTTCTATAATTTAACCTAGTGACCTAGTTTTTTACCCTAGATGACCCAATATCGAACTTGGCCTAGATTATGTTGAGATGATCATTGTGACCAAGTTTCATAAGGATTAGGCTAAAATTGTGACCTCTAGTGTCTACACAAGCCAATTGTTGACGGACGGACGACGGACGGACGGACGACGGACGAAGAGTGATCACAAAAGCTCACTCTGTCACTTTGTGACAGGTGAGCTAATAAAAAAGACACATGTTTCAGTTATTTTCCCATCGCAAAGTTTGCAATACAATTAATTAAAGTCTGTTTCGGGTATTTACGTATCTGGACTGGACGGTGATAATCCGCATCGTAGTTGTAGGTTATTGTAAAGAAATTAAAACAAATGCATTTTCGTAATTCCTCGCCGAGATGTAATAAAAAAAACCTCCAAAATCGTCAAAAAATATTCGCGGGATAAAGGTCGCGAAAACTAATTACATGTTGTTGTTGTCGTTATTGGATACAATAAAACCCGTAATTTTCCGTCTAAAACTCTTTTATGTTGTGACGATTTGCAGGGTTTATTTAACAAAAAAAGGTGATTAAGATTAAAGATGTTTGATATTTAATCATAATATGATTAATTGAAATGAAAATAGCCTTTCGTTTGAACAAAAGTACTATCTGGTATGCTCATGCAACCCATTAAAAAAAAGGTAAAATATCAAATAAGGCCTATTTGAAATCAGTGGTTATCTGTGTTTATATCTAATTATTCATTTTTAAATTAGTTACCCCTGAATTAAGTAGACCTAGAATTAAACAAATTGAAAAACGTGTATTATCCACAGACAGATATATTTTCATTTTGATCGGGCTGACAAATGTTCTTTCGGACTGACAAACGATAGCAGGTTAGTATCGTCTTTCGTTACTTTGTACCCAATATTTCGTATCAAACCGCTATCGAGCGCTTTCTTGTGCAACGAACCACTTCGATAGGTTGCATAGACGTAGGAAAGCGCTCGGTAGCGCCTTTTGGAAACGGCTTGCTCCAGATTCGTAACTTCGTAACCAAACAATTTTTTGTGAAGTTATGCATCACCAAAAAATCCAGTACAAGATGAGCATGTTACAAATAATGTAGGACAACTGACATAGTCCGCTAAAATATGCTGTGCATTAGTTCATATTATTTAAATTGCTATTTACTCTATTTATAGTTTTTGTGCAAATCAGGAATGATCTGTCATGAAAGAAACACCCTTTATTGTAACAAACAAGTAATTAAGAATTGCAAGCAATACAGAAGTCCCCTACCGGTTTGAGGCCATTTTCACTCTTTCTGTTGCCATAGCAACCACAATTTTTGTCAGAATAAAAATAGTTTTAGTTGTGCATAATCCCCTTCTTGCCCCCTATCCACATATCAAGTTTCATAAACCTAGCTTCAAAACTGTTTGAGTTATGGCTAGATCCAGATTTGGGCATATTTTCACTCTGTCTGTTGCCATAGCAACCACATTTTTTGTCAGAATCAAAATATTTTCAGACGTGCATAATTCCCTTATTGCCCCCTATCCACATATCAAGTTTCATAAACATAGCTTGGAAACTGTTTGAGTTATGTCAGGATCCAGATTTGGGCATATTTTCACTCTTTGTGTTGCCATAGCAACCACAATTTTTGTCAGAATCAAAATATTTTTAGATGTGCATAATTCCCTTATTGCCCCCTATCTACATATCAAGTTTCATAAACCTAGCTTGGAAACTGTTTGAGTTATGTCAGGATCCAGATTGTTTCACGGACAGACGGACTGACTGACTGACTGACTGACTGATGGACGGACGGACGGACGGAGGGCAAACCTATAGTCCCCTCCGGTCAAAAACCGGTAGGGGACTAATAAACCATTTAATGGGTTAATACATATATTTACATATACATGGTGTAATGCAATTTTCCATACACTATAGCATTTCATCTTCTGTACACGTTTGTATGATCATAATCAGTATGTTGGTGTGTTTAATAAATAATCAAATTCCAATGTGCATACAAAATTTATTTAAGTAATGTAGACCTATCTCCTGATTTTCTGCGTCGGTTTTTTATTGATGTCATCCGTGTGATCTACCGCTTATAGCGGGGACATACATTTTGTTGATTACTGACAACAGAGGCTGTATTTGATTGCAACTTTCACAAAAATAATAAGTGCTACGTAAACGTAGATGAATGTGAATCTTTCAAATCCCACATCGCTACGTAATTCATGGTTTAGTCATTGACAGTCAGCATATTAACAAATTTCTAATGTACAATCACGCGTAATCAAGTAAAAAAATATGGTTTTCTAACATAATGTTAAAACTGTCGGGTCAAGTGCAATAATTTGAGCTACACATATTTTATATGCACCATTTTACAAAAAAATAAATACTGGTAAGTCGTAGATAATAAGTTAGTTAAAATTCCAATGTGTAATATACTTTGATAATCTCGTTTAGATTCGTATCTATACATCAGTCGGGGTCTCGTGATATACGCGGTGTCTTGTTGATTGTCAATCAACAATGTAGCACATAGCGGTTATGCCAGGACAGGGGCACAGTATGGGGTCAGTTAGTTTAATACATAATTGCTATATATGTTTTGTAGTAATGTGTATATATCTGACAGATCTCTGACCTATAGATACTTTGAAATAAACATGTATCTATCTATCATGATTTAAAATAGCTGTCCGGACCATACAGTACATACATTTTAAATATATTTTTATAAGTTTTGGAGATTGAATGCATTTAGAACCACAATGATATCAACTGAAAAGCGCTTTTTAACTATTACATAGACCAAAACAACATAATGTTCAATATTATTAAGACACTTCACAATAATCTTTGATGGGAATTACACACATTCTCGTTATTTTGGAGTTATGTGTCCTTAGTTTATAACAAACAATGAAATAATTTCACGAGTCTATGGTTTAACGTTTATATTTTTTATAACTGTCATATTAAATTAAAGACGGAGCTTTCGAGTTTCTCAACATATTATTTTTTTCGAATTATGTTGATGTAAATATCGATGATATTACTTTTAAATCAGACTATTTTTAAGACACAATGTACTGCATGTAGCTTCTACTTCCGAGGCCCTATGGATTTAATAAATTAATTCACTTTTATGACATTGCTTCTAAATTAAAATTGAAGGTCTCTAGTTTCTAAATATACCAGTATTTTGAAATGTGTTCATTATTAATGAAATAAGGCTTAATTGAATATTGCACAATTTTAGCTTGTCTTATGTCCAGGTTGTCCTACAACATGGCGGCGATAAATCGTTGTCCAAATGCTGCAATCTGATTGGCTAATGCCACCTGTCAATCAAAATCGGCAGAAAGGTCAATTAGTCCTTCGATGTCTGATAGAAATTCAATCATTAGTCACCAAGAAATAGTGCAGGTAAAAATTTTTATAGACTGACAGATGGACGGACAGACTGAAAGTGATAATAGACATTAGGGTCTAAGCAATTTTTTCGGGTTTCCAAAATATATGCATTTATAGACATTAAAATAAAAGACTTACTGGAATGGGTTTGAGGGACAGGTACAGATTGCCTACATACATGACCACAACCATTGCTACAACACAATTCTCCCAGGCTACATTCATCATCAGATGTACACATTTCTACACATGTACCAATCTCTCCTTCTCTGACAGCTGGACATTGTCTCTCTGCTAAAAGTACAATATACAAACTGTACACTTGGTATATTCTATAGTTTGAGAGTAAACACAGACACGAGGGCCAAAAGGGCCCTAGGTCACCCACCTGTAATTGTTGACCATACATGAGGGCTCCAAGGAAACCCAAAATTATCAAAATTCAATAAACATTGCAGCTTCTAATTTATACACTTAACCGATTTAGAAACGCAACTATTTTGGGGGTCGGTATTTTTTTGTATTAATTATTATTTAAATTTTATTGGAGTATAAACAAATAAATGCGACGCTAGTCTTATGCCTGATACGATTTTCTACGAAAATATATTTCAATTTAGCCCATTACGTCAGAGTGGCGTCATTTTCATTATTTACACGTGACGCGTGAGCAAAACCACTGGGCGGGACGATTTGACCGACAATTTATAGAAAAACGATATCCCAACAAAAAAACATAAACTCAAATTTTGAAGTGCGTTGTATACGGTGTCACGCTTTCAGGATACATAACATCCTGGCGCCATCGTCTTGCTTTAAGCAGTTATGTGACGTTTTATCATGACAAAGCAGATTAACTGTCGTCTATCGACGATATTTAGACTTACATAGTGTTTTCAAGAGGCAGTTTACACCTACGATTGTCTGCGTCAGGTATGCCGACGATACAAGCGCGTAAACATGATGGCATCAAACGAATGTTTTCTTTAAAGACCCCACTTCCGGTCAAAGAATTTTATTTTTATACTTACAATTTGAAGGCAATGATGCGTACGATTAAGTAATTTTGCTAAAATATACATTCCGTAACATTTTGAGTAATGTTTATTATGGCCCATGTTGAAAATCGCTTCATTTTGTCTGTCTTCTTATTTATCTTGACATATTCCATTATCCACTTCCGGTTACGGGTTTGAGATGCCATAGACATAAGAAATGTACATTCTTAACCATTGGACACAATGCAGCCCATGCTAGATGAGCAAAAACTTGCTGACCGCTCATGTTGAGGCTGTGGAGCTCATTGCATTTGTACTCGTGAAACAAAATTTGAAGGCAGACACAAATGGCCATCAAGAAGTGCATCATCAAGCAGAAACTTCCCTAGTTTGGATTGATACGTGTTTTCCTCATAGATGTGTGGAACAACATCCTACAACACTTTATTTTCCCGCCAATGAGGCAAAGACGCCTGATTTTAATTGCAAGTTGCAGCTTATAAATACATTATTAATTTTGCGAACTTGACATTGTCGATCAATACATTTCGTGGTTTGATTTGTGACCATATAAACCTTGATTACAATGAAATTTGCACATCTATGACTTCATGTATTGATTTCATTACATGTAAAATTTCAATAGAATTGAAGCATCTTAACTGACTTAAATTTATCAAAAACCCACTGTTGCGTTTTTAAATCGGTTAAGTGTACATGCAAGGTTTTCATACTATTTTAACCGTTGGCCAAAGCCATCGCCTGCGAATGCTAAAAGTAGGTCACAATGTCAATATTGAGGTCAAAGTTCAATTCAGTATGGTCTAAATTTTATGGCCGTAGCTTGAGACATGTAAAAGTAGGTAATTAGGTCAATATTGAGGTCAAAGTTCTTTCAGTATGTAAAATTAAGCGCTTGGTCCAACTTTGAAGCGAGAAAAATGTAAACAAGAGGACCCAAAGGGCCCTAGGTCGCTCACCTGTTGTAGCAGTACATGCAAGACCTGTGATTTGACCCCCGATGACCTAATATCGAACTTGACCAAGATTTTGTTGACATGATCATTGTGACCAAGTTTCATAAAGATTAGGTCAAAACTGTGACCTTAAATGACTACACAAGGTTTTTCTATGATTTGACCTTGTGACCTAGTTTTTGACCCCAAATGACCCAATATCGAACTTGACCTAGATTTTGTTAAAATGCTCACTGTGACCAAGTTTCATAAATATTAGGTCAAAATTGTGACCTCTAGTGACTACACAATGATTTTCTATTATTTGATCTAGTTTTTGACCCCTGATGACCCAATATCGAACTTGACCTAGATTTTGTTGTGATGATCATTGTGACCCAGTTTCAACAAGACTGCGTTCAATAAACGCTTATGCCCCCTGTGGAAGCCTTGTCCATAAATAAGTCTAAGTCCGAAATTAGGTCAAGGTGAAGGTCAAAATGGGGTCAGGTGATACAGGCGTGTGGAGAGTGTTTATATACAACATCCATGCAAGTATGGAAGCTTTGTAGCAAGCCATAAGAATGCTAGAAGAAACGGTCAATTTGGGTTAACCGGACGGACAAACGAACGGAAGCTGTTTGATCCCCCATGACCCAGTTAGAAGCTTGTTTGATCCCCCATGACTCAGTTAGAAGCTTGTTTGATCCCCCATGACTCAGTTAGAAGCTTGTTTGATCCCCCATGACCCAGTTAGAAGCTTGTTTGATCCCCCATGACTCAGTTAGAAGCTTGTTTGATCCCCCATGACCCAGTTAGAAGCTTGTTTGATCCCCCATGACCCAGTTAGAAGCTTGTTTGATCCCCCATGACTCAGTTAGAAGCTTGTTTGATCCCCCATGACTCAGTTAGAAGCTTGTTTAATCACCACGACCCAGTTTAAAGCTTGTTTGATCCCCATGACTCAGTTAGAAGCTTGTTGAATCACCATGACCCAGTTAGAAGCTTGTTTGATCCCCCATGACTCAGTTAGAAGCGTGTTGAATCTCCATGACCCAGTTAGAAGCATGTTTGATCCCCCATGACTCAGTTAGAAGATTGTTGAATCCCCATGACCCAGTTAGAAGCTTGTTTGATCCCCATGACTCAGTTAGAAGCTTGTTTAGACCCCCAATGACTCAGATAGAAGCTTTTTTGATCCCCCATGACCCAGTTAGAAGCTTGTTTGATCCCCCATGACCCAGTTAGAAGCTTGTTTGATCCCCCATGACTCAGTTAGAAGCTTGTTTGATCCCCCATGACCTAGTCAGAAGCTTGTTTGATCCCCTATGACTCAGTTAGAAGCTTGTTCGATCCCCCTTGACTCAGTTAGAATCTTGTTAAATCACCATGACCCAGTTTAAAAGAAGCTTGTGGGATCATCATGACCCAGTTAGAAGCTTGTTTGATCCCAATGACCCAGTTAGAAGCTTGTTTGATCCCCCATGACCTAGTTAAAAGCTTGTTGAATCACCATTACCCAGTTTAATAGAAGCTTGTTGGATCACCATGACCCAGTTAGAAGCTTGTTTGATCCCCATGACTCAGTTAGAAGCTTGTTTGACACCCATGACCCAGTTAGAAGCTTGTTTGATCCCCCATGACCCAGTTAGAAGCACGTTTAATCCCCCATGACCCCGTTAGAAGCTTGTTTGATCCCCATGACCCAGTTAGAAGCTTGTTTAATCCTCCATTACTCAGTTAGAAGCTTGTTTGATCCCCCATGACTCAGTTAGAAGCTTGTTTGATCCCCCATGACCTAGTTTAAAAGAAGCTTGTTGGATCACCATGACCCAGTTAGAAATTGTTTGATCCCCAAGACCCAGTTAGAAGCTTGTTTGATCCCAATGACCCAGTTAGAAGCTTGTTTGATCCCATATTGCCCAGTTAGAAGCTTGTTGAATCACCATGACCCAGTTTAAAAGAAGCTTGTTGGATCACCATGACCCTGTTAGAAGCTTGTTTGATCCCCCATGACCCAGTTTAAAAGAAGCTTGTTGGATCACCATGACCCAGTTAGAAGCTTGTTTGATCCCCATGACCCAGTTAGAAGCTTGTTTGATCCCCCATGACTCAGTTTAAAAGAAGCTTGTTGGATCACCATGACCCAGTTAGAAGCTTGTTTGATCCCAAATGACCCAGTTAAAAGCTTGTTGAATCACCATTACCCAGTTAGAATCTTGTTTGATCCCCATAACCCAGTTAGAAGCTTGTTTGATCCCAAATGACCCAGTTAGAAGCTTGTTTTACCCCATGACACAGTTAGAAGCTTGTTTGATCACACATGACCCAGTTAGAAGCTTGTTGAATCACCATTACCCAGTTAGAATCTTGTTTGATCCCCATAACCCAGTTAGAAGCTTGTTTGATCCCAAATGACCCAGTTAAAAGCTTGTTGAATCACCATTACCCAGTTTAATACAGTTTAAACAAGGGTCAGTTGCATTAGGAAAACAACTGAATGCAGCCATCCGCAACATCCTTGGACAGAAACATCAAGATCTACAAAAACCGATAAATTTTCGAAGGGTTTACTAAAATCTCCATCGGGACCCACATCAGAGGTACAGACCAATGAACCCAGGATACCCAGATTGGCGGAGACACGGGCCAGGAAATCCCTGGATGCCAGTAAAACGAGCACAGTGGTAGACATACATGATAAAACTGTGAATAAAACCTTGTGCTATGTAAATAATTCTGTAAACAGTTACTCAACCGACCAAATCAACAATGTAATAAATGACTCTGGAACTACCAATAGATCTTCAGATGATACTAATTCATCTTTATTCTCAAACAAAGGACTAAATTTTATGCATCTAAATATTCATTATCTACATCCCAAGTTAGATGAAATTAAGCACTTTTTAGATGAATATAGTGAATTGGATGTGCTATGTCTAGGTGAAACTTTTCTTAGTGATTATTTTTCAGACAATGAACTATATTTATCCAATTATCAAATGTTTCGGAAAGACCGAAAACCTTAGGTCTGCCAAATATGTTATCCACTATAAATAAAGTCGTTACTTACTTACTTACTTACTTACTTACTTAATAGAAGCTGCTTGTTGGATCACCATGACCCAGTTAGAAGCTTGTTTGATCCCCCATGACTCAGTTAGAAGCTTGTTTGACACCCATGACCCAGTTAGAAGCTTGTTTGATCCCCCATGACCCAGTTAGAAGCACGTTTAATCCCCCATTACTCAGTTAGAAGCTTGTTTGATCCCCCATGACTCAGTTAGAAGCTTGTTTGATCCCCCATGACCTAGTTTAAAAGAAGCTTGTTGGATCACCATGACCCAGTTAGAAGCTTGTTTGATCCCAATGACCCAGTTAGAAGCTTGTTTGATCCCATATTGCCCAGTTAGAAGCTTGTTGAATCACCATGACCCAGTTTAAAAGAAGCTTGTTGGATCACCATGACCCTGTTAGAAGCTTGTTTGATCCCCCATGACTCAGTTAGAAGCTTGTTTGACACCCATGACCCAGTTAGAAGCTTGTTTGATCCCCCATGACCCAGTTAGAAGCACGTTTAATCCCCCATGACCCCGTTAGAAGCTTGTTTGATCCCCATGACCCAGTTGGAAGCTTGTTTAATCCTCCATTACTCAGTTAGAAGCTTGTTTGATCCCCCATGACTCAGTTAGAAGCTTGTTTGATCCCCCATGACCTAGTTTAAAAGAAGCTTGTTGGATCACCATGACCCAGTTAGAAGCTTGTTTGATCCCCATGACCCAGTTAGAAGCTTGTTTGATCCCAATGACCCAGTTAGAAGCTTGTTTGATCCCATATTGCCCAGTTAGAAGCTTGTTGAATCACCATGACCCAGTTTAAAAGAAGCTTGTTGGATCACCATGACCCTGTTAGAAGCTTGTTTGATCCCCCATGACTCAGTTAGAAGCTTGTTTGATCCCCCATGACCCAGTTTAAAAGAAGCTTGTTGGATCACCATGACCCAGTTAGAAGCTTGTTTGATCCCCCATGACTCAGTTTAAAAGAAGCTTGTTGGATCACCATGACCCAGTAAGAAGCTTGTTTGATCACACATGACCCAGTTAGAAGCTTGTTTTACCCCATGACCCAGTTAGAAGCTTGTTGAACCCCATGACTCAGTTTAAAAGAAGCTTGTTGGATCACCATGACCCAGTTAGAAGCTTGTTTGATCCCCCATGACTCAGTTAGAAGCTTGTTTGATCCCCCATGACTCAGTTAGAAGCTTGTTTGATCCCCCATGACCCAGTTTAAAAGAAGCTTGTTGGATCACCATGACCCAGTTAGAAGCTTGTTTGATCCCCATGACCCAGTTAGAAGCTTGTTTGATCCCCAATGACTCAGTTTAAAAGAAGCATGTTGGATCACCATGACCCAGTAAGAAGCTTGTTTGATCACACATGACCCAGTTAGAAGCTTGTTTGACCCCCATGACCCAGTAGGAAGCTTGTTTGATCACACATGACCCAGTTAGAAGCTTGTTGAATCACCATGACCCAGTTTAATAGAAGCTTGTTGGATCACCATGACCCAGTAAGAAGCTTGTTGATCACCATGACCCAGTTAGAAGCTTGTTTGATCCCCATGACTCAGTAAGAGTTTTATTTGATCCCACAAGACCCAGTTAGAACTTTTATTTGATCCCACATGACCCAGTTGGAAGCTTGTTAAGTTTTAATTAACACAATAATAAGGGGCAGGATACTCAAGTGCCTTGCAGCTGCCAGAAAGGAAATATGGGTAATGAAGCCAGATCATTTCATTTTACTATTAATAGTGACATATTTTTTTACGTCAAATGTAACATCATCTTTCATGATGTCATAACTCGTGACGTTGATATTGATTTGTTTAAATTCCTGAAGAAGACTTTTTTTTAAATTCAAAACGTAGAAACTTCTTGAAGTTTGTCTTGTTTGATTATATTTATAGTAACATATTGCAAATCCCGGCGGCAGTCTAACCTTACTTGGACTGGCTTTCGTACATTTAACATGAGTACTTACTTCAACTAAATCATTTGAGCATTTAATATCATTATCTACCACAAGACTTACTGGTTCGAGGTACAGATTGCCTACATACATGACCACAACCATTGCTACAACACAATTCTCCCAGGCTACATTCATCATCAGATGTACACATTTCTACACATGTACCAATCTCTCCTTCTCTGACAGCTGGACATTGTCTATCTGCTGAAAGTACAATATACATACAAATTGTACACTTGGTATAATCTGTAGTTTGAGAGTAAATGCAGACAATGTCTAGATCCATCTGCTGAAAGACAGCAACACCACTCACAAAGACAGAACATGTTGTATACGGTATACCCCTAGTATTACACAAAGCTAGCTGTTTAATGGATGCAGGAAAAGTATGGGAGATAACTAAAAATGTCAGATGCAAACAAGACTGCGTTCAATAAATGCTTATGCCCCCGTGGAAACCTAGTCCATAAATAAAGTATAGAGTTATATTGGATATCTTCCAAGGGGCATAACTGTGTGAATTATCAACAAACCGGAACGTGCCGACGATATGCGAATCTCCACTTGGTAAATATACTTACTTTGAATGGAAAGAAAACCATAAAAGCTGAAAATATTGGGGACAAGAATAAAATATATAGTTATATTTGATATCTTCCAAGGGGCATAACTGAGTGAATTATCAGCAAACCGGAACGTGCCGACGACATGCGCATCTCCACTTGGTAGTGAAGCTATCCATGAAGTTTTGTTAAATTTTGAGCAGTAGTTCTTGAGAAATATTGCGGACAAGAATTTAGTATATAGTTATAGTGCGATCTTCCAAGGGGCATAACTGTGTGAATAATCAGCGAACCCGAACGTACTGACTATATGCGCATCTCCACTTGGTAGTGAAGCTATCCATGAAGTTTTGTTAAAATCTCAACAGTGGTTCTTGAGAAATAGCCCGGACAAGAATTTAGTATGTAGTTATAGTGCGATCTTCCAAGGAGCATAACTGTGTGAATAATCAGCGAACTGGAACGTGCCAACGATATGCGCATCTCGACTTGGTTTTTGAGAAATAGCCCAAACAAGAATTGGACGGACGAACGGACGGACAGGTGAATCACTATATGCCTCCCGATCTATCGATACGGGGGCATAAAAATCATGAGGATATAACGAAAGAAAAGGAATGTTCCTGATTTGCCCAGCTGAGACATGGAACATGTATAAAACTATCATGCATCCAATTTTAGGTTATAATTCTAGGTTGATTAAAGTGCAGACAATACTACAGTAGTAAGACAATGATGAACTGGGTTTCCAAATCCTCATTTTTCTTATATATTTATGATATTTCTATATGTATTTATCTATCGATTTAATACTGTCTACCACCTCTCTGTAGCATTACGTCCAGATAAAGGTTAGTGATATAAGAATAGGATTAAGTAAATGATTATTGAAAGGATAAAATAACAAAGAACCAACAAAAACATTTTAGTATATTTTTTAAAAAATGGAGTTGGGCATATGCTTGCTTGTGTGATTCTAGACCAGAAAGTGTTGCAATGTGCCGATGCAACCTATATATTCCACCATACTGAGGTATCAGGGAAAAGTGAGTATTTATAGGATGTCCAAGTTGACATGACATTGTATTTGGTAGAGACTAAGGGGGTACATGTGTTTTATGTTTCCTGTGCTCGGTTGGTTCAGTTGGGCATTGTGCTTTGTGTGTTTTAATGTTTTCTGTGCTCGGCTGGTTAAGTTGAGTGCTGCCTTCCCTGTCTGATTTAATATAATCTTTTAACATGGTTAGGACTTCTAGATATATGTGTTACAAGTATGATACTATAAGACCATGATAGATCTTGTAGAATCTTACCAGTTTGGAAATCGGACATCTACATTTTGTATTTACTTACCTGGTGGACAGTATTTGTATGTACACAAAACAAGTCCCATATCACATCTACACATATTACAGCCATCAGCATCCATGAATGAAGAACCATGTGTATGTATGACACCATTCACTATACAGTCTGACGAGTCTGTTGTCTCTACAATCAAACAATAACATCATTATCAACAGATCCACACATAGAAACCACTCTACAACCAAACAATACAACATAGTAAACATACAGCACATAGAAAGCATTACTCTACAGTCTGTTGTCTCTACAACTAAACAATAACATCATTATCAACAGATCCACACATAGAAACCACTCTACAACCAAACAATACAACATAGTAAACATACAGCACATAGAAAGCATTACTCTACAGTCTGTTGTCTCTACAATCAAACAATAACATCATTATCAACAGATCCACACATAGAAACCACTCTACAACCAAACAATAACAACATAGTAAACATACATCACATAGAAACCATTCTGCAATCAAACAATATAACAGAGTAAACATAGAGCACATAGAAACCATTCTACAACCTAACAATACAACAGAGTAAACATAGAGCACATAGAACCATTCTACAACATAACAATACAACAGAGTAAACATAGAGCACATAGAACCATTCTACAACCAAACAATACAACAGAGTTAACATAGAGCACATAGAAACCATTCTACAACCTAACAATACAACAGAGTTAACATAGAGCACATAGATCCATTCTACAACCAAACAATACAACAGAGTTAACATAGAGCACATAGAAACCATTCTACAACCTAACAATACAACAGAGTAAACATAGAGCACATAGAAACCATTCTACAACCAAACAATACAACAGAGTTAACATAGAGCACATAGAACTATTCTACAACGTAACAATACAACAGAGTAAACATAGAGCACATAGAACCATTCTACAACCAAACAATACAACAGAGTTAACATAGAGCACATAGAAACCATTCTACAACCAAACAATACAACAGAGTTAACATAGAGCACATAGAAACCATTCTACAACCAAACAATACAACAGAGTTAACATAGAGCACATAGAAACCATTCTCGGGCACCAGCTTGTTCTTCATCTGAATATTGTCTGGGAACAAATAATTCCATAACAAGAGATGTTTGTGAACATTGTGCCCCCATGGCGGCCCAATAATCAGAATTGTAAAGGTCACAGTGACCTTGACCTACTGACTTCAGTCAATAGGGATCATTTACTGTTGATGACTTACCTCCATGTAAAGTTTAAAGATCCAAGAGCAAAGCATTCTTGAGTTATTGAACAGAAACCATTGGGTCTACCGACTGACCAACCAGCAGACAAACAGACAAACCGACAGACATGTGCATAGCAATATAATACCCCCTCATCAAAGATGGGGGGGGCACAATTATGTGTATACTGCTTTCTCATGGAGTCGATCCCCTAAGAGATAAAAACCTAGCATGCACACTTCAAATTGTTTGGTCTGCAACTTAATTTCATTTTCTGACTGAAAAATAACTGAACTACAGTAAAATGAACCATTTCTGCAATAAAAAAGCTTTTATCTTAAAATATTTACCGTGAAGCAAGTACCAGTCAAGAGGCTCCGTCATTCAGAAACTTTCTCATCGACCCGATCCCTCTGATTGGTCAGTCTATGATTAACCCAAAGACTGAATTATTTTATGAAACACAGTGGTAACATAAAGTTTGTTCATCATAGATACTATTCACAGAATTTAATTAATGTGGACAAATATGTTGACAAAAATATGGACAAAAACAAAAACCCATGGTTACAAGCTTAGGTATTACTTCTCACCAAAAAGGATTTTTCAGGGTTGGTTTTAAATCAGTCCACAAAAAATGTTTACATGCGCTTTTATGCACATTTTTTTGCTGTGATGACAGGAAAAAGTCCACTTTCAAACTTGCATATGTTTTGGAAAGGAACCATCGCTACGCGTGTTTATATTCTGCCAAAATAATTAGGGCTCGGGTCGATGAGAAGGATCGGGTCGATGAGAATCAAGTATATACAGTCAGATCTCGATACAACAACACTGTTTGTTCCCGATCAAAATGTCGTTATAACGAATTTGTCATTTTACTGAATTTCACTAGTGACGAGAATTTTGATTTGGAGATTGTTTCATAGAAATCAATTAATGATTAACATATAATTTATTATGTCATAAAATTTACATAATCAGCAGTATGAAAGTATCATAATTACATAAAATAATATTTAAAATGAAATCAAATGTTTTGAGAGAGCTCCAAATAAAGTGCGTCCGAATTTAAAGATATCCGGATACTACTACAATAAACTATAAAATATAACGCTCTAGAGAATAAATTGGTAATTTTTTTAACTAATTTTACCCTATAGTCTTTATGAATTGATGAATTAATAAATCAAGTTGAGAAATCTCGATTAATTAACATCGTTTATTTCGTGAACTGTACGATTTCTAAAATACGAATAAAATAGACATAACACTTAGGCGCCATATTGAAACTATTTTCAGTCACATGATTAGAAAATGGCAGCCCCCAGTCTTCAGTACACATTATGTCAATACATGTTCACACAAATGTATAGATCTATATAGATCTATTATACCAGTAAATACGCACTACAAATAAACGAATAATCACATGTGTGCCAGGCGATAAGTTAACTCGAAATGATCCGAAAGTCAAGTAGTATATTTTGTAAACAAACCCGCTTAAATATGGGTCATGTTTGTTGATGTTTTCGACACGTGCTTGGGAAATATAAATTATGAATAATATTTAAAGATATGGGTTATTTCTTTTATGATATGTCTTTGTATGATCATAAAAATAAGAAAACTGTTCGGGAAAGATAAAATAACCATCTTATTGACGGATACATAATTTGTTACTTTTACGCGTAGGTAGCGACTTTTAACTCACGGCCTGTTGGCTTTGGTGTATTACTACAGTTAGACACGAGGTTATTTGCCGGAGACAAACGGAAATGGCCGAGCTTTCACGATTGCTGTAGTACACAAACTGTGATTCGACTGAGAAAGGTTCCTCTATTATAATGAGAACAATTAAGATGATTTTCACAAGTGTAATTACATAATTAGGCTCCTTACTTTGACAGTGACTTTGTGTAAAGCCGATAAATAGTTCAGGTGTGAAATATAGTCCCTTGACATTGTCAGTATATCGAGTATTAATTACTGTGGAAACAATCGATTCGTTCCCATTTTTTTGCTGTCAGTAAGTGAATATGTCGTTATAATGGATACAATTAACGTTGTATAGAATTCGTCCCCACCAATTGGTGTCGTTATAACGAAATTGTCGGTATATCGGGTGTCGTTGTAACGAGTCCTGACTGTATAGGTAACATATGAAGTGATTGATTTTAAGGTTAAACTAGACTGTTTAGTGTTTCCTTAAATTGAGTAGGTGACCATGTTTTAACCCCAAATGGTCCAGTAATGGACTTTATAGATAAGACATTGCAACCACGGACATGGTTTCATAACGATTTCATCAAATCCACTAACCTGTTCATAAGCTACCAAGAAATGTTCAGAATGCATGACAGACTGATCACCATAATAGTTCACCATGATCACTTCATGTTTTAGTGAGATAATAACAATTGGGAAATACCCAGCATGAAACAGAATATTTAAATTCAAAATATTGATACATACCTTCCACTGGAAGTTCCAGTGAGCAGGCCATTTGAAGTTGATACTTGCCAACTTTGGTCTGATGTATCCATGACTCTCTGACCACACCCAACATCTCTTGTGACATCAGACTATCTTCCATACAAGCCATCAATGACATCATCATGTCACATGACCTTTGACCTATAAACAGATAATGGATGTATACACAGAAAGCTTCTAGAAACAAGTGTTTCTGTTACAATAATACTGTGTTAAATATTGTGTTAAATATGTACTTTAAATCATTCAAAGATGAATGATAGTTTTATGTTTACAGAAAAACCTACAATATTAAGACCAATCTAGAGAACCTTGATACCTGTTTTTGATGTTATTGCTTTGGTCTTATTGTGAGTATCAATAAAACTTCACCAAACGACCTCTAAACAAAGGTCAAAATGAGAGACTCCCAAAGTGTGTTGGTATGGAGAGGTTAGCACCATAGCATAATGTATTGTATAGCGGGTTAATAAAATTCTGCACAATTAAACTTTCGCTTCCATATTTTGCTTCTATACTGGTACAAGTACTATACCTTCAATCTATATCTTAAGAGTGTTTCGTCTACTGTCGTGTTTTTTACACATAGTGGTCGACTGCCTTTGTTTCCGTGTTTATTAAACAATTAATGAATGGTATTTGTTATATCGGTATTTACACACAATTAGACGTTGATTTAAGTTTGACCACTAATTATGATTATTATTAAGTAAATGGCGGTTGTTATTTCCCATGCGCAGACATTTCTACCAGTTTCAGCAACCCGCAAAAATAAAAACCGCAGAATTAAAAGCCCAAATCGCAAAAGATTGTGCCTGCAGAAATAACATGCTATAGGTTAGTTGAACATTACCTGAATAGCTGGAATTGTACAAATCTTGCTGGAATAACACAAGACAGTGTTCTATGCCAGTCACAGTGACGTCTGCCGTGATATTGTGGTCTGCTGTGACTCTGTCATCTGATTTGACAGTATCTTCTGCTTTGATCAAATTCTCCCAACATGATTTAGGTAACTGCTGCCGTATGGCATAGGTTTGTAGTGATGTCATCACAGAAAATCTTTGCATAGAGTTACATCCTTTCATAGCATAATGTATGCATTGCTTCACATCATCCAGATTTCTAGAGAAAGCACACAAAATACATGTCAGTAATACTACTTGATTGATTGATTGATTGATTGATTGATTGATTGATTGATTGATTGATTGATTGATTGATTGATTGATTGATTGATTGATTGATTGATTGATTGATTGATTGATTGATTGATTGATTGATTGATTGATTGATTGATTGATTGATTGATTGATTGATTGATTGATTGATTGATTGATTGATTGATTGATTGATTGATTGATGTATACATATCCCTAATGGATTGTATATGAAAATAAATTGTAAACAGCTTGTTAACCCCCCAGTATATATTCTAACCCCAGAATATACATACCCACAAGTTGGTTCCTTGTTGAGGTATGTAATACACTGCCAGGCTTCATACTCGGAACATGGTGCTATATTCATACATCCATCATCAAATAGTTTCATACTAAAGTCCACAGTACATGAGTAACCAATAGTAGCAAACACATCACTATAGTAAGACTTGATTTCCTTCCACTCATCGTCATGACAACCTATCATTGTCTGACCAATACATTCCGACAATTCGTCAATGGCCGCCAACATTTTGCTGAAAAATAGAAAAAAAAATTTTATATTTATAATATATGTAGACTAAAAAAGAAACATAAGTGCCGTTACATCACAATCAGGAGCTGTAAGCCTAACATTACATGTCCATATTGTTCCTGTCATTACATCACAATCAGGAACTGTAAGTCAAATATTACATGTTGATAGTGTTCCTGTCATTACATCACAATCAGGAACTGTAAGTTCAACATTACATGTTGATAGTGTTCCTGTCATTACATCACAATCAGGAACTGTAAGTCTAACATTACATGTCCATAGTGTTCCTGTCATTACATCACAATCAGGAACTGTAAGTTCAACATTACATGTCCATAGTGTTCCTGTCATTACATCACAATCAGGAACTGTAAGTCTAACATTACATGTCCATAGTGTTCCTGTCATTACATCACAATCAGGAACTGTAAGTTAAACATTACATGTCCATAGTGTTCCTGTCATTACATCACAATCAGGAACTGTAAGTTAAACATTACATGTTGATAGTGTTCCTGTCATTATATCACAATCAGGAACTGTAAGTTAAACATTACATGTATATAGTGTTCCTGTCATTACATCACAATCAGGAACTGTAAGTTAAACATTACATGTATATAGTGTTCCTGTCATTACATCACAATCAGGAACTGTAAGTTAAACATTACATGTCCATAGTGTTCCTGCCATTACATCACAATCAGAAACTGTAAGTCTAACATTACATGTTGATAGTGTTCCTGTCATTACATCACAATCAGGAACTGTAAGTCTAACATTACATGTCCATAGTGTTCCTGTCATTACATCACAATCAGGAACTGTAAGTTAAACATTACATGTATATAGTGTTCCTGTCATTACATCACAATCAGGAACTGTAAGTTAAACATTACATGTCCATAGTGTTCCTGCCATTACATCACAATCAGAAACTGTAAGTCTAACATTACATGTTGATAGTGTTCCTGTCATTACATCACAATCAGGAACTGTAAGTCAAATATTACATGTCCACTGAGACAGCGGTGCCAGATTGGTGGCTTAAATCACCTCTGACTCTGAGAGAAGGGACAGTTGTGTTGTACAAGCAATTTTGGTGCAATACCCTAGTTAGTTCATCGACGGGCAGGGAAAATCTGTATGCACCTGCTAGTAGAGGGGGCACAATGATGGGGAGAATAAAATCATCTTCTTAAAATACATCTGAAGAATAGATTCAAGTACTTACCTGCAACGTAATTGATCAGTAGATGGTGGTAATGACACCTCATACAAACACATCTTTGCTTGGTTGGTATTACACATGTATTCAGTGCTGGAAATATTCTCATGTCTTGTTGAAGTATTCAACTCTGTGAAAAAAATACATAAGTTTAGAACATTTAAGTCATGTAATCAATCAATATGGACAAGACACAAAAAACAAGATCAGTTTGTAAAACATGTACACTCCCATGACAGCCCAATAGTCACCTTGACCTATTGACCTTAAAATCAATAGGGATCAACTGCTAATAGTGACCACCAACCCTATGAAGTTTGAAGATCCTAGGCCCAAGAGTTCTTGAGTTGTTGTTTAGAAACCATTTGGTTAAAGGTCAAAGGGACCGTGACCTTTGACCTCAAAATCAAAAGGGGCCATCTCCTGTTGATGACTAACCTCCATGTTAAGATTGAGGATCCTCATGTAATATAGGGTCAAGCATTCTTTAGTTATTGAATGGATATAAAAAAAATTATGTTAAAGGTCACAGTGACATTGAATTTTGACCTCAAAATCAATAGGTGATCCTAGGGTCAAGTGTTCCTCAGTTATTGAATGGAAGCCATTTGGTTGACTGACTGACGGACACACAGACCTACATAAGAAAAGCAATATACCACCTCATCAAACATTGCGGGGCATAATCATGCAGCTACTTAACCTCAACTCTCTACTCCCTCAACTAATCTAAAGTAATGAGCAAGAATTTTACTTATCACATACATACAACTGATGTACAGCTTTTTGAGGCAAATATGAAGAATGATCTCCCTTGATAAGGTACCTTATAAGTCAGTATCTGTAATTGAACTGTCTTCCCTTCATACTTGCGATCATCATCAGATAATAATAAGTGATGAACATGGGATATATTGGGGTGAATTGAAAAATATAGGTGAATTTAATACAAGAATAGCAGATTAAGACTCAACAAGTCATTAAGAATTGCAAGCAATACAGAAGTCCCCTACCGGTGTGAAGCCATTTTCAATGTTTCTGTTGCCATAGCAACCACAATTTTTGTCAAAATCAAATATTTTTAGACGTGCACAATCCCCTTATTGCCCCCTATCCACATATCAAGTTTCATAAACCTAGCTTGGAAACTATTTGAGTTATGGCAGGATCCAGACTTCGGCATATTTTCACTCTTTCTGTTGCCATAGCAACCACAATTGTTGTCAGAATCAAAATATAGACGTTTAAACGAGCACAATCCCCTGATTGCCCCCTATCCACATACCAAGAGACATAAACCTAGCTTGAAAACTGTTTCAGTTATGTCAGGATCCAGATTTTTTACGGACAGACGGAAAACAAACCTATAGTCCCCTACAGTCAAAAACCAGTAGGGGACTAATTATATTGGCTACTTATCCAGGTGAGCACTAACAGAGATTGAACTATACCTGCATGCATACTGTCACATTGTCCATCACCAAACACATCGAGACATCTTGTACCAAGTATAGATTTAATGTAATCCATACTATGATGTATACTGGTAGTGTGACTGGCATCACAATAGTGTATAGCACATTTCACACCTTCTTGTATATTTTCCACTTTTCTGAAATAAATATCAGAGGTAGTATTCTCAAGGAAAAATTTAGAAATGTCCTTAATTGTTTCAGCTAAATAGTAAAGTCAAGATTATCATTGTTTTATATAGTTTAGAAACATTGTGTAAAAAAGCTACAGTAATCACAAAGAAAAGATGGAATATTCTTTGTTTCTTGGAAATTAAGTGCAGCTCAATTTTTTAACTTAAGTGAAAATATTAAAGTTTTCCCTTAAGATGCTTTGTGAATACCAACCCAGTATTGTAATATATCAGTTATAGTTACAATATTAAAAGTACAAACCTACTTTGACGCCTTATAATGAGATGAAGGGAATGATGTAAAAACTATACGTGATAATTCGTAACACGCAAATTTATATTGATGGCATAATTTGACCAAAAAATACTTACTCTTTGTTCATATTAAAAAAGATGCGAATATTCAAATGTGAAAATACGAAAAAATGTGACCCTTGATTAAAAAAATTAATCATCTTTAACTACTTGCAAAAATTCAAATTCACAAAGTTGTGCTATTTTCACACCTCCAGCCAGATACTGTGGTTAACATAATGGTTGTGTATATAGAGGATATTGAATGAGTGTTGGTTCATAATTGAATTTATGAAACAAGTTGAATAAAATGATACAATGGAATGACCATGCAAAACAACATTTGTGTTCAATAAACCACTTACCTACAAAACACTTTGTCATGTTTTCCACTCATACTAACAAAGTAACCAAGGCTACCAACAAGCTCCTCAGCTCTCTCCACATTACATATCTTCTGTTGACACGTAGACCGCGCTAAGTTAGCTAGGCACGTTACTTCATGGCTTTCACGTAACCACGACAATAGTGGTTGCAAGGTGGTTTTAGATGGACATGATGCAGTAACATTTTCCTGTAGTCTGGTTAGTTCTTCTGCCATCCTGCAATATATCATACCATATGTTCATTATATAGAGGATCTTGCATGAATGCTTGTTACATACGAGTTTTATTAAACGAGAGGACAAAATAGTATGGCATGAGGCTTTGCCGAGTGTCATATTGTTTTTGTCGACGAGTTTAATAAAACTCGTATGTAATGAGCACGAATGTAAGATTCTATTTATCACATAACCATAGAAAACGCTCATTATAGTTCAAAAAGGTGATGTACGCAGCATAAGTTTCAGCCAAAATTCAGCGGTACAATATGCGCGACGTCATGTCGACGTTAATATTATTCTGACGTCATTGACGGATCAATGCATGGATTGGCTGACGTCACGTCAAGCTCATTTAAAAATGTATTGCACAGTCTGGGAGTGCCTAACGATATTTACGGCACGGCTTTACGGCAATCCTGAACCACAGGTTATGTGATAAATATTTACAATGTTTACAGTCAATATACTGTGTAAGTGGTTAAGTCAGCGACACGGAACAGTTGGCAAATTTTCAAAAATTGCTAACATTGTCTCTTCTATGTAGATTAGAAACTACAAGGGTTTACTAGAAGGGTTTTTTGACACAAAAAAGGGTTGAAAAACTTAGGCAATAATTATCCAAACTAAAATTCCTAATAATTTGCATAATAAGGCTTGGTACCACCAATTCATGTTAAGTTTCATAGAAATCTGACCAGTGGTAAAGGAGAACACTTGCGGACAATCTTTGAGACATCCATCCATACAGACACCCAGCACAAAATCAATATGTCTTGATTGGCCACTTTATATGATGGAGACATAGAATTACCAAAATTACTACTATAGCTGTATACTTACAGGCAAGTATCATGAGGGTGTATAAATGCAGAGGTTAGAGTAACAATAAGATGATGTACAATATCTCCAGTGTATGTAGATAAACTACATGCTGATGTATTCATCATGCCCATCCCATCATCAACATCCCTCATGCCCATTCCATCATCAACATCTCTAATGCCCATTACGTCATTATCTGAAATCAAATAAACATTTGATAAATTCTGATACAATACAACCTCTGTAAAGCAACACACTTTGGGAGCTATTATTGGCTAAAAGTAAATATTGGTTATGGGCAATTTTAAGGTTTTAAGGGTGTTGTTATAGAGGTTGTTGCTCTACAGAGGTTAAATTTATAGTAAATATTGGCTAATGGCAATTTTAAGGGTGTTGTCAATCAGTTGTAAAGCATGTTTTCATTGGATGACCTCAATGTTAGCTTACAGCCATCTATTGGTCAATCAGTTGTAAAGCATGTTTTCATTGGATGACCTCAATGTTAATTTACAGCCATTTATTGGTCAATCAGTTGTAAACCAGGTTTTCATTGGATGACCTCAATGTTAATTTACAGCCATCTATTGGTCAATCAGTTGTAAAGCAGGTTTTCATTGGATGACCTCAATGTTAATTTACAGCCATCTATTGGTTAATCAGTTGTAAAGCATGTTTTCATTGGATGACCTCAATGTTAATTTACAGCCATCTATTGGTCAATCAGTTGTAAAGCAGGTTTTCATTGAATGACCTCAATGTTAATTTACAGCCATCTATTGGTCAATCAGTTGTAAAGCAGGTTTTCATTGGATGACCTCAATGTTAGTTTATAGCCATCTATTGGTCAATCAGTTGTAAAGCATGTTTTCATTGGATGACCTCAATGTTAGCTTAAAGCCATCTATTGGTCAATCAGTTGTAAAGCAGGTTTTCATTGGATGACCTCAATGTTAGCTTAAAGCCATCTATTGGTCAATCAGTTGTAAAGCAGGTTTCATTGGATGACCTCAATGTTAGTTTATAGCCATCTATTGGTCAATCAGTTGTAAAGCATGTTTTCATTGGATGACCTCAATGTTAGCTTAAAGCCATCTATTGGTCAATCAGTTGTAAAGCAGGTTTTCATTGGATGACCTCAATGTTAGTTTACAGCCATCTATTGGTCAATCAGTTGTAAAGCAGGTTTTCATTGAATGACCTCAATGTTAATTTACAGCCATCTATTGGTCAATCAGTTGTAAAGCATGTATTCATTGGATGACCTCAATGTTTATTTACAACTGTATTCAAATGAAATGTGAATAATGCTTACCATTTAAACAAACATGTGTACTGAATGCCATCATTTTTGAATGTATTTGCTTGAAGTACATCATATCAAACTGATCACTATCATGTATAGAGGTTACTATACACTCGCTGGTCAAGTCAACTATGTTACAGATAGTTGAAAGAAGTGTTCCAGGTTCCAATGCTGGTGTAAATGTTGCCAGATTCTCAAAACATTCAAATGGAGATGTTATGTTGATACTGAAAGAAAAATAAAATACATTTGTCATTTAATCTTAAATAGGTAAAAAAGTAAAAGATTCTATAATAGTTATATTTACTTATATATAACTGTAAACCATGAAATTATTTTGCACGATTTACTTTCGTGGAGTTTGCAAGTGGTAGAATTTCGCAAAATTAAGTCGCCATGATAGTGCTAAAAACATTTATATGGACATTGTGGGAAACTCAAAAACATGAAAGTTTTTAGTCACGAATATGCTGACGATCAACGAAACACGAAAGTTAGTATTCGCGAAAGTAAATTGGTTTATAGTATAGTGTTAGTATAGAGCTATTTGAGAACATTTTCTTCACAATTTCTATGCTTATATTGTTGGGAGGTAAGCTATTATGGTATGCATTTTTAACATTCCTAAAAAACAGAGGTTTCATCGTTTTCAAGCGATGTTAAAAACCTACATTCTGGTAAAATATGTTGTCAATATGATCTCCCTTATCATTCTGGTTTCAATGATACTTTCAGTTCATGAAATATGTCTACTAAGACCACCAATTCTATTTCCAACAATTTTTAATGATATTTATAACCTGTTACAAATGTACGAGAGACTTCACTGTTCCAATGGTAGAACTTTTAAGACAGGTTAGAATGTATATTCAAAATATTATCAGTATTCTAACATGACCGAACATTTTGCCTTTATAGACAAGAACAAGAATAGCGTTGTATAAAGTTTGATATACCAATGAAAGTGACGTCACACCGTGCAGGTATTCCATTAATGATGTCATGCAGGTAAACAAGTAAAGTAAACCCTCATAAAGTAATGCTGGCACATTTAAATCATGTTAGAATAAAAATAAAATATTATACCTTTTGTTTTAAAATAATTTGTCATTCTGACTCCTTGTATTAATCACTCGATCATGCTTTCAGCCTTGGTGGTTAATTCATATGTGTCAGAACTCCCAACCATTGTATAACAGCAGGTATACTATAATGTTTTTCGTATTTTATGTCTTCAATATACACAGATATGAATTGGACAGAAACTTGATATGTGTCCATAGGAGACAGATGCACTCACTTTCCATTTGACCATATGTCAAGGGTCATAACATGCTGACTAATATTTGAGGCTTGACAACTATAGGACAAATACTTATTATAGAGTTATGTGAAACAAAAGCAATATTTCATCATTTCAAGGGCCGCCACAACTCTGTAAATACAGGTCAAATTATTTGGTGGGGGCATTAAATTGAATATAATTGAATCAAATACATGATTACCCCTGTCGAAAATAAGCTGTTTCATCCGTTTTGTTGCACAAATAAGCTACACTTCTGGTTGCTATAGAAATTGGTACCATTTGAACAACTGAGCAACCTTGTGTATGCTGATTAACACAATCCAACATTTGTGTGAAATCAGCATCCCTGAAGTATAGATTAACTATAAATATACAACTAGAACTGCCACAGGGTGGCCAATGCCCATCATACCGCATTGTCATAGACATATGGCAAACATCATCCATAAGAAAGACTGTCTCCAGGTCCTCAATTGTACATAAAATATTATAATAATGACCTTTTAAGACTCTTGCATAATTTAAATCTGCATCTCAAGGTGCTTCTTATTAGCCTATTTTCATGAAAATCAGAAGTCGGGTCATGTTGACCAAAGTGAAGTTTAAAAAGTTTGTTTTTCCATAAGTAAAGAGTAGTTTTCAGACAGTTTTTTCTTGTTTTCTCAAAACATTGATTTTGTACTTACGACCTTCTAATTCTAAGCCAGCAATTAGTGACACTTGATTTTAAAATACCACAATAAATGACTTAGTGATGGACTGAACATGCTAAATTAAGACCATGTTTTACCTTTGAACTAAAAGTGTGACCTTGACCTTTCAAATATTGACAAAACGCTTTTGCACGACACGTACACTGTCTGGTAGTCATGAACATTTGCACCATGTTTTTTTAAAATCCCAAAATCAATGACTTAGTTATGGTTTGGACAAGCTTAATTATGGCCATTTTTTACCTTTGAACTTCTTTTGTGACCTTTACCATGCTAAAGTTGAGCTGAGTTAGGGACCTGTAAGTTCCCTAAAGTACCGTGCAAAGCTGTCACACTGGAAAATTAATATATTGACAAGGCTTCCATAGGAAACTTTAACATAAGTTACTAAATCTATCAAAGGCCAGAACTTTTCAAGCAAGAGTTAAAATACTTACCTGCAAGCTTGATCTTCTACAAAACACTTCATAGCTAAATCAACCTCACACATAGGGATACTGTGTTCAATTTCATCAGTAGAATTAGTGTTATTGTCCGAGTTGATTAGTACACCACAGAAATATCCCTCATTAACAGCATCCAGTATACTTTCCATCCATGCAGTTGTTGTTGATATATTACTTTTGTTGTTATTGTTCCTGTTGTTGTTATTTGCATAACTGTTGCCATCTCTGTTGTTGTTGTTATTGTTGTTGTTGTTATTATTGTTGTTGTTGTTATTATTGTTGTTATTGTTGTTGTTATTATTATTATTGTTCTCATCTCTGTTACCCCTGTTAGCATTGTTGTTGTTGTTGTTGTCCCCGCTGTTGTTGCTATTGTTGTTGTTGTTAGGCAGTAAACATGTATCAGACATACTGATATGACAAAGTTGTTGTAGAGGTGTGATATTTCTGATAGTACACAGTTTGTTGATATGTTGGTATATGGTGATCATAGACTGTACATGCCCAGCAGGACAACATGTATCCTTTATCATCAACATATTCTCTACTGTAGTATCAAACAATCTGCAAGGTAAAACAATCAGTTGATCATGAACAGTCCGAGTAGTAGAGTGTACCACAAAAAACCCTCCTAGAGAGGTATTTAAGGTGATTCAGTAGTTTTAGATCAAGCATGTGTTAATAGAAGGCAAAGGAAGCATCTATACAGAGTAAATAGACAATACTTATAAAGCATAAAATATTGTTTACAGTGACAGCCTGTTTGAGATTATAGGTTGTGTATACCTGTATGCTAGCATATTGTACAGGTCAGCAATCCTTGGCTATAACAAGAGATATTTTTAAAACATGTATGCCCCCATGGCAGCCTAATAGTCAGAAATGGTGAAGGTCCAAGTGACCTTGACCTTCAACCTACTGACCTTGAAATCAATAGGGGTCATATGCTGTTGCTGACAAACCTCCATGTAAAGTTTAAAGATCCTAGGTCAAAGCGTTCTTGAGTTATTGAACGGAAACCATTTAAATAGTCAGATATGGTAAAGGTCACAAATGGTGTCATACTGAGACCTCACCTGAATCACAGATAGCTATAGTTAAATAGCTAGTTTTTAAAATTGTCAACACTCCAAAACATCATAAAACTGAAATAAATGTGAAAATACAAATGTACAAAAACACAACATACCTGCACATTTCGTCCAGTGTTTCAGTAGTATGATATGGACTAGCCATCAAACTTGTCAGGGAATTCAAACTTGTAATGCCACACGCATCGGATAATGACTTCGGGCTGCAATCTTTAGTTTCTAAGTATTTTAACAACCTTTGACCTTCTGTGTGGATATTTCTTAAATGGTTACCATAGCAACCAGCAGTAGATCTAATCATTGTGGTAGCCTTAGTGTGAATCAATCTATCACTGAAATCAAAACAATAAAAATATGTGTACCAAGTTTCATAAACCTAGCTTAGAAACTGTTTGAGTTAGGTCAGGATCCAGATTTTTGATGGACGGACGTTCTCACTTACTTGACGTTGTGGGGTTTTCTTTTGTTCATCCTTTTGTTTGTAAAACCCCATAAGAGACATTTTGCACCCGGTAACTTAAGACAAGGAACGAATAGAATCTATATATAGCCTATTGTTCCACACCCCACAGCTACAAGTGGGTGCATACAGATGGACAAACAGACAGATGGAGGGCAAACCTATAGTCCCGTCCGGTTGAAAAACAGTAGGGGTCTAATGACATACTGCAATGATTTTGAAATTAGCATATTACTTTATCACAAACAAACAATATCAATTTAAGATTACCGTGATTATGTACACTCGATAAGTCTATGAACGACATTCTAAAACAATCGACCTCTACAGAGCGACACCTCCGCAGAGCGGCAGTTTTTTCTGTCTTCGCCGGATGTCGCTCTACGGAGGTTAAACTGTATTCGTGAGGTCAAAATTTTACCACTCTTTAGTATTTTGAAACCATTCGCAAAAATTGAAGAAACCTTGGCATATATTCTCGTTACAACCAATAATTTATGTAAGATTAAAATTACGATTTTAAATTAGAAAATTCTGAAAATGACAGATAGCGTAATATCAATGTAATTATAGAACAAGATTGATGTAATACTGGGTGTCACTGAAAAGTTACCACTTATATATACCTCTGTATTTTGTATACAATATGACCTATCGGTTTTGTAGTGTGTGCATTTAAATATTGTTCAATAGGATAGCTGTGACAACACAGTAAGGTCAAAACATAGTTGTGTTCCGCTTTTAACACAGTGTAACAGGGATTTTAAAATACAATAGGAGTCAATAGGGTGGTAACTTTTCATTGATGCCGAGTAAACTTACTTTTCTGTATAGTTTAAGACAAACATGAGTAGATCCAGGGTACTATCAATTGCTGATTGAACTGTACACTCATTGCTGCTGATGATGTCATCATCTATAAATATAGTGTGATATTCTCTGATATTACACCTCATTAATATTCATAAGCAATTCAACTTACTATTGCCTGTCACTTTTAACAAGTCATCCATGAATATTCCTGCTTATCCGTTGTCCAATCAAAGTTGTTATTTTTACAAATCAAAACATTCTTACGGTACAATAACGAAAACACATGGGGATTAATTAGCTACAGGTCAAAAGTGCTCGAATATACTTCAATCATATCAGATTATATTTGACAAATCAACAGTTTACCTCAAAAGATATTTGGTTTCTTAACAATAATCATCTCAATATATCAATCATATGATATTAATAATTTCCATACAAAAATGTGAAAATTTGAAATGTGTCCATGAAACATGGATAACTCCACTTGCTATTTTAACATGTCAAGGGCAATAACTCCGCTCATACTGGATGAATTTAAATGAAATACATTGGTGTACATCTATACATGCTGACTAGCACTCATATATTGTTTGATGGCTGTAGCTCAAATACTTTTCACTATGTGTGAATTAAACAAGTCAAATTTATCATTTTAAGGAAACCCTGCAAAAACTCATACTGGATGAATCTAAAAGAAATACATTGGTGTACATCTATGCGTGCTGACTAGTACTCATACTTTTCGCTATGTGTGAAACAAGCCATATTTATCATTTCAAGGACTGTTACCCTGTGGAAACTGAGTGAATCCAAATCAAAATAACAAGGTGCAAAACAACACATGCTGACTGATATTTCTGTGATGACTCAAGCTTAGACTGAGACCCAACATTTTGGAATTAACAGAAAGATGAAAGGTAGACAGATTATGAAGTTATTAGCGAAATATTTCGCATTAAGTCAACGGGTCACATGGTTTGGTCAGAGTTTGAATTCACTAATGGATCTGAAAATTTGTGTTACAGTTTCGAAGTTACAGAAAGATACTGAAAAATGGCCGCCAATAGAATAACAAAAGTTTCCTAAAATGCGTTATTCTGTAGCTCATAAATTTTCTTTTATATTTTAATGATGTTTAAAAATATTCCAAAAACTCTAGTAGGCCTATCTAGAACACATTTTAAAATAAGGGAGATAAATGCTCAGTTGCTTAGTATAGCACTTTGATCGACCGCCATCTTGGAATAGGAACGCTTGGAAGAGAAAACACTGGACGTGACAGCCTGCCTATAAGCAGTTATTGATCAACTGATTAAGCCATGAAAGTACTTGTTTTAAACAAGGAAAATCGTATTTTTATAGACAAAATCAACATAGTTATACAGTACAGTGAAAGCAGGTTCGTAATCGTACTGTATCGTCCTTCGTTACTTCGTACCCAAAAATGTCACAAATTTTCTACTGACTGTACATTTATGAATCATACATGTATGATCAGCAATCATTCTGTACTGGATGATCATGTTACCTTTTCTGGCGTTTTTGAACCTCAACAACTTACAATCGTACAGTACATGTGGAGTCGGACCAGAAAGTATTTGACATTTTATAATAAATTGAATTGGGATTTTAATAACTTCTAGGTTAAATCAACTTGCCTAGTGTAAATGATATAGCTAAGCTGTTCTTTAATAGTTAAGATATAATTCGCTAAAATAGGCTGTGCCTTAGTTCATATTACCTTTGGGAGAATATTTATTACACTGATTTCCATGGCAACAGTAACATTCTTTACTTGTTCCCTTGCAGTCTTCCTCACATGCTAACTTAGAATAACAACCCTTGTAAAAATGGGAATCCACAACCTTGGCTTGACAAACCTATAAAATAAAGTGTAATTTTATTATACAGTACAACCTCTCAAGAGTGGCCCTCCAAAGTACAACAACCTCTCTTAAGCAACATGATCATTCTGTTCCAGAAGTATCCATTTACTATTATTTATACCTCTCCAGAGCAGCAACCTCTGTAAAACAACCAAGCTTTGTGTTTCCCAAAGGGTATTGCTCTTGAGAGGTACAGTAGTACCACCTGTAGATAAAGGGCAGCCATGTTGGCTTATCAGACACGGGTATGTTTTCTGAGCACATTTAATCCCAACTCCGGACTTTCAATTTCAGGCATGTGGCTTGTAAGTAACCAAAATTATTTAAATAAAAGGCGGCTCACAAACCAATCACATGAGAAAGACCTAATCAGGATTTAAACCTTCGACTTCCAGATCCCTATAGACTCAAGCGTAACCAGTGAACCAAACTACAACAAGAGGGCCCATGGCCATTGTGACCAAGTTTCATTAAGATTATGTAAAAAAGGTGACCTCTAGAGTGTTAACAAGGTTTTTCTTTGATGTGACCAAGTGACGTAGTTGTTGACCCAAGATGACCCAATGAAGAACATGACCAAGATTTCAAAGAGACAACCATTGTGACAAAGTTTAAAAAAGATTAAAGGAAAATTATGACCTCTAGAGAGTTAACAGTCCAATTGTTGATGGTGGAAGGCACACAGCTCTCGACAGACAAAAAGGTGATCACATTAGCTCACCTTGAGCACTTTGATGGACCCTAGATGGACCTTAGAAGCATCATTCAGAATATACTGATGTGACATAAGATTGGTGGACTCAGGAAGCACCATTAAGAATATAATGACTATACATATTTCTATAACTAGCTTCATCACTTACATCAAAAGGTGCACAATGTGTTGATGGTTGTGTATTACATTCATCGTTACTATGGAGATTACTACAGCTGTGACAGATTCCTTCACTTACTGTAAATAGATGAAATAAAAGTTAATGTATTACACTCTTATTGTTATCTGTAGGACCCGACAATATCAGTGATTTTTTCCTTCTTTGTTTGCTACCGGTAAACAGTACCTTCCCAATTTAAACTGCTTGCAATATACCCAGTTGGCAGATACTGTAAACCAATTAACTTTCGCAAATACTAACTTTCGCATTTTGCTGATCATGGGCAATTCGCGAGTACTAATTTTCGAGTTTTTAAGTTTCCTGCATTGTCTATATTAATGTTTTTAGAACTTTCGCAGCTACTTAATTTCGCGAACATCACAAAACCAAATCACGCGACATAATTTCTAGGTTTGCAGAAGTCAATGGTAAGAACTAATTAATTTCTTAATTAAAATATGAATAATACCTTGACAACTGTCCCCAATTACACCATTCAGAAGATTCATTGCTGTTTGAAATATATATTTCTCTTCATTTCTAGATGATTCCCAATGAATACTATTCTCAATACAGAACTTGGCATCCCATACATCGTGACAATGTCTCTGTTTGTGAGCTGTGTAAGTCTGTTTGTAATCCATGCGTCTCATCAAATTCATGACTTCAGCATCAGATAGGTTCAATATTATCTTAACTTCACTGATAACTTCTTGGTAAGACATCACATGCTTTGTTCCAAACAGTATGTTGGTTACATTCTTTATGTGCTTCTCAATAAGCTCATCATAATTATATGATTTCATTGAAAGTGTCCCTGGCAAATTTAAACCTATAGTTGGTGGCGTATTTGAACTGTACCCAACTCCGGGTATATTTAAACCGTATCCATAACCTTGGAGAGACTGATCTTGCTGAATGTCTGATAAAAATTGCAAGAAAGCTGGTAGATTAATCCCTTGCAGTTGATTATCCATTAACAAATATGAGAACAGTTCAGGTAACTGAACATTAGAGGTCTCTGATTGGTCAATTTCAAACACTCTTTCTTCTGATTGGTCATCACCATGGTAACTGCTTAATATGTACCTCTTGAATGCATTGCTTAGTAAAAGTTTAAGCATTTGAGCAGTGGTGTACTGATCAAGGTTGATCAATTCATCCAATCGTTGATGGAACGTATGTGCACATTGATGAAGGTACTCTGAATTATCGTGACAGAATGAGTCAGCTACAGCGGTGATAACGTTGAAGTTGTGGATCAATCGTTGCCTATCGGCAGTGTAACAATTATCTGTGTTATTCAGTATACAATTATGTGTCTGCACAAGGGACCTGCAATACAATAAATATTGTAATAAGGCTAAAAATAAATTAAACACCCATCGCTGGTAAGAAGTGCACATTAGACATACCGGTACTCAACTGAGTGACTGCTTGAGACAGGAGAAATAGAATTCATATTAACAATTACAGAATGTCAGGTATTATTCACAAAGTGTTTATTTCGCTATTATTTGCAAACTAAGCTTTTTGCTAATTCATCAATGTTAATATACTTTCATCAATAAGACCTATCCTCGAAACTTCAACTGCAAATGAATAAATCTAGAATATAAGTTTAATTTGTTACAAAAGAATGAAATTCATTTAAGCTCATGTGAATATAAAGTGATTTACAGTATATGTATATGATTTTTGTCTTACTTGCAAATATTACTGTTCCAGTCATGAGTATGGGAACTTCTTGTTAGATCATCTTCTAGAGAACTCAAACATTGCCAGGCTTTGTCCAGGGAACAAACTTCCTCAGCCGGGCACCAAACATCCGGACAAGTATTACCAATACCGTGTGCCAAGTCACTCACATACTGTGACATATCATGAAGCATGCTTGGCTCGCAGCTGGCAGTGTTGTCACGGATACAGATCATGCCTCGTTTCACCAGGCTTTAAAAATATACAGTATGGTATTAGTAAGTGACAAAGAAGTATTGGAGATTATAACAAATTTTAAAAAATCACTGAATATTTCCCCCAGAATAATTCAAAAGTGATTCACATCAGTTATAATAGTAATAAATCACACATTTCTAACTCCAGTCAAACCAGTCTATAAAGACCCCTTATACGGGAACAGAAAAGTGGTCTTTGTTCTAGGTTTCCAGGTAGTTTATAAATAAACAAGTGTTTAAAGGCCCCCTATAAGGGGACAGGAAGTGGTCTTTGTTTGCAGGTTTCCGGGTGGTTTATAAATAAACAAATAATTATACATGCCTGCAGTAATCAGTCTGCTGTAAGAATGGATTATGCATCGCTTTCTGTATATACGACCCACACTCGGTCGCCATGGTGACGTTGCAAACAGCATCACTCGAATTCTTCATCGTCATAGCAACACATTCAACATCAGAACCTTCCAGGAGCTTGTTTGGTTCACAGATGATGAAATCCATGTTAGACAGAAGCATGATTGTGTTATTTATAGACATCCGTCCAGTAACATCACAGTATTCATAATGATCATGTAAACAATCTTTTGCTGATTCAATGGATCTAAAATAGAATATAATTGGTGAAAAAAATCATGTTCGTCAACGTAACTGGTTCTTAGAATACAGTAAGTGCAATTCTTATTTTGACATTTTTTTAGGACTCCTCTCTCCGTCTCCACTAAAGAAAAGGAAGAAATCTTCCTCCCTTTCATCCCTGTCCCTCTTATACATTCAGTGCTAGCTATTAAGGTGCATAGTAAACAAGAGGGCAATGATGGCCATGGAACTATATCGCTCAACTGAGAAACGTTTCTATTGCTACATACCAAATGCAGCAAATGGGCCAAACATGGCCTAGATTTTATAGAGACAAACATTCTGATAAAGATTCATGAACATTAGGCCATAATGGTTGCCTCTCTAATGCGTCCACATAATTTTTCTAAGATTTGACCTAGTGACCTTAAGTTTCGAACTTGACCTAGATTTCATAAAGACAAACATTCTGACTAAGTTTCATGAAGATTGGGCCACACATGTGGCCTCTAGTGTGTTCACATAGAGTTGTGAACATACGACGGACGGATGATGAGCCATCACAAAAGCTCACCTTGTCACTTTGTGACAGGTGAGCTAAAGAAATATTATCTAGATAATGCCTTCAACATTGTTCAGTCTGTCAATTACTATTTCTGCTTCAAGCACACATTCATTGAGTCATGTAAGAACTGACAGAACTACATAATTAGTATAATGTGTGAGAAAAACAAATTCTCATATCCCAACCTGCCCTAAACATTTTCCTTGATCCTAATTTTTATATGGCATGTGAAAAACCCACATTTTTATTTTACTTTGGAAAAGGATACAAATTGTTCTTTCTCCATTTAATTATTTTAAAACATGTGCAAATCTATAATTATGCCCCCAAATTATTTGTTGGGGGCATAAAAACATTTTTGACATACCTACCCTATTATTTGCATCACACTGAAATGAGATAACTATATGTAATGTATATGACATTCTATTTTACATACATTGACATCATTGACATCATTGACAAACCTGCATGCAGATTGTTTATCATCAAGGTTGGTGATATTGGCAACACATTGAATGACCTCTCCACATTTCTTATATCTATCTTGTTGTTCCGTGAACGTAACACAAGCATTCGAACCAATCAGCTTCATTCGTTCTGACAACATCTCAAAGTGGGTGACGATTTCGCTGGGACAAGATGAGTCCAAGTTATGCTTGATCGTGTCCAAATAATTCCTGATAATAGAAATACACTGTAAATGTATAAATGGAACTTATAATAATAATTAAAGGATATTCTCTTTCAAACTATTCTTGTAACCAGAGGCCAGTCAAGCATGTAGTGTTTATATTGTCTTTGATTGTTTATATACAAGGTATACTTTAACTGTGTTAATCCAAACACAGACTTCTCTTCTGAAAAGGGAAGGCATGTTTTCATGCTGGGTATCTATTACAACTGTAAAAATCAAAGTGTTTATTTAGTATTCCTCTAATCAGATTAGTCCAGAGTTTAAAGTACGTACAACAATATGCATAAACTAGAAATTTACTTATAGAGTTATCATCTGCATACTGTACAAGATTATCACATGGAAACATCAATATTATAGCTGACTTACTGGCATAGCAACTGTCTATCCACGATAGACAGGAGGTTAAAGTTGAGCAGGTTTAGAGTATGCATAATCAATGAGGTCACACTATAACTGACATCACAAGATGGTGGAACTGAAATATAGATATACAAAGTGAAACAGCTGAAAGCTGCACTTCATAGTGTGGTCAAACATCAACAGTACAACCTCTGTATTATAAGTGACACACTTTGGGAGCTGCAATAATTCACTGTTGTTTAGAAGAGAGGTTGTTACTCTGGAGAGGTTTCACTGTATATATTTATAAAAACTCAGTTGTATAACATTATAACTATAGCATATCATTACAATGGCCGTTACATCACAAAATAGCTAGAATTACATCAATAACAGTAAATACCAAAAGCATGAAATAAAACAATCTTAAAAATTCGAACAGGATACTTTCAAGGCAGCACTACAACTACCATAATATTCAGCTAGAATAACATTACAACTGTCAAAATAGCCCTACTAGCATGACATTACAACTGTCATACATTGCAACAAGCATAATAGAAAACCTGCATGCTTACTTGCTGTTGTTAATGTTGCTGTTGTTGCAGGTCTTGTTGTTGCTGCTGAAGTTGGAGGTAAATGTGTTGTTGTTACTGGTCTAAATGTTGTTGTCCATGTTGGTGCCATAGTAGTGGTTGTCGTCATGTTGAATTCAAGATTACATTTGTCACCATGGCAACAGTTAGTACACATCAATGTATAGGGATCGCAGCCATGATGTTGGTGACACCATTGTAGGTCTGCACAACCTTTCGTCCAAGATGTTGTTCCAGTCATCATATCTAACTGTATAGCTGTAGCACATACCTACAATGTAAGTAAATGTATATATATATTCAAATTTTGTCAAACCTGAATTAAAGACCACCTGTAAACAAAGACCACTATTACAAAACATGTCTACATAGACCATCAAGTTTATCTCCCATCAGACAATTTTCAATGAGACCTTATATCGGGTTATTTTCAAGAACTTCAAATTTCGCAATTTTTGTTAAAATTTAATTAGCTAAAACATTACACAAGTTTACTTCTATAAATGTACACAACCAGGTTTGGTACCATTAAGCAATGGTCTTCCTATTGAGTTGGTACTATAAACAAAGGTTGACAGGAGCAAATAGACTTAAAATGTGGGTTCTTAACTTTGAGGTGGTCTCATTAATGAGAGGTTTCTTAAATGAGACAGTATGTGAACCATACATGAAAACTTCAAGGGAAGACCCACAAGGATTATCAAACAAAATAGAATTTAAAGAGTTTTGTATCTAAAAATAGAGACCCCTATAATCCAGATAAGATGGGTTTCACTTTTTTACCAATGTAGAAGTAAGCCTACCTGGTTTGTTTGACATTGTTTGACCGAGGGATTCTCACACGACCTACCCTGGCATGTATAACACTCAGTAACTTCTGAAACATACAAACATAAAAATCTAGTACATTTAATGATGGTTACTTAGACTTCTTATGTGAATGCTGCTAAACACCATTACATATGTTACATACTACCAGAGGCAATCAAAAACGTTTATTAATGTTGTCTATGATTTATCAGGCCATGAAGTCTTGAAGGACAATTCAACGTTATGATTCCTAAAGCTGCCATTGATTCGACCAGATGCATATGGATGAATCCGATATATCAGAAGACAAGTATCCACGATACATTGATATATCAATATGTACATAAAGATGAACCTGTAATAGACCCATCAGTCAAGATTCACTTTTTCAGCTGGTCTAGACTGCATAAATTGGCTATATATTCAGCTTTTGAGTTTAGATTAGACCCATGTTGACAATTTGTAAACTTTCATTAAACCAAGAAAAGGGTTTTGTGTAGGAAAAATGAGAACTTAAGGTGGTTCCATTCATTTTCCCAAGTTTTGATATTTCGAAATGTAAATTTATAATCGATCGGTTAAAAAATATTGATACATCGATTCCTGCTTTGTCTAATTTGAGCGACCGCAAAGATTACAGAAATTACAAACTTCAATTTTCAACTAATGACATAAAGTATCTTTATATTACTACATAAAATACAGCACAACCGCTCCAGAGCAGCCCTCTCTATAACAACACCTTCAAAATTTCCTAATCCTATACTTACTAAATATTTACCCTCTGTAGAGCAACAACCTCTAAACAACAGTCAATATTTGCCGCTCCAAAAGGGTGTTGCTATAGAAAGTTTGTACTGTATTTGGCAGGTAAGATTTGCTAATTGGTAGGGTGACAATCTCAAGGACAAAAGTTGGGGTAGGACCTCTTTGTTAACAAGCCATGTCATATACCAAACTGTTCGGGACAGTCTGTAGTATCTGAGACTGCCGGCATAAATTGCCAAAAGTGGTGGCAAACCTATCTGCTTGCTGAGATCCTGACATATGTTCACCAAGATTGTCAAAGATTTACTCACCTGTCTGCTTGCTGAGATCCTGACAAATGTTCACCAAGTTTGTCATAGATTTACCCAAATTCTCAGCAATCATTTTGACGACTGGTTGTACATTATTGATGTCATCTAGACATTGTATGAACATGTCGATACCGTGACACAGTGGTTCAAAATTACCAGTCAGCAGGTGCTGGATTGTACTATCATGGCTGATGATGTAGGTGAAACTTTGCATACACTCAGCTGTAGATCAAACATATCATTGTGTTACATAGTATATAAACAATTAATGTACGAGCGGCATTTTTTAAGGTTCCAGAATTTTTGAAGATTGCTATAACTCTTTTCTTACAATTTTATAGTATGGTGCCGTTCTTGTTGTATTTATGGTAACATTGGGAAAAGCTACCCGCGCTAATTTGACATCAAATCCATGAAATCGTCTACTAACACATTGCCCCCAAATAAACAGCTACCAATTAACTACAACACCACTGCACAGTACGTTCGCGTCGGGCAACATAACATCATTTGGTCAATTTATGAAATAGTTTCAATATTCCCACACTCATGTTGCGATATTATTGTCGCTATATTAGAATCACCTGTCAAAATGTCAGAAGATCATGTGAATTTAATCAATTTTTATCTTTTGACAGAAAAATCTAGACTTGAAACATTTTAATTGATGACCGCTGCCTGTAAGAAGGTTGCATGTCACTGAGTAGGATAAATGAATATAATAAACGCTTTCTCAGACTGCCTGTTGTAGTGCTACAGATGATCACAGGAATTAGGGGACAGCCTGCTGTGAAACAGATGGGAGACATTGCATCGAACGTCTCCGCTCGGTTTTGCGACACTTTCGAACGCTTGGAAACATTAGCTGACTGACAAGAGTGATAACCAACAAACATTTGCTAAGAAATATATCCAAGGGGTAATAAATAAAAAAGTATTTATCTCACTTCCACAAAGCTATATGTGTGTTTTACTTATTCTTAATCATCAGTGGACAACCCATAATCTGATGTTGTAGTAAATTTAGCCAAAATTAATTGTTGATCTGCAGCCAGATTGCAGACATTACGAGATTGTTGTATGAAGATTACACAGCAGTTCAATTTGTTGATATATGAATGTAGTAGAAATATTACCTTATAATTAGCAAATTGCAAGCAAAAACAGAAAAGTCATCATTTTGAGAACTTGGTTTGCAAATGGGTTTATCTTGTGGCAAACTTATACAAGACCACATTGAGGAAGTAAAAGCAATAGATTTCACTTACCAACAGGGTATAAGAAGTCATTTTGTAGTTCAATCATATTGAAGTTACATTCTATAATGCTGGATTCTAAATAATGTCCAAGTTCATACAAAACAGGGACCATGTCAACCGAAAAACATCCAGTGGTATAACTTTGAACACAGTCAATCAAGTCTTCATAGGAACTGAAATAATCAATACATATAGCATTACACAGACACTATCTAAAATATTCAAAGTATAGCACACACTAGTACTTGTGTCATTCAGATCACCTAGCTTTGATTCCCTATCCAGCAGGTAATCTTCTTTCAGTCCACAGCTGTATGTTCCTCCACATGTGGAGAAGCTGTCAGTTCCTCAAGGTTAAACTGGAACTAGTATTACCCTGGTTATGCGGCATTTAACAGAGATAAACAAGCTTCTCTTTACTTTCCCTTAATTGTGCTAATGAATACCATTAGAACTGATGTGTCGATAGTGATAAAAAGTTTTAGAAATCATTTTTGGGAGGGGTAAGCCTCTCAAATGTATCATTGCCTATTTCATAATGCCAACTGAATGCCTAGTATATAGTCACATAGGCCTATTTTGACATTCAAGACAAGATCGGCAGTAAGAAAACAAACATTAAATGTGTAAAGTCGGTTTGAGCTTTAATAGCAACCAGATTGCCTCCAATCAGCACTCTCAGTGCTTTGATTATAATTGAGTTAAACTAGAACTGTCGCCATTCGGCAGACTAATATACCCCCCGCGTGGCATAAATCGCAGCTAATTTTTTGCTTCATGCACATCTACATGTTGAAGTTGTTCATCTGTTAAAGTTTGAAGGAAATGCTGTAAAAACTGTAGGAGAAGTTGCGTCCACAAGAACTGTTCACTATATATTGTATCATCCATAATAGTACAAAGGGCCATAATTCGGTCAAAAATTGTCGCAGCGCAAATTCTTGCCTTTATGCACATCTACATGTTGAGGTTGCTCATCTGTTAAAGTTTGAAGCAATTGCTGCAAAAACTGTAGGAGAAGTTGCCTCCACAAGAACTGTGCACTATACATTGTATAGTGCATAAAAGTACAAAGGGCCATAATTCTGTCAAAAATCGTCGCAGCGCAAATTCTTTCCTTTATGCACATCTACATGTTGAGGTTGTTCATCTGTTAAAGTTTGAAGCAAATGCTGCAAAAACTGTAGGAGGAGTTACGTCCACAAGAATGCGTCTACGGACGGACAGACGGACAGACAGACGGACAGACAGACAAGCTGAATCCAGTATACCCCCCCTTACAACTCGTTGTGCGGGGGGTATAAATAAATTAGTATATATGAAATTACAATGATATGAGAGAGCATACCTGCAGGTAGGAGAAGTAGATGTCATGTGGAGACATTGTAGGGCAGAATTTACAGAGCATGTCCCCTTGTTGTCAGGTGTAGTAATGTTCTGTTGGAGGTATGTCCAGATCACTGTATGCATGTCACATAATGTATGTATCGTGTCTAACTGCCACCAGGTGTGGCTATGTACGACATCAGTAACCTCTGGCGGACATGATGAAATCTTTGACTCAATGCATCTCAACATATTGGCTGCAGATCTAGAGAAGTATATAACAGTATAATTAACAACATTATATAATAACTGAATCAATCCATTATCCATCCCGCAATACTGTAAAATCATTATTACATGTATTTATTGTGGTTGATATTGACACAGTGCAACAGTTATTTGTTTTATATTTCTTAATTACAGTAGAACTCCGATACCTCGAACTACCTTCAAACCGGGGAAATAGCTGGAGCTATTCAAGAATATATATGAGCCAGTCTCCAGGAAAACCTGCTACATCATAAAGATATAATGACTCTGATCATGTTAAACAGTTATTACAGCCAGTTGAGTTATTGATCTAATAAGTTCAATCCTGCATTTTGCTAACTGTCAAGACATATATATAATATGATATTTCAAGTCCAAATGAGGACCTTACTTACAAGCAAACATGATGTGTTCTATTAGGTGTTGCCATGGACACTAGATATGGTAATCCAGCAATGTTCATACACTCTTGTATACCAACTATATCACACACCCGGTTATCTGTAATAACAGCATTCAATAATATAAACACGTGTACAACAAATAGAGGATATTTGTGTTTTTCGGTGTAAGATCGGTTGATATTTCACCGAGTGAGCAGCCGAAGTAATATTTTCACGAGTGGCGTAGCCACTAGTGAAAATATAAGTCAGCTGCTCACAAGGTGAAATAACTACCGATCTTACACCGAAAAACACAAATATTCTATTTATTTGATGCTTTATTTTGATAATCTAAACCAATTACTAATTGAATTTTATTGACCCGTATGGTGCCTCAACATGATGACGTGATGTCATTTTAAAGCGTGCACTGACGTTTGATTAAGTAGGCCTTTAATAAGCAGTTGATTTCCGACGTTAATGTACACTTTATAAGGTTACTTTAACTGAAGAAAACGTATTTTTCATTTTGTATATGTACGCTATCTAGATCTTCTAATACAGCATCCGCTAAAAGAGGCTAGCCGTCAACATTTTGAGTAATGAACTAATTTGTGTTTTATTTGAAATTGATCCTGTTTTAAGTATTATTTTAAACATTAGCTGCATATTTAAATTACTATCAATGCCATACAACATTTTTATTCGTCTGCATTGCCTCAAAATTGGGGATTTTGTGAACTATCCACTGAGAGTTCAAGGCAGACAGTGTCATTTGGATTTAAGACGTCAATAGGTATAAACCAAATTGGGGCGCACCCCGGAGATTTTAAAGTTGTCCGTTTGAGTGAACTTATCAACAGTGAAATTCTCGGATTATAATTCACTGATATTCCGCAGTAAACCACTCATAAGCATTAAATAAAATATCATTTTAAGACATGTGTACAACAAAATATCATTATAAGACATGTGTACAACAAAATATCATTATAAGACATGTGTACAACAAAATATCATTATAAGACTACAAGTACTTCAAAACAAGAACATCTAAAACATAAGTCCTAACTTCAAAACAAGAACATCTAAAACTTAAGTCCTAACTTCAAAACAAGAACATCCAAAACTTAAGTCCTAACTTCAAAACAAGAACATCCAAAACTTAAGTCTGAACTTCAAAACAAGAACATCTAAAACTTAAGTCCTAACTTCAAAACAAGAACATCTAAAACTTAAGTCCTAACTTCAAAACAAGAACATCCAAAACTTAAGTCCTAACTTCAAAACAAGAACATCCAAAACTTAAGTCTGAACTTCAAAACAAGAACATCTAAAACTTAAGTCCTAACTTCAAAACAAGAACATCTAAAACTTAAGTCCTAACTTCAAAACAAGAACATCCAAAACTTAAGTCCTAACTTCAAAACAAGAACATCCAAAACTTAAGTCTGAACTTCAAAACAAGAATATCTAAAACTTAAGTCCACAATCTTCAGCTTCTTTTTTATTGTTTCCTAGGTGAACATTTACTTTTTGTGTGTTATGACAACTACAGAGTCTAGACGGATAATAGGTGTCAGAGCTGGTCAGGGCAAGAGCACCAACACTCCAAGGGGACTCGCAGGTATCATAACATGAGCATAAAAGCATTAATTTATGCACTAATGATGGTTGGTGATTTAGTGACAACATGTTAACAGACATTAGGCTATATTAGTTTTAGTAATGTGCGCTTGTGCTTCAGAGTCTGGCAAATAGCAGAGAAAAATGAAAATCCTGATTTGATTTTTCCTTTTGTACTAACCTGTAGGTGGACAGTACATCTGTGTACATCCAACAATAGAATCGTGACAAAAGCATTGATTACAATCATCTGTTGGTAGGATACTTTCACCTGACTTATACACATGGTTACCATAGACACAATCCTTGCCAGCTGAAATCAAAACACATATGAATTTGTAGTACAACATGAACATTGAGTGTATATCTGTTCACCTTCTGCTGGGGATAAAAATAAAAGCAATATATTTGATAAAATATCAGTTGTTTTAAAGTGCATCCCCCCCAAATTCTACCTTACATGCACAGATCCAGTGATATAGCATAACTAAATTTCAAAAATTCAAAGGGGTGTCCGAATCCCCAGTCCCTCTACCCTCTATTTGGACCCAAGCCTGCCGAATCTATCCTATTGGTTGCATGAAACCATAAACAAACCGATCTTTTTTTACTTATCGGGCAAAATAAATTCAAACAATTAATTCGAAATATTCAGATATAAAAGAAAACTTACTGGTATTTGTTCGAGGTACAGATTGCCTACATACATGACCACAACCATTGCTACAACACAATTCTCCCAGGCTACATTCATCATCAGATGTACACATTTCTACACATGTACCAATCTCTCCTTCTCTGATCGCTGGACATTGTCTATCTGCTGAAAGTTATAATATATATGAGCCAGTCTCCAGGAAAACCTGCTATAATGAAGATTAATTCACCTATGAATTAATCTAATTTATTACGGGAAAATTCACGTGGTTGCCGGGTGTATACACACGGCCCGTCAATTGCTACACGGCGACGCTATGTGGTTGTCATGGTTACTCTCGCGTGACTCCGATATTCACCGAGCGTGAATATCACAAGTTCTGCCACGTATATGACCACTTGTTTGTCCGACAGCAACGGTGAAAGTTGCACCCACCCTACTCACCCGTTCAACAATATCAACCATTTGTTGTTTCTCACGGTTAATATTCTAATATATCATATTCGGCCTAGAGCCGCTAGATTTAACATTATTAAAAAAAATATATATATTAATTACTATTATCATTATATTCGAGTCGTTGTTCTGCCGTTCAGTTTGTTATTTTCCAGTTTGATGTTATTTGCGTCACGTACACTACCACATGTATGCGGGTCACAACAGAAATATGGTCACATTGATTGATGTATCGGGAATTAAATACGCATCACTGCTTCGATATGGTAACCAGACGATAACACCCGCGTCAGACAGTATCCAAGCTACATCGAATCCACTCATAAGAAGTATGCAGTACAAGGTGATTCTTAAATACGGGCTTCCTAGTGATGGAGATGTTGTCGTGAACCGATTACCAGAAGTGTTAGTAATGTTAATATTGGTGTTGATTAGGTCAATATAAATGTTGTGAAGTTGTTTCTATTCGATTCAGTCAAGGAAAAGACAGGACACCGACAATGATGCGTTCATAAAGTACACTTGTATACAGATTATTCAGCAAGATGCATGACACTAGTGTTTCAACCAGTGACCATAACTCTGTTTAACGGCGTAATAATCGCCTATTATAGCGAGGAGAAATTGACGCGATCCTCGACCTTCAATTAGTATTTTAACAGCTGATTTATTTCATCGTCTATATTTATATCTCAGGTTATATATATTCATAAGCGGAAGTATCATAATTAGGCATGAGTAGGAATACAAACAAAAAAATTAATTTAGGTCAGATAGGGCATGATTTGATAGTGGAAATTGATACTTGTAATATGCATAAGGTTGATATTGTGTCAATATCTCCGTACTATATTCGCAATTAATGACCCTACTTAATTTGATATATTACTTGCCTGAAACATGTTCTTGCTCATCCAACTTTAGTTGATCTTTCATCATGTATTTCATACTCACATTTGTCATGTTGGCGGAAAATTCTGTCGCTTGGAGGCAACCGAGGGCATATCTATGTGTTTATTAACACTGACTCAATATAAAATATATTTTGCATTTCCATGGGGTTTCTCTCGGTCTCTACTGAGTTACCAGTGGTGGCTGAGGTCCCTGTGGTTACAAAATTCAGTCATCTGACTGTAGTTTTTTATGAGCATTTAAGACTTGTCCGAGCGTTGTCTCAAATAAAAAACTGGCATATCTTAAAAGGTCTCATTTGTTTAGATAAGTCACATTTGGTTAAAATACATATTTACTGTAGACATGATTTTTATACGGTACATCGAGCGTACCTGGTCTTATTACGGGGTACCTGGAGTGTACGTCCCGATATAGTTTTCATCTCGAGTACCTGGAGCGTACTCGATCTTATTACGGGGTACTTGGAGCGTACGTCCCGATATGTTTCAACTCGAGTACCTAGAGCGTACTCGGTCTTATTACGGGGTACTTGGAGCGTACGTCCCGATATGATTCAACTCGAGTACCTAGAGCGTACTCGATCTTATGACGGTGTACGACATATTTATCTCGGTAGTTTGTTACAGTAAATTGATATACGGTTTGATAAATAATCCGTGAATCCATGCCCTCGGTTGTTGCCTTCCTTAAAGCGTGTTTAACTCTAACAGCGTTACCAGTTCGAGTTCAAGTCAACATGGCCATTATATGCCACTTTAATTAAATCTATTAACATGTGCTTATCAGGCAAGTCTATATCTACTACATGTATAATAATATGCATTACTATAGTGATTGGGTTATATTCGTTTGTCATTTTCTAAAAGGCAATTGTATAATTAAATAGTGATTACTGTCTACAGTTGTTTTTTGAAATTTTATCTTGGAATAATGACATTATGTAATTACTATATGTAACAAGATTTTGATAAAGCTAAAATATTTGAAAAATACATATCTATTGATTTGATTTAAGTAATTGACCCATATAGTACTATACCTTAGCTTTTAATTTTCCTATGAATTATGTCGAAAACACTACGTTGCTATGGTGACCAATTTCAGAAAAGTACTCCAATTGAGAAAAATGAGGATTTAGTTGTTTAAAACAGAAGTAGCCTTTCTCTGAATGCAAACAATTTCGATTTTAATATATATTTTGAAAAGTGAAACATAATTATAGAATTTGGTACTATTTTGAACAGTTTATGTCAAGAATTGATCAAATAGTGTAATAATGAAATACTTATTTTAGTTACGTCGAATAACGTTTGAATGACGTTTGCGACGTCACACAAAAGCTCCGAAGAGGGACTCTACCAAAACAGCTGTAACTTCCTTAAAACTCAAGATATTAACATAATTTCTTTTGCAATTTGCTTATTTAACATTATTCTGTAATAATATGGAAAATCTTCAAGTCAATATTTTTGTCAAAATAGCAGGTTTTCCTGGAGACTGACTCATATATACTTTTATTCTTTATCAATAATATAGTTCCTGTGATAAATCAAGAAGTTATCGGTAGAATGGATGGATGCTCCCTAAAACAAGTCAACAAGGCTTTATGACAAATGTTAGGTTATGCATCATCTCGACCAGGGAGTGAGATCACCCATCCATGTAGTTTTCTTAAAATATGAGCAGTTAATTGTTCTTGAGAAATCACGCAGGTAAAAATAACTTGAGAAAAATATAGTGCAAATCTTCCAAGGGGCATATAAACATGTAAATAATCAGTGAACCGGAACGTGACGACAATATGGGCATCTCCACTTGGTAGTGAAGCTATCCATGAAGTTATGTTAAAATCTGAGCAGGATATTGGTGAGTTAAATATGTTTATCTCTTCGTTTAAGGTTCACTCTAATGGGCGAAAATGTGTATTTTTCTTCAGTGAAATAAATACGCTTTTGGCATGAAAACACATTAGTCTCATATATCATTTTGTAGCTTAAAGTTCAAATAATCTATATCAATGAGTGTTTTTGTTATATTCACTTGTTATAAAAATGTATTTATAAAAAGTTAATTACAAAATAGGTAACATTTTTCAAAATGTCAGTCTCATTTATTGGGTAACAAAATGCTAGAAAAATTAGAAATTGTGGTTGTCAAATATTTGATCAAGGTCATGCCTGCCCATTTATTTTAATAAAAGCAGTCAAAATGCATTGATTTTGAACAATAAAATAAATCAACATTAATTAAAATATATCACATGTGTATGTGTGAAGGCCTACTTTTAATAAATCCTAAATAGTTTATAGTACGGTGGGCCTGACGGACCAGATAGGTGTTGGTTTGTCAATAACCGATTTTATCGGGTCTATAAGACTTAAAACTTGATTATTTGTACAAGTTTTAAGTTACCTCGAAAGAACTGAAACAGGTTTATGGAAAATTAATTAAAGCTTTAGTATTTCTTTCAATTATACACATTTTTAGTTAGATATTCCTTTCCACTGTATTTTATTGCTAATTTATCTTTAGTCGTACTGGTCACTGATAACGTTTGTTCCGTCCGTTAGCCCGTTTCTTTTAACATGAAGAAAATGCTGTATTTGGTCAGTTTGTGTATTAAAATGGTTAAATATTACTCAAAAAACTATTTGCAGACGATAATATAGCATGGCAGTAACCTCACACCATACATAAACTTACCGAGCACGTTGTAACATTTGCACGGACTATTCGTGTGGATTGAAATATTTTGACAGCTACATGTAATGACCGATTTTACACAAACTGTATGTGATCGAGGAACGATCTAGACAATCGAGTTACAAAACTGTGTTTGCAATGATTATACGAGCATAAATAACATAAGGATTATTAAAAAACGCATAGTACTTTTGTAATTTAGCTAAAATAATGTTTGACAGACAGCCTCGTAACACATATCAGATTATCAATTCGCTAACATATGCAGCATGTGTTGAGGTAGGAAAATGCTGATGTTGATGTTTCATTGAAAGTTATACAGTTATATTAAACCGTAAGTATCATATTGTATTCGATGTCATCATTCGTTATGAACGGCACATTATGAACACCGCATTGTAATGGTTTCGTCGATAAACTATCGCACTACTTTGGCGCATGAATATAAATTTGCTACACAGCGCGAAATTCGTAAACAAACGAGATGAAAACAATAATAAATATTTGGATTTCATTTTTATTATCGTAGGATCGTTTGTAAAGTTGATAAATTATGAATGCAATAAAGTTCATTATTCCATCTGGCTATCGATTATGTTGATTACTTTGTTTGAAAAAAATGTTGCTGTATGTTTACTGTAGTGACAGGAGGGAGCAAACATGGCGACTTCCTTGTCGAAATTACACATCAACATGAAGGTGTTTTTCTCGTAAACAAAACACCAGCAGCTAATTTCAAGCCAGGCATGCCCTTGCGACGATTAATAATAAAGTATATTCAATGAGTTCGTATTATAAAATATAATAATGATAACGTTTGACATTTTGAAAAAAAAATGCTGTATTTTTCAGTCAAAAATCGCCTTTATTTTAGTGTTAGCATTTGAATAAGGCGACTATATGGCACATTTCACATCACACGCAAGTGCTACAATGGTTTCCTATAATATATGATAAAATCAGATGGCATACGCTGTTTGAAATAGTTTTTTTCAAGTGTATGTTTTTCAAGCATTTTCAAGGGGTAGGATCTACCTCTAACAACGTATAAACAACTGTATAAAGCAAAAGCAGGTGAAGTTTCAGCTTCTTCTAGATGTGACAGATATGTAACGTTTAAAACCTTATTGAATATTGAAATATATCTATGGCTCGATATACCTTTCTCATTTAGGAAATCCCTCGCACTCTTTAGATGCTCAAATCATTAACTTAACATTGAACAAGGAAGATATTATGAAATAGAAAGATCTGATAGGCTATGTCTATATTGTTTCATTCACTTCAATCATTTAGTATTAGAAAATGAATATCATGCATTCTTTGTATGTCCAAAAAAATCTGAAATAAGAGAACCATACTTGTTTAGTTGGTATACTGGAAGGTGTAATACTTTTGATTTAGAAAATATAATGAGAAATGAGAGTCATATTTTTTTTAAAACGAGTATCACTATATGTATCAAACCTAATGCAGTGCATTGACAATTTACAATAGAACATTTTATGTGAACACATTTTACACCTTTACATTCCTAGAATTCTACATTATTTTACTTTTGTGCGCAAGTTTTGACCTATTTCCTATTTCTTAATATCCTTATAATTTATATACATGATTGTTACTGTCGTTTAGTAACATTGACTTATTCTTAAAAATTAGCAATGGACACAACTTTCTTTTTTTGTGAAATTATTTTGTGAACCTGTATATATTTGTATTTTGGGCCAGTGGCCTCTATTTACAAATTGCAGTGTTTCTTGAGAAATATATAGCCCAGACAAGAATAAAGTATATAGTTATAGTGCAAATCTTCCAAGGGGCATAACTGTGTGAATAATCCACCAACCAGAACGTCCCAATAATATGCACATCTCCACTTGGCAGTGAAGCTATCCATGAAGTTTTTGTTAGAATCTGAGCAGTGGTTCTTGAGAAATAGCCTGGACAAGAAAGTGGGACGGACGGTCGCACACATGCATGCACACATGGACGGACGGGTGGACACTTTGGCGACTATATGCTCCCCAGAATTTCTTCGGAGACCATAAAAATTCCCCAACAAACAACAATGACAATACAACACTATAAAACTGACCTGGTGGACAATACATGTATGTGCATACTACATTTCCCATATTACATGTACATGTATTACAGCCATCAGTATCCATGAATGATGAACCATGTGTATGTATGAAACCATTCACTCTACAGTCTGTTATCTCTACAACCAAACAATAACAACATTATCAACAGATCAACACACAAACAACCCGTCAATAGAATGATATTGGCAAACATAATTTTACTGGAACTCCAAAATATTCCATGTTTTTTCCATTGAAGCACTGAATGTATTATTTTAATGTGTTTAACATTCTTATGGTACAATACAGTAAAAGCACATTAACATTGCTGCTGTTGATTAATGAGTTAGAGTTAAAGTAATGGGGAGCGGTGGCCAAGAGGTAGGGTGCGCGCTTCAGGATCAAGAGGTCCCGGGTTCGATACCCAATTGCGTCACTACTTAATTTCTTCGAGCAAGAATAACCCACAATGCTCGTCACAACCAAGATGTGAATTGGTATGTGTGTGAGCCTCAGGTCAGATTTGTTTTGAATTTACTGTTGCAATAAAAAAGATAACTTCCTATGGAAACGGACCGCTATATCGAAATTTCAAATACAATACAAATATTTAGGGTCACAGCAAGACATGGTTACTGACTGTATGTATACATGTATATAGATGGTGGGGGCAAGCTATACATGTATATATAAGTGGCAACTGTTGTTTTTTTCTACATTAATTAGAAGAGGAATATGGTAGTTATATAAGTCAACAACTTACCACCTCCAGTAGAGGCACAGATACCTTGTACCATATATGCGGCCATTTGTAGATTGTACGCAGTTGTCTGTAACGATGTAATACTACAAGTACTGAAATCCATTTCTCCCATACTTTGATTGTACATTGCATACACACTCCTGAAAATAGATAACAACAAGACTGTGGAAGCCTTGTCCATAAATAAGTCTAAGTCCAAAATTAGGTCAAGGTGAAGGTCAAAATGGGGTTAGGTGATACTGGCGTGTGGAGAGTGTTCATACACAACATCCATGCAAGTATGAAAGCTTTGTAGCAAGCCATATTAATGCTAGAAGAAACGGTCAATTTGGGTTAACCAGGATGGACGGACGAACGGACAAACGGACGAACGGACAGGTGAATCACTATATGCCTCCCCATCTATCGATAGGGGGGCATAAAAAACTTACACAAACAATAATAACTGCCTTGTCCAGCCTATTCTAATGGTAGAGCAACTATGAATGCGCGAATTCTGTGGTTCACTTTGTGGCCGTGTCATACCAAACACGAAATATTGCTTGATGTGCAGACTTTTCTTCTTTCATGATATCCTCATGACAATGGTCACCATCAAGAACAAAAGAAATTTGTAAACCTACCATGGCAGCCCAATAGTCAGAAATGTTAAAAATCATGGGGTCTTTGACCTTTACTGACTGCAAACTCAAAAGGGTCCTTATACTGTTGATGACCAACCTCCATGTAAAGAGTTATTGATCCGAAACCATTTGGTATATTTAATCATGTTCAATGTCACAGTGACATTGAGCTTTGACCTACTGACCTCAAAGTCAGGAGTCATTTACTGTTGATCAACCTCCATGAGAAGTCTGAAGATCCAGGGCCAAATCCTTCTTGAGTTATTCATCGGAAACCATTTGGTCTATTTATTCATGTCAAAGATCTCAGTGACCTTTGACCTACCAGCCTTGAAATCAAGGTTATCTTCAGAAGTTCTGTTGATGACCAACCAGCATATAAAGTTTGAAGATCCTGGACCAAACCATTCTTGAGATACTGACAGGAAACAAATTGGTCTACTTATTCATGTTAAAGATCATGTGTGCAGTGACTTTGACCTTTGATCTGCTGACCCCTAAATCATTTGGGATTATTTATTTACTGTTGATGACAAACTCTAAGTAAAGTTTGAGTATCTTGGGCTTAACCAAGCCAGCTTGGCTGAAAGTTGATCCCACAAGGTAGAAACATATGGGTTCTGCACATCACCTTCATTAGTTAGACATTTGCATGCAATTCTGCCCAAACGTTAAAAAGTTATGAAGAGGACAGAAATGCAAGGTTCAAACCTTTGGCCTTGAATTGTGACCTTGAACCGGCACGGTTGGAATGTGGGCTATGTACGTCGTCTTCATTAGTTACACATTTGCTATGGGTTTCATGCATAAATTGCGGCCCATATGCGTTAAAAAGTTAACTAATTATGGAGCAGACACAAAATACAACGTTCAAACCTTTGACTTCAAATTGTGACCTTGACCTAGAGCCTGCACGGATGGAAAATGGGTTCTGCTTGCAGTGATTTTTATGGGCTATTCTTAGGGCTGAATACAGGCACTTTCCCCTAGCAAAATAATCTCCATTTTTTTCAAAAAATCAGTACTTTTCCCCAAAAAGTATGCATATTTTCCCCTTTTGTGCTCGCTGGTTTCAAAGAACCTACAGTATAGCTGTCTTTATGTCAAAACAATAGATTTTCATACTTGCAAAAGTCGCTGCCACATATGACTAGAGTATAATCAGTAGAAAATAGCAAAATATGAACAATTTATAACCAAAACAATATTTTTTAATAATTTCCAATTTCGTGAATTGTTGCGCTAAAATTTCCTAATTTTAAAGGCACAGGCTGTTTAATTTTGTTCAAGAAAAATCATAGTCTTTATAAGTTTCACATTTGCTATGAGTTTCATGCAATTCGGCCCATAAAAAGTTATGAAGTGGACAAGAAATGCAAGGTTCAAACCTTAGACCTTAAACTGTGACCTTGACCTGGAGTTGACACGGTTGAAATTTGGGGTCTGCATGTTGTCTTAATTACATTGTATAGTTACACACTTGCTGTGAATTTATTGCAATTTGGCCCAGGTGATAAAAAATTATGGAGCGGACACGTAAGGCAAGGATTTAACCTTTGACCTTGAACATTGACCTTGAGACCGGCACGATTGGAATCGTCTTCATTGGTTACAGATTTGTTATAAGTTTCATGCAATTCGGTCCATGGGTTAAAAAGTTATGAAGCGGACATGATTTTGTTACCTGACGAACAGCTTGTCAACGTTAATCACCAGTTCCAATTATTTTTTACTTTATTTTCCACTATGCAACAATAAAAAAACAAAATAAAGTGTTTATAAGGTACCCTCAAGATAAACTATCATAAAGGAATAATTTTACAAAGTTATAGCAAGAAAGCTGATGTTTCATTCTATGCTATATATTATATGCATAAAATCACATGGTACTCACGACTAAATAACAATTTTAATGTAATAAAATTATTATTTTATAGACTAATCCGCGATTAGAAGCTGATGAAATGGAATGATCATCGTCAAAGAACTTGGGACAAGTTTCAGTTACGTTTTCGTTTTGTACGTCGTTTTGTACCTCTACCAAGATGTCCAAGTAGGATTTTGCGTGGAGTATTCATTGAAGTTGAAGTTGTACGGGAAGACCGAAATCTTGGTTTTATACCTTCCATTTAGTTTTTACACAGTTACTTCCCCTTTACAAATTACGCCATTTGTATTTACACAATTCGTTGAAAAGTGGCAAATCTTTTTTGTGTATAATCTTTTAATAATTTAATTATTTTCATCGATATATCGTGTTATCAATCTCTTTTATAGCAACAATTCATTTGGCACTACAGGAATGTGTTGACATTAAAAACTACTCGGACTGCGGACAGTTTGAACTAAGTGTGGGTGAATTAACTCAAATCGACGGACGGAATCAGTGAGTTGTAGCCATGAGTTCTATACCTCAGAAAGTGTTTGAATATGAGAAATTTCTAAACGAGAAATTAAAAGAAGATCTGCGAGTAGTGTTGGAACAACGAGACAAAATTTATGGTCAATTAGCAGAATATTACCAATTAAAGACTACAATTGAACAAATCAAAGATAATAATCTCACTACAAATTTGAAGACAAAAATTGATCTTGGTTGTAATTTCTATGTCCAGGCTAATGTACCCGATGCTACTAAAATATTTGTTTTTGTTGGTTTTGGATTTTTTGTGGAGCTGACTCTTGACGAGGCGTTAAAGTTTATTGATAAAAGGACAAAATTTCTTACCGAACATTCAGATAGACTAACTTCAGATGCTGTGAAAGTGAAGGCAAATATACGACTTGTACTTGAAGGCTTAAGAGAGTTACAGAACATAGAAGCCAAACCAGACAAGAAAAGGAGAGAAATGTTAGTATGCATGTATGCAGCACACAAGTATATAAATAGTAGTAAATGACTAAATGAACTGTATGTATAGAAGAAAAGTATACATACCTAGGATAAGGGCTGTATATACATCCTGTATAAGCATATATTTGAGCATGGAGATCAAATACGACAGAGCAGTGCGGCCAATTCGCAATCTCATTGTTTTAAAATTAAAAGAATGCTGAAGCAAAACATTACCTTTACAGTCATAAGAACCCACCTTTTCCGCACTGCTTTGTCGTATTCGATCTCCACACTCAAAAATACGCTTAGACAGGGTGATATAGCTGGCCTTGACTCAAATGACAAATATAATTATTCTATTGCAAATCAGGGTCGGTGATTCACGATCTTTCAGCTATGTCTCACATTTTTTAAAAGCATAATTATTTTAGTTTATTTTGCTCCAACAATGACCAATGCATTTGCATGACATGACAAAAATAATTAAACACACCTGATGTTTTTGACATTTTATTCAAGCATTGATGCATTATCGAACAGTACTGCAAATACATGTAAGACAGGGTCGCTATTTATGCGAGGGTATTTTTTACAGGAGTTTGGTATGGGGAAGAAAGTGTGCTTAAAAAGTTGGTGTTGGCACCGTCTGATATCAATCATGATAAGTATTCAGGATGTATTGTAGTGAAAGTAGAATACTGACACTATAAAATTCTAAAGTAATTTGTTTTTATATTACAGATTTTGAGATAAAACTTCTTATGAGGATCACTGATTAGACACGAAGAGGACACATTAACAACAATTATGTTGCTGTTAAGTGTAAGACTGGATTGCTGGAGTTTATTGGTTACACTCCTTGAAAACAATAAATCAGAAGAGTGAGTGATGTGTATACATGAATGAAAAACTGTCTTGTAAAGCTGTGTTCAATTGTTGTGATACAAACAGCAAAACACTTTCATGTGATCCATCAGATTGTTCTGTATTACATTTAGCACAAACACACACTTTAACCCTTAGATTTACCGTTTCTTCATATTTAAGAGCATGCGTATTTTATATAAAGGTGATATATTTGATTGCTTTTAAGGTTGGTGTTACGGTTCTTTTGAATCTAATCTGTACCTAAAAAACTAACAGTTTCATGTTCGTGTTTTGCATTGAAATTTATGTGCTATATAGTTCAATGACAATTAAATTGTTTCCTAATATCTCATTTCTTTTATGTGTTTGTCATTTTGTAGTTTGCCTTATACATGTTATCAGGAAGGATATTTAATAATATATCTCTACAATAGTGCTATTACATGTCCAGTTGTTTGTATCCTGCTTGTTTATGCTGATTAATATCCATACACAAACATCACACTGGTGGCAGCAGCAGGATGGTTCAAGGAATTAAATTCTTTGGTGTTGGAATTTCTATCCTGGTGCCAAGCCTAGCAGTTTGTAAACGCAAACAAGCTCTTCCTAAAACTCCAGGTCACTTTCTACCTATCTTACTAGGAGAGTATGAGTATTCAAGTCAAGTATTAATATGCTATATTTCTTGTAATCTAGGTGTGGGTATACGTCCTAGTAAGTTTGTCCCTTGTTTAATGTACTTTTGGAAAACTTCAAACATCTTCTCAGAAATCACTGGCTAGATGCCAAAATAATTTCGAAGGAATGTTTCTTTCATTGGCACTTGTATTATATAATAAACCAAAGTCCATGGCCTCATTGTATACAAATGCGTAAGTTTTGACAGAATGTAATACAAGTAATGACATCATTTAATGAGTCATAGGTTAGAAAATTATTTGGTCAAGAGGTAATGATATGTGTAGATCTATGTCTTTGTTGAAATTCTTATATCTAAATAAAGCTATAATTCTACAGGTATATATTTTCTGTTGTAAAACCTTGTTCACCTCATAGAAAGTTTGATAAAGTTAATTTGTTCAATTATTGGTTCATGTTGCATGCACATACAAACAAACTTGAAGTGACCAACCACACATTTTCTGATTGTTTTATTACTGCCATAAACCACATGTGCCAGTTACATTCAAAATATGTTAAAAAACAATCAATTTGAACAAAAAATGGAAAATCTTTATTAAGTATTCTACATAAAAATAAATGAATAATAAAGAATAAGGACCAACAATATTTGTTATTTAGCTCACAAAGTCACAGTGTGAGCTACTGTGATCGCTCTTCATCCGTAGTCCATCCATTCATCCGTCAATTATGGCCCAATCTTCATGACACAATAGTTATTACATAGTGACAGGGTGAGCTTTTGTGATCACTCTTCGTCCATCATCTGTCCGTCCACAATTGCTTGTGAACACACTAGAGGCCGCAGTTATGACCCAATCTTCATGAAACTTAGTCAGTTGGTTTCTGGGGAAAAGTTGCTTGAATGACTTAGTGACAGACGCAAGCACGGACGAAAAGTGAACACAAAAGCTCACTATATATATAAAAATCTTGTCAACATATTAGAAGACACAATTATGACCCAATCGTCATGAAACTTTGTCAGTATATTTGTCTCTATAAAATCTAAGTCAAGTTTAAAATTGGGTCATGTCGGGTCTAAAACTAGGGTGAAAAAAGCTTGTTAGCACATTAGGACACAACTATGGCCGAATCTTCATGAAACGTGGTCAAAATGTATGGCTGTATAAATTCTAGGTCAAGTTTGAAACTTGGTCATAAGGGGTCAAAAACTAGGTCACTAGAAAGCTTGTGAACGCATTAGAAAACACAATTATGACCCAATCTTCTTGAAACTTGGTCAGAAATGTCTTTATGTAATCTAGGTCAAGTTTGAAACTGGGTCATGTTGGGTCAAAAACTAGGTAACATAGTCAAATCTTAGAAAAACTTTGTGTATTCACAAGACATCACAATTTAAGAATTATGATTTATAATCTTTACCAAACTTTGTCACAATGATCATCTCGAATAAATCAAGGTCAAGTTCGATATTGGGTCAACCGGGGTAAAAAATAGGTATCTAGGTCAAATCAAAGAAAAACTTTGTATAAACAATCGAGGTCACAATTATGGTGCAATCTATCACTACGGGTTATCTGATGTAAATAACAAGGTCGCTGGTAAGGACTATATGATAACATTGTACATGCAACTGAGGCTTCATTTACTTGATTCTTTGAATTTGTAAATCATTTCTTATGTGGGCCTTTATGAACTATTATGACGGATGAGCAACCTAGGGCCCTTTGGGTCCTCTTGTTAACTTTGTCTTGACATAATTTTACTGGTGTTCTTAGCTAAAAGTAACGTCACTTGTGGTTTGTTCAAACTGGCAAATGCTTATAGAGTTATGAGCAATAAAAGCGAAGTTGCATAACTTCAAGTGCTACAATTCAGCTAGTAGGTCAGATCTGAATAAAAATGCAACTATATACTGAAAATTATTCCTACAAAATATGAAGACTGCTGATGAACTACTTTTATTTATAGTTAGTCTGTTAATATTGGTATGATCCGAATAAAACACATACTTGCACAACAACACATGCTGACTAACATTCCTGTGCAATTTGATGACTATACCTCGCAATACTTTTGTTCAAGTTACAGAAGCCATTTGTGCTACAATTTTCAAACTGAATTAAGAATATTTGTCAGCATGAATGGTTGTGCACTGGTCACAATGAAACTCTCTAGTAAATCTAGGTCAAGTTTGACATTTGGTTATAAAAAAAACTTGGTCATTGAATCTAATCATACAAAAACCATGTGCTCCATTTTTTACCAGATCTTCTAGATGTAATCATAGTTGAGTATGAATATGAGTCATCTGGAGTCGATAACTAGTTCACTAGGTCAAATAATATTAAACTCGAAATACATGCCCTCGGGCAGATTATGTCGATCTTGCAGGTTCGTCTGAGCAACACACCATCTAATGGTGAACACAATGTGCTAACTTATTCATAATCTCTCAATACATAACAAACTTATAACCTTGACAAATTAAATAAACAGGCCACATTATGGCCATTTTTGCCTTTAAACTTTGATTGTGACTGTGATCACCGATCGAGAGATATTGACATGATAATTCGGCATGCCACACCATCTGATAATGGTTATCATTCATGAAAAGTATCTAACGAAATCCAACCATGAATAAAGACACACTTCACTTTAGCCACTGATCTTCAACTGTGACCTTGACCTCCACATGACACTCCACATTGAGATTTTTTAATATTGATATTTGACCTCCAATTGTGACCTTGACCTTTGAGGTTGGGTCATATGAGGTTAATACTAGACACACCTTTTTGAGGTTAACATTCATGCAAAATATAACCAAGATGCCTGTCAAAGACTGGACAAACTTCAATTTGGCATTTGGCCTCCAACCTTGACCTTTGAGGTAAGGACACGGAGCTTTCGCATGGCACTCTTCTCATTTCAGTTATCATTCATGCAAACTGTAAGCAATATTGGTCAATGCATGACAAAGCTATGGTCCGGGCAAAATCGCACGTCTACATTTACGCACGCACGCACACGAGTACACACACCAAACGTGGCGACTACGTCTCCCTCACGCAAGCTGACTCGACAATAAACATTGTGTATAATGTAGGAGCTGTATTTTTACTCGATGTTGGTCTAGGTGAAATCTAGGTCTAGTTTGAAATTGGGCAATCTAGGGCCAAAATCTAGGTCATGGATGCTTAAGCTTCGTGAAGATTGAAGTACAGATAAAGCACATAGTGTGTTTACAAATGCTTTCGTCGATTTAATCTAATGACCTTGCTTCTTATCCCTAGCCCAGTTCTGAATTGGTCATATTTCAATGAAACAATTATTTAAGCATTTTGACAGCTGAAACTCCCAATGGCTAGTTGTTTGTTGGGCATCGTGTTATGTGAAATTTCGACATGATTAAGATTCCTAAAATCAACACAAAAACGTCTTGACCCATCTTTTTTCTAGTTATGATTATCAGAAATGACGACGGTGATATGGAGCATCCTTCAACATCAATTGCTTTATCACTGAGTGAATGAGTGTTAATTTGTTATTGAGAAGCGAGATGTTATTATTTCAACCACATTTCTACGTTAACGGCTCCGTAGTAATTTAATCGGCATGGTTTAGTTTCCTAAAATAAATAAAAGAACACCCTGATCCATCGTTTTACTTACCAGTTACTACCAGAAATGGCATAGCCATGGTTATATTGAGCGTTTGAGTACCTCAGCTTCTAAAAGTTCATCAATGAGTAATTTAGTGTTTTCTTTATTTAAGATCTCAATCAAACAGACCAGGTGTAACAGGCCAAAATGTCACCCTGTTCATTTTTCCTCGGGGAATAACTTGGCCGGCCCCGTTTTTTTCCGGGGTAAACATTTGGCTGGTCCATTCTCCCTCTGGTCCATTTCTCCCCCCTTAAAAGCTTATTTATTATGATATTTGAAAGTTGCCCTGGCCTCGTTGAATTTCCCCCTCCCTTTTTTGCCCCCCCAGAAGTTAGGTTCTGAGTATGATTATCAAATACAGCATTGACCCCTTTTTCCCTAATTGGCCCCAAGTTTCCCCCTCGAAGGACATGACCTTAGTATGATGACCAATGACCTCATTTGACCCTATTTCCCTCTCTTGGCCCCTTCCCCTGAATTTTGAGTTCTGTATGTGCCTATGTCGGAATCTGTCAATATATCTGTATGTTCATGTTAGTATGTATCTATAATATTCCTTTGTCAGAATCTGTCAAGGTGTCTGTATGTTCATATGACGAAATCTATCCATGCGTCTATATGTTCATATTTTTTTCAATCTGTCAATGTGTCTGTCTTTTCATATGTTGGAATCTATCAATGTATCTATATGTTCATATGTCGGAAGCTATCCATTTGATAATCATACTAAAGATTTAAACTTCTAGGGAGAAGCAAGGGGCCTAATGGAGAAAAACAAGGCCGAATGAGGTAATTGGTCATCATACAACACCTTGTACTTTCAGGGGGGAAAAACGGGGCTAACGGCGCCTATATACAGCTAGACATTAATTAAGAATAACGTATTTAGGGGGAAAACTGTACCTGGTGGGGAAAAAGCCCTGGGCCCAATGTTTCCCCGGGGAAAAACTAGGTCAGAAAAAATTTTCCTCCTGGGAAAAACTGGCCGGGGAAAAAAGTCAGGTACACCGGAATTAAACAACCGCTTTCTGTAATCCGCCATATCTGACTGACTATTTAGACAGGCTAGACTTTATACGTATTGTGGTGATAATAAAGCTGCGTATAAATGTATGTGATTGGTAGCTGTAATGAACAGCCATCTGCTTTAAACAGCCATATTTATCCCTGCCCGACGGCCCTAGACAGCATAGTCTGTATTGTGTGATGAGGCGGTCATAAACATTTATCTGGACATAGAGTGATATATATATATATATACATATAAAATTTATTATGTGTGTGTATTTTGAGGTGATTTCTATTGGTATTGTTATTTTATACCTGCAGAATGTGTCCTTGTCTCCGAATGGACTTGCAATTACTGACAAGAGTAACATAGATGAACATTCTCCACATGAACATGTAGTACTGGCCGATGTACAGTTGGTCATTACGTTACTTGTCAAAACATCCCTAGCATGTATTCCTAGCGACACTGATTCAGGCAGCATACAGCCTTGTGTGGACTGAATCATACAAGCTACCGACTCCTGAAATGTCCTGAAAGTAGTATAAGAATCAAACTGAATCATGCAAACTTGTTTTCCTTCCAATCTTTTAACAAGGTCCATGAAATGTAATAGTAACAACACAACTGAATTATTTGACAGTTCAGGACTTTGTTCCACCTTTGAGATAGGCCCAGAACCTTGTAATTTGAAACCAAAGCAGTATTTTGTTAACACGAGGAATTCTATATTTGATGAAGTATTCATATTGAAGGACAACAACATGATTACATATATAAATATAGATACCAATTTATTCCCTGAGGAAAATACTGGCTTATAACTGCTCCTATTGTTTAATAAACAAAGGCCCTGCAGTGAATAATTTTCATCAAATAATCAAAAAACTGTAACAATATAATGATCATACTTACATACAGTTCACTGTATTATTTTTCTGTACGATTGTAAATAGGAGTTGGAATGCACAATATATGGTCGTCTCTGGTTGACAATTTGGAGGATCTGTTAAATAGTAAGGAAGCTATATTTACTACAAATTACATCCTTCGTTTTTGTTCTACTCATAAACAGGAAAAACAGGGAGACAATGTCCCGTGTCTTCCCTACATACATGTACTTGTGTAACAGTACGCATACTATGAATGAGGGTGAATATACTGTTATACTATGTTATATGTTTTGGAAACACACTAAATGAAAACATGTATTTTTACAAAACAATGACCAAAATACATTGTGTTGACAGCAGATGACTGACCAATGTGGTAGAGATGTGTGCAGAATACACAGTCATTTTTAACTAATTTTGAATCAATATTATAAAGTTATATAACCTGTAATGATAGAATCCATTGGTTGATTACACAAGCTGGTACCACAACACATAGTACACATGTATCCACTACAGCCACTCTTGCACATGTCTGGCTCCACGCATCCTTTCCTGATAGAATATCTGCTGACTTGTGTTCCACACATCTATAATTTAATCAATTCCTCAATTACAGACATGTCTATACAAAAGAGCTTGTTGGAGAACTTCAAACAGATTAGTATCATATTGTGAGGTCGTATTGTGATTCAAGTTATGTGCAAGTTTGGTTAAAATCCAACCTAAGTTTAACCACTGTGAAGCGGACAAGACCAAAATAGCCGATTTATTACCCCTTCAGAGGCATGTACACTGGGACATACATGTGTAGTGGAATATAACACACAATAACAAACCGAGATGTTTTGTCGATACAAGTTGTGTGCAAGTTTGATTAAAATCAAATTATTGAAACCCCTATCATGCAAACAAGAAAACTGTTTATTGACATACTGACTACGACGTTGTACAAAGAGTAATAAAGACTTATAGAGATCAACATTCATAAGGTTCATGCTGTTTATCAGCGGTGTTAGGTTTAGATATAGACTATGCTTTACCTACCTGTTTATCGACAGGACATGTTTCTGTACCTTGTTGATCACACTCGTCATATGATGATGAATTACTACAGCTATAACACCGCAAATTTGACACTGAAATATTCACAGTTCAAATATATATACATGTAGTGTATTGACATCAATTTCTCAATTACTAACACAAATTGACTGAATACACAATAACTAATCCGTAGCAACTAAGTTGTTCATAATATCATACAAATAGTGCAACACAAACATAAATCATTTTGTGACACATATAGCTGGCAGCCATGCCCTTTGCAATACAACCTAATGTAACAAAACATTTGACTGAATCCCACCTAACAATGTCACCTAACAATAAAAGTGGCTAGTTGTGTGTTGGGCATTGTGTTGTGTGAAATTTCAACATGATTGAGATTCTAAAAATCAACACAGAAACGTCTTGGCCCATCTTTTTTCTAGTTATGACGATCAGAAATGACGACGGTGATATGGAGCATCCTTCAAACACTTCATCAATTGCATTATTACGAAGTGAATGAGTGTAAATTTATTATTGAGAAGCGAGATTTTACTATTTCGACCACGACTCCGTAGTAATTTAATCGGCATGATTTAGTTTCATAAAATCAATACAAAAACATCCATCATTTTATTTACCAGTTACTACCAGAAATGGCATAGCCATGGTTATTTTGAGCGTTTGAGTACCTCAGTGACAAACAAAACATTTTACTGAATCCCACCTAACAATGTCAACTAACAATAAAAGTGAATGGGAATTAAACAAAGCGTCATTATCTTTATTAATAAATAATCTTGAAAGCTACTATATCCACACCATTAGCCTAAGCCATGCCTAATGGACACTAAATACCTGGGTTGGTATTCATAAAGCATTTTAGTGGAAAACCTAAATATTTTCACACTTAAGTTCAAGTTGTGATGCGACTTTTTCCCGCACATTGAACATTAAGCCATTTTTTCTTAGTGACTATAGTACAAATGTATTTACATTATGCTTGAACTCTAGGAAAAAATTATACAATTGATATTCTTTATTAGCTGATACGTGTACACTTAAATAAATTTTTAAAAACTTTTCTACTACAATACAGTGACTAGCGTCCTAGTAATGATTATACATGTGTCCCCAGTATTGTACAAGTGAGTCGTTACTTTATATTCAGTTGATTATATTCAAACAAATTAGATTTTAGGTGTACGTATCGATCAACTGTTGATTGACATTGATTTAAATTCTTGAGAATCATTAGCTATCGTTATATATGTACCATAAAAATATTGTTGTTTTGTATATTTATAGATACGCACCTGGATTGCATTTGCTGTAAACAAAATCTCCAACAGTATGTAGTGTGGAGTTCATGACCTCTAACCTTTCCGTATCCATGGACACCATTTGTTGTGTAACACAGTAGTAAGCAGAGTTTGCTTCATTACATAATTGTTGTAACATAAAATCGTTCTGGACTGACATATTCTGCGACGGCGTATAACCAACTATCTGATAGGCTGAAAAGTACATGTTCTCAGTAATTAGTTCAATTCAATACATTTTTATAACTAACCACCCTTTAATCGTAAATTCTACTTCTTTAAACAAAATAAGATAAACAGGAAGATCATCATATTTTAGCTCAGCTGGCACAGAGTGCCAAGGTGAGTTTTTAGGATCGAGCTATGTCCGTCGTTGTCCCTCGTCAACAGTTTCTTTAAACATATATTAAGGTATATAACAAATACTGATTTTGCCTAGAAACTGCTAGTCATGAGATTAGCGCTATAGGGCAAATGACCCTCTTGTTTATTATATTTATAAGTTAAGCAAAATATTTACATAGGTTCACTGGATACGTGGCTTGTCTACAGGGTTGTTCTTATTATTATAATGTCATCTAGAGTTAGCTATACCTGTGGACATAAAAGTTTGTAGACAAGCTTGCAGTGTTATCTCACACATGTATGCATCTTCACCAACTAACAGCACCATTTCTCTCACCAATGTCTCACTGACGATAGGGGAACAATAACCAGCGTATCTATTTATACATTCCTTCGTTTCCATTACTAGGCTGTGAATATATCAGAACATCAATTGTTTTTATTTTAAAGTGTTTGCTCTACATTTTCGATAATCTGAAGGCTCGATATCCGTCGCCTTATCTATGAAGAACAATCTAATTGAAAAAGATATTTTTCTCTGCAACCTTGAAATGACCGTGCATATGCAAGTAGACCAACCTTGTCAATGCAAATGGCGTGTGTTTAACTGATCTATTTAGTTTATATTCTAAGTACTAGTACCTGCTGTATAGCAAAACAGCAAATGTTAACAAAACCATTTCTATCAATTTTATAACCTTTCAAAGTACTTAAATAATTATACGAAGTAGAAATTTGTGACCTCAACTTTAACTAAGATAATTATGAGTGATATGAACTGAATTACTAACATAATTATAATCGCGGCTTTCACTACTACGATAGTCATACATGTGATAGTGTGGCCTGTAGAAGTAAGATAATTATAGGCGATATAATATTTGTGACCTTAACTGTATAATCGTAAGTGATAGAAAATGTGTGACCTTGGATAAATAGATAATTATAAGTCAAAGGGTCTTTGTGGCATTGACCTGAACTACTACGGTAACTATGAATGGTAAGTTACCTCAGCCATCAAGTCAAATGGACTCAATGAAAACAAAGACATACAAGATGTACATACCTGCAAATGTCCACATTTTCATATTGCATATTTCTATGTAAAGTAGTTAGGCATTGTCTGGCTTCACATTGTTCACAGTAAATTTCCGGACACCGATCGTTCAGTCTGTGACTTAACATATGTACACGATTGGTTACCATGGCAACAGTTGTTTCATCACATCCACTTGTAGTTCTGTGTAAACATGTTTGCATCTCTGGTATAGACCTGTATTACGAGATTTTATCAAAATTAATACCAAACACAAAAGTATGAATGAACCTGAACACCAGCACAGGTGGATGTGTCAGTGTTTGTATTTAAGAAAATATCGTACATTTAGTTTTACCACAAAATATTTGTAATAGGCATTTCTATGTGACTTATATTGTTCTATTGTTCGTGGCAATCGATGTGTATTCGCCTAGTCTTCGTTTGAATATTTTAATATATCTACGAATAGATGAAAGTATCAGGTAAGATAAATATTTACCCACAAACTTGTTCCAATGAAGAGTTTGGATGCATCATGGTTGCTTGTATAGGTACCATACACACCAATGCGGCTTCCACGTCACATATTGCCATCTCTCCATCAGGTATACACGATGTTGTAGATGTAGACACTGGTGTTGTACATATCTGGTTGACAACAGCAGACACCTGATTGAATGTCTGAGATATTTCCCATCTTGTTAAGTAACTACAACTACTAGTTCTTTCATTCACACATACCGATGTTGAATGCAGTTGTCTAAAACAGAACAAGAGCCAAAATGTCACAAAATACGCCCGTCTCGGGGCATGGTGAGTCTCAGGGGCAAAATAAAAAAAAAATTAAAAAAAAGTAAAAACAATAAAAAGAAATTTAAAAAAATCAAATAAAATTTAAAAAAAATAAATATATATAATCGAATTTTGCCTAGATAATATTATGCCCATAAGCATCGTCACAAAGTTTAAAGACGATCGAATGAAAACTGTTAGCGTTAGAGCACATACAAGGCCTATTTCATACTTATTTGGTAATTAAAGGCCCATAGCAAAATAAGGCCTAGGCCGATTTGGCCTGTAATCGAACTTGGCCTAGATATCATGGCCATAAGCAATGTCACAAAGTTTGAAGACGATCGGATGAAAACTGTTTGCGTTAGAGCACAGACAAGGCCAATTTCATACTTATTTGGTAATTAAAGGCCCATAATTAAATTAGGCCTCGGCCGATTTGGCCCATGATCGAACTTGGCCTAGATATCATGGCCATAAGCATTGTCACAAAGTTTGAAGACCATCATATGAAAACTGTTTGCGTTAGAGCACAGACAAAGCCAATGTCATACTTATTTGGTAATTAAAGGCCCATAACCAAATAAGGCCTAAGCCGATTTGGCACATAATCGAACTTGGCCTAGATATCATGGCCATAAGCAATGTCACAAAGTTTGAAGACGATCGGATGAAAACTGTTTGCGTTAGAGCACAGACAAGGCCAATTTCATACTTATTTGGTAATTAAAGGCCCATAACCAAATTAGGCCTATGCCGATTTGGCCTACAATCGAACTTGGCCTAGATATCATGTCCATAAGCATTGTCACAAAGTTTGAAGACGATCGGATGAAAACTCTGAGCGCTAGAGTACAGACAAACTGCTGGACGCCGCCGCCCACCCACCCGCCAAGGCCGTTCCAATAAAACGTCTCGTTTTTCAAACGGGCGTATAACAAGAGAATGAATGACGCAACTAATAACTTCAATATTTAATGTAAAAAGGTTTGTGTCAAAAAGATAATGAATGACGCAACTAATAACGTCAAGATTTGAAGTTGAATCGAGAATAAATGGAGCAACTTATAGCTTCAAGATTTGATGTATAATGAAATTTGGCAAAAGAGAATGAATGCAGATTATTTCAGAATTGGTTGGCCCGTTGTCAGAACACAGTAAGATAATGTACATGATTACAGAATTACAACAATACTGACAGTGTGACTTTATAACCAAATTAAACAAATACAAAATACATTGATAGGAGGGGACAATACGTACGAACAGACTGTGTCCAGTGATGGTGAGGACAAGTCCTGTAATAAGGCATGTCCTAGATCTGCTACACATGACATTGCTCCGGTTACATCACACTCTCTGTAGATAACACTATCAGTGTTACATGTACCTACATTGTGCAATGCCTCACCCACCCATACAACACTGGTTAACATGGTCCTTGCCAAGCTGTTGGTACAACCAGTTGTTTGAGATGTTACACATTGCTGGTAGAAGTCGGATCTGTGAAAAACAAGCACAACATGTCATTGCGTGTTTACTGTATTTGAATTGGGCTCAAATAAAACAACAATATGGATCTTATAACCAGACCTACCCTAAATGTTTAGGTCAACTCTGAAAGTATAACTATTTATAATCATACTGAATATTCCTAAAATGTGTTTAGTTTACTTAAATAAGGAAGACTGCTTTGAAAGGCAATGCTCATTCCTTAACTGGTGCTTAAATTTCAATTATCAGCGTAAAACGGCCAGCCAATGGAACTATCTTTAACAAATATTATAGGCGGTCAGCCAATGGAACTATGTTTAACAAATATTATAGGCGGTCAGCCAATGGAACTATGTCTAACAAATATTATAGGCGGTCAGCCAATGGAACTATGTTTAACAAATATATAGGCGGTCAGCCAATGGAACTATGTTTAACAAACATTATAGGTGGTCCGTCAATGAAACTATGTTTAACAAATATTATAGGCGGTCAGCCAATGAGACTATGTTTAACAAACATTATAGGCGGTCAGCCAATGAAATTATGTTTAACAAACATTAAATAGGTGGATCGCAAATGAGAACATTTTCAATAAACATTTCATTATAGGCGGTTAGTCAATGAAAATGTTTTGAACAAACATTTAATAGGTGATCAGCAAATGAAAATTGTCAATATAAAACAACTAACCTCTCACAAATTGACGACCGTCTTTCAGACAACGGTGTTAAATAAAAATATGTAACTGCCATGTTTATGTATGCCCTCAAACAATACTGACTTCCCAATGAGTCACATGCTGTGCTTGTCACTTCTAAAATAAGAACATAATTTACATTATATGTATGATATACGTGTTTAAGATCGTATCCGATACTGACAGTACGTACAATATAAGTGTTTTAGATAAACCACTATCACCGTGTGTGAACATAATCACTGTATGACTGATTGGGAGACTATAATACAATTCAATTTGTATGACTTATTTTGAGCAAAATTATCTGTGATTTCCAGTCACTGTATGACTTATTGGGATACTGTATAATTCTACGTGTATGACTTATTGCGATAAGCAGAAGTTGGCTCGTTTATACACTGTGACTATGGATGCAAACTAATAAAATATAGATAAGCCACACTGACACACTTAATGTTTTTAAAAATGTTTACATAATGCACACCGATTCGTATGTTAGAATGGTTTGTAAAAAACTTAAATATGATCAGCCAATAAAACATTTTACAAACATTGTATATGAGTTAAGCAAATATAATCATCTTTCACTTAGATCTTAAAGGTGGTAAGCCAATGAAAACATGTTTTACAAATAGTATGGAGCGTGTCGGTCAACGACACAAACTGTTTTACAAACGACTTACATTGTCTGTTACATTGTCTTGTCGTACCCTTAAATGTTTTGCTCTCTTGTTGCTCTGACTTCTGATAGATCATTGAGTACTTTCTGTGCTACTCGATGGACGTTGTTCATATATTGTTTCATGTTTTACATTCTTTTATTACCTGTCAATGTGGCCTTTTTGTTAGAAGGCATTACATGGCGGGAAACTTTTATTTACACTGTAATGTTCTATAAGGTTGTCTGTTGGTTGGGTAAGTGTGATGTTTGGTGCACTGTAAAACGTTTAAGCCCCCAGTGACATTCGTCGCTGTCCGTACCAAGGCGGAAGCCCTTTAGTCAACCATCCTCTATGAATGTATTGTCCACATTATAGTAAAATACAAAAATGCAAATATATTTCGCCATTGTGCCTTTTTGTTAAACTTTGTTCATTTTGTGTGTGCCATTCGGCAATCTCGTTGTCCAGCACAAGGCTGCTTCTTATCTTTCAAAATTGCATGTACATTATATATGTGTTGTAGATTGTCATTGTGGTGTTTAATGTCCAGTTGTTATTTTCTCGTCACTTGGCTCTCGTTCCGTTTTATTTTGACTGACTGAGGCTGCAGACTTTCGGGACGGGATGTCGTGTTTTCAGTTGAGCATTGTACTTTGTGTGTTTTTAATGTTTTCTGTGCTCGGCTGGTTAAGTTGAGCGCTGCCTTCCTTGTCTGACTTAATATAATCTTTTTACAGGTGTCCAACCAATGAAAATATGTTTTACAAACAACTTAAATATGATCAGGCACTGATAACATGTTTTACAAACAACATAGGTGTTCAGACAATGAAATTATGTTAGACAATGTGTGCACAAAAATAGACTTAACCAATCTCTAATATATAGTACGTATTTATGTATTAGAATTAAACTTTGCCAATTAAAAATAAAACCTCTAAATGCACTCTACTGGTAAATCAAGTGTACAAACATAATGTATTTACCGTCGAGATTAATGTCCGTATCTACAATAAATTGACCATCATCTGAAAATAAAGAGTGAGATACATTTAATGTATTGTCATTGATCACTTCACAAGGTACAATTTCGTGTAAAGTTAATTTTTCACTTGAGCTTTTAACAGCCATTCTTCAACCTTCTTTCTGTCATTTACGTCAGGAACTAGCCTTAACCAGTTTACCTGGAATCAAACCGTACTTATAACTTGCCCTTTCTGTAGGCAACTACTACAAGATATCACATATAAGTGTAGTCAATGTCAAGGAATAAAGTGTCTCAGGTGCTTAGTCTGTACCCATCCTAGATATCGAGAATATTCATATACATGTAGATCTACTTGTAATTGCATTATCACAAACAATACCATTTTGTATCTTATTTGAATTCATCTTATAGTGTCGCCTCAATAATAAACAAATGATGCCCACACTATGTCATTAAAATTGGACAAGGTTCAGTAATGGCTTAAAATGGCCCTGTAATTTTTCAAAAAATAGAACTGCACGTTCCTATAAATCTGTCCTATAATTAAAATAACTTATCATTTCCCGTGTAAAAAATCAGCATCCATATTGCAATTTCCCTTGTAATTTGTTGACAAAACTGTCAAGAATATGAAGAATATGTCATGTTTAGCCAAACATGTCATTTTCGGCCATTTTTACGACTATTTATACGTAAAACATTCCGGAAAAAAACCATGATGGCAGTCTTGCGACACTTTTATATTTTTACATAACCAGTGTTCTGCAAGTTTTTATATATGTACAAAATATCGCAAATATGCCAACGTGTTTTTGGGAAGGGTTTAAGACACGAAAAGCCATGAAAATGGCCAAAAATGACCTTTTTTGCTAAACATTGCATATTTAAGTAAAATTGTCGACATATTTACAAGGGAAATTTGGAATCGTATACTCAATTTTTCGAAAGACAGTATTAGGTTATTAAAAACATAGGACGGATTTATAGGAACATGCATTTTATTTTATTTAAATCACGGGGCCAAACTAAGCCTTAAGTGAAGCTTGTCCTTTCTTCCTTCAGTTCCAGTCATCAACAAATGTGCAGAAAACTATTAAAACGTATGCGTACTGTTCAGCTGGTCTTCATTAAGAACAAGGATTGTTGCAATTCGATATTAATTTTATGCGGTAATATTTGGCCACATCATTTGTTTTAAATTGTCAATGTTAACTAACCATTTTAGTAACGCGTTCTGAATGTGAGTCTTTAAACTCTTTTACTAGCCATGGGCTACTAGATATTATTCGTATATAATTCTCATTAAAATGTCTACGTTAAAGCAGGATGCGTGAGATAGCATCTTAACTGATTGTTATCCGATACATTAAAGTCAACCTCATGTCATATTTTCAATACTGGTAAACCCTTTGTTTTTGAAGTAATTATGCAATAATGTTGTAGCCACGTTTTAATTGGCTTACAAAGTATATAACATGACATTTGATTGGCTGGCTAAGAACGTTTTAAGTATTTTGTAACATGTAATTTGATTGGTCAAAAGTTTTTAAGATTTATTTTCTATGATTTGAAAATAATGTATATTAAGTAAGATTTGAATTAGACTGAATATACAAAAAAGTAATGATGTAGGACTAAGACAGTTATGATGTAGGTTTTAAAAAGTTAGCGAAAGTGGAGTTCCACTCTGCTACGCTAATTTACGAACTTAGTGTGTTTAAAACCATATTTGTTAGTTGTTATTTACTTTGAGAAAGGACGAAAAAATAAAAATAGTAAAACTGACGGTGGATTTGTCATAACTTATTTAGTTGAGACTTTGTTGTCATATTTGAAATTGTGCTGGATAAACGCACTGGACTTACAATGTTAGCAGAGCTAAACTGACAGCTCACACACAACGCTGTTACATACGAGGTAATTCCCGAAACAACAGACATAACACTGTTGGTCTAACAAGAAGCTGGATTCCACGTACTACAACAACCTCAAGAGTTAACGCAGAGTTCTGAGATTAGAGTTCAGACTCAGAATCAGATCTCAACAACACACACAACAAAAATTAGTTCAATTTCATACACTGTATCAACGCCATTTTTCAACGGCATTACATTAATACTAGAATTCCCAAGGTTTTAAGCAACGTAGAGACATTTAAGTTGAAGAGATTGATCATTTTATTGTGCAAAATGGCGACCGTGGTAAACTTTCACTTATGTATTTATTGGTATCATTATTCGGCGGGTTTTGATTTCGTGGTTGAGGTCATAGATATAAAATAAATTCCTACCCGACATTCTACAATCCAGATACAAATGTTTTTGCCACAAGTTTACATTTCGTCCAAGTATTCCTCGCCAGGTATATAAGACATCTTGTTGTTCTATGGATGCGAGACAATTCAAATATTGCTCGATTGATGAACATATGCCGGGCTGAAATAAAAAAAACCCTACTGTTAACATTATTGATAGCATTGATTCACCTAAATTAGTAATGTAAATCATGTTTTATGAAATAAAAATGTTTAAATTTTGGTATAGTTTAGAATTTCAAACATTTTAAAAATTGGCAACGACATTTCATTGTATGTCTTGAAATTTACCTTTGACACATCAACTGAAGATGCTATGTAATATGAGCATACGAAGATAGTCTGAGATAATTGTGTCAAACCAGGTGGGTCATTTGGGATGAAGTTACAGAATGGACTATTTGACTGTGACCATTCTGTCATCTCGTTCCGTGCAAACCTATACTGAAGTGGATCACAACCCGAGAGGGAATCTTCTATACAAGATATAGCTTCGGTATAGAACCTGGATCATAAAAAACATTCATTTGTTTGTAATGCAAAGAAGCAAACCATTGTTAATAATGTCAAATCCGTCTTAAGCACCCCTTGAAGGGATATATCGCTGGCTTAGAATGAGAAGGTCGTATGTGCTACTTATGACCTTATTAGACTCATGCATATTTTAAATCTTCAACATATGGCGCTTCTTATTAGCATATTTCATGAAAATCGGAACTGGTCATGTTGACCAAACTGAAGTTGAAAAATCTTGTTTTTCTATAAGTAAAGAGTAGTTTTCAGACAGTTTTTTTTGTCTTCTTAAAATATCGACTTTGTACTTGCGACTGTCTCATTCTAAGCCAGCGATATAAAAGGTGGTTGTTATATAACATAAAATAATGCTATTGAAAACAAGCGTGCTTAATATAACAGTCAATTAATGTGGTTTAAATTCGATAGTATTTCTTGCTTTTTAATTTGGCTTATTTGAATTCGAGTCATTTATTTCAAATAAAGCAAGGAATCAAACAAATCATTTCAAAGTGATTTGAATTATCTTAGTTTTTTTATTATAGAAATACAAACGAAATCGGCCAGGACCTAAACTTTATTTTAGAAATTAACAAGATGTCGAATGAATGAAGTTCCACTGCACTATATTTTATGTTTGATAATGTCTCTAGTTACTTCTGAGTACTCGCAGCATTTTAGAATATTAAAACCTAACAATGTTAACTTCAGCAAACAAAAGTGACCGATCTCAATCGTCGGTCGCTCCTATTATACTGCAATATGAATTATATTTAATACTTTTACTCATAAATGAAATATCAAAGCTACGCCGAAACCGGAAATAAAGCTAAACCAAAAGTAAAGCTAAGCAAGCAACAATCTCATTAAAATCAGCCTCTAACATTTGCTCCATTTCTTTACGCTGCTATATCAGCGTAGAGTAGCGAAGCGTAATATGGGTCTAATTTTAATGAGAGTGAGCAAGCAACAAAACTGTACAAACGCATGTACCTCGTATTAATGGTTATTGTATTACTTACTGACAGGAAGTGGCGATGTTATAATCTTCCACACACGATAACCAACCAAATACTGAACATTGTTTCCAATCTGTACAAATCTCATTCATCCAAGGCACTGTAGTAGATGTTACATTGTCTTCACAAACCATGGACTGTGAACATGTTATATTACCCAACATGGCGTGCATAGCTCTCACTTCCGTAAGTAAATCATTCTGGATGTCCACACTGCAACCCATAGTGTTATCATGGAGACACATGTAGGTGTCTTCTAATTTCCTTTAGAAATACAAAATACTTTCATTAAAGTAACAGGGTACGTATAATTATTCTTTTTTTACGTTACATAAAACAAATACAAACTTTGTATAAAATGATATTTTCTCCGAAGTAAACATTCTATTGTGTTGTATTAGGAATTTATGAGAAAATTACACTTTCTAATCAGTTGTCAAAGAGGACAAGTCCGCTGCCTCTGTATAAAATAATTCTTAATGACGTCACAAGGAGGTTTAGAACTTCGGACCGGCGAACGTCGCTAAAAACTACTAAAATAAAAAAGTCTATTGGTTTTGAATGAAAACCATGCGAGCGAACGATCAAACATCATGTAGTTTTACTTAAAATAGATTAATGTGTTAGATATCGATGGTTTCAACAAGCGTAATTCAAGTACTTGGATTTTAAATAAAGATGCTTACAGTACTTTGATTTCAATACATACATGCCATTAGTACTTTATTTCAATACAAATATTCTCAGTACCTTGATTTCAATAAAATTGCTTCCAGTACTTTGATAATACTTGTGCATCTAGCTCATTGTTTTAACGTTAGTGATTCCATCGATTGGATTTTACTGCGAATGCTACTTAGGTACTTGCTTTCAATACAAATGTTTTTAATACTTTGATTTCTATACAATGCTTTCCGTAGTATGATTTCAATTTAGATGTTTTCTGTACTTTGAGTGTTATACAAATGTTTTTAGTACTTTGATTTCAATACAAATGTTTTCCCGTGGCTTGATACATACGTGCAAACATCAACATTTAGATCAGCAAAGTAGGTAAATGCTCCAAAATCTTCTAAGCACATATGAACTGCGGTAAGATCACAAGACATCGGTGATGTTAGGTGTGGGGCCGGACACAGAACATCTTGGACATTATCGAGGAAGGCAATAGCGTCTGTTACTATAGATCGTCTGCTGCTAGAACATGTGGCCGCCATAGATGTCCATGTGGTTGCAATATCAGGATAGGACCTGGTCAATGAAATGTAAATATTTTTTTTTGAACAAGCTATCATCTTACCAGTTTTAAAAAGCTTTAAGTATTTTATAGAAAAAATCTTTTGAGATCAAACAATGTCCCATTTGAAAATCGTTTTCATTGTAAATAGTAGTTATTAATTGCTATTAATATTACAATTTTTGCTACATGTATATAATTAATTTTCATTAATTGGTATTTAAAACTATTTTGATATCAACCATTTGGAAATTGTAGATAGTTTTTCGTTAAGAATTAGCACAATTATAGCTGAAGCAATACGTACACGGCTGTCCAAAAGACGGCTATAATCCCCACCGCATTAATGAACAGTGGAATTGTCAAATAATTTACACATTTGCTATGAGTTCTTGCATTTTGGCTCAAGCGTTAAAAAATTAAGGGGCGGATGGGAAATGTAAGGTTCAATCCTTTGACCTCTTAATTTTGAACCGGCATGGTTGGAATGCGGGTTCTGTTTGTAATGTTTTGCTTTTTGTGTGATGGTGCCAATGCGTGTGTTCCATGTAAAGTCATTTGAAATTATTATACCTAGGTACTTTGCAGATATAACATTTTATCTTTTTTTTTTGTTTTTTTAAATGCCGAGCATAGCCTTTATTTGCCAGTCAGCTTTCCGCTAAAATATGGCAGGCATATATATGATTGTGTGCCTCCACCCGGTGTGTCTAGTGTGGTATTGTGTAAAATATAGTTTGTTTGTGAATTGTATGAGTATTATTGATGGATTAAATTAGTTTCATGTCCCATAGCTGAAGTTGGTCTAGATCATGTTGTAGTAAGCTGGAGTGAGATGCATTAGATAAGGAAAGATGGAAAGATAGATAGCTGTGTTATCAACAAATACACGTACTTTGGAATATTTTACATAGTTTGGGAGGTTACAAATGATATAAATAAGAAAGAGAAGTGAAACGCCGGAAGAGACTGGTATAGTGCTAGAAATTGAATCATTTACACCTACTAATTGTGACCTATTATCCAAGAAAGCCTTGATCCATAAGAGTGTTTGACCTCGGATACCATAGAAGTGTAGTTTATAGAGAAGTGTATCATTATTAACCATGCCAAAAGTATTTGAAAAGTCAAGAATAATTAAATCAACTTGGCTTTTCAAGTTTAGATACCGGAGGATGACATCAACAAGCATAAGAAGTTGGCTTTGACAAGATCTTTTTTCCAGAGCCATGCTGTAATTCATAGGTGAGAGATATAGGGCGGTAGTTGGCTGGGTCAAATATGGTGCCTTTTTATAGACATGGGCTACGTTGGCCATGTTCCAGATTTAAGGTAAGGTACCAGATTGTAGTGACTTTTTAAAAATCTCTTATGGGGGACTCTTTATTTACAGGTGTTCGTTAATATTATAGGTTTTATTTGGTCTGGACCCGCAGCCTTGTGGGGTTTAGGTTTTTTAGTAGTTTCTCAATACGCTTTACTGCGATGTCAATATTTGGTATGGGTTTGTGAGAACTGTTAGACGGCGGGGGTATCTCATCCAGTATCTTTGATATCCTGTACTTTCATTTCAGCTAGTGATTTAAGAGATGTAGGTGACTTTGGTGTGAAGACTGATTGGAATTGTTCATTTAGTACTGTTGCCTTGTCTTGATCTGCAGTGTATATTTTGTTTTGTTTTTTGAGCGAGTCTATGCAGAGTCTTGTATGGAGTGCTTGAGTAGAGAATATAATTTCTCGGTGTTTGGTAATGTTCTGGTGATTGATTGTTTATGTTTAAGATATATTCAATGTAGTTCTGATACACCAGATGTTTTTCCTGCAGTGATGTTTGAGTCTGTTGTATATTTCTTTAGATTTACTGGTGTCATGCTTTTTGTACTATTTGTATACTTTATCTCGTTTTCTATAGGTTGATCTTTATCCAAGGTAGTTTATTGTTTGTGGATGACTATTTGGATGGGATAAAGGCATTAACCCCTTCCTGAATTATACTAGATAAATACCGTACCTACAAATTTCTCGTTGTTCGGTTAAACTTATGAATGGGAAACTATTAAACATAGTATTGTATAGTGCCACTTCACTGCTTATCTTCACCATTTCGCAACTGTCAACCTCTGAAAAATATCACAACATATTTAATTTGATATAATTATGTTTTATCTAATAAGAAATATTGGATTGAACAGCTTATGCCATATCCTTAAGATTTACAACCATTATGTGTAAAAGCTTGTCATCAGCAGTATGCAAATAATTTGTCAACAAAATACCGGACACAAAAGAAACGTCTATACTATTTACAATGTAAGCCCTTGCAGCTACAAAAGCCCCCTAGCTTACCCTAATCGACCTTTTTATAAGAAACTATTGAAAATCTCCATAAAATAATGGACAATTACACCATTTTACTAATGGACACGAACACTCTAATACTTAGGACGGACACAAACCCTTATACTAATGGACACTTACCCCCTAATACCAATGGTCATAAACTCCCTAATACTAATTATGGGCACTAAACCCCATATTAATAATGGACAAAAACACTGTCATTGAAATGGACAGACGAACCCCATAATACTAATGACACGAACCACCTAATACTAATGACACTAAACATTCTAATACTAATCCATACAAAAAGCCTGATACTAATGGACACTGAACCCTAGACCTTATCAACAATAAACAGCCTAATAACAATGGACACAAACCACTAATACTAATGGACACACACCACTAATACTAATGGACACACACCACTAATACTTATTGACACAAACCCTAAATGTTTGACCGTTTCAGCAGACAGTGATGATAACCATACTTTTACGAACAATTTAAAGACGTAACGCACACAACTGGAACTACGAGTACTCCGTAAAGATCGATTGTCATCGTTAATTAAGTCCATACTAATAATATCAAACATTTCTATGTGCATGATATACATATCGTTAGAAAGCATATACAATGACGAAACGAATGGTATAAGTTTCATGGAGGCGACTAATAATTTTAAAATGAAAAATATGCAACAAAGATAAAATTTTACTCAAAAATGACGAGTCACAACGTTGCGTTTTTGCATGAGAAACAAAAACATGATATTTTGGCGATACTTTTATACAGTCTTTATCGTAAAGAGAACAACAGAAGAAAAGAATGTCAGAATACGTTTGTATTGATATTAACATACATACGTATTTTTATTTTGAAATTGGGAGAAATTCGACGAATGCCGTTTCTTTTATTTTTCCACAGATAATTCCGAAACGTGTCACATTTTTATATAATGTTGAAAAATTAAAACAGTCAACCACGGCGGTTGTTTTATACTATTTATTGCAAAGGAATTCACAAAAGAAAAATGTGTCAGAATACGTTTTCATTGTTGTTTACATAAATAATTTTGATTTTTAAATTGGATATATACTCGAAAATGCCGTTAGATTTCCTTTGATCCCCGATTTTGTCCCACGCGCGAAAAACAACGTTAAAAATAAATCATGAAATTTCGACAATTTTAAAAAAATTATCGCTAAAAGAACTGAAAAACAAGAAAATGTCAATATACATTTTTATCGTTATTTACAAAAATAATTTTGATTTTGAAATCAGGGACATACTCGAAAAATGCCGTGAGTTTGTCTGTGTCCAGGGATTTGTCCCATGCGCGAAAAAAATAACGTTAAAAATAAAACACGCAATTTCGGTGATCTTTTTATACCAGTTATCGCAAAGGCAACCGCAAAAGAAAAAAACATGTCAGAATACCTTTCAATTTATGTTTACAAACGAACGTTTAACTTTTGGATTGGAGACTTACTCGACTTATTTCGTTATTTTATCTTTGTCCACTGATGTGTCCTTTTTGCAAGAAATAATGCACAATGTACTCAGTTATAGTTCAGTATAAACTAACAATTTTGATTGCCCAAACCAAATCTTTACAGTAGCAACGGGGTAGTTTAACATAACAGTAAAACAGATTATATGTACATAAATGTCAATTTATATATAAAATGCTTGTTTAACCCCAAAAAACGCGCTCCGCGTAAAGTCAACAAACAACGTCATTTGACACAACGTTTAGCGGTTCCAGTTTTGTGCGTATGTGAAAAGTCATTTTAAAATATTGTTTCTGAGCATGCCCAAAACAAGCAACAATCCAAACAGTCATCAAAAAGAGCCATGTTCACCAAGGCCACCCCCCGCCGTATATGTTTGTTACTAACGGGTGTTTAATAGAAACAGGACTTGATAGAAAAAGGAAAAAGAAGTTAGGGAATCAAATAAAGGGAGATAATTAATGAAATGGAACCAGTTCAATAGATGGAAAATATTTCAGGAAATTACATCATTATATAAATATCATAACTTCTTTGGTTAAAGGGAAATAATTCAAGAATGGTACCAGCTAGAGTTATGTTTCTTAGTCAAAGCACTTCTCCTATATGCCAACTACTTATATTCAAAGTTTCAAGTCAATCAATTGAATACTTATGAAGTTATGCTCTGGACAAAAAATCTTCTAAAATTAATCAAAGGGAGATAATTTCAAAACTGGGCCATATACGTATAGCATGGCTCTTTGTCACTGCACTTCTCCTAGTTTACATCTATTCATATATCAAGTTTAAAGTCAAAACCTCACATAGTTTTACAGTTATGCTCTGTACAAATTTTTTTTTCGGGCCCCGTAAGGGTAACCCCGTTTATTTCATATATAAATATACATTCATAATTTATGATTTACAGAATATTGATGTTTAGACAAGGCATAAAGGTGAACATTAAGGAGAGTGTTTGCAGTGTTGAGTAAACTGGGTAGTATTTGTCACATAAATAAGATTTAATTTGTGATCAAAGGTGAATAGTTTTTCCAATCATTGTCAAACTTTGATACTTTGTTGTTTTTTTGCGTTATATAATTCTGTGTTAAGGAGTAAATTGACCTGATTCTTTAATATATTCACTGAAAGAGGGATGTTCAAAATTTTGCGACGGTATAGATTATATTTGGCTAATGTAATTATATATGTTGTGGCTTTATCGATTTTATCATTCCCTAATAGTAAGTCTAATGTCGTCCAGTTAGTACTGATCTCGGGACATTTAGTATTGATCCATCGTTTAATTTCTTCCCAATAAGAAGAAGAATGGTGACAGTCACAGAAGAGATGTTGTAGAGTTTCACTTTGGTTGTTACAGAAAGAACACATATTGCTTGTTTTAATTCCCATTTTGTATAAAAGATGATTAGTACCAAGAATGCTCTGTACAAAATATGGGACGGATACTATTATACTATATCCCTTCACCTTCGGCGGGGGATACACATTATATGAAATAACATTTGTGTGGTTCGGGTGTGCTCGTTTATAATCTGTTACCTGTAGTCCCTGACGTAACTAGACCAGTGTTTGTTTGGTTACACCATACTTGTATAATATTAGAGAGGAGATCTTCTGTATCTTTCATTATCACCAGAGATATATCCGGTACTGTCTGACCGGCAATACATTGTTGGTAGTAAGTAACAGCGGTACACAGTATAGGTGTAAATCCTGAAATAGAAAATACAAAACGCGCATACATTCTACATGAGTATAGTCGTCAAGCAAATATTGTATCAGAGTACATTGGCCAAATGTAGAAAATACATATATTAGCTATATAAATACCCTAACATTCTAATGAGTAGGAGGTATTAACTATATAGCAACCATCATGTTCTAAGGGATAGGAGGTGTTAGCCATATAACAACCAGGTATAAAACATGTAGGAACCCATACATTCTAATAAATATGTCGTATAATTCATGAGGGACCCATACATTTTAATGGATATTATAGGTCGTAGTTATCCAAATACCAAAACCTTGCATGTGTTTATTTCATTCAGTTTGTTTTATTCCCTCAAAATGAAAGACACTGTTAAATAATTATCCTCTTTAAAAGTTTTGTTCTGTCTAACATGCTAGATAACGTATTGGAATGCAGTTTGTTTTAATCGGGGTGAAATGTTAACAGCAAGGGCCCTGCGGTTATTCGTCCCATTACTTATACATGTAACACATACTAGTAATTGAACATACAGAGAAATATGCTGCTTATTACTGCAACAACTTTAACTATGTAGCTGTATGAGAAAATCCTATGTATATTATATTCACCATTATACGTCTGTAATCCATTGTTCATATTGTATCCAAACTGAAGTTTACAGTCTGCTATTCTTTTATTAATGTCCTCTTCTACAAGCGTTGCATTATGAGCACAGTCCTTAAACAACCATTCCATATAGAACTGTGCTACGGATGCCTCAACGGAATTACAGTCCTGTGTGTTTTCATGGAAACAATCAAATATTTCCTCTTTAATTCTGAAATACAAAAACAGTGTTTGCACATTAGAAAATTCACTTTATACATTGACGTTTAAAACGAATGTAAGGAGACGCGTACAAAGTAGTGACTTACGTCATTCTTGAGTGTAAGATGGAAATGGATTAACAATAACCAAGAGATACCAATTTCATCGAATGGGTTGCAAGTGAATAAATACGTTTCTCCAGCTTGTTAATTGCTGAAACTAGTTCATTCACTTGAAACTATGGCATTCAGCTTTATTATACTGTTATTCTTTAACTGTTTAGGACTTCAGACAGCTAAAATAGGTATTTCAGCCGTTTTACTTTTCAAACTAGGTGATTTAGCTTGGGCGTTCAGAATTTTGATGGCTGAAACTAGTTCATTCAACTTTTTGACAGCTGGGACTTGGGCGGGTCATTATAATTTCTCCCATGTTCAGATCACATCTATAAGCAATGAAGGATACACCAAACAAGTAAATTGTAGATCAGGTTAGAACGTTATAAAATCAATACTAAATGACCTCATTTGGCTTTATTCCGTTCTTCGTTATTTTGTAACGGCGTAACCTTTGAACGAAATTCATTTTGGCGTTGTCAAACTCTAGGACTGCAATCCCTGATGGATTAGATACGACAACAGCAAGGTTGAGAGACTCGATAAAAATGCAATGTATGTTTTAATGCATGGTTTGTTGTGGAATGATGTACAAAGATGGATCTTATACTTACAGGCAAACATCGGTGACGTTTGTCATCTCACCACATTGTCCAATAGCTTTGGAAACATCACATACTCGTTTGTTAACTTTACATGTATCACTGCTTCCAGAAATACCCAACTGGCTGCATTCAAATCCTACAAGCCTCTCAACTTCCTGTGACGCATCCAAAATGGCCGACCGATCATTGATAATACAAGATCCGGTGTAGAATTGTGCGCAAGCCAGCATGTTATACGCAACACTGTGGAATAAAAAAAACGTGGTTAACACACACAATATGTTAGAACGAATGGCAAATGTATTTTATAGTCATTTAGAAAACGACTGTTATACTAGAGAAACTTTTAACACCATTGCTTTGAAGACAAGCTTTGAACACCAACTGTTCGTTTGGTTCGTTCTATGTCTAACTCTTGTGTGGATGACTAGGCGCTGTCGTCGTTTCTGTGTGGCTTTGGATTGTCTGTGCGCTACAGTATTTAGTTAAATCTTTATTCATATTTGTTAAATTATAAAAACCGTTGTGTATTTCGAAGAACGAGTCTAAGTCTGCTACAACATAATATGGGTATTGGCAGGCTATGCTCTTTCTTGACATTGACTACGGTCATGTCTCCGTTACTAGTTGCCGGTTACTATTGGTTGATAAATGATCCAAGGAAATCTCGCAATGTATGACTGAAACCGGTCGAAAAACGACATGTCAACACTGCAATCTAATTAAAATCAGACCCTTATTACACTTCACTACTTTACGCTGATATAGGATCTGACGACACTCCGCATGTGGTCATGTCGATGTGAACTTTACGTCATCCAATTAAATAGCTGCTTTCACAAATTTGAAAGTGCAGTGAAATACTGCTGAGGGTACGTGACGTCGTGGTGCGCCAGAGAGGTCATTCTCATGACCATACGGAGTGTATTCAGATCTCTAACAGCATAAAGGAATGGATCAAACGTAAGCGTCTGATTTTTATGAGATTGAACAACACTGTTAACATTCACTACTACTCGTGTTTAAGCATCATCTACAACATGACTAACCTACAAACGTTTTCCCACGTGGTCCTAGAAGTGTATACATCCACAACCAGCTTACTCAACACAACTTTGTCAACACAAGTGACGGCCATGTTAACGTCACACAAAGGATTTTCATTAGCTAATCTTGAAATCCAGTCACATGATTCCCCCAGATGTTGGAAGCAAAAGTTCGAGTATTTGTCTACTACAAGACCCATTACATTATGCCACATAAACAAGTTCTCTAAGTTCGATGTTGATGATACATGCTTGTCCAAGGCAGCTTGTTCCATTGTTTCATTGAACATTCTGTAAAGATAAAACAAAAGCACTGAATGCGCTGAAGGCTGGAATGTATGCGTAACTAAGCTGATACAGTATGCGTATTTCAAGTTGCTAATGTTGTCTGCATGACTTGTACCGACTACTTGAAATATCGTGTAATGGCATGAACATGTCAGTCTTCGTATACATAAAATTAAAAATTTGGAGAAACATATGTAGCAGTATTGGGAATGTTGACAGTTTCTGGAACTACTTCAGTGCGGATTCACATGGTTTAGCCTAAACGCGTTCAGTTGGCATTAAGAGATAGGCAATGATGCATTTGAGAGGCTAACGCCTCCCAAAAATGGTATGTTTGGAGATTCGGTGTAATCATTGACTAGAATAAAGGAAGCTTTTTTGTGATCGCCTTGGCTAAAATGTCATTAAATGTGAATTAAAGAGCTTCAATTCTAAACAAATGTGTATAGTGTTTTGCTAATTTTGTCACGTAATAATGCGAAATAGCGAGATAGTTTTAGATGCAATTTCATCACAATTTTTTTAATTACAGATGTTTTAGCCAATGAGATCACAAAATGGAAATTTATTTTCTGTCGGTTAAGCGAAGCGCAGAGGACGGAAAATGCTTTCCTGTGATTGGTTAAGATCTTGTGATTGCACCAATCAGGAGTTGTTATGTTGGTCACCATAGTGCACGTGTTGTCGTGCGTTGTCATTGAAGGTATGTGGTCATTCAGCTCTGGGCACTAAGAGCTTACAAGACGTATACATTTTAGTTCATAAAAACGGGGAAAGATGCGTGCTTTGTGTTATATAATCAAAATAACTGATTAGCTACATGTACTCTTATGTATATGAGATGGTGTTAGTATTAATGGGTATGTATATATATTAGATGAAATGATGCTGGTATAATGATGAATTGATCATAGAAAGTAAACTAGCTTACCCAAGTGCTCATTATCATTATACTATATACAAAATGTAATTAGGTATAAAGTGTTTGTTGTTATATGTACTGTAGTATAGATCTGTGAGGATCGCTGGAATGAATATTTTTGTTGCAACTTGTTCAGAAGGGCATAGCATATATTTAACGCCAATGTGCATGTCAATGTGTTACTTTAACCCTGTAATAAAACACTTACTTGCAAATGTCTGTAGAATGTGTCCACCGATTGGTTGATATTTTTCCAAGAATGATTGAAGGAGAAAGGTCTGGTCCAATATCAAACGGAATGGCATACAATGAGGGGTTACCACAATATGCCGTTGAAAATTGAAATAGTTGCATAAAACCATCAGATATATGTTGAGGTACTGTGCCAGGTTGACATACTTCTGTATGGTTGCTTATACACGTCAGGGCATACCTTACATCACTGAAAGAACCAGGTAATTGTGCATAGAGAAGAAATTTACTTGTGCAAATATGTAAAAATTGTGAAAGATATTAATTGAGTTTTCACAAATTTATACATTTACTTGACTAAAATTATATGAGCCAGTCTCCAGGAAAACCTGCTATTTTGACAAAAATATTAATTTTAAGATTTTCCATAGTTTAACAGGAAAATGCTAATTAAACCAATTGCAAAAGAAAGTATGTTAATAACTTCAGTTTTAAGGAAGTTACAGCTGTTTTGGTAGAGTCCCTATTTGGAGATTTTTGTGTGACGTCGCAAACGTCATTCAAACGTTATTCGACGTAATTGAAAAAGTATTTCATAATTACACCATTTGATCAATTCTTGACATAAACTGTTCAAAATGGTAACACATTTTATAATTATGTTTCACTGTTCAAAATATACATCAAAATCGAAATTGTTTGCATTCAGAGAAAGGCTACTACTGTTTTAAACAACCAACTCCTCGCTTTTCTCAATCGGAGTACTTTTCTGAAATTGGTCACCATAGCAACGAAGTATGTGATTTCGACATAATTCATAGAATATTTTAAAGCTAAGATATAGTACTACATGGGTTAATTACTTAAAATAGAACCAATAGATATGTATTTCCTTATTTTAGAGCTTTATCGAAACCTTGTTACATAAAGTAATCACATAATGTCAATATAGCAGGTTTTCCTGGAGACTGGCTCATATCATTTATGATTTATTATCATCAAAACTTCATTTACATTTGAATGTAACACATAACAAAACGGGTACATTTAAAACGTAATAATAACGAAATCCAACTTGCGGTATAAATATTAGCTTTGCTGTGATCAATACATACATATTTCTTGAAAAATTACATGCTTCCAAGTATAGGTTAGAGTTTATTAAATATTTTCTTCAAGGATTTGAACCTTAGCGAGCGAAGCGAAGCGTGTTTTAAATCTTTGAAGAAAATATTTTAAACTCTAACCGACTTAGTTTTGGCTCCGCCTTGAATAATTTAAACCCCAAGAAGCACGATATTCACGTGCCTGTAACTCGGTCAGTACATTGACAAAATTGGCGCGAAAGAGACGCGTTTAATGGTCAAATAGACGGTAACATTTTGTTAGGTTTGTTTAACTATAAACTGTGTGAATTTAAACATAAAGTCGGTGAAGTTTGAATTGTGAAATATATTGATACCCCCGTTCAAATAAATGGTTAATACTATACGCCGTCTCTAAAGCTGCATTTGTATCAATGGGTGAAACCACAGGTACCTGTATCATTAATAAAGAGTAAACCAAAAAATATTGTTTTTATAAAATTTCTAATATACAGTCACTGAGGTGCATTTTGTTTTAACAAATATTTCATTAATACTGGTGTTATATTAAATAGTTTGACATAGTCAAAAACTATTGAGATTCGTCTTTAATTTGTTAATGATATTTTAAAACCCGTCCTTTAATAAGAAATAAACCCACAGGAATAGCTTTGTCGTTTTCACTGAATGCAACTCAGTAATTGGCTGGATACCGAAATATACATATCATGGTAAATTTTTTAACGACATAGCTGATCAAATTCGATGGGATTTTGCATGGAGGTAGTTCTAACAATGTTGTCCATGAATGTAATTACTTTATGAAGATACCGAAAGCGAATTTATGAAAATCTGACCCCATTAACACAAACGCACCTTTCTAAGATAACATAAAATTGATGATAGTTTTTTACTCTTTATCAATGAAACAGTAACCTGTGGTTGAAACATGTATGACCAAAAGAACAGGGTGCTATTTGCATATCGCACGAAGTTCACGAATAGGCGTGGTCTATTTGCGCATGTGCAGTGGCTTCATTTTACTTCTTGGTGAAGACGCATTAATTCGAAAAATAGAACGTTCTTCATGGATTAGACGACGAAAATCGAGTCCGCTGATTGGTCGAAAAAGTCGTTTTATAAAAACATGCTGCGATTCTGTTATTTTTAAAAACTAGAATTCACGTGCTTCTCACTAAGGTGTGGATTAGTTGTACATAAACCATGGATTCAGTCAGATAGTGGTACTCACTTATATGTGGACTAATTGTACATAAACTATGGATTCAGTCAGATAGTGGTACTCACTAATATGTGGACTAATTGTACATAAACCATGGATTCAGTCAGATAGTGGTACTCACTAATATGTGGACTAATTGTACATAAACCATGGGTTCAGTCAGAGAGTGGCGCTCACTAATATGTGGACTAATTGTACATAAACCATGGATTCAGTCAGATAGTGGTACTCACTAATATGTGGACTAATTGTACATAAACCATGGATTCATTCAGATAATGGTACTACGAACCTGCAGACTAAGTTTGATCCCACCACTACAGCAGTTGGGTATGCTATAGCCTGTCTAGCTTCATGTATACACTGATCAGCAATGTCAAGGTTACATGTTGTATGGGAACACCAAAGGTCAGATGTTAAACGCAGCTCCTCGGTTACTAAGGCAATGAAATATCTGTATACGCCTGAGCACTTATTTTTTACAGGAGTCAAGCACTTAAGTGCTGGAGTGGTTTGTCTGAAATGTAGAATTTGCTATAGCATGAACTATCATTTCAGATAAAACTTTCAGAATATCTCGTTTGTTTTACTTTTCAACAATATTTATAATGATAACTCACCATCACATACACATGCATGGCGATTTCAACTAGTTTACCATATAGTGAAATGATTAAATTGTATAATAAATAAATTAAAACATGTGATATGTTTGCTACACAGTGTATCAAAAGAAGTATTGAATACCGAACAGACGAAATATTGTTTTCTTTTCAGAAAGTCACAATAGTTCAAATTTTGATATCTTGCGTTTTTTTATCTTCTGACATACCTGCCCCTCTTTCACTATCTAGATTTGCCAACTAGCCAATTATATCTTTGTTTAATTGTGCATATCGACTGTCTAATTTCGAAAATAATTCGGGTTAAAGACGTGCATTATTTACAACTTGTATCAATTGAGAATTGGCGATCAGTTCATTCTATTTACTTTGACTAATTGAGACATATGTCACGTAAGAAGCAAACTACTGGTGGAATTGTATCTCTATCGACTAATTAAGGCATATGTCACGGAAGAAGCATACTGCTTGTTGAATTGTATCTCTTTGACCAATTAAGGCATATGTCACGGAAGAAGAATACTGCTGGTGGAATTGTGTCTCTATATCGACTAACTAGGGCATATGTCACGGAAGAAGCATACTGCTGGTTGAATTGTATCTCTATCGACTAATTAAGGCATATGTTACAGAAGAAACATACTGCTGGTGAATTGTATCTCTGTCCCAAAATTACGATGCCTCACCACTGCATCATTCATACTGCTTGACACTTGACGTCACATCTGACAATATCTGATTCGGACTGTCACATATGTCAAGTGTCCAGTACCTTTTTTAGTTTGTCCATTTGTCTGGTTTGATAGGTTTTGAGCGTTCATGAGATATAACTAGTGAAATACCTGCAGATTGCTCCAACAGAAGCAGACGTTAATGACGTATACAGGTGTTTGATACACGTCACTGCTTCACGTGCATCACAATCGGTGACACTCAGCTCTGCAAGGAAATAGTGAATTGTTTCAATTCTATGATAAATTATGTTACAAACAGTCCCACTCTTTTATTAATTTATAAGGAATTGAAAATCGCGAGACGACAGAGACATTAGATGCGTATTCGTCTGTGTTCTATCGTTATCATCATAGTTGATTCCGTTGATTAAATTCAGCAGTGAAGAGAAGTGTATAAAATAACAATGATAAAATCAATCTAATTTCAAATTTTGTAGCCAAAAAAGATTATAACACATTAGACGGCCGAAAACGTTACACAGGGAAGGCAGCAACAGAACACGAAAGGCATAAAAAGTTCAGAGATTACAATTTTAAGCCACGCGGAAAACACCAAGAATGAACAAGGAATAATTAATTTGAACTTCTACAATAACACGATAACATATTCCAAGACGTCGTAAAATAAACAACTAAATCAGCATAAAGATAAACGCAGTAATTACCAGAGTCGCAGGACAAGCCATATATTTTGTGTAACAATTTGATATATGGTGTTGTAATGACGGATATGGTAGAGGTATGAAGATGCGAACATTCATCCTGTATAGTTTGTATACATGTGTGTTGAACTGTACCATTGCTGTAAATATACAGAAAATGTTGTATTCATAGTTCATAGTTTCCCCTCGTATACATTATGTCATATTTTTATGCACATTGTATGTTTGAACAATATTGACACACTTAGTCAATGTGACATTTTCAAAACGTTTCCAACCCTTTACTCCATTGATACAAAATCTTAGTCCTATCCATACACATACATATCAAGACATTTACTCTGATAAGACACTTGTTATAGCACAGGAACTTGCATAATCTAAAAAATGAAAAACAAAAATTGAAGAAAAAAATTATTGCAAGTTCCTGTGGTTATAGTGTGTACTCCATCTACAAAGTGACCATTTGATCGTGGTTGTAGATAGACACCCACCCATAACATACATGTCACTGTATTGAAACTAGAAAAATATGTTGAAATACACATTCATGTAGTAGATGTGCCAAGATATGCCGCTATGGAGTAAAGAGTTAATTAAGCACATGGATAAGTTAAGCTATATATAGCGCCTAAATATGTACACTACATGGAACTATATTTTATGAACTAAATTCCACTTTTACATAAAAAGGTATGGAATAAAGTATACGAGGGTTGGAATTTGTTCTGAAATATTGATAACAGGTAATATATCACAAGTAATTAAGAATTGCAAGCAATACAGAAGTCCCCTACCGGTTTGAAGCCATTTTCAATGTTTCTGTTGCCATAGCAACCACAACTTTTTGTCAGAATCAAAATATTTTTAGATATGCATATTTCCCTTATTGCCCCCTATTTACATATTAAGTTTCAGAAACCTAGCTTGCAAACTGTTTGAGTTATGACAGGATCCAGATTTTGGCATATTTTCACTCTTTCTGTCGCCATAGAGCAGCCACTATTTTTGTCTGAATCAAAATATTTTTAGACGTGCATAATCCCCTTATTGCCCTCTATCCATACCAACTTTCATAAACCTAGCTTGGAAACTGTTTGAGTTTTGTCAGGATCCAGATTTTTTGACGGACCGGTAGGGGACTAATAATAGTTATTATAAGTATATAATATTGCATAAGATTATGTCTAATCATATATTTGATCATACAATCATTGTAAATGTAACGTCATATACCTATTGCAGTGATCGCTGTATGTGGCCGTGTTAAACACGTCGTCTATGACACTGTGAAGACATCGTTCATACTCCAACCTACTGCATTCTACTGTAAAAAAAGTGAAATACAGTTCTAAAAGAAGTTACAACAGGGGTTGTGTCTTGACGACAGCTCTAAAGGAAGTTATAACAGGGGTTGTGTCTTGACGACAGCTCTAAAAAAAGTTACAGCAGGGGTTGTGTCTTGACGACAGCTCTAAAGGAAGTTATAACAGGGGTTGTGTCTTGACGACAGCTCTAAAAGAAGTTACAACAGGGGTTGTGTCTTGACGACAGCTCTAAAAGAAGTTACAACAGGGGTTGTGTCTCGACGACAGCTCTAAAAGAAGTTACAACAGGGGTTGTGTCTTGACGACAGCTCTAAAGGAAGTTATAACAGGGGTTGTGTCTTGACGACAGCTCTAAAGGAAGTTATAACAGGGGTTGTGTCTCGACGACAGCTCTAAAGGAAGTTATAACAGGGGTTGTGTCTCGACGACAGCTCTAAAGGAAGTTATAACAGGGGTTGTGTCTCGACGACAGCTCTAAAGGAAGTTATAACAGGGGTTGTGTCTCGACGACAGCTCTAAAAGAAGTTACAACAGAGGTTGTGTCTTGACGACATTTCTATGGTAAATTATGTCCTATACGATGCTATCACAGGAGTTGTGTCTCGACGCCAGCTCTGCAGGGTTTTGCAACATGAGTCGGTCTACACGACAGGTCAGCCCTAAAGGATGTCACGACAGTAGTTGACTGCACGAGTTGCTTGCAGTGACATCATTTCCGGTTATCGTGGAAACTTAACTCGTCCTGTAACATACCAAAGGAATTTGAAATTCTATCAATAAAATATCATAGCGGTCGATCCATTCAAAATCGCTGTATACATTCATTATACTGTTTCAGTATAATAAAATAATTGTATGTATAGAGCGATTTTGATTAGATCGACTGCTATGATATTTGATGGATAGAATTTTAAATTCCTGTGAACATGCTATAGGGCTGTAAAATAGTTTTAACGGTGTGAAACAAATACAATGCGTTCATTTATTTATTCTTTTTTTTCAATAAATCATATATAATCAAAGTGCTGAAAGCAGTTGAAGTATAAATTAAAAATGATGTATTTTTCACAATCTTAATTTTTCTTATGACTTTATACTCTCTAATAATACATGCTGCCTTGATGTATAGACACCAAATTTGCATAGACTGATCTTTCCATAACAGGAAAGGTTCAAATCTGTATCGTACGAGATCTGAGCCCTGACTGCACTTTTAACTATATGCTCTATATACTATGTGGATCGGCCAGTGTAAATATATATAACTGAAAAATTGATGACAAACATTAGGTCCCATACTTATGAACCGTAATCGGATCTCCTGGTGTACTGAAAGGCTATTACTGGTACTTGTGCAACTAACGACAACGACGAAATATAAATTCCAAATTTGTTATAAGCTTCGCGCTCGTAAAAATTGAAAGTTTTGAACTTGACACGACAAATGTCATGATGAGATATACGTATATCGTATTCAACTATACAACTTTCCTCTTTTTATTTGGTTGTGTTATGTGCCGAACGATTGAACAAAGTCAAATTAAAATTATTAATGCGAACAATATTTAGCTGCAATCAATACCATGATTCTGTTTATCAAGCAATGTGTTTTCTACGGGATGTAATCTTTATAATTGACCGGACTGTAACATCGGAAGGGCTTTGCTTATGCAACAGACTCCCGCTGTTCTCGATGTACAGAAACATGGTTTCGATCGTGCCATTATGTACGTTTGAAATTTCGGATATTTCTGCTTCCTTCGGCAAATTTACTATTGCAATGAGACAAAGGCCGATGTGATTCGCGTGAACTAACCATTTTGTGCTAGTATAAGACTTTCGCCCATTGACAGGCAAACGTTGCTATCAGTATTCCTTTTCAATACGCTGATAGTATTTATCTAGTATATATGCTGAACTTGGTGAACTATATTTTGCAGACCGGTTTACATCGTCGCGAGTTACGCAACTGGGCGATTTACTTTAGCTAAGTTGGCGCCGTCTATTGGCGATGTTGGAAGATAAGTGGTTTCATCTACTTAAACTAGGAGCGATTGTTGAAACTGGTGTTAAAACTAATCAAATTCCTCGAACAACTAAAAATGATATGCAATAAATATGTGTGACCGTGTTAAGACGCTAGGGTGTTACGGATAAAGTGATATACAGTTTATTGTGTTAAACTCTGCCATTGCTGCCACAGTAACCGGCTAATTCTATAGAATTATTCCGTAATTTATTTTATACCCACCTGTTTCAAATAAATCAAACAGTCTTTTACAACACACCTAGCGAAATAATGGTTCAGGTGCAAAGTTGTAAATTTATTGAACAACCATAAAACATTATATGTATACATGTAATTCACATTAATTTAAAATACAGCAATAATAAAGTACATTGACACTCTATATATTGATTATATCAACATATTTAAACTGTACACACAGTAAAATATTTAATTCCTTGTATAGTGCTACTAATATAATCATACAAAACAATCATAAAATTTTCAACTCGAAACCGGAAAATAAACTGGCATTTTCTAATTGTATTTTAAAGGTTTGTTAAGTCGACTACAAAACGCTGAAGAATTGGTACGGATTTTTTATTTAATGTTAGATGTGGCGTGTGTAAAGAGCAAAACCCCGACCCCCACATTGTAAGTGGACACTGTTAGTATGTCTAAGCTAGGTTCATGGACGGAGTTATGCATTTTTGAATGAGATGTATAGTGTTTTAAAAGCCATTGATTAAATTTTAGTATAAAATATTATTTAAGTTAAAACATGGGACTATATTTATCACGGTACATAGTCATGTAACATTATATACGTATAAATGCATTGAAGCATAGTAAGAACGGGCACCACTGTATTAATCATTAAAAAAACCGTGTCAATATTTGAAGAAATACTTAAATCATAGAACCAAATCACGTTGTGGAATGTTTTCAACGCAAACTTGAACCCCTCGGTGTGTACGCTGAGGTTATTGTATACGACGGTCAAGTGTCACAGATCGTGGGGTTTTGGTACTAGTGTATATTTACAGAAAATCTTCGTGTATTCCTATAATGTAGTTTTAGATGTCAACGCCCATGTAATAACAGTACACATGTACTTGGGTCGTGTTGAAATTTAATATTTCAATATTCAGAATAAGTTTATGTATTTTGAAATGTGAAATTACGAGAAGTAATAACAGCATGCATACATATACTTATTTATAGAGAAAGCTTATTTAGCATATAATACAACGCTAATATACCATAAGGTCCTCATAAAACAATAAAACTGGACAAGATATTAAAACAAGATACATGCATGTTTTACCGTCACGCGTGGCTATGTGGCCGAGGCATCCGCGAAAATATTGGATTCCGTAAATGAGTCAAATATGCAAGTAGTCGTCTCAAGAATTTGTCTGTCCATTTAAATAGGGGTGGTCCAATTACTAATAAACACATCTTACTATGATCAAAGTTGAGCCCCAGTTCCATATAAATATGGATGTACACGACATTTCTTTAAGATGCCGGATCGCACCAGGTCAAGATCCGGGACTATCCGTGCGCTTTTTTTATTTTTTGAGCGTCGTTGGTCACCCTACGACCTTCACGCTGGTGGTAGCACGACAGTAACACGTATGAATACGTACAAACACGGAACCCACACGGATAATCAAGGACAGTACTGGACAGTGGACGTACACGGCAGAGACACGGAAAAAGCGGTAACCACACGGATAATTAAGGACCGTACTGGACTGTGGAAGAACACGGCAGATATACAACTTTCCCCGGACAATCCAGAAAGAGATAAGGATGTCCCCGGACCATCAAGACATTACATGTCTGTCCCCGGATGAACACGGCAATTTTGAAATAGAAATGCTATGTTCTCGTCCCGGACGTTCCAGGACCAACATGGATCGCCCCGGAGCTGAGCGGCATCTATACGGTTAACACACCGGATGTGACCCGTGTTGATCAGGTACCTCTAAGGACGGAGGTTTTAGACAGGTTCAATCACCACACAGTCTGCTATCAAAGAAGCCAAACTATGTATGTATAGTGTAAACATATTATTCAAATAATGTAAACAAACCATTGACAAGGGTATACGAAAAGCGGGTTGTTTTCCAACTAAGTTCATGGCTCTACTGAAACCTTTCAATGCCAAAACCTTTCGGAGATACATGCGACGCAAACTCGCCCGATCGTCCGCCACATTTCCTTGTTAAATACATGTAATATAATATTATTATATTTTTTGTTGGAAAGCCTGGTAAATGAATGAATGTAGAGCAAATTCGGGTATTATCGTCTGTCGTAGTGTTCGGACACTATAATAATATATGTTTTCTTCTTCTCTTGCTAGTCAATAAAAAACATAAACTAGTAATGTTGCGTTGGTTAATGTTCCAGATATCGGAGTACGTATAGTTGCTTATATATTAAAATGCTTAATATTTTACCTACTTCTTGAATAGTACATATTTAAATGTGTATGTTTGATTTGATTGTACATGTATATGTTTTGTTAATATGCATGCAATGTGTTTAGTTTTATGTATATATGTGGCCATCTGTACTGTATAATTAAATGTTTTGTTAATGGCCAAAGGTATTGTGTAAATGCCGATTTGCCAATAAATTTAAAGTTAAAGTTGCTTATAATACGATATTTCGAATTTTTAAAACTACAAGAAACCGGAAGTCATATACTAGTAAGCATCGTAATATTCTACTGTCCTTCAATAAACTTTGTTTATAGTGTTTATTAGCTATAAAGGCAGTTAAATTTGAACTAACTACTCTTCGTACAGGTTAACGTTATCCGAGGAGTGTTCTTTTTACTGACATTGCAAAAGAATGAAAATAAGCATAATACAATTATGTATAAAAATGTGATCGTAATAAAACATTAACGAATGGGTGCAGTACAGTCCTCCATTATAACCCGTAAATAACAACCGAATTATTTAGCAATACCGATGTATAGACTATATGTATGGCAAACAAAATGTGAACATTTGAATAAACCGAAACGAATGAATTGAATATGGGAATATAAGAAAGTATTTAGTAATCATAAACCTACGCAAGACCGGCGGTGGCGGTTGAACATTTTAAAACTCATGATTTCAAATATTTGAAATAATAACAAAAACACCTGCAAAAAGAGTATAGCCACCTACATCATATGATAAATTGACCACTGCTACCAAAGGCACATGACTGTATCATGCCTTGACTTCAATCAAGCAATTTGACAATTTAGCGCATGTCATGGTAGGTCATGCTTGATACGGCTGCATCGACAAAGTTCGCCGTTATTAGCTAATCATGGTACGCTAATCATGGTACGCTAATCGATGGTAAAGTGAAAATACATCTTTATCTTATTAATCTGTCATGGGTGATTTTTGGCTGAATGTAGGACTGTAGTCCAATTTCAAAAAACTAAAAGTAACAATAGTTTGCCACTCGTCTATTATGCATACTGTTTGATCTCGTATAGGAGAGATCATGTTTGTATACAAAAGGATTAGTACCACCAGCTAGCCATTGGTGAATGACAGGTTTTTAATGTTCATTCATTCAATAGAGGGCTGGTGGGCATTTTGCATATGAATACGGTGATCTCTCCTATTGCTGGCGATGTTGCCGTGTACTATTTCAGTATAAAATTAGTGAAATGTAAACTGTAAACAAACTAACCACGGATCATTATTCAAATAGTCTAATATTTGTTTTTCTACTTGGTACAACAGTCTGTTGGTATATGTACTTTGCACAGACATCGATTATTGCTGTTTTCTTTGAAAGTAGGACATTTTGTATGTATGCCACTTCACGGTTAATTCAAAATTTGTATAAAATATCCAATGTTGAAGTAAAACATATTTATACACAAGGTTATTTAACAGGACACGCTCAATCCACGTTTACCTTGCACAACAGATTATTGCCGTGTATTTTAAGAATATGAGGGGTGTCCCAGAATGCCGAGGGAATGTTAACGATGCGGGCCCTGACGCTATAAATATTGTTCTTAATATACAGTCAGGTGACATAAGTGAGTTCCTACCTTCAATAATATTCATTCTTACATGTACATCTGTGAAATGTTGGTATTATATCTGCAGATGGGGATATTCAATGTGGTTAATGTATTTTTGTCGTTTGCCGTCATCGGTTCATTTTTAAATGCAGTTTTAAATACGACGTAGATCCAGTTTTTTGCCTCAAGTCAACATATTACAGAACCTGACCATCCAAGTATTTTAACCCACCACGCCGGAGTGACCATTTCCTTCTAACAATTGTTTGAGCGAGATACATGTGGTAAAGAAGAGGCCGAACCATCTGCGCAATACTCCCCACAGAACTTAGAATCTTCTACTAACTATTGTTAGAATGAGCCACTTGTGGTAAAGGAGAGACCCGACATATATATAGACTAATACATGTGTGGTAAAGGAGAGACCCGACATATATATAGACTTATACGGAGAGACCCGACATATATATAGACTTGTACATGCGTGGTAAAGGAGAGACCCGGCATATATATAGACTAATACATGTGTGGTAAAGGAGACCCGACATATATATAGACTTATACGGAGAGACCCGACACATATATAGACTTGTACATGCGTGGTAAAGGAGAGACCCGACATATATATAGACTAATACATGTGTGGTAAAGGAGACCCGATATATATATAGACTAACACATGCGTGGTAAAGGAGACCCGACATATATATAGACTTATACATGCGTGGTAAAGGAGAGACCTGGCATATATATAGACTTGTACATGCGTGGTAAAGGAGAGACCCGACATATATATATAGACTAATACATGCGTGGTAAAGGAGAGACACGACATATATATAGACTAATACATGCGTGGTAAAGGAGACCCGACATACATATAGACTTATACATGCGTGGTAAAGGAGAGACCCGACATATATATAAACTAATACATGCGTGGTAAAGGAGAGACCCGACATATATATAGACTAATACATGTGTGGTAAAGGAGACCCGATATATATATAGACTAATACATGCGTGGTAAAGGAGACCCGACATATATATAGACTTATACATGTGTGGTAAAGGAGAGACCTGGCATATATATAGACTTGTACATGCGTGGTAAAGGAGAGACCCGACATATATATATAGACTAATACATGCGTGGTAAAGGAGAGACACGACATATATATAGACTAATACATGTGTGGTAAAGGAGACCCGATATATATATAGACTAATACATGCGTGGTAAAGGAGACCCGACTTATATATATACTAATACATGCGTGGTAAAGGAGACCCGACATATATATAGACTTATACATGCGTGGTAAAGGAGAGACCCGACATATATATAAACTAATACATGCGTGGTAAAGGAGAGACCCGACATATATATAGACTTGTACATGCGTGGTAAAGGAGAGACCCGACATATATATATACTAATACATGCGTGGTAAAGGAGAGACACGACATATATATAGACTAATACATGCGTGGTAAAGGAGAGACCCGACTTATATATAGACTAATACATGCGTGGTAAAGGAGAGACCCGACTTATATATAGACTAATACATGCGTGGTAAAGGAGAGACCCGACATATATATAGACTTATACATGTGTGGTAAAGGAGAGACCCGGCATATATATAGAATTATACATGCGTGGTAAAGGAGAGACCCGACATACATATAGAGTAATAGATTAATTAATACAATTGTTAAAGGAGAGACCCTTTGTGGAATGTATGAGATTGTGAAACATACTTGTTTAAGAACTCTGACCATTATTCTGTTGTCTCGGCATTGCAAGTATCATTTTGTATCATATCACCTAAGTTCACGTCATTTGAAGCAACTTTGTACGTGTTATTAATCAGTTTTCGTCGTAACTATTTATGATACGATGTAGAAAGTATAACATAAAACCAGAGGAGAATATATTTCAGTTCCGTATTTAAAGAAACATTGTAAGCGTTGTTTCTCATTGTTTTCGTTTTAAATTGAGGAGTAAAAGGAGTCAGATTCTACAAATGTAATCAATGCGTGTATGAATTCCTGAATCAATTATTTGAAGGTGTTTATTAAACGGTTAGACTTTTGGTACGATTAGGTCCTCTAGTTGTAATAAATTCCATTTGTACTAGTTTGAAAATAATGATTTATTTCAAAGTCAATACAAAATAAATGGATTTTACAGCAAAAACGACGAAGCCTGAATTAAACAAATTCAGTCATACGTGTTCATAATAATTTGTACTTCAATTGTGTCTGAGATTGGGTATGTAGATATTTGGACATCGGGTCGGACATCGGGTTCAACTTGGCTACGTGTGCCATCACCTCCAGGCAATAGGAGAGATCATGTTTGTATTCAAAGGTATTCATACCACCAGTTAGCTATTGGTCAATGGCAGGTTTTTATTGTTCATTCATCCAATAGATTGCTGGTGGGCATTTTGCATTTGAATACGATGATCTCTCCAATACAAATTCAATAACTAGACATACTTCATCAAGTACAATATATATAGCATTAATGTACCATGTTTGTGTATACATATATTTGCTATTAAAATACACGAATGTTTCAACTACCGGTAATGTAAAATCATAACTTTTTGTGTGTATTAAAAATACGCGCTCTTGAAAATATTGAATTTTATCACTACACGATGAGATATAAACTATATTCAATCAAAACAAACAAATATCCCCTATATATTTATAGCGTCGCAAGAAATGAAATAGTGATCAACTCCAGGGTACTGTTTTATCAAAGGACTTACGGAAATAGTAAACTTACGATCAAATTTAAATTCTTTATACTCTATTTACAATTATAAAGTGTGGTAAATGGAGCTGCAAAACTAATACTGAATCAGTTAATAAACTCCTACAAACCATATCCATTACCAATTTGCAGTTGTTAAAGAATTATAAAGAATTTTAATTTGAGCGTAACTTTAAGACTTTAAGTGCTTTGATAAATCAGTACCTAGTTGTATACGTTGTGTAATTGTGGAAATTACTTACGAGTGCAACGACGAAATCATGGACAATTAACCGCCAATGAATATCAATGATTTTACTATGATCGCAAATCTGGTCATGCAATCGTTGTGTGTGCTTGCGATTTTAGATTTCTAATTCAATAATACTAAATACAAATAATATTGTAATTGCACACTTAGTAGTGAACTTTAGAAGAATAGAATTAATACATACATGCCGGTACATAACGTTTGCATATTTGTTAGCCGGCTGTGTCCAGAATGGGTCAGTTCAATGTAAGGATAGTTCAGTTGGGCACTGTGCTTTGTGGGTTTTAAATGTTTATTGTGCTCGACTGGTTAAGTTGGGTGCTGCTTCCCTGTCTGACTTAATATATATTTTTAGTAGCAAGCTCAATACACGCGTCAATGACATCCACGTTCTATTCCCAGGCCTAAACTATCTCAAATGGACTCGCGAACGAGTACAATAATTCTAACAAGAACTTCTTCGGTTACGAAATAAGTTATTTTGGGAACGGATACCTCATCTGCTAACATACCCAACGCTTAGATGTAGGTCGGTAGTGAAACCAGTTCTTACAACCTATATTAATCACTCTCGACCCCTCATATCGTATGTTATCCATCCACACAATAGATACGACAATTCTCAGACAATTCAGTTTTACATTTTATGCTCAGCGGCAAGAAACGGAAAAACGGAAATTTTATTTTGTCTTTGGTATGTCGTGGTCACCAAGCGAACCCCGGACACCCGCACTCGAAGAGGATGCGCTACCAATACGTTATCGTGGCGGCGAACTTTAATGTGTAAGGCGAACATTGATATATTTGATTTTGTCTCGTAGACTAATTACTAGTATTATAAAGTATTTGCTTTGGATACGTGTATGTGTACATGATGTCAAGCTAGTATATATATAGTCCAGTTAGGATATTGTGACATTGACGTTGCAGTTTATGTGTACGCAAAAAGTCCCAACCATTGTCTAAACAGGTAGAGCGAACTTTAGTATGTTAGTTTAGCATTGAAATTATAGTTGTTTGTACAGTATAAGCCTTTATAATTGGTTTTACACCGTTATAGTGGACTCGACCGCTGCGTCACTGGATTTTTATCCTGACTGGACTATAACTCTAGTGCGATAAATTGCAATACAAAAACAAACACAAAATCCGCTATATTTATCGTTTCTAAATATTTAGGAGCATGAAAACTTTATGTGTTGTGCCAAATGTTTGAATGCTTTCATTGGTAAGAGTTACGGTCCTTGATTTTAATCCATAACAAAAAATAGGCAATATTGCGTTTGTTTTTTGTACTGCAATTTATCGCGTTGGAATTATACCTGGTAAATGAATAAAAGCAATACAAATTTTGCGCACGTGGCTTTCATTGTACAGGCCAGTAATTAGTATTTTTCAGGTGAATTATTTATTTATAAATTACAAGTCAGTGTTTTATGCTAATGCAAAATCATTAAAACATAACAAGGAACCTTAACACGTTAAAATAATGAATTAAATTAAATAATAATATATAATAATAATAATAATAAATATTCAACTTTGTTACGACTGGAATGTCTATCAAATTTAATCTCATTAAATTGGATCCAGTTAATCTTATACACTAAAATACGTTCTTACATACTGACTAGTTGACCACGGTCGATGGAAGTATTGTAGAATAATGTATCTTCATTTGGACTGTGACAGTAAAACATGTATAAGTTGAAATTTAACAAAAATCTTGAATCCTGAAAATCAGTCGTACGAGAACATTGTACGGTAAAATGAAGTATGCCACCTTCGGAGAATAAAGTTATAAGTATATTATTATCATTATTATTATTATCATTATTATTATTATTATTATTCATCCACTTATCTAGAACATGAGAGGTTATGTGTTTAATCCAATGCCGCGACATTCCAAAGTCTTTAAAAATGGTAAGTTGTGTTTGCAATGTCTCAGCATTATCATCATTATTATTAGGAACAATACAACGTGGTACCAAGATGGATGATAATTTAAATGAACATAATAAGGAGTGTGATGAAGTATACATTAGGATGTATCACATGTACCGCAATAATTAAATAATTGGGCTAGAATAAATTCATTACCGCTTTCTATGGCACCTCTTGTCTCAGTTGCAGTTAACGAAATAATCACCAAAACTGTCGTATAATACAAATTCATGATTTAAATGAAAATAAAGTTAATTCCAACACATTGTTAAATCATTGTCGGGGAGTTCATACCCTCACTCGTGAAATCCAAACCTTAGTAAGAAAGTTAAATAAATGTTGAAGCCTATTTGTTAAACCAAACGGGTTTAGTTTGTACAATTACTGTGTGGATAAAAATAGCCTGTAAGCGTGACTATTGGGTATGCTTTACAGTAAATCCTATAATAGGGCTAACAGAAAGGCGTTGTTCTGTTGATTTTGGTATTTTTCTTGTGGTGTAACCGTCTAATAAGTAAAGATTTGGTAAACGTAACCTTTCTCCGGAATCGGTACATATCGCTTTATCAAAATCGTATTCTGAATACATTGTGCACTGTACAGAGAGATAAGCTCAGTGGTAGAGCGTCCGCTTTAAGTGCAGGAGGTCAAGGTACGCTCCCGGCCGCGTCATACGAAATAATCAAAGTACTTAAGTATCGTTACTGGGGGAAATCGCAATTTTTGGTAATATAGGGTTTCACCTTTAATGGTAATGAATTTCAAAAAAGATATGAATATTGTGACAAGGTTTCTGAGACGCAACAGCAACTGACTCATTTAAATCACACCACAACGGATCCATAACAATACTAGAGCTCATGAAGGCAATATGCCGAGCATAGCCTTTATTTGCCAGTCAACTTTCCGCTGAAATATGGCAGGCATATATATGTGTGCCTCCACTCGGTTTTGAACCCGGGTCACCAGATTAGACGGCAAGCGCGCTAGCCATTGAGCTAAGGAGGCCATACCCCTAGTGTGGTTCTAAGTTATATGTCACATTGTGTGTTCGATTCACCGCGGGTTTTTTTCGTTTTTTTAATCACATTACTTCATAAGATAATCATTAAATGAATTATCAATTATGGAATGTACCCGCGGACATCAAGACTTGCCATATTGCAGGTCAGACTCGCGTAATTAATATTAAAACAAACAACATTAAATTTTGTTAAAACGTTCCCGTGCAAATTATTTTGATGGTAGTAATCTAAAAGAATATAAGAAATGGGATAGTGAACGAATGGCCCCAAGAAAATGAAAAAAGCCATCCTCTAAAAACTACACAAAGTCATAATTCCACAACTCTTCAGTTGCATATATAAAGGGTATGATTAGCGAGAACTAATAAAATAGGGGTCGAAACACAAATACGCGATGTGGTCTCGACTTTCGGCGGAAAAAATGTATACACAGCTCAGCGCTCGGACAAGAGTTGTCCAAACGACAGACGCAAACTACTTTGCTGATGATAGGTGGTAACTTAATGGATCAAACGTCGATCAGTACTATTTACATGGGCGCAAGAAAATTTTAAAAAAATAGTAGCTAAAAACTAACAGAGTCCTTATTCCATAAGCCTTATTTCTACCTGCATACGAACTGGATAGAGTACGACTAGCGTGAACAAAAAAGATGGGGACGATACACAACATATTTATGCAACAACGCTAAGAAAAAAGGTTGTTCTAACGGTAGACTCAAAATATTTAGCTGAAGATCTCTGGTAAGTTAATGTATGAAACGTGAATCGATACTATCAACAAATGCAAAATATTGTAAATACATGAAGTGAAAAATAAGCATACGTTAGGTTAGGAGTTTCTAGCTAAAGTGTAATATGATGTTAAAACCATGACTTGTGTAAAGTTCGTCTGCTCAAGGGGTTACTTTTAACAGTGACATTTTTATCGCCCCTCAAAAATCATTAGTCATTTTAAAGCGCGTAGGAATTTATTCGCACAATACATCAAGTCATCGACAAAAAATTTCCAAAAAGTTAACACAATACAAACAAATGAATTGTTATCAACAAATTTTCTTTAAAATTGTTGAAAATGACGACATTGGTTGCGATTTGCTGGAACTAGTTTCTTGCTCGGATGGATTGGTTGTGGAGGAATTACATCGTTAAAATCGTAGTGATTTCTGAGTTGGTATGTAATACGAATACTGGGGTTCCCCCAGTTGAAAAATAAGTTTTACCACAAAAAATATTTCTAAGTCCAAGCAAGGGCAAATAACTCTGGAAATACACATCACAGTGTTATCTACCTTTATGGATTACTCTTTTGAAAGTGAAAAAGTATTTCAAGTTTGAAATGAATACCTTTACAGTTGTTGAGAATTTAACGGAGACCCACAAAAAATTTAGCTTACGCCCTCGCAGACGACCTTGTCTTCGAAAAGGCGAGCTAAAATAGAATGTTTCGATTGCTTGACGCCGAAATGATAAAATCGAAGACTAGCTTCTTTCACACCCTTGTGACTGCCTATGACGAGAACCGTGTAATAATCGATTCATTTTGGTTATGGGGAGTAAAGAATGGGTCCAAGTTAATGACGAATTATAAAACACGATAAGTCTGCACGATGTTCATTGAAATAAATTCATATAATATCACGACTTGTCATACATTGTGTACCCTCGGTCAAAATCTAGAACTCACAATATAAAACCGGTATACATTTTCAATTCAAACAAGCTTAAAAGTGTGGCTTCTTAACAAATTAATGTAGGTTATATTTTTAATTTACCATACACATTTTTTAGTTCATCATTTCCTGTCTTAAGCAAAAAAGAAAGTTGCAGCAAAAAACTATTGAACACATAGATGATAATAATTATTAAGTCCATACAAAGTAAATACTACTCGTGTTTTTCCAGAGTAGATAGATATTGACCATTTCCAGTCGGAAGCCTAAATCCTTGCATGTATGCATGAATATATACTAAAAACAAAAATTATAAGTCAGAATGTTTCATTTGCGCTTTAAATTGCACAAGCTTGAATCAAGCAATCAAATAATACGTGTTGAGGTCATATCTGACGATATGCATACTCATTTGGTAGTTGGCAAAGTGTTGGGCCAGTTTTTCGGTAACATCTCCAATCTAACGTGCGCATGAATGTACAATTCATCATCTGCAGGTCCTGTTTGACAAAATAGCAGTGAAATTCATGGAATCTCGATCAAGAAAAAGAAGCGCCGAGTGCGTAAGTCTTCCCTGCCAGTTATTGTGAGAGCTATAAGACCTATGTGTTCAAGACATTGGTGTCTGGGCCCCATTATACATGTACATATTTGTAATGGTCACTGATGTGTTACTTAATGTACCTTTATATTGGACCAATTAGCTGACTTTTGCTGTTTTGGACAATTGAACCACCCCCGTACGTATGATTTTAGACTTAAAATTTTACATGGAAAGTAAATGCAAAGTACACGTTTCTGTGGAACAAAAATTCTGTTTTATTTTTAGAGAGTTGGTAAGGTTGATTTATAAAGATTACCAATTTTTATTCTAATCGGCATTGTTCTTTTTAAGATATTGGAGGTTATCGGTAATTGACTATACCAGACTTCTAAAACTGCGCAAGTCATAAAGGAGATGACAAGATACTAACCTGGATTTATTGGCATCAGTAAATGTAGATTGACAGGGTCAGGTAAGGCAACTGAACAGGGTCACTCAATCATTTACTCTGGCAGAGATGATGATCAACACTCAGAGTCGCAATCACCATGAACAAAGATTATGCGAAGAGTTTTAAAGTTTGCTGTTGAATACTCCTGAACAGAATTACTAGTAGTGAAGAATTAGACAAAACCTTGAGACATGAACAAGCAGGATTCAGGAAAGGAAGGGGTTGTGTAGACCAGAGGTTTACCCTAAAGAACATCATAGAACAATGTATTAAATGGACGAAACCCTTATACTTAAACTTTATCGATTTCAAAAAAGCGTTTGACAGCATAAATAGAAGTGTATACATGTATATGGAGTGTATGAAAAGATAGTAACCCTCATAAAGTGCTTCTATACCAACTTTGAATCTGCAGTACTCCTCATCAACAATGATACATGTTGGTTTGCTGTCACATCTGAAGTAAGACAGGGTTTTGTCATCTCACCTATTATATTCCTCAAAGCCATTGATTGGATTATAAAGAAGACAAATAACAAAAGAAGGACTATTACATGGTCCATGTTTACAAGTCTAGAGGAACTTGACTTCGCAGACGATATAGCCATCCTGTCATCCAAATTGGATCATACGCAATAAAAGACAAGTCGCCTTAGTCACTAAGCAAGCCAAGTTGGACTGCAAATGAACGCCAAAAAGACTCAAGAAATGCGTTCCAATACCATACTCAATACCAGACTTTTTGCTGAAAACGTAGAAATTGATCAGGTTGAAAACTTCACCGACTTGGGCTCACTTGTCAGCATCACCGATCTAACATGCAAAGATATAAAGAAAAGACTTTTAAAAGATCGATACGCATTCTTCAGATTACGTCAAATTTGGAAATCAAAACAATACAGCCGAAAAACAAAAGTATGAACCTACAACAGTAACGTCAAGGCCATTTTGCTGTACAAAAGCGAATGTTGGAGAGTAACCAAAGCAGACAAGCAGTCACTGTCAACTTTCCGCCACAGGTGCCTACGACAAATCTGCAAAATATTTTGGCCAAACAGACTTTCCAACAAACAACTACTCGATCTGACAATTTCCACCAGTAAAACCCAACAAGTACGACAGAGACGCTTTCGATGGTTAGGACATGTCCTCAGAATGCCAGGGTCAAATAACACAACGGTAGCTCTTGTATGGACACCTCAGGGCAAGAGACTAATAGGAAGACAGAAGACTACCTGTCGAGGAAAGATGAATAACGAGCTAAGAGATTTAGTATTATCCTGGGGAGAAGCGGAAACCAAAGCAAATAACAGGGCTAAAAGGATAAATCCAGTCGTGTTACCTTACGATCCGAACCGGATCAAAGAGGATAAGGTAAGGGAAGATAAAAGTAAGTCTAATGTCCGGTTAGTGCTGATCTCAAGACATTTATTATTGATCCATCGTTTGATTGAATGTTGACAGTCACAGAAAAGAGTTTCACTTTGGTTGTGACAGAAAAAACACATATTGCTTGTTTTAATTCTCATTTTGTATAAAAGATGATTAGTACCAAGAATTGTGTGGTTGATTTTGAATTGAAACCATTGTAACGTTGGTTTTCTATATTCAAATTCATTTCATTGATCTATTTTTACTTTGAGGTTACTTAATAATTCTTCGAATTTTCAAAGTCGTAAATGTTTCTACAACCATAATTTTGTTTTAGTAGCACTTTTATGCAGAATGGTTGTAGTGGGTTTTCTTTATTTACAGTCAAATGCATTTGCGCAAGGATCCTCCTGGTAGAACCTATTATACACATGTATTCTGATATTGTAGAAAATGGTATTGATATTGTATTTGAATAAGAAGTCATTAAAGAATAACAAAGCTCCATTGCTAACAAGAAAATCGTTAACTAAAATCGCACAAGCTTCTACAAATCTGGAATAGTAAATACTGTTTCCACCAACTTTAAAAATTAAATTGTGTCATATTGGCGAAGAGCAAAAAAGCATACAAGTTTTGTGGATGTTGCTTCTTAAGAATTATAAGACCTTCAAAAACATTCTTCCAAAATTAGTTTCTTACTAGTGGGAGTTTTTTTTTAATATTTCTCCAAACTTGCCGAACTTCGACATAAAAGGGAACATTGTTGTGACTAATTTAAACTATTTTGTGTTATATAACATTTAAATCTCAGTATCCAAGAATTTTTAAAGATATTATAAATAACTCTAAATGTATCATTATAATGCCTCCATTCTCGTATGTTTGTGTAATGATATTTCTTTTTATTTTGTCCGGTCCAGAATTCCAAAGGAATTTTAAGAATGCGTTTTGGATTAGTTTAATTGTATTGGAACTTGTGTAAGAGATGATTGATTTTAGGCAATGCTAGTGTTTTAATCACTACATTTTTACCAATTGGCAAAAGTATTCCTTTTGACCAATGTATGAAAAGTTCTTCTATTTTTTATAGTAATTTACATCAGTTATATCATTTCATTCTCGTTCACCAGAGTATTCTTCACCTGTGATATCACTCGATAGTCTGGGAACTTGACTAACCACTGATATATGAGGGTGTATCATTTAGGTCGATTGAAAAATTGACTCCCAGAAGCGTAAAGCGTTCCGTTTCCCACAACTTGGTCCCAAGATAGCACACGTTATAATTAAGGGCGCATATAGATTGCAATATTGGTGAGTTCCCCTGATATGAGCAAATGTAAATAGGGTAAATTCAGATATTTAAGGCTTATTTATGGTACTCTTTGGTATTAAATGTTATTATTATGCTCCTTTTATTTTTACTTATCAAGAACATGCCATTATAATCAATCATATTGTATTGACGCATATCATTCCATGTGTGTGTGTTTATCTTGTATAGCATATGTATATATGAGATATGAGGCAAACAAAAACATAAAAAGTAATATGCCTCAATATGCAACCCTATGGATTTTTTGCAACTTTCCACTGCATTGTAAGCAAAGTAATTATAACAAGGTGAACTTTTGTGATCACTCTTCGTCCGTCGTCCGTCCGTCCACAACTACTTGTGACCACACTAGAGGCCACACTTATGACCCAATCTTCATGAAACTTTGTCAGAATGTTTTTCTCCTTAACATATAGATCAAGGTCGAAACTGGATCATTTGGGGTCACAAACTAGGTCACTAGTTCAATCTTAGAAGAAAGCTTTTGAGCGCATCAGATGCCACAATTATGGCCCGATCTTCACGAAACTTTGTTAGAATATTTGTCTTTATAAAATCAAGGCCAAGCTTAAACTTAAAATAGTTCTACTAGTATCTATCAGATGAACTTAGATGAGCAATGTGGAACAGACTTGTCCCATTTACTGCACCTGATGTGAAACAAAAGCGATGTTTCTAAGGTGAGCGATATACTGTATAGGGCCATCATATGGCCCTCTTGTTAAAGTTTTGTTTTTATTCAACTTCAGTATTAAGGCCCAACTTAATAACGAGGCTAGCATTAAGGGTACACATGTAGATATTATTAATGGTAATTTGTTATGTATTTATCGGCCTATAAAGTGATGACCTTCAATCGCCTTAATACGAATGAGCTTGAGTACGAATAGCTTTCGAAACGACCTCAAAAAACATGGCTGCCAGTCGGAAATTGTTGTCGAAGTTGCCAGGTACTTTGGGCAATTTAAGGAATTACTCCTTCATGGCAATGCATTAGGGTTATACATGTTAATAGTTACTTGTATTTAAGAAGTTGGTTGATTGCTTTGTTCATTTTGTCGTGCACAGTAAAAAAATCACACGTTTTCGCGACTAAATCAGTGATCTTTGCTCATCATGATCATGTTATTTATTGAGTTGTTAAATTTGGCATCAAGATTGAGTTAAAACTATGGTTCAAGTCAATAATTGACAACTGTGCCATCAAGTTATTTGTAAATTGTGCCATAGATTTTGTTAATATTGAAGCAACAAAGTAGTTTGCAAATTGAGTAAGGCAGTGGCTATTGTTACGGGCCGGGACTGTGATAAATTATCCCGCATTGTAGTCATACATTATTGTAAAGAATGAAACACAATGCATTTTCGTAATTCCTCACCGGGATGCAATAGGAAAATCCCTCCAAAATCGTCAAAAATGTAAAAATATTCAGCCAGATGAAGGTCGTGAAAGTTGAAACTAAATATATTTCGATGCAGATAATAGCCGTACACTGCACGATCCCGGGTTGTATGGTTTTCTAGTTTTCACAATGTACATCCCATCTGAATATTTTTTATGTTGAAGATTTTTCGGCAGGGCTATTTAACACGAAAAGTTGATTAAGATTAAAAATGTTTGATATTTAATGGTACTTATATATCTACTGTTCTCTAACAGATGTGGTCCGGGCTATTGGCCAGAGATCTGTGTATACAACTACAAGACCAAACTTGATGTTGAATAAGTCAACCAAAGTCATCTGTCAAGGATTCACTGGAAAACAAGTAAGAGTTTTTCAGCTCACCTGTCACAAAGTGACAGAGTGAGCTTTTGTGATCATTCTTTGTCCGTCGTCTGTCAACAGTTTGCTTGTGTAGACACTAGAGGTCACAATTTCAGCCTAATCTTTATAAAACTTGGTCACAATGATCATCTTAACAAAATCTAGGTCAAGTTTACTGTTCAATATTGGGTCATCCGGAGTCAAAAACTAGGTCACAAGGTCAAATCATTGAAAAACTTTGTGTTGTCACTAGAGGTCACAATTTTGGCCCAATCTTTATGAAACTTGGTCACAATGATTATCTGAACAAAATCTAGGTCAAGTGTGATATTGGGTTATCTAGGGTCAAAAACTAGGTCACTAGGTCAAATCATAGAAAAACCTTGTTTAGTCATTACAGTTAACAATTTTAGCCTAATCTTTATGAAACTTGGTCATAATGATCATCTCAACAAAATGTAAGTGAACTTTGTTATTGGGTTTCTGGTGTAAAAAATAGGTCACTGGGTCAATTCAAAAAAACCTTGTGTTGGCACTAGATGTCATAATTTTGGTCAAATATCTCAATATGGGTTATCTAACAAGGTTGCTGGTTAGGACAATATGATAACCTTGTACATGCAACTGAAGCTGTATTTACTTGATTCTTTGAAGTTCTAAATCACTTCTTAGGTCACAGGGAGGGGGGGGCTTTCATCAACTATTACAACAGGTGAGCGACCTTCGTTCTTTAGTTTAAGCTCACCTGGCGCAAAGTTCTAATGCCGTATCTGGGTAAACCAAACATACATGATATGGAAAATTTAATCAGTAGCCCTGTATTCCACTGTGTTAATTGGTCTGTATTTGTGACAATACATTGATAGGTATAAAATAAAAATGAAAAATTGTTGAGGAACGTCGATATACCCGAATTAAAACAGTGATTTTTTTCCTTCTTTGTTTACTACTGGTAAACGGTACCTTCCCAATTTGAAAAAGGTTATAGTTTTCCCAAATTTGAAGGGAGAAATTCCCAATGAACATTAAAAAAAAAAATATTTCAAAATCGGACATAAAATGACAAAGTTATGAGGCCTAAAATAAAATATTGTTTGTTTCCCCATCCCCTACATACCCGATTAAAAAGGGCCCTACCCAAAATATTTTATTGCCCAAATTGAAATAAAAAAAATTTATTAAAAATTAGAAGTGAAAAATATTTTTTTTGTTTACTGGCTTCTTAAATCTTACCATTAAGTTTAAGACAGTTGGTTTTCAACTTAGGGTTAATTCTAAACTTCATTATTTGTATGTCTTAACCAATAACTATCATACTGAAACAGTTAAAAAAAAAAAATTTACCCTACCTACCTACCCATTCTAAATCTGCTAGGGTCGGGATGGGGAAACCAAGAATATTTTAAGTTCGGCCTTAGCATTTTTGACAAGAGGTCAAACATAAAAGTTTACAGAAACCAGTAAACAGTCACAAGTAATCTCTTTTTCTGTTTTATTTGGTCTTTCTACTTCTTGAAAATTCCCAATTTCAAGTTGTCACAACGCAATAATTCCCAATCTGAACGGACCCGGACCCTTTCCCAAATAGGCGAAAAAAATCACTGAAAAACATTAACATGTATAAAATAAAAATGAAATATTGTTGAGAAACGTCGATATACCCGAATAAAAACAAAGATTAGAATGTTTGTAAGAAAATGCTTTCTACCTCTAATTCTAATGTTTCACTGTACATGTATACTTGTTGTATAAGATTGTATGTTGAGTGTGTATGATATTATTTCAGGGAACATTTCACAGTCAGCAAGCTATTGAATATGGTACGAAGATGGTCGGAGGTGTATCACCTGGTAAAGGTGGTCAGACTCACCTTGGTCGTCCAGTATTTAACTCAGTCTTAGAGGTAAGTACACTAGCATTACTGAATTTAGCTTGTTTGTCAGACCATCTGTAGATGCATTTTTGTGGGCGAAACTCCTGTAGTTTTGACAGGATTTCTTTTTTTTTTTTAGAATTATGACCCTTTGTTCTTTTATTCACTATATACTATAGACGACCCATTACAAATATGGACTTAACCACACACATTTATATCAAAGGAGGTCATTCTTGAAATTTTTCTCAAAAAGCTGCACATGTGTGGATAGATTAATCTCTACTTGTTGTTGATGTGTGGATAGATTAATCTCTACTTGTTGTTGATGTGTGGATAAATTAATCTCTACTTTTTGTTGATGTGTGGATAGAATAATCTCTACTTGTTGTTGACATGTGGATAGAGTAATCTCTACTTGTTGTTGATGTGTGGATAGAGCAATCTCTACTTGTTGGTGATGTGTGGATAGTGTAATCTCTACTTGTTGTTGATGTGTGGATAGAGTAATCTCTTCTTGTTGTTGAAATGTGGATAGAGTTATCTCTACTTGTTGTTGATGTGTGGATAGATTAATCTCTACTTGTTGTTGATGTGTGGATAGAGTAATCTCTACTTGTTGTTGAAATGTGGATAGAGTTATCTCTACTTTTTGTTGATGTGTGGATAGAGTAATCTCTACTTGTTGTTGATGTGTGGATAGAGTAATCTCTACTTTTTGTTGATGTGTGGATAGAATAATCTCTACTTGTTGTTGACATGTGGATAGAGTAATCTCTACTTGTTGTTGATGTGTGGATAGAGCAATCTCAACTTGTTGGTGATGTGTGGATAGTGTAATCTCTACTTGTTGTTGATGTGTGGATAGAGTAATCTCTACTTGTTGTTGAAATGTGGATAGAGTAATTTCTTCTTGTTGTTGAAATGTGGATAGAGTTATCTCTACTTGTTGTTGATGTGTGGATAGATTAATCTCTACTGGTTGTTGATGTGTGGATAGAGTAATCTCTACTTGTTGTTGAAATGTGGATAGAGTTATCTCTTCTTGTTGTTGATGTGTGGATAGATTAATCTCTACTTGTTGTTGATGTGTGGATAGAGTAATCGCTACTTGTTGTTGAAATGTGGATAGAGTTATCTCTACTTTTTATTGATGTGTGGATAGATTAATCTCTACTTGTTGTTGATGTGTGGATAGATTAATCTCTACTTGTTGTTGATGTGTGGATAGATTAATCTCTACTTGTTGTTGATGTGTGGATAGAGTAATCTCTACTTGTTGTTGAAATGTGGATAGAGTTATCTCTACTTTTTGTTGATGTGTGGATAGAGTAATCTCTACTTGTTGTTGATGTGTGGATAGAGTAATCTCTACTTTTTGTTGATGTGTGGATAGAATAATCTCTACTTGTTGTTGACATGTGGATAGAGTAATCTCTACTTGTTGTTGATGTGTGGATAGAGCAATCTCAACTTGTTGGTGATGTGTGGATAGTGTAATCTCTACTTGTTGTTGATGTGTGGATAGAGTAATCTCTACTTGTTGTTGAAATGTGGATAGAGTAATTTCTTCTTGTTGTTGAAATGTGGATAGAGTTATCTCTACTTGTTGTTGATGTGTGGATAGATTAATCTCTACTGGTTGTTGATGTGTGGATAGAGTAATCTCTACTTGTTGTTGAAATGTGGATAGAGTTATCTCTTCTTGTTGTTGATGTGTGGATAGATTAATCTCTACTTGTTGTTGATGTGTGGATAGAGTAATCGCTACTTGTTGTTGAAATGTGGATAGAGTTATCTCTACTTTTTATTGATGTGTGGATAGAGTAATCTCTACTTGTTGTTGATGTGTGGATAAATTAATCTCTACTTTTTGTTGATGTGTGGATAGAATAATCTCTACTTGTTGTTGATGTGTGGATAGAGTAATCTCTACTTGTTGTTGATGTGTGGATAGAGCAATCTCTACTTGTTGTTGATGTGTGGATAGTGTAATCTCTACTTGTTGTTGATGTGTGGATAGAGTAATCTCTACTTGTTGTTGATGTGTTATAAACTGTTGGATAGAGTAATCTCTACTTGTTGTTGATGTGTGGATAGAGTAATCTCTACTTGTTGTTGATGTGTGGATAGAGCAATCTCTACTTGTTGTTGATGTGTGGATAGAGTAATCTCTACTTGTTGTTGATGTGTTATAAACTGTTGGATAGAGTAATCTCTACTTGTTGCTGATGTGTGGATAGAGCAATCTCTACTTGTTGTTGATGTGTGAGTAGAGTAATCTCTACTTGTTGTTGATGTGTGAGTAGAGTAATCTCTACTTGTTGTTGATGTGTGAGTAGAGTAATCTCTACTTGTTGTTGATGTGTGGATAGAGTAATCTCTACTTGTTGTTGATGTGTGAGTAGAGTAATCTCTACTTGTTGTTGATGTGTGGCTAGAGCAATCTCTACTTGTTGTTGATATGTGGATAGAGTAATCTCTACTTGTTGTTGATGTGTGGATAGAGTAATCTCTACTTGTTGTTGATGTGTTATAAACTGTTGGATAGAGTAATCTCTACTTGTTGTTGATGTGTGGATAGAGTAATTCCTACTTGTTGTTGATGTGTGGATAGAGCAATCTCTAATTGTTGTTGATGTGTGGATAGAGTAATCTCTACTTGTTGTTGATGTGTGGATAGAGCAATCTCTACTTGTTGTTGATGTGTGGATAGAGTAATCTCTACTTGTTGTTGATGTGTGGATAGTGTTATCTCTACTTGTTGTTGATGGGTTATAAACTGTTGGATAGAGTAATCTCTACTTGTTGTTGATGTGTGGATAGAGTAATCTCTACTTGTTGTTGGTGTGTGGATAGTGTAATCTCTACTTGTTGTTGATGTGTGGATAGAGCAATCTGTACTTGTTGTTGATGTGTGGATAGAGCAATCTCTACTTGTTGTTGATGTGTGGATAGAGTAATCTCTACTTGTTGTTGATGTGTGGATAGGGTAATCTCTACTTGTTGTTGATGTGTGAATAGAGCAATCTCTACTTGTTGTTGATGTGTGGATAGAGTAATCTCTACTTGTTGTTGATGTGTGGATAGAGTAATCTCTACTTTTTGTTGATGTGTTTCAGGCCAAACAACAAACAGATTGTGATGCTACTGTTATTTATGTACCACCAAGATTTGCTGCAGCGGCCATTGAAGAAGCTATAGATGCTGAAATCCCACTGATTGTTGTTATCACAGAAGGTAATATACTGGCAAATCACTTGTGTATAAAGGTCTAGGCTTGCTTCAAGGGATATTACATTGCTCATGTGTGCCATCCTCATTCTTTCTGTCAAAGGACATGCCTTCATGTGGGAACAACAAGTTTTAACTTTAGTGCATTGTCAGTCTGACACTCTTTCCTTAACATTGTAGCTACAGCATCATATGTGTGTATGCATCCTTCTACTCAGAAATCACTTCAGGAGGGGGGTGCTAGGCCTGATTCAAGTTCTGTCAGTGAACAGTCCTGGACTTAGGAAATGCAAGTTTTTTGTGCACTCTGACATTCTGTCCTAAACATTGTAGTTATGCATTATATGTGTGCCCTTTTACTGTTGGTAGTGAGTAGGGATGGGCCGATGCATCAAAATATCGAGTGTCCCGATTTTATGGATCGATAGTAAAAGTCTCGATCCAATAACTATTGCCGATAGTTAGCTCAACTATGGATAGTTACGATAGTTTCCTTTTTATAAATAAAGTTTAATATTAATTTAAAACAACTTCCGTTCTCATTAGAAAAATAATTTTAAATAATCCCATGCATCAAAACTGCCACAAAGGACCTCAACATATAACCAGTCATTTAGTTAAATTATATTAATCTATTTCTATCCAATTCATTTTATATCATTTCCACAAATAGTAGATTTGTATGTTGTACAACAAGGTGATATCTTACACAGTGCAAATTTACAGTTAAAAGTTAATCTCTGGGTTTTAAAAAAATATCTTGGCAATAACTATTGCAATAGTATCGCAATAGATTCCAGCAATAATAGATGTAGATTTGCCCTTCCCTGTCCTGCTGGACCATGTCTTACAAAAGATAACAAGAAATTATGAAATTTAGAAAAAAGGTGACCTTGGTGTTTCACCCAGATGTAAAATTGTTTTACATATATTCCAGGAATTTTATAGATATGTTGGTTAACCTGTGAAGTTATGCCTGAATTATTTCTGGTTCATTTGTTACCTGTTATTGCAGACTTATGGCCCTTGAATTACCAAAAGTTGGTTATATTGAACTTACGTTGTGAGCAAACTGAAGTTCTAAATCTGAAGTGTGACAAAATGTGGGAGTAGTTGTGTGTCTTAGTTATTGCCATGGTTCTAGTTACTTATGCATGTTCCATTATATCCCCCACCCCAATCAAATATGAGGGGGTATATTGTTTTGCATATGTTGGTCTGTCAATTGGTTGTTCGGTTGGTATAGCAAATGGTTTCAGATCAATACTTCATGAACAGCTGGTTCTAGGTCTTTTAACTATATAGGAATGTTGGTTATAGTCAGTAGATGTGATCAGTAGGTCAAAAGTAAAGGTCACCATAACTTTATATATAAATTTATAAATAACTATACAGGGCCATACATATTTTCAAACAGCTCTTATTTACCTATTCAAAATACTTATATGCATACTTAACTATCAGTTTGGTTGGTTCAAATGTATACAAGCAAGGGATAATAAAATGTTCTCAATATGAAGCATTCTTGTTCGTTTTTCAGGTATCCCTCAACAAGATATGGTCAGAGTAAAACATAAATTGTTACGTCAGAATAAGTCGAGGATGTTGGGACCTAACTGCCCAGGTATAATCAAGGTAAGAAACCCAACATTGTAGGCTTTGATTTTGTCTATTATCAATTCTACTCTGAAAATTTTTGAAAAATACTGAAAATCTTGGAAAAATACTGATGATCTTTGAAAAATACTGCAATCTTTGAAAATTTTCTCTAAAGCAACATGACATGGCTATTAAAAAGTTAAAGTTACTCCTGGGTTCAGAATGGGTAAATAAAGTAGTTATCTCGAATGCCTACATAAACTATATAATTTTAACGAAAACACATTCATTTAAATATGTACCAAATAAAACGTCATGTAATCTTCATACAACTAAGTAATAGCCAGTTGTTGTTTCTTCTGTCGATTTCATTCGCCATTGTTCATTGCCTTCCTGAAGTTAGACGAATCGCCCAACTACATGTAACATGCATAATTTATCCTGGTCAGGTGAGATTTAAATACTCAATGGTCTTGTCCACTGACTATCCTAATGGTATAACCTGGTTTATCCAGCATCCCATAGGACCGGATAAGCATGCCGAATAAAGCAGTGTGCCGGTAAATCCAGGTTTAATAGAAATACATATACTGTATAATTGCTTATAAAAAGACATAATGAACAAATATCAAAGGGACTAAATGCCGTTTAGAAAGTTTAGTATGTTATCCTATTTTATTAGCTCACCTGTCACAAAGTGACAGAGTGAGCTTTTGTGATCACTCTTGTCCGTCGTCCGTCCGTCCACAATTACTTGTGTAGACACTAGAGGTCACAGTTTTAGCTTAATCTTCATGAAACTTGGTCTCAATAATCATCTCAACAAAATCTAGGTCAAGTTCGATATTTGGTCATCCGGGGTCAAAAGCTAGGTCACAAGGTCAAATCATAAAAAACCTTGTGTAGTCACTAGAGGTCACAATTTTAACTTAATCTTTATGAAACTAGGTCACAATGATCAAATCAACAAAATCTAGGTAAAGTTTGATATCAGGTCATCCTGGGTAAAAAACTAGGTCACAAGGTCAAATCATAGAAAAACCTTGTGTAGTCGCTAGAGGTCACAATTTTAGCCTAATCTTCATGAAACTTGGTCACAATGATCATCTTAACACAATTTAGGTCAAGCTCTATATTGGGTCATCCAGTGCCAAGAAACTAGGTCACAAGGTCAAATCATAGAAAAACCTTGTGTAGACACTAGAGGTCACAATTTTGACCTAATATTTACGAAACTTGGTCACAATGAACATCGCAACAAAATCTACGTCAAGTTCAATATTGGGTCAACCGGGGTCAAAAACAAGGTCACAAGGTCAAATCATAGATAAATCTTGTATCGTCGCTAGAGGTCACAATTTTGATCTAATCTTTATGAAACTTGGCCACAATGATCATCTTAACCAAATCTAGGTCAATTTTGATATTGGGTCATCCGGGGCTGATAACTAGGTCACTAGGTCAAATCATAGGGCTTGCATGCACTGCTACAACAGGTGAGCGACCTTGGCCCTCTTGTTCTATCTTATCCTGTTTCTATTAAACACCTGTTAGTACAAAAACTTGAGTTCTTGTTATATTTCTAGCCAGGTGAATGTAAGATTGGTATCATGCCGGGGCATATTCATCAGAAAGGAAATATAGGTAAGTTATCTGTACTTTGTTTCTGTCAAATTTCTTGATGAACTTGTTTCACAATTGACTTTAAAATAAATTACTTTATTAGAAGCGTTATAGAAATAATGGTGAATTTGAAAATTTACTTAATTTACGAATATTTCATCAAGTGTAAATTTTGGCAATCATGGACTTTTATGAAGAAATTAAGAAATTGCTCATATCTCCACAAGCCAAATGTCTTAAATTGTCAGCTGATTATATGCACTTACACAGTTATATGAAGAAAGCTGAAACAGTACTAATTCAAACTGAAAGTGTTGATATATTTGTGTTTGTCAGGAATTGTATCTAGATCTGGAACATTAACTTACGAGGCTGTACATCAAACAACACTTGCTGGTCTTGGACAAACATTGTGTGTAGGTATTGGTGGCGATCCTTTCAATGGTACAAACTTTGTTGACTGTCTAGAAGTCTTCCTGGCTGACGATAAAACAGAAGGTTTGTATACCATAGAGATAAAGTCATTATTACGAGGGTCAGTCAATATTAAAGCCTTAATTTAAGCCATCGAAATGTATTTGCAGTTGTATTTTCTATTGGTCATTGTCAAATATTATTCCAAGTTTTTATTTTTCTATAGCACGAATATAAGGCTAGACAAAGGGGTCAGGTCCAATGCCCTTAAGGGGCCAAAAAGTAGGCCTGTCAAGCTAAAAAAAAAAAAAAAAAAAAAGAAGTTTTTCGCGCAAGCGTCACTGTCACATCGTCATTTCCGGTGACCTTTAGTTGAAATGTTTTTTCTACTTTCGGTTTGGGGTAGGTGTGTAGCATCCGGATGTATCGAGTTTTTATCAGTGCTGCAAGTCCATAGTGTCTCAGGGACGGGGTATAGGGACCATATGAATTTCTCATAACCCCCAAAAAAATCGTGGTAGCGGAAAGGATATTGGGTCAACTGGGGACAAAAAAAAGGTCACTAGGTCAAATCAAAGAAAAACTTTGTGTAAGCACTAGAGGTCACAATTTTGGTCTATTCTGTCAATATGGGTTATCTGATGTAAATAACAAGGTCGCTGGTTAGGACTATATGATAACCTTGTACAGGCAACTGAGGCTGCTTTTACTTGATTCTTTAAAGTTGTAAATGATTTCTTATGTCACCATGTGGGCCTTCATGAGCTATTACAACAGGTGAGCAACCTAGGCCTCTTGTTCTTATGGACATGGTTTGCAATATGTCTGTGACAAAGTAGTATGTGAAGGGCATCATTGGTCACTCTGTGGCACTTCTAGTTTTCCTAAGTATTATTAAGCAACTCTCTATTTTTGACTGACCCTAGTATTTGTGGGAATTTATTTTCAGTGATTTCATGGATGAGCTTTACAATTGACTTACGAAATACATGAAGATGTTTCTCTTAAAATAGAAATCCATAGCTTTGACCTCAAAATCAATTTGTTGCATTGGATTTGTAACCTGGCTATCCGGGTTTGATTCCCGATTTTGGCATGTTATACCCTTTCATAAAACCTTGAGAACAGCATAGATTTTCTTTCACACTGAGGAGCAGTTTCTGATTCCTTTTGGAAGGCAGGGACCTACGATTCCGGATACTAGGATTTGGTGTGCTAGAAAGAATCAATATTTCTGCAGAAAATAAAAGTAGGAATAGGGGTGTGTGTGTTAATGACAACCAAATCAGGCAAGTTTGTATCTTATTTTCAGCATTGGGCATTATACCTCAGTTGGTCAATATTAGCCATGCCAGAGAAGACATATTTTGATACGTTTACAAAGGACTATGCTACATGGTTGAGTGATTTATTGGCTATCATTATGATAGTGTGTATATTATGTACATTTTGTATGATTTCCATCACTTTAATTTCAGGAATTGTTCTTATTGGTGAAATTGGTGGACAAGCTGAGGAAAAGGCTTCAGAATATCTTAGGAATAATAATACAGTAAGTATCACCTTGTTGTGCCCCCTCACTTATTTATAAGTGGGGGAATATAGCATTGGTGATGTCCGTCCGTACCTACGTAACGCAAATCTTGAGTGTTGGAACTCCTCATAAACTGTTGGTTGGAATTTCTTCAAACTTTCACAGATAAACAACCTAAATGTATAGATGACCGTAAAGGATGGAAATTTTGCTGCGTCAGTTTTCACTAGAGTTATGGCTCTTTGTTACTTTCACTATATATCCTCCAATAATTAATTCCAGGAAAGGTAGTTAGGTCAACTGTCCTGTTTGCGATTTAACCCTTATCCTGCTTATTGCAACTCACGAGTCGCGCTACACGATACTTTCGATCACTGCTGAGTGCAACTGTAAATCGTGCTATACAGTCAGGCTGGAGGGTATTCCCGTTTAAAGCCTCGTTTCAACTTACGCATAGTATTTTACAATGAAATTTACTATTAATTTATTCAGTAGTAAATTAATGAACTACTATTACAAAAATATCACCTAATCAACGACCGAGTACGTTAAATTCAATTCTGTGATTGGTATTTATTATTAGGCCTACATCATAACAATTAGCATGGAGCTTTGTATAAATTTCATGAAAATATTTCATATTGCATATTCATATTGCAGAATATCATAACATGTGAAATACCAATAATTATAAAAATTCTATCAATGTGTTGCTTATTTTATCTTCTTTGTATAAAGTATAGGGTTTATATCGGTATTTTGATAATCAATACCATTAATTAGGTGCTAAACATAGTCACTATCAGATGAGATTTTTATCTCAAGTAGACAGCAAATACAATTCAGCACTGGTCAGCTGATAAGCCCACTGGGAATCCAGCATGATAAGGGTTAATAAGTGACCACCTGACATATTGTCAAAATGATGTTATCTTGTATAACAAAATACAAAATAGATGCATGTCAGTCATTTCATTTTACTTCACCCCCTTGACAACCCCACCCCCTGAGAAAAATGCTGGATCTGACTTCACCCCCTTGACACCCCCCCTGAGAAAAATGCTGGATCTGACTTCACCCCCCTTGACAACCCCACCCCCTGAGAAAAATGCTGGATCTGACTTCACCCCCTTGACACCCCCCCTGAGAAAAATGCTGGATCTGACTTCACCCCCCTTGACAACCCCACCCCCCTGAGAAAAATGCTGGATCTGACTTCACCACCCTTGACAACCCCACCCCCCCCCTGAGAAAAATGCTGGATCTGACTTCACCCCCCCCCATGAGAAAAATGCTGGATCTGACTTCACCACCCTTGACAACCCCACCCCCCCTGAGAAAAATGCTGGATCTGACTTCACCCCCCCATGAGAAAATTGCTGGATCTGACTGCACCCCCTTGACACCCCCCCCCCCCCTGAGAAAAATGCTGGATCTGACTTCACCCCCTTGACAACCCCACCCCCTGAGAAAAATGCTGGATCTGACTTCACCCCCCCCCCCCCCGCCTGAGAAAATTGCTGGATCTGACTGCACCCCCTTGACCCCCCCCCCCCCCCCCTGAGAAAAATGCTGGATCTGACTTCACCACCACCCCCCCCCCCCCCACCCACCCCCCCGCCTGAGAAAAATGCTGGATCTGACTGCACCCCCTCGACACCTCCCCCCCCCCCCCCCCCCCGCCTGAGAAAAATGCTGGATCTGACTTCACCCCCCCCCCCCCTGAGATAAATGCTGGATCTGACTGCACCCCCTTGACACCCCCCCCCCCCTGAGAAAAATGCTGGATCTGACTTCACCCCCTTGACAACCCCCCCTCTGAGAAAAATGCTGGATCTGCACATGATTTGCTGTAAATGATTTCATCTCATTAACTATGTTATAATTCAATTAACTTTTGTTTGAAATCTTACATTTCCTACAATTTTGCGTTGTCAGAAATTAACACCAGGCTATTTTAAACTTGTTAGGGTCCAAATGCCAAACCTGTTGTGTCGTTCATTGCTGGAATAACAGCGCCACCTGGTAGACGTATGGGACATGCAGGGGCCATTATCGCTGGAGGTAAAGGTGGTGCAGAGGAGAAGATTGAAGCATTGAGGGCAGCACATGTACAGGTTACTTTGTCACCAGCTCAACTTGGATCTACTATGATTGAGGTAAATGGGGATTTTGTGCAGGATGGATGAATGTCACAAAGTTTTTCTGTGCTTGTTTTCCTTAACCATTGGTCAGATTTCAATGAAACTTCACATCAATACATGGTACCAAGCGCTGTTGTGCAAATTGTCTGGAATTTAAGGACAGATGATTTTTGCTAGAGTTACAGACAACCATTTGTTGAAGACATGTATATGTTTTTGTGTCATAAATCCTTCTAGTTTTAGCCTGTTTTATGTAACATTCAGACTTCTTTGGTACAGGGACTTCATGGGTACAGGGAGTCAGACTTTCTAAGGGCAACAGATTCTTGGGGAAAACTGGACTCGAAATTTACTGGGACCAGGGATTGGTTCAGACTTCCAGTGGGAAAAGGGATTAATATTTGATAGGGGCACAAGTACGCAGACTTACTCGAGTAGCAGCGATTAAGATTTTCTGGGAAAACAGATTCAGGCTTTTTTGGGGGATCATAATTACTAGGACTTTCTTGGGAATGAGGATGCTGATTTTCTGGGGGATTCAGAGATTTGGGGGGGGGACAGGTATTTAGATTTCATAGGCAGTCAGGGATTCAAACCTAAAAAGTTTGCCTGGGTTTCAAACCTATAACCAACATAAGTCCACTGTGGAAATGACAGTTGGTATTAAGGCATGAAATACTTCTCTCTTTGCACTGTCATGACAGTGCTACCCTAGTCTCATTATAAAGTTTTGTACAAATGTACCTTGTGGACCTCCCAATTACTTGATGAATCAAATAAATATGGTCTGAAAGTAATATTTTTTATTTAAAACTTGTTGATAATGTTTTAAATCTTTTCTTATGTTTTCAGGCAATGAGAAGAAAAAGATGAACATATCGTTGCTAGGAGACAGAATTCAGTTTTATTTCCTTTGTTGTATGGTTCAAAACCCGGACTTTCCAGACTTTAAGATGTATTGTTGATAGTCTATATATAGATGTAATTAGAAATATCCTTATGATCAGTGTCTCTTGTTTGTGTAGATTTCAGAGTATGCCTGTCAGTTGTGTGAAACTTCATTGTAAGGGGTGGGACAGAAACATAACCATTAAAAAACAGAACAATCACTGTCTGTTACTGCTTTCATGACTGTTCAAAAAACCCAAATGATACATATTTCATTTGTTATGCAAATAAAGGTATCATCAGCATTGAATGGTCTTATGGTCAGGATGTTATTATTTTAGTACCACATTTCTGTGTTACTGTAGAGTTGGCTGTCAATTGAATATTGATAAAATACTGTTCAAGAAGTTAATCAATAACAAAAGGTTAAAATGTTACTCACTTACATTGCCAATGGTTTAAAATTTTTAAACAGGTTTAGTTGAAAATTGAACTGGCATTTGTTAAACTGATAAATGTCCCGCCCCTATTTTGTTGTCATGATTTCATACTCTGTTACCTTGTTATAATTTGTGTATGATTACTGTAACACATGTGAAGACTTTCTATATTGAACAGTTTAATCTGGTGCTAAATTGTTTCAATATTTAGTTCTTCTTATGCTGGACAGATATTTATTGATTTCAAATTTTTTGGTATAAACATGATTTGGTTGAATACTGATAATACATATATAATTATTTGTGATTAAATATTGATTTCAAATGAAGATATATTGTTCTTTGTTTGAGATCTGTCGTTTATTTTGGTTTAATGCAATTTCTCAACAGTAGATTATTTAACTTCAGTAATTTGTCTAGCCAGTTATTATTAGACTCCAACCCAACCCAGTACTAAATTACCTTTCCGCATGGAACTAGCAACTTCACATGTATCTAGGCAAATCAAATTTTCATGAATGGGTGTGACGTGAATCAAACACAGATCCCAAGGTTACAAGCCAGCACACTGGACCAGGGGTTGTATTCAATATTGATCTTACTTGACTTAAGTATAAGGACAACCAATCAGATCACACCATATTAAACTCTTGGTCAGAAACAGACGATATGATTGGCCATCCTTATTCTCCAATTAAATAAGATCAATATTGAATATCACCCCAGGGCCCCAGCTTGTGAGTTTTCTTTTGAATAACACCCCAGGACGCAGCTTGTGAGCTTTCTGGATATGCTTCTAGAAACAGTATACCTCTCTAGCCACTCACAAATGTTGACTGAACCCACCCCCTCCCCCCCCCTCACCGTCCATCACACACAGGTTCCATTCAAGAATAAGTTTTCAGGATTTAGCTGGTAATGGTAGGCGTCATTCTGTCCGTCCGACTTCTGTGTGCAACTCCTACATTTCTTAAGGGATTTTGATGAAACTTATACAGATTGACTGCTATGAAGTCCTCCAGCGCAAATCATTTTTGACGGAGTTAGGGCCTTTAGTTGATTTTTTCCATATAAACTATTCTGTGTGCAACTCCTTCATTTCTCAAGGAACTTTGTCAAAACTTACAGATGTATGGTTATGAGGTGCCCTAGCGCATATAGTCAGGGTTTTTATACCCCCAGATACATAGTATATTGGTGCTATATTGGAGTTATGCATGAGGTTGGTCTGTTGGTTGGTCCGTGCAAATTTTGTCTGCACTATTTCTCTGTAACCATTGGACGGATTTCATCGAAACTTTGCATGACTGATCAGTACCAAGTCTAGTTGTGCAAGTCATCAGCACATGCTGGTCGAATCAATTTTAAGGGAGTCCTTTGTTTTTTTACACTTATAAATTTTGTCCGTGCTATTTCTCTCTTACCAATAGTCGTATTTAAACGAAACTTTGCATAAATGATCAGTACCAAGTGTAGCTGTGCATATCCTCGACACACGTCGGTTGGATTAATTTTGAGGGAGTTACGGCCCTTAGTTTATTTACACTTATAAATTTTGTCTACACTTCCTTTGTTACCATTTGTTGGATTTCAATGCACATTTGCTGAATGATCAGTACTAATTCTAGTTGTTTGTCAGAGCACATTTAAGTGACTGTGTCAAGCAGTATCTGGGGGTATTCATCACATTCAGTGATATCTCTTGTTCATTTTGACAGAATTATGGCCCTTTGATTATTTTGTACCTGTGTAGGATATACAGAAAAATTCTTCTGTGTGCAACTCCTCCTACATTTCTTTATGAATTTTGATGAAACTTTCACAGATGTACCCTCATGAGGTGCCATAACGCATATTGTCAATGTTTTTGTTTTTCTGATGGATAACTTAGTTTAGAATGAGATATCACAATGAAACTTGCTGTATAGGTAGCTTGTGTGCAGACGGCGCTTGCAATGGAAAGTAGGGCCCATGGGGGTCAAGGTCACCGATACTAAAAATAGAAGAAGCAGTCAAATGTTAAGCTCATTTTTAGCTCGACTTTTCGAAGAAAAAAAGTAGAGCTTCAGTAGAACTTTGATGCCTCGAACAGTACTTGCCTCGAACACCCTAGATGCCTTGAACTGGTTCTTCAGTCACAACAAAATCCCTTCTTTATTCATATTGTTAACAGTAGATGACTCGAACAATATTTAGGTCGAACACCCAAACTGATTGCACGGTCCCTTGCTATGATTTACCCTTAGATGAGTCAAACAATACAAGTTTTCGCAGCTTTCATTAACTGCTGAAATCCATTGTTTGACCGCGGGTAGTCGGCGACAAGTTATGATAATAACTGTACCAAACAATTGTATGTGCTCAGCTGCATTGTATAACGAGTTTTAAACACTTATACATCCATTAAATAGTTAATAGGAAATTGTAACTTAATTATTTTTTCGTTAATCAAACTCAGAAACAACAATAAATCGGAATAAAATTATCATTTTTCAATTATCATTTTTCAAAGACAGTCAAAAGTTTCTGTTACAGTTCCATCTATTTATTTGTAGTCGAACATAAGGATATTCTGTGGCTCGCTGCTTTATACTCTTATATAAATAAGCTATATAACAAGAAACCTGTAACACATGTGAACACTCGAAGAGCTTGTCGGAGATAAATCAGATTTCATGTCAATTTTGTCAAACTATTGTTTCATTATTGTAAAGAATAATGTTACAAAATTATAATTCACCTATTTTAGTTATATACATTAATTATGCAGTATACACACACGAGTTGTATGTGTACACGTACCGACATCAGTTCGAACTGATACCCATGCATATTCTTGAATACCATAGATGCCTCGAACAGGTAGATGGCTTGAACTATTTCCCCGGTCCGAAGGTAGTTCGAGGCATCGAAGTTCTACTGTATTGTGACAGGATCGTCTGCGTGTGTGTTGGTTAAGTCATTTTCTCAAAGGCTATCATAGGTATCCACTTGACATTCAACATAGTTATTCACCATCACAAGGGGAGTCCATACTAACAAGGCTGATAACTCTGTGACCTATATTTTTGGAGTTATCTGCCCTTGTTTGGACATCAAAAATGTGGCACATTTTACACATAAACTGAGTTTTCTCAAACATTATCTAAGCTTTCAACTTGAAAAGTCAATACACTTGTGGAATGTGATGACCTACATCTACTGACAAGAGGAAACAAATTCCATCCAGCATTTTTAGCTCACCTGCCACAAAGTGGCAAGGTGAGCTTTTGTGATTGTCTTTTGTCCGTCGTCCGTCCATCTGTTAGACAATTCACCGTTAACACTCTAGCACTTCCAAACTTGGTCAGTAGTTGTATCTCTATGAAATCTAGGTCAAGTTCGAAGTTGGGTCATTTGGGGTCAAAAACTAGGTAAAAAGGTCAAATAATAGCAAATCCTTGTTAACACTCTGGAGGTCACATTCTTGCTTTGATCTTCACCAAACTTGGTCAGTAGTTGTATCTCAATGAAATCTAGGTCAAGTTTGAAGTTGGTCAAAATGTTTATCTTGTTGACCTTAAGGTCAATGTCGAAGTTGGGTCATGTGGGGTCAAAAACTAGGTCAAAAGGTCAAATAATAGGAAAACCTTGTTAACACTCTGGTGGCCACATTTGTGATTTAATCTTCATGAAGATTGGTCAAAATGTTTATCTTGGTGACCCAAAGGTCAAGATTGAAGTTGTTTCATGTGGGGTCAAAAACTAGGTCAAAAGGTCAAATAATAGCAAAACCTTGTTAACATTCTGGAGGTCTCAGTTCTGCTTTAACCTTCATCAAGTTTAGTCAATATGTTCATCTTGATTTACCTTAAGGTCGAGTTCAAAGTTTGGCCATGTTTAGCAGGTGAGTGCCCCAGGATCTATGATCCTCTGGAATAAGAGTTATTCCCTTTTCTGACCTTAAATCTTTACACAGAAATGCCAATTACTCAAAGACTATCAAAGGTATCCACTTAAAACTCAATATAGTTATTCCCTATCACAAGGCAAGTTCATACAGGCAAGGTTGGTAACTCTTTGACCTATATTTATGAATTATCTGTCCTTGTTACTCTTAGAATTTTGACTCACAGATCAGCAAGGTTACTACCAAGTACAAGAAAGTCGAGTATCCAGCACTCGTAGGCGGTGCTCTTGTTGGTCAAATTTTGGCCTTATCATTATGAAACTTGGTTACAATAATCATCTCAAGAAAATCTAGGTCAAGTTCGAAATTGGGTCATTTGGGGTCACAAACTGGGTCACTATGTCTAATCATTGAAAAACCTTGTGTTGTCATAATTTTGGCCTAATCATGAAGCTTGGTCACAATGATCATCTCAACAAAATCTTAAGTTTAATATGGGGTAAAAAAATTGACAAGGTCACTATGACAAATCATAGAAAAACCTTGTGTAGCCAGAGGTCACAATTTTGACCTAATCTGTATGAAACTTTGTCACAATGATCATTTCAACACAATTTAGGTCAAGTTTGACAGATTAGGGACCTATGGGCCCTCTTGTTTTATTTTGATCCTGAATTGATGATATTAGATCAGTCTCAATAACAATATTCCCTTTTTAGCTCACCTGTAACAAAGTGACAGGGTGAGCTTTGTGATCACTCTTTGTCCGTCGTTCGTTCACAATATCTTGTGAACACACTAGAGACCACAGTAATGGCCAAATCTTCATTAAACTTGGTCAGAATGTTTGTCTCTATGAATTCTACGACAAGTTCGAAACAAGGTAATGTGGGGTCAAATATTTGGTCAAATCTTAGAAAAAGCTTGTGGACACGATTATGGGCTAATCTTCATGAAACTTGGTAAGAATGTTTGTCTCTACGAAATCCTGGTCATGTTTGAAACTGGGTTATGTGGGGTCAAAACTCAAAAACTAGGTCTATAGGTCTAATCTTAGAAAAAGCTTGTGAACACATTAGAGGACCCAATTAGGACCCAATCGTCATGGTAGATGACAAGTGAGCTATATCATAGTAGGTGATAGGTGAGCTAAAGCAAGGTAGGTGACAGGTGAGCTATAACATGGTAGGTGAGCTATAGCATGGTAGGTGACAGGTGAGCTATAACATGGTAGGTGACAGGTGAGCTATAACATGGTAGGTGACAGGTGAGCTATAACATGGTAGGTGACAGATTAGCTATAGCATGGTAGGTGACAGATGAGCTATAACATGGTAGGTGACAGGTGAGCTATAACATAGTAAGTGAGCTATAACATGGTAGGTGACAGGTGAGCTATAACGTGGTAGGTCACATGTGAGCTATAGCATGGTAGGTCACAGGTGAGCTATAACATGGTAGGTCACAGATTAGCTATAACATGTTAGGTGACAGGTGAGCTATAACATGGTAGGTGACAGGTGAGCTATAACATGGTAGGTGAGCTATAACATGGAAGGTGAGCTATAACATTGTAGGTGACAGATGAGCTATAATATGGTAGGTGGCAGTTGAGCTATAACATGGTAGGGGAGCTATAACATGGTAGGTGACAGATGAGCTATTACATGGTAGGTGACAGATGAGCTATAACATAGTAGGTGAAGGTGAGCTATAACATGGTAGATGACAGGTGAGCTATAACATGGTAGGTGACAGGTGAGCTATAACATGGTAGGTGGCAGTTGAGCTATAACATGGTAGGTGACAGGTGAGCTATAATATGGTAGGTGGCAGTTGAGCTATAACATGGTAGGTGACAGGTGAGCTATAATATGGTAGGTGGCAGTTGAGCTATAACATGGTAGGGGAGCTATAACATGGTAGGTGACAGATGAGCTATAACATGGTAGGTGACAGGTGAGCTATAACATGGTAGGTGAGCTATAACATGGTAGGTGACAGATGAGCTATAACATGGTAGGGGAGCTATAACATGGTAGGTGACAGATGAGCTATAACACGGTAGGTGACAGGTGAGCTATAACATAGTAAGTGAGCTATAACATGGTAGGTGATTGGTGAGCTATAACATGGTAGGTCACATGTGAGCCATAGCACGGTAGGTCACAGGTGAGCTTTAACATGGTAGGTCACAGATTAGCTATAACATGTTAGGTGACAGGTGAGCTATAACATGGTAGGTGACAGGTGAGCTATAACATGGCAGGTGAGCTATAACATGGTAGGTGAGCTATAACATTGTAGGTGACAGATGAGCTAAAACATGGTAGGTTACAGATGAGCTATAACATGGTAGGTGACAGGTGAGCTATAACATGGTAGGTGAGCTATAACATGGTAGGTGACAGATGAGCTATAACATGGTAGGTGACAGGTGAGCTATAACATGGTAGGTGAGCTATAACATGGTAGGTGACAGGTGAGCTATAACATGGTAGGTGAGCTATAACATGGTAGGTGACAGGTGAGCTATAACATGGTAGGTGACAGGTGAGCTATAACATGGTAGGTGACAAGTGAGCTATAACATATTAGATGAGCTATAACATGGTAGGTGAGCTATAACATGGTAGATGAGCTATAACATGGTAGGTGAATGTGAGCTATAACATGGTAGGTGGCAGTTGAGCTATAACATGGTAGGTGACAGGTGAGCTATAATATGGTAGGTGGCAGTTGAGCTATAACATGGTAGGGGCGCTATAACATGGTAGGTGACATATGAGCTATAACATGGTAGGTGACAGGTGAGCTATAACATGGTAGGTGAGCTATAACATGGTAGGTGACAGGTGAGCTATAACATGGTAGGTGACAGGTGAGCTATAACATGGTAGGTGACAGGTGAGCTATAACATATTAGATGAGCTATAACATGGTAGGTGAGCTATAACATGGTAGATGAGCTATAACATGGTAGGTGAGCTATAACATGGTAGGTGACAGGTGAGTTATAACATGGTAGGTGAGCTATAACATGGAAGGTGAGCTATACCATTGTAGGTGACAGATGAGCTATAACATGGTAGGTGACAGATGAGCTATAACATGGTAGGTGACAGATGACCTATAACATAGTAGGTGAAGGTGAGCAATAACATGGTAGATGACAGGTGAGCTATAACATGGTAGGTGACAGGTGAGCTATAACATGGTAGGTGGCAGTTGAGCTATATAATGGTAGGTGACAGGTGAGCTATAACATGGTAGGTGGCAGTTGAGCTATAATATGGTAGGGGAGCTATAACATGGTAGGGGAGCTATAACATGGTAGGTGACAGGTGAGCTATAACATGGTAGATGACAGGTGAGCTATAACATGGTAGGTGACAGGTGAGCTATAACATGGTAGGTGACAGTTGAGCTATATAATGGTAGGTGGCAGTTGAGCTATAATATGGTAGGTGGCAGTTGAGCTATAACATGGTAGGGGAGCTATAACATGGTAGGGGAGCTATAACATGGTAGGTGAGCTATAACATGGTAGGTGACAGTTGAGCTATTTAATGGTAGGGGACAGGTGAGCTATAACATGGTAGGTGACAGTTGAGCTATAACATGGTAGGTGGCAGTTGAGCTATATAATGGCAGGTGGCGGTTGAGCTATAACATGGTAGGTGGCAGTTGAGCTATATAATGGTAGGGGACAGGTGAGCTATAACATGGTAGGTGACAGTTGAGCTATATAATGGTAGGGGACAGGTGAGCTATAACATGGTAGGTGACAGTTGAGCTATATAATGGTAGGTGGCAGTTGAGCTATAACATGGTAGATGGCAGTTGAGCTATAACATGGTAGGGGAGCTATAACATGGTAGGTGGCAGGTGAGCTATGACATGGTAGGTGGCAGTTGAGCTATAACATGGTAGGGGAGCTATAACATGGTAGGTGGCAGTTGAGCTATAACATGGTAGGGGAGCTATAACATGGTAGGGGAGCTATAACATGGTAGGTGACAGGTGAGCTATAACATTGTAGGTGAGCTATAACATTGTAGGTGACAGGTGAGCTATAACATGGTGGGTGACAAGTGAGCTATAACATGGTAGGTGACAGGTGAGCTATAACATGGTAGATGAGCTATAACATGGTAGGTGAGCTATAACATGGTAGATGAGCTATAACATGGTAGGTGAGCTATAACATGGTAGGTTAGCTATAACATGGTAGGTGACAGATGAGCTATAGCATGGTAGGTGACAGATGTGCTATAACATGGTAGATGACAGGTGAGCTATAACATGGTAGATGAGCTATAACATGGTAGGTGACAGATGAGCTATAGCATGGTAGGTGACAGGTGAGCTATAACATGGTAGGTGACAGATGAGCTATAACACGGTAGGTGACAGGTGAGCTATAACATAGTAATTGAGCTATAACATGGTAGGTGATTGGTGAGCTATAACATGGTAGGTCACATGTGAGCCACAGCATGGTAGGTCACAGGTGAGCTTTAACATGGTAGGTCACAGATTAGCTATAACGTGTTAGGTGACAGGTGAGCTATAACATGGTAGGTGAGCTATAACATTGTAGGTGACATATGAGCTAAAACATGGTAGGTTACAGATGAGCTATAACATGGTAGGTGACAGGTGAGCGATAACATAGTAGGTGAATGTGAGCTATAACATGGTAGGTGAGCTATAACATGGTAGGTGACAGGTGAGCTATATCATGGTAGGTGACAGGTGAGCTATAACATGGTAGGAGAGCTATAACATGGTAGGTGACAGGTTAGCTATAACATGATAGATGACAGGTGAGCTATAACATGGTAGGTGAGCTATAACATAGTAGATGAGCTATAACATGGTAGATGAGCTATATCATGGTAGGTGACAGATGTGCTATAACATGGTAGATGACAGGTGAGCTATAACATGGTAGGTGAAGGTGAGCTATAACATGGTAGATGACAGGTGAGCTATAACATGGTAGATGAGCTATAACATGGTAGGTGACAGATGAGCTATAGCATGGTAGGTGACAGGTGAGCTATAACATGGTAGGTGACAGATGAGCTATAACACGGTAGGTGACAGGTGAGCTATAACATAGTAAGTGAGCTATAACATGGTAGGTGATTGGTGAGCTATAACATGGTAGGTCACATGTGAGCCATAGCACGGTAGGTCACAGGTGAGCTTTAACATGGTAGGTCACAGATTAGCTATTACATGTTAGGTGACAGGTGAGCTATAACATGGTAGGTGACAGGTGAGCTATAACATGGCAGGTGAGCTATAACATGGTAGGTGAGCTATAACATTGTAGGTGACAGATGAGCTAAAACATGGTAGGTTACAGATGAGCTATAACATGGTAGGTGACAGGTGAGCTATAACATGGTAGGTGAGCTATAACATGGTAGGTGACAGGTGAGCTATATCATGGTAGGTGACAGGTGAGCTATAACATGGTAGGAGAGCTATAACATGGTAGGTGACAGGTTAGCTATAACATGGTAGATGACAGGTGAGCTATAACATGGTAGGTGAGCTATAACATAGTAGATGAGCTATAACATGGTAGATGAGCTATAACATGGTAGGTGACAGGTGAGCTATAACATGGTAGGTGACAGGTGAGCTATAACATGGTAGGTGAGCTATAACATGGTAGGTGACAGGTGAGCTATAACATGGTTGGTGAGCTATAACATGGTAGGTGACAGATGAGCTATAGCATGGTAGGTGACAGATGAGCTATAACATGTAGGTGACAGGTGAGCTATAACATGGTAGGTGAGCTATAACATGGTAGGTGACAGGTGAGCTATAACATGGTAGGTGACAGGTGAGCTATAACATGATAGGTGACAGGTGAGCTATTGCATAGTAGGTGGCAGGAGGAAAATTGAGATAAGTGCATGTTTGTTCGTTCTATGTGTCACGTTTCTATAAAAGTACTTGCCACCCACTCTCGGGCTCGATTGCAGCCAAATAACCTTTCCTTTTGACCCATTCATACAACTGGAGCATTTAGGCATTCTGGCTCAGAGAAATAAAGCTGTGACGAAGACGTCACGGGGATCGTATCCTGGACATGTGATCACTTAAGACTAGGTCCCACTGAGGAATTCCTCATCGACGATTTTCTCCCGATATCTTCCGATACCACCCGATTCATCACGATTCCTTGTTTATACAAATTGTCTCATGAATTCCCCGAAGCTTACCCTAGAACACGATAGACTTGTTCCCGATGTCCTAATGACTCATTATTTCCATTGGGAGTTCATTGCCGAGGCAAAAAATGCTCAGTGGGGCCTAGGCGTTCAACCACTAAGAAACCAGAGACTATACAGTCTCTGAAGAAACCGATGTAGTTTGTGGCTTGCATCACTTTAACATTGAACAAAAGTACAGATCAAATATAGATTATTATGGATCAAAACACGAACGGGAATTCACCTGATAAATACTTTATTTAATGTAAGCATTGTGTCATTATCTGTGTACGTATTGTTTCGGGGGCGTTTAGTAAACAACGCCCGGTTCACGAAAGTTATAGCCGTCGCCCGGATAAAACGTTGCTCAAATTTCAAAGGAGGTTACATATTTATATTAAAACAACATTATGATTACATACTTGAAGATATGCGCATAACTATTTTTGTGACTTTGAAGCCGCTAAATGATGCAATATTATTACTTCCTAAAATCAGTGCGTATGTTTGCTAATTTTAGCAATTTGAAGATAAAAATAGCTACTTTTATATACAATGTTTATCTATGTTATCGAGGCACGTAAATTAGTATCTCGACATTTTTGATTTCAGTGAACATCTTTACAACTTTTTATGTCTAGCCACCAGCTTGCATTAAGAAAAGTTCTCTAATTTTGTAAATGTATTTATGTAATGTCCATTAGTAACAAAGTATGTATTATGTACAAAACGTATAATGCAATAGAATTACTAATAGCAAGGAGATATAGCACATGTTTTAAACCGCATCTGAAATTGTCAGTGTAACATTATACATCTTCATCATATCAAAATCTGAGTACACCACGTCAGTACATTTGTGACATTTTTGTTTCGAAATTTCATTATCATGGTATTAATTTATGTTTTGTTATGTACAAGGTAGGCCCATATATAGAGGTAGTAACTATGAAGTTATATCTAACGCCTGCTTGTTGGTTATTAACCGACATAGGAAACTGACTTCTCATTTTCGAACAGCTCAACGTTTTAACAAGAAACTTTCAGACGACAGGAAACACCCCGTGTACCCGGACAGGACGTGTTACGCAGTCTACTTACGTACTAGGCTGCGGTAAAAATGACAATAAGCGAGAGGAAAATTTGTGCTAGTTTCATTTATTTCGTGATTACACCAATAAAATATGTGCAGTGGTTTTCCTCGTCACGGATGTGTAATGTTTGCAGACCACAAACGTCAAACAAGATTTTGAACATAAAAAATATGTCAGAAAGTCCACAGTTTAATTAATAAAAAATAATTAGAAATACTCACTGACCGCGGGGAAAGCTCTAATATGTAGTGAAATAATAGTACCATATTTATTCGCACTGATGTTTGCGCTGACTTTCGTATATTTCTCCAAAATGGCTGGTTTTCTACCCTTACTGGCACGAAACGTATACTGCATGTGCAATACGCGTGATATTGCTCATGTATAATAAAAAAAACTAATTGAGTACTGCCCGCACATTCAACCAACAAAGCGTCTTGCCTTCTCTGCATGCAAAGAACACATTCAACCATCAAATCTTTTTGTTGTCTCTACATATGCGGAGAACACATTCAACCATCCAAGTTTCTTGTTGTCTCTACATGCAAAGAACACATTCATCCTACCAATCTTTGTGTTGTCTCTACATGCAAAGAACACATACAACCAACCAAGTTTCTTGTTGACTCTACATGCAAAGAACACATACAACCAACCAAGTTTCTTGTTGACTCTACATGCAAAGAACACATACAACCAACCAAGTTTCTTGTTGACTCTTCATGCAAAGAACACATTCAACCAACCAAGTTTCTTGTTTGTTGTCTCTACATGCAAAGAACACTTTCAACCAATTAAGTTTCTTGTTGTCTCTACATGCAAAGAACACATTCAACCAACCAAGTTTCTTGTTGTCTCTACATGCAAAGAACACATTCAACCAACCAAGTTTCTTGTTGTCTCTGCATGCAAAGAACACATTCAACCAACCAAGTTTCTTGTTGTCTCTGCATGCAAAGAGTACATTCAACCAACCAAGTTTCTTGTTGCCTCTACATGCAAAGAACACATTCAACCAACCAAGTTTCTTGTTGTCTCTGCATGCACAGAGTACATTCAACCAACCAAGTTTCTTGTTGTCTCAACATGCAAAGAACACATTCAACCAACCAAGTTTCTTGTTGTCTCTGCATGCAAAGAACACATTCAACCAACCAAGTTTCTTGTTGTCTCTGCATGCAAAGAACACATTCAACCAACCAAGTTTCTTGTTGACTCTACATGCAAAGAACACATTCAACCGACCAATCTTTTTGTTGTCTATACATGCAAAGAACACGTCAACCGACCAATCTTTTTGTTGACTCTACATGCAAAGAACACGTCAACCAACTAAGTTTCTTGTTGTCTCTACATGCAAAGAACACATTCAACCAACCAAGTTTCTTGTTGTCTCTACACGCAAAGAACACATTCAACCAACCAAGTTTCTTGTTGTCTCTACATGCAAAGAACACATTCAACCAACCAAGTTTCTTGTTGTCCCTACATGCAAAGAACACATTCAACCAACCAAGTTTCTTGTTGTCTCTGCTTGCAAAGAACACATTCAACCAACCAAGTTTCTTGTTGTCTCTGCATGCAAAGAACACATTCAACCAACCAAGTTTCTTGTTGTCTCTACATGCAAAGAACACATTCAACCAACCAAGTTTCTTGTTTGTTGTCTCTACATGCAAAGAACACATTCAACCAACCAAGTTTCTTGTTGTCTCTACATGCAAAGAACACATTCAACCAACCAAGTTTCTTGTTGTCTCTACATGCAAAGAACACATTCAACCAACCAAGTTTCTTGTTGACTCTACATGCAAAGAACACATTCAACCAACCAAGTTTCTTGTTGTCTCCACATGCAAAGAACACATTCAACCAACCAATCTTTTTGTTGTCTCTACATGCAAAGAACACATTCAATCAACTAATCTTTTGGTTGTGTCTGCATGCAAAGAACACATTCAACCAACCAAGTTTCTTGTTGTCTCTACATGCAAAGAACACACCAACCAACCAAGTTTCTTGTTGTCTCTACATGCAAAGAACACATTCAACCAACCAAGTTTCTTGCTGTAGCAAAGAACACATTCAACCAACCAATCTTTTTGTTGTCTCTACATGCAAAGAACACATTAAACCAACCAAGTTTCTTGCTGTTGCAAAGAACACATTCAACCAACCATTCTTTTTGTTGTCTCTACATGCAAAGAACACATTCAATCAACTAATCTTTTGGTTGTGTCTGCATGCAAAGAACACGTCAACCGACCAATCTTTTTGTTGACTCTACATGCAAAGAACACGTCAACCAACTAAGTTTCTTGTTGTCTCTACATGCAAAGAACACATTCAACCAACCAAGTTTCTTGTTGCCTCTACACGCAAAGAACACATTCAACCAACCAAGTTTCTTGTTGTCTCTGCATGCAAAGAACACATTCAACCAACCAAGTTTCTTGTTGTGTCTACATGCAAAGAACACATTCAACCAACCAAGTTTCTTGTTGTCTCTACATGCAAAGAACACATTCAACCAACCAAGTTTCTTGTTGTCTCTACATGCAAAGAACACATTCAACCAACCAAGTTTCTTGTTGTCTCTACATGCAAAGAACACATTCAACCAACCAAGTTTCTTGTTGACTCTACATGCAAAGAACACATTCAACCAACCAAGTTTCTTGTTGTCTCCACATGCAAAGAACACATTCAACCAACCAATCTTTTTGTTGTCTCTACATGCAAAGAACACATTCAATCAACTAATCTTTTTGTTGTGTCTGCATGCAAAGAACACATTCAACCAACCAAGTTTCTTGTTGTCTCTACATGCAAAGAACACACCAACCAACCAAGTTTCTTGTTGTCTCTACATGCAAAGAACACATTCAACCAACCAAGTTTCTTGCTGTAGCAAAGAACACATTCAACCAACCAATCTTTTTGTTGTCTCTACATGCAAAGAACACATTCAACCAACCAAGTTTCTTGCTGTAGCAAAGAACACATTCAACCAACCAATCTTTTAGTTGTCTCTACATGCAAAGAACACATTCAATCAACTAATCTTTTGGTTGTGTCTGCATGCAAAGAACACGTCAACCGACCAATCTTTTTGTTGTCTCTACATGCAAAGAACACATTCAACCAACCAAGTTTCTTGTTGTAGCAAAGAACACATTCAACCAACGAATACTTTGTTGTCTCTACACGCAAAGAACACATTCCAGAGTATGATTTGTTTGACCCTTACGTTTGTCATGTCGGAGACCATTGGAACTTTTGGAAAAATGGTTCGATCAATTGACTACCAGATATATTGAAAAACAAATGTCGAAAGTGGGTGTTAACCATATCAAATCTGACACCTGAATTCTTTCAATTTGTTGATACGATATGGTACACTATTATTCGTCAAAGGGTTGTGTCCTTCTTCTCGAATCCTTGCCTCTTCCTGATTATCGGGGGAAGTTTTGTGACATCACCGTTTTCCCAACTGCCCCAAAATAGACATGTCCATATTATTTAAACATGGGCAGCTGCTCTATGATCATTGTTTTTTCGAAGTTAGGTTCAAGATCATTTAAGCTTATTCCATTAAAATTAAGTATTTCCATTCAAATCAAGCGTCATGGTGAGTATATAAATTTCTATATTGTTACGTGTAATTCTACCCCCATGCTAACACAGAGGCTAGGGTGATGACAAATACGTGTAATATAACACTTTAACTACTGTGTTTTATGCATAAGTTAGCGTTTTGTTCTGTCGTATATTGTCGTATCATAATAAATACGGGTTTTATCGTTATATTTTCAGAATTGTAAGTTGTTAGACTTTCTCATACTTGTGTCGAATGTTGGTTTTGTTGCTTTTATGGGCGGAGTTCAAACTGAAGCAAAGGCAATAAGTGAAAATCAATGTGGAAAATTATCCCCAGAAAAATATAACCAATTTGTGCAGGATCTTACTGGTGTACATTGGAGTTTTTATCTGTTGTCCCACATGAAGCGGTCTGTTGAAGAGAATCTCACACGGATAGAGTAAGTAGGACTTTTTACTATACAATGTATGTGATACCGTTGGTAATTGTGTAAACCTCGTACCTAATCATGTCCACTATGAGCGAAAAAACGTTCTTATTCTGCGTCTATAAACTAGATTTTAGTTTCATATTTAGACAGTGATAATACGTTTTAGGAAAATGATACTTAATGCGTATTATTTCAATATTGTGAATACTTCTGGATATGTTGTCCAAGTCTCAGCGTCCAATCATTGTGTGTCCTACATTCGATTTTCTATCGAGTTTGATGAAGTTTTCACCAGCTAAGCCAAAATAGTTTAAAATATTGTGGGACATAACTTTGTTCTGAGTCCAACGCATGTCAGCCCTTGGGATGACAGTGCATGGGTCCTATCCGTCGACAATTCCTGTTAGTAAATGTACAACGTATTTGATTATACAGTTCAGCTATATAAACCTTGCCCATCTGTATCATCAAAATAAGGCTCTAAATGCAAACAGAATATAAAATGTTCGAAGGAATCAACATGAAGTATAAACAAATATAGCCAAACTTGGATTTGTGTGTAATTTTGAGCTGCTTCATTTGGTCACGAGTATCCTTGTCACAATTTTATAGACAGATAAATACAGGAAAATATATTGTTACAATTTACCGTATAAAATGTGTTTAATACATGTAATGTATATGCCCAGACAAAATAATATGAAAATATAGTGAATGTTAGATTTTTGCAATAATTATTTTTGTTGTTAATCCAGCTTATTTACTTTTCAAAAACAAGGATTTATTCGTCCTTTATAGATATTAAATTTTGAGTAATTTTTGTGATACGGTACATTTGTATTTTGTCACAAAGCGCCATGATAAGTCTTGCAGTAAACGACTTATCTTTGACACGATGTTTTTTGACATCCGTTTTTATTCAAGTTGGCGGAACGTTTGACTAGTCAATTTGTAATTGTACAACGAAGCATGCATACAAAATAGCATGGACATATTCGAGAAGTAGATATGCTCATAAAGTGTGTGACTGCATGATGTCCTAAATTGACTCACTCAAAAAAATAAAAGTGTACTTTTACTTGAGCCACACAGAACCGACGGCAGTGCCTTGTCACCCGATCAAGAGTTTAAAGTTGCATAAAAGAGTAAACTTTATTTTATTTACAGAGCTTCTGCGTCTAAGACCACATTTCTGTATGGAAGCATTGGTAGAAAATGTCCGGCAAGAAATTCGCTGAATAACCAAGATGACTGCCCGGTCCATTATGTTTTAGACCATGACAAAGATAGAATACCAGAAAATCTGGTCCGTGTAAAATGTAATTGCAAGCATTGTCGTCATGAACGACGTCAATTTGGAACATCGAATCGTTGTGAACTGGTTTATTCGTACACACCAGTATGGCGGAGGAATAATACTGACTGTTCATACGAAAAAACTCTGGAATATGTATCTGTATCATGTACATGTAGAACTAAGCAACTTGTGTAGAACAATCATACAGTTAAACCTCATCTAAACTAAACCTCAATATTATGACCACCTCAAAATAAACACCACCATTTTAAATATTTCTCAAATAGCAGTCAGCTATTTTACCGTACCTCAATGATAAAGCATTATCTTAACAGAGCCTCAGAGGTGACAAATGCATCGAAAATATCGTTCCGCTGTAGCATATACGGGGGTTAAAGTCGATTGTATTACCGGTACTTGATTTAAAGTTCAGATGGATACTCCTACCTTCAATGACATTCTCCTTTTGCATGGTTATTGGATTTTTCCTAGTTATCATATAACCAATGGGTTCGATTATTAAAGGAATCGTCACTGTTTGGCATTTTTAATAGTATGTGTCATTCCACTTATGAGAGCACCAGAACGTTAAAAACCCGTTTAAAGACGAAAAATACTGATAGTCTTCACAGAAAAGGCATATCTATGTTCTACCAACACCTTCTTTGTGCTTCTTTGGGTGTGTATGGTCTTCAAAAAGCCTAATTCCACACCCCTACATACTTGTGATTTCGGTTAACAAACCAAACTGATTGCAGATAGTTACCGGACACATTACTATGCGCGGTTCAAAAGAGTTATTTCATTTAATTCGGGTTAACGTGAAACTATCGGATATTCAAATATAAGTGGGGCACCTCTCGTAGAATGGTTTGTAATACCCGCTTTACACATACATTCGCTGTAACATACTATTGTTCGTGCATATTAAATTTCGTGGACTTTGGTATGCAAATATTTTGAGTTGTTACTTGTAAGTGGATAGCTAAATATGAAAGGGACACGCATTGTTCACCATTTTGGAGGTCAATTAATCGTGCATATTTTTATTTTGTGATCAACGAATCCACGCGAACTAATTCCCATGAATAATAATCATGATGCAGTTTATTTGGTTGGATCCAGTTATTTATTATTATGCTGATTTAACTCATTTGATTTGTTTCAATTACATTTTTCATCGTTTTGATAAAAAATTATTGTTATACATAAACATATGTTTATTTTTATACATACTTTTATTGTTTTACCATATTTTTTATGTTATACTTATTTTTTTAATTGTTATACATGTTTGTATTATGTACATTTGAACCAGATCTACAAATTTTATTTATTTTACACTTTTGGATTATTTTGATATTATTTTACATTCATGTCGCTTCGTTTACAAATTTGCATATTTTTGTCCAGTTACTGTTTTCATGAACTCATTTTATTTATTGTAGATTCCTACATGTTCTGTGTTTATTCTGACATAATTTGTCATTGCATTGATAAAACATTAATTTTATACATTCGTGTATTTTATGCACATTTTAAGAATGTCTCAGAGTAAGTATCAAACACTATAAAAACGAAAAAGTCTAGGAAAAATACAGAAGCCTATATTGCTTCTCTACGTCATATATTTCTGAATTGTACTTAGTAAAATAGTGCTCATGGAGATCTATTGTGAATTACCCTCCGCCCGACGGTCGCCCGTCGTCAACAATTCATCCAAACAACATATCCTCTGAAACTAATAAACCGTTTGTTTTGAAATTGTATTGCAAGGATCGTTGCATGGTCGTCTATTAAAGCCTTCATACATTCCGGTGATCTATATGGAACTCCCTTGCCATGGTAACCGCACAAAAGGGTTTTCAGAAAACATCGTTCCGATTTGAAAATAGTTTGATCTACATGTTCCTCGGGTGACCCTTTACCAAATTCACATACATGTACAATCATTGTGGAACTCCCTTGCGATGGCAAACGTACAAAAAAATCTCAAAAGCCTCTTTTCAAAAACCGTTGTTTTGATTTTAAATTTCCTTCAAATAATATAATTTTGATTCGTCCAAAAAATGATCGCCAATGAGACTCGTTTTTCCTTTATAATTACCAGATATACGAAGAACATATTCTTCAGTGAAACCACTGGTCCGATTTCAAAATAACGTGACCATCGACGACCAACTTCAAATTATTTTGATTCGTCATAAAAACATGGCCACAATAGGGGTGGACGCGTTTTCTCTAAATATGGCTATATTGAAAATTTCCGAAACTGCTGGTCCCATTCCAAAGTTATTTCCACAGGAATGTCCATTGTGTGACTATCAGCAGGCATGTTGATTCTGATGATAACGGTTAAAACGGGGCTTTTTTCTCTACTGTATATGACTAAATACAAAACTTTGAAAATCTCCTAAACTGCTTACGTTAGTCCGAATATAAAAATACGTTTTAAAAGTACCGTACGTGTGTCTCTACAAATTCCTTCAAGTTATGTTGATTTGTTATAAAAGATGACCTCCGCGAGGAGTGGGCCTTTTCTATTGAGTAACACTGGGAAGACTTTTGAACAGTAGCAAGTCCTACTCGAACTTTTTTCCCAAGAAAGTCAGTCTTATGCTTATATTTGCCATGCTCTACGGTTCTCATTTTATACATTCAATTACGTAAGACCACGATACTCGGGTGATCGATATAGGGTCACCGTGACACTCTTGTGATACGTTTATAGGAACTTTTATTCGACGTATTCAGATTTGTTAATGTGACACAGGTTAATGATTTTTTACCATGTTGATATTGTGATATTATTTGCATATTTATTAATAAATTTGTGTTTTATCATAAACGATGCCTTTTTCATTTGTCTACGCACGTTAATTAACCTTCGTGATTTGTCTTATTTACTCTATTTATTCTCCCATGCTCATAATATGATACCAACTCCGTGAGAGGGGATGTATCCGCTACAGAAGGTTCAAATCTTGGTTGGGGACCAACCGATATGGTCGGTTGAAGAGTCGCCATCTAGGTTAATAATAATAACCGAGTGTCCACCTGCTAAAAGATGTGTGTTGAGAAGAATAAATGTATCGTCTCATACGGCAATTGACGTCAGGTTTTTATGCGAATTTAACTTGTGACTGCAGTTTTTAACGAACACGTTTATTTTGCTACATACAGAAAAAGATGCACATGTTTTAAAAATTGTACTTCAGCCAATATACAGTGTAGCAGTAACACGTGACTCTGAGGTCTAAAAAGGGCAACAAATCCAAGAACAATTTGGTCAACAGTGTCAGACTGTCACTGTAGTAAAACATACATGTAGAGGTCATTGTAAGGGGAAAATATAAGCTTTACACGAAACAAATATAAGAGCACCTTGTGAAAGCTTGGAATCCGTTTGTATGCGGCGACTCGACTTCAACCAGTGCAACATTCAGTGTTTTTATGTGTTCTGTGCTCGGCTGGTTGAGCTGAGTGCAGTCTTCCCTGTCTGACTTAATATTACCTTTTTTAGTGAATAGTTCCAAAAGAGATGAAATAATACAAAATCGGAACATGTGGTACAGATGTGTTTACATATACGAATACTAGTAGTAAACTATTGTAGCATGCCAATGTCACACGATAAAACATTATTTTGCTGTATAGTCACGGGTTCAACTGCTGATCATAGCAATTTAACTTCCTTTTCGGCAAAATTTCTAGGTCGATGACGATAAAGTGAAACCAACCAGTAACTTTTGCTGACAGAATCAAGTATAAAATTTCACTTTATTTGCGTCGTACGATGTAATTTTATCTTACCAAATTGTATAATACGCTTCAAATAGTTCCTGTATCAAAACGTACCCCCTTCCAAACAAGGAAAGTTTGCACTCACTGATCTTACAAAATGTGAGATACCAGTACGAGGGATTATCCAGGATTAACATAAACTGTGTCGATTACTACACTACTATTTGTTGCAAAGTATAACAAGATGGTCCAAAAGGCCCAAGGTGGCTCACCTGTCGTAGTAGTGCATGAACTATGGTGACCTAGGATATCATTTAAATTTGACGAACGTACGGGCCGACGGACGGACGGACGACGGATGACGGACGAAGAGTAATCACAAATAATCACGGCAACCAAGCCCGGGTAAAGGTGGGGTTTTTACTTTAGTTTTTTTCAAACCCCTTGTAAAATCACTGCCCCAGGGCCATACACAATGTCAAACCCCTGCAATTTCCCCCGCCCTGTTCAATTTTAAACTGGTGATATCCTACATTAATTACAGGTATGAGTATCTTTGGGTGTATGCAAACATCGCGGATGAATTACTGTTGGTCAAACTACGAAGATCGCCCGGCTATATACTCCCTGTAAAATCACGGGTATAGTCACGGCTATAATTCTCCGGTATTTGGACGGAGTCCCTCACTCACACGGCAATGCGGGGCATCAGAAGGTAAAAACAATGGACAGTTCTCCCGCCTAATCGGGGTTGGGGCAGTGGTTCCAATTGACTGGTGCATAACACCAAAGCACGTACGAAATCATGACCTGGATAATCTTTAGAAAAATGTAAATTTACTGAAAATACCTTGTTTTGCCCGTGACGTCAATTCACTGAATATTCAGTAATTTATGACGTTCTCAAGATGTCCACCCTTCTCACGTTTTCCTTCTTGCACTTCTTTTAAACTATTGATAACATTTGTACATGTGTCTAAACTTATCTTCTTACCTTCTCTTTTGATGTTTCTCGTGAGCATATACGTTTATGTTGGCTTTTTGCTGTACACTAGCGATTTCCAATAGTACCACAATAAGAAATCGCAATGATTTAGATCCGGGCTGTGGACGGGCCATGTCACACCATAGTGGTATTTCCTGGAAACTACTTTGGATCCAACAGTTTCAAGGAACTCCCTTATGTACAATGTGTGGCCCTGGTACATCTTGCATGAGCTATGCATCATTCAAAACAATAAATCACCTGCGGTGTTTTGGAATGAGCTGGTTCAACAAAGACAAGTAACGGGTTGAGTTTATTTCTTTCGATTGTTCTATCTGAATCGCTAGTGTACACTCTAAAGCCAACGGACACATATATGATGCTGAGGAACATCAAAAGAGAAGGTTAGAAGATCAGGTAAGACACATGTGCAAATGTAATTGATAGTTGCAAAGAACGAGTGCAAGAAAGGAAATGTCAGAAGGCGACATACATCGTGAAAACGTCGTTAATTACTACAAATTGACGTCACAGACAAAATAAGGTAATTTTAGAAAAAAAAATCTTAAAGTTTATCCGGGTTATAATCTTAAAATTGGTCACAGACAAACTTACATCTTTTGTCTATACATGTGCAAATTTTCGTTGCGATAGCAGGTTGAAGGGATTTGATAAATGGACACTGAAACTGTATACTTTATTTTTGGACCTCCTGTACATGCTGGCATTGGTGGATGTACATAGTACATGCTGAAATCAGCTCGTGGATCGCTGTACACAAGGCATTGGTGGTTGTACATAGTACATGCTGAAATCAGCTCATGGGTCGCTGTACATAGGACATTGGTCGATGTACATAGTACATGCTGAAATCAGCTCATGGATCGCTGTACACAAGGCATTGGTGGTTGTACATAGTACATGCTGAAATCAGCTCATGGGTCGCTGTACATAGGGCATTGGTGGATGTACCTAATATACTATTTGTCCAAGTTGTTTTGTCGCCAATGTCATTGTGACCTGGACGTAAATTTCACAAGAGAATAATGGACCAAATTAATCACTTGTAGGCATAACGTACATATATATGAGTTTTAAGGAGTGTACATAGAACTGATAGGCTACTGTAAAATTACTTATTGTTGTGGGCATTTAATTTCCTGGATTTTGGTAAAATGCAATTTCGTGGGGTTGTACATAGATTACAAACTGTGGAAGAGGAAATCTTTAATTGGAAGGTTGAATAAATTTTGTGGTCGAGTTGAACCACGAAATCAACGAAAAGTTTACTTCCACAATAATGAATGATTTACAGTAGCTCTACAATGTACTATTCTTAAAAGTAGACAGGCAAACTCTTTGTCTTTACAGGTCATTGTGGTATTTGCTATGCTAACTTGTACTTTTAAATCAATATGGTCTATTTGCTGGTAATGACAAACGTTCTACCAAATCCAAGAACTGCGTACATTCAGTATATGCAAGCATTCTCCAGTTACCATACAGACATGTATGTTGCCTACTAAGGACATTGACTGGCTTCTACTGCAGTACATATCACATTGTAGCCGTTTTATAATTGGTCAGTAGACAAAATCAGGACTTTGTCTAATTGATAACTGGAGAACTTGGTATGCAGGTTGGTCATGTCCTGTCAATGAACCCTGTCAATTTTGAGGTCAGCAGATCAAGGTCACAATGAACATTAACACATAATGAACAAGTAATTAAGAATTGCAAGCAATACAGAAGTCCCCTACTGGTTTGAGACCATTTTCAATGTTTCTGTTGCCATAGCAACCACAATTTTTGTCAGAATCAAAATATTTTTAGACGTGCATAATCCCCTAATTGCCCCCTATCCACATATCAAGTTTTATAAACCTAGCTTGGAAACTGCTTGAGTTGGACGGACGGACGGACATTCTCCCTCACTTGACGTTGTGGGGTTTTCTTTTGTTCTTTCTTTTATTTGTTAAACCCCATAAGCAACATTTTGCACCCCGTAAGCAACGGAATGAATAGAATCTAAATATAGCCTATTGTTTCACACCCCACAACGTCAAGTGGGTGCGTACGGACTGAGGGACGGAGGGCAAACCTATAGTCCCCTCCGGTCAAAAACCGGTAGGGGACTAAATAACTATTTATGTCCAGGGTCTTGGGTCTGAGTGAAGAAACATAAAACTATGGATATCAAACCACATACATGTATATTTATTTCACAATGAAGATCACTGAACATTATGTATTTGGTAATTAAATAAAGTTATAGTTACAAACTGAAACAAAAAACAACAACATTTAAACAACGTTTTATCTAAGGCAGTCACATCGATTCAGTATAAAACTGGAAGGGATTTCAACACAAAGGGCCATAACTCCTGCAATAATCATCCAACCTAAAATTCCTCACCATACTGTTATGTCAACTATTGTAAAATTGGTTTTGCAAATCACTCAAGTAAACAGATAAGGTCAGTATTGTACTCAAATCATCACTGATAAATTATGCACATCAGATTAATCCACCAAATTTTCCCGCCTTTCTCATTATCCTGTTCACACTATAACAATTGAGATGGTATACACAATCCCACTCTCATCAGAATATTGTGAAAGGGCGCTAGGTCGCTCAACTGTCGTAGTTGTTCATGCAGGCCCGTTAATGGTAATCAATTAAATGCAGCCTCTAGAGAATGTACAAGGGTTTCATATTGCCTTAACAAGCGACCTTGTCATTTACATCACCTAAACCTATATTGAAGTCTAAGCCAAGTTTTGTCTATGATTTGACCTAATGACCTAGTTTTTGACCCTGGTTGACCCAATATCGAACTTCAACGCGATTTTGTTGAGATGATCATTGTAACCAGCTTTCATAAAGATAAGGCCAACATTGAGACCTCTAGTAATTACACAAGGTTTTTCTATGATTTGAGCTAGTTTTTTACCAAACCCAATATCGAACTTGACCTCGATTTTGTTAAGATGATCATTGTGATTGAGTTTCATAAAGATTAGGTTATAATTCTGACCTCTAATGACCATGCAAGGTTTTTCTAGGAGTTGACCTTGTGACCTAGTTTTGGACCCCAGATGACCCAATGTCGAACTACACCTCGATTTTGTTAAGATGATCATTGTGACCTAGTTTCATAAAGATTAGGTCAAAATTGTGACCTCTAGTGACTATGCAAGGTTTTTCTAGGATTTGACCTTGTTTTTGACCCCGGATGACCCAATGTCAAACTTGACCAAGTTTCATAATGATTAGGCCAAAACTGTGACCATCTTGTGTCTATGCAAGCAAATTGTGGACAGACGACATACGACGGACGGACGACAAAGAGTGATCACAAAAGCTCACTCTGTCACTTTGTGACAGGTGAGCTAAAAATGGATATAGGGATGGTGTGCATAACACAATCTGTCTGGTAATACTGGAGGTAAATTATATGGATAAAAAAGATCAACGGATTTTATTCGATAATTTCACATCACTAGCTACTAAACACGCTGGAATAGCAGACTCACATAGGATTTACTCACTGCGAACTCCTGGAAACTTTTAATTACCTTAAAAGTGTAAAGTTATCCGTGATTGTAAAAAAGTATTCATGTAATGGATGAATGCATATGTAAATCTACATATATATCTTCATATAACTAGTATTAAGATGGTATACTCTACCATGATAATGTACTAATAATCAGACTACATCAGTTAAATGGTTATGTATTTATGGAGTAAAGGGTAAATGGAAAGCACATAGATGCTCACATACATCACATAATGAACCTACAGATATAACTATACAATATGTTTAAGCACATACATAATAAGGTGTCTTCAGTGTAGTTGATCACATAATGCCACATAAAAAATATAAATTATGTGGTTGAAGGATTCTGAAATTTTTTATTATATGATTCAGTTTTACCTTTTTTACCTTATACAGTTGAAATGAACAATATTGTTATATTTCCTCATAAGTGCAAGCAAAATAATGTATTAGGAGAGGTTTTGACACAAAAAATGCATGTCCCCACAAAGGGTGGTAACTCCAGCAAAAATCATCAAACGCAAAATACACAACAATATGCACAACTAGGTTTGCATTGGTACCAAGTATTCATATTCATTTTTTTTTTTACACTTAATGTAATATTCCAGAGACACATAAAATGCTTTTCAAGTGCATGAAGGGAGGTAAGATTCTTTAGGTCTAAGCCTTATTTATTTGTGTTACCTAATCAAAATCAAGCCTTATTTACTTTTAAAGTTCTTTGTTGTTATGTTTATTTTTTCAACCCATGTTGTTACATCTGTGATTCATTTATGTCATGTTATATGACCCTTGATTGGAAATAAACTTTATCTTATCTTATCTTATGAAGCTTGATTGAAATCTAACCAATAGTTAAGGAGAACAAGCCTGGACAAACTTTGTGACAACCATTCATCCAGCATGAAAATCAAACAAGAAGAAACAATTTTGTTCTTAGAAAATTTCAGTTTACCTAAACCACATAATTTATATTCATTTATTTCAGCCTAACTATATAACATTGAATATAACTATATAACATTGAATATAATGACTCAATGCCCTAAATGTATGTATCATGGCACAGGTGAGGTAAGGCTGTATATATACAGCAAATAAGCATAACAATCTCACTTATCTTAAGTTTCTTACAAAACAAGACAATCAGAAAGTCTGCTAAATAAACAGGCCCAAATCTCCCTAAGCATCTCAAGTAGAAATCTCATCTCAAATTGAGATTTTGCTCAAATAAGAGTCAGAACTTGCGATAAATTTGAAGTTCAAGTTCTCCAAATTTTGCTGTAATAAACTAAGAACAAGGTTCTCTGTTTTGCGATGCAAATTTTGAGTCCAATCTCCCATGGAAATTATCTAAATGTCATATAGCAATATTTGAGATGAGAATAAGTTCAGATTGAGATATTTCGGGAGATGGGACCAGGTTTCCAAACAAGGATGATAACAATGATGAAATGTGGTTACTTTGTAGTTGTTTGAACATAATTATTAAGTAAATTTTTAACGACTAAAAAGGACTCGCTTCGCTTTGGTCACTCTGCCCTTTTTTATAAATTATAATCATTAAAAATTTACTTAATATGTTCTAACTATAACTTCAAACACGCCTATTCAGTATTGACTTCAATGAAAAAAGCATGCTTTGTAAAATGATATGATTTCATAATAGCTCACAATAAAACAGTTATACAGTAACCATCTCACATTAACACCACAGTGATTATAGGATGCATACAGAAACATGACCATCTTGTAAAATCTAACGCTATATATCATTAATATTCATCGGGTATTCAATTCTGTTGAATTTTTCTGATAAACTTGAACATGAAACTCCTTATAGAGAATTAATCTTCAATATTTGCAACAAAAACATTTACATGCCAATGCTTTAAATCCCCAAATTAACAACTGCACAAGTTTGCCATTTGATAAAAAGCATGACCATATCTAATACCCATGGAAATCTGGAAATCATAAAGTAGTCATGCAATAGATCTTACCCAATACAATCTGTGTGTGTTAAATACATTGTAAAAATGAGCATTAAATGATTTCTATCCAGTAACTTTCACTCTGACAAGTCATTTCATTTTGTATCTGCAGCTTCTCCTGCATTAGTCTCCATACTTTCACACTGTGTGTTATCTGCTTTACTCGTGTCGTCTGCTTTACTTTCACCGTCTGCTTTACTTTCACCTTGTGAGTCATCTGCTGGTTTTTCATCCTTTCTCTTCAATCTTTCAGTCACAGCAGCGGCCATTGCTGCACCTTTCCCGCTTCTATCAGCTGATGGCACCAGCCAGTACTAGACAATAAACAAATGAGAAAACAAGTTTTAACATTTTACTCCACATGTATGCTAATGGCTTAATGTATCCTCCTACCTCATGTCCATCATCAAATATTTCCCACTAAATGTCATCACGTCATATCCTGTTTATTCACATTGCCGCATTTTGTTTTTGATATTTTCAGACAAGAATGATGTAATTCTTGTGATTTTGTACTTTTGATAAAGCCAGTTGGTGAAATATTTAAAACAAGACTGCGTTTAATAAACGCTTATGCCCCCATGAAAGCCTTGCCCATAAAAAGCTAAGTCAATCAGGGGCCATAATTCTGTAATAATGTTGGATAGTGTTACATGCATTTGATAATGTAAGGGGCTTATGATGGTAAACAAGTATGCCAAGTTTTAAGGCAACGCCATGATGGACATGATGTAAAACGAAACTGTCAATTTGGGTTAACCAAGAATTCAGTCCAAAATTGATCAATGTGACGGTCAAAATGAGGTTAGGTGATATAGGTGTGTGGAGAATGTTCAAATACAACAACCATGCAAGTATGAAAGCTTTGTAGCAAGCCATATTAATGCTAGAAGAAATGGTGAATTTGGGTTAACCAAGAATTTGGCCCATCAATAAGTCTAAGTCCAAATTAGGTCAAGGTGAAGGTCGAAATGGTGTCAAATGATACAGGTGTGTGGAGAGTGTTTATATACAACATCCATGCAAGTATGTAAGCTTTGTAGCAAGCCATAATAATGCTAGAAGAAACGGTCAATTTGGGTTCATCAGGCCCTTCAATAAGTCTGAGTCTAAAATTAGGTAGAGGTGAAAGTCAAAATTGGGTCAGGTGATACAGGCGTGTAGAGAGTGTTCGTATACAACATCCATGCAAGTATGAAAGCTTTGTAGCAAGCCATATTAATGCTAGAAGAAACGGTCAATTTGGGTTAACCAAGAATTTGGCCCTTCAATAAGTCTAAGTCCAAAATTAGGTCAAGGTGAAGGTTCAATTGGGGTCAGATGATACAGGCCTGTGGAAAGTGTTCGTATACAATATCCATGCAAGTATGAAAGCTTTGTAGCAAGCCATATTAATGCTAGAAGAAACGGTCAATTTGGGTTAAGCAAGAATTTGGCCCTCCAATAAGTCTAAGTCCAAATTAGGTCAAGGTGAAGGTCGAAATGGCGTCAAAGATACAGGTGTGTGGAGAGTGTTCATATACAACATCCATGCAAGTATGGAAGCTTTGTAGCAAGCCATAATAATATTAGAAGAAACGGTCAATTTGGGTTAATCATGCCCTTTAATAAGTGTAAGTCCAAAATTAGGTCAAGGTGAAGGTCAAAATAGGGTCAGGTGAAACAGGCGTGTAGAGAGTGTTCATATACAACATCCATGCAAGTATGAAAGCTTTGTAGCAAGCCATAATAATGCTAGAAGAAACTGTCAATTTGGGTTAACCAGGACGGACGGACGAACGAACGGACAGAAGGATGGACCAAATGGACAGGTGAATCACTATATGCCTCCCCATCTATCAATAGGGGGGCATAAAAACAAAGATGTTTAACAGCATTTATAAAAGTTAGAACAAGAAGGGGAGACAATCCAGTCACAGAAATGGACTTAAACAATACATCTTATCAAGGGAGATCATTCTTAATATATGACCTAAACAAGCGGCACTAAGTCTACAGATCTGTACAATTTCACTTGAGAATGGTTTGTACCAACCAACAATGTAAATTGTAAAACGTTTTTAGGATTATTATAAATTGAATTCTAGTCTTTACTATAAAATACACAAGGCTTTTATTTTCGCAATTAGTGAAGGAATGTAATGTCCCTAATTCTATATAATAGCTAGCTAAACAAGGTCGCTCACCTGTCAAACTTGACCTAGACATTGTTGAGATGATCATTGTGACCAAGTTTCATAAAGATTAAGTCAAAATTGTGACCTCTAGTGACTACACAAGGTTTTTCTATGATTTGACCTAGTGACCTAGTTCTTGACCCCGGATGACCCAATATCTTGGCCTAGATTTTGTTGAGATGATCATTGTGACCAAGTTTTATAAAGATTAGGCTAAAATTGTGATCTCTAGTGTCTACACAAGCCAATTGTTGACGGACGGACGGACAACGGATGAAGAGTGATCACAAAAGCTCACTCTGTCACTTTGTGACAGGTGAGCTAAAAAATTATCGGAACAACTGATTTCCAAATGACAATGGTGCGAAATGACAAACTTGCAAGTAAATTGGTATTTTAGAGCACTCGCTGAGACTAACATGGGAGACTGGTAATAAAATGAGAGGTTGTAAACTAGATCTTATTACAGATAGAGAGATATTGATATGACTTTTTGCCTGGGATTTGAAAGGTAGATTATCCACCCAGTGCTATGTAACAGTAATTACAGGTATAAATATCTACTATACTGAAAATGAAACGTGTAGATATCAAGTAGTTAATACATTAATATGTATCTTGACACCGTTATTGTGTATGGCTTGCTGGGCACCAATAAAGAATACCCATGCCTCGGCCTTTACCAATAGAAATTGATGAAATTTAAATGGGTATCGGTGAAGGAAATGGAAAAGGTATTTAAGGTGAGAATAAAGATAAGAATAAGTGTAAAGGGTGAGTGTAGGGATGATGGTTAAAATAAAATACTTTCCAAAGCCTTCAGAGGAACATAAATATGAGGGGTGTATATGAATTTGTGGACTATTTCTATTATTCCATTATTTATTCTTGCATTAAAAAAAAATTTGTGACCATTCTATAACTTCAGGTTTCCTTGGTGGCTCAATGACCAGGGGAAGTTAATATGTCAAGGTTGACTGAACAGCTTAACTGCTGAAAGCAGCCCTCGAAAATTGCTAATTTAACTTTTTAACTTATTTCACAGACTTTTTGCAGACTGATTCTATCATTTTGAGGGGTGCATAAAATGAATTTTGTGGACATTCTATTATTTTGACGAGTGTATAATGATTTTGTGAACTTATTCTATTATTTCGAGGGATGTATAAGATAAATTTGGTGGACATTCTACTATTTCGATGGGTGTATAATGAATTTGTGGACATTCTATTATTTTGAGGGTTGTATAATGAATTTGTGAACATTTTATTATTTGAGGGTTGTATAATGAATTTGTGAACATTCTATTATTTGAGGGGTGTATAATGAATTTGTGGACATTCTATTATTTTGAGGGTTGTATAATGAATTTGTGAACATTCTATTATTTGAGGGTTGTATAATGAATTTGTGAAAATTCTATTATTTGAGGGGTGTATAATGAATTTGTAGACATTCTATTATTTTGAGGGGTGTATAAATAAATTTTGTGAACATTCTATTATTTTGAGGGTTGTATAATGAATTTGTGAACATTCTATTATTTTGAGGGTTGTATAATGAATTTGTTGACATTCTATTATTTTGAGGGTTGTATAATGAATTTGTGAACATTCTATTATTAGAGGGGTGTATAATGAATTTGTAGACATTCTATTATTTTGCGGGGTGTATAAATAAATTTTGTGAACATTCTATTATTTCATCATTTTTTGTTTGTGACCAATCACTGCGACTACCTAACATCAATCAGTTCAACAACTTGAGGTTTTTATATATTCAAAATAAAGTACCTTTTTTTCTTTCTTCATAAACTGAAGAATTTTCTCCATAATAAGGTCATGAAAGAGGGGGTGAAATCTGTAGAGGGCGCCATCAATCGCTATACCTACTTCTGGTCTGTCAATACGGTCAAGCAAGCAAGCAATGCCTAAAATAGTATAATAACATGTTAAAAACAAGAGCCGTCACAGACGGGTTATGCTCCCCGTGGGGCGTTTGTCACAGAAAAAATGCTAAAAAAATATGTTATTATTCTTTGCCACTGCACTGTAATAATAAGATTTATTTATCTATGAATTTTCAAATTTATATATCCAAAACTGTTTGAGTTATGGCCTGGACAAGAATTAAGTATGGAAAAATACAAAGGGGAGCAACTCTAAAATAGGAATAAAGAGTTATGGTTCTTGGGCACTGCACATCCTCTCAATGAGATCTATTCAGCTATGAAGTTTTAAATTGATATCTCTTATACTGTTCAAGTTATGGCCCGGACAAGAATTAAGTATGAAAAATTACAAAGGGCCATTACTCCAAAAATATACAATCAAGAGTTATGGTTCTTCTGCACTGTACTTCCCCTCAATGAGGTCTATTCACCTATGACGTTTCAAAATGATATCTCTAATACTGTTGAAGTTATGGCCCGGACAAGAATTAAGTATAAAAAATTACAAAGGGGAATAACTAAAAAAATATGCAATCAAGAGTTATGGTTCTTGTGCACTGCACTTCCAATTAATGAGGTCTATTCACCTATGAAGTTTCATATTGATATCTCTAATACTGTTCAAGTTATTGCCCGGACAAAAGTGTGACAGACGGACGAAAGGACGGACAAAGCGGCGACTATATGCTCACCCTTCGGGGAGCATAATAAAACAAATATCCAAATACATTTTGGTCAGATAAATATATTCCTAGATTAACATTCCCCCATGCACCACCATGTTCATGCCCCTTCAACATTTTATGCAATGCTTTTAAATGCAAGTAAACAATGACCTGTCAAAGTCCACCAAAATATGGTTTTCTTCAGTTAAAAAATATTATTTAATAAATATTTTTTTGAAAAAAACATGGAAGTCAGATTTAGAAAATAAAACTCTTCCCCCTCTCCCTTTTTTAGAAATTTGCTTATGATAATTTAGCAAAATTAATTAACAACATGACTTTGTATAGCCTGAGATTTATCCAGAAAATTATAACAATTTATACAGCACTTCTAAATGCATAAAATAGAAAAACACAAAATCACATGAGCAACGTGACAAATACAAAATTGTCCAAGACCATTTTTTACCAAATTACATTCAATGATCTTATAGCTCAACTTGAGCTCTTTTTCAATATCATAAAGAACTTTACAGATGTTATGTCATTTTTCTTCTAATATAACTACAAAATGAAATAAATGTGAAATGAACTACAGTATAACAAAAGCAAACAAAGACAAAAAGAAGTAAAACAAAAAGGCCATGATGGCTGTAGACCATAAGTCCATGATGGCTGTAGACCATATCTCTTAAGCCCAAACTGTTTAAGTAATTGTAAGAAAAAACAAGAAATATTACTGAATATGATGAAAATGGCAGAGACTGCTTGACAAATACGAAAACATCAGAGATCCAAATTAGTATAAAAAAAAACCAAAGAACAATAAATCCTTTAAAATCAAAGTGACCAACTTGCACTGACGATGAGCTCAATTAGACTTGGTACTGATGAGTCACATTCAACCAATTGTTACAGAGAAATAGCACAGACAAAATTATAAGTATAAACAAGAGGATCATAGATCCTGTGGCGCTCACCTGCTAAAAATGGTCAAACTTTGAACTTGACCTCAAGGTCATGAAGACAAACATTCTGACCAAACTTCATGAAGATTAAAGCAAAAATGTGGCCTCCAGAGTGTTAACAAAACAAGATTTTCCTATTATTTGACCTTTTGACCTAGTTTTTGACCCCCCACATGACCCAACTTCAAACTTGACCTAGATTTCAATGAGATACAACTACTGACCAAGTTTGGTGAAGATCAAAGCAAAAATTTGACCTCCAAAGTGTTAACAAGGTTTTGCTATAATTTGACCTCTTGCACGGTGGACGACGCATGACGGACGATGGACAAAAGGATGATCACAATAGCTCACCTTGAGCACTTCATGCTCAGGTGAGCTAAAAAGCAATAATATGAATATACAGTAATACATGTAATTGTGACAGTCTTCATGGTAATTATTCAGGTTTTCTCCTGCCAGAGTGGCCAATGACCCTGATTATTTTCTGGAAGAAACTAATGTGTAGAGTCAGAAGGGGACAGGAAGTACAGTTCCCCTAACATATTTTGCAATGTTGTTACATCTTATACAACAAGATATGTATGTCAGAACTAAAACTTTAGTCAAACCCCCTCCCCTGAAAACAACAGCTTGTTATACAGTTACCCCCACCCCTGAGAAAACAACTGGATCCGCACATGACTCTTGAAGTGTCCTAGCTTTGTGACAGACATATACTTAACATTGACTGGAAAGTAGACAGACAATAGTTCTAATATATGCTCTCCCAGTTTCTTCGAGGAGCATAATAATACAATCATAGTAATGCACAACTAATGACAAAGACGGTGAACATGTTAATGGCTGAACAAACAATAATTGGTAAGAATAATGCTGAGTCTACATGTTTCAATAAGACGTCACAAACTAATTATCAAAACCTTAATATTCATCATACAGCCTTATTAGTTTGTTGCATTCATTGCTATAGAAGTGGTCTAAATAACAAAAACCACCAGAAGAATGTTAGTAGTTTTAGATGTGTTGAGGATGGTACATGACACAAAATGTCAGTAGTTTTAGATGTATTGAGGACAGTACATGACACAGAATGTCAGTAGTTTTAGATGTGTTGAGGATTGTACATGACACAGAATGTCAGTAGTTTTAGATGTGTTGAGGACGGTACATGACACATAATGTCAGTAGTTTTAAATGTGTTGAGGACGGTACATGACACAGAATGTCAGTAGTTTTAGATGTGTTGAGGACGGTACATGACACAAAATGTCAGTAGTTTTAGATGTGTTGAGGACGGTACATGACACAGAATCAGCCTTGGGTCTTCTACATGTAAGCCAATGGCACCACAAGTTTTTTTATCAAAAGAGTTAAGTGTTAATGGTTGGAATCAAACAAGTGATTACCAATCTAGTGGGTAACATCCCATGAAGCAGGCCCCATCTTACCCTGTCATTTATACCTCAACAAAATCAGCACCTAGAGGAAATATCCACCAGGAAGCACTGTAAGCTTGTACAAGAGGTGTACAACTTATATTTCAACAAAACTGAATATTGGATTGTGTCATACTAACACAAGAAAATCGATTTATTTCTTTTTAACGATGTAGGAAAATGTGTTAAGTAGTATATACACTCATTTTATATCATATTTTCATTATTTATCTAACCAAAATCTACCATCTTGTAGAGGGCATTGTTTTTTGGCTTATTTTAAGACAAATTGCCCCTATAAAAGAATAACAAGAGGGCCCACAGGGCCCTAGGTCGCTCACCTGTGCACATTGATCAAGTAGAACCATGTTTTTTTTAAAGTTGTTTCCAATCAGTTGTCATGGCAACCAGAGTTCTGCATGGGTTATAATCTTTTAACTATTTTTAGAAAGGATAACCCAAGGAATATTGTTACCCATTTAATATGAAATTCAACCAGTACTTTTACAGGAGAAGATTTTACTATGGATATATAGGGAAAAACAGCGCCCACCCACTAGCGGCCATGTTTTTAGACGAATCAGGACAAATATGTCAATTTTGTAAGAGGGTCACCCAACAACTATTTCTGTAAAATTATTTTGAAATCTGGCAAGCGGTTGATTTTTTTATGATTTTTTAAAAGATTTTCCTATTGGTTGCCATGGCAACCAGAGTTCTGCATGGAATGTAATTCTTTTAGCTAGTTTAAGAAAGGATCACCCAAGGAACAATTTAACCAATTTATAATGAAATCCAACCAGTACTTTTAGAGGAGAAGATTTTTAAATATTTTACTATAGATATATAGGGAAAAACAGCACCCCACCCTCTGGCGGCCATGTTTTTTGACGAATCAAGACACATATGTCAATTTTGTAAGAGGGTCACCCAACAACTATTTCTGTAAAATTATTTTGAAATCAGGCAAGCGGTTGATTTTTTATGATTTTTTTAAAGATTTTCCTATTGGTTGCCTGGTTGCCATGGCAACCAGAGTTATTTATAGATTACAATTCTTTTAGCTATTTGTAGAAAGGACCACCCAAGGAACATTCCTGTGAAGTTTGGTTGAAATTGGTCAAGTGGATTAGGAGGAGTAGTCGTTTGAATGAAATGTTGACGCACGCACGGACGAAGAGTAATTACAATAGCTCACCTTGTCACTTTGTGACAGGTGAGCTTAAAATGTCAATGAAGACAATCAGTAATATTTGTCATATGAAGATGATATGCATTCCCCTGCTTGTTTTGGCCAAATGGCACCAAATATTAACAAGAGCACTGCCTACGAGTGCTGGACGCTCTACTTTCTTGTACTTGATAGATATACATGTATAGTACCCTTGCTCATCTGTGAGTAACAAGGGCAGATAACTCATAAATATAGGTCACAAGGTTACCAGCCTTGTCAGTATGGACTCCCCTTGTGATGATGAATAACTATGTTGAGTTACTAGTGGATACCTATGATTAGTCTTTGAGAAATGGAAATGTTTGTGTAAAAATTCAAAGTTAGAAAAGGAGAATAACTCGAGAATAGCTAATACAATGCTGGATAGATTTATTCCCTCTTGTCAGTAGATGTAGGTCATCACATTACACAAGTGTATTGAATTTCAAGTTGAAAGATTTGATAGTGTTTGAGAAAATTCAGTTTATGTGTAAAATTTGCCACTATTTCTATATACTAAGTCGAAAAAAGGGCAGATAACTCCATCAATATAGGTCATAGGGTAACCAGCTATATCAGTATGGCCTCCCCTTGTGATGGATAACTATGTAAAGTTTCAAGAAGATACCTTTGATAATCTTTGAGAAAATGACTCTGACAATAGACTTAACCAAAGCACACACAGACGCCACGGAAATACATAAGACGGAAAAGCAACTCATTCGACCCCCCACTATATTTCCTATATAGGCCGCCATACTGGAATGAAATATCGCGATCGGCTTACTTGTATGAGACTTAACGAGATTTGGCGAGATTCTCAAGTTGGCGCTATTTTTCCCCGCTAGCCGCCGCCATCTTGGATTATTTCATCAATTCAGCCTAATTTGTCAATGAGATATTTGTTTTCATTTAAAGCAACTCTTCGTCAAAATAAGCAAAGATGGGAATTTATTTGTTCCCTTATGTGTTTGGAAAGTTTTTGTATAGATAGTTTGGACGATTCATCTGTCAATAATTTTTATTGTGACATAGACCACATTTTCTGTGACCTATCCTGATCGATAAATTTTCAATCGACGGGTTTTGGATTGCTTCCGATATTTACTTTTTTAAATCCCTAAGGAAACTTATTTACGACTGTTTTTCTTATAAATCAATATTTTTTGTGATCTTTGGGGTGTCCTCTATTTGTTGAAAATGATCAAACCACTTAGTTTTGTGGTTTTGACACGAAAAATAGATTTCTTTTGGATAAGTCATGTTTACAATTATCGTGCTTACCGAAGCGCGCAATGCATTATGGGTAGTCAGGTCATAACTAGGCTATTTTTAGACCTGCTTATCCGTTCTGTGTATATCCGTGCAGACGCACACACGACCCGGTCACAACAATAACTCGACTTTTTTTCTTTAAACAGTTGAGCTAAAAATTACCGAAAATTGTCAAAACCTGCAATCCCCATGCCCATTGGCTCTGTGATATTTAGGACAAATCCAATAACCTAAAGTTGGATGGCAGCCAAGTTGTAAGCATCATTAGCAACTTTCAGCCAAATTATTTCGAAAATGTTAGATGCAGAGTTTTAGAAAACTGCTGTGTTAATTAGCTCAATACCAAGCAACACATAGAGCACAGACAGAAATCTTGGAGGCTGTATATGCGACTACAGAACCTTAATTGGAAAAAATGTGTCGCCTCTTAGGAGTTATTATTTTATCTTAGAGGAAATTATTATATAGTCAGTGTCTGCTTGTCACTTTAGAAAGGGTTTATGTCTGCAGCCCTTTTCATGACATGGTCTTGTGTTTGAAATTATGGAAAACCAGAACTCAAAATGATTGAAAAGGGTACAAAAGTGAACAAACATTTTATTTATGCCAATGGTTTAAAAGTGTTTTTTCGACAAAAATGTGACACATCCTTTTCCTGGTGACATGCCAAAGATAGTGTGTTTTACTTAACTATCGTCCTGCTGTCGCCCTACAAAACATGTCACGAAGTACCTCACAAATTAGACTATGAAGTATATTATACTCAAACAGTAGATACTGAAGTCTCCTGATAAAGCATCAATATAATTTAAATCTGGGAGGGAATTGAAACGTCGAGAAGGAAATTGTAAGCACAAGCACTTGGAGGTTTTTGGCCTTAAAAAATGCAAAATCAACACCCTCAATACAACAGTTGATTTTGTTTTCTAAGGATATTATATATACAATCTACAATGGTAGTTTATATCACTTGATACATTACTATCCACAATAGAATACACACTATTAAATTTCGTCAAATTCATGAAAATACTGGATGTTCAATTCTGTTCCACTATAAGTTGAATACCTCTCGTACAAGCTGATATATATATCATTAACTTCAAATGTATGGTCAAAGTTGTAAATTAACCAGTATGCTGACCCTTGGCATCAATATCAATAGGGTGCATCTTTGAGTAATAACCAACACACTTACAAATATAGAGGATCCTATATATGTGGTATACTAACTGACTGATGAAAAGACAAGTGAATTCTTCAATCAGGTATCAGTCAACTAGAAGTGTTTGTAACACAAAAACATAAGTCTCCCACAAGGGGGAATAACTCAAGCAAACATCATTTGACCGAAAATTCCTGACAATATGCACATCTAGGCTTGGGACCAAGTTTCATTGAAATCTGACTAGTTTTGAAGGAGAACAAACACAGAATAACTTTGTGACATCCACCCCGACAGTGACATCCATCCCGACAGTGACATCCATCCTGACAGTGACATCCATCCTGACAGTGACATCCACCCCGACAGTGACATCCATCCTGACAGTGACATCCATCCTGACAGTGACATCCACCCCGACAGTGACATTCACCCCGACAGTGACATTCATCCTGACAGTGACATCCATCCCGACAGTGACATCCACCCCGACAGTGACATCCATCCTGACAGTGACATCCACCCCGACAGTGACATTCACCCCGACAGTGACATTCATCCCGACAGTGACATCCACCCCGACAGTGACATCCATCCTGACAGTGACATCCACCCCGACAGTGACATTCACCCCGACAGTGACATTCATCCCGACAGTGACATCCACCCCGACAGTGACATCCACCCCGACAGTGACATTCACCCCGACAGTGACATTCATCCCGACAGACAGACTGACAGAATATCAATTCATCTCCCAATGAGCTTTAATTCCAGGTGCAAGAATTAAGATCTCATACAAATGACATTTTAACAAATGGTCACTTTGCCCCTTAGTGTATTAACAATCAAAACAGTTGATGGTGACAGGCATGGAGTAATTAGCATTAATTCACTTCATGCTCCCTCTTCATCAGATTTTGGTATAACTACTGACTATCAAACACTTTCATTATCAATGAGTAAAATATACAACACTATACACTCACTACTTTTAGGAGAGGGGTATTACTGTATAAATATATACTATACGACAAGCACTGCATTCTGAAGCAGCACTAATAATCTCTAACCTCCAGGATAAAGCTTTTTAAAATCAAAGTTAATATTGTCATAAGTTCCATTGATCAATAGTATTTCAGTCATATGGACATTATCCTGACACTGGGCTGACCAGCAATTACCAGGAACTATGCCGAGTGTCAAGCAAGGGAGCAGTTAAGAGTGGGGAAATATTAGTAATATAGGAACAGGTAACAGTGAAAGGAACTCAAAACAAGCAAATCCAAAATGTAGAACAGAATACGTGCCAAGAGATATTAATGTTGCTGCTCTGGTTGAAACAAGTTGACATACATGGTGGATGATTCGACATTCTATTTCGGACGCATGCTCAAAGTACATGTCATGTAGGGCATGGCGCACATGGCAAAATCTGATATCTTCTTCGCTGAAAGAATTCATGTCATGGGAAAATTGGAAGAATTACAAATATAAACAAAACATAAACAGAACTTAAGACCATTATAAACAAATGCTAGAGTATCATCCTAATTTTCTTCTACTGGTGTTGGGATGCAAAGAGATTTTTTCAAGAAAGTTTTTTGCTTCAAATTGAATGAAGACTCGTTCTGAAACACTGTGAAACACTGACTCAATTTGATTTTTTTAAAGAAAATGCATGTAAAATGGTCAGGAAGATGCATGAAAAATAATGGGGTGGGTGGGAATGATAATCTAGGAATCATTTCCTCTGGTCTTGGTTCTAGAACACAGAAACAGAACTAGACAGAAAGCTTAGGTTAGTACAGATAGATAGACAGCTATTTGTTCCATATAGATACATGGCATAACAGCAAGAGATGTTGGTAAATCATGTGTATGCCTGCTTGCTGTGTTGGTAAATCATGTGTATGCCTGCTTGATGTACTCGGGAGTAAACTTATAGATCTAGTGGTTTCACATTAAAGGTTGCTTTGACCATGACTTTGGACCATTTGACCATACAATAAATACAGTTAATCTGGAAGTCACCACCATCTTCTATAAAGTTTGAGGATTTAATTATCAATAATTCTATTTAAGGTCAGTGAACTTGACTTTGACCTTGACTTTATGACCTTTTTATGACCTTCAAATCAACAGGAGTCATCTGCTGGCATGATCAAACCCCCTACCACATCTCAAGTGTTTTCTAGCATTCCATGATCTGAAATGATTTTATCCACCAATGAACAGACGACAAACATGTATCAATACATGGGAGATGGATGGGGAACTAATTTGATTGGTCAATATGACAAACATGAGTCAAAACATGGGAGATGGAAGGGGAACTAATTTGATTGGTCAATATGACAAACATGTGTCAAAACGTGGGAGATGGATGGGGAACTAATTTGATTGGTCAATATGACAAACATGAGTCAAAACGTGGGAGATGGAAGGGGAACTAATTTGATTGATCAATATGACAAACATGTGTCAAAACGTGGGAGATGGATGGGGAACTAATTTGATTGGTCAATATGACAAACATGTGTCAAAACGTGGGAGATGGATGGGAAACAAATTTGATTGGTCAATATGACAAACATTAGTCAAAACTCGGGAGATGGGTGGGGAACAAATTTGATTGGTCAATATGACAAACATTAGTCAAAATGTGGGAGATGGAAGGGGAACTAATATGATTGGTCAATATGATTGCTCCAGATGCTATGTTACATTATTGAACAAACAGCTGACATCTATGGCAAGAAAGAGCGATACACACAATAATTCTACAAAACATCTAAATTACGTGCCTATTGCAACTAATGTAGCTGCACGTGTTGACACGAGCTGGCAGATATGGTGAAGAACACGACACTCGAGTTCAACGACATATGCGTTTTGGATATCTTCAAACACTTTTCTAGTGTGAACAAATCGTACATCTTCCTCACTGAAAATGTAAACATGCAGATTAAGAACCAAACACGGATCCTGATTCTTGACATGTTCTCAATACAATGTAACTATAGTACAGTTAGGATATTGTGACAGTGACATTGCAGTTTATGTGTATGCAAAAAATCACAACCATTGTCTAAACAGGTAGAGCGAAGTTTAGTATGTTGGTTTGCATTGAAATTATAATTGTTTATACAGCATAAGCCTTTATAATTTGTTTTACACCATTATAGTGGACTCGACCGTTGCGTCACTGGGTTTTTATCCTGACTGGACTATACAGTCAATCCTGTGTTAAAGACCATGTGCCATTAAAGACCACTACAATTGAGTTTAACACTTTCTTACATGAAGAGACCTATACTGGAACCTTCCACCACAAATTCATAAACCTGTGAAATAAGTCTGTTACAGACATTTGTGAAACAAAGATCATACAAAATATGAAGTGATTTACAGTATAACAAAACAAACTGTCACCAGACGCTCAATGGAGTCAACGCCAAATCAAAACTCCACAAATATTGACTTTAAAAGCCGATATTAGACGATTATCGGTACCGATCGGTTGAGGTGCGGATGTATTCTGTATTGTTATTAGCCCCTTTAACTGCCTAGATCATGTGTTTTAACTGTCAAGTTGGTATAGAGAAAATATTTGTATTAGAATAGTTCGTGGGATACAATCGCATTGCACTCCTGTCTATATTTTAATAGTAAAGAAGGCCTAGTGAAAAAAATTGTTGTTTCATTTTTTTTCAAATTATAAATGCAAGTTCCTGTGCTTTAACTCTTTTAACTCTTTGACATAATTTTATAGACATCCTTTCAAAACAGGAGATGTCACTATCACTAGCAAGTGATCAATACCCCAAAACTTGCCTGTGAACCTTCATAACTTCCCAAGCAACCTTGCCTTTGACCTTCATACTTTTCCAAGCAACCTTGCCTGTGACCTTCATACATTTCCAAGCAACCTTGCCTTTGACCTTAATACCTTCCAAGCAACCTGGCCTTTGACCTTCATACCTTTCCAAGCAATCTGGCCTTTGACCTTCATACCTTTCCAAGCAACCTTGCCTGTGACCTTCATGTAACCATGTCAGCAACTTTCAATGTACACACCTTGACTGCCTACAACTTTGTACAAAATAAATTTGCACTTCATTCAAGTGAAATATGTACATAGTGAAATTGTAGCATTCACCAAAAATTATTATATGAAATCTAATGATATAGGGTTCTCTACCTTAATACTTCAGACACATATTTGGAATAGAATCGGTTTTTGGTACCCAGTTCGTCTGTCCAATGGTCTTGGAATAATATATCACAATCTTTCATCTTTTGTAACACTAGACGTACAATTTCACCCAGGTACTGCCCCGAAATCATCTTCTCAAAGCTACAGAAAAAACAAAGTAATTATGCCATAGTTATGTTGGTTCAAGCCATAGAACATAGAGCCGTCCCACTGTTTATACAGTGGAAAGAGTATTTGTTTGTCATGAGAGAGTTCCACGATGCCCAGGTTAGGAAGGTTAAATTCTTCAGTGAAATTGGCTATGGTATGCCCGGTACAGCATCGATACATGCAAAACTTCCTTTGGGTAACCAAGCAGATCCTCTCTAGTTGGGTCAGAACCACTAGAATGTGACTTGGCGGCAGAAATTAGAACAAGGTACCTCTCAACCCATAGTCAAGAGCATTACCCGTTCGACCATCATGCCTCCCACATATTGTTTTTACTTCCAGTTGTTTTGACTGTATTATGCCTTATTAAAAGCATGTAATTTCCATATGTGTAAATACATCATTTATAATCAAAAACTTTGAATGGTCAAATTTATAAATACCTCAAAGCTGGTTCATGCGAGAAATTAAGATACGGCAATATATTGAAGTGCAGACTTACATTGCCCGACCTGTGTTTAAGATACGGCAATATATTGAAGTGCAGACTTACATTGCCCGACCTTTGTTTAAGATACTGTCATATATTGAAATGAAGACTTACATTGCCCGACCTTTGTTTAAGATACTGTCATATATTGAAATGAAGACTTACATTGCCCGACCTTTGTTTAAGATACCACCATATAGTGAAATGAAGACTTACATTGACCGACCTTTGTTTAAAGATACCACCATATAGTGAAATGAAGACTTACATTGCCCGACCTTTGTTTAAGATACCACCATATAGTGAAATGAAGACTTACATTGCCCGACCTTTGTTTAAAGATACCACCATATAGTGAAATGAAGACTTACATTGCCCAACCTGTGTTTAAGATACTGTCATATATTGAAATGAAGACTTACATTGCCCGACCTTTGTTTAAGATACTGTCATATATTGAAATGAAGACTTACATTGCCCGACCTTTGTGATGGCTTTCGTCGATTGTACGATCATATTCATTTCTAAAGAAATCTAAACATCCATCATCTCCGAATTCCGACCATTCTGTATCTATGACAACCTGAATATAACATAACACAAACCAATGAAAATAAGAAGAGAATTTGACAAAAAAACATAGACTTGACCAATGCTCTAACTACAGAAACTGTTAAGTAAAATCATAAGATCTTTAAAAGAAGATGTAAATCTACATCGTCTTCAATATAAAGATTGTTTTAACAACCCAGTCTGTTAAATATTGTGCACCAAGGCATGACAGTACAAAATCAATTTACATGCATGTGCTATAGAATATTTGGCGGGAAATCAATTTTTGGTTGTAAATTACATCCCAGTCGATTGTCCCTCAGAAAACATAAATAAGGCTGGCCCTTTCTCAAAAAGACATACCAGCCATATTAATTTTGTTTTCCCCAAATATCATCTTGTCTCACAAGTACCATAAGATCAATGAACATAGTTATTTTTGGTAATAATGCAATTTTTTGGTGTCGTAATTCTCCTATTCCAAAGATTGAAAGCAATTTTGCTGATCGTTCGTACCCTATAATATATTATAGTCACTTGACACACTAAGTCACATAAGCAGAAAGTCACACAACCCACAAGTCACATGACCCACAAAGTCACATAACCCACAAAGTCACATGACCCACAAAGTCACATTAGCAGCCAACCTGTTTGGGTAGATCTGCAGAGTTCTCCTCTGTCCACGTACCAACATTCTCTAATTGTTCCATATAGCAAGCATTCACTCCTTTGGCTTAAAAGAAATAGAAACAACATAAATACATCATCTACATTGTGTCAGCATTGTTAACTACATACACATACAATAAAAACATACATGTTGTCAGAACAACACATTGTATGTCCCCATACAGGGAACAGATCAACAATCAGAACAACACATTGTATGCCACAATACAGGGAACAGATCAACAATCAGAACAACACATTGTATGCCCCCATACAGGGAACAGATCAACAATCAGAACAACACATTGTATGCCCCCATACAGGGAACAGATCAACAATCAGAACAACACATTGTATGCCCCCATACAGGGAACAGATCAACAATCAGAACACCACATTGTATGCCCCCATACAGGGAACAGATCAACAATCACAACAACACATTGTATGCCCCCATACAGGGAACAGATCAACAATCACAACAACACATTGTATGCACCCATACAGGGAACAGATCAACAATCACAACAACACATTGTATGCACCCATACAGGGAACAGATCAACAATCACAACAAAACATTGTATGCCCCAATACAGGGAACAGATCAACAATCACAACAACACATTGTATGCACCCATACAGGGAACAGATCAACAATCACAACAACACATTGTATGCCCCCATACAGGGAACAGATCAACAATCACAACAACACATTGTAGGCCCCCATACAGGCAACAGATCAACAATCACAACAACATATTGTATGCCCCCATACAGGGAACAGATCAACAATCAGAACACCACATTGTAGGCCCCCATACAGGGAACAGATCAACAATCACAACAACACATTGTAGGCCCCCATACAGGCAACAGATCAACAATCACAACAACATATTGTATGCCCCAATACAGGGAACAGATCAACAATCACAACAACACATTGTATGCACCCATACAGGGAACAGATCAACAATCACAACAACACATTGTATGCCCCAATACAGGGAACAGATCAACAATCACAACAACACATTGTATGCACCAATACAGGGAACAGATCAACAATCACAACAACACATTGTATGCCCCCATACAGGGAACAGATCAACAATCACAACAACACATTGTATGCCCCCATACAGGGAACAGATCAACAATCACAACAACACATTGTATGCCCCAATACAGGGAACAGATCAACAATCACAACAACACATTGTATGCCCCCATACAGGGAACAGATCAACAATCACAACAACACATTGTATGCCCCCATACAGGGAACAGATCAACAATCACAACAACACATTGTATGCCCCAATACAGGGAACAGATCAACAATCACAACAACACATTGTATGCACCCATACAGGGAACAGATCAACAATCACAACAACACATTGTATGCCCCAATACAGGGAACAGATCAACAATCACAACAACACATTGTATGCCCCCATACAGGAAACAGATCAACAATCACAACAACACATTGTATGCCCCCATACAGGGAACAGATCAACAATCACAACAACACATTGTATGCCCCCATACAGGGAACAGATCAACAATCACAACAACACATTGTAGGCCCCCATACAGGGAACAGATCAACAATCACAACAACACATTGTATGCCCCAATACAGGGAACAGATCAACAATCACAACAACACATTGTATGCACCCATACAGGGAACAGATCAACAATCACAACAACACATTGTATGCCCCCATACAGGGAACAGATCAACAATCACAACAACACATTGTATGCCCCCATACAGGGAACAGATCAACAATCACAACAACACATTGTATGCACCCATACAGGGAACAGATCAACAATCACAACAACACATTGTATGCACCCATACAGGGAACAGATCAACAATCACAACAAAACATTGTATGCCCCAATACAGGGAACAGATCAACAATCACAACAACACATTGTATGCACCCATACAGGGAACAGATCAACAATCACAACAACACATTGTATGCCCCCATACACGAAACAGTTCAACAATCGCAACAACACATTGGATGCCCCCATACAGGGAACAGATCAACAATCACAACAACACATTGTATGCCCCCATACAGGGAACAGATCAACAATCACAACAACACATTGTATGCCCCCATACAGGGAACAGATCAACAATCACAACAACACATTGTAGGCCCCCATACACGAAACAGTTCAACAATCACAACAACACATTGGATGCCCCCATACACGAAACAGTTCAACAATCGCAACAACACATTGGATGCCCCCATACACGAAACAGTTCAACAATCACAACAACACATTGTATGCCCCCATACACGAAACAGATCAACAATCACAACAACACATTGTATGCCCCCATCTGACTAAATTCAACATTCTTTGACTTCTTTGAGCTTTACCAAGTAGCATTTTCCCTTGATATTTTCCTGAGCATGGGAACACTGATCATGGGCAAGGAGGGCAGGCAGTGATTACAAAGAACAGACAGGAAGAAGCATTATGGTTATATATACATACATAATATAACTCCTATTGCACATTTTGGATCATCCTGAGCTCCCGACATTAATGTACCCACTGTATCGTTCACTATGGCATCACATACTATATTCATCTCCTGAAAATACATAACATTGTACATTATACATCAATATTCCACAATATGATATCAAATTAACTGGGCTATACTACATATTAACAGAAAATCAGTATTAAAAAACCTATTAATTTTTTGTATACTTTTTTGTTCATTTTCAGGACTTACATAATTATGCATTTTATATACTCAATTACTGAATACTGAAATTAACACCGCTGCTTGATTTTAAAAAACACCATGATGTTTTCATAACAGAATACAAGAAATGAAAGTTTCCCAATTATCTAATTACCTCCCTTGCACTGTAATTTCTAATGTATATACATGTAATGTAAATACACATATAGGTAAAACATTTGGGAAGTAATTGAAATAGGTAACACACTTGCACATACAAAAATAGGGGACAGAAGAGGAACATAATACACTATTCACATGTATGAGCAGATTCAGAAGGGGGTCAGAACCCTATGGAATTTTGAAAAAAATCTGCCTACTATATTTTAATACACTATATTTACACTAGTTTGTCTGACTTAGAGCCTGATCAGGACAGCGCTGTAAGAAAAAGGCTGGTTTGACCTCCCTGAGCAAAATAGCCTGTCAGACTCCATGGTAAGAAACATTGCTGGATCTGCCCATAATAAATGAAACTATGAGCTGTTAAAAAATCCTTATTATATACAGAATTGATAGCATGTCCTCAAATTAATGAAGTAGCATTAAGTGTAATAGAAGATCAATACATGAGATGAGTGGTTGGTGTCTATCATATCAACCATCTAATTTAATCAGAACATCTGCTGCAGAATCAACCATTCATTAAAGTAGAATTGATCCTTTAGAGTCAACAAGGTACGTGTATAGATAATGATTTTTATTAACGAGGGTCATTCAATAAATTTGTAGACTGTGTTAATCATTTTTATATCCAATGACACAGAAAAAAAAACTACATCACTTTAAACTACAGCCTTTCGGACACAAGTGCAGAAAATATTGCTTGAAACAACGGATTTTACAAGAAAATATGGCTAAAACAATAATATCACCTTACCGCGACCACCACACACTGCTATTTTTATTCTGACGTCAGCAATGTAATTGAAGTTTTGCTGTTTCTCAAATGATAAGCCCGAAATGAAATTATGTTATTAATATGCACGTTGTCTTGATATGGTGAATATTTGTGTCAGGTTTTTTAAAAATTCTTCTAGAGTTACAGAGCAATTGGGAAACAAAGTCATTTGACATTTAACCCCAAGTGTGACCTTGACCTTGAAGCAACTCATCAAGAACATGCGCTCTGCATGTCATCTTAATGTGGTGAACATTTGTGCAAGGTTTCTTAAAAATCTGTCAAGAGGTTCAAGGGTAACAGAGCAAAAGGGAAACAAAGTCATATGACCTTTAACCCCTATTAGTGACCTTGACCTTAAAGCGACCCATCCAGAGCATGTGCTCTTTTAAAAATCCTTCAAGGGGTTCTAGAGTTACGGAGCAGATGGGAAACATAGTCATTTGACCTTTAAGTGTGACCTTGACCTTGAAGCAACCCATCCAGAACATGCGCTCTGCACGTCGTCTTGATGTGGTGAACATTTGTGTCAGGTTTCTGTAAAATTCTTCAAGGGGTTCAAGATTTACAGAGCAGAAGGGGAATTGCTAACGACAGACAGACAGACGGACAAAAATCATAAATATGACCCAAACTAATCAGATTTTGATGTCATTTGATGTATTGTAGCAACTTACGCCTTTTCTCGTAATGGCAGCCTCTAACATAGCGACAATCTCTTGCCCCACAACACCATCACAATGTAGATCTTTCGTCCATCGTGTCAGGATTGCCTTGTTTATAGCCATACGTTTACATGGAAACGCAAACGTGAATCCAAGAGGAAGTGCTTCTGTTGAGTTCAACAAGCCAACTCTCTTCAAGAAACGATGCAAGAAAGATGCAAGGTAGTCAAACAACTGAAAGAGACAATAAATTATCTATTTAATGAAAAAATAAGCCTTGTGAGTACTGCGGAAATATTTTTTTATTTCTTAGTAATAAAAGTTCTTTGTAGGTCAACAATAACGCTAGAGGAAAATAATGTTAGCAAATTTTGTGAAACTCCCCAACATTTCCATATGACGTCGTTAACTTTACCACTTATACAGTAATTATATAACCTTTGACTCCATGCACGCTACACAATTCTGATAAGAGATGTTCGCTTGAATGTGTACATATCTCATGTGAAGCTTTTTAGGACTAACATCAAGAGTGATCTCCCTTGATAGTGTGTCTAGAGAAATTCATTTCTGTAATTGGATTATCTCCCCTTTATACTCATTATTGGACATTTACTGGCTTTGGACAATTGACAGTGGCATGAATAAAAATAATAAAAATAACGACAGGAAAAATGAAAAGGTATTTTTTTGCAAAAATCAAAAGGTAGCGTTAGAAGTGCTGTTAAGTGTATTCTTTCATAGATAGTCATCCATCTCAAGCTCTGAAAAAATTCTGCAGATGGTGAATCAAAGTCTTCTTGCAGCATGTTTCTGAAATTTTAAAAGCCTGTCAAGGAGATGGCAAGTTGAATTTCCCCATATTGTGATACAGTAGTCAAGATGAGGAAGAATATAGGAATTGAAAAAAGAGTTTTCTGGTCAAGATATAATTTTATTCTCAGGAGGGAAAAGAGAAGAGCGTTGCATTTTTAAGGATTTGTTCGATTTGTGTGTTGAAGTTAAGATTGCTATCAATATGCACTCCGAGGAGATTTTTGTTGTGGAAAAATGCAAGTCTTTATGAAGCGACGTATCTTTGAAGTAATCCTTCAAATAAATTTTGCCTGGTGTAAGGATAATGTGAGTGAAAAGGTCTTTAAAGGACTGAAATATTGACTTAATCATAAATTTGTGAAATCTTCATATAAATTTGGCCATCTGGATATAAATCAGGGTTCATACCTATCCACAAACAATATTCATCAAATTCAATGACATATTCATTTATTCAGATGACCACTCTATCTCAATTCCTAGCAACCAATATTTTTACCTTTTTAATATTGTTAATTTCAGTTTTCTGATATGAAAGTGGAAACTTGGATTTCCAGACAATTATTAGAATACCCAATGCATAACCCTGACAAAATTTACAGGAGTTTTGCAAATGCGTACTAACCATGTCTGGATTAAGGGCACATACCTGAAAGAATGATGTAGATAAAAAAATCAAGATAACTTCACCAAAAAGAAAACCTATTCTAACAACAGGCCTTGATCTCCCGAAACATCTCAAGTAGAAATCTCAACTCAAATTGAGATTTTGCTTAAATCAGAGTCTGAATTTGAGATAAATATGACACTAGAGCTCTTGAAATTTTACTGCAATAAACTCAGAATAATGTTTCTGTTTTGTTATACCAATTTAGGGTATAATTTCGCATGGAAACTATCTCAAACAATAGGTGATAAAATTTGAGTTGAGATTGACCTCAGATTGAGACGTTTCTGGAGATCGGGGCCAGGACTCACCTTCTCGCCGTCCCCTTGTAGAAGTAATTTGTCCGGAACGAAACCATTCATACTTTCCACCTCACATTTACCATGATCAAGGCAGACAACTTCTGCTTTTAAATGATGACTGCCAAAATCCAACGCTAAAAATGTGCCTGCCTCTAAAACAGCAATAGGGAACAAATTAGCAACCATTCTAACACGATCTGCAGATTAATCCATATACGCAAAGAGCAAACCAGGGCAATAAAATATACCTGTCAAATTGGCTGTTACTATCTACGCCCTGTATCACGCGACATATTTATGAATGAATGAATGTAAACTTTATAGTAATAACTTCAACGAGTCGCCAACAAGGCAAGTGGCACGATTATCCAGTGTTACAGCTATGACGCATCTATTTTTAGAAACTCCAATAAAAATGATGCTCTCGAAACTAAGTTTCATAAAAACTTCTAATAATCAATTCATTAAATAGTACGGGATATTATCGTATTAGGAATTGAAATAAAAACTCTGTTCTTGTATTTTGTCGGTGAATAAAACACGGGAACTTGTTCAGCTACGCACTCATGATTTAATTTTTCCGCATCCCAACTCCTCCCGTGTTTTATTCACCAACAAATACGCAGATTTTTAATAATTTATCACATGACTTTCCTTGTGACTGGGTTAGAATAACAAGTGTGTAGTGTATTGTAGAACGTTCCATTGATGATGTCACTTGATCTGAATGACATCATTGTATCGTGTAAATGACATCATTGTATCGTGTAAATGACATCATTGTATCGTGTAAATGACATCATTGTATCGTGTAAATGACATCATTGTATCCTGTCAATGACATCATTGTATCGTTGTAAATGACATCATTGTATCGTGTAAATGACATCATTGTATCGTGTAAATGACATCATTGTATCCTGTAAATGACATCATTGTATCCTGTCAATGACATCATTGTATCGTTGTAAATGACATCATTGTATCGTGTAAATGACATCATGGTATCGTGTCAATGACAGCATTGTATCGTGTAAATGACATCATTGTATCGTGTAAATGACATCATTGTATCGTGTAAATGACATAATTGTATCGTGTAAATGACATCATTGTATCGTGTAAATGACATCATTGTATCGTGTAAATGACATCATTGTATCCTGTCAATGACATCATTATATCCTGTCAATGACGTCATTGTATCCTGTCAATGACATCATTGTATCCTGTCAATGACATCATTGTATCCTGTCAATGAATGATGTCATTGTATCCTGTCAATGATGTCATTGTATCCTGTCAATGATGTCATTGTATCCTGTCAATGATGTCATTGTATCCTGTAAATGACGTTATTTTTAGCGTTGTTTTTTTGTAACAGAAAGATGTATATTTCGTGATATTAGTGTCAGATAAAAATAATCAAAAGCTTGTTGTCAATTGATAGGAAATAATATGAACTAATGCACAGCATATGTAGCGGACTATGTCAGTTGTCCTACATTATTTGTAACATGCTCATCTAGTACTGGATTTTTTGGTGATGCATAACTTAACAAAAAATTGTTTGGTTACGAAGTTAAGAATCTGGAGCAAGCCGTTTCCAAAAGGCGCTACCGAGCGCTTTCCTACGTCTATGCAACCTATCGAAGCAGTTCGTTGCACAAGAAAGCGCGCGATAGCGGTTTGATATGAAATATTGGGTACAAAGTAACGAAAGACGATACAAACCTGCTATCGTTTGTCAGTCCGAATGAACACGAATAATACACGTTTTTCAATTTGTTTAATTCTAGGTCTACTTAATTCAGGGGTAACTAATTTAAAAATGAATAATTAGATATAAACACAGATAACAACTGATTTCTAGGCCTTATTTGATATTTTATCTTTTTTTAATGGGTTGCATGAGCATACCAGATAGTACTTTTGTTCAAAAGAAAAGGCTATTTTCATTTAAATTAATCATATTACGATTAAATATCAAACATCTTTAATCTTAATCACCTTTTTTTGTTAAATAAACCCTGCAAATCGTCACAACATAAAAGAGATTTAGACGGAAAAATACGGGTTTTATTGTATCCAATAACGACAACAACAACATGTAATTAGTTTTCGCGACCTTCATCCCGCGAATATTTTTTGACGATTTTGGAGGGATTTTTTAATTACATCTCGGCGAGGAATATTACGAAAATGCATTTGTTTTACTTTCTTTACAATAACCTACAACTACGATGTGGATTATCACCGTCCGGTCTAGATACGTAAATACCCGAAACGGACTTTAATTAATTGTATTGCAAACTTTGCGATGGGAAATAACCGAAACTTGTGTCTTTTTCATTAGATTTTCTTAAGATTGGTTGATATTTCGCGCATATGAACGATTCCCGCTCGACTTACTTCGTTATCTCAGAGTAATCATGTGTCTCATAACAGTTTGTAGCATAGTTTATGCACTGAAAATGTTAAAATTTCCTTCCGAAGTGGGAAAAAAATGGCTGCCTTTTTGTGTCCAAACATTTAGGAAATAGCCCTCCCCATATAAAAAGATTGGTTGCATAGCAACCATGGAAGACTGATAATTATTATCTTTTCTTTTCTAGACAGGGGCCTACGCTAGTTTTTGGAATATTTTTAAACATCATTAAAAAATAAAAGAAAATTTATGAGCTGCCGAATATCGCATTTTAATTTTTTTTGTTATTCTATTAGCAGCCATTTTCTAGTATCTTTGCTTCAGTGCGGGATTTTAACACAAATTTTTAGATCCATTAGTGAATTCAAACTCTGACCAAACCACGTGCACACGTGTTATCGTAAACCGGATCTAATCCGTTAGGCTTTGCCCAACGTATAGTCCGCTATAATTAAGTTTGCCAGAAGCTGCTTAACACAAGTTTCAGACCTTTAAATAAGTTTATCAATTGACAACTTGAGATAGATTCTCTACATACATATATATATATCTATCTTTTTCATCAGTTTGTTAATACATATATGAATGTGCAATAGTCACAATTAGTAATCCAACTATATATAAACATCAGCAGACCTATATGGCTCTTCATGGCTGATCTACGTATGTATGTATAGTGGTCAACTCCTAATTTCTTAAAATGACAATGGGCCAGATCATTGTGATCTTTTTTCTGGGGTTGTTTAATTATTGAGGTGGTCAGTAATTGAGGTTTTACTGTTTGTTCAATGCTACTGAATGCTACTGATGAGCTTAAGACAGCAACTTTCAGCTCGAATAATATTTACGACCAAACACACCGACATACTGGAAGAATAGAATAAACAATAGTATCCAACTTGTCTTATGATTTCTATCAATTTATTTTAGGTTGATTGTGCAACAAGTTCTACAATCTATATTAATCACTCTCGATACTTCATTCCTGAAAATATCCATTATCACCACGATTATTGGGGCGGGGGGGACCCAGACTATGAGAGACACTTGTGTTCTCTAGTTGATAAAACTGGTATTACAGTCAGACGTAAACACTAGACATTGTCCCAGAATAGTATGAGTCGATCGTAAGCACTAGACATTGTCCCAGAATGGTAACAGCCAATTGTAAACACTAGACATTGTCCCAAAATGGTAACAGTCGATCGTAAACACTAGACATTGTCCCAGAATGGTAATAGTCGATCGTAAACACTAGACATTGTCCCAACATGGCAACAGTCAGACGTAAACACTAGACATTGTCCCAGAATGGCAACAGTCAGACGTAAACACTAGACATTGTCCCAGCATGGCAACAGTCAGACGTAAACACTAGACATTGTCCCAGCATGGCAACAGTCAGACGTAAACACTAGACATTGTCCCAGAATGGTAACAGTCCTCATGCTGCTACATTAATTAATACGGCAAATAACATCTCATGTAGGACATAAAAACTCAACCATAGACTATTTCAACAGAATTATTTGATGTTCGACCTTTAAAAACTCAGCCAAGGTGAAGTATATTGCAAATAGAAAATTCGCACAGCAGCTAACTTTCATCAGACATGCCACAATAACATTAGTTTGTAATTAATCAAAAGTTCAGTTGATATATGAGGGGTGTCCCAGAATGCTGTGTAAATATTAAACAGTGACATTATATTGCACAGTAGAATTTCTAATTTTCATAAAATCATTAAGCAATTAGTTTGGATATGGTTAGCCCAATTTCTCATTTGTCAAAGTTTGATATTACTCCATGTAAGTTTGATATATTTTAAAGTAAAGTACAGAATTGGGGCCCACATCAAATTTTATTCAGAAAGTTAAATGCTTGTTCCGTTTGATTTATCATGGTTTATTAAAAAATTATTCAATGAAAATGCAGTTTACATTGACATAAACGAGAGTAAATGGCACATGCTTGATTAACATTGTTTAAATTTCAAATTTGATACATTACGTTTTTCCTGGAATTATAATAAAAATAGCGATGTCGGACAAAAAAAGTAAAGACAATCTGAAATACTCAAATAGAAAATGATTTTTTAGCGAAAAATAGTGTATAAAAGATCATTGACCCAATTAGTTTTATTAAATACCCAATTAAAATTTGTCAAAACCCAATCAAAATTTAAAGTAGGGGGTAAAATACCCAATGGACCAAAACCTTATCTGTAGCTCTGTAAATTAAAAAGCCATAAAAGTTTTAGGGTAGGTCAGGCCCTGATCTCCCAAAACATCTCAATCTGAGCTTATTCTCAACTCAAATTTTGTAATTTTGTTTGAGATAGTTTCCATGCGTAATTATATTCTAATTTGGAATGACAAAACAGACACATTATTCTGAGTTTATAACAGTAAAATTTCGAGATCTCCAGCTTCATATTTATCTCAAATTCAGACTCTGATTGGAGTAAAATCTCAATTTGAGTTGAGATTTTTACTTGAGATCCTTCGGGAGATTGGGGCCAGGCTACCAGAAGTAAGTTATTATTTCCTTCTAAATACCTGAACCATCAGGAACATCTCTGACGTAACTTGGCCACATTTTCATGGAGGCTTGCTCCTGTGTAGCTTTATCCAATCCATAGGATAAATTCTCCTTCATCAACTCGCATACTTTATTATAGTCTTCGTCCGATACACAGAACGGCTTAATGATGGATTCAGTCTGAAATATAAACAGACATAGAACTACAAGCAAATCCTAGGATATGCATCATGACTAGAGCTCACAGGTACAAACTATGAGCTCACAAGTATTCCCCGTGTTCACAAAGAATTGGTTATCAGGATCAGGCTCAAGCTCCATTTTATTTTATTTCAAATACAGAAAATATGTTGATAGAAAGATTATTTCTTTTAAGCAGAGGAAACAATATCGGTATTTCCTTTAATTTCAAAGACAAATAAATAAGTTTTAATGCATAATTTTAGAAATATTGTGGTTAATAAATTGAAGCTCGGTTTTCGAGCTTGATCCTGAATGTCTCAGATCAGTTTCGGTCTCAAGTACAATTAATCCCGTTTGGAAGAAAATAAAAGTTTTCATGGGTCGTAATCTCTGATCTAGAAACTGTTTTGGTATTCTGTAACTGCTAAAGAACATAGAATTGCATAATTGTACATACTATTTAAAAGAAACAGCAAAAACAGAATGGAGCTTAAGCCTGTTCCTGAATACTGATTCTTTGTGAACATACACAAGCATAAGCTAACTTGTACAATACATGATCTCTGACACATACACAAGCATTAGCTAACTTGTACAAAACATGATCTCTGACACATACACAAGCATAAGCTAACTTTTACAATACATGATCTCTGACACATACACAAGCATTAGCTAACTTGTACAATACATGATCTCTGACACATACACAAGCATAAGCTAACTTGTACAATACATGATCTCTGACACATACACAAGCATTAGCTAACTTGTACAATACATGATCTCTGACAAATACACAAGCATAAGCTAACTTGTACAATACATGATCTCTGACACATACACAAGCATTAGCTAACTTGTACAATACATGATCTCTGACACATACACAAGCATTAGCTAACTTGTACAATACATGATCTCTGACACATACACAAGCATAAGCTAACTTGTACAATACATGATCTCTGACACATACACAAGCATTAGCTAACTTGTACAATACATGATCTCTGACACATACACAAGCATTAGCTAACTTGTACAATACATGATCTCTGACACATACACAAGCATTAGCTAACTTGTACAATACATGATCTCTGACACATACACAAGCATTAGCTAACTTGTACAATACATGATATCTGACACATACACAAGCATTAGCTAACATGTACAATACATGATCTCTGACACATACACAAGCATTAGCCAATAGGTAAGCACATGCCATGACATAAGCTCAAATTTATTAGACATGAGCTCACATGCACTTCTAGAAATGAGCTCAATGTACAAGCATGAACTCACATATACCAGACATGAGCCTACATGTACATAACATGAACTTACATGTACATAACATGAGCTTACATGTACATAACATGAGCTTACACAGTGATTTTTTTGGCTATTTTTGGGGCCGAATACTGGCCCCTTTCCCTAGCAAAATAACCTCCATTTTCCCCAAAAAATCATAATTTTTCCCAAAAAGTATGCATGATTTCCCCCCTTTTGTGCTCGCTGTTTTTAAAGCAACTACAGTATAGCTGTTTTAAAGTCAAAACAATGGATTTTCAAACTTCCAAAAGTCGTTGTAACATATGACTAGAGTATTATCAGTATAAAATAGCAATTTATGAACAATTTAACCAAAACAATCTTTTTTAATAATTCCGAAATTGCGCTAAATTTCCCAATTTTAAAGGCACAGGCTGTTTAATTTTGTTCAAGAAAAATCACTGTTACATGACATAACATGAGCTTACATGTACACAAAATGAGCTTACATGTGAAAGACAATTTTGAAGTTTAACATATTTCAAGATATTATGAAGGTAATGATTTCACGAGCATCAATTTTCACGAATTTATCAAACTCGCTAATATAGCGAAAAATAAACCCTCGCGAATTATTCTGCTTTTACACTAGGCCAAAATTTACAAGCATGAGCTAACATGTACTAGGTACTAGACATGAGCTCAAAGCTACATATTTACATGACCTCACAGATATCATACTGGACTTGACCTCACATGTGCAAACTAGAGCTTATAGGTACAAGACATAAGCTCAAAGGTTCAAAACATAGCAATAAAAGAAAAGCCAAAGACACAAACCATGAGCTAAGGGATGCACGCCAATGGCTTACAGGAATTAGCTCACATGTACTAGGCATTAGCTCACAAGTTCTAGACATTAGCTCACAAGTTCTAGGCATGAGCTCACATGTACTAGGCATGAGCTCACATGTACTACGCTTGAGCTCACATGTACTAGGCATGAGCTCACATGTACTAGGCATGAGCTCACATGTACTAGGCCTTAGCTCACATGTACTAGACATGAGCTCACATGTACTAGACATGAGCTCACATGTACTAGGCTTGAGCTCACAAGTACTAGGCATGAGCTCACATGTACTAGGCATGAGCTCACAAGTACCAGGCATGGGCTCACAAGTACTAGGCATGAGTTCACAAGTACCAGGCATGAGCTCACAAGTACTAGGCATGAGCTCACATGTACAAAGCATAAGTGCACATGTACTAGGCATGAGCTCAAAAGTACCTGGCATGAGCTCACAAGTACCAGGCATGGGCTCACAAGTACTAGGCATGAGTTCACAAGTACCAGGCATGAGCTCACAAGTACTAGGCATGGATGGGCTCACAGGTACAAGGCATGAGTTCACAAGTACCAGGCATGAGCTCACAAAAGTCATGTACTAGGCATTAGCTCATGTTTACCATGCATTCGTTTGCATTTACTAGGCATGAGCTCACATGTACTAGGAATAAGCTCACATGTAATAGGCATGAGTTCACAAGTACTCGGCATGAGTTCACAAGTACTAGACATGAGTTCACAAGTACTAGGAATAAGCTCACATGTACTAGGAATAAGCACACATGTACTAAGCATGAGTTCACAAGTACTAGGCATGAGCTCACGTGTACTAGGCATTACCTCACATGTACTAGGCATGAGTTCACATGTTCTAGGCATGAGTTCACAAGTACTAGGCATTACCTCACATGTACTAGGCATTACCTCACATGTACTAGGCATTACCTCACATGTACTAGGCATGAGCTCACATGTACTAGGCATGAGTTCAAATGTACTAGGCATGAGTTCACATGTACTAGGCATGAGTTCACATGTACTAGGCATGAGTTCACATGTACTAGGCATGAGTTCACATGTACTAGGCATGAGCTCACAAGTACTAGGCATGAGTTCACATGTACTAGGCATGAGTTCACATGTACTAGGCATGAGTTCACATGTACTAGGCATGAGCTCACATGTACGAGGAATAAGCACACATGTACTAAGCATGAGTTCCCAAGTACTAGGCATGAGCTCACATGTACTAGGCATGAGCTTACATGTACTAGGCATGAGCTCACATGTCCTAGGCTTGAGCTTACATGTACTAGGCATGAGCTTACATGTACTAGGCATTAGCTCACATGTACTAGGCTTGAGCGCACATGTACTAGGCATTAGCTCACATGTACCAGGCTTGAGCGCACATGTACTAGGCATGAGCTCACATGTACTAGGCTTGAGCTTACATGTACTAGGCATGAGCTTAAATGTACTAGGCATGAGCTTACATGTACTAGTCATGAGCTCACATGGACTAGGCATGAGCTTAAATGTACTAGGCATGAGCTTACATGTACTAGTCATGAGCTCACATGTCCTAGGCATGAGCTCACATGTACTAGGCTTGAGCTCACATGTACTAGGCATGAGCTCACATGTACTAGGCATGAGCTCACATGTACTAGGCATGAGCTCACATGTACTTGTGATGAGCTTACATGTACTAGGCATGAGTTCACAAGTACTAGGCATGAGTTCACATGTACTAGGCATGAGCTCACATGTACTAGGCATGAGTTTACATGTACTAGGCATGAGCTCACATGTACTAGGCTTGAGCTCACATGTACTAGGCTTGAGCTCACATGTACTAGGCATGAGCTCACATGTACTAGGCTTGAGTTCACATGTACTAGGCATGAGCTCACATGTCCTAGGCTTGAGCTTACATGTACTAGGCATGAGCTTACATGTACTAGGCATGAGCTTACATGTACTAGGCTTGAGCTTACATGTACTAGTGATGAGCTTACATGTACTAGGCATGAGTTCACAAGTACTAGGCTTGAGCTTACATGTACTAGTGATGAGCTTACATGTACTAGGCATGAGCTCACATGTCCTAGGCTTGAGCTTACATGTACTAGGCATGAGCTTACATGTACTAGGCATGAGCTTACATGTACTAGGCTTGAGCTTACATGTACTAGTCATGAGCTCACATGTACTAGGCTTGAGTGCACAAGTACTAGGCATTAGCTCACATGTACTAGGCATGAGCTCACATGTACTAGGCTTGAGCTCACATGTACTAGGCATGAGCTTACATGTAATAGGCATGAGCTCACATGTACTAGGCTTGAGCTCACATGTACTAGGCATTAGCTCACATGTACTAGGCATGAGCTCACATGTACTAGGCATGAGCTCACATGTACTAGGCTTGAGCTCACATGTACTAGGCATGAGCTTACATGTAATAGGCATGAGCTCACATGTACTAGGCATGAGCTCACATGTACTAGGCTTGAGCTCACATGTACTAGGCTTGAGCTCACATGCACTAGGCATGAGCTCACATGTACTAGGCATGAGCTCACATGTACTAGGCATCCGCTCACATGTTCTAGGCATGAGCTCACATGGACTAGGCATTAGCACATATATACTAGGTATTAGCTCACATGTACTAGGTATTAGCTTACATGTACTAGGCATGAGCTTACAAAAGTCATGTACTAGGCATTAATTCATGTTTACCATGCATTAGTTTGCATTTACTAGGCATGAGCTCACAAGTACTAAGCACGAGTTCACAAGTGCTAGGCATGAGCTTACATGTACTAGGCATTAGCTCACATGTACTAGGCATTAGCACACATGTACTAGGTATTAGCTCACATGTACTAGGCATTAGCACACATGTACTAGGCATTAGCACACATGTACTAGGTATTAGCTCACATGTACTAGGCATGAGCTCACATGTACTAGGCTTGAGCGCATGTGTACTAGGCTTGAGCTCACATGTACTAGGCTTGAGTGCACATGTACTAGGTATGAGCTCACATGTACTAGGCTTGAGCGCACATGTACTAGGCTTGAGTGCACATGTACTAGGTATGAGCTCACATGTACTAGGCATGAGCTCACATGTACTAGGCTTAAGCCCACATGTACTAGGCATGAGCTCACATGTACTAGGCTTGAGGGCACATGTACTAGGCTTGAGTGCACATGTACTAGGTATGAGCTCACATGTACTAGGTATGAGCTCACATGTACTAGGCATGAGCTCACATGTACTAGGCATGAGCTCACAAAAGTCATGTACTAGGCATTAGCTCATATGTACCGGGCATGAGCTCACATGTACTAGGCATGAGCTCACATGTACCAGGCATGAGCTCACAAAAGTCATGTACTAGGCATTAGCTCATATGTACCGGGCATGAGCTCACATACACTAGGCATGAGTTCACAAGTACTAGGCATGAGCTCACATGTACCAGGCATGAGCTCACAAAAGTCATTTACTAGGCATTAGCTCATGTTTACCATGCTTAGTTTGCATTTACTAGGCATGAGCTCACAAGTACTAGGAATAAGCACACATGTACTAGGCATAAGTTCACATACAAGTAGGCATATCCCACTTTTGTTTTCACTACATGCCCTTAAATCGCTACACTACATGTTTTAACGTCAAACCGTATACAAAAATGTACATAATACATAAACATTTTAGGACAATACATGTATGTTATTGTTAAAACAGACGTCGTTGAATGAACTCACGTGACTCAGAAAATACTATTGACATTTCATTCATAAATGCAATCAATAGCGTTAATATAATTGATTAATGCAGATCAATGCACATTGCCACACGTTCATAGTCACGCACATTGCGGTAAATAGATCAAAGAGTGTCACGTACCACAAAGTCAGCTTGGTCCGGTAGAAGAGAGACCAGTGCATCTTTGACCTCGTCCAGGGTCAATCCTTTAATCTGTTTGTTCATCATTGACCCACGAGATGTGGATCGAAACATCGTGTCTAACGAAACAGACGACATGTTTATAAATCCGTTATAATATTCCCAATAAAAAGATTAAAACATATTCTATGTTAACTACACAAAGTCGTTGATTTATACTGTCAGTCGTGTTTACACACTCACGTAGGCCTATAGCATAAATTCTTTCATACTATAGTAATACTCCACTGAACGAACAGCGAAAAAAACTACAATCTAGATTACTGGATAACGTCACTTGAAACACATTTTCCTGCAGTTCCAAAAGTCTGTGTCACTGCATCAGAGGTTTAAATCAAGCCATATGAATAGAGTAACGCCCGTGATGTGTTATAAGCCCTGGATAGTATCAAATAGAACTAGAACGCCAGTAACAGTGGCAAGTCGGACATTGATTTCCCCTGGTTGAGTAGTTGGCAAGTATTATAGAGAACGCTACTATTTTAGTTATGTTAAGATCGATATTTACTTCTACATTAACCAACAGTACAATTCCTTTTAGCCATTGATCAGACCTCAATGGACAGTGATATGGCCACGCAACAAAACACGCAGTGACCCGTGCACTGGTCCCCAATGAACAGTGATATGGCCACGCAACAAAACACGCAGTGACCCGTACACTGGCCCTCAATGAACAGTGGTATGGCCACGCAACAAAACACGCAGTGACCCGTACACTGGCCCTCAATGAACAGTGATATGGCCACGCAACAAAACACGCAGTGACCCGTACACTGGCCCTCAATGAACAGTGATATGGCCACGCAACAAAACACGCAGTGACCCGTACACTGGCCCTCAATGAACAGTGATATGGCCACGCAACAAAACACGCAGTGACCCGTACACTGGCCCTCAATGAACAGTGGTATGGCCACGCAACAAAACACGCAGTGACCCGTACACTGGCCCTCAATGAACAGTGATATGGCCACGCAACAAAACACGCAGTGACCCGTACACTGGCCCTCAATGAACAGTGATATGGCCACGCAACAAAACACGCAGTGACCCGTACACTGGCCCTCAATGAACAGTGATATGGCCACGCAACAAAACACGCAGTGACCCGTACACTGGCCCTCAATGAACAGTGGTATGGCCACGCAACAAAACACGCAGTGACCCGTACACTGGCCCTCAATGAACAGTGATATGGCCACGCAACAAAACACGCAGTGACCCGTACACTGGCCCTCAATGAACAGTGATATGGCCACGCAACAAAACACGCAGTGACCCGTACACTGGCCCTCAATGAACAGTGATATGGCCACGCAACAAAACACGCAGTGACCCGTACACTGGCCCTCAATGAACAGTGATATGGCCACGCAACAAAACACGCAGTGACCCGTACACTGGCCCTCAATGAACAGTGATATGGCCACGCAACAAAACACGCAGTGACCCGTGCACTGGCCCTCAATGAACAGTGATATGGCCACGCAACAAAACACGCAGTTACCCGTGCACTGGCCCTCGATGAACAGTGATATGGCCACGCAACAAAACACGCAGTTACCCGTGCACTGGTCCTCGATGAACAGTGATATGGCCACGCAACAAAACACGCAGTTACCCGTGCACTGGTCCTCGATGAACAGTGATATGGCCACGCAACAAATCACGCAGTGACCCGTGCACTGGTCCTCAATGAACAGTGATATGGCCACGCAACAAAACACGCAATGACCCGTGCACTGGTCCTCAATGAACAGTGATATGGTCACGCAACAAAACACGCCTTAGTGACCCGTGCACTGGTCCTCAATGAACAGTGATATGGTCACGCAACAAAACACGCAGTGACCCGTGCACTGGTCCTCGATGAACAGTGATATGGTCACGCAACAAAACACGCAGTGACCCGTGCACTGGTCCTCGATGAACAGTGATATGGTCACGCAATAAAACACGCAATGACCCGTGCACTGGTCCTCAATGAACAGTGATATGGTCACGCAACAAAACGCGCCTGAGTGACCCGTGCAATGGTCCTCAATGAACAGTGATATGGTCACGCAACAAAACACGCAGTGACACTTGCACTGGTCATCGATGAACAGTGATATGGCCACGCAACAAAACACGCAATGACCCGTGCACTGGTCCTCAATGAACAGTGATATGGTCACGCAACAAAACACGCCTGAGTGACCCGTGCAATGGTCAGCACAAATGCGGTCATCACTTAAAATTATGACATTTCAGCCGCGAACGAATAATTTTGACGACAATGCGTTGGGCGTCTACGGTGGGTTGGTTCCATGGAAACACTTCAAATTTCTTGGTTTATATGATTTAAAATTGATATACGATGAGTGATCAACAAATACTCGAAAAGTGATGTAATTTCTAAACGAACGTGGTTTCCTATGGCAACGTCAGTGACTCGACGTCATGCAGTCTAAATTTCCCAACGTTACACACGTACAATTCGTGCGTTTGTAATATAATGATTTTCTAAATGGTGTGTTTTGAATATGCAATTATATAACATTACATCCATTATTATTATAATTTGACGTCCAACTCCTGTTGTAGCCTACATAGATCGAATAATAATTTTCTTCTCCTTTTGCTTCGTTTCCCGTCAAAATCCTCTTGGTGCTCGCAGACATAGTAACGAGGAGGCAAGGGGTGCAATTACTGCCTCATGCGCAACGATAAAAGTAATTTAATATTTTATACACTGTACATTCCATTATTTGCGGGCCTGTTTGAAGCTGTCAATGCTATCCAGTTTGAAGGCTGTTCCAAGGAATGATATTTCTTGGAAAGAACGAGTGTTGATACACTGTTCATTAGCAGTGGTATGTCACAAATCTAATTGAATCTATGTATCTTTGCGAGCATAGAGGTAGAGGTTGTTAACAATTTTGTACAAACTAATTACGGCTGATGTTGAGCGACGCTGTTCCAGTGATGACCATTGTAATTTCTGTACTTTCAGGTTTTTTGTGATTGAAAGGTTTATTCAAGACAATTCTTGCAGCATTTCTCTGAATTTGTTCAATTTGTTTGATCTGTGTTACTTGTTGTGGGTTCAGCTTTTAAACAGTGGGACAGGGGAGGTCGGTAGTGTGTTGGGCACTTCTTCGTTTTAAGTTTTCGGACAGCTAAAACTAGGCATTATAGTCCTTTTGCTGTGGAAACTGGGTCATTCAGCTAGTTATAATTTATTATACTTTTCGACAGCTTAGACTTTGGCGGATCTGTGCTTGTTTAGTTGGGCATTGTGTCTTTATGTGTTTTATGTTTCCTGTGCTCGGTTGGTTCAGTTGGGCACTGTGTTTTGTGTGTTTTTAATGTTTTCTGTGCTCGGCTGGTTAAGTTGAGTGCTGCCTTCCCTGTCTGACTTACTATAATATTTTTCCATATTGTAGAACTACACAATGTATATTCATGTTTAGGCCTTGCAAGTGATTGGTATGCTCTTTCCTTGATCCGTTACGTTTGATGAATCCCTGGACGCTTGAAGCTTTCTACGAAGTCGTTGTCTGAAAATGAGTGCCATACAGAAATCGGCGACGAAAAGTCATGCTGAGGAAAGAATGTCACAAAAAACGATGACACTGTTTCAAAATATTATATCAAATACATAAATTCCGATTCTATAGAAATTTGGAATACAGACACGACAAAGAAGCGTTTGAAGTGAATTATGTTCTAACTCAAAACTTTTTTTGTCAGACTACATGTACATGTAAGTAACGAAGGCAAACTTTAGATTTTCGGGTGACAGGTATATGGAGTGTATCTTGTTGTACACACAACTGTGAATTATAATCAATTTTGGGCGCCGTAAAATTGACGAGAAAAGAACGCAAAATGGATACGTTTGCAACGTCATGTGAACGTTTTGAATGACGCCAACGCGCACCACATTGAATTAAAAGTAACTTCGTACCAAATATGATTAGGCTATTTTGTTTTAAAAAAGTACTTAGTACCCTGCTATCTATTGGGTGTGCATTAATTAATTAGATGCATGAGCGTTTTGTATTTCTGATGTGTAGTGGTGGAACTTGCGTTTTAATGAACAATTTCTATAGCGCAATTCTCAATGGTTGAGCTGCTCAAGACTTATTTAAGCTAGCCGAGAATTAAGTTCAAGTTGAAATGGTCGGAAAATCGGGACCAGCTACTGGGGAGGCTTCGCTACTGGGTCATCTGGCGGAACAAAAATGTTGTTATACTCACTGTTGTTCTATAACTCACTGTTTTCATACAAAAAGAAAAAAGCACCATCAGTGACAATTATAGTTCATAGTAATTTATTTTAGGTCGTTTGTAAAACAATTACTCACAACTTATTAGCCAGCAAGTATTGATGTGCATCAAGATATTTTTAGTTGGATTCGACAAGTTTTAGCCGAATTGTAGCCCTTGAAATTTGATGATATTTTTCCCTTGAAATTGGATGAAATTTTGCTTGTGTTGTCTATATTTAGAAAAATTGTTCATTAGTCATCAAACTTCATAGGAGTATAAGTCAGCATGTGCATTTTTGCATACACATATTTTGATTCATATTTGACAAGTATTAGCAGAGTTGTGACCCTTGAAATGATGAATTTTACTTTTGTTGCTCATAACTGAGTCATCAAACTTAATTCTTTACAGGAATATTGGTCAACGTGTATACCGGTAGTTGAGTTATGACACTTGATATAATTACTATGTCCATGAGACACAGGTGTCCCCATTATAGCACATATCATTTCAAATGGGGAAGGAGAGAGGAATCAGCGGTTTAAAGGTCTATTAATATTATATAAGGTTCATCATATAATAAAAGTAACAAAGGGCCATAATTCTGGCAAAAATTAACACACCAAAAATTCCATCCTTTATGGTCATATATACAGTGAGATTGTTAATCTGTACAAGTTGAAGAAATTCAATTCAACAGTTTGTGAGGAGTACAAAACACTAGTTTTTTCACTATAGGGTATGTAGTAAAAATAACAAAGGGCCATAACTCTGGTCAAAGTTAACAGAGCAAAAATTCCATCCTTTACGGTCATCTATACATTTGGGTCGTTCAGAAATTCTACCCAGTAGGTTATGAGGAGTTAAACACTTGATGGACGGACAGCGCCAAAGCCACATGCGCCCCACTTTGAAATGTGGGGGCACAAAAAGGCAATTGGGGGCATCCATGTGCTATGGCCACATTTCTAGTTGTTTACTCCAGATGTGTTTATACAAGAGGGCATAGCTATATCATCATTTCCAGTGACCTTTAATTAACTGCAATGTGCAAATTTGTGACTACTTTCACTTTAGCATAATGTTCACTGTACAAATATATCCAGTTTGTCTTAATGGTGCAAGTCAATTTTGTCTAGTATCGTAACATAAAGGTTCTTTTAAAACTTAACAATATTAGAGGAAAATTGATTTGTCATACTAGTAATGAATGTTAAACATTGGCTCCAATATGAATTTTGTACTGATGAAGTGTGAACACCAAATGTCAATAGTTTGAATGTTGTTCCAGACATTTATTCCAAATCTGTTGAAATACACTGACATTTACTATGTTTATCTTGCTTGCAATCTGTGAATTAGTGCCAGATGTAGAACATAACTTACATTTGTTACGGTGCACTTACCAGTATTTTTTGTTTCTCAATTATTCCATTCCTGTCTTTCCTATGTTCCTAGCCCTCTACTTCATACTTTAGGAATTGGTTTTGAAGCTTGTGATACATTTTATGTAAATTTCTAGTATTTTCTTTGAGAATATTATTTCGAATGAATGGTGTAATTTATATTTTTTAGACATACAAATATTTTTAAATCATTAAATTAGGGTCATGTGATAAAATCCCCCTTGATAGCCAAGTGGCAGAACATCACTCTGCTTTCAGTGCCTAGTCTCAGGTTCTATTCCAGGCTGCGACAGGTTCGATTCCAGACTGCGACGGGTTTGATTCCAGACTGCGACAGGTTCAATTCCAGACTGCGACGGGTTCGATTCCAGACTGCGACGGGTTCAATTCCAGACTGCGACAGGTTCGATTCCAGGCTGCGACAGGTTCGATTTCAGACTGCGACAGGTTCGATTCCAGACTGCGACGGGTTCGATTCCAGACTGCGACAGGTTCGATTCCAGACTGCGATGGGTTCGATTCCAGACTGTGACAGGTTCGATTCCAGGCTGCGACGGGTTCGATTCCAGACTGCGACAGGTTGGAGTCCAGGCTGCGACAGGTTGGAGTCCAGGCTGTGACAGGTTCTAGTCCAGGCTGCGACATACCAAATTCCTTAAAAATGGTACTGGTATATCTCCCTTGCTTGACCTTCAGCATAGTCAGTATGCTGGTTCACCCAATGTCAGGTTAATGTGACTGGGTCGTCACCACATGACTAATACTGTTGACAACAGGATAATGTGACTGGGTCGTCACCATATGACTGATAAACTGTTGATAACAGGATAATGTGACTGGGTCGTCCCCATATGACTGATGATAACAGGATAATGTGACTGGGTCATCACCATATGACTGATAAACTGTTGATAACAGGATAATATGACTGGGTTGTCTCCATATAAGTGATAAACTGTTGATAACAGGATAATGTGACTGTGTCATCTCCATATGACTGATACACTGTTGATAACAGGATAATGTGACTGGGTCATCTTCATATGACTGATAAACTGTTGATAATAGGATAATGTGACTGTGTCGTCTCCATCCGACTGATAAACTGTTGATAACAGGATAATATGACTGGGTTGTCTCCATATAAGTGATAAACTGTTGATAACAGGATAATGTGACTGTGTCATCTCCATATGACTGATACACTGTTGATAACAGGATAATGTGACTGGGTCATCTTCATATGACTGATAAACTGTTGATAATAGGATAATGTGACTGTGTCGTCTCCATCCGACTGATAAACTGTTGATAACAGGATAATGTGACTGGGTCGTCTCCATACGACTGATAAACTGTTGATAACAGGATGTGACTGGGTCATCTCCATACGACTGATAAACTGTTGATAACAGGATAATGTGACTGTGTCGTCTCCATATAACTGATAAACTGTTGATAACAGGATAATGTGATTTGGTCGTCTCCATATGACTGATAAACTGTTGATAATGGGATAATGTGACTGGGTAGTCACCATATGACTGATAAACTGTTGACGTTACAGGATAATGTGACTGGGTTGTCTCCATATAACTGATAAACTGTTGATAACAGGATAATGTGACTGGGTCGTCTCCATATGACTGATAAACTGTTGACAAGTTAGGACTTCAAACAACATTTCAAATCATTGAAGTTCAGAATCATTGGTTTTTATCAGAATGAAACCAACAAATAAGAAATCTAAGATAACTTTTTTTATTTTAAAACTTCAAAGAAATAGTGTTACAATAATAGACATAAAACATAAAAACAGCTCCTTCTACATAGAAAACAAATTCATTTTTTCCCTCAAAAAAACACTTTCCAATATTTTATTTTAAATAACAACAATAAATAATCCACACAGATGATGGCATTGTAACACAATAAAAACATGCGTATGTTTGTTTGTAAACATCACACAACGAGTAGAAAGAATCCGACACTAGTCAATGCATCAGGATTTTGGACAAGCCTGAAATTTACACCCTAAGTCCATAATAATTAAAATTCTAGATTACCATATCCTTCTACCACTGTATTCTTCAAGCTACCCAGACCTTTTTATTATCAATAAACAATTAAACAAACAATTACCGTTAGCTTGTTTAATGACTACCCTCCTTTCAAAGCAATCGAAAGAAAGCAAATTAGTTGCTACTGAAATCCCGATATATTTGAATGAACAATATTCTAGAAATTAATTCTACTGGCTTGACAAGGGAAGCTGGCATGGGTTATCACAAAATGTTGATGTTCTACTAATACAACTTTGATGTCAATGTCTAAAATTCTGATGATTTTGAACATCTACAGAGAAAACTCTAGATTTAGCAACGATGGGTAAACACTAAATCTAAGTAAAATTTGGTGATTACAAATTGTGCTTGAAGTATCTGAGAAGATTCAATATAACATGATCGTTTCAGTACACACAACATGGAACATAATTATGTTCTATAACACAATGCAAGAAAATAAGCTGTATCAAACAGCACCATTTCTCATTTTCTGTGATTTTTTCTCTTTTTTTTCTTTTGCATTTTTTCTCTTTTTTTTCTTCCTTTTTTGTAAATGAATGAAACTTAAGCCATGGTACCTGGAAGCTATCACAAGATTATGGCCTATTATTGGTTGAAATGTGTATTTTTCTGGGATATGATTAACATATACATGTATTGCATATAAAGCAGACTTCATTTTTAATTTCTGCTACTTGATTTATTCTAACCATATACATTCACGTACATTATGACTCATCTGGTTTAACCCAATAATCTACTGAAGTTTATAGCCCCAGATGACTGAATCAAACTTGGCATAGCTTTCTTAAACACCAATTCCTGACCGTGACTCCATCAGTGAACAACAGTGAACTCGAGCACAATTTGGGAAAACTGTAACCTCTGGGTGTGTTTACCCGCAAAATTGTGAGCGATGAGTGATCACAGTGGTGAGCTTATAACATTTGAAGTGGCACTAAAAACAAGCTTATCTACACAAACATGAATAAGCAACACATTAAAGACATAGCAACAATTTCTTTTTATATAGATTAGCAACAAAATTGACTTCGGCCCCAGTAGATAACCCACAGAATAGATTTACCAGTAAAATAAATTACATACGTTGAATACACCTTTAGCTACCTAATATATTTCGGAATACATGTACCTTTAAAATCCGATCTCAAATCAGACAGGAATGTTATATACTACAATAAATAGATGACATGGCATAGAACCGGTACTGGCATAGAACCGGTCCTGGCATAGAACCAGTCCTTACATAGAACAGGTGCTGGCATAGAACAGGCCCTGACATAGAACCAGTCCTAACATAGAACAGGTCCTGGCATAGAACAGATCCTGGCATAGAACAGGCCCTGGCATAGAACCAGTCCTAACATAGAACAGGTCCCGGCATAAAACAGATCCTGGCATAGAACAGGTCCTGGCATAGAACAGGTCCTGTTATACAAGGTTGCATCAGAAGGAGAATCGCCTACAGGGTTTAGTTACAAACAGGGTGTAGTTACAAACAGTGTCAATGTAGGCAGGTATAATTGTTCTTAACCCTTTACTTCATAGAGCCACAATATATTCATTTACACAGTATACTGGAGACCAGTTATATCTGTATATCATATCCATATGGGTAATTTGAAAATATGGATGTGATACTAATAACACGTCTGCATAAAAATCTTGTAAATAATGTTATCAACATGTACCTGTATGGAGATAGGGTAAATATGTAAACATGTCTCCATGGAGTTCAGGGTTAAATAGTTAAAAATTCACTACACAAATACCTGGTAGAAAGTATAACATGGAAATAAAAATTTGCAAAACTTGAATTTTTACACATTATTTCATTATATAACTTTGAGCACCATTAACAAAATCAAAATAAAACATGGATTATGCATCAAGTAACAACGTATTAAAATAATACAGTCTGGTACAGTTAAATACTGCCCTTTGGTAACTCTCTAATGATACCAATCGAATTTCATACCCGACTTTCAGTAACAAATAAATCAGGGTTATCTTTCTTCCTCCAAAGTATGGGCTGATTTTTTTGTGTCTTTCCCAGGAAAAAATCTTTAAAACCATGCATTTTCCCCAAAGTTGAAGACTACGTTCACAAAATCACAATCTCATTTAAACCAGACCCTTATTACGCTTCACTACTTTACGCTGATATAGGATCTGACGGCACTCTGTGTAGGGTCATGTCAGTGTGAACTTTACGTCATCCAATCAAATCGCTACTTTCACAAATCTGAAAGTGCAGTGAAACACTGCTGAGGCTACATGACGTAATTGTGCGCTAGAGAGGTTATTTGAACATGACCTCTTACGGAGTGTAGTCAGATCTCTAACAGCGTAAAGAAATGGAGCAAATGTTGGGGTCTGATTTTAATGAGATTGACAAAATCACTTCCACATATATTACCAAAATACCAATATTACAGGACTAGAGACCAATTACCAAATGTAGAAAGCTCTGTAAATTGTCCATATAAACATGGAAGGTAGGTATGTTTGTGCTTTTGATAATTTGTTTATTTCTTAACAAGATCATAGAACAAATCTTGCAATCAACCAGGCCTAGAGCAGATTTTAACCGCACCAAACTGCATCTATATAAGCTACATTGCATGATTTTGTGAGATTCAAACAGTTTAAAGTTACTCAATAACTCGACAAAACAAGACTTTGCCTTCATGCTCAAAACATCCATCATATCATAGCAAGCTAAATCTGAGTTTGAACTTAAAGTGTTGTTGTTGTTTTCAAATGCAAAACCCAAACTAGGCAATTTAAGTATAGCATGGATACACTGTACATTCCATTATTTACGGGCCTGTTTGAAGCTGTCAATGCTATCCAGTTTGAAGGCTGTTCCAAGGGATGATATTTCTTGGAAAGAACGAGTGTTGATACACTGTTCATTAGCAGTGGTATGTCACAAATCTAATTGAATCTATGTATCTTTGCGAGCATAGAGGTAGAAGTTGTTAACAATTTTGTACAAACTAATTACGTCTGATGTTGAGCGACGCTGTTCCAGTGATGTCCATTGTAATTTCTGTACTTTCAGGTTTTTTGTGATTGAAAGGTTTATTCAAGACAATTCTTGCAGCATTTCTCTGAATTTGTTCAATTTGTTTGATCTGTGTTACTTGTTGTGGGTTCAGCTTTTAAACAGTGGGACAGGGGATGTTTAATTTTCTTGGTCGGTAGTGTGTTGAGCACTTCCTCGTTTTAAGTTTTCTGACAGCTAAAACTAGGCATTATAGTCCTTTTGCTGTGGAAACTGGGTCATTCAGCTAGTTATAATTTATTATACTTTTCGACAGCTTGGACTTGGGCGAATCTGCGCTTTATTGGGCATTGTGTCTTTATGTGTTTTATGTTTCCTGTGCTCGGTTGGTTCAGTTGGGCACTGTGTTTTGTGTGTTTTTAATGTTTTCTGTGCTCGGCTGGTTAAGTTGAGTGCTGCCTTCCCTGTCTGACTTACTATAATCTTTTTCCATATTGTAGAACTATATTCATGTTTGGCCTTACATGTGATTGGTATGCTCTTTCCTTGATCATGGCAATGTCTGAGGTTACGTTTGATGAATCCCAGGACACTTGAAGCTTTCTACGAAGTCGTTGTCTGAAAATGAGTGCCATACAGAAATCGGCGACGAAAAGTCATGCTGTGAAAGGAATGTCTCAAAAAACGATGATACTGTTTCAAAATATTATATCAAATACATAATAACATTCAAACATGTATGTTTTTCACATATTCTGTCATGTGCAGCCACATGAATACCATACCATGTATGTGGAAGGGACATACGACGTCTAAATCGTCTAATTGTATCATCAATAGTAATGCAAATCAGCATCCAATTATTATAAACTACATGTTAGTAACGAAGGCAAAGTTTTGATTTTCGGGTGGCAGGTATATGAAGTGTATCTTGTTGTACACACAACTGTGAATTATAATCAATTTTGGGCGCCGTAAAATTGACAAGAAAAGAAAGCAAAGTGGATACGTTTGAAACGCCATGTCAACGTTTTGAATGACGCCAACGCACACAATTGAATTAAAAAAGGTTTCGTACCAAATATTATAAGGACATGTACTTTCTTTAAAGTACTTAGTACCCTGCCAGCTATTGGGAGTGCATTCATTAATTAGGCACTTTGTATTTCTGATGTGTAGTGGTGGAACTTACGTTTTAATGAACAATTCCTGTAGCGCTATTCTCAATGCTTGAGCTGCGCAAGATTCATTTAAGGTTAAAATGGTCGGAAAATCGGGACCAGCTACTGGGAAGGCTTCGCTATTGGGTCATCTGGGAACAAATTGTTGTTTTACTCACTGTTGTTCTACCCACAGGTAACTGTAGATCATTAATAAAGATTAAACAAAACAAAACTTTTTTTTTATAAAATTTATAATATCTTAGATACATTTGTATTACAAATTTTACACAAAAAATAAAATTGTGTATGTTTACTTTATTAATGATACAGTTACGAGCGTACCTGTGGTTCTACCCACTGTTGTTCTACCAACTGTTTTCAGACAAAAAAGAAAATAGCACCATCAGTGATAATTATAGTTCATAGTAATTTATTTTAGGTTGTTTGTAAAACAATTACTCACAACTTATTAGTCAGCAACTGTTGATGTGCATCAATATATATTTAGTTGGATTCGACAAGTATTAGCCAAATTGTAGCCCTTGAAATTTGATGAAATTTTGCTTGTTTCGTCTATTATTAGAAAAATGATTGTGCATTAGGCACCAAACTTCATAGGAGTATTAGTCAGCATGTGCATTTTTGCACATACATATTTTGATTCATATTTGACAAGTATTAGCAGAGTTGTGACCCTTGAAATGATGAGTTTTACTTTTGTAGCTCTTAGCTCAGTCATCCAACTTAATTCTTTGCAGGAATATTGGTCAGCATGTATACTGATAGTTGAGTTATGTCTTGTGATATAATAACTAGAAATGTATCCATGCGACACGCCGGAGTGCCCTCATTATAGCACATATCATTTCAAATGGGAAAGGAGAGGGAAATCAGCAGTTTAAGGTAACATCATTATTCAATTTCTTTAGCATTGTGGACTATAGTTCTATTAAAAATATATATGGTTCATCATGTAATAAAAGTAACAAAGGGCCATAATTCTGGCAAAAATTGACAAAACGAAAATTCCATCCTTTGCAGTCATCTATTACATTGAGAGTGTTCATATGTGAAAATTTGAAGAAATTCCATCCAACAGTTTGTAAGGCGTTTAACACAAAAGATATTTTCGCTACGGAGTATATAGTATAAGTATACAAGAGAGCATTGGTATAGGTGTATTTTTAGGTTATGCCCCCCCCCCCGTTTAGCTACCCGAGTTGAAAGCTGCAAGTCAATGTTGTCTAGGGGACAGAATCTAGATACCATGTGAATCGTAACATAAAGTTTTTTTTTAAAGCTTAACAAGTTTAGAGGAAAAATGATTTGCCATAATAGTAATGAATGTTAAACTTTGGCTCCAATATGTATGTTGTACTGATGTCAAATGTCAATAGTTTGAATGTTGTTCCAGACATTTATTCTAAACCTGTTGAAATACACTGACATTTACTATGTTTATCTTGCTTGCAATCTGTGAATTAGATGCCAGATGTAGAACATAACTTACATTTGTTACGGTGCACTTGCCAGTATTTTTGTGTGTCAATTATTCCATTAATCTTTCCTATTTTCCTAGCCCTATACTCCATATGGTAGGCATTGGTTTTGAAGCTTGTGCTACATTTTACGTAATTTTTTAGTAACTTCTTTCGAATGAATGGTGTAATTTGTATTTTTTAGATTAAATCATGGTAATGTCGTGAAATCCCCCTTGATAGGCAAGTGCTTCCAATGCTTAGTCTCAGGTTCGATTCCAGGCTGCCACATTCCAAGTTCCTGAGAAAAAAATGGTACTGGTATATCTCCCTTGCTTGACCTTCAGCATAGTCAGTATGCTGGTTCACCCAATGTCAGGTTAATGTGACTGGGTCGTCTCCATATGACTGATACTGTTGATAACAGGATAATGTGACTGTGTCATCTCCATATGACTGATAAACTGTTGATACTGTGTCGTCTCCATATGACTGATAAACTGTTGATAACAGGATAATGTGACTGTGTTGTTTCCATATGACTGATAAACTGTTGATAACAGGATAATGTGACTGGATCGTCTCCATATGACTGATAAACTGTTGATAACAGGATAATGTGACTGTGTTGTCTCCATATGACTGATAAACTGTTGATAACAGGATAATGTGACTGTGTCGTCACCATATGACTGATAAACTGTTGATTACAGGATAATGTGACTGGGTCGTCTCCATATGAATGATAAACTGTTGACAAGTGAGGACTTCAAACAACAGTTCAAATCATTGAAGTTCACAATCATTAGTTTTTAATCAAAGGAAACCAACAAATAAGAAATCTAAGATAACTTTTTTTATTTTAAAACTTCAAAGAAATAGTGTTACAATAATAGACATAAAACATAAAAACAGCTCCTTCTACATAGAAAACAAATCCATTTTTTCCCTCAAAAAAAACACTTTCCAATATTTTATTTTAAATAACAACAATAAATAATCCACACCGATGATGGCATTGTAACACAATAAAAACATGCGTATGTTTGTTTGTAAACATCACACAATGAGTTGAAAGAATCCGACACTAGTCAATGCATCAGGATTTTGGACAAGCCTGAAATTTACACCCTAAGCCTGAAATTTACACCCCAAGTCCATAATAATTAAAATTCTAGATTACCATATCCTTCTACCACTGTATTCTTCAAGCTACCCAGACCTTTTTTATTATCATTAAACAATTAAACAAACAATTACTGTTAGCTTGTTTAATGACTACCCTCCTTTCAAAGCAATCCAAAGAAAGCAAATTAGTTGCTACTGAAATCCCGATGAATTTGAATGAACAATATTCTAGAAATTAATTCTACTGGCTTGACAAGGGAAGCTGGCATGGGTTATCACAAAATGGTGATGTTCTACTAATACAACTTTGATGTCAATGTCTAAAATTCTGATGATTTTAAACATCTACAGAGAAAACTCTAGATTTAGCAACGATGGGTATACACTAAATCTAAGTAAAATTTGGTGATTACAAATTGTGCTTGAAGTATCTGAGAAGATTCAATATAACATGATCGTTTCAGTACACACAACATGGAACATGTGTTCTATAACACAATGCAAGAAAATAAGCTGTATCAAACAGCACCTTTCTCATTTTCTGTGATTTTTCTCTTTTTTTTCTTTTGCATTTTTTCTCTTTTTTTTCTTCCTTTTTTTGTAAATGAATGAAACTTAAGCCATGGTACCTGGAAGCTATCACAAGATTATGGCCTATTATTGGTTGAAATGTGTATTTTTCTGGGATATGATAAACATATACATGTATTGCATATAAAGCAGTCTTCATTTTTAATTTCTCCTACTTGATTTATTCTAACCATATACTTTCACGTACATTATGACTCATCTGGTTTAACCCCATAATCTACTGAAGTTTATAGCCCCAGATGACTGAATCAAACTCGGCATAGATTTCTTAAACACCAATTCCTGACCGTGACTCCATCAGTGAACAACAGTGAACACGAGCACAATTGGGGAAAACTGTAACGTCTGGGTGTGTTTACCCGCAAAATTGTGAGCGATGAGTGATCACAGTGGTGAGCTTATAAACTTTGAAGTGGCACTAAAAACAAGCTTATCTACACAAACATGAATAAGCAACACATTAAAGACATAGCAACAATTTCTTTTTATATAGATTAGCAACAAAATTGACTTCGGCCCCAGTAGATAACCCACAGAATAGATTTACCAGTAAAATAAATTACATACGTTGAATACACCTTTAGCTACCTAATATATTTCGGAATACATGTACCTTTAAAATCCGATCTCAAATCAGACAGGAATGTTATATACTACAATAAATAGATGACATGGCATAGAACCGGTACTGGCATAGAACCGGTCCTGGCATAGAACCAGTCCTTACATAGAACAGGTGCTGGCATAGAACAGGCCCTGACATAGAACCAGTCCTAACATAGAACAGGTCCTGGCATAGAACAGATCCTGGCATAGAACCAGTCCTAACATAGAACAGGTCCTGGCATAGAACAGGTCCAGGCATAGAACAGATCCTGGCATAGAACAGGTCCTGCTATACAAGGTTGCATCGGAAGGAGAATCACCTACAGGGTTTAGTTACAAACAGTGTGTAGTTACAAACAGTGTCAATGTAGGCAGGTATAATTGTTCTTAACCCTTTACTTCATAGAGCCACAATATATTCATTTACACAGTATACTGGAGACCAGTTATATCTGTATATCATATCCATATGGGTAATTTGAAAATATGGATGTGATACTAATAACACGTCTGCATAAAAATCTTGTAAATAATGTTATCAACATGTACCTGTATGGAGATAGGGTAAATATGTAAACATGTGTCTCCATGGAGTTCAGGGTTAAATAGTTAAAAATTCACTACACAAATACCTGGTAGAAAGTATAACATGGAAATAAAAATTTGCAAAACTTGAATTTTTACACATTATTTCATTATATAACTTTGAGCACCATTAACAAAATCAAAATAAAACATGGATTATGCATCAAGTAACAACGTATTAAAATAATACAATCTGGTACAGTTAAATACTGCCCTTTGGTAACCCTCTAATGATAACAATCGAATTTCATACCCCACTTCCAGTAACAAATAAATCAGGGCTATCTTTCTTCACACAAAGTATATGCTGATATTTTTGTGTCTTTCCCAGGAAAAAAATCTTTAAAACCATGCATTTTCCCCAAAATTGAAGACTATGTTCACAAAATCACAATCTCATATAAACCAGACCCTTATTACGCTTCACTACTTTACGCTGATTTTAATGCGATTGACAAAATCACAATCTCATTTAAACCAGACCCTTATTACGCTTCACTACTTTACGCTGATTTTAATGAGATTGACAAAATCACTTCCACATATATTACCAAAATACCAATATTACAGGACTAGAGAAGAATTACCAAATGTAGAAAGCTCTGTAAATTGTCAATATAAACATGGAAGGTAGGTATGTTTATGCTTTTGATATATTGTTTATTTCTTAACAAGATCATAGAACAAATCTTGCAATCAACCAGGCCTAGAGCAGATTTTAACTGCACCAAACTGCATCTATATAAGCTACATTGCATGATTTTGTGAGATTCAAACAGTTTAAAGTTACTCAATAACTCGACAAACAAGACTTTGCCTTCATGCTCAAAACATCCATCATATCATAGCAAGCTAAATCTGAGTTTGAACTTAAAGTGTTGTTGTTGTTTTCAAATGCAAAACCCAAAACTAGGCAATTTAAGTATAGCATGAATACACTACACTAACGAAGCGTGGGGTGATATTCGTAGTAAGTTCTTGTTCCATTTTTGTATATATAAGAGAAGTAGTAGTATTCTATCACCTCTTGACTATACTATTGTCTCATATATTTCATCCTTCCCCTCAGTGAGAAACAGAAAGGTCATTCATTCCATTATCAAGTTCTTGTTGTTTTTGTTTCTTTTGTTGTACAACACGATCAGCGACAGCAGCAACCAAAGCTGCTCCCTTACCACTACCATCATGGGATAACATCAATCTGAACTGTAAACATATACAATACAGTTAAACCTCACATAAACACCACCTCAATAATAAGATCACTCAAAACATAACAACATAAATTCCATTTCCACTGTTGTTCTCTTTATTCATAAATAATTCCAAATTAATAACGCAAACTTCTAATTTATTTCCGTAGTTTTGCTTTTTATTCCAGCTCAGTATAAACCCAATCAATGAGACCAGTTTTCCAGTATACCCCCGTTACAACTCGGGTGTATAAAAATAAACAAACACATGTATATCATGTCATGATATAATTATGATGCTGAACAATGTTTTGTTATTATAAACTGATAAAATGTTCGTTATGAATGAGTACTATTCAATATCTTGCTTTGAATCTGTCAATCTATACTCTGGACAAAGTAATACATGCTCCAAGCTGTTTGACAAGGTCTGCACTTTTAGCTAACATAACTTATTCACTTATAGTCTTATAACCAGAGTTACATAAAGTGAAGTATTACCTTGATACCAGGGTTGACAAGTTGTGTGATTTTCTCCACCATTAGATCATGGAAGTGAGGGTGGAATCTGTACAGTGAACCATCTACAGCCACAGCAACATCTGGGCGACCCATCTTGTTCAATAAACATGCAATACCTGGAATATTATAATTAACTACATCAATAATACTGTTCATTACAAACTGCATCAATAACACTGCAATATTATATAAATAATACACATCTTTGTCGGTAAATGAACAAGACGTCCTAAAGGGCCCTAGGTCGCTCACCTGTAGTAGTAGTGCTTTCAGGCCCCTATGGTGATCTGAATTATAGCTTCTACAGTAAAAAATGCCGAGCATAGCCTTTATTTGCCAGTCAGCTTTCCGCTGAAATATGGCAGGCATATGTGTGCCTCCACCGGGTTTTGAACCCGGGTCGCCAGATTAGACGGCAAGCGCGCTAACCATTGAGCTACGGAGGCCACAGAAAAGGTTTTTTGTTATTTCAGATGACCCATGTTCAAACAGCACTTTGATTACATATTTGTTTAAACAAGCATTCTGACAAATTTTCACAAAGATCCAGTGAAAAATACAACATCTATAGCATGTTCAAGGCTTTTCTTCTATTTGACCTGGCATCAGAGTCTTTTACTCCCGAACTTAACCTAGATTATGTTAAGATGATCATTGTGACTAAGTTCCATAAAGATGAGGTCAAAACTGTGAAATCTATAGTGTCTATATATTGTCTCATTAAGTGATACCAATTGTGAGTCCAATACCACATGGAAATAATCTGGTCTCAAAATCAGTATAACATAATGATTTATTGTTTTGAGATCATTACTGAAAACTTGAGATCCAACATGTACGTACCTGCTGAAGCGAGGTATGCTGCTCTCGTAGATATAAGACAACATACATGCTGTGCGATACGACAATCTTCCTCAGTATGATGGGGAATCATTAAATCTTCAAATACTTGTTTCGTATTCTTGAAATGGTCATCAACATCACTGAAACAGATTTGTTATAAAAATTTACGATCAATTCAGTATTGTAGTTGAAATACTGCATACACAAATTGTATTGGCCATTTAAGCATTTGTAAAACAAGTAGTCATTATCTGACCATATAAATGATAGTTTACAATCATTTCTAACATAAATCAAAACTGTCAAGTTTTATAAATTATATCAAGTGCTTAAGAAGTTACTTTTCCTTACCTTTCAATTTCAGAGACATATTTGGTGTAGAATCGTCCCATGGTAGACAACTCTTCCGAGCCTCTACCTCCAAATAAGAGACCATGTTTGCATAACTTGCAGAGTACCAGACGTACAATCTCACCCATATACATACCAGATATCATCTTCTCATACCTACAAAAACAATTCTAAAATCAAATACCAATTTTAAGCCTTCATTCAGACATAACACTATCGGTACATTTATCCCTGAACTAATGATTACACTCTGAGCCCATGGCAGCCACAGCACATTGACTTTTGACCGTCTCAGGAACCTATTCATACACCTGGACAAAGTGAAGCACTGTGACCGATTCTTGCTCAGAGAAATAACGGAGTTGCGGTGTAGACGGGGATCAAACCTTGGATTTTAAATCGCAAAACACACACCCCACTTCTAGACCTCTGCTCCCCATTTGTATTATATAATCAGGGTTCATACTCTTTTCAACAAACAAAAGTCCATGAAATTTCCATGACAAATTTCAGTTTTCCATGCCGTACTAAGCATGGTTTTGTACTCTAAATACTCCAAACCAATTTTGCGGCTTACCCAAAGCACTTTTTCATAGATTTTTATGGAAGTTGCCATGATCTACTTGCAATATAGCTTCAACCATTTAGTATTTACATTGATCAGACCTTTTGAAATGTTTACAAAAGTTGTTTTTCTATTTTTGTTTAATCATCATCTGGAATTCTGCCCCTGCTTTAATAAAGCCAACAGTCTTCAACACTATGGGTAAACAGAAAGGAAGCCGACAGCAAAATGTCAAACACAAATTAAAAATCCTTGAAAGGCTCAAGGTTAAACAAACAAACAAGCATTATCAAAAGGGAAATTAATTAACACTCAACAAATAACAACTTGCCAATGAATTATGACAAATTTCTGAGTGACATCTATTTGAAGCCCTAATTGATCCTAGAGCAAAGTGAGGTTAAAATGGTAACTGAGTTAGGAGTGCTAGCATACTGGACCTTAGTCTGGTAATATTTTTCAAAAATTTATGATGTAGTATTTCATGTGTTAAGATGTTGTAAAACATGTGTCATAAAACCTGACTTTTTACCAGAGCTATTTCTGAATGCTGTCAATAACCCCTAAATGGTTAATAACCCCACAATACCACACTGTGATCATATATTTCATTGGAAGTACTTCACACACTGTGAAAGTAGTCTGGGCCAGAAGTTTTCTGATATGGGATGACTGACAGTAAGACAGTTTCTTTAGTGAGGCATACTACTATTAATTGATTATATAAATACCATTCTAAGACGAAAGCATGAACATACTGTAATTTCACTTATTTTATGTCCTTTAAATTTCGAGGATATTGGTAAAATGCAATTTTATGGAAATGGTGGATTGCAAAACAATATTCAATAGGTCAATTAACCATGAGGTTTATACTTCATGAAGGAATTCAACAATGAAATAAACAAAACTTTAAACTCCAATGAAAAATAATAATTTTTCAGTGTATGAAACCAAAACCCCTCATCAAGCTACTACCAGACCTGTCCTATGCAGTAATTTTTACTGTTTAATACATACACTTGTTTTCCAGGATTGATAGAGTGTTTGTCCACCTTTCTGTCATATTCAGTCTTGACGAAGTCGAGTTCACCGCCGTCCCCGTATGCTCCCCATTCTGTGTTGATGATCACCTGCTGGGGCTCCTCCCAGTCCCCGTCCCACAATCCAACATTCTCCAGGCGTTCTATATAGCAAGCATTTGTTCCAGTACCTAAAATATATCCATATATAACTCATATTATATATCCCATCATGACTGCTCTTGCATGCCAAGTTTCTTTGAAATACGACCAATGGTTACAGAGAAATAGCGTGAACAAATTTTTTAAGATTAAAAAAAAAAGGCCACAACTCCCTTAAAACTGATCCGACCAACATGTGCCTGCGATATGCACAACTAGATTTGGTATTTATCAGTCATGCAAAGTTTCGTTGAAATACGATCAATGGTTACATAGAAAAAGCCTGGACAAAATTCTGACAGACAAACCAAAAGACCAACCAACCAAGCATGACTCCAATATAGCCCCCATATACTTTGTGTCTGGGGGTATAATAAAACCTGTTTTAACCACCACCTGATTAAAGCAGTCACATTAGATGTATCTCTTTGACACGCTGCTTACAACAGGTTCGATTGTATAATAATTTGTCATGGATGATTATAAACAGTGTAATGTATTGTATAATGTATTCACTAATGATGAAATCTTAGAAGAAATTTCCCCACATGACTGATTGTTCAGCATGTATATACATTACAGTATGTTTGCTGTTTGATCAATATTTCATCATACAATATACATACATGTAGTATGACAGATGTTACCACTGTCAGTATATGTTTGTCTAAGAGAATAATCAACAGACTTAACTGTATACAGTCAAACCTATGTTAGTAGCCACCACTATTTAGCTAAAACTTATGAGTCATTTTTATATTATATACACCTATGTTAAACAGTCACTGCTTTAAATCCATATTAAATGCATTAAAACAGTGACCTGCATTAAGCAAACCAGATTGGATTTATCCCTTGGCTGACTGCTTCAGACAGATTTAACAGTTTCATCACAGATAGTGGCCTACCAGGGGTGTAGCTAGAGGTATTGGAATGTGTAGGCAAGCAGGTGAGGGGGGTCCGAGGGCATGGCCCCATGGAAAAAATTGTTAGCTAGAACGACTATAGTGCGTTCTAGCGTGTTTTTTTGCATCATATTTAACATTATTTTTACTGATAAAACAAGTTTTTTTTTGGTATAGAGCTTTTTAAAAGTGTTTCTAAGAAATGTTAAAAAAACTAAAGGCTTACCCTATTAGGGCTCAGGCATCAGTTTTAATTGCATTTTCAATCATTAATTGTTTACTTTTTGAGAAGAATGACATTGTGTATGTAGATGCGTATTCTGCGTACAGGTAGCCTGCCTATGAACACTTTATACAACATGCAAACTTCCTACTTGGTAATACATCATTGTCATACCATTGTGAGAAAACAGGACATGAGGAAAAATAATATTTCAAAAATCACATTGTTTTAATTAAGTGTACTGGTGAGTGCAAGTCTGTTGTGTGTATCTGTACTACAGGAGAAAGGCACGCACATTGTAAAACTAATGACAGTACTTAACAGAACTGGGTTAATGCATTTTTAACATGAAATGACAATTAATTTTCATGACAATATGTAGGGTTAGATTAATTACTGGCTTAATATTGCCTTCATTATGCAACATACATGTATGTATGAATTTAATATATAACTCTACTGTAAACAACTAAATTTTGCTAGGAACGAAAGAAATACTCAACTGTATACATATTACAGGGAAACCTGGCTTATAGGAGGGTGTATGCAATATTAACCGGTCCATTGTCACAGGTACCTCTCATAAACCATGTTGCCTGACGTACACAAGTGTCTATGCAAACATCCAAATCTGCCAGTCTATTGTCTGCATGCACTTTACAGCCCAGGGGCCTTATAAGCGGTCATATATGGTAAGGAATGTTGTAAACAATACATCAAATCACAGGAACTATTATACTATCTCTGCACAATTAATGGCAGACATTTGTCCTTGCAGTAACCTACATTATAAAGTAGGGCTGTCAACATTAGGTTATTTATACCATGTAATGACAGACTGGTCAGGTTAATGTAAACGTGGGTGGTCAACAAAACAAGCACTAAGGGGTCAACTTTTTGTTATCAAACAGTCCCGATGGTCTACTGGTATAGGTAATGCGGTGCAGGATTCAATCCATGGAGGGTTCACTCCCTGGTCGTGTCATACCAAATACAAAATAAATTTATGTGTAAGAATGGGTATACCATATATATAATTTTGCGGGGCCCTAATAAATGGCATCAGTATTTCCCTTGCTTGGCAATCACTATTACAAAGGAGATCAGCATTGGCTACTTAAGGCAAGTGCTTAAGTAATGTATGTTTGTATGACAGCATTTAGATGGCCAATACATTGGTAACGATAATGATTGAAAAGGAGTGATTGTGTGAGGATTCATCTCCCCATCATAGCGGACAAAATGCCTCCAAAAATGTAATAAGCAATTAATTTATTTACCAAACAGGTCTTGAAGGGGGCACTAATTACTGAATGATATAAATGCTTTTGTTCAAAGGTTTGACAACAAATTGGTCCAGTTTTGTCAGCTCTGTCCTAGTTGGCAAACTGTACATAGCCAATATCAGTACTGTCTGTCACAGAATCAAAGATTTAATTCAATATACAAACTACTTTTAAAGTTTTATTAATGGTCAAGTCATAGGTCATTGTGTGTTTTGATGGAATATATTGGAATTTAGCCCATTTACAATAGTACTTTACTATTTCTGTACTAAATAAACAATAACATTGAACACAGATGACCTGTTGTGTAAAAGCCTTTTGAATACTACATTTAAAGCCTTTGGCCTATAGCCAGACACAATGATATAATCACCAGTGTAGTTGCCAGACATGTGTGGCTTTAGCCTTTGTGTCATTCCACAAAGTCAAGACCGTTAGGCGTTTATTATAATTACATGTGTTATGACAGTCACATGTTAATTGAAGAGTACAGTAATGAAGGTGCAATGGAATAAATAGTGGACGCCAAAATAATGGAGGCCAAAAAAGGGACTACAAAAAGGGACTGCAAAATAATGGGAGTTCTAAATAATGGACTCCTAACTAATGGAATTCAAAATAATGTTTCAATAAAATGTCTTAGACCGCATATTATTACATGGACGAGAGTACTGCATTTAGATGTTATCTCTGATATCACTAGCTACACTTTTATGCTCATATAGAAGCGTTTGTCCGATCTCTACACAGATTTATAATTGCTATAAAATAAACAACTACAGATAGAATAACTTGTCTTAAACAGTATGTCAATGGATACAGTCATAGTGGTTGCTTAAATCAGGTGGTTGTTGAATACAGGTGGATTTAATACACTAAAATACCAGTTGTAAGATTGTTACATTGGCTGCATAGAACAGTTGCAGGTTATTTTTGGAATCACTACTCTCAGCCTTATAACAGACGACTTGTAAACTAGTTTTACTGTTTATGACCCATTGACCGATCAATCGTCCTAGTTTATCGGCCAAAAACATTGTTTAAACACAATACCATACAAATCGGTTCCTTATTTAACATTTTTGGCCTAAATTCAAAACCTATCAATGTACTAAACAAATCAATAGCTTATGTAAAGAAACATTCAATACCAATAGCTGTAGATATTTAACTGTACTTGGGTACTTGGAGTTCGTCATACAGTCAATAATCAATTATAGAGGACAATAACACACATTCAAACCTCAGACGATATTTAATTCTATTTTCTGCAACCCTGAACATTTCTTTTATGAATACAAACCAACATGAAGGCCATGTATTAATCATGGTGATATCATTCTCACTAATGTAATGAAGGTCTGCACATGACATACAACAAGGAAGTATTTAATGAACACAATGTCGTCTTAAATAACAACAGAAGTCCATACAAGTTAGGCCAACCTTAAACATATCTTTGTTTGGAGTAACATGATCATAAACAATAAGGTAGCTAGATACAAGATAGGGACTTTTGAACTATTTTTTTATACTTTTTTAACCTATTTACTATTTACATACACTCAGTGTAAAAAATAAATGGCTCCTGTAAGGCCAAACAAATTCCCTGGGAATTTTCATGAGTAGTTAGGGTAACCGTAAACAAATAGTTGATCAAGGCCAGTCTTACTATTACATCTCTCCTAGCAGAGGCCGTTCAGATATTCACCTTGGGAAAGGGCAAAGATTGAAGTCCTAGTAAGGGGTCTGTTCCTATATGGCCGAGTGTTGAGCTGCGATTTTAAGTTCCATCATAGTCATGTGACCATGTGCCTACCCACCTGCCTGGTAAACTGATATTAAAGGAAGGGAGTCAGAACATAAATTTCCTCAGAAAGTAGGAGTCTCATAGGCAACATTTGGCTAGCTTTTTAAATAGGGGCAATACTGTAACAAATCAACACCTTTATATAAATATAAACTTACCCAAAATCAGACCTATTGCACATGTATTATCACTGTGAGCACAGGACATCAGTGCCCCCACAGTATCATTGATCACAGCTAGACAATTCACCTTGATATCCTAAAACATAAAACATCAAATATTAGTATATGCCCTATACCCTATGAATCTTACATGTAACATCAAACACAGCCACTCATACACAAAACTCTAGCATATAAATTATGTCTTTCTATGACAGATTCAACAGTACTCAGAATTTTCTAAATAAAATTATGCATGCAAGATGCTAACAAATTGACAAAGTGAAGAAACAAGATAGACATAAAAGACAAGAAAAGAAATTAAGTAAATAGTTTGGATTAAACTGCTCATGCTGGCATTTCTCATAGAATAAATTATCTTGAGGCTGTTCCACGAGGGTCAATAGGCCAGTCACATGATCATTGTACCAAATTGCAATGTACATACTGAAACAATATTGAAAGCAAATTCCTTATTTTACCAATTTTACAACATGAAATGAATATGCATGGTAAGATTTAACAAACTTTCAAAGGTATGTGTTCATTCTGTAGCCTTCAACAGTACTTAATAACAACTAGTAATAACAAATTCATTAACCCATTCCCCCACAGTAATATAGCCATATAAGGTAGTTCATTCATATAGTGTTATCAGTAGATGGCTTATCAGTAACCTATAGATAAACCATCAGTTTAATACCATACACAAACCTTGATAATATTTAATTAATATCTATACATTTTACATGCCAAATATAGAGTTAAAATACATACAAAACAAGGCAAACATAAAACATTCAAATATCTTGTTTATAGATGTGTATCATATGCATGCCTAAAGTTAAACGCATCGATAATGAATGCGAGACATTCAACCATTATATGATATACTTATGTCACTCTACATGAGAAGTATTAAACACTTTCCAGTGTGTTTTATGTCAATTTAAGTGTGTTTTATGTCATTTTTCAACATTTACTGTTTTTTAGTCACATATGGAAGCAAGTTGACCTAACATGTTTTCCTGGAATTCATGATCAACCAGTACTTACTCTTCCACAAGTAACTGACAACTTCTCCACATGTGGAGGAGATATGAGAGCAGCCAATGTCACAGACGCAGGCAAGATTACGGGAGATTACCAGGTAATTGACTAACAATCCAAAAGTTTCAATGTGTTATACATTCTACATGTGTTATAATATATACATAGCCAGTCATGTGGGGACGTGTTTCCCCAATCAAGCAGCCAATCAGAATGCCCGATACCATTATAAATATATATAAAACTGGATTAATGACACATTTCCTGTTTGTACATAACAAAATCATGTGCTCAATGCAATGAGTGATATAGTCTCACCTTGTAAAACTCCTGAATTCATACACAAAATTTAGTTACAAACTAATACAAAGAATAGTTAATTTAAGTTTTATCTAAGGATAGACCCATGCTCTATTTATCTGTGAAAACGAGTCTCCATGGAGTACAGGGTTCATTAAGTTTTTCATCTGGCAGGTGTCTATGGTGGTAGTCCAGTAACCCTTTATTCCAAAGATCAGTAACCTTTTACTCCAAAGAGTCATGCTCTATTTAACAATAACAATACTATTCTGAAGAGACTGTGTACACCATCTCTATTCTGGTTATAAGAACAGAATTCCATGGTAATAGACATTCAGTAAATTTCTTAAAATGCTTTTGCATGGAAAAAGGGTAAGAGTTAAATGTGTCTCCATAGTGTAAAGGATTAAAAACGTATTTTATGCGACAGATTTATTTTTGGTCAAGCATATTTTCCGCTTTGTCAGTCTAAATGTCTGACAATGTATTCAAACTTAGTCTTATACCTGTAAATAATGTCATAGTGACTGATCAAATGTGGAAACAGAAACGTAACGGAATGTTCGAGAGTGACACAGTGGTCAAGTCCACTATCATGGTGAAAAGCCAATCATAAAGGCTTATTCAGACATCAAAAATTTCAATGCTAAAACTTTACCTGTTCAGACAATGGTTGTCATATTTTGTGTACACATAAAATAAAATGTAACTCTCAGATTATCCTGACTTGACAGTATACATAAACTATATGATGTAGCATAAAAAGCTAATTAAATCACTATTCTATATAAATCACTACTACTAAGTATTCTACTTAAAGCAACTTGCAATTCCAAGGAATTATAACAAGACAACGTACCCCTCTCCTCTCTATGGCCTCGTGAAGCAGTTTGACAATATCGTTGCCTTCGACCCCTTCACATTTGAACCCCTTGGTCCAGTTGGTTAAGACGGCTCGATCGAGCCCGATCTGTTTACATGGGAAAGAGAAGGTGAAGCCGAGTGGTAACATTTTGCCAATCAGGTTGTGATCCTTCATAAACTTAAATATACACTCGGCGATATGGTCAAACAGCTGAAAGTAGAAATATGAAATATTCCAATATACACTCGTTCAAACAGCTGAAAGTAGAAATATTCCAATATACACTCGGCGATATGGTCAAACAGCTGAAAGTAGAAATATGAAACACTATTCAATGTCTTGCTTTGAATCTATAGCGCAGATAATTTGACATGATCCTGACCTTTATGCATGAATATATTACAAGGTACTTGCGTTGAATATATAAATTTCCGCAAGCAAATCGTGCATTATCGGTTCTTTAGATTTGTGTTGGTATTACACCTTGAGCGTCTTCGTGATATTCCCTGCTTATGAAAGCATACAACCGGGATTATAAATATAGACAATATATCATTCTGAGTTTGAGCTGCTTTGGATCATTCAAACAATGCAATTATAATATTAATTTGAGTAGCCATGACGATTTTGACTAGGTGACATGGTTGATGTCTGGTAGGCAGAGCACATATCTCATCATCTGTCTTTAATATTCCGTTCAAGGTATTTGTACTCTGAAATTGTACTTTGAAATTTCATTTTTACTTGCATTTGCATTTTTCAAAATTAATAATAATCTTGTAAATTCAACAAAGTTTAGGGGTATAATTATTTGTTTGTCAGTTATTTTGCAAGGTTGAATGTCCAAGGTGCAACAACTTATCACCTTATTAAGATTGTTTGCACAAACTAATTTTACCACCAGGTGAGCTGATAAGGGACGCAGTTGGGGAATTTTTTTCTTCTGCTATAACAGAGTTTTCGTTATAAGCGAGTTTGTTAAGTGAGTTTCACTGTAAAATGAAAAACCAGTTTTGAAAATATATGGTTGGTACAGGGGAAATATCTTACCTGGATGCCAGAGCCCAACATGATATGTTGAGGTATCAGATATATCTTGCTCTCCATCTTCACTTCCTGTCCGTCCAATGAGATCAGAAGTACACGGAAATTTGTACCTCCCAAATCAAGGGCAAGAAAGTCTCCCTTCTCTGTAAAAAAGTATGATTTTTTATAAGCTTGTAAGTTCTAACACCAGGCCAACGATTAGTCATGAAACTACCTTCAAAGTAAGAAAGCTACACGACTACCAATTGGAACAACTTTGGTTTGCAGTAACCCTGGAATTTAACCAAAACCTGCCATTCACAAGGCAAGGCTGTAAACCGCTCGGCCACAGAGGCTGTGAACCACTCGGCCACAGAGGCTGTGAACCACTCGGCCACGGAGGCTGTAAACCACTTGGCCACGGAAGCTGTAAACCACTTGGCCACGGAGGCTGTCAACCACTCGGTCATGGTGGCTGTGAACCACTCGGCCACGGTGGCTGTCAAGCACTTTGCCACGGAGGCTGTAAACCACTTGGCCACGGAGGCTGTAAACCACTCGGCCACGGTAATATCAAACATGCGTACAAACACATTATATAAGCAGTTATGTTCAATTTATCATTCATGTACCAATGAGGAAGTCAAGAACGGGTCAAACAGACAATATACTGTAATGCAGGAGTATAATTAGAAATTTTAATGCAGTTTTCTATTACGGTATACAGTTTTCTATTGAAGGTACCTTGCAACATGAAGAGAAATTTTCAGTGAGAAAATGCATGTATAGATACATAATAAATTTAGTGTGTGAATAAAAGCACTGTCAGCATTTAACCTGAGGGAACAAAAGGCTATCAGCAATTTGATTGAGATCTATAATTCGGCAACACTTTTACCAGAATCACTCTTTTTTCCCATAAAATGAGGTCACAAATTATACAGTGAAATTTTGTGTGTGACATTTGAAAGAAACTGTGTGTTTGGTTTTGTTTCTAATCCTGAAAACTAGTTATTTATGAGCACACGTCTAGTATACTGAAATATTACACAATGTTACCTGTGCCATCAGGAACAGACTTGACGTATGTCTGAAACATCTTCACCTTGGCTGTAGCATTCGTCTCCTTACCAAGTCCCTTGTTGAAGCTATCCAACATGGAATCCATAAGTTTTTTGTAATCATCATCACTAAGTATAAATGGTCGGACAATATTCTCAATCTGAAATATATAATATAGTACATTTAACAAGTGATATTCTCAAACATTATATACTGGCATCAATAATACACCTGAGAACAGTTACAAAATCAGGGGTCCTGAAGAATTTAACTTGGAACCGATTCTCAAGGGTAATTTTGTACTGACTTTTAACATTTTATAGCAAGGAACTTAATACCAAATCCTGAAAATACGGTGCAAGTCTGTTGTGTCATTAGTACATCCCTATACATACCTAGTCTTTGTCAAACAATAGTCTTTTGTTGAAATTCATCTCATGAAATTTCAAATAACTTTTATTTTCTACAGAAAAGTTAATTCTTTCTCTATTACATGCAGCAAATCCTGATGTCCTGACATAATGGAATCATAGGACCCGTGTTATATATATACAAGGGAATATACTTTACACATGTATAGTAAAGTAATTAAGTGGGTGTGTAAATGTAAATTGAGAACTTTTGTTTAATATCTTCACTTACATAAATAACACAATATTTGTGATATACATAGACAAGACAGTAATGACATGCTATTATTTCACAGCTCAGAAAAATGGCAAACTCTTATATAAATATTATTTCCGCATGATAAACTGTCTAAATTTCTAAATCTGCAAAGTTTTCTGATTGACACACGTACAGTAAAACACAAGTCAATGTCAGAGGAATATTTAAATATAATACCGTATGCCGATCATGTATTTCCCTCCTAGAGCGACCCATAACATTAAATCCTTAATCAAACACGATGTACAAAATTGGTTATAGGTTTAGAAACTCAATATTCAATGCTGTTAAAACTATATACTATAATATAATACATGCAAATTGTTTATATTTTATCAATAAAATCCCAAGGCAATTAAAAATATAAAGATGACAAAAGAAGATATTGACATTCCCCGTTTCCACCCCGGAGTGTTTGATTCAATAACATATCTATAACTAGAGATGTGACGCAATCTCTATCAGAGTCACATTTTAATTACAGATATACCACAAAAACAACAACAACAACATTGATGCCTTCAATTTTGAAGGGTTGAACACAATATTGTTATAACTTGTTTAAATGTCAGTGATTTATGAAAGTATGGCTCTAACCCCACCACAATATGTAAATGACTTAAAGCATGTCTCCTCATCAGGGCACTGCTTTACCACAATCAAATCATTATATTATATAAGGCCACAGTTCTTTGATTTTTCGTTACTCGGACCCTCCTGCCCAATTTTTTGTCATTTTAAATTTTTTGGAAAAAATAGCATGTTTTGATGATAAATGTACCAGCCTTGTTTTATTATTTCATTATATTGTTAATAATAAGTTGTATTATAATGGTGTTTTACTGCAGTATGCTAGTCTTAAGATAAATTCGCTGATTTCTTGAAAACTAACACGTCTGTTGTGTTGATTGCTTTAAATTGGACCGTCATTGACTACTCTACCACCAACAGCTCGTGGAAGCTATATTTTGGGAGTTTTTTTTTTATTTTTTTTCCTCCTCCTGCCGATATTTCACACAAAAAAGTCTGAGTAACAAAAAATTAAAAAACTCTGGCCAAAATAACTTGCGTTACAAGAACACCTTAAATAGATTTGTATATTGTAAATTTTCAGGAAGTCATTTAAATAGCTGTGACAATTTAAGACTGAGCTGAGAAAATTTTCTTAAATTGGCAAAATGTCAAAAACCAAATTATTTGTATTAAAGTTGAACAATTTTGTTTAACCAACAAGGAAATGTTCATTCCATTTGTTTTTTTAATGAAATCCACATTTATATAATTTTTTGTTAAACATTAATGGAAAAGTTTGTTTCATTGAGATATACATTCAATGCAGTGCAAATAACACTCCTGTATGTAAACATTAAGATAAAACATGAGCGAGAGATAACAGATGTCACTGTATATCAATAATATCTAGATTAGAGCTCAGGTTAATAGAACATACAAGTAAACAATGATGAAATATTTCCTCATTCAAATCTACCATACATCTCCACACTGTAACATAAACTGCTCCATATATCTATGTCATCAGGATATATTTGGAAAATGTCGATTAAAGTGTGATTACCATATTTAGAACATGTTAATGCATTCTCAGACGTACAAACACATACAGGGACATAGCTGGGCTCCACTCATTAAGTTAGGATAGATCAATTCCTTTATCACTCTCACTGCTTCTATGAAAATCAGACAATATTAAAATTAAATTTTGGATTTTTTAAAATAAAATTGAACTTACAGAATGTCTACTTTTGACTCGCATTTTTAGAGACGCTCAAATACTTCAAATACATGTAAAGACAACACTATCTTCTTCTTAAGTTTCATAATTTGTCTAACATATCCGACACATATTCACAACAATATCCAGTGCATACAGTCATGTATCCATATCTATCACATATTGAATAATATATCGAGCTTATAACACACATATATCCCTGGGGACCAACTGTCACCAATGGCACAGAATCTGGTTAACACACTAAACACACTAATCAAGTAAAAATTCAATTCCAGGTGACGTGCCAGTAAGCATAATATTATCAACTAATACGACATAATACAGGAAGAATTGACAGGTAACTACATTTTATTTCATACACTCACTTTGAGCTTTTCAACCATGAAGTTTTACAGTCAATAAAAATACCTGAGTACTTGCACAAAGCCACAGTCTAAGTTAGTTTTTATGCAAACTTCGGTTGATAACATATTATCAATCCCTTTTGATCAATTAACTGTGTATGCAAAAATACGGGCTATGACAAAAATTCAATATTCCCTTCATAGTAAACACATGTTTTTTTCCAAACATAATCTACTTAAGCAATGATCCATAAAGTAGGTTTACATCTGTAAATGATGGCTGCAAATTGTTGTTTATTTTCATGTTTTAATGAAAAAGGCAAGGATTTTTTAATATAATGATAACCATAAAACGCGAAGTGATACCAGGGGAATTAATCAGTCTGATAGTGTTTAAAAGACTTTCACATCAAAGCTCACCAGTAATTTTCATTATATATGTAATTTTCTATATTTCGGTAACTTTCTTTACTGTAAAGTCACATATTTTTGTGGGTATTAAATTTCGTTGATTTTGATAAAAATGCATTTCGTGTGGTCATAAATTCGTGGATTACAAAACATGAAAGGATAAACACATTTTCGATATTTGAGAGGTCGATTAATCGTGGGGATTAGATTTCATGGTTGAGTGAAACAACAAAATCAACGAAATTTAAACTCGAAAAATAATGATTTTACAGTATATTGGCAATTGTCTTTATGTTCACCTATACTGGCAGTCATAATAAACAGCAGAAAAAGTATGAATAAAGCAGCCAATGTGTTCTTACACTGTATACGTATGTTTGCAATGTGTCTGATGTAAAATTGACACTCATCAAAGACACTTACAGATATTCATTATGCATCCCATGACGCAAACATGAACATAAAATCGGAAGGAATGACGTAAGATGAAGGTATAACACAGTCTACAGAGATAAAACAATATAGCCAGTACAGTATGCTATTGCCCTCCTATATACCACTTAAACTCGCAGCTTGAGTGCCTTTAGTTCAATAACACCAAAACTATGTTCATTCTAGAAACATTTACTTTAACATATTCATATATTCTATAATGTTTTAAACAGGCGCTATGTTTTGGTAACAGTTACAGAGTTATATAGACTACAGTAATCTCCAACCAGCATTAAGCATTTACTCAATATTATGATTGTATAGGCGTGACCTATATTTGTGAGTCTTGTCTGTTTGTGAAACTGGCACAAATACTCAATCTACTTCTATTGGTATGTCCTATATATTTGCGTCTATATAAAGTATTTGTTTGTGAAAATCATGCAATCAAAGTTGGGACAACTTGATTACTAAGGTTCATTTGATAGATTGATGTTCTATTCTGCATATCGTTAGAATGTTAACATCTCAAGCATTATCACAGAAGAGTGCACAATACAAACAACTCAAACAATCTAACAGAGAGATAGGAACACAAGACGATGATTGATGACCCATTCAGAAAACTATACCACCCTGGAGATTCATTATTTGTCTTGAAGAATTGATAGTTTCAAATTTTATTACAGTTGGATTTTATGATTCAGTAACACAGAATGCATGTTGAATAACAGGAGAAATGATCGAAGTTCTAAATGTTATTTACATCCGAAAGAAAAACAATGAACAAAGAACTGCAACTATGCCACCGACTAGAATCGAAAGAAAACAATGAACGAAGAACTGCAACTATGCCACCAACTGGAATTGAGAGTTGCATGGACTAGCAAGTATTCTCTTGTCCTGATCATGTGAGTGTCAGACAGGTTGTTGTGTCAGACAGGTTGTTGTGTCAGACAGGTTGTTGGCATTCTGCCGTCTCAATCTCAAGCTTTTTGAACAGGATTGCTTGCAACCTCTGTTCATTGGGACGCAACAATTAGCAGTTATGAAAGCTCTTTGATACTTCGTAGATAAATTTTCCATTGACAGCCAAATGGAAATATCAACAGTCAAATCATTATTACAGCAATATATTTACTTAGACTTTGTTTTGAGAAAATTCTCAATTTCGACCTGATTATGAGATTTCTATTGGAGACACATTGGTGCCAATTTCGTACTCATATCATCACTCGTAACAACAAAGTCTATGATTGAGTTATCAATGAGATTATTCCAACTCCATAATCTCAAGAGATCAACATCAGTTCCACAAAATGAAAGCATGAATGGAGTTTATTACAGCAATATCCTTATTTCAGACTTTGATTTGAGAAAAATCTCAATTTTGAGATTTCGATTTGAGGCACTTTGAAACATAAAGGCTATTTCCGCGTGACAAGTCAATGTCTATGATTCAGCAATATCATTAAGAAAGCCGGCTGTAATGCAGACAGCCAAAATAAAGACTAATCCTATATGTTCACACCATTCACAACCATTTCACTGAGATTACATTATTACAACAAGTCATCCTATCTCACAAAAGGCCTTTTCTACTTGGCTGTTTCGTGAAGCAAGTTTAGCGTGGTTCCCGTCCCCACAATTACAGCACTACTACAGTAATACAACTGTAAAATTAGAACGGGAACCAGACTGTAACCTGCTCCACGAATCAGCCCAGTCGAAAAGGCCTAATGTGTCATTGATAATGTAACAAGATAATACAAGGCCTAATGTGTCATTGATAATGTAACAACTATTATCTTGTCTCTCTTCACAAATGTACACTTTGACATTTCAGTCAGAGCAAGCAGGCAACCATTTTCCGTCAGTAAGGATAATCCAGTGAAATTTGGTAATGCTAAGAATGTCAAACTAAAATCTTGGACAACAAGTTTAGGGTAGAAGTCATCTTAGTGTTGGTTTACCTATGAGCCCAGTTATAATTTATATATCTGCAAATACTGCTTATTCAGCTATGTATACACATATATGATGAGGATAACAATTATGTTGTTACAACTACAGCTGTGTGGCTGGCATGTGGCTTATAGATCAAAGCAATGGAATCCTAACATTTATACCCTACAACACTTGTCTCAGTATACAAGTAGTAGGTCACTGTATAATGTATAACATATGTGTACAATTATAATAATCATGTATTTAGAGCCTTTAGAAGCTGACTTATGGAAGGTTGATCCTACTTTTTTTTTAAGGCTATAAACTTTAACAGTAACACATATTTGTAAAACATGTATGCCCCCATGGCAGCCCAATAGTCAGAAATGGTAAAGATCACAGAGACCTTGACCTTTGACCTCAAAATCAATAGGGGTCATCTACTGTTGATGACCAGCCTCCATGTCCCAGGGAAAGCGTTCGTGTCAGAGTTATTGAATGGAAACCATTTGAATAGTCAGAAATGGTATAGATCCCAGTGACCTTGACCTTAGAGCTACTGACCTCAAAATCTATAGGGGTCATCTACTGTTGCTGACCAACGTTCATGTACAGTTTGAAGATCCTAGGACAAAGCGTTCTTGAGTTATTGAACGGAAACCATGTGGTCTATCGACAGACAGACCGACATGTGCAAAGCAATATACCGAAGACAACCTCTACAACATAAGTTCCCAATCTTACCAAAGTTGACATATTTCTCCAAATATACAGGGTCGGGTTGATTCCACAAACTTGGCAAACCGTTGGGGCTGGCAGTACTTTGAAGTTACAGAGTTACGGACCTTGATATGCAGGAACTATTAGATTGTTAAAGTCACCCTGTATTCAAGTTACAAATTTATCACCACATGTAAGTATCAAATTATGTAATTGAATACTACAATCAGAAACCTTATCCTCGTGTTGACTTCTTGAAAACTCTTACGTACCTTTATACTTCAACACTTGACAATTGAGACAACCCACCTATCAGCTCAGTTATCTGTGTAAAACACAGGAAGATGACAGCCTTAATGGGATGCAAACAGAACCTCATTGAATGCCAGTAAATAATAACAAGGTAAAAATCAACATTTTTACAACACTCGTATGTTGCTGACAAATAGCTGCAGTCAGTAAAAGCTGTAGAAAAATGACAAAACTTGGGAGCCATCACTAATGGTCATTCACAGTACCCATGCAATACCCCTTTCAGTGCTTTGAGTCTCTGCAATGCCTGCCTGGATCATTACAGTGAATGGGGAAAGTTGTGCCATACACACTAATGATATCATGATAAGATGGCATGTAGGAAGTAGTTTGTGATACTAGTTTTCTGTATTTGACAAACTGACAACTTGGCCAACCCAATATGTATACAGTGACTCCTATATACCGGCCCTTAAAACTTCATTTGGGAGTAAGAAAAAATAAAGATTAATTGCAGTGATTTTTTTTGCCTCTTTGGGAAAGGGTCCGAGTCCATTCAGATTGGGAATTTTCGCGTCGTGACAACTCGAAATTGGGAATTTCCATGAAGCAGAAAGGCCAAATAAAACAGAAAAAGAGATTACATGTGAATGTTAACTGGTTTCTTTGAAGTTTTTGCTTGACATCTTGTCAAAAATGTTCATAACTTTATCATTTTATGTCCGATTTTGAAAATTATTTTTTTAAATTGTTCATTGGGAATGTCTCCATTCAAATTTGGGAAAGTAATAGCCTATTTGCAATTGGGAAAGGGTCCGTTTTCCGGACCCTAATAAAGAAGGAAAAAAATCACTGAATTGTGAGACATTTTTCAGACTTATCAAACTGTTAATGATGTATGTGATATAGTAATACAGACTGCTAATTGTGATGTTACATCGGAATATTGATACATTGTAACAACTACCAAAACTATGAGACAAGATAATAGTCATGTTTATTGATCGGACAGACCCTGTAACAGAATCACATTATACTTATAGAGATGATCAATTATTAAACAGACTTACACATTATAGAAACCAAACTATGGTATTACATCACTAAGCAATATCCAATTATATCTTAATATCAGCTGGTTTATATAGATAGCGGTTTTATCCTTCTCTGTTATTTCAAAATAATTAAACAGGACATCACAGCTTTTGTTTTGAATTATGACCAGTCCCACTTTTATCTTTTTATCCCGCATTACCAGTACCCAATCCCACTTTTATCCTATTGTGTCCCCTAATATCAGGGTGTTATGTTCCTTAGTAACAAAGGTGCCAATGATAAGGTCACATCTTCCCCAAGAAAAGTTTCTTTTAAAGACATAGAGTATAATCTATAGTGGGATTGTACATGTTTTTAAAAAAGCATTTTATTCTTCAAATTGAAATTTGTTGGACACATTAAGCGTAGTATTATGGTGTATTACATTTACCCTTGAAGTTAAACAAAACATTAATATTAATAAAGTGCATTTATCGAAGCATGACAGCACTTTCATTGCTAGTCTTGCTCAATCATAAACACACAAACGGCCAAATGGTGCTTGCTAAAATGTACATCATTCTTACAATATAACTCCAGGGAACAAACTAAATTTAGAGTAAAGACGGCATACCAGACTACGAAGTAGTAGTTAAGAATTATTTACATATTTAAGCATTTTCATCTTGAGAAGAGGTTTGCTATCCCATAAAAGCACCACCATACTGCTCAAGGCATTTTTTTAATTCCACAACAGTAAGGTGAAGATCATACAAGTCAACATTGTACACCAAATACCTATACCATACCTGTTTTCTTTTTTCATCTATACTCATTCTGACATTAGCACTAAGGGATCGCTTCAATTTTGGCCTGCGTCTCCTGGCTGCATCTACCATGTCTACGTTCTCACTATTAGTCCGATGAAACGGCGCTTGTACCTTGGTGGCGCCCGACATTTCTTTGTTTTATGTTCAGTTAGACAATATCACCGTAATATCACAAATTCCACACAATATCGAAGTTTTTGTCTAAGCAGATTAGGAAATGATACAATTGATATTTTTGTATACCGGTAGTGAACTCAACTGTATGAGTCCAACACAATATATATATGAACACAATGAGGCAATCAAATAAACAACTTCAACACTCCTACTGAAATTAACTATGTTCACAGTCAAAATGTCAACAAATGTGTTTTGAACACTAATCGAACACAACAGACTTGAGTAATGATCTACTTCAAGCTACAATGAAGATAAAGGTCACGCACCTCTGTATTAAACTGGTGATTTGATTTAAAACTTTAATCTAAATCTATGACTAAGCATACATTAACATATATGACCAAACATAGTTATAAAATATGTGTCACTTTAACAATCCGAAAACACTATCTGACGTAGGAACGACAGAAAAATCAGCAGCCACCTTTATAATATCAAAAACACAGTATAACACAATGATGAACACAGGTAAAATATATGCGAGTTAGTAGTTCACTAGATGATCTTGAGAGTAAAATGTCAAAAGCAGTCAGAACTAAGTAGCCTTCATGGTGTGTAAACATAAAACGTTCCTCAGTAACCTCACACACTCACTACACAAGCATTAAACTCGAATACATTTAGTCCAGGAGAGTAGACAGCTATTTCAAAATACATTTATCATAACACTTAGCAGTATAACCGGTACATATATTTCAAATATTCTTTTAACCTTCTACAAAAATTTAGCTTGAAAGTCCCAGTCTATTGACTGTATTTGTATAGTTATGATTTATAAATCAATAAATTCCGACACAATCATTGTACATGTGTAACATTCCTTTAAACTAACAAAAAATTCCAAAAGCCGGCTAATTGTGAATTAATATGGCTGCCCATACATGCTCCATTAAATAACTCCTTGACTGGTCTACTGTATGTCAAGGTTAGAAATGTGCTGGTACAAGGTCAACTAAGAACCAGTCTGAGAGTATTGGAAATGAGTGGATGTTGTATTGGAATATTGATTCTCAGAGATCTGAGTGAATATGTGATGATGCAATAAATTGGTGGGTGGGGTAGTGTATATATACACCGTATTGCGCAACAGCTACACTCGGCTGTCTGCATGGAACACATTACAATACACCTGTCTGTTGGTGTATATTCTACTTCTATGTATTTACTGCCCTGAGGGCATAAAACACATCACAGGCAAATATATAATACAACATTCTCAGAATACAGGCTATCATACTAATGCTACATTCTCAGAATACTGGCCCCCGATCTCCTGAAACATCTCAATCTGAGCCCAATCTCAACTCAAATGTTGTCATCTATAGTTTGAGCCAGTTTTCATACGACATTGTACTGTTAATCGGTACAAAACAAAACAGAAACATTATTCTAAGTTTATAACACTAAAATTTGGAGAGCTCGAGCTACATATTTATCTCAAATTTAGACTCTGATTTGAGCAAAATCTTAATTTGAGTTGAGATTTCTACTTGAGATGCTAAGGGAGATTGCGGCCAGGTTATCAAACTAGCAATTATGTTTAGGTATTGGCCCATGTATCAATAATTGCCATTCTTTGATAGAGAAACCAGTTTTTAGATGTACAACTTGTAACAAGTGATGGTAATATCACTGCTAGCTGTACAACCTCTATAGAGCAACACCCTGTTGAAAATAACAGTTGGTTGTTAATTCTACAAAGGTTGTTGCTCTAGAGAGGTAAAATTGATAGTACATTGTTATTCTGGAATAAAATGATAATGTTTCTAAAGAGAGGTTGTTGCTCCAATAACTTCTGACAATATGCACAAAAAAGCTTTGGTACCAAGTAATCGTGTTATGTTACATGGAAATCTGACCAATGATTAAGGAGAACTTTGGCAAGGACAAGCTTTGTGACATCCATCAAGCACTAAATCAATACCCCCCCCCCCCACTATATTATGGAGATATAATGATGGTACCAATAGTAAATCAAAGCACTGAGAGGCTGCTGATGAGAGGCGATCTGGTTGCTGCTACTAAAGCTTAAACCGACTTTACACGTTTAATGTTCGTTTTCTTACTGCCGATCTTGTCTTGAATGTCAAAATAGGCATATGTGACTATATAGGCATGTTGGGTATCTAAATAATTGTAAATAGGGGCATATTAATTTATATGTGTATTGAATGCGTGTATCATAAAAGCTCCACGAGTCAGGAGACATCTATATAAAGCGGGCTAGTATATAGCCGTACCATATGATTGCATAAAAGTACTTCTTAGACGATATACAATTCATTGATAAAACCATCACGTGACCCTGGGAAGAATATATACTTGTATTCTCATCCCAGCATGACCCTGGTCTGAAGTTTCTAAAAATAGCTATACAGCCGGGACATTTGATGAACACGTCATTTTAATATTACGAAACAAGTCCGATATAGCCTCGGCGGAGTGATTTTCTGCAAAAATAATGATTTAACGAACAGTTTCACAATAATTGTTGATCTTAGAATAAACAAATGTTGTTGATAGAATTAAATCAGTTTAAAAATTTGGAGAAACATATGAAGCAGTATTGGGAATGTTGACAGTTTCAGGAACTACTTGAATGTGGATTCACATAGCAGCCTTAAAAGGCGGTTCAGGCTGTATTAAGAAATGGGCAATGGTAGTATAGAGAGGCTATCGCCTCTCAACCATCTGTACTGAACGACCCCCACAATAAACTACTTGTATCTTCCTTATCTTACCCATATCAGATATAATATATGATTATACAAGATAACTTAACTGAATTAGTGAATGCCATCTTGTCTAGATCATAGCAGGTATCTAATTTAAGAGAACAACCTACTGAATCTATTTAAAATACAGTATACAATCATATCAAAATAACAACAAACAAAAGTGATATATGTATGATGCTTCAAAGTCAAACAAGAACCGTTATAAACATAAACTCATCTGTCAGGTAAATTTTTAATGGGTTCGATATCAAATAGTGTTCAAAGCGCATTCAATATATCAAAGGCACTGTAATGAATTGGATCAAAGCACACTTTCTACAAGTTTTAATTTATCAAATACTGGATTTGGGAAATGCTTACAGTACGGTCAAATAAAGTTTGAATGCATGACGTTCGCGACCTCACTCAAAAAGTAAACAGGAGTGGCTAGTTTTAAAGGTCTGCAACTTTGTAAATAGATGTTACATTTTGCTCAAATTAAAGAAATTGTTAATAAATCTTGTCTATCTAAGGCTGTTACATAATAATAATCTTGATTTTTCTTAAATTTGTCACTTAAAGCCCGGTTTTCTTGCAGGAACTGCTCAAATATAGAGAGAAATAACATTACCTCAAGAAAATCAACAATTTTATAGATTGTTTGCAAAAACTGTACAATTTATTTCTAAATTAATTGTAGGCACAAAAATAAATTACATACAAATTTATGCCATTAACCTGTTTATTTCATCAAGCTTTCTGATTGGTGAGAGAGAGTAGACTAACATTTTATGAGCGAATATAAAAGTACTTATTACGGCGACAAAGATTATATCTGACGAAATGACACACACTCACAATCTTAATTAGATTTCACACCATAAGATAATATTTTTTGCCCTAAAGCAATAAACTTTGGACAAAAATATACTTAAAAAAGTAACATGTTTACCTTAAAAAATGAAATTTCCATGCAATTAATTTTGTAATATCAATTTGAAGATCTAGGTTATAAATAAATAGTATCCCTTTCCCTTACAGTGTCACACGTGTTTGTCATATGAATACAGTAAAATCAATTGAATAGATAACCATGATGATGAAATTTTTCAAGGTATTTCTATAGAAATTCCAAGAAAGTTTTTAAGTTGATGCATTTTTCAATTCCATCCAATCATTGGCCGTACCATGAACACCCATGTATTTCTGAAGCTTGAGACAACTCTTAAACTTGTATTCATGAAGTAAACCTAAGGAAATGTGCACTTCATGAACCCAAACCCACAACCCTCTAAACACACTCTTAGTTTGAGCTAACAGAGTGACCTTCTAACACAATACATTTCCACTCATTTTCAGCAATTGAGTCACAAGCATCACCCATTGCCCCCCCCCCCCCCCCCCCCTAGACGGACATCAACCCAGTTTGACTGTACTTCAGTAATAAATTAGAGGACATCAACATCAACCCAGTTTGACTGTACTTCAGAAATAAACCAGAGGACATCAACATCAACCCAGTTTGACGGTACTTCAGTAATAAACCAGACAGACATCAACATCAACCCAGTTTGACGGTACTTCAGTAATAAACCAGACAAACATCAACCCAGTCTGACTGTACTTCAGTAATAAACCAGACAAACATCAACCCAATCAGTGGTGCACTCAACTCTGCAATACTGTATCAGACATGTGGAGGTTTTTTTATAAGTTAATGGTTTCAGTGAACTGAACATAATACAGTTTTATTGCCACAAAGAAACAACCCACAATGCAACAGTCTCACACAGTTCATAATCTTGACATTAAAGTCTCCTTCAACGACCTTCAAGTATATATTTAGACTCTGAAGTCAGTGACAAACGAATGACCTAAGGGGAAGTACTCAGCATGTAATACCAATGTTAACATCACTTTCTATATAAATTATATATATTATACATATTAAATAAACAATATATACCGAGACATAGCTGGCATACATTGAATAGCAATTTTGTAGTACACAGATGAGAACATCACACACTGAAAAGCATTCACCTACATAAAAAGAGTATTAATTAATTAATTAATTATCATTATCTTCATACTAATTAAGTGGGCAGCTTATTTATCTTACTACATTAGTCTCATAAATAACCAATCTACTGATAAATCTGAAACCTAACTTTGATTTTATCTGATACACTGAGGAAAGTTACAGGGATGATGCAATCTCAACCGCTGAATGTAAACATAAACTTGCTGAGCTTGTAAACAGAATACATTATGACCTTGCCACTCCTCCATCCTATCAGCCAATCAGATCACTGCATACGTGACACACCTCATACAGCGCTAGCTCTGTACAGGTATCCATCATAAAACCTTTATGAATAATTCATTTATTAGTGCGAGTATGTTGAAATACCAATATCAATATTTTTTTCTCAGAGCAACAGGATATACTAAACATAATGTTGAAAATATACAACCAATTCATACACTGTGAATAAAGATGATATTTATTACACACAACAATATTCAGTCAATATAACCAGTCATTAATACAGTATTGATTTGCTACTTTAGTATGGTACTATTGACACGACACTCGCATTCTGTGAATATTTTCCTTGCTGGTATAATCCAGTTAGGATCTGGTGACAGTGACGTAGCCGTTTATGTGTACACAGAAGATTACAACCATTTTCTGAATAGGTAGTGAGAGTATAGTTTGTTAGTTTAGCATTGAAATCATGGCCGTCTGTTTAAGCCTTTATAATTGGTTTAACGCCGTAATAGTAGACCTGACCGCTGCGTCACTGTATTCTTACTCTTGACTGGACTATATGTTAAACCATCAGCTGTGTTAATTGAATATTTTATTTTGTTGATCATTCTAAGGCAAAAAAGCGAAAAGACACAAGTGGGGTGCTAAAATTCTAAAAGTAACAAGGACAGATAACTCATCAATATAGGTCACAGGGTTACTAGCCTTGTCAGTATGGACTCCCCTTTTGTCAGATGGTGAATAACTATGTTGAGCGAGTTTCAAGTGGATACCTTTAACAGTCTTTGAGAATTTGACATTTTTGTGTAAACATCCCAAGTTATTCATGGGGAATAACTCTTATAAAATTCTGGATAGAGTCAATATTTTGAAATCACAGGAAGTAAGTATTTAGACAGTTATTGCGTTTGAATTAAACAGGTACCTACTCAAACCAAACACTTATGATATATGTAGGTTGGCTTCTTATGACAGGTTGGATTGCTATTGAGAATTGAATGTTTGCATATGTTTGAGGAAATACTCTAATTGGCCTTTCAGTTTGGCAGCTGATACAGTTGTGATGTAAATGTTGCACACGTTTTTCCTGGAGTGCATTGGCTTATCTGTGTTACCATAGTTTGTAAGATAATTATAAACAAACTGTATAGACAACAGTTTCTAAGAATAAACCATACCATGGAATGTGTTAAATAATTTTTGAAACATAGATTTATATAGATCTATCTACTGAATTATGTTTGTATGGAACTGCATGTCAGAGGAAATCAGACCCCTACAGTAAATACTGAAATTTGAGACCAACGGTTTACTGAAGATGTAAATTATGAAAGCATGAAGACATGTAAATGTCTCTCAGCATGAATAATTATGCTTCACTCCAAAACTTTAAAACATTTAAATGACTTAAATATGATTAAAATTCAGAATTGTTCAGTAATTGTTATGTAAAATATGAGGGGCATTCGAATATAGTTTCCATGTTTCCACACATACAAGCAGACATGCTTCCCCTATAGAAAATCCATCTGGAATTCTGGTGGAATTCCGGCACATATAAGAACCGATAATGACCTGGACCAGTACCCATGTTTACCAACAAAGGGCTGAAACAGATGGATGGATGGATTCACAGGTTATGGGCTCAAATTATTGAGTTGACACACATTATTGGGGGAGGGGGTCAACCCTGATGAAAGAAAAATTAATACTGTATTTGTGTGAGGCCAGTCTAGTGTGCAGTTATATAAGGAAATTTATTTCATCAGATCAAGTAACATCCTGTTCATTTATACAATTAACACTATGACAACTTGTTTCATACATGTCAATATTGTACTATACAAAGAAAATATACAAGTTCTATTACTGGCTCAATCAATACAGGAGAGTGAGTCTCATCATAGTGATAATTAGGTACTTCATCAGATCAAGTGACATCCTGTTAATTTATACAATAAACACTTGTACAACTTGTTTCATACATGCCGATATCGTACCATATACAAAGACAATATACAAGATCAATACGGGAGAGTGAGTCTCATCAAAGTGATAATTAAGAACTGTGAGGCTCAGCATAGTGATAATTAAGTACTGAAAAACAACAGTTTCTTGGCTATATCTGCACATGAAGGTCACAAAGGAAATAATTGTAAAGCACCTACAGAAGATGTCAAACTTTCAATGAACATGGAACTAGCAGTTTTAAACATTCAAACCAAATCAAACCACATTTAACTTTAGGCTTTAACTTAACACAATTATCATTCAAATCTAAGCGGTCAATCAAGCGATAATGACCTGAATTTAACACACATTGTAAATGTGAAACTGAGCATGTTTAATCGTCCACACTCTGGCTAAAATCTTAACCACTGAAAGTACATGTACACAAAACTTGACAGTTAATGGGGAAGAATTTACAAAATATCTCAAAATAGACAGTGGCCATTAAAATGTGTTACTACAAGCTAGATTCATTGAAAAGTGAACAATGTAAAGTAAGTATATGCCACAATTTGTTGACAGAGTAGATCAATAGAAATTGGAGCTTAAATCCGATACACATTGAAATAAACATCATATAATGAAAATCCGAAAACCTTTTGTATACATGAAAGTTTAGAATTACTGAAATATCTTTAAAGACAACATGTGTACTCACTAGTTGATCTTCAGGGTTCTGTGGTACCATCTGAACAAGTGCTTTCAGTATCTGCTGCATGCCCAGTTTCAGGTTTGAATCCTTCAGGCTGTTCTTCACAGCCTGTAATTCCGGCGAGTTCATGTCCAACATTTCTTCATCAATCTCAACACCACAACTTGCCATGATTTCAAATTTAACTGCTTATGCTTTAAATTTAATTGTCAAGTAAAAATTTGTATGTAAGAGTTAATTAATGTCAAATTAACTCTTATGTTTCAATATCCTTAGCTTGAAATATATTATAAAACAACTTTTTCACTTCTGAGTTAGCTGACAAAGTACTTAAGTTTTAATTACCGTTGTAGAAAAATTTACCTACAGCCAGAAGTGGTTATAACAACTATTGGATTTTGTATTAAGAATGAATACGACCTAACTAACTGCCAGCTACTTTATAAAGGACTTAACCACAATAACACAGGAAGTAGAGTGGGAGGAGTTAAACAGGTAGGCTGTATGGAAGTAGGCGGAGCTTAGAGGGAAAACATTTTTTACAGTGGTTATTAGCACATGCCTCTTCTGGCAGCCAATTAAGTATGTGATATACATACCGTAAACAAATTAACCTTAAGCTATACGACAAAGACAATTAGTTTCTGAAACAACACATACGTATTACTGATGCATGTTTTAACAACATCAAAGAAGTAGTGCATTTACACTTTGATTGAGATAATGATTGAGAATTTAAGATACTACATTTAGAATCAAGCTAAATGAAGACTTATTATTTCACCTAGGTCTATATTTGAATCTTAATTCATCAATCCAAATATATATAGAAAATATTTAATTACATCCAATTAAAGAAATTAAGATTATCATGCATTTTCATCAATTTTTTACATGATTAAACCATGCAATGTATGGTCCACTAGGATAAACAAACTATATACATGTACATGAGGCTCAGTGCTACATACAGGTAAGCAATTAAACATTTGTTCCAAAACAAGTTCTTACAAAGTAATGTATTTTAAGCACTCTTAATGACTGCATCATACTAAGGTATGTGTTGTGCACCTAATGCAGGAATTGTGAAGGTGTATGTTCAATCTCACCAAAGGCATGATATTAACCCAAGGCCTAGGTCTCCCAAGTCAAGCATTTTACCCTAGACCACACTGAAGCCTTCAGGCTTCTAAACCTTGTACAAGCCTTCAAGGTCAGATCTTACTAAAGCCTTGTTGTTCTAGACCTTAAACAAGTCTTGGTTGTTCAAGATCTTGCACGAGCCTTGTTGTTCTAGACCTTAAACAAGTCTTGGTTGTTCTAGATCTTGCACGAGCCTTGTTGTTCTAGACCTTAAACAAGTCTTGGTTGTCCTAGATCTTGCACGAGCCTTGTTGTTCTAGACCTTAAACAAGTCCCTATGGCTCTAGATCTTGCACGAGCCTTGTTGTTCTAGACCTTACACAAGTCTTGGTTGTTCTAGATCTTGCACGAGCCTTCAGGGTGCTAGACCTTAAACAAGTCTTCGTTGTTCTAGATCTTGCACAAGCCTTGTTGTTCTAGACCTTAAACAAGTCTTGGTTGTTCTAGATCTTGCACGAGCCTTCAGGGTGCTAGACCTTAAACAAGTCTTCGTTGTTCTAGATCTTGCACGAGCCTTGTTGTTCTAGACCTTAAACAAGTCTCTATGGCTCTAGATCTTGCACGAGCCTTCATGGTGCTAGACCTTAAACAAGTCTTCATGGTTCTAGATATTGTTTGAGCCTTCAGGGTGCGAGGCCTTACGAAGGTTTCCAACACTTCCTTATCATGAGATCATGAAACACCAAGCAACACCAAGCCATACCATTAAACACCAAGCCAGGCCTCAATAAATCCACTTGTCCGCTCGTCCTGCACAATTTTTTCCTTCTTTATTTATATAGCAGGACAAGTAAGATTTTGGGGATTTCTTCTTTGTCTTTATTGCAGGACGAGCGCTTTTAAAAATATTTGTTGAGGCCTGCAAGCCATACCAAGCCATAAGTGATCATAGAAAGAACTTCTAGAACACATACAGAAAATCTCTCAAAAATAGTCAAGTATTTGTAGATGTTTTCATCTGCATGTGAGCCTAGAATTAGGACTTGGTGTGTAAATAATTCATAAAACCTGCATCAGTCTCAGATCTTTGTTATCTATTCAATTTATCAACTTCCGAGTTTTTTAGATGTCTTGAATGGAGAACACAATTTTTGGGAGTTGGAGCAAAACTGTTGTATTTTTGTACTTATTTTATGTTCACTTGGAATGGTTTGTTCTGGCCCTCAACTTGTTATTTTGTAACAAGTGTATAAATGTCAAGGTAAATTGTTACTGTTTCTATTCACAGACAAATAATTATGTTCCTTTTTATAATACACCAACAAAATGTCAGGTATATGACCTTCATATTTGTGTTATTAAGAATGTACAGTCACTTAGCTTGCATCCCCAACTCTATTACATAACCTGTCTGTAAAAAAAACACTAATTACATTTATCTAACCATTTTCAATGATATTAATTACCGGTAACCTGTTAAAAATGAGACCATCTTCAACAAAGGTTGATTTCTACTGTTCCCACGGGTGGTGTATACAGATGGGTTTGACAATATATTATATAAATGACTGCTTCATCGATACACTAGCAGCCTTTAATGTTAAATCCAACCTCTTGCGGATAGTGATAACTTAAAAAAACACATTTTTTTTATTTAAATTAAAATATCTTGCGGATAGTGATAAATGGACGAAATAGGCCAAATGCGAAGCTGCGTAGAAGAAAAAATTGGCAAATAACACAATATTTTGGACAAGTTGACATTATTTATCTAGTGCAATAGTACTAACGTCCCATACAGTCAAAGATTATATCACAGATCAAATCAGACCCATTATATTCAAGTTTGATCTCACAGCTCGTTTTTGGCAAAAAATCAACAGTATTGAATATATTTGGATTCCATTGCCAAAATCCCAGTCACCCATTGAACTAAGCTGGCAAAAAAATCAACAACCTTGAAATGATTTTTTAAACAATATACATGTGTGTTTAGAATAGCACGCGTTCATAGAATGATAATATACCGCATCATAAGTCTATAAACTGTGAAATTCAGACTTCTTCATGCATAGACTATTCAGTGTTTATCTACAGTAGTATTCAGACTTTATGACCAAATGTGATAGTCAGACTTCTTACTTAGAATCTACAGTAGTATAACTCAATTAACTGTATCACTCAGAATTTTAAATCCACGGTGACATTTCATACCTCTATCTAAACCTGTGATATTCAGACTTCTATGAACATTGATATTCAGACTTTCAGCTACACTGATATTCAGACTTTCAGCTACATTGATATTCAGACTTCCAGCTACACTGATATTCAGACTTCCAGCTACACTGATATTCAGACTTTCAGCTACACTGATATTCAGACTTTCAGCTACACTGATATTCAGACTTCCAGCTACACTGATATTCAGACTTTCAGCTACACTGATATTCAGACTTCCAGCTACACTGATATTCAGACTTCCAGCTACACTGATATTCAGACTTTCAGCTACATTTGGGAGGTATAATTATATATATATGAGCCAGTGTCCAGGAAAACCTGCTATTTTGACAAAAATATTGATTTCGAGATTTTCCATAGTCTAAAAGGACAATGAAGCAAAATGCAAAAGACATTTTGTTAATATCTGAATTTTAAGAAAGTTACAGCTATTTTTGTAGAGTCCATATTTGGTGCTTTTTGTGTGACGTTGCAAACGTCATTGGAACGTTATTTGACATCACTGTAACAAGAATTTTATAATTACACCATTTGATCAATTCTTGACATAAATTGTTCAAAATAGTATCATGTGCTAGAATTATGTTTCAATTTTTAAATTATATATCAAAATCAAAAGTGTTTTCATTCAGAGAAAGGCTACTACTGTTTTAAACAATTAACTCCTCGTTTTTCTCAATCGGAGTACATTTTCGGCATTGGTCACCATAGCAACGAAGTATGCGATTTCGATATAATTCATGAGAAATATTAAAGCTAACATATAGTTCTATGTGGGTAAATGACTTAAAGTAGAATCAATAGATTTGTATTTTGTCTTATTTTAGAGCTTTGATAAACCTTGTTACATAGTCATAATAATAATTACATAATGTCAATATATTAGCAGGTTTTCCTGGAGACTGGCTCATATATAGTTTAACCTTTCATATACAACTATTCACAGGTTATACAATATACCAAACGTGTGAGCAATACTTATAGAGCGAATGAAGGGAGGTAATCACAACACAAACATTTTATAATATACTAAGCCTTGAGAAATTACTTCCCTTTGCTATGGTATCTGAAATCAACCAGAATAACTTCCCTTTGATACATTCTCTGAGGCCATCCAGAATTATTTCCCTTGACTCTATTCTCATGCAAGTGTTGCACCAGCGGTGAAGCATCCTATTTGCCATGTAGGCTTCCAGGCGCGTAGCTAGCCTATAATCATGTGGATTCACTATTGTACTAGGGGGTCGGGGGCATTTTCCCGCAGAAATTTTTGCATACATTTGTAGCGTTCTCGAGATGCTTTATTAAGTTCTTAAGATCTTAATTTGTAAACAAACGATAGATTGTAATTAGAGTACTTCTCTGTTCAAAATATAGCTAAAATATAAATCAAACAAATGTAAATCTCCGAGTCCCATTTTATTATGTTCACAAAATCTTCAGCTGTGCTCATAGAAGTCTAGTTGTCTGTCCCTTTTTATGGCAGCAAAGTTCTTTCTGTATGATAACATTGTCAACCCATGTCCATATGTCTGTAGCTACTAGTAAGCGAAATTGCCAGTCCAGACAGACGTTCAGTGGTTTTGATAGATCGCATATATTTTTTACCCTTCTAATAATACTAAAACTATATCTCAGCTCAAGCTCTAGAGACCCACATAGTAATTAGCACAACAAAGGAACCGTTAGAACTGTGACCTTTTCTGGTTTTCGGAGATACAATCAGTGCATGGGAATGTTGTGTCGTTGGTGGCGAGCTGATTTTGACTTTGAAGACTTCATATACTGGAATTCAGCCATAGCCACAGCTTTGCCGTACAACTCACCCTCACGACGGCACCTGCTACCCTAACACGCGGGGAACTTAGCGCTCTGTAGCTACTCCAACTAAGTCGATGTTTTGCTGATGTAGAAGTTTATTTGGTGGTCTAGCACCTTGAACCATGAACCCATCCCCACCAGCAACTATGCAAAATGACGACAAAGTAAAACCTCATGATGTAATACCTATAAATGGAATCGCCTTCTTGCTCTAGATAGCACTTCAATGGAAGGTTATATAAAGTGATGTATTGAGTATGTCCACATGACTGGTCCAGCACATAGATTATGCAGACAGTGTTGGTTAATCTTTTCTTCTCTAGCAACAGCGTAGTCTCCCTCTCTTCTTTAAAGACCTTTGTATATTATCGATTTGCTGCACTGGGTTGAGTAAGTTTCTAACGTGTGCTTCTCTGCAGGCGTACATGTAATGATTCAAGTTATGGACTTTGCGGTGAACATTGCTTATGAAACTAGTTGTTATATCCGAGATTGTACACGACGCTGACACCCTGACATATTACTGGCTCTATCATAGCCCTGGGCACACGTCTTAGTAATAAATAACCCAAAATTTAATGGCTCTCAATGAACTTAACAACCAGAGATTCCCTAGTTGTTGACTCTGCTTGATTAAACCAAACGCAATCCTATATGCGGTTGTACTGGGACGAGTTTGTTAACGTCAAAGATTACTACAACTACAGTATGGTAGGTTGGTAGTGTCAGACACCCGTACAGCTTATAAAAGTTACATAAGTATTCTTGCGTAAATAACCGGCTCGGTGTCTGAGAATATCACAAGGCGAATTCTACAGAAATTTGGAATACAAACCGACAAAGAATGAGAGTTTAAAGTGAATTAAGTTCAAGATTTATCTGAAAAAATTTTTTTTTTGTCAGAATCAGGTGGATTCAGCCGCGTACTCGCGTATAGGTAGCTATGCGCCTGGCTTCAGCCAACACTTTCCCAGAAATAAAAAATGCAATAAAGAAGATGAACGAGTGTAGGAGTTCTAGGACAATGAGTGTAGGAGTTCTAGAACAATGAGTGTAGGAGTTCTAGGACAATGAGTGTAGGAGTTCTAGGACAATGAGTGTAGGAGTTCTAGGCCAATGAGTGTAGGAGTTCTAGGAGCGTCCAACTCTACTGGAAGTTCTTGATTTTTAGACTGAGTACAGTCCAAAGAACACCAACAACAGAATATATTTTTAAAATATTTCCATGGGAGCATGCACCAGGACCCCCTAGAATAAAGCTGTCAATGTTTATGTACACGGCAGTGCTCTACTTGTGTGATTTGAAATACATAGGAGTTATGCAGTATTTTTTGGATAAATTATCTTCAACTAGTTTGAGTCAAAGTGGTTCTAAGTTTTAGTCTGAAGCAGCTAAAATTGTACCTGATACAATATTGAATTTAAAATGTTTCTGAGGAAGCATGGCCCCTTGACCTTCCCTGTGCAAAAACGAGGCCAACACATTTATTTGCTCCAAGCTATCATATGCCCCTGAACACCTTGACATTGTTCAAGTTATCTATCAAGATATACATGTATAGAGAATACTAGGTTGAATTTATTGGGTAAGTTGGAGAAAGGTTTATACAGCCAGCCTTCCTTGGAAAGCCGTAAAAGCCTTTTGAAGATGCACCCAATAAATTCAAGTAGTATAAGGCACTAGTTCTATTTATCCTGCCAAACATTTTCTAACAAAATACATTATTTTAAGTTATAAGCCTATAAAATGCACACACAACCCTGTTGAACCTGCCTAATGATATAAAAAAAACATCAGCATTTCCCCCCCGGGATCTCCGAATTTTCCAATGTAGATCCCATACAGACAGTCGAATATAAACAAGAGCACTGTCTACGAGTGCTGGACGCATGACTTTCTCTTACTTATTAGTACCCTTGCTCATCTGTTCACAGTCAAGTCAACAAGGGCAGATAACTCATAAAAATTGTTCAAAGGGTTACCACCCTTGTCAGTATGGACCCCCTCAATGGCCTTTGTGAGGGTGAATAACTATGTTGAGTTTCAAGTTGATGTCTTTGACAGTCTTTGAGAAATAGATTATTTTTGTGTACAAATACCTCAGCTATTTACATTGACCACTCATTCCTATAATGACATCATCACCCTACCCAGCATATATATCCTTGTACCTCATATATAAACGTGTATATATAAATATAGCTGGGTAGTTTCTGTCTCATCAGCTTAGTGATTTAACAATATATCTGACAATGTATGGTAGGAGAGGTAATGATAGAAGACAATGTAATGATAGACCTTATCACATACTGTGCTACTCTCACAAAGTATGGTAGGAGAGGTAATAATAGAACACAATGTAATGATAGACCATATCACATACTGTGCTACTCTCACAATGCATGGTAGGAGAGGTAATGATAGAAGACAATGTAACGATAGACCTTATCACATACTAAGCTACCCTCGGCCAGTTTGTGTAAATACTTGAGGCAATCTGTTAACCAGTTAATGTAAATACTTGAGGCAATCTGTTAACCAGTTAATGTAAATACTTGAGGCAGTGTGTTAACCAGTTCATGTAAATAATTGAGGCAATCTGTTAACCAGTTCATGTAAATACTTGAGGCAATCTGTTAACCAGTTCATGTAAATACTTGAGGCAGAGTGTTAACCAGTTCATGTAAATATTTGAGGCAATCTGTTAACCAGTTCATGTAAATACTTGAGGCAATATGTTAACCAGTTCATGTAAATACTTGAGGCAATCTGTTAATCAGTTCATGTAAATACTTGAGGCAATCTGTTAACCAGTTCGTGTAATACTTGAGGCAGAGTGTTAACCAGTTCATGTAAATATTTGAGGCAATCTGTTAACGAGATCATGTAAATACTTGAGGCAATCTGTTAACGAGTTCATGTAAATACTCGAGGCAATCTGTTAACCAGTTCATGTAAATACTTGAGGCAGTGAGTTAACCAGTTCATGTAAATACTTGTGGCAGTGTGTTAACCAGTTCATGTAAATACTTGAGGCAATCTGTTAACGAGTTCATGTAAATACTTGAGGCAATCTGTTAACCAGTTCATGTAAATACTTGAGGCAGTGAGTTAACCAGTTCATGTAAATACTTGTGGCAGTGTGTTAACCAGTTCATGTAAATACTTGAGGCAATCTGTTAACCAGTTCATGTAAATACTTGAGGCAATCTGTTAACCAGTTCATGTAAATACTTGAGGCAGTGTATTAACCAGTTAATGTAAATACTTGAGGCAGTGTGTTAACCAGTTAATGTAAATACTTGAGGCAATCTGTTAACCAGTTCATGTAAATACTTGAGGCAACTGTTAACCAGTTCATGTAATTGTAAATACTTGAGGCAGAGTTTACCAGTTCATGTAAATACAGGAGGCATTCTGTTAACCAGTCATCAACAACACAGCATCATGATCCCCCTCACTCACTCAATTTTCATTCATTTAAACATAACTTTTCTTTAATTTTAAAATATCACCTTGACACTTTGATGTACTTCAACAATAACAGACTAGGGATAGAATTAGATTGCGCAATATTTGTCTGCTAACAAAACAACCTGAAACCACAGCAAGAGTTGGATTATTCTCAATCAATACTTTGTAATTTCATGACATATGTTCATTACCAGAAGCTGCAGTTGTCTGTAGTGAGAACGAGACATTCCTCCAAGTCTGTATATACATGCTAGTCTCAGAGGAAGGCATTTCTCAGAAGAAGGCATTTCTCATAGGAAGGCATTTGTAACAAGGTTTAGAACCGGCATTTAGCTTTCAAACTTCAATGCTATATTTTATAAAATCATATAGATTAATTTCTATTTTAATAAATAAATTAATAATCTTGACTTTAATAACTAACTTCACCAAATGCACTTTATAGCCTAAAGCTGAAAGTCAGACTCTTATTAGATAAGATCTGTGGTTTTAAATAATTATGATCCATAATTTACACATGGCAACATAATGTCTATTGATAAGAATCTAAGAGCAGACCAAGTATTGTTTCTAGAAACTACCCATGGTCAAATATATTGTTTATAGTCTTTAAGAATTGTCACTTAATGATCTTTATCAAAACTTAATATGTTAATATTTTATATAATAAATAGAGACTTTTGATTGGTTAAGAACACTTGACCAATCAGGTATGTTGAAATAATTTAATGTAATTTTAAAATAATGATTATTGAATTAGTCTTAAATTATGAATTGAACAGTTAACATCTACGTTTAAATTATTTGGTGTTAGCTTATAGTCATCTGGTTACTAATACTTAATTTATCTGGTTACAAAAGTTATATATAATAGAAGTTGTTATCATTGGAACTGTTGAATACATGTAAAGAAATAAATGAAGAAAACTGAAATGGGACTTGTCGTTACGTAACATTGTTAGAATATTGTTGACAAAGAATCAGCATTGGAGATACTGATATTATCATAGTATTACGCAATAATTAGATTGCAACATTGGAGAACTACTTGATACACATTGGAGATGCTAATACAACGTAGTACATCAACTGTTACTGATGTACTAAAGTGAACATCACAACATTAGCTTTAAGCTAAACATTTGAGAACACTGCACGACTGGAGGTTTGGAATACAACAACAACACGAGGTTACGGGTGGTGATCGACTAAGACACACTGAGCGAGTTTCCCCACAAATAGCGCGACAGTCGACGCCTCCGCCCAACCTCCGGTCACAGCTGTTTATGGCGGAGAATCCAACGGTATACAAGATCCAACAAAATCGAGGGATGCCAAATAACCAAAATTGAAGAAAATCAACATTGAAACGTTTGGGACGATTTAGATGAGAGGTGCATACGATAACATGTACCAGTGGAATGAGGGACAACCTTTCGTGAGAAGTTCATATTACAACCCAATCCGGTGGAACAGAGCAAGCCAAGAACTGCCACTATTAAAAGTGCTACAGAATGAACTGTTGCTATTGAAGTTATCCACACACAGTTGGTAAGTGGAAATCATTATTTTGTGCTAATATCTTTATTGTTGCAAGGTTCAGCAGTTGCTATTTACAAAAGTTGTTTTCTGTTATACAATATAATTTCTGTTATACACTTGTTATTTACTTGTTATCACTATAGATTTTAATATAGTCCAATATAGGTGAATTTTGTTTCATCCAATTATATATTATTTACAGAAACCAAATTTTTTCATTAAATTTTGATTGAATATCAGATATTAAGTATATATCTTGAAGACAATAGTAAAATTAGTCAGGTTCTGATAAATTTCATAGAAAATTGAAGTTTTTGCTTACATTAGTACAAGTAATTGTTATATTTTTGATAACAGTAAGTTTTCGAGAAGTTATACATACTTCTTTGCAAGTAATTAGTTTAATACTTAGCGATAACAGTTTTACAAATTAAATTATTGAGTGCTTTAGAGGAAAACAGCTTAAAATGGCTCCACGTAACACAAATTGGCAGTGCTCTAAACAAGTATGTTCTACAATGACACATTTTGAATGTGAAAAACCCTCTGTGTCCCTTATATCTCAATTAGACCAAAATGGTACAGCCCCCATCCATATTTGCAACAAAGAAGTTAGTGCTCTATTTGATTCAGGTGCTTCTATTTCATGTATTAGTGAACACTTGGTTAAAAAATTAATGTCTGATCCTGAAATTTCATATTCTCAAATAAGTAAAGTGACTGGAGTTTGTGGTGAAATCCATCCTGTTTTAGGGACTATTGAAATAGCTTTTCTAATTGATGGGTGTCCGTTTGTTCACACATTTCATGTGTTTTCAAGACTACATAAAGCAGTTATAATTGGTCGGGATTTTATGCAGAAAGTAGGAATCAGTCTAGATTTCAGTCAGAACTGTATTAAAATGTTGAATGATCAGGCAGAACCAGTTATTCTTGCTTCCTTATCAGAAACTCTTAGCAAAACGTCTCATGCTAGGACCACAACCTCACATGTTATACCTCCTCATTCTGAGTATGCTTTGTCATTAAAAGTTAAGAAATTTAATGATGGTGATCTAGTTCTCTGTGAGCCTCCAAATGATTTGTCAAAGAAAGAAATTGCTGGTGGTAAATGTTTGTCCTTGGTATCTAATGGAACAGTTACGTATAGGTTAATGAATCCTACGGCTCTTCCTGTATTTTTAAAGAAGGATGTCTGTGTTTCTGTTGTATCAGAAGTAAACGCTCATTTTATCCAGCCCGTTACTGACAATGAAACTTCACAATCAGTGAACTGTTTAGATTCTGAAAGTACGGACCAAAGTTTTTCAGATGATGAATATATTGCAAAGGCTCAGGAGTTAGGCATCACTTTAGAGGATTCAGATCTGTCTGATTATCAAAAGACACTTTTGTTAATTTTTATTGGGAAAAATAGGAAGGCTTTTGCCAAAGATTTTTCAGAGTTAGGTCAAACACATCTAACTTCACATCGCATTGAAACTGGTAACAATAAACCAGTTAAGAAATATCCATACCGCCAAAGTCCTGAGATGCGACGAGAAACAGAGAGACAAGTTGAGGATATGTTGAGGGATGGCATTGTCGAAGAATCTGACTCACCATGGAATAGTCCAATTGTTCTTGTTCGCAAGAAAACGGGAGAATGGCGTTTTGCCGTGGACTACCGTGAGCTGAATAAGATTACTGAGCCTATGTCATTTCCAATACCACATATCGCAGATGTTTTTGATGCGATTGCTGATGCAAAAGCGGAAATATTCTCTGTTCTTGACCTAAAGTCCGGATTTTGGCAGGTGCCTTTAGATAAAGAAACTGCTCATAAGTCTGCCTTTGTTACACATCAAGGTGTGTATCAATGGAACCGTTTACCATTTGGTTTAATGAACAGTCCATTGACTTTTCAAAATTTGATGACCAAGGTTCTGAAAAATCTGAATTGGAAAATAGCACTTGTGTATATTGATGACATTCTTATTTATAGTAGGAATTTCAACCAGCACCTGTCTCATTTAGAGCAAGTATTCAGCAATATTAGAGCTGCAAATCTCACTTTACAACCCTCCAAATGTAAGTTTGCTACTAAGGAAGTAGAGTACCTTGGGCATGTTATATCCAAGGAAGGAATTAAGGTAAATCCCAACAAAACAAAGGCAATCGATGAATATCCATGTCCCAAAAATGCCAAACAGGTTAAATCATTTCTAGGTATGGCATCCTACTACAGGAAATTTATTAAATCTTATGCTAAGATAGCATCCCCACTTACTGCTCTATTGAAGAAGGAGAGTAAGTTTGTATGGTCCCAACAATGTGAAGAAGCGTTTAAGACTCTAAAAAAGGCCCTTACGTCTGCCCCTATCCTGTCCTTTCCGAAATTTGACCGTCCTTTCATCTTGGCGACTGACAGTTCAGACTTTTCAATAGGCTTCGTCCTGTCCCAGCTAGATGATAGTGGTAAGGAGCACCCGATAGCTTACGGTGGCAGAGCGTTACATGGCCATGAAACCAGATGGCACATTACTGACACGGAAGGGTTGGCACTGGTCGAAGCAGTAAATATGTATCGACCATACCTAGCCAATTCTCCTTTTACAGTGTATACTGATAACATATCAGTTAAGTGGTTAAAGCAGATAAAGAAATGTGACGGACGTCTCGGTAGATGGGCACTGCAACTGCAGGCCTACAATTTCCAGATTGTTCACAAATCTTCATCTGCTAATGGAAATGCTGATGGTCTTTCGAGGCGTACATACCCCGAAAATGGTAAAGATATGGGAATAAATTCTGTTGATCTAGATGACATGTGTAACCAATCAGACAAGCAAGAGCTTGCTGCGGTAACACTCTTCTATGGTCATGATAAGAACCCATTACCACCATCAGTTGCTCCAGCCACAATACACACTGAAGCAACACCAAATCAACAAACACCCACAACATCAGGTGAAAACAGTACAGATGACAGTACAGCAAATGAACAGTCACATTCATTTGACCAAACAGAATTAGAAACACTACAGCACAGGTGTGAGTATTACAAAAACATAATCAGTTACAAAATCAAGAGTGAACTACCGGATGAACAAAAGAAAGCGAAGTTAATAGTGGCACAATCAGATCAGTTTGAAATCCTTCCGTCAGGTATTTTAGTACATTTATACTCACCTAGGACAAAAGGAGTACCAAAGGACGAGAAGATAATCTTGCAAACTTGCATCCCTGCAGTCCTCAGGGATGAAGTGATGAAATCTTTCCATGATAGTTTAGCTGGTGGAATGCACCAAGGTTTTGAAAGAACATATGCAGCGATTAGACAGAAGTATTACTGGCCCACGATGTTTGAAGACTGCCGGAAATACATCCAAACATGTGAATCATGTCAACGAGTTAAAAGAGACATTCATGGCAAACCCCCACCTTTAAACCCAATGCCTGTAGCGGATATCTTCGAAAGATGGCACATTGACATTTTAGGAGGCCTTCCCACAACCAAAGATAAGTACAAGTATGTTCTATTGGTTGTGGACAGCTATTCCAAATGGTGTGAAGCATTTCCTCTTCGCACCCAGACAGCCACTGAAGTTGCAGCCGTCTTGTTCAAGGAAGTAATTTGTAGGTACGGGGCCCCCTCTGTTCTTGTTTCGGATCGTGGCCAGCAATTTTTGTCCAAACTTGTTAAAGCCCTCTGTGAATTATTTCAGATCACTCGCTATTATACTAGCAGCTATCGGCCTCTTCTTAACGGCTCAGTTGAACGAATGAATTCTGTCATTCTTCAATCTTTACGACTCTACTGTAAAGGGAAGCAGGATGATTGGCCAGAGCTTCTGCCGTCTATCATGATGGCATATCGCATGACTCCTGCAACCCAATCTACTAGCTTTTCTCCCTTCTATCTTCTTGTTGGTCGTGAGATGCGGCTGCCAATTGACACCTCTCTCACTCCAAAAACCACTCTATCTGCAGACTTCAGGGTCCATTTATCTCAAGTCTTGCAAAACCTTGAGGTTACTCGACAGATTGCTGCCAAAAACATCGAGCTTGCTCAAGAGAAGTATAAAGAGCAGTATGACAAGCGTAGCCGAGAACCAGACTACAGACCTGGAGATAGAGTTTGGCTATACTGCACCAAAGTACCTCAAGGCATGGCCCCAAAACTACACAAGAAATGGATAGGTCCATACTACATTGCCATGAATGGTCCTCACAGCACCTACAAACTTAGACGATGCAGTGACAACAAACCAATTAGAGCGATGATAAACGCAACCAGACTAAAGCGCTTCCATGATCCAAATGACAGACCAACAAATCCACCAGCAGAGTTTGAAAATGACGAAGAACCAAATATTGCAGAACCGTTAGTTGAAGAACAGTCACAGAATCCAGAACAGCCAGTGAATGTAGGACCTTTACCTGACACGCAGACTCAGGACATAGAACAACCAGTAGAACAACAACATTCACAGTCTGAAAAACAATCAAACACACGCAACAGAGGTAAGCAGCCAGCCAATAAAAACATGAAAGCAAAGGTAAAATCAAGTTCAAAGAAAGCAAATTCCCACAAGCAGCAAAAGGAACAAGAGAACAATAATAGAGTACAGGCAAATACTTCGAAGTCAAAGCATACAGACTCTTTACAGGAACAAAATCAACGAGAACCAGAATTACAGAAGGACAAAAGTGACCAACATGAATCATCAAAGTCAATCAACACAGATGCTGGTCAAGAAGAACAAACACCGAACAGTCAAGAACAGAATGTCACTGACAAACAACAAACAGCATCGTCACAAAAGACATCATCAGCTTCACAAGATACAAGTCAGCATAAATTTAGAGTAGAAGACATAGATAGAATAATGTCAGCACAGCGCACAAAAGATACACTATATTACCGCATCAAGTGGAAAGATACAAACAAACAAAGTACATGGGAATATGCAACATCCATACCAGAGGTGTTCATCAGAGAATTCCACGTCAATAAAACAATGAAGGGTAAATCTAGACGAAAACCACTCAAAGACCACAAATTCTTTGACAAGCACCCAGATGTAAACTCATTAGTTGAAACAAACATGCAGACCAGGATGGTAGGTTATGAAGAAACTTACAATATGGAAAATCAGAAGTTACTTATATACAATCCAAAGAAGACAGTCACACACAATAGATCAGTTCCATTTAGAATTAGTGAAAGGAAACAAATCATGCAACCGTTCCTCAACAAATTGTTTGATACTCTCCAAGATGTTGAGTACGGCTATTGGAACAGTACCACTGGAATCAGTGACACTGGTCAGGTTTTCGAAGCCAAAAAGGTCAATGCTGTCATCGTCAATGATGAAAGTAATCCCGCTGAGACCACTTACTTCAGGGTTTATCCTGTCAATTCCAATGTAGCTCAATGGTTACCCCTTACTCAAGCCCCTATAAAATGTGTCCGGAAATTCTTGTTTAGAATTGGTGCCAAAATTTGTCAAAGTGGTTCAATATTTGTGCATAACCCTAGAATTCAGATTTAAATTGTTGTATGCAGTATATTAGATTATTGTTTCGCCTCATCATATGTTGCTTGAATTTGAAGTAGTGATGATATGTATAAGCATTATGTATCAAACTTGTGTTAAATGGATGAAACAATCAATTTACCTATTGTTACCTTTATTAAAAGTAAAATTTCAAAGATTTTAGTAAATAAGAGATAGCAACTGTGGTTTTGCAGAAGTAAAGATGTTTCATAGAGTTTTGATTTTCACAATACCATACTATATTGTATTTGCTGAGTAATTGACTAAAAGTGATTTCAAGGTACTTATTTAGATAGATGAGCAGATTCTATAGACACTGGACCTACAAAGAAGTAATATATGTGTTGTGCTGTGCTGTGAACAATGTGATATGAAATGATATTATATTTGATAACATATGGAAATGTTATTACGAACAGGTGATGAAGAACTAGAGAGAATGAAACGAATGATGAGACGAAATCATTCAGAGACATCAGTTGAAATGTTTCATATAATAAGGTTGCAAAAGTAGTTGCATGTTATAGCATGAAAACAAAAATTAGATATTATATATGTGGTAGTTGGAATAAAATAATAATACGGCTGATCCCATAATGTCACATAATACTAGATTGATCAGTTGTCAACAAAGTTGCAAAACGGGTACAATCATCATGGATGAATTGTGGAAAAAATAAATAATAATACGGCTGATCCCATAATGTCAAATAATACTCGATTGATCAGTTGTCAACAAAGTTGCAAAACGGGTACAATCATCATGGATGAATTGTAGGAAAAATATATAGGTAATTATACAGCTGATCCCAAAATGTCGCATAAAACTAGATTGATCAGTTGTCCGAAAAGTTGCAAAAATGAGTACAATCATGTTGAATGATTTTTGAGATGATACAAAATATGGTAATGATACTGCTGGCCCCCAAGGTTGCATAATACTAGATTTGGTCAGTTAGTCCGAAAAGTTGCACAAAGGGTGTATACAAAGAGTGTATATTGAACAAAAATAAGTAATAATACTGGTGATCCCCAAGGTTGCATAATACTCGATTTGATCATGCAGTTAGTCCGAAAGTTGAAAAAGGCAGAGAAAGTTGCAAAAGGCAACAGTAATAGAAATTCTGAAATTAATAGATATTGCACAGTTTAGCCCGAGTTGTTGCAGAAAGCAAAGATATTAGAATTGCGCAAGACTTATAATATGTTTATTGTTATTAAATATGTCTATACCCTTTTGTTTATATAAGAATGCAATCAGATAGATTGTTAATGCCAGGCATAGGCATGACTGTATGTACATTTGTAATTAATGTATGTTAGATACAGGTGAATTATAATAAAGTACATTATCTGATCATTGGATTTTCACATTTTAGTCATTCAGTTTAGTATGCAGTTTTTCATAAACATAAGTCATAATTGTTCGACTATTTATTTACTGCTTTTACATTTTTCTTAATGTATAATTATTGCAGGTGAATTTCAATTTAGATAGTACATTTTTATTTTCACATAAAGCCATATGCCTCAGGGCAAATTCTTCAAACATAAGGCATATAAATAATGGATCCAGAAAAGAAATTTGGCTATTTTAATGATTTTTGTATGTGAAGAAATGCCTTGATAATACTGTTGGTATTATTGCAAGTGAAATGTGGTTGACTTATCATAATCATGCATATAATTTTTTATGAAGTTATTTTAGTATCATTTCATGAAGTTATTTTGGTATCATTTCAAGTGGTTTGTTTAGTTGGGTCACGGCTAGTGGCAAATAGTTGTGAACTGGCTATTCAGATTCAATTGAACTTTCAAATGAATTGTTTAATTGGCTTTTGACCAGTTGCCAATGGTTATGAGTTGATTACTCAGTTCTTTGATAAAGAAAAAGTTAAATAGATTTTGCATTGCCACTTTGAATATATTGGTGGCATCACAAACTGGAAAATCCTGAATGTTAGGACATGGTTACAATGAACTGTTGAAATTTGGAAAACTTTTAAAACTTTCCGGTTTCAGCCTTGCTGGGACACTATGTTTCTAACTCTAACATTTATGGAATTAGCACAATGTATTCGATGTGCGTGTCTGAGAATGTATTTAAATAAGTAAATTTCGACCAAAATGGGTCATTAGTTTTAGAAATATGCATTTGAGAAGTCAACACCATGCAAAAGAAAATGTTTTAATAATTGAATTGAAATATTAAGTTACATTATGTCTAATTGATATGTTTATTTCAGGTATTGTTGTTATTATTATTATTGTTGTAATTGTGTATGCAGTTCTGTCTTACTAGAATTATGTATAAGAGATGATAGGTATTGTTACAGATGATATGTTAATTTCATTTTGATAAATTGTTGTTACTATCAGATTGAGGACAATCTTTTTAGAAGGAAGGGTGACATGTAACAAGGTTTAGAACCGGCATTTAGCTTTCAAACTTCAATGCTATATTTTATAAAATCATATAGATTAATTTCTATTTTAATAAATAAATTAATAATCTTGACTTTAATAACTAACTTCACCAAATGCACTTTATAGCCTAAAGCTGAAAGTCAGACTCTTATTAGATAAGATCTGTGGTTTTAAATAATTATGATCCATAATTTACACATGGCAACATAATGTCTATTGATAAGAATCTAAGAGCAGACCAAGTATTGTTTCTAGAAACTACCCATGGTCAAATATATTGTTTATAGTCTTTAAGAATTGTCACTTAATGATCTTTATCAAAACTTAATATGTTAATATTTTATATAATAAATAGAGACTTTTGATTGGTTAAGAACACTTGACCAATCAGGTATGTTGAAATAATTTAATGTAATTTTAAAATAATGATTATTGAATTAGTCTTAAATTATGAATTGAACAGTTAACATCTACGTTTAAATTATTTGGTGTTAGCTTATAGTCATCTGGTTACTAATACTTAATTTATCTGGTTACAAAAGTTATATATAATAGAAGTTGTTATCATTGGAACTGTTGAATACATGTAAAGAAATAAATGAAGAAAACTGAAATGGGACTTGTCGTTACGTAACATTGTTAGAATATTGTTGACAAAGAATCAGCATTGGAGATACTGATATTATCATAGTATTACGCAATAATTAGATTGCAACATTGGAGAACTACTTGATACACATTGGAGATGCTAATACAACGTAGTACATCAACTGTTACTGATGTACTAAAGTGAACATCACAACATTAGCTTTAAGCTAAACATTTGAGAACACTGCACGACTGGAGGTTTGGAATACAACAACAACACGAGGTTACGGGTGGTGATCGACTAAGACACACTGAGCGAGTTTCCCCACAAATAGCGCGACAGTCGACGCCTCCGCCCAACCTCCGGTCACACATTTCTCAGAAGAAGGCATTTCTCGGAGGAAGGCATTTCTCAGAAGAAGGCATTTCTCATAGGAAGGCATTTCTCAGAAGAAGGCATTTCTCAGAGGAAGGCAGTTCTCAGAGGAAGGCATTTCTAAGAAGAAGGCATTTCTCAGAGGAAGGCAGTTCTCAGATTTCTCAGAGGAAGGCATTTCTCAGAGGAAGGCAGTTCTCAGAGGAAGGCATTTCTCAGAGGAAGGCACTTCTCAGAGTTCTCAGAGGAAGGCATTTCTCAGAGGAAGGCATTTCTCAGAGGAAGGCAGTTCTCAGAGGAAGGCATTTCTAAGAAGAAGGCATTTCTCAGAGGAAGGCATTTCTCAGAGGAAGGCATTTCTCAGAGGAAGGCATTTCTCAGAGGAAGGCATTTCTAAGAAGAAGGCATTTCTCAGAGGAAGGCATTCTCAGAAGAAGGCATTTCACAGAAGGCATTTCTCAGAAGAAGGATTCACAGAAGAAGGCATTTCTGAGAGGCAGGCATTCACAGAAGAAGGCATTTCTCAGAGGAAGGCATTTCTCAGAGGAAGGCATTTCTCAGAGGAAGGCATTTCTCAGAAGAAGGCATTTCTCAGAGGAAGGCAGTTCTCAGAGGAAGGCATTTCTAAGAAGAAGGCATTTCTCAAAGGAAGGCAGTTCTCAGATTTCTCAGAGGAAGGCATTTCTCAGAGGAAGGCATTTCTCAGAGGAAGGCATTTCTAAGAAGAAGGCATTTCTCAGAGGAAGGCATTCTCAGAAGAAGGCATTTCACAGAAGGCATTTCTCAGAAGAAGGATTCACAGAAGAAGGCATTTCTGAGAGGCAGGCATTCACAGAAGAAGGCATTTCTCAGAGGCAGGCATTCTCACAAGAAGGCATTTCTCACAAAAAGGCAAGTAGCCCTTCAGCCGACTACATGTACATATCGACTGTAATACTGGGCTGTAACAAGTGCTATTGGCTATTGGCTGTAATACCGGGCTGTAACAAGTGCTAATGTCTATGGGCTGTAATACTGGGCTGTAACAAGTGCTATTGTCTATCGGCTGTAATACTTGGCTGTAACAAGTCCCATTTATCTTGGCACTAAAGAAGCTGGTGGAAATATAATTACACTTCAACAAAGTGGAGAACAATCTACAGACAAATTAAGGCTTCTTCAAGATCATCAATTACCAAGGGGACTCGATGGTAATAACGAAACAATTAACTACATAATACAGAAGCAATTAAGTATCACTTAATCAACCAATATGGAATATTATTGCAGGAAAAATAGTTGTTATTTCATTAAAATGTTGCAGTTAATTGGCAAGTTGTTTAGCTGAGCACTTAAGGGTCCAACTATTTAATATTCCTATGTTTGATGACTGTAGCTCAAATACTTTTAGAATTATATTTTTTATCATGTCAAGGGCCTTAACTTAGGATATAGCTTAATTAAAATTATTAATAGCGAAGTCTGCGATTACACATGCTGAATAATATTCCTATGAAATTTCATCATCATGCATGTGGACAGACATAGGCAAATCTATTAAAAAGTCATGACTTACACATATTTTGAAATAGTGTATACTAGTATTACATTTTCAAATGAACAAGGGGTTCAAATTTTAACTCGGGATTGTGGGTTTGACCCTGGAAATTTCAAAAAAGTCACATTTTGACCCTTATGGCTTGAAGGATAATTTTCTCTTTAAATTAGAGCTGTAATGGTTCACCCCTCCAATGGTTCGATGTGTATCGAAATTTTGACATCAGTATTTTCGTATAAGTTCAGTATAAATTCTTTGGACTCCAGCGCAACAGATTGCAACAAAACCACAACCACGAAACTGTTAACTTATGGATGAAATGAAGCCTTTTAATGACAGTAATATTACCACATGAAAGTATTCACACATTCAGCAATATAAGACTGCACATCATGCTCCAAATTATACAGACACGATAATAATCTGGACAGCAACTGGTCGTACATGTATATAGAGATCGTCATGTATACATGTAATTTCGTATAGGTATAGACAGGTACATGTATGCACGCTCCAGACAAAGCTGTTGTTGGTCTTCCTATAGCAGTGAGTATACAACTAGTAAAATTCCTATTAACCAATATGAACACCTGCTCTATCAACATGTGCCAGGAGCATTAAATACACCAGTCCGGCTCTATCAACATGTGCCAGGAGCATTAAATACACCAGTCCGGCTCTATCAACATGTGTCAGGGGCATTAAATACACCAGTCCGGCTCTATCAACATGTGTCAGGAGCATTAAATACACCAGTCCGGCTCTATCAACATGTGCCAGGAGCATTAAATACACAAGTCCGACTCTATCAACATGTGCCAGGGGCATTAAATACACCAGTCCGGCTCTATCAACATGTGCCAGGGGCATTAAATACACCAGTCCGGCTCTATCAACATGTGCCAGGAGCATTAAATACACCAGTCCGGCTCTATCAACATGTGCCAGGAGCATTAAATACACCAGTCCGGCTCTATCAACATGTGTCAGGGGCATTAAATACACCAGTCCGGCTCTATCAACATGTGTCAGGAGCATTAAATACACCAGTCCGGCTCTATCAACATGTGCCAGGAGCATTAAATACACCAGTCCGGCTCTATCAACATGTGCCAGGGGCATTAAATACACCAGTCCGGCTCTATCAACATGTGCCAGGGGCATTAAATACACCAGTCCGGCTCTATCAACATGTGCCAGGAGCATTAAATACACAAGTCCGGCTCTATCAACATGTGCCAGGGGCATTAAATACACCAGTCCGGCTCTATCAACATGTGCCAGGGGCATTAAATACACCAGTCCGGCTCTATCAACATGTGCCAGGAGCATTAAATACACCAGTCCGGCTCTATCAACATGTGCCAGGAGCATTAAATACACAAGTCCGGCTCTATCAAAATGTGCAAGGAGCATTAAATAGTCCCAGACTACAGAGAATGTAATTAAACCATCCAACGTCAATAAACCACAAAATTAATTTATGGAACAAAAAACCTCTTTTTGAGTAACCAGTCTTCAGCTAACTCCGAAAATAATTTTTAAACAAGAGGGCCCAAAGGGCCCTAGGTCGCTCACCTGTCATAGAAGTGCAGGCAAGCCCCTATGATGACCTAAGTAATAATTTATATTTTATGAATCAAATTCAGGAAAATTCAGCCTCCACTAATAATATTATTTGACCTTTTGATCTAGTTGACCCAAGATGACCCAGTTTCAAACTTGACATAGATTTCATAGAGACAAACATGCTAACAAAGTTTCATGAAGATTGGGCCATACAATTTCTTGTGAACGTACGACGGACAGACAGTTGATGGACAAAGAGTGATCACAAAAGCTCACCCTGTCACTTTGTGACAGGTGAGCAAAAAACTTAACAAAACAAAGGAAATAAAATATAAACTCAAAGATTTTAAACAACTGTCACCTTGCCATGCTGTTCAATCCTACGAGCCATCATGCCACCAGACCCAGTATCACACAATCAACAATTACATAAGAGAAAACATCATACACATTGTTACTTACTTAAACAAATGAAAAATAACGAAATGACACTTAACTCAAAATAAAATGGGTCTATAAAGTTAATCAAGAAAATTGTCAACATTAGTATGAAAATAAGCAATGTATGTTATGTTTCAACCTGCAAGATATTTGGATTAATTTAAAAAACCTGTGGTCAAATTTAGCGATGTAGGGTTTTTATTTCGTCCATCATGTGTCTTGAGTATTCAGTGTACATAGCAAGACTTTTGGCAGTAAACATTGGAACATAAATATAGTCATAAGTATCTTATTTCTTCATCGATTTCTATGAAATATATGCCACGCTAAGGGGAAAATTATTTGCTTTCCTTGAAATATAAGATCATTTTCAGCACTGAGCAGCTGCGCCGTTTTGTCCAACACCCAGTGAAACCATGAACAATACAGGTTTCACAGAGTACTGGAAAAAACGATCAAGCTGCTGAAAAAGATAAACAGTTCAAACACATCAAGTGTGTATTCACACTCATTTTGACAGGTAAAAATTACTTTGAGTTGACCCCCACAGTTTTTGTGGGTAGGTTTTATTGCATTTGGGCTTATTTTGTAGCTAAAAGATTTATCTTTCTACTCATGCAAAGAAATAAATTGTTTGCATATCATTTATTGAATTTGCAGCAAGAATGCAAAACGTGTCAGAACTGATTGACTGTACACTGTAATGAAACAAAATATTTTAAAAGGATTGCCCTATTTTAACGAGTTGTTAGTGTTATGTTACAGTGATAGTATATATAAATATAAGTCTGTCTGCTTGAGCCCTTTGATTTTCTTAGATATTCTGAATTATTGTTTACCACCCCCTTCCACATTAATTTTGCTCTCACTCTATGTCCTGAACCGAATGCGTTAAATTATTAAACCTTTGATAAAATGGAAACAGCCGATAATTACCGAAGCGTGCGCAATGCATTTTGGTTATTCAGTCATAATTCGGCTTATTTCAAACTAACATCCATTACAAAATTGTCAAAAAGACCATCTACTCAAACTACACACTAAAGTAGGTATAATAAGTCAGAGAAACCCCTGAATCAGAATGTAATGGATGTGACTGTGTGACTTAAGTTCAGGCCTGAAGTCCGTTGCCAAAGCAAAGCACTACAGAGCGCCTTTATTCAGTTATCTTCTGTTCAATTAAATAAAGAAGGCATTGATAACGCATAAACAGAAAGTAGAAAAGGGAGTGTGCAATGATGATTCACTCCAAATAGAAATTTCCCATTGTTTTCATCAGACTATGTATAGAAACACGTAGCATTAACCACATAACTTCCTCTATCGAAAACTGACCAAAACTTCACTGAACAGGTCTCAGTTAAAATCTTTTAAATAAATACCGTAGTAAAAATACTCTAAAAAGCGTCCTTGACATTGCACTTGGCCATTTTCATTCATTAGAAATTTATCGATACAAAATTCACAATTCAAAAAGATCGTAACTAAACTACTTACTGATTCTCTATCGACTGGCTTTGGAAATAAATTTCTCCGTTTCCTAGGTGGTGAAACTATTCTAATTTCTGGGGCCACGTGAAACATGTTAAATTCTTCTTTAGACACTAATTTTTCATTTTGGTGAAGGTCAATTTACAGCTGTCTGCTAGAAATAGACTGGTTTCCGAGCACTGACTTTTACAAATCGATACTATCGATATATTTAATGGTCCAGTCAAAAACCTGGTGCCCGTTTTGTATCGGCTGGTTTCCAGTATTGGAATATTCGATTGCCTACTAGATATCATTATTTAACATGGGAGCAACAAGCTTCTAACAAGGTCCACAGGAGCATGATATTTTTATATACTTATTTATGGCCCAAACGTCTTGGATAGTGTTTTGGGTCACATATAATGCAGGTTCCTGTGACCAGACTCTAAGTCCTGTTAAACTTGTGTAAATATACAAGATAACTACAGAACCACCATCTGCCGCGAAAGTGCTAAATGCCGAAAATTGTAAAAACCAGCAGTCCTTTCCTGAACAAGAAGCTTCCTTGAACGTTATTAAACGTTCCAGAAGTAACCATGCATTTACTAACGTTATAAATTTTGCCTCTATCTTAGGATTTTTTTTTTCACTTTTCGAATTAAAATGATGCGATTTCCTACACTTTAAGCCCTTAAAATCAGAAGTGAATGTATTAAAATTGTACTGTTGCACCAACAGAAAAACGACGAATTTTACAATTATTTACAAATAATTTCAATTTCCTAAAATTTACAAATTAGGCGTCAAACTATTTAGATTCATTGTTGTTCCTCACTGTCCGCACGCATGTTAATTTTAATTAACATGCGTGCTGTCCGCTACATTTAATCAGACAACGTAAATTTTTTTATGTAATTATTTAAACAAATGATTACCCCGTTGAAGATGTTTTCCAATAATTAAGAACCTTAAATTTTAGAGTTTGACGTTAAAGTATTACAATTTTAGGCCTATTGCTACAAATCAAAATACATAGCCCATGAAATAAACAATATTAGATCTATATCTAAAAGTTTCCACATGTGCAGGTTCAGATCGATTTTTAGTAACTTTTTTAAATAAAAATCATGAAATTTCCTGCCCCCTAACGTTTTAAAAATATTAACATTCAATGCTAGACATACTATGAACAAATGCACTGCATCCATCTGGGATTTCCCATCAGGTTTTTTGGATAATCTGATCAAGGAAAAAATGACCAAGGAATTTGTTTGCTCCACAGAGACTATAGATCTAGCCTCTGGCTGCCAGGCAACACCACATAGCAGACCAGGCGACCAAATACTTAGAAAAGAGTGTTTTCCGATCTAGGAGACGGGTTGCACAGATATGCCCTATAAATATAGTAATTATAGTTTTACACTCGTCTTTTATTTGTTATTTATATTTCAATTCAACATAATTATTCACAAGTTGGCGCGCTATGCCATGCGACGACGTCGCGGTAACGCGCGATGACGTCGCGTTAAATGATGTGACGTCATTTCCGACGTTTCCCTTTTTTTACGTTGGATTAAATAAGATGTGTATTTTTCAATAATTTTCATGGTTTTAATCAGGCTTGTATGCCGAAACGTTATTAAAAGAGTGGAACTGTATTTATATTTCATATTGGAAAAAATAAGTTAAACAAGATTGGTTCTCTTGAACAACAACTTGCCTCTACCGGAAGTGGGACGTGAAATTCAGTCTACCAAATCAATATTCTGCATCCGGTCTGTCGAAAAAAAATAGGCCATAGCCAATGCAACTACAACAACAACAACCACGTGTTTTCGCATGTAATCGTTAATGGGGATAAATCCCCTATGAACTTAAAAAAGTGTGCCCTTGCCACGGATTTACTCGTATTCTTTGCCGTTGCGAAGATTTTTGTCAATTTTGAATTAAAATCGGTTTTACAGCTTTTATGTTTCAAAATCTCTCGTGAAATTATTAAAAATTGCATTGTTACATGCAAAGATCTAAAAATGTTTAGATCTTTGTTACATAAATCTATCAACAATTAAATTTCTAAATGTAATATAAGTTCTATCTGGGACGAGAATACTGTATTCTCGTCCAAGGTTCTATTGTCACTATTTTTAAATCGATCAGTTCACACGTATAGTAACCCAGATCTATGAATCAAACACCAATGATCACCTTAAACATGATCATTCAGGCGCTATAAAGTCATTTGTGAAAGCCAGTATACACATCAGGGGGGGACATTTTATTGCACTCGCTTCCGCTATTGTTGTTGCTATATGTAATATACAGAGACTGTTATCACAAACTATCGACCCATAGCCAGATTGATTGGTAATATTTTCAGGATTTTAACATTTTTGGGATGTATAAAATGGTCACTCCGAGACCAACTGCGTGCCCCCGTGTACACGTGCATGTTTTCTTATTTCATGTCTTGACTCCGGATCAATATATCAAAGATCTAAATATACGAAGTACATAATATATACGGTAAACACTATTTAACCCGTAACACGCACGTGCGCGGGTGTACTGTGTGGTAGTGATCGGGACATCGGTTGCAAATCATAAAATGATAATCGATTATCGGTTAGAATCGACTGGCACTACCGATGCGATTTAACCGATTAGTAATCATAATAATAAATAATAATAATAGATCTAGTAACAATGACTTTATTTTACGAGGTTAACACATTTGCATATAAGCACAATCTTCCATGCGGACCTCAGTGAGTCCACGCATGTTAATTACCATGCATGGTGAGTCACTGAATATATATGCGCGCTATGCTTCTCAAGTGCTCATTTTGCGCGTATTATCACGCATGTTAATTAACATGCGTGGTATTATGGGTATTTTTGCCTGGACGCTGGGCTGCAACAGTTATTTTATAAGAAACAAAAGTATTACTATCTGAGTTTGAAGAAATTGTTAAAATGCATTGGTAGTAATAGCACGGATATACACTAGAATGTATTCTTTGGTAATATTCTACGGTCCCTGGTAATAGGCATTCAATTGGATGAAACTAAATTAAAGAAATCTTGTTTAACATTTCGTTATAACCAACCCGATGATCGATTATGGATGAATGACATCGATCATCGGAATCGGCAGACACCTTGGTACTGTTTTATCAAAGAACTTACGAAAAACGTATACTTACGATCAAATCAAAGATCATACTATCTATCGTATTCTTTGATCAAATTTAAAATCTTTATAATTTGTGTACAATTTTAAGGTGTTGTACTAGTCAACATAAATTAAGATGCAATACTAACAAGGCTTCGGTTAATTAACTCAAACAAACCATACCCGTTACCAATTTGCAGTTGTAAATGAATTGAAAAGACTTTAAATTTGAGCGTATTTAATGTTACCGTAAGTGCTTTGATAAAACAGTACCCAGAACACTACCATCCTACAGTGTGTGGCGGGCCTACATCACAATCGAACTTAGCCATGTATATACCCACAATGCACGGAAAACATGTCAGCGCCCTATATTCAGAGAATTGGAAAGAAATTTAACAGCATTTAAACATTTATGCGAGTGTATTGATATTAAGCTTTAATCATGGTTGAGCTTAGTGATCTACTAATCGAAACAAGGTATGAAACATTGTATAGAGTGTTGAAATTACACACGATTGACTGAATTCGAATGTCGTACGATTGTTCGCGATCGTTATATTTCCTGACCAACATCGATCTTGTTAATTATACTTGATTCTCATCGACCCGATCCTTCTCATTGACGAGCCCTAATTATTTTGGCCGAATATACGCACGCGTCGTGATGATTCCTATTCAAAACATATGTAAACAATTTATGTTGACCGATTTAAATCCAACCCTTATAAATCCTTTTCGGTGAGCATTAACATCTGGCCAGGCCCGTTTTTGGTGGGGGGGGGGGGGGGGGCTTCAGCTGGCTGGCTATATACCACTTTGAATAATGAATTGGGGGCTAACTAAATATCTTGGCATCTACCATACTGGTAGTGACATGTATATTGGACAGTCTATGACATCCTGTGTAAAAATTGGATAGCCCCAAGGCATGACTAATCCAGCTCTCAACAGGACCTACTGCTGTGGAGGTGTGATTTTTACAACTGATAAAAAATTAAGGTTGATTAAAGATGGTCAGACAGAGCTTACATAATGATATCAATGGTTATAAACTTTATTATATTTGTATTGTATAATGATTTCAATGGTTATTACCATTTAATCCCATTAAATTAGAGCATTTCATGGAAATTTGTTTGATAAATTAAATGTACAATTTTATATTCGAATATTAAAGTTAAAATGTATATAGTTCAGGAAATCTCATTACAAGTCATTACATTACATAATTATCATTTTTCTTTATTCATGTATAAATTTTGATGTCTTATTTAATTAATTGTAAAACTTTAACATCAAACATTGAAAAAATCTTCGCAGGGACGGGTCTTAAAAAATTATATTCTTAATAATTATACCTCTGTCTCTTATTTTCGTGTCTTCTCCTGAAATCTGTGCTTGGTTTAATTAAGCTCAAATATATGTGCTGCATTGTTATTATAGTAAAATTATCCAAAATAATAATCACACGAATACGTAGACCTGTATCAATTGAGGCAGTCATTTTGGACGACTCATCATATTTGTCACCTTGACAACGAGGTAAATATGTGTAGTAATTATTCCAAATGGTATTATCCAGCTGGTGTTAATTATTTTTGCATCCCATTTTCATTACGCGTTTTATTTATCACCACATACTGTAACACCCAGACTGAAAACACATTTTGATAAGTACTACTCCAAATTTGCTTAATTAAAAACAAATTTAAAATTTCACCACATGGGGCCCCAATACAGACAAGTTTAAGGGAGGCACGGATTTCATGGTTACCAGTCAACAAGATTCAGAGCACCGACCTTGACATATAAAAGCTATAATTTTACATATTTTCATAAACATTTGTCATAGTGTTTTGCTTATAATAGATAAGTTAACATTTTTTCTTTCAAAAATGGTGTAGAAAATGTTTGAATTTTGTTGCGCGAGTGCGCATGCGCCGATTAAACTGTTAAGAAGCACGGAAATACTCGCGCAACAAAATTCAGAGACAACAGGATAATATTAGAACGGTAAAACATGAATGATCAGATTATTTAAAAAAATTTAAATGTTCATCTAGATCTAATAAGTAGCAATACTTTATTTTTTCAACATATTCGTCCACATTTTTTAAAGTCTTTGAATATTATAGTATAGAACTTCTTCACAAATTATCTACCTTTTTATGGGAATAGAGGTTGACTCAGGCCTTTCTCAGCAATAGGACCCAATAAGTAGTGGTTGATGGGGAAGTTTCATCTAGCGCTACTGTGCATTCAGGCGTTCCCCAGGGTTCCGTTTTAGGGCCGCTTCTATTTCTTCTCTTCAGTAACGACCTCCCTTCCAGTGTTCGTTCCCATGTCCGACTTTTTGCAGATGAATGTATCATTTACCGCGAAATACAGTCACCAAGCAACACTCACGCCTTGCAAGACAATCTTAACAACCTGGAAGAGTGGGAGAGGAAATGGAAGATGTCCTTCAATGTGGACAAATATCATATCATGCATGTCTGGAAGTCCTGCAAAACTGTCAAGACCGAGTATAAACTTCATGGTGTCCCCCTTTCAACAGTGCAACAGGCTACTTATCTTTAGCAACCCCAGTCAATTTTTGTTTGTTCACCAATGATGATAAATGTTAGTGCAAATTAAAGAACTCATCAAAAGCTCTGTAGAACAGTTTGAATTATGTAGGTATGTCATCTGGATAAAAGGTTATGGCAATTTGAAAACCAGAAAAAGCGTTCAATTTTAGGAAATTTTGCCTTCTAAAAGACGGTCTCCGAAAATTTCACCTAAATATCTTAGTGTTGAATTATTATCAAATCTTAATTGTCACCCGGTATAAATAAAATAACTAATTAAGCCAGTCAGAATCTTGGTTGTTAAAGAGAAATTTTCATTCAGCTAAGCCAGAAACTAAAGCATCCGCTTATAAATCTATTGTCAGGCCAGTATTTAAATACAGCTCATCAGTCTGGGACCCGTACTACGAAAAAGACATCCAAAAGATAAATAATGCACAAAGAAGACTTAGAGCTGCCCATTTTGTAACAAATGACTATTCTAAATCCCCTGGAACAGTAACTGACAGTCTTAGACACCTCCAGTAAGAATCCATTGAGAGAAGAAGACAAAACAGCCGTCTCACTCTCTCTCTCAATCTCTTCAACAACATTCATTATGGACTTGTTGCTATAACACCATCTCAATACATGATTCCTTACACAACTTGTCAAGACACGCGTACGCAGGTCGATGAGAAAGTTTCCGAAGATGTAGGCTCTTGACTGGTACTTGCTTAACAGTAAATATTTCATGATAGCTTTTGTGACTAAAATGTTTCAGTAATTTCTCAGTCAGTAAATAAAAAAGGCTTATAACCTAAGAGGATAAACTCCACAGGAAAGCAGAATATAGCATGTCCGCATGTACGCAAAGTTAACCTTTTGCTCAAGATATGCACCAATGATATATTCAAAATGAACAAATTTACCATATATCGGCTATTGATACGTGACCATATAAGAGTTCCCTGCCCCTGAATATTCAGACTAGTTTATATGGGCTTAAAGTGTGTATTTTATTTACATAAAAACATATGAGAGTAGATCTATGATCGGTCCTGCATCATCATTGGAAGAAGAGTTGCAAATTTATGTCAATTAATGAAACATTGTCAGTGTGTATAATCTCAACTTGATACTTACTAAAGTACTATTGAAATTGTGTATGTCTAATATAAGTAATCATTGGTATTTTGTGTATTGTAGATTTCCTCCGGGGTACAAGTTTGCTCTTATGGTACTGTACTTTCCAATTGGAGTGTTTCTGATAGTATGTCGAGTATTGATTGCTCTTCATACTTATATGATTGTGTGTCTCCTTCCGCGGGCATTAGCCAGAAGGTAAGCTGACTTGTTTGTACATTTTCCTACGATCAACGCAATGATCAATGCTGTTTTAAATTATCAAAATTGAACATACAAGTATTTAATATTTCTCTGACAATGCTTTTGAGAGTTAGACCCATTGCTAATTGAAGAAAACTCAATCCTACATGAGCGTACACGCGACATAGAGCAGGATGTTTTAGTTTTAGAATTTACATGTTACCACAGGAATTTGAAATTCTATCCATAAAATATCACACCTGTCGATTTAATCAAATCGCTCTATGTATATCATACTGAAGGAGTGCAACGCATTCCCCCCTCCAAAATGGTATCCCGTAATCGCCAGTGCTAACATATAAAAGATACAAGCGATCAAGTTTCAAGAAATTCTTCAAATTACAGACCTAGGGTCTCCCAAAGTTGTTTCTATTATCTCATTCTGACAAGTGTAAGTAATGTCATGTAAGAATATAAACAGGTCATCCTGGGAATAGGACCTTGATCTGGTCCACTAAAAATCTACTAACTGCCAGGCTTAGTAGTGATAATGGCAGACTTAGTAGTGATAATGGCAGACTTAGTAGTGATAATGGCAGGCTTAGTAGTGAATAGTGATAATGGCAGGCTAAGTAGTGATAGTGACAGGCTTAGTAGTGATAATGGCAGGCTTAGTAGTGATAATGGCAGACTTAGTAGTGATAATGGCAGGCTTAGTAGTGATAATGGCAGGCTTAGTAGTGATAATGGCAGGCTTAGTAGTGATAATGGCAGACTAAGTAGTGATAATGGCAGGCTTAGTAGTGATAATGGCGCACTTACTCAACTTTGGCAATAGTCATAAATTATATAACTTGAGATTATTTCTTATACAGGTAGTGAAGCCATCATTGCTTGTTACCTTCTTCAACAAAGCATTTAATTTACAATTTCAGACAATTTGTACGTTGGATGTTAGGTGTACTGGGTATACATATTTGGGTAGATGAGGACACAAGTCCACAGACAGAGTCTCCTAAATTACTTGTCTCTAACTATACCTCAGTACTTGATCATGTCGTCATGGATGTCGTCATCAGTCATTTTGTGGTAAGTTGCGGTATTTGCAGGGATTTCCAAGTACTCACAGGGATTTTCCCTGTATTCTCAAGGATTTCCCTGTATTCTCAAGGATTTCCCTGTATTCTCAGGGATTTCCCAGTATCAGGGGTGTCAATTTTCCGGATTTATCCGGAATTTCGGATTTGTCGTTCCTTGAAGAACTATGCTTTCTGACCAAAATAAAAGTTATTTGATGAAAATTTCTCAAGAAATGGCAAAGTTATTGTCAATTATATCTGCTCTGAAGGATTTTCTTCAATAAAAAGTTTGAAAAACTGAGTTATATATGGTCGACGGCCTCCATTTTGTCAAAAATGGTCAGCCGCATATGATTTTCAGGATTTTTAATTTGGCTCTGTTAACACCCCTGTGGTCAGACCGAGTTCAAGGTGATCATACTGCCTACTTAGCAACTAAAACATAACTTTCACTCTACTATGCAACTATATTCTTACTGTGTTTGTTTTATTTTCAACAATTTATGTGATTTCATTTTAACAATGCTCATCCTTAGTTTATATTCTGTATAAATGTAACGATATTTGAAAACAATTAGATCCTATTTAAAAAAAAACCAAATCATTATCTTGGAGTTTCAGTAGTTCTTGGGACCAGCTACATTGCAGGAGTTGTTGGTCCTCAGTAAAAACTACGAGTATGTGTGTATATATTTCAGCCTTACCATGGACATGTTCCCAAAGTGTTTCGGTGGGTGCTTGGATATCGTGATCTAGCCACCAATACAAACAAGCAACAATTTCTGGATAATGTTAAAAAATTTGTGCAAGGTGAGTAGTTTATACCAATGTACTTGTTCCCTGAAATACTTCGTATCCTCACCATCAGTATGACAAACACAGAATAAATGGGTAATATTAGGGGTCCTACTATTCCGCAATTATCCGGAAATCCAGCATTCCTTTGTGTACCCGAAACTCATTAAATGCTGAAAATCACAATATTCAATGATTACAACTGATTGTCTCCCTTCAAAGTAGTGAAGTATGTGTTTATTGATATGCACATGTTTGCCAGTGTTGGATTGTCTCCCTTCAAAGTAGTGAAGTATGTGTTTATTGATATGCACATGCTTGCCAGTGCTGGTCAAATAGTTTTCAATCTATAACTTAAACAATGGTTTTCATACGATCCTCAAACTTGGTAAGTAAGTAAGTAAGTAAGTAAGTAAGTAAGTAAGTAAGTAAGTAAGTAAGTAAGTAAGTAAGTAAGTAAGTAAGTAAGTAAGTAAGTAAGTAAGTAAGTAAGTAAGTAAGTAAGTAAGTAAGTAAGTAAGTAAGTAAGTAAGTAAGTAAGTAAGTAAGTAAGTAAGTAAGTAAGTAAGTAAGTAAGTAAGTAAGTAAGTAAGTAAGTAAGTAAGTAAGTAAGTAAGTAAGTAAGTAAGTAAGTAAGTAAGTAAGTAAGTAAGTAAGTAAGTAAGTAAGTAAGTAAGTAAGTAAGTAAGTAAGTAAGTAAGTAAGTAAGTAAGTAAGTAAGTAAGTAAGTAAGTAAGTAAGTAAGTAAGTAAGTAAGTAAGTAAGTAAGTAAGTAAGTAAGTAAGTAAGTAAGTAAGTAAGTAAGTAAGTAAGTAAGTAAGTAAGTAAGTAAGTAAGTAAGTAAGTAAGTAAGTAAGTAAGTAAGTAAGTAAGTAAGTAAGTAAGTAAGTAAGTAAGTAAGTAAGTAAGTAAGTAAGTAAGTAAGTAAGTAAGTAAGTAAGTAAGTAAGTAAGTAAGTAAGTAAGTAAGTAAGTAAGTAAGTAAGTAAGTAAGTAAGTAAGTAAGTAAGTAAGTAAGTAAGTAAGTAAGTAAGTAAGTAAGTAAGGTCTTTATTTAATGAGGCTGACACATTCGGTTTCCCGATCTTCCATGTGGGTTTGTAGATTGGTTGTGACCAGTAGGTGACCTCTATTGATTTTGAGGTCAAAGGTCAATGTGATTTTGGAGAGTAAAATAATTTCCAATCTATAACTTAAGAATGGTTTGGCTATGTTAGTTGATTATGACTAGTATATAACCAAGGCCAAGGTCACTATAATTGACCTATATGAAATGACTTACCGGTACTTGGTGCAAGTGAAGAGGCTTAAATGTTTATTTATCCAGTCACTTCCGGCAAAATCTGCCTGTTAACGGGGTGCCTGATAAACTTAGCGATAATCGGTCACCTGGTCATGTGACTAGTGATAAACCTATTATTCTCTATTTAACATTTCTTGTTAATACTGTAGTTAAATAGATTAGGGGTCTACAAATACAAAGAGAGGCTAGAACCTTCATAGTCCAGTCAGGGTAAGAATACAGTGACGCAGCGGTCGGGTCCACTATTACGGTGTAAAACCAATTATAAAGGCATAAACAGACAGCCATAATTTCAATGCTAAACTAACAAACTTGATTCGCACTACCTATTCAGGCAATGGTTGTAATCTTCTGTGTACACATAAACGGCTACGTTACTGTCACCAGATCCTAACTGGATTATACTGTACTGGTATATTTGATGTTTTCAGAGCAAGCCTATCCTGTTCTTGTCCAGCCAGAAGGTGTTCCTACCAATAACACTGTAGGACTTTTAAAGTTTAACACACAGGCGTTTGAATTAGAACTTCCTGTGCAACCAGTAAGTATGATGTAACCAAGTTTACAAGTTTATTTGCGACATATAAGGCCACGGCCCATGCACATTACAATACATATAAACAATATATACAAATATGTAGCAGTGAACAGGAGGAAAATGGTATTGATATAACACACAGGCTTTTGAATTAGAACTTCCTGTTCAACCAGTAAATATGATAGATGAATCATATATTGCTAACTAACCAGATTTACTACTGTAAAAGCATTTATTTTCATGAAGCTAATGTTTTGTGAAAATCTTATTCTGAAGTAGTTTGCGAGGGTAAATACTGGCAAATTTCAAGGAAAGAATCCTGCATTAATTAACAGCAAATATCCCTGGTGCATTCATTCTTGTATACTATAAAAGCCATCTACTAATGCATATCATGTTTAGCTCTACTTTATTATTGTGACGGGATCGTGTGCGTCAGCGTTTGTGTTGGTTAAGTTTTTTGTCAAGAGTCCCCACAAAATGATATTTTTTGCCAAAACCACGAAATTTTATCCCATTGTACTTAAATGCTTTTACAGTACTATATTTAGTCTAATCTTTTCAAACTGATCGGCACTATAGTTCAGAGAATTTGACATGACACGAGAGCTTCTATTAGCATAATTTCACAGCTTATTTATTGTCTATATTTATAATCCTGGTTGTGTGTTTTCATAAGCGGGGAGTATCACGAAGATGCTCGAGGTGAAATACCAACACACATGTAAAGGACCAATTTTGCACGATTTGCTAGCGGAAATTTATATATTCAAAGCAAGAACCCTGTAATATATTCATGCATAAAGGTCAGGATCGTGTCAAATTCTGCGTCCTATAGTAGAATTAGCCGTGGGTGTAAAACATAGTAACTGTTATGCATTTTCTATAAATGATTGTATGTAAGATGCATAGTGTATTTATATAATTGTTAATTCTGGTTGACATTCATTGTGATATGCTAGCTAGCTTTAAAGGTATTTGAAGATACATGTATTATGAAGGTTATTATTTCGTAAGCATCAATTTTTGGGAATTTATCTTACTCGCGATTATAGCTAAAATCAAACCCCCATGAATTCTCCTGCTTTTATACAGTATTGTTATAAAATATCTTAGCAAAGTAAAGGTGTTAGTAGTTAAGTTGCTTTTTTTTTGGATTCAGAAACTTCTAAAGCATTTAAATTTGAAGAAAAAGAAGTTGTGACCCGTGAGTGTAAAGTCTTTCGCATAACTGATTTATACACCACCATTATTTCTAAATACCAGCAAGAAATGGTTTTCAATGTCAGTGTAGTTATCATTTATAATTACCTCCCTTTATGGCTAATTATGCACAGAATCCGAAGTCCACAGTGTGTCATTCATTGCGGAGTGAGTATATAGGCTTGCTTGAAATATCCATTTTTTTGGGATGTGGATGGTTCGTTCTATGTCTGACTCTTGCGTGGATGGCTAGGCGCTGCCGTCGTTTCTGTGTGGCTTTGGGTTGTCTGTGTGCTACAGTAGTTAATACAAATTGAATAATTATACACTTGTATTGTGAAGACATTACTCTGTACTATTTTCAGGTATCTATACAGATGTCCAGATTGTCCTTTCCATGTGCACTGACTACTATAGATGGTCCCAAATGGACTGACGTATTGTGGTGCTTCTTCACGCCAGTTACTGTGTTTAAACTTAAGTAAGTTGTACAAGTATAAACTAACCTCGGCGGCTCACCAGTTATGGTGTGTGCCACTTAAACAGGAGGTTGTGGGTTCAATCCTCAGCGGCTCACCAGTTAGGGTGTCTGCCACTTGAACAGGAGGTTGCTGGTTCAATCCTCGGCGGCTCACCAGTTATGGTGTGTGCCACTTGAACAGGAGGTTGCTGGTTCAATCCTCGGCGGCTCACCAGTTAGGGTGTCTGCCACTTGAACAGGAGGTTGCTGGTTCAATCCTCGGCGGCTCACCAGTTAGGGTGTGTGCCACTTGAACAGGAGGTTGCGGGTTCAATCCTCGGCGGCTCACCAGTTAGGGTGTCTGCCACTTGAACAGGAGGTTGCTGGTTCAATCCTCGGCGGCTCACCAGTTAGGGTGTCTGCCACTTGAACAGGAGGTTGCTGGTTCAATCCTCAGCGGCTCACCAGTTAGGGTGTCTGCTACTTGAACAGGAGGTTGCGGGTTCAATCCTCGGCGGCTCACCAGTGAGGGTGTCTGCCACTTGAACAGGAGGTTGCTGGTTCAATCCTCAGCGGCTCACCAGTTAGGGTGTCTGCCACTTGAACAGGAGGTTGCTGGTTCAATCCTCAGCGGCTCACCAGTTAGGGTGTCTGCTACTTCAACAGGAGGTTGCGGGTAAATCCAATGCTGCCATCATACATGCACCAAACTTATTGAATGCGGTATTTGTTTGGCAAGTAGCACAGGGATCGGTAGCCTAGAGGTAGAGCGCACGCTTCGGGATTGATAGGTCTTGGGTTCGATCCCCCTCTTTGCCATTACTTAATTTCTTTGAGCAAGAATAACCCACTTGCTCCACTAAATAAGGTGTGAAATGGTACCTGTGAGGGCGGTGTCTGTACAAGTTCGATATTCCTGTTTGCTGCACACCCAGCAAGAGAGAAATAGTCTCTTGGTAGCCCAATGATCAGGGGAAGTTTAAACGTCAAAGGGTGGCTGAACGACTGAAAGGTAACTTAACTTTTTTTAACATATTCACCAAATTGCCATGGTTGTGAATGATGATATAGGTTTAAAGTCATTTCTCAACAATCTTTGAGTTATGTATGGCAGCCAATTCACCTAACTAGTTTTCCTGGACTGTATTATAACCAGTACTAACTTAACCTTTCATAAAGAATCTCGCATAGATAGAAATTATAAAGTCAAAGATAGGTGAGGTGAGAATTAGCTGAGATTGGGGTGAGCATTAGCTGAGATTGGGGTGAGAATTAGCTGAGATTGGGGTGAGAATTAGCTGAGATTGGGGTGAGAATTAGCTGAGATTGGGGTGAGAATTAGCTGAGATTGGGGTGAGAATTAGCTGAGATTGGGGTGAGCATTAGATGAGATTGGGGTGAGCATTAGCTGAGGTTGGGGTGAGAATTAGCTGAGATTGGGGTGAGCATTAGCTGAGATTGGGGTGAGAATTAGCTGAGATTGGGGTGAGCATTAGATGAGATTGGGGTGAGCATTAGTTGAGATTGGGGTGAGCATTAGCTGAGATTGGGGTAAGCATTAGATGAGATTGGGGTGAGAATTAGATGAGATTGAGATGTTTTAAGATGTCCTGTATTTATCTGCCACATTTAATGTAGTCCTGTCTGTGTATGAGAGGTTAAGACTATGTATGAGAGGTTAAGACTATGTATGAGAGGTTAAGACTATGTATGAGAGGTTAAGACTATGTATGAGAGGTTAAGACTATAGATCAATATTTCAGAACTCATCCTGTGTATGAGAGATAGTCGGTTAAGACTATATATAAATGTTTTAGAACTCGTCCTGTGTATGAGAGGTTAAGACTATATATAAATGTTTCAGAACTCATCCTGTGATGAGGAAGCAGGAAGATGAGAGTGTGGATGATTTCACTGAGAGAGTTCGTACAGTGATAGGGACGTCACTAAATCTACAGTCTACAGATTATACAGCAGCTGATGTCGGCGAATATAGGAAGAAATTAAAGGCAGCAGTTGTCCAATCACAGCAAAGATGTAATATACTATTATATTGTTATTACAGAGGAACTAGGTTATAAACAAATCCTAGGGACCCAAAAACTTCTTTCGCTATATCCGATTTTCGCTATATCCGTACAATGTATATTAACATCATTATGTTTGTCATAAGTATACACGTATAGCTTGTTCCCGAAATACAGTGCCCACCAAAAATAAGTATACAGTAAATAATTGTTGCAAAATTAGACTTGGTTAAATCATTCAATATCTGTTTATCACACGGTCACAATTATACTAGTTTCTGAAACTACAGTCACTAAATGAGTCAAAATAGAGATAGAAATAAAGACAAAGATGTTCGCAACTAAAATAACCGTGTGATCAAAAAGGCTGAATTTTCCATCTTTTTGTGACAAAGTTATCATTCAAGAGGGACAAAGAAACTTTAGATTTTGCACCTAGAGTGCCACTTAATGTGTGGCCTTTCCATTTAATAAACAAAAATATTCTTTTCTTCCAATATATTGTTGCTTCACTGTTCTGCAAATAGTGTTATTACAGGCAAGTAAATGGGCAAATAACATCTGTATACTTATTTTTAGTGGGCAGTGTATTATTGTGTTTGAAGAAAATAAAGCAAACAACATCATTATATATGATAAAGAACATTGTTATCAAAACTGATCTTATGTGTGTTATGAATGAGGACTATTCAATGCAATTATTATCTTAATTTGAGTTAACTATGACGATTGTGACAAGGTGACATCACCTGTTTTCAATATTCCATTCAAAGTATTTGCACTTTGAAATTTCGTTTTTTACTTGCATTTACATTTTGCAAAATTAATAATAAAAATCTTGTAAATTATGGGTGTAATAATTGATTTGGTCAGTTACTTTGCAATGTTGAATGCACGAGGCACACAACCTTAACAATAAATAGACAAATAAACTGTTATTAAAGTGGTTTCCAACCAATAACTAGAGATGTTGGTCACCATCAGTACTAGTATTTGAATCATATTTATTTTGAGGTCAGTAGGTCATAGCTTGCCATTACTATTATCATTTCTGACTTTTGAGCTGCCATAGGGGCATACAAGTTTTACAAACATCTCTTGTTTATATTGGTTTTTACCAGTGTTTGTTTGTTTTATTGTAGCGAAGCATCCAGTACAAACATCTCAGCGTCATACAGGCAATAATACTGGTAGTTGTTTGGATAGTGTAGATGCTGAACTACGCAAAATGATACAGCAAGTGAAAGATGTGTTACCTGAAGTTCCTATTACAGCTGTTAAAAATGATCTAGGTAACTATGGTACATGTAATAATACAGTACAATCTCTGTAAAGCAACACCCTAAGAGCTTGTTGCCTTACAGAAGTTAAATTTATAGTAAAAACCGACTTATGGACATTTTAAAGGTATTGTTATTTATAAAGATTGTTGGTGTACTCAGTGTTAAATCTAGCTCACCATGACAGGGGGCCATTCGGGCCCATAGACTATGCATCAGGGGGCTATTGTGGAAAAATAGGGGTCCTTAAAATAATAACTAAACATTCCAGTATTCATACTTCATCTAAATTTTCCAAGTATATCTGGCTTGAAAAGCCCTCATACATGCATATGCTTAGCTAACCCCAATGATACCAACTAAATTAAAAGTCAAAATCACAAAAAATATTATAAATGAAATAAAATTCTCCTCAGTTTGTTCAATTTGTCAACAGATCAGGCAATATCTTGGAGCCTATGATGATTTATGGGAATAAAGCATCCATACTGTTAATCTTAGAATTGCCGTGGCAGTGATTTGAAAAAAATGAAACATTGGCCCTTAAACAAATGTTTTCAGCTAAATTATTGACATCATATGACATACTTTGGACTTGCAGATGTTCTATTTTAATTTACTCGAAATTTTCATCATGCTTCAATGACTGGAGGCTGACATCTTATCCATAGCAACGGCAGGTGTGCGGTACAGACTGCGTACAGGTTTATCGATCGGGAGTGCTAGGAAAGCAAATAACAAAAAGATTAAATTAAGATGATGCGTATATATTTATACCTGTGTGACGGTACTAACATTGCGCCATTTCAATATTTTGGGGTTATTGGGCAGCCTAGATTGAACACTGTGTGCTGAGGGCCGCTCTGGAGAGATTATACTGTACATGGTGTGTTTATAATGTCATTTGATGTCATAATGAGACATTTGATTTTCAAAGCTGGATGTCAAAATTTGTCCGGCTTGTTCTCCTTAACCACTGATCGGTTTCAATAGTTTATTCCAAGCATATTTGTAATACTGTCGGATTTCAATAGTTTATTCCAAGCATATTGCTCATATTGTCGGATTTTAATAGTTTATTCCAAGCATATTGCTGGTCATATTGTTGGATTTCAATAGTTTATTCCAAGCATATTGGTCATATTGTCGGATTTTAATAGTTTTTACCAAGCATATTGGTCGTATTGTCGGATTTCAATAGTTTATTCCAAGCATCAGCACTTTAAGGTCTGATGGATATTGCCAGACAAACATTTGTATGTCAAAAAGCCTTCTAAATTAATCTCATAGATGCAATTTTGTGGGTTTTGTGCGGCATATTGAAATTGTACCGTCTATCAGTCCATTTGTCCTGGCATTGGTTAAAGTTCTTAATTAAGTTCAATAGTTAAGTATCAATACTATTGCATTGAAACTTGTCGCTGTTATTTATTATCATAAGTCAATCCTACTAGCCAAATGGCATAACTCTAGGATGATTTTGTAAAGAGTAATGGCTCTTTTTAACTGAGACATTTTGATTAATATTTTTAAAAAAGGACAATAATTTGTTTGAAGCACACTGCAGTGTGTTGATCCGTTGGGCTGTATTACCTCGAGTTGCTTGTGTAATGTCTTATTTTGCTCAATCCGTAAGACTGCTAGGTCAAGCGAGATGCCGTATAGCACAAACAAAGAGAGGTCATACGGCATAATGGATCAACACAACTGCAGTAATATTCCTTTTATTATATACCTACAAAAGTTTAGAAATCGCTTTTACATGCAAAATGCTTTAAAGGTGTATACATTGAAGTCATGAACGTCAACCTATTTTCGACATACAACGCAATGCCAAAAAATGTAAATGTTTATGTCATTGATGTGACGTATGTTCGGCATGTAACGCATCAGATATGCATGATACGGATTCGGAAAACCAGACATGTATGATACGGGAAATGCAATCTGTCACGTTGTATTCCACTGTGAGATACATTACTAGGTATATAATAAACATTTTTATCAATCACTAACTTGTGATAGTCCCTTTATGTATTCATCATACACCAAATTGAAATAAAAACTTTTCTAAATTATTCAGTATTATGATGCAGGAACTTTTTGACATCAGCTTGTTGTTTCAAGTGTTGTACTGATGTTTTATGTTTATATACTTACAGAACTTACAAAAGATGTGGATGCCACAATATCTAACATACTAGATGGACGTGTGGTATATAAATCAGAAGGGTCAGATTCTCAGCCTGGCCCTTCTACCCCTAAAGTGGTTCCAGATAAGGTTAGTCATTGATATACATGTATTTACTAGGGTAGGGCCGATGCATCGAAATATCGATGCATTGCGATCCTGAGTGTCCCGATAGTATGGATCGATAGTAAAAGTCTCGATCCAATAACTATCGCCGATAGTTAGCTCAACTATCGATAGTTACGATAGTTTCCTTTTTATAAATAAAGTTTATTATAATTTAAAACAACTTCCGTTTTCGTTAAAAAAACTAATTGTAAATAACCACAAGCATCAAAACAGCCACAATGGACCAATATCGCCATAATTTTATTAATCTATTTCGGTCAGATTCATTTTAAATCATTTCCACAAATAGTAGATTAAATTTTGTATGTTGTACAACAAAGTGATATCTTACACAGTGCAAATTTGCATTTACAAGTTAATCTCTAGTTTTCAAATCTTGGCAATAACTTTTGCAATAGTATCGCAATAGTCTCCAGCAATACAATAGTATTGCAATAGTACTTTCAGCAATAGCAATAGTATTGCAATAGTCAAAATTGGACTCAATAGTCACCCCTAGTATTTACCTCCTTTACAGTGTTAAGTATGTGTCAAATCAGCCGCATGCTCATATGACCCAAAAATAGCATTATGCTGCTGACATCCAGACAGATGAACGGTTTAATGCGTCACACGAACATCGTAGAAAAATTGTGGTATTTGCATATCGCAAGCCAAATGCAGAAAATGTTGATATAATAATTATGTTGAGAATTGCAGCATTAGGATTTTGTAGAACAGTGGCAGGTCAGTCTTATAAAAGTCTCAACAAGCACTAGCAGTGACCTCAATAGGTGCCACCCAAACTGGAGACAAGCATAGCTGGTTTGAAACTTGAGAAAAACAATCGAACATACAGCCATATTAAATATTCAAAATAATTACCTTTCTTAATGTTGAAAAAGTATTTATTTAATTAATTATTCAATATCTCCTCTTTCAGGATATGACATTATTTAAAGCTAGTTCGTTTTCAAGGAGTCCGTCAGATCGACATTTGTCCTTGGAAGAGAGAAAGACTTTAATGTTGGATGCTGCGAGACTTAAATACAAACAGAAACACGGATTGCTGTAGTGTACCTTTCATCCATCATGTATCCATAGAATCTAGAGCATGATAAATGTGCATAAAATTATAAACAAAATTATAAACGTTTATGTTTACATAAAATTACTATTACTATACTTACCTCCCTTGCTTTGAATTGTCGGCCATTTTGATTGGTAACTTTCTCAAAAGTTTAGCGAATCATGACCTTCAGACATCTGGTGTCCTGATTCATGACCTTCAGACATCTGGTGTCCTGAATCATGACCTTCAGGCATTTGGTGTCCCGAATCATAACCTTCAGACATTTGGTGTCCCGAATCATAACCTTCGTGCATTTGGTGTCCCAAATTATGACCTTCAGACATCTGGTGTCCCGAATCATGACCTTCAAACAATTGGTGTCCCGAATCATGACCTTCAGACATTTGGTGTCCCGAATCATGACCTTCGGGCATTTGTTGTCCCGAATCATAACCTTCTGACATTTGGTGTCCTGAATACCTTCAGACATCTGGTGTCCCGAATCATTCAGACGTTTGGTGTCCCAAATCATGACCTTCAGGTATTTGGTGTCCCGAATCATGACCTTCAGACATCTGGTGTCCTGAATCATGACATTCAGACATTTGGTGTCCCGAATCATGACCTTCAGGCATTTGGTGTCCCGAATCATGACATTCAGACATTTGGTGTCCCGAACAATTAACTATTTTTCTCTTTCATAATAGAGTTCTTTGTTGGCCAAAATTTATGCTACTGGCAAATTTTAGCGTTGAGTGCGGTTGTTACTCCGGGCCTTTATTTGCCATCTAAAATGGCCGACAATCGAAAACAAGGAAGGTAATTATGTTAAATTATGTATTGGTATGTTTGCCCTTTTGAGTGTACATCTATGTGTTCTGGTGCTTGTTAGTGCTGCATTACAAGATTGAATGTTTCCATTCATTGCTACATATACAATACATGCACACTGTTTTTTGGTATTTTCAAGTTATTTCTGGTTTGGAGGTAATTGTGCATTGGACTGATTTATGTGACAAAACTTATAAATAGTAAATTAAATCACAGAATTGGACAAATGTTTCATTTCTCTATGACACTTTTCTGTATGTGCTGACCGATGCAATTTTTTGCTTCACTTCCAATGATACAGTGCACTAAGAAACCAAAAATACCATAAAAATACAAACAAACCGTAATACATGTCAAACAAAGTGATGAGTCATGTTTCGCATGCAGTTGTCTTTATACAAGCCACGATATGTGGACATTTAGTGAGTTATCTCTCTTTACTACTCTCCGATATGTCGACATTTAGTGATTTATCTCCTTTTACTACTCTTCGATATGAGGACATTTAGTGAGTTATCTCTCTTTACTACTCTTCGATAAGAGGTCATTTAGTGAGTTATCTCCCTTTACTACTCTGATATGAGGACATGTAGTGGGTTATCTCCCTTTACTACTCTCCGATATGTGGACATTTAGTGAGTTATCTCTCTTTACTACTCTCCGATATGTGGACATTTAGTGAGTTATCTCCCTTTACTACTCTCCGATATGAGGACATGTAGTGAGTTATCTCGCTTTACTACTCTCCGATATGAGGACATGTAGTGAGTTATCTCCCTTTACTACTCTCCGATATGAGGACATGTAGTGAGTTATCTCCCTTTACTACTCTCCGATATGAGGACATGTAGTGAGTTATCACCCTTTACTACTCTCCGATATGAGGACATGTAGTGAGTTATCTCTCTTTACTACTCTCCGATATGAGGACATGTAGTGAGTTATCTCTCTTTACTACTCTCCGATATGAGGACATGTAGTGAGTTATCTCCCTTTACTACTCTCCGATATGAGGACATGTAGTGAGTTATCTCTCTTTACTACTCTCCGATATGAGGATTAATTAGTCCTAAATTTTTGTGAAAAGCCCTCTCAGATTTCAGACACAATGTATGATTGTGATAAATAACGGCTGGTGCCCTACAACCAGACACTTTTGGCACATGTTTCACGATAATTTGAGAAATATGTAAATCAAGTCATTGAAATTTCACCTGAATGAAGCTAGGTTCATCTTTGAACCGAAGAGCTAATTTGATTACTTCTAAAAATAGCTCAAGTGTGTTTTTGATGGTCGATGTAGGGGTCACCGCATCACCTAATTTTTAAGTCCAACAGGACTTTTAATCCGGACATCATGTTGTCACGTTTTTTATTACAAAAATAATGTTAAATATTGAATTAAACTGTAATCAGCCAAGGGAAAGCACTTGTGAACTGTCTTTACATAACTTGTATGGTTTATCTCCTGTTAATATTTGAACAAAATCGATCGAAACTTTGCCAATGAAATCTTAAACGTTCACTTTTCATACCAGGCATTTTGATACAAAATGACATTGTACTTTTGAAACTCTTCACATATTTATTAAAGCTATATTTTTCTGGTTTTACTGATTACAAAACATCTCATCAGCTTACCTCATATTTAGTATAAGGCCTGTACATTACATTTGCGTGTTGTGCAGAAATATTGCGTATGCACAGTTAAGTTATTTTCGACCCCCCCCATATGTAAACAAGCTTTGTGAGTGCAGACGAAAATAAATGCAGTATTTCTTGTAAATTATTTAACTTTAATCGGTGCTCTTTGTAGTGTTGTCAAAAAATCAACCATCTTATTGATTGACAACAGTTGATCGAAATTAACGGCCGCATTAAAGCGTTTGTGAGACTGTCTGGATTTCTGGTCGTCTAGATTTTGTGGTCGCCAATCAGTAAGGGTTGCTTTTCATTTGTTCCTTGCAGTTTGTTTTGTATTTAAATATCATTAAGGAGTATTTTGTTTGTTTATAAATTGACAGGAATTTTTAACTCGCCTCTCAGAAAGTGAAAGGGTGAGCTTTTGTGATCGCTCTTCGTCCGTCTGTCCGTGGTCCGTCCACCCACAATTTCCTGTGAACCTACTAGAGGCCACACTATGGCTGATCTTTATGTAACATGGTTAGAATGTTTGTCTCTATGAAATCTAGGTCAAGTTTGAAACTGGGTCATGTGTGGTCAAAAACTAGATCACTAGGTCAAATCTTTGAAAAAGCTTGTGAACACATTAGAGGACGCAATTATGGCCCATTCTTCATGAAACATGGTCAGAATGTTTGTCTCAATGAAATCTAGGTCAAGTCCAAAACTGGGTCATTTGGGGTAAAAAACTAGGTCACTAGGTCAAATCTAAGAAAAAGTTTGTGAGCGCATTAGAGGCCACAGTTATGACCCAATCTTCATGAAACTTTGTTAGAATGCTTGTCTCTATAAAATCTAAAACAAGCTTAAACAGTACTACCAATATCCATCAGATGTACTCATTTGAGCAATGTATCCCATAGATACATCATATCACACCCCTATCTGTCCCTTTCCCATCAACTATTATTTTCCAATATAAAGTGTGGACGGGACACCATGGAATTATCAAGACACATTATCAAGGGGAATAATTCTTGATATTTTCCTAAAAAGCTGCACATTACTTATTAATTTCTTTCAGTGTCCTTGGTTTATTTGTATGTTCTGTTAGTTACTTTCTGAACACTATTGGCAGTGTATTATCATACCATTATCACATGTTATTTCTTTGTTCATGGAGGGCATATATACTCATCTTTATATGCATTATTTAGTTTGTACTGAAATTAATTTTTCATGAATCTTAGTTTGGTTTAAAAGAAACTGTGTTTTCTCCAGGAAGAGTCATATATATTTTTGTTTATATCCTCGCAAACTTAAGTTAGCTTACCTTTGGTTGGTCTTTTGTTGAAAACCTGTAGTAACTAATTTGGCAGATGGGTGTGAACATTTACATTTTGTAGGTGTCACTATAGGATTAAATGACCATTTCTTGACGTTCACTGATGTGTAAACACCCGATCTGAAGCAACACATTGAGTAAAGCCCCAAAGGGGCTTTATGTTAAATGTGTGCCTTCAGATCGGGTGTTTACACATCAGTGAACGTCAACAAATGGTCGTTTAATCCTTATAATTCCAAACCGACGCTAAATCACATAAATATCAATGAAAACATTGATTTTATTCCCGCGCTTTTGTTTTTAAATGAGCTTGATTTAATGACGTCGTAAACATGATGTCACCATAAGGTGAATTATGTTAGCTAAACAAAATGTGTTTAGATGCTTTGTTACTTACGTAAACACAAAATCAGGGGATGAACATACATGTAGGTAATATGCTATGTCAAAATTAAGCTATAAGAGCTTGTACAGATGTGATGGGCCTTTGCAGTTTGACTTATTCCACTCACTTTCGTCTATAACGTTTACGTCAGTAATGTCCGAGTGTCCCGATTGCTGAAAACGGAGGTTCACTGAAGTGTAAACGTCACGTCTTAGCCAATCAGAATGCAGGGATTAGCTGACTTTGGAATTATTAAAATATGTTATGCTACAGTCATGAAACTTGACGGGATTTGATATCAATGCAAGAAGTTGTATACCTGATATTTTGATAACTTAATACAAGCAAATACTATACATGTATTTTCTAACTTTTATATATTTATCATTTATTTATTGTATACACTAATTTAATTTTACTCATTAAAGGTGATGTATTGGCATCGTTTCAAACTTAAGTTTGTCATAAAATTGTGATTTAATTGTATAATAAGATTTTGTACTAGTAATGAATACACATGCACAATGTTAACAGCACATTAAGATCTTGTTAAGAAGATAGGTGAGGTGAGGTGAATGAATATTTAATCAAATCACATTTTCAAAAAACTTAATAAATTTGTGAAAGATGCTACTACATCCTCTTTAAACATTTATTATGCTTTTTTTCAAACGTGAATGTAGAATGTATTATGTAGATATTGGGGTAGTTGAAATACATCTTCATTTTTCCCATTTTTTAGCTCACCTGTCACAAAGTGACAGAGTGAGCTTTTGTGATCACTCTTCGTCCGTCGTCCGTCCGTCAACAATTGGCTTGTGTAGACACTAGAGGTCACAATTTTAGCCTAATCTTTATGAAACTTGGTCACAATGATCATCTCAACAAAATCTAGGCCAAGTTCGATATTCATCATAGAAAAACCTTGTGTAGTCACTATAGGTCACAATTTTGATTTAATCTTTATGACACTTGGTCACAATGATCATCTTAACAAAATCTAGGTCAAGTTCGATAATGGGTCATCTGGGGTTAAAAACTAGGTCACTAGGTCAAATCATAGAAAAACCTTGTGTAGTCACTGGAGGTCACCATTTTGACTTAATCTTTATGAAAATTGGTCACAATGATCATCTGAACAAAATCTAGGTCAAGTTCGATAATGGGTCATCCTGGGTCAAAAACTAGGTCATTAGGTCAAATCATAGAAAAACCTTGTGTAGTCACTAGAGGTCACAATTTTGACTTAATCTTTATGAAATTCAGTCACAATGATCATCTCAACAAAATCTAGGTCAATTTCGATATTGGGTTATCCGGGGTCAAAAACTAGGTCACAAGGTCAAATCATAGAAAAACCTTGTGTAGTCACTAGAGGTCACAATTTTGGTCTAATCTTTATGAAACTCAGTCACAATGATCATCTTAACATAGTCTAGGTCAGGATCGATATTGGGTCATCCGGGGTCAAAAACTAGGTCACAAGGTCAAATCATAGAAAAACTTTGTGTAGTCACTAGAGGTCACAATATTGGCCTAATCTGTATGAAACTTGGTCACAATGATCATCTCAACAAAATCTAGGTCAAGTTCGATATTGAGTCATCCGGGGTCAAGAACTAGGTCACATGGTCAAATCATAGAAAAACCTTTTGTAGTCACTAGAGGTCACAATTTCGACCTTATCTTTATGAAACTTGGTCACAATGATCATCTCAACAAAATCTAGGTCAAGTTTGATATTGGTTTATTTGGGGTCAAAAACTAGGTTATTAGGTGAAATCATATAAAAACCTTGTGTAGTCACTAGAGGTCACGATATTGGCCTAATCTGTATGAAACTTGGTCACAATGATCATCTGAACAAAATCTAGGTCAAGTTCGAAAGGTGAGCGACCTAGGGCCCTTTGGGCCCTCTTGTTTCTTTGTTTTTTTAATCATTATAATTTTTCTCCAGGTTTACAGTTTCTTTACTAGTGTTTTATGGACTTCTTCATACCATTGAGCACTGTATGTCTGTACCTGTATATCATGTTTCCAAAGATAATTGGTTGTCTGCTAAACATTTAGTTTTTTCCTGTGAAGAATAAATTTAGGTTGGTTGTCACCAGTAGATGATCCATATTGAGGTTGTAGGTCAAAGGTCACAATCATGGTGACCTTCAACTGAGTTCTAGTGGAAGCACATTCATGTTTTTAAACATCTCTTTTTAAAAAATACAAATTAATTTTGATGGAAGATGTTGTCTAATTCTACTTTCATGTAAGTATGTGTTATTTAAAATCAATGTTTGTGTAAATTAACATAAAAATATTGTTAAGCTATGTAACTCTTCAATCAAAGGAATTAAAACAATTTAAATCTTCATTAAGACAAAGGAAAACAATGTAACTCTTCAATCAGAAGGAATACAATGTAACTCTTCAATTAGAAGGAATACAATGTAACTCTTCAATTAGAAGGAATACAATGTAACTCTTCAATCAGAAGGAATACAATGTAACTCTTCAATCACAAGGAATACAATGTAACTCTTCAATTAGAAGGAATACAATGTAACTCTTCAATCAGAAGGAATACAATGTAACTCTTCAATCAGAAGGAATACAATGTAACTCTTCAATCACAAGGAATACAATGTAACTCTTCAATTAGAAGGAAAACAAGACAGTTGATATGCTTGAGTATTATTGAATTGTGTTGTCTGTTTAACTCTGTTATGGTGGCTGGCTTGCAGTATAATTTTATGTTAACATCAATTTACTAATATATTTAATTGAAAACACACCAGTTTTGCAAATTTTAAGGACTTACCAAGTATGTACAGAAACTTTGAAGTAAAACGGAAGCCTTGAGTTGTATACGACTTACCCAGTATGTACTGAAAACTTTAAAGTCAAATGGAAGCCTTGAGTTGTATACGACATACTCAGTATACAGAAAACTTTGAAGTAAAATGGTAGCCTTGAGTTGTATTGGTTCTGGTATCTGATGTATTGTGAAGCTGGAAGACCATGTTATTTAATATTTTGTGGTATGTTCATCATTCATTTTTGTGTTTATCTCTGAATTATGTATTAAATGCCATATTTCATGTCTCATATATTGTAATCATCCTTTCAAAAGTACTACAACATTCTGTAGTTATACCAACACCAAAATATGAAATATTTTAAAACTAGAGTGTAATCTTAGAAAGCCAAACACCTTTTGGACAGCAGATTTTTCGGATTCCACAAAAGTTTGGTATTTTCAAACTAGTCCTATTTTTATCTTATATGTGTCGTAGTTGGATTTGATTGGCGGCACTAATCTGTGCATACATGTATCGGTGGTTAAAAACAAATATAAATACAAACATACCTTTTATTTCCACCAATTGTTATAAAGTCAATGATAATATCTGAAGCATCACAAAATGCAGTGTTATCGTAAACTTAAGGAATCGTGAAAATTGCTAAAATTTGTGTGAACATTTTAAAACATTATTAACAACTAGTCACTTTTATATACGATCATCTACCGTCGGTATTCAGATTATGTAAGTTCCGGTTCTGTTGACATATTTTACATTGAATTAAAGAAGAGAAATTTCGGGACCAAAATATTTGGTCAGTTTGCACAACATTGTTGTTTTCTCACATTACACTGTACTGCAAATGTTTATATAGTCTCAACAATGCAGGACTGAATTATTCAGTGTTATCTTGCCGGGAGATCATTCAAATTTCAAGTGAAAAGTCTGTATAATATATGAATAGAGCTTACTGAGTATAATAGCGACCTTACTGAGTATAATAGCGACCTTACATGATATATGTTGATATAAGTCTACATATGCAATAAAAAAGGAGAATTCAAGCATGTTTCAATGAGAATTCAAGCATGTTTTAATAAGAATTCAAGCGTGTTTCAATGAGAATTCAAGCATGTTTCAATGAGAATTCAAGCATGTTTCAATGAGAATTGATCAAACTATTTGCAGTGGTTTTAAAAGATTTCATATTTTGACAGTCATATGAAGAGTTCAGAAGATATTAGGATAGGTCAACAAAAATGTTTATGCATAAAAACGGGGGAAGGATTGTATTAACTATTTACAAAATTCAGTTTCTGGATCTTTATGCTGATTCATTCTTTTCGTATGTTCGAAGCATTTTATCAGTGTACTAGCTGGGTTTTTTTTATATACCACTTAAACGGGTCAGGTTTTTTATAGAACATAAAAGATCCAGGTTTTTATAGAACATAAAAGGGCTAGGTTGGAGCGGATGGGGATGAAAATGTATGAATTCATTTATACTGACCTAATCTTTGTTTGAAATTGTTAATGTATATTATGGGCTCAATCCTATTCATTCCCCCATGGAATGTTTTCCAATGCCAAAGGGGTGTTCAAAAATTGTTTGATATTTTCACGATATTAAAACAATTTTATTTTCAAAAATGGTAAGTGTGAATAACTTCTTCAACTTAAAGGCCACACTCATGTATGTTTAGATGCCAGTTTTTAAATTTGACAAAATTCCAATCCACCTCTAAACTAAAAGTAACACAAACATACAAGCATAGGATATTTATTTGCCTTGTTTTGTTATAGCCTGTGTGCGATCAAGTTGGACCCCATAAACCTTAAATATCTTTAAAAGCAATTTAATTGAAATTTGGCATAGTTTACATTACCTTTTCCAAATCTGTGTTTAAATTCCTGAATTTTTTACTGACTCGTTACATTTTTCCCATTGGGTTTAGTGCAAAAATTTTGGTATTTTAATCAACAAATGGACAGGGAGTAAAATAATCCATTACAGTCAGGTAGTTAGAATAATTCTATTGTATTTGTAACGACTGTAATGGGATAAATATGGATAACTTTGATATTGTATATAGCTGAGGCCTATCTTCTGATTTCAATAATCATTTGTGCAAACATGTCTTGTATATAGATGTTTTTCTTACAAAGGCTTCCACACAGTTGCTCCAGTTATTTAAACATATAAGGTGAACTTACTATAAGACACATGATATTAGATGTATCTGTTCTCATTATGTACCGTAAACCTAGAAATTATTTCGCATGATTTAGTTTCACAAAGTTCGCAAGTGGTAAATTTCGCGAAATTAAGTCGCCGCAAAAGTGCTAAAAACTTGAATATGGACATTGCAGGATACTTAAAAACATGAAAGTTTGTAGTCGGGAATATGCCGTTGATCAGCGAAACCTGAAAGTTAATATACAGTATGTGCAATGTGTTCTCAATGTACCGTTATATCAGACCAATTTGCTGCATTTTGCTGTTCCAGTCACTTGAATCACCCCTAGGTATTTTCCCTGTTTTAGACTTAAAATTTTACATTGGAAGTAAATTCAAAGTACACTTTTCTGTGGATCAATAATTCTGTTTTGTTTATTGAGAATTGGTAAGGTTGTTTGATTAAGATGTCCCGATTTCTGTTCCTATCAACATTGCCGTTTTAAAGATATTTTATGTTTATGGGGGTCCAACTTGATCACAAACCAACTATACAAAAATGTCACTGTGAAAGTACTGCAGTAGAATAGTTAACTGTTAAAGTTATTTGGTACCAAAATTACATTGTATTTGAAACACTTTTGAATACCTCTTGTTTATTCCCCATTGTAAATAAATAGTTGATTATCATTATTGCATATTGTTAGTATTACAGACAGATTTAATCGCTTACTTATTGCTATTATGTGCATGGAGAATTATATTGTATAAAAACGTTAAAACTGTATATTTTGTTGTTCTTACTTTTTTGACAAGGTTTACATTATGCTGATTAGAATGGCCCTCCATTGGGAACATGGTTATTGTCAAGTCTTTTATCTGGCAATTTCTCCTATACAACTTGATGGAATTTGATTAAACTTCATAGGAATGACTCTTTGTTGATCCTCTTTAAAGTTGTTTAATCCTTTATTCAATGGTGCCTCCTTTTCATGCCTCATCAGTATACAGCTGTTTGCTGCCAATAACCCTTTACAAAATAAAAGATATTTGTCAATTTGTTTAATTCTGTGCTTCATTGTAATGCCTTTTCACACCCTCTCAGTATATAGCTGTTTGCTAATTAAAAAATAATGAATACGTAGCTATGTTTTGTTGCGTAATAAAATATAGGCTGCAAGTGTTTGGATGCGTAGTAATTAAATCACGAGTGCGTAGCACAAGTGATTTAATGTACGCATTCAAACGAGTGCCTATATTTTATAACACAACAAAGCACAGCTCCTATTTATTATTTCGATTCTAACATCGCCAATGCTCTGCCATTTATAGCACAACAAGACAGGTTGACGTCAAACTACTTTCTTTCCTAGGAACGTTACCGTCACCTTTACGTCATTTGTCATAGTATATGACGTCAAACGTGACGTCACCAATCAGCTATATTTTATCGCGGTAATAAAATATGGTAAGATCAATATACGCAAAGAAGGCAAATTTCACGTGCTATGTTAGAATAAGCTTTCACTGTCGTACACAATGGATTTGTTTACCCTCGCCACAGGGAAAACTGTTTTTTACTTCCCATTTATATACAACTATTTGTCAATCCCTTAATATGTTTCAATACACTGTATGAAGATGGTGACACTAACTAGAGTCTGTTATCAATATACTGCAGGTAAATGGATTTAGGTATCTATGGAGTAAAGTGTTCAATATTTCTGGTTTGTTACATAACTATTTCACAGGAACTGGTTTATGACATAACTATTTCACAGGAACTGGTTTATGACATAACTGTTTCACTGGAACTGGTTTGTGACATAACTGTTTCACAGGAACTGGTTTATGACATAACTGTTTCACAGGAACTGGTTTGTGACATAACTATTTCACAGGATCTGGTTTATGACATAACTGTTTCACAGGAACTGGATTGTGACATAACTGTTTCACAGGAACTGGTTTGTGACCTGTTTCACAGGAACTGGTTTATGACATAACTATTTCACAGGAACTGGTTTGTGACATAACTGTTTCACAGGAACTGGTTTGTGACATTACTGTTTCATAGGAACTGGTTTATGACATAACTATTTCACAGGAACTGGTTTATGACATAACTATTTCACTGGAACTAAATACTACACTTGAGTAGAAATGACATCTGGAAGTCATGATACTCAATGAATCAAAGTATTAACAATGCTTGCTTGGGGTGACAATGTCATATCTGAAGGATGTTACGGGTGCTATATAGGAATGTCATTGTGCCAATCATTTCAGCAAACTGGTTGTTTCATATGTCGCTTTACTTGATCCCTCATGTGACAACTGTTAGAATGGAATAACACCTTGTGGCATCTTGCATCATTCAACGTTGATCCATGTGCAACAGTACCAATCCTTCAACTACAGCAGAGGTGCTCAAACATCATATTGAAACAAAATTCAGGGGTGTCAATATTGCTGATTAATCCGGAATATCTTTCCTGAAAGAGCTATGAATTCTGACCAAAATAGAAGTTGTTTGATGAAAATATCTCAAGAAATGGCAAAGTTATGGTCAATTTAATCGGCTCTGAAGGATTTTATTCAATACAAACTGAGTTAAATATGGAAACAATGCGGTTGAAGTGACATGAAGGCCTTTTATTTGGCAAAATTGGTCAGCCGCAAATGATTATCAGGATTTTAAATTTGGCTCTGTTGACACCCCTGAAACTTGTATTTGAGAACTAAATAAAAAAGCATGCAATTTGCAATTTTTGTTTTAGCTCCAATGTCAGGAATACTCTTGGGGACAGATTTAACATATTCTCTTTGAAAGGGTTATGCTAGGGGGGGGGGGGGGGCGTAGGGATATAGACAACCTTTGCAATATTGCACTGAAAACAGAACAAATTGAGTTTATGTTGAATGTATTTTATCAACACTATAACAATGACAGCATGTATTTTTATCTACACTATAACAATGATAGCATGTATTTGCTAGTAAACATGATAATAACATGAAACTGGAGAAAAAATATTGATATTTTATTTACAACGAAATGAACTTAAAAATCAAAGAGAATATACATAGATTTCCATGCTGATGTTTGCTGGTTTGGATACTGGACTCATTGTAGAGTTAGACTTTCTATCTTTTTCTGTGCTTTTAAAAACAATATAAATACGGGTAAGTTGAGAGTAGAAGTCTGAAAGTATTAAGACTATGCCATATCAAAATTTATTTTGGGCTTGATTATCTCCTATGTTTGAGGGTGCAAAGGGAATTAATTTCATGAAAAAAGAGTAGACTGAAGAGTTGTCTCCTTTATTTAAACATAGGGTATGTATAGACAGACTAGCACTTTGTGGGCATATATATAGAGGATATTACATGAGTGTCTTTCCATATTGAATTTATTAAACGAGTTAAATAAAATAATAAAATGCGAGGCTCTGCCGAGCATTTTATCGATTTTTTTCATCGAGTTTAATAAATTCAATGTGGAAAGTCACAAATGTTATTATCTTTTTATCACATGTTAGCCTTTTCCGACCGAAACATATAAAGCTACTTATTTTTCACTATAATAAACGCGCAACTTTGACGACGTCGCCTATCGTTTGAATGACGTCGCGTGATAGCTTTATTACACTAGTGTATTATCAAAAATAAATAATGGCTTTATTACGCAACCGCTACGTCAAACATGTGATAAATTATATTATTTAATTTTGAGAAAGCCGTAAGACATGTTTATTTTTCTATATTTTTTTTGTAAAGATAAGATACTAAATATACATGTACGTTGGTATGCTAGACTCGATCAATTTTCCATGTAGGGGAGATAATCTAGTTATGAAAAATATGCTTAACAAAAATTTAAGATCTTATCAGGGGAGATCATTCTTGATATTTGCACATACACTACGCTAATTGGCCACCCTATAAAATTTGATACTAAGTGATATATTCTATCAATACATATGAAACTACGTTATATTTTCATTCCACATATTATACTATCGATTTACAGGAATAAAACACGTGTTCTGGTACCCCGTATTCTTTGATATATCACTTAGTATCAATTTTTATAGGGTAGCCAATTAGAAATTCGGTATCAATTTTTATAGGGTGGCCAATTAGAAATTCGGCGTAGTGTACAGCTGCACATACATTCATTCAGAACTTCTACATGGACAAAATAATGATAAGAATATATATTATTTGGCAAGGTACAATTGTCATTTGAATTATATCATACTCAATTATACCAACTCTGATTTCATGAAACAATACTGAACAGTATCTGAAGAGCAGTTTTAGCATGTGTACTTTATAGGTTTACACGAAATAATCTTGACAGTCTAACATTTGTGGAGTGAGATGTTTTGGTACTGCAGATAATACTGTGCTAGTGGTCAACTCAATCAAACAGCCGTCTGTGAGGTGTTTTGGTACTGCATGCAATACTGTGCTAGTGGTCAACTCAATCAAACAGCCGTCTGTGAGGTGTTTTGGTACTGCAGACAATACTGTGCTAGTGGTCAACTCAATCAAACAGCCGTCTGTGAGGTGTTTTGGTACTGCAGACAATACTGTGCTAGTGGTCAACTCAATCAAACAGCCGTCTGTGAGGTGTTTTGGTACTGCAGACAATACTGTGCTAGTGGTCAACTCAATCAAACAGCCGTCTGTGAGGTGTTTTGGTACTGCAGACAATACTGTGCTAGTGGTCAACTCAATTAAACAGCCGTCTGTGAGGTGTTTTGGTACTGCAGACAATACTGTGCTAGTGGTCAACGCAATCAAACAGCCGTCTGTGAGGTGTTTTGGTACTGCAGACAATACTGTGCTAGTGGTCAACTCAATCAAACAGCCGTCTGTGAGGTGTTTTGGTACTGCAGACAATACTGTGCTAGTGGTCAACTCAATCAAACAGCCGTCTGTGAGGTGTTTTGGTACTGCAGACAATACTGTGCTAGTGGTCAACTCAATCAAACAGCCGTCTGTCTTAAGCTGCCACTATGATGAAATAATAACTGACTGGTTGTTTTAATACACTTGTACATATATTTAGTTTACAACCATATTATTTAAGCAGCTACTTTTTATGTATCACTTGCCTGGCAATGGTTCTTTGTACATGTATCCGACTCAAAATATATATTGTATTGTTGCTGCTTTAGGCAGGTTAGAATGTATCTAAAATATCATATGAATCAAGTAACCTCATTGTGTTATATAAATACAATATATAATATATAAACAAACGTCACTGCACATGTATACATGTACGCACAATTTAATTACCGTCGTTACGCGGCATGTACATGACCTTTCAAACGATTGTATGTTTACAATGAGCGAAATGCACGAAAATGAAAACAATACAATAACAATGAAAGTGTTACCTGTAAATGACGAATGGGTTCATCAACTAGAGCTTACTGCTTGTTCTGTCAATTACGTTACTGGTACACTACTTAAAACTTTATTTGGGTCAACAAAGGACGAGTTTCACAAAGTGCTAATTTTAACCCTGTGATTTTTTTCAAAAAAAAAATGCATGTTCCTAAAAATGTGTCCTATGATTCTAATGACTTTACACTACCTGTGCGAAAACTGAGCATACATATCCCAATTTCGAATGTAATCTGTTGACAAAACTGCAGAATATTTGGCCATTTTCACGACTATTTATGACATAAAACCTTCCAAAAAATCACGATGGCAGTCTTGCTACACTTCATACTTTTACACACATATTTTGTTGACCATTGTCAAAGGTTGAGTAGTGCGTATATTAATACCATTGGCCGGTGGCCAGCAAGTAGCCTATTATTTGGACCTAAAATATACCCCAGCCTAACCCAATGATTGCTTACTTTAGGTCTAAATAGGCTACGTGCAGATTAGCTAAACACAGTTACCTGGCCCCGATCTCCATAAGCATCTCAACTTGAGCCAAATCGCATCTCAAATATTGGCTAATATCTTGCAGTTAATTTTCAAGGGAGGTTAGACATTAAATCAGCATCACAAACTAGAAACATTATTCTGAGTTTATTAAGTAAAATTTAAATAGCTCAAAGTTCAGTTATATCTCTAATACAGACTCTGGATTTGAGTAAAATCTCAATTTGAGCTTTCGATTTCTACTTGAGATACTTAGGGAGATCGGCGCCTAAACATTGAAATACACTTGAAACATAATTACCATAATCAGTTCAGATCTACCACGTGTAATTTTGAGGCACACGATAAGAAGGTAAAGTTCCTTTATTGATGGCATTAAAAAAATTAATAGTTGTCACCAAAACTGCCAACGATGTTTAGTAGGAATATGTTACTTATAAGTTATAATGCTGAGAAATGGTCGATCTGGCTGGAGATAATTCAGAATATAAGTAACCTTCTTTGACACAAAGGTGCCAAATGTGGTGTTTCCTTTTTCCATACTCTAAAACAATAATTACATGACACTATGGTTTAAAAAAAGATTATGTGTATCATTATTATACACATAATTCTTTTTTAAAACATAGTGTAATTTATTTATTGTTTTAGTGTATGGAAAAAGGAAACACCGCATCTGGAACCTTTGCTTTGACATATATCTTTTGCCAAACGTCACGTGGTATCACCTTACTTATACTTAAAACGCAAACAATATTGATCTCGTTAAAATCGTCCTTTGGTATCTTTAATCAAGTATACACATAGCCCATACAATGATGTTTTCTATTCAATCGACTCGGCAACATGATATATTGGCATACAAAACCAATCAATGTTTAATCAATGTGCGGCTTGATCAATGTTTTCACAGTGAGATTCAAAGACTTTGAAACGAAAATATGAAATTATCAAAGTCGATGGATGAAGGACAGACAAGATGTTGTTATGTCAATACGTTGTTTAGACCGTTCGTGATTCCACATGTTTCAAGAGACATATATGCAAACACCAAATGGGCCAGTGCAGTGCAGTTCAGTGAAGTCTTGTTTGGTTTATATGAACAGCCATTGTGTCATTTATTTCCTAGCTAAGTGCAAATACAGTTCGTGTATTGATTGTGTAACTAACACACCTGTCACAGTTCAAACAAATCAGACTACACCACAATCGATACCATACCACATATGTTCTGTTTTATGCTTCAGGATCGAAATTTTATACTTGTGTTGATTATATAACAGGTAACTGCGACCACAGTGCTAAAACATGTCCCGCAAACATTTGTATTACTGTTTAAAATATTTCAAACCTTTCAACAGTGAATGATTCACAAGTACCTACACGCAAATCCGATGTTAGAGCTGATTAGATGTTAGAAGTGGTCATGACACTATTAAACTACTTGGTATTTAGTTGTTAATGGTTGAGCATGAAACGTCTAAACTGCTCGAAAATAAACTGTTTGTTATTGCACTGGAACGATTAAACTACTCAACACTCAATTATTGCCAGAGTAGACCTTGAAACGATTGAACTACTCGACAATCAGCTGTTAGAGTCGGTCATGAGACACTTATGAATTATGAAATGATAAAACCTTTCAAGACATTTACGTCCATGGTCACGTGGTAGGAAGTAAAGGTAAGATATCACACCAATGTTAGTAGGTTGGTGAAACTCCACAAACCGTCGTGACATGTTGAAATCTCACAGACAGGAACCTAACCTTGCCTCATTGTTTATTAATGCTCTTATCATGGTGAAAGCAAGTCCCGTGTGATCTGTTAAGTCAGTTTTATTACCTGGTCAAGTATAGCGATACCGAACATGTATGCAAATTTCTTCCAGTCTGTTGTTCCGTTGCTCTTGGTATCTGGTGGTTTAAAATGTTTAACGTCCAATGTTCCCATGGCAACGATATTATGCAAGACGTGTTGTACCACGGTGGCTGAAGGTGACGATGGTGGTTGTCCGTGTGATGTGATTTGAGGAGGTGAAGAAAGGAATAATTTGGCTGGTAAGGATACTATTACGCTGCCACCATCAATGTTAGTCTGTGTTCCAATGTTCTGTAATAGAATACAAAGCATTCAATCATACAACGTCGGCTATTTCCGTTTTCTCCTGTAAATAATGCATGCAGACCGAATTGAATGACATAGCAGTGAAACACGCTATAAATACATTCACTGTGTAATGAAGATTGGCGTGGTCACAAAATAAATGTATGCAATTGCTGGATTCTGCCTGATACATTGATTGGTCATCATCGGTATTGTTTTAAGCAAACAAAATCAGCCCATTTCTATTAATTTAAACAAGTACAACAAATGTATGTTTAACCAAGTACTTTATCTAACATACTACATGTGGTATCAATGTTATAAAATTTTGAAGACTTTGATTCACTTTCAAACTTTGATATTCTCGAATTTAACGAATATTCTGATCACGCTCCAATAGTATTCACGTTCTTACGAAAAACGGGTCGCGTGGCCGCGGAAAATTCGGAGCGCGAAAAAAGCGAACATGAGAATAAATTAATTTGGGATGAAGATAAAATACCCCTGTTCAGGTTAAACATATTGAATAACGATGACTCTATACAAACACTAAGCCGAAGCGTGGGGGAGGAACCAATAGACCACGTGGTGCATAAATTTACTACTATATTGTCACGTAATGCGTTTGAGGTATTTGGAAAAGAATGTCATAGTAATGTAAACGATACTTGCCATCGGAAGAGCCAAAAATGGTTTAATGCTGATTGTGTTGATGCCAAAAGGGATTTTAAACGTAACCGCAACACGTTTAATAGACACAAAACGGACGAAAATCGTACTTCGTTTGTGAGATCACGAACTAAATATAATAGAACTAAACGTAAAGCTATCAATAGATTTAAATTGTCGGAGGGTAGGAAAATAAATGATCTAGCTAAAACGCACCCAAGAAAATTTTGGGGTAAGGTTAAAAAAACATACAAAAAGAAAACCGCGGAAGCTGAAACGCTAACTGTAGAACAATTGCATACGCATTTTAAGTCATTATTTGCGGAAACTCCGACGACGGAGACTAATCAGGCGTCCGCATTTGATGAACATTTACAGGACGATGATCTAGATATGGAAATATCCGAACAAGAAATACGTTCTGCTATTTTCTCACAAAATAATAATAAATCTGCGGGAAACGATAAGTTAATATCTGAAGTTTTTAAAGCAACCTATGATATTTTTGCGCCGTTTCTTGTTAAGCTGTTTAACAGAATATTCCAAACAGACGATTACCCACAATCTTGGGGTGAGGGAATAATCTCACCAATTTTCAAAAAGGGTGATACTAATGACCCCCAAAATTATCGTGGCATAACACTTATTAATATTCTTGCAAAAGTATATTCACAAATTTTGTTAACCAGATTAACGAAATGGTCGGATAAACACGAAAAAATATGCAAAAACCAACATGGTTTCCGAAAGGGAAAATCCATTATCGACTGCATTTTTGTTCTACACTCTGTTATCTCAAAGGTACTGAACTCCGGTAATAAATTGTATTGCACATTTATTGACTATGAGAAATGCTTTGATAAAATCGACAGATCTTATCTGTGGTATAAACTTCTTACAGAAAACGTAAGTTCTAAATTTGTTAATGCTCTAAAATCAATGTACAAGACTGTTAGATCGTGCGTTAGGTATAATTCTTCGTACTCGGATTTCTTCGAATCACACATGGGCTTAAAACAAGGAGACCCAAGTTCTCCTCTGTTGTTCATGTTCTTTGTGAACGATATTTTAAATAATATAAACACAGACCTAGATGGTATATTTTCTGTTAATGAACTCCAATTATTTTTAATACTTTTTGCAGACGACCAGGTACTTTTTGCTAAGTCACCAGAAACATTGCAGGCTATGATGTTAGATGTTGAAAGGTATTGTCGTCTTTGGGGCCTCAAAATAAATACGTCTAAAACTAAAGCAATGATTTTTGAAAAGGGAAGGCATACGCGACACGACTTTTATATCAATGATTCACTTATAGAACTGGTGGACTCATTTAAATATCTCGGAATCACTCTTCTAAAGAATGGTAACTGGTACCGAACCCAGAAAATTATTGCACAGCATGCATCCTTTGCCCTACATAATGTGTTTACCATATTTAGCAACATTGAGTTACCTGTATCCCAGAAATGTAGAATATTTGACTCGCTTGTAGGTTCAATCCTTAACTTCGGCTCTGAAGTTTGGGGAATGCATGAAGGTAATGATGTTGAGAAAATACATACAAAATTTATAAAACGATTATTGGGTGTTAGAAAATCCACTAATCTTTCAGCATTGTATGGGGAGCTAGGGCGATTTCCACTTTTCATAATGCGACAAATTCGAATGGTTAAGTATTGGACGAAAATCTTACAACTTGACAATTCAGAAATTGCTAAGCTAATATACTTAATGCTGAAAGAAGATGTGGATTCTGGTAATACATATAACTCGAAAAATTGGGCTTTTTGTATAAAAGATATATTAACAACACATGGATTTACGTACGTGTGGAATAACCAGTTCGAGATAGATATACCTTTTGTTTCCATTAAACAAAGGATCATTGATACATTTTTACAAAGTTGGTACGCCACTATTAATAACTCTAGTCGTTTGCAAACGTATTGTATATTCAAGTTTGACTTCGAACCTGAGAAATATCTTGATTTCATTACGGAGAAAAAATATAGAATTTCATTAGCTAGGTTTAGAACTTCCTCTCATAGCCTTTGTATAGAATCTGGAAGGTACGACAACACACCCAGACCAGAACGATTTTGTATGTCTTGCACAATGAAGAAAGTCGAGACAGAATTTCATTTTCTTTTAGTTTGTCCGCTGTATCGCGAGCTAAGACAGAAATATTTTAAACAGTATTATTGCCACTGGCCAACCATTCAAAAATTTGAAAATTTTATGTCTTCAAAGTCAAAGAAAACTATTTGTGCTCTCGCTAAATATATATATTTTGCAAATAATTTGCGTACCTCTTAATGTCTTAATGTTGGTATAAATCATGTTATTGGGTTGAATGTCTATTGTCTAAATCCATCCCATATATGTGACTGATTGTCTGTTGAAAATGTTATACTTGTAACATGGTATGTTATATCTCTTGTTACCTGTGATTGTCCAAAGCCCGGCTGGTGGAGTAATGAGCGTTTGGACTAGCCAGACAGCCTACGAAGCCAGCCGGACTTTGAACACACAGCGCTTAATATCAATATATTCATTCCATATTTGTTTGTCTGCTGAAAATTCATGTTTTTCATCTCTGTTATTTGTATTTATTTGTTATAAGCATTGTATTATGCTTTATGCAAAATAAACTTTCGTATTCGTATTCGTATTCGTTATGTACCTACCGGGGGAATGGCAATGGCACGAAGGGGATACCGGCAAACTGTCAATTTACTGGGGGGGGGGGGGGGGGGGGGGGTAGAAATAGTGTTTGCACCAAAAGTCCTCAAAAAGTATTAATTGCCTTTAATCCCTTATGTCGTCCCCGATGGAACATAACTCCGATAGCGTCATACACCTGGACACGCGTACACAATCTACTAATGATAGTTTAGCTATTCCTAACATAAAGAATAAGACAACGAGATGGGAACATTCAGAAAGCAAAATATGCGAATGTAATGACTTGACTCTGGATGACGATGGATAACACCAGGAATGAGGTGACGAGAGTGTTTAATATAAGTTCGAAAACTTGTTTGACAATCGACCTAAAATAAATACACGATGTGGAAATATATTCCATAGGACATTGCCATTGTTATGGGGCGACGTTTTGCGCTTTTTAAGATATTTTTTATACACTGTGTATCAAAATTCGATTTCTCGATATATCAAGAAATGTTCTTTTTGATATCAAAAATATAATTCTTGATATAAGAAAAATCGAATTCTTGATATCAGAAAATCGATTTCTTGATATCAATAAAATCATTTCTTGATATCTAACAATATCTAAAAATACATTGTCACGTCCGGCATGCATTTATTATGTAATTTTCTTCTATCACAACATCATTAGAAAATAGAAATGTTTACACTATGGTTTTCCAGGTGTTGTGTTGTATTATTTATGAAGGCAAATACGACACATTTCCCCCATCGATTGGTAAATCAAAGGACTATAATGTACCAGATTTCAACATCAATTGGTATAGAGCAAAGGCTTACAATGTACTAGATTGGGTTCATAGTGTATCATAATACTAGTATATTGTCAACTATCATTGTAACTACTGTAGGAGCTGTAGGAGCAACGTGCGTGCTGGAATATGTGTGGACGTTACGCCGTTATCTGATATATTATATATATATGTGTACACAGTACAACTCCACCACAAATAATACATCAGTCAGGTGAGATCGCAGGGTTGAGCCAATGTGATCCCAAGAACACAGAAGGACACAGAACAACGGACATGTTCAAAATAAACACATATGTCTGGTGTTCCGACAGACGACATCGTGTGATTACTCGCCGTAACCATTTGATATAAACAGAAACATGTATCGGGGACATCACTTTATTGCATCCTTGCCGAGTATACATGGTTCTAACCACGACACCACCCACTGTAGGGTCTTTACTGCGATTTCCGGGTGGACTTTCCGGGTGCCAAGCTCTTAAGTGTGACCTTATGGCGTCGTCAATGTATTACATGTATTAGGGATCCTTAGTAATAGTAAAATTACTATAGGGTGTGTACTGCGGTTAGACTGCGTTCCCAGTGCGTTCATTGTGCGACCATGATTTTGTGTGGGGATCAGCTATACTCCCTTATGTTTCAACGCATGTGAATCTCTCGACATAATCTAGACAACATATTGTACTATTCATCATGATGATAGAAATGTAAACAATGGTCCAGCAGCAGCAGCCAGACGATTGTGTAATTGCTCGCAGTGAGGACACCATGTAGTATCCATGCCAACGTCATAGTCGCCATGGGGTCGTGGTAGACAACACAAATAACGCAATGACTTAGCTGATTGGTCGTCGTAAATCGCACTTGAAGCACTTTGTCAAAGCTTTCTAGAGAAAGTAATAAGGCAGGATGTACAAGCCTTATCGTGTTATGTTGATCAATTAATTGATAAGCCAATACGCTGTATAACGTACGCTAGGGAATACCTTGATTGAGTAGTGCGAGGATAGAGCGTGAACTGCTTTATGTAAAATGTAAACTAGTAATACACATTTTATAGATTTTTTGTTGAAAAAACGAACATAATCATGCAGCAGTTGTCCTACACTTATTGACCAATAATTATGATGAGGTATCTGGTCATTGTTATCTGTATTTAACAAACAAACAATAACAACACTACTAGTATTTAAAATTGCTCGAGTCATCGACTTATTACAACATACATATGATCAATTACAAAATAATAGTACATTGTATCAGGTAATTGTACCTCTAAAGTTCACTGTCTGTGAGTCTTACAATCTTGAGGAACTTGCAAATAATTTATTGCTGTATTTGTACGTGGGGACTGAATCTAAAACATCCCATAGAAGGAAGGTGGAATAATTCAAACACTTAACGTAAACAAAACTAACATATTCGATAGGATGGTCCGGTAAACTGACCACACGAACTTTTATGTGATAAGCAAATGCCTTTTTGAAAATGGTATCGTCTGGAAAATACATCTACATGTTTTTATAAATATCGTTTTAAGCCTCAATGGTCAACAGTATTTAAGTTTTATGGAGACTGTTCAGTCATATTATGCTCTGACGCCGGGCGAACCAGACGTTACATAGAACTAACTATGCTGAGTGACAAGCTAGGGAGATCTCCATGTACTATTTTAATGACTTTGGTATTTCGCGGTCTGAGATCGCACACGAGACGTCTAGCACTGGAAGCGGACACTCTACCACTAGGCTATCGAGGCGATTACATGTGTATATACATGTTTCTTACCGCCATGTATTAATTTTGTTTTGGTATTCTCGCTGTTAGGCAGATCGATACTCGGTCTACTAGTATTAGCTGCTAATATTACCAATTTAGCAGCAGTAAACCACGGTAATAAAACACGGTAAACCACTGTATTAAAACACGTTTACGTAAAATTCTATACGGCTTTACCAAATAATTAAGTCATCTTGCAGACAAGCTTGAGTGAGACATTGACATAGTTGGGCTGATCGGTCTGGTAACTGTGTCAACATCTTAAAATGTGCTCATTATAATAGTCTCAAAACAAGGAACGCGACAATTCCAAGAAAATCCTGTTTTAATACGATGCCCAAATAGGTTCCAGCTAACCAGCATTCCGATGCACTTCTCCACAAGCTCTTAAAACTCTTATGACGCCTACCAAATCACTTATCAAATAAGCCTAGATAATGGCTTGCGTCAACCGGTGACAGTTTCGATTAAAAGCTACATTTTTTGTTCTTTCCTAAGACTTCAGTTTTCTGCAACCGGAATAAGCTGTCAATTATTGACTTCTCTTCTTTAAAGGGACTGCCTCACATATTGGTGTATTGCAAAAATAAAATTGTCAAATATTCGCGTAATTTTGGTATAGTTGCCTGTATATCCCATAAACATCCACACTGACATCTAAAATAACTTGAGAAACTTCGGCATTTTGTGGTTATTTAGTATTTTTACATAAAAAATTCTATAGGGTATTAATACCCTATAGAATTAACACTACTATTACTTAAATTGCCTGAAATGTGTTCGCATTTGATGAAAATGAATCGAAAAACGAACCAAATACCTCACTGATGTTTACACTGTAGTTTGTTGATGTTACAGTTCGATCACGTGTGAATTTCATAATTTACAAAGCATGTTGGAAGGAAACTTAGCGCTTTTTTAAAGAAAGAAATATTCAGTGGGCGATATCGAGAGTGGTTAAAATTGCTTATTTGCACCAAATCTTTAATAAAGTAACCGTCATTGGCTTTCTATTACAGCAATATTTGGTTAGGTTGGAAAATCACGATATACAAAAATTTTAGCCAATCTGTGAGGCAGCACCTTTAATGTGCCGGTCGTGATTAAAGAACTACTACTGTTAAATGTGGTAGCGTTATATTTGTGTAAATAAAGTGGTAGCCAACTTGGTTTTTTGCGTTGAGAAAACGCCCCCTTATCAAACGTCTTGGGCTCTGCCTACATAAGCTGGTCAGAAATACAGAATCAGAGGGGCGAGAACCTTACCCGTTTTTCTTTCTCCTGTTTTCTTGCGGCAGAAACTGCTCTTGACATGGCTTGGTTTTTTAATGTCCACCTTGCTACGTTCATGATTCTCATTGTATAACGACAACTCGGCCAGGGGCACGTGAACAATCCACAGTCACCACGTCGGTGAGCATTCCGGTCACGTGATTTATTAAAATCGTGCACTGCTCTCTCGCGAAGTGACAAAACACACTTCTCACAATAAGTGTGCCCACATGGTAGAATGCGTGGCTTCTGGTAGTACTCGTCACACACGTAACACTTCAAACAATCTTCTAGAACAGCTGAACCTTTATTCGACGACAGCTTCCCGGAATCATCCGACGACGAGCTGTCGGCATCGAGATATAAGTTGGATGACCAAGCCACCATTATATCCGTTACTAAACACTTAGAGTCTGATTTGTACAGCGTTACCTTTAAAATATCACTCATTCATGTAACAATTATCCAACCAATTCTAACAATATTGCTGATGTTTGACTCCATGTACGGCGTGTACGGCACGTATGTGTTTTGTATAAGGCAATATTGATTTCCCGATGTTGTCAAGGTGAGGTGTAATCTATAGAATGTTCGATACAACTACTTCAAACACATGCTGGCTCATCATCGTATTGGTGGATAATTGGAAATTATAGCCGAGCTCAGTTATTATTAACATTTCTAGTTATCCAATTATCGCATATACTACATCGGAAACTAGATTAGTTTGTGTCAACTAATAGAACAGCATACCTCTTTCCGTTAGACATTTGAATTCATTATCAGTTTTTGAAACAAAAATATAAGAAATATCTGATGACAAATCATTAGTTAACATGTTCATATTTTTACGATTATAATCATTCTATTTAATTACTGTAAAAATTGTATAGGTCGGGGTGGTAAAATGCTTTAAATAGTTTTAACCAGGACTCTTTAATAATATCGGGTTTGGTGGATTTGGTTAGATTACTAGATTCTAGTTTCTTGTAAACTGAGGATCGACAATTGATGACTATTAATTTAAGGGACATTCTTATAGTGGTCACTGGTGTGTTGGGAAGGCTTACACTTAGGTGTGGATGTTTCTGCAAGTGAGACAGAGACATCACTGAGATTGGAAGCCTACTATATGGGTTTATGGTTTCGAGAGAGTCTAGGGGAGGGACTGAGCTATTAGTGACATTGGTATTATTACAGAGGTCATACTCCCAGTCTGCTATTCCAGAATCTCCGAGGCGGTCATACAGGGATGAATTGACATTGTGACAAGATAAGAATACGGCCTGCATCGCAACTTTTGAACATAGTCGAATCGAAAACACAATATTCTTATAAATGATATTTAAAACACATTAAATTAAATGAGACAAAAGACAAATCACCATGATGCTTTGTCCAGCGGATGTTTCCATAATGCAAGCGATTTGAGCTGATATGTTACGTCGACACAGGGAAATAAACTTGGACACAATATTCAAACTCTTGTCTGCAGTTACCTCCCTTTGCTTCTAGAGATCGGGAATATTTTACAAGGAGAAAGCGGAAATAGCCGATGTTTCACGATTTATCTGGAAACATTAACCAAATACAACAGTTCATTCCGAGTCAATAACATATGATTAAAGTTTAAAAGTAACTATATTGTACATAAAACATTTAGTCAGTATGTTTCCATTGCGATTCAAATTTCATATGACGGATCAAAACTGTCGAAAATGAAGCATGACATTTCTAGAGAGCATATCTAACGATAATCATGCTCAGTTGGTAATTCAGCAATACGTGATATTCGCCAACACCTCAAAGTCGACGGACATGACATGGCTGTTACAACAGCAGGGCTGTGTGTGTTATTCTGCCTTTATTCAACTCTACTTGATGTATATTTGAGCTCCGCTGTGCGATTTCCAACCTCTTCAAAAAATAACACAATTGGAGAAAATCACATTTAGTACAGAGTAGATATCTTTTGTGGAAAAAATGCAAAACAAGTATTTTTCTAGGATCATGTCACATAATGTGTATTTTGTAACATACTAAAATTCTAGGTCTATACTTGTTAGTTAAAGTCGACTTTTTTGGGGTAAAACCTTGCAAATTATAAAAGCGTAGCTCGAATTTTTGGAATCTGTGGATCACTTTGTCATTAATGGATGTATTTGATAATAATATTTTGTGATAGGTAGGTTGTTACTTGTAGTTTAAGATATCAAACATCGTTTTCCATGTTAGTGCGCAAAATGCGATATTTTGGGGCAAAACCTTTAAAAATATAAACAAAACTGGGAGTTTTAGGAATAGGTTGAATACAAAGTTATTAATAAATTTATTTGATAAAAAATCACTGTGATAGGTACATAGTGCCTTGTAGTTTAATGCATCAAAAATAAATTGCCAAAATTTTGCGCTAAATGTGAGTCTTTTGGGGGTAAAATATTACAAAATATAAACGAAAAGTGTGAATTTCGGGAATCGGTTGATTATTTTGTAATTTTTACCCCACAAAATAAATACTGCACGTTATGAAACTTGATTTCAGTATTTTACAAGACATCCATAACACTACATGATTCAACAAATTTGTTTTCTGTGTATTTTATTTCCCTTTTAGTAAACGTTGCACTTACAAGGGGACCTGTGCTTATTAAATGACGTCATCATAATTATTGTATTTACGCGACGTCAATAACGTCATTTCAATCGTCATGTCTAGTTTTCATCTTGTCATAGCATGTCACTAAATTGGACCATTTTGAAAAGGTATAACTTTTTGGAAACCTTAAACATTAAACTACACTATTCTATCAAAATATAAAGAGTTGAAATTTTGATCTCAGGTTGGAAATCCCACAGCAGCGCTCATTTACAAAATCAACATATAAAGCTTCCACCCCCGGGACATTGCCCCGACATGGCGTTGAATGATTGGCACATCACCATAATGTACGCTTGATGCTGAAGTAACTGTAAACAACGTCACGCAGCATTTTAACGTGTATAAATGGACAATTCATCATCTACAATGTAAGTCATAGAACTTCGATACAGCACCGGCGCCACACAAAATGATGATCGTTTTCTGGTGATGCCAGCTCGACATGATTTTAAACAAGAGGGCCCATAGGGCCCTAGGTCGCTCACCTGTGCACATTGATCAAGTAACACCATATTTAAACTTAATATTTAAATTTTGGTTGCCATGGAAACAAGAGTTCTGCATGGATTTCAATTATTAAGTTATTTTAAGAATGGACCACTAATGGAACATTGTTAACTATTTCAGATAATTGACCTAGTACGTGTAGTTTAGGAGGAGAAGCCGTTTGAATGAATTGCACGCACGCACGCACGCACGCACGAACGAACGAACGCACGCACGCACGCACGCACGCTCGCACACACGCAAGCACGCACGCACGCACGCACGCACGCTCGTTTATATTATATGGTTTCATTGATTTAGGCTTAGAAAGTCCACATAATACAATACCATACAGACTACTAGTAGGCTACTTGTCCCCGATTATATAGAGCATGTCATTGCATGAGTGTACATCATTTCTGACAACAAAACAAAAAGACAGTAGGTAAACATATTTATTAGCAGATAAAAAGAAATAATATTTAATATTATATTAAATCACCGGGTAGATAGAAAGAAATAATAAGTCATATAAATTAACAATACAATAAACAAGAAAATAGGTCGCTCACCTGCACACATTGATTAAGTAAAACAATATTTTAACTGACCCTTTATTTCAGTTGCCATAGCAACCAGAGTTCTACATGGAGTTCAATTATTTAGTTATTTTAAGAATGAACCAATAATGGAACATTGTTACATACATGTATTTGTGTTGAAATCCAGCCTGTACTTTCAGATAAAAATATTTTACTATAGTTATATAGGGAAAAATGAGCCCCACTCACTGGTGGCCATTTTCTTGACAAATTATGGCAAAAATCGTCAAATATTATCCCCTGGAGATCTTCTGATGAATTCCGTCATCAGTCATAGGCTAATAAATAAAGTTGCCAAGCAACCAGAGAACATCACTAAGGGGTATGCGTTCGCGCCAGCGAAATGAAGATTGAATCTGTTGTAAGTTCAATTGTTTGATTCAACATTATATACCGTGATTTATTACAACTAACATGAGTACATTGTAGAACAGCATATCTTAAATAATTAATGAGCACTTATTTCAGAATGGTCTTGCTCCGTTCCCTGGCAACAAGAATTAAATTGTCATAACCCAGATTGGTATTCGCCATAGCATCAGTGAGATACCATATTTTACCACTATGCATAGAAAATATACGAACAATTATTTATCTAAGCATTATTTAGCAACTCTCAGTTATTTTTGACTGACCCTCGTATATATGTATCAGTATATTAAAGCATCTTTTATAATACTACTGTCTGCCCTGTACGATAAACCCCAGCAATAATTTCTCTCGTTGGGTGGGAGTTGGGGGGGGGGGGGCTAAATGCAATAAATCATGCGCAGGGTATGAATTTTAAATAGTTTATGGTTATCAATGTTTAAAGGCGAATGTGACTTTTATCATATTTTTAAAGTATGTGTTACGACGACATACCAAAAAGTAATAACCGTGACATTGCGAAACAAAATATTGTAGTACATTGACCGTATTTAAATATGAGCCTATGACCGGATTTTACCTGATACGACGATCTTGGCTGTGAATAAATCACAAGACATTCATGAAAATCTGTATCCGTATTATATATCTATCACATTTCATTCATACATTAAACTGCCAAAAAAAACGACGGTTAAAAGTTGTCTTGTTGTAAGTACAAATGTACTTTGATAGTACATGTAGAAACAAGAGAAAGGGCTCTTAAAGTTCAAATGAGTACAAATATGCACACTATAGTGGAAATAGGTCGACCCATCATATCATTAACATATATTATCATCGTGCGATCATAAATGTACACGGACTGGACTGGACGGACAGACGAACGTTTTAGAATTTTATCATTCGGAATTCTACATTGAAAACCAAAGAAAACGAAATTATTGTCGATTCCTTCTCGATTCGAAAACTGGTCCTGTTAATTAAGTGTAAGTTCAGTTGGGCATTGTGCCTTGTGTTGTTTTAATGTTTTCTGTGCACGGCTGGTTAAGTTGAGTGCTGCTTTCCCTGTCTGATTTAATACTATCATTTTGACATATCATGTACACAGTATGATGTACAGTTAATGTAAAATGAATGGAGGTGGATGAATGTCTGGATGAATGTTTATATACAATGTACGTCTGGATGAATGTCTGGATGAAAGTTTATATATAATGTACGTCTGGATGAATGTCTGGATGAAAGTTTATATATAATGTACGTCTGGGTGAATGTCTGGATGAAAGTTTATATACAATGTACGTCTGGGTGAATGTCTGGATGAAAGTTTATATATAATGTACGTCTGGGTGAATGTCTGGATGCAGGTTTTACTATTTATATACAATGTAATAAACACCGGGAAGTCTCTAAAAGTTGCTGACAGGGCACTACCCTACCTCACAAACACCGGGGAGTCTCTAAAAGTTGCTGACAGGGCACTACCCTACCTCACAAACACCGGGGAGTCTCTAAAGGTTGCTGACGGGGCACTACCCTACCTCACAAACACCGGGGAGTTTCTAAAAGTTGCTGGTAGGGCACTACCCTACCTCACAAACACCGGGGAGTCTCTAAAAGTTGCTGACAGGGCACTACCCTACCTCACAAACACCGGGGAGTCTCTAAAGGTTGCTGACAGGGCACTACCCTACCTCACAAACACCGGGGAGTCTCTGAAAGTTGCTGGTAGGTGATCAGTAGCGACTGGGACAGGAATATATCTCATCTCAATTTTTTCATTCAGCAAACTCCAGTCACACGTGCGCACGAGTTCAATAAGAAACACTTTAATGACCATCTGTGCAAACAGCTTGCCAATACAAGCACGGGATCCAAAACCAAATGGAATGTAGTGGCATCTCTCAGTCTCCGTAGTTATTTTATCATCACTCCATCGATCAGGATCGAACTGTTCCGAATGTTTAAATAAAGGGGACTTATGCTGCGTCTCCCGAATACTGATGATGATTGTCCAATCTTTTGGAATAAGATAACCCTGTAAATAAAATAAAATGACAATCATAATGATTAGCTGAATATGATATCAGACAAGCGACAAGCAAATTCACTAGAAACAATTTACACATAATAAATCTTATAAATGTGCATGTACGTGTTACTCGATGAATCAGATATCAAATTTTCGCAATTGAATTACAATTTCATATTATGTAATAATATTTGTATAATATTGAAAACTGTACCCGTGAGAGCCCCAGTCCTGATTATTTTTGAACGTCCCACGTATACTAGTATATTTATCCATAGTTCGGTCAGTACGCGTTTGATCTTGCTAAAAGTTTCAACATATGTAGCTAAGATATGTGGAATGACAATTCAATTATTTTATAACAAAAAGATCACATATCTCTTAAACAGAATAAACAGAAGATGACATCAACAAGTTAATGCTGCACATTTTTTGCCGTGTGCCATTCGAGCGTTTTATCATGTTGTTAATGCAGTTGTGTACCAGCGTTGCTGACTAAGTTGACTAAGTGACAGTGATTATCACGCAGAGACAAAAATAAAAAAAACAATGATAAAAATAAAGCCCAATTCAGGTTTAGAAATGCTGACTTTCCCCCCACTCAATGGCAATTACCAACGAATTACCTCCCCTTGACCAAAAATAACCAGACTTCTCAAAGTGCTACTAAGTATTTTTAAAAGTTTGTGGTCTTTATTTTGTTTATTTTGAATTGTTCGATCCATCTAAAATTCTAATTGACCAAACATGAAAATAATTTCCCCCCAGCCGACGATTTCTGGTACATTTTAAGTTTGTTTTGTAGTTTCATGGTTGAATGAATCATTGTAATTAATTTGTATGAAAAAAGCCTTCGTATATGTATAAACAAACGGTCAGATTATCAAAATCGGACTATAATTCAGCTTTTAAAGATATTTAAAGCTTATGGGGTCTAGCCTGGCCGCGAACGGACTTTACCAACACTTTGTTGAGAATTCGGATACAATGTACCATTTTTATTTTGTAATTGGCATAATATGGTCACGGGGTTGAACATTAACAGCCCACACTCAAAGCGGACGCAATAGATAAAACTAGGCTATCGGGGGTGTAGGCTAGAGGCGATTATAGGCTAAAATGCCATTATAAATACAATTGGGTTACTTACGCCGAGTTCAAATGATTGCAAAACCTTTCTGAATCCTCCTCCAGCAGGTGGGCATAATCTCAACACTTCCTTCATCACGCTGTTCAAATACCCCAATCCGTTGATAGTTTGCAGGTCTAGTGGCATACAATTAAGATCCTTTTGTCCCAACAACCCGTTTTCGTGTAGCTCTTCTCTCAATTTCTCTACCACGTGTTTATTTTTACCGAGAAACATGACACAGTTAGTGGCAGCACTAGTTACAGTTTCATGACCAGCAAACAATAAATCTATCACACTTTCATGCATTTCTTCTACCGAATCCATACCGAGTTTAGAGGACTCTTCAAAGTAAGCCTTTAAAATCGGTGTGTGTGCACCATCTTCCAGGTCAAGCTTCTTGAGGATATCGATCAATTTTCGTTTGGCATTCATGCCCTGAAAAGGAACATACGTAAAAATAGATAATGTCCGTTTACCTGATAAGGTACATGAACACGTTTGCATCTTTCGTCTAAACAGACATTGAACATCACACAATGTCGCTTCTTCACGACCGTGTTGACAGTTGGAAAGTTTTTAAACTAAGTAACTACATTTAAAATAATAACTTATAAGCTGAAGTTTGTATGTACGTAAGTTGTATGCCGTATAAAATCATTATTCTAACACGATCCGCGGATTAATCCATTAAACAAAGAGCGGATCTAACTATATATTATTACCCCCATAAAACATGGTAACAAATTGGCTGTTACAATTTACGCCCCGTATCACATGACCTATTTATGAATGAAAGAACGTAAACATTATAGTAAAAAAAATTAACGGACCGCGAGTTTCACGAGAATCCAGTGTTACAGCTATGGCGCATCTATTTTTAGAAACTCCAATATACTCTTCAAATTAAGATTCATAAAAAATTCTGATAATCAATTAATTTATATTTTTCATTTCATGACATAGATACACTATACTCGGGTTATTAAAATTGTTTCAATGTTTAAAATGTGTTTTTTCCTTATGCAAATTACGAAGGTCGTTTTCATTAACGAGGGCGGTAATTGTACCAGCTAATAAGCCACTCAATTTCAGCGTGGAAATATGTTCAATGTCAAATGGGTGAAAATGGAATGCGCGCAGTTAAATAGTGCGGGATATTATCGTATTTAGAATCGAAATAAAAACTCTGTTCTTGTATTTTGTCGGTGAATAAAACACGGGCACTCGTTCGGATGCGGAAAATTAAATCACTCGTGCTACGCACTCGTGATTTAATTTTTCCGCATCCGAACTCCTGCCCATGTTTTATTCACCGACAAAATACGCGAACAGATTTTTATTTCTTAATTAATTACTAGTAAGTAATTTGAGTTAGATTTACTTCATAATTATTGAAAATCATACACCACCTGACGAAACAATACTCACGTGAACAATGAAATACCATCACACGTATATGAATTAGCTCAGACTTACAAGCTATTTGAGTTTTGGTCATTCAATTTCAAATCGTGTGTTCACATTACATGCATTTAGCCGTGTTTTGATGAGAACACAATGTAGCAAATATTATACTACAAATACCGATAGGTTATACTTTTAGGTATAAGCCTTCAACACGGTATGCATCCCGATATACCGCATCTCATTTCCGTCAGAAAATTGTTCTGTTTTCATATGGCTCTGACGAAATTGAAAACCGATGTAACGTACGGAAGGAACTCAGATGCCATTTATCCTTAATTCCGTCAGAGCGCGTTAAATCGGTTATACAGTTCCGTCAGAGCGACATGAAAATAGAACTATTCTCGGACGGAAGTGAAAAGCGGTGTATCGGGATTCATACCGTGTTCAATTGCATAAGCAAACTAAGAATGGAAAGTGCAACTACAAGTATTTATTGTTAATTTTGTCAAATACATGTGCCTTAATGTACGAAATATCACCTCTGTACTATACAGCTGGTGCCTTTGGACCCCTAACCCCTAATCAATTACAAAGGCTGTTCGCGTGTCACGATTTTACAAAGCCTAAAAACCCACTTTGTATACTAGTAATCACCTTGCGAAATCCGAATCCAGGAATGTCCATTGGAATGGTCATCAAATTGTTCAAGAAATCTACGAAGGTTTCATGCATCCCGGAGTTACGAGATGACGTCAGATCTAGACCAACCAATGAAAAGGCTGCTATTGTAAATGCCATCAGTTTGCATTCTGGGTAAGTATAAATACTCGTTCTAGATTTCCAATCCGTTAAAGTAGAACATACGACTTCTTGTATTGTCGGTATCATTTTATCTAGCTCGTCTATTCTGTATAACACAAAACATATAAAGGGTTATCACATGATATTGATCAAAAGAAAACTTTTCAAAGTTTACATTTTTATTTTTGGTCATTCATTTCAGGAGGTTGCGAATCATAAATTATCAAATAAATTATAAATATTAATTTTGGTAACCACGAAGTGAGTTTGCGAATTAAGGTGTTAACTGGCGATATTCTAAAAGTAATTATAAGGTTTTAATCATTTAGTTTGATGTTCTTGAAACACCATACATACGTTTTGTAATTAAGTCGTAAATTGTGTCAAATGTCATTATACAGTAGCTTTGGGATTTATTTGTCACGCGTTACTGCACGAGTTCGTGCTAGTGCACACAATGACACACTAACTGCATGAGTTCGTGCTAGTACACACAATGACACACTAACTGCATGAGTTCGTGCTAGTGCACACAATGACACACAAACTGCACGAGTTAGTGTTAGTGCACACAATGACACACAAACTGCACGAGTTCGTGTTAGTGCACACAATGACACACAAACTGCACGAGTTCGTGTTAGTGCACACAATGACACACAAACTGCACGAGTTCGTTTAGTGCACACAGGGACTCACACATACACTACGTACCGGAATGCTTGCAACATGTGTTTCCGCCGTATCCTATGTATATAACCACTGGACTGTGTTATAGATCCAGAACCCAGTAAACGACGCGTGCTTGTCGGCCAGTTTTGAGTGACGAGTGTGTTCTCTCCTAAAAATACCTTCTTCACATTTTCAGCTCCAATTACTCGGATAGTAGGTCGACCAAGAAGATGTGTTTTATATATAAGTCCGTACTTTTCTACCTTTTCTTCGTAAAACACGCATTTCTGAAATTCGACAAGTCACCTATTAATCATCGCCTGATGCTACGCGTATATCAAACAGCTTAGTCATTGGAGGAACGCTTTTCCAGCACAAAGATATACACAAAACAACATGGACATCATCTTCAGGAAGTACACATAACCAGATTGATCATGTCATGATAAACAACAAATGGAGAACTTCCTTCCAAGATGTTAGAGCTATGAGAGGTGCAGATATTTTCAGTGATCACACACTAATAGTAGCAAAATTGAAACTGAACCTCCGAACAAATGAAACCAGTAGTGAAAATCGACAGTTCAATGTAGAGAAATTGAAAGATCAGCAATGCAAGGAACAATTTAGAATTGGACTAAGGAACAAATATGTTCTTTTAGAACAATACCAGTTGATGACATAGATGAAAAATGGGAACAACTTCCAGTATATACAAAGACTGTGGTGAAAAAATCTTGGGATATAAACAGGAAAAAGAAAGACTGGATGTCAATGGAAACATGGTCAAAAGTGATAGATCGCTGCGTTATTAAAGAAAGAATACTCACAGCTAAAGATGATACTAATACAATCAACCTGAAAGACATGTATGTAACAATCAATAAGGAAGTAAAGAGAGGTGCACGTAATGACAAAATCACTAACTTGGAGAGCAAGGCTAATGAAGCTGAAGCTGAGACCTAAAGACTATGTACAAGATCACCAAACAGCTAGCCGAAAACATCAAGAAGACATCATCAGTTCTCAAAGACAAAGACGGGAGTCGTGTAATTGGTAAGGAGGAACAAACACAACGAGTGAAAGAACACTTCGAAGAAGTACTAAACAGAGAAGCACCTGAAACAATACCCATTATACTAGAGGAAAACCAACACATCTTACCCAATATAAATACAAGGGAAATAACGAAATAAACGCAATAAAGAAATTGAAAACAGGGAAAGCACCAGGAATTGACAAAATAACATCCGAAATTTTAAAAGTAGATGTAAAGTTGAATGCAGAAATGATTATCGACGTGTAAAACACTGTATGAAGAGAAGAAAAGGTTCCATTTAACTAGAAAACGGGTGTAATCGTTAAACTTCCGAAGAAAGAGGATCTTTCGGTGTGTGGAAACTGAAGAAGCATTATACTTCTATCTGTCCCAGGTAAAATAGTGTTCCGAATACTGTTAGAAAGTCTAAAAGAAGATGCTGTTGACCTAAATTTGAGAGAAGAACAAGCTGGGTTTAGAGGAAAAGATCATGCACTGGCCATATATTCACACTACGCAACATAATAAAGCAAGCAATAGAATGGAGATCAACCATCCATCTCAACTTTGTCGACTTTGAGAAAGCTTTTGACAGCCTGCACAGAAACAGTCTATGGAATATTATAAAATCGTATGGAGTACCTACAAAGTTTATTAACATTATCAGAGACATGTATGATGGTTACTGCTGCACTGTCAGACACGAAGGAAAACATTCAGAGTTATTTTACATTACATCTGGGGTTGGACAGGGATGTATACTTTCCCCCTTTCTATTCCTTATCGCAGTTGATTGGATAATGAAAAGAACAACTCTTTCCAAGCGAGAAATTCAGTGGAAATTAACATCATCTCTTGAAGATTTAGACTTTGCAGGCGACATATGTCTAATATGAACTAAGGCATGGCCTTTAACGGAGATGTTTTCTTTCTTAATTAATAAATTAATGTAGATTGTATGTATCTATGTATGAACAGTTTACATAAAGAATCATGTATACATCTTAATTAATAAATTAATGTAGATTGTATGTATCTATGTATGTACAGTTTACATAAAGAAACATGTATGCATTTTAACTACAGTCATGTACTTAAGGGTAAACAGGAATCAAAGAGCTGAAAGACCTGAGGTTGTTCAAATGTATGTAATTCTGATCACCCCGGCTTTATGCATTGCAATATTTAGTAGACAAACTGAGATTGACGTACTTTCACGATTAGAATTAATGCATGCAGGGAAAAAACAAATCAAATTATGCCACATTATTATTATTGCATTGGCAATAAACATTTTATATGTTTACATCAAATAAAATATTGAAGTTGAATTGAAGTTGAATAGTTTTCTGCAGCCAGAAAATTTACTGGTATTGCTTAGGATGTGTTTTTTTGCAGTTAGGATGCTGAGCAAAAAGATAACATTAAGTCGGACAGGGATGGCTACACTCTACTCAACCAGTCGAGCACCGAAATCATAAAAATATACAAGGCACAATGCCCAACACCCAGCCGAGCGAGAAAAATGATCCGCCCAAATCCCAGCTGTCAAAAATCTGAATGAAACAGTTTCAGCAATCAAAAGGCTGAATGCCCACTCAGAACGACCTAGTTTCAAATGTAAAACGGCGGAAAGATACAATAATAAATAAACACCGAAAGCCCCGGCCAGATGACTTAGTTTCAACAAGCAACAAGCCTTAGTCGAGTGTCACCAAGAATGACCTAGCTCCAATAAGCTTAACAGCCCAAGCTGAATGACCCAATTTAAACAACCCAATTTAACCAATTAGTATGCCAAAATGAGCAACAACGCTACATGACCATTCCGGTGTATGTTTAAATTTATTAGTCAGAATAATAAGCCAAATAATCAGAAATGTGTAATATCGAATACTACGACAGGGGCGTAGCCAGACTTGAATTGACTCATAAGCCTTGAAGTTGGTGGTTATGGTTGGGGGTCCTCACGATTCGATTTGAGACTTATATTTATATTTAATGTTACGCACGTGCGTACATCAGTAACATAACCGACTATATATAACAGTTTATACAGAATAGTACATGGTATCATCTACGGGAACGTTAATAATGAAACAAGGTTTAAAAAGTATGTAGCCGGACCAGGGGTCAAACCTGGAACCATTTGCTATATATTAAGAAGGTTCAATGCTCTACTGAGTGAGCTAAGTGGATTACTACAAAGTTTTCTTCCTTATCAGTAATTAAATCCTATACTAGCTCCAGGCATCCTACAGACAGACACTTTTAGCATATTTTTCAGGGAAATTCTTAACTCTCATTTAAATGAAGCTTGTAACAAATAAATTTTTCCAAACATTTTAAAATCAAAGTTAAACCCCTTTCACAATTGTCATACGACGAGTCTTAGATGTAAATTTGAGGAATATCCTATGTCCGTCGTACAACAAACTTAAGAAATTTTGTCGCGTTTGACACCATCGGACCACAAAATGCATTTTTATAATTAAATTGATCATGCATACATGTATTTCAGTTTAATACTAGCATTTAGCAAGTTCCTATTTGCAAACATTTATTATTATTTGAAAATAAAGAGTTTGGTTGGACGTTTTGATTAATTATACCCAGCTGCTGAAACTTATTTTTTAAACCAGCTAATAGTTTGACAATTCTTTTACCGTACGACGGACGTGCTACAACTGTTCATCTTAAGGCTTTCGCGCGTCAATTGTTATGACCTGCGACCATCGCATGACCATCATACGTCTGTCTGTCGTGTGGCGGACGCACGATAGTTCCCAAAAATGCATCGTTGAGCTGTCGCACCCTTTCCAGGCGCAAATTGGTACATTTCCATGTAGACCCATAAGCCTCGTGCAACGAAAACATTCCTACGACAATTGTGAAAGGGGTTTTAGTCATGGCTCCTATATATTTTGAAATTACGCATGTTTATCCGGTAATGTCGATAAGGTGAATATGAATTGGAATAAGTAGATCATAACTTTGCCGACGAAGTCTTCAAATTTCACTTTTCATGGCAGACATTTTGGTGGAACAGTTGTCGAGTGATAAGCGCTCTCAACTTAGTACCGATCCAGAGGTCCCTGGTTTGAATCTCTGCCGGGGAACGGGAAATTCCTACCAAACTAAATCGGCACTGATGACGAAGCCTGACTCACCAACCTCCACTTCTGAAAACCATGCACAAAACAATTGTGGTTTTAACAATGTTATTGTGAAGGCATACACACATCATGTTGGTTAGACTATAGGCAAGATGCTAACAGAGCGAACACTTTACCAACTGAGCTATCCAGGCATTAGTCAAACGTATTGGACGCGTACAGTATACACTGTAGCGGCTCAGTTGAAAAATTGAAAACTGGTGTAGCTGGCCAAATACATTTCGCCCCTATCAGTAATTTAATCCTGTACACAGTACTACAATTATCTCATAAACATTGCTATCCAAAGCACAATACACATGATACAGACGGAACATTGTCAAAGAGTCATTTTACATTTTGTTTTGGTACAAACTAATGAAACTTGGACGAATAATTTCGGTCGTAGGTACGAATAGGAACGGGTACGACAGAAATTTGTAGAAAGTTGTACTTAACAAACCTTTAATAACAACATACGTCATCGGATGTTGATTTTATTGTATAAGTATGCTAATTGCGAGTATTAAAGACGATTTTCCTTGCTTAACAAGTACTTATATCGTGTAATCGATGGTCGGCGTCTCAGACGAATGCAATCACGTAGAATGTTGAGTTACTTCCCCTGTTACCTGGCTATCGCTCCGGACCCGGGGATTATTTATTTATTTTGTATAGCGTAATTTGAAATCTGCAGATGTTCAGAAAACCTAAAAAATATAGAAGTTCAGCTACGAATTGTCAGTTTTCAACTAATTTGAGATTACAATAATGGTTGAATCCTCGTACCAATCATAACTACTCTCGTACGTCACTGCGGATCTTCGATGAGACCGGAAATCCATACCTTTTCAGCTATTAGTGGGGCGAAACTTCGGCCGATGACGGAAAGACCCGAGTAGTTACGATTGCCGGGAAGACAATTGGTACGGCCTCTACGACATTTATAGGCTGCTGATTTAGGAAAAAAGCCAAACTCAGACGTCTCGGAGATGTTTTTTCAAAACCTTCGATTTTGAAAAAAATCTCCTATTATCCCATACTTACCAACATATGCAAAGCAAAACCTTAAACCTACAACAAGAAGCTGCTAAGCTCGGATTGAAAATCAACCAGAAGAAAACTAAAGTAATGACCATCAACCAAAAGAACAACAATCATATTATGTTGAATGGAACTCCCCTTGAGAAGACCGAAAACTTTTGCTATCTTGGTAACAACTGTGAAAATGGTGACATAGGAACAGAGGTTCAGATCAGGATAGGAAAAGCCGCAGCAGCATTTAATAAATAAGCTAGAAAAATATCATTAGAGACTAAAGTGAAGATATACAGAAACAACATCAGAACAGTTTTATTATATGGTAGTGAAACCTGGAAAACAAACAAGAATGTAGAATCTAAACTGCGAGGATATTGACAAGGAAGTAACAGAAAGAACTGGAATAGGGGATAAAACACAGAGATAAGACGCAAACGATGGAGATGGATAAGACATGTCATGAGAATGGACAATACAAGACATACTGACAATGACAAAGATTTAATTTGATATTGGCCACCGGCCCATAACAAAAATATGAACATATTTACAGAATATACATAGACTAGTACTAGTTTGAAAACATAATAAACAAGTATGGTAAATTATCGTATCATTTCTAAATTATGACAAAATATTCATAAAGAAACAGGCAATATTCGCATATCTATATTTATATTGATAAAAAGTGACAGTATAGTGGAATATAGAATCAGTGTAACATGGATAAAGCACTACAGCAATCTAAATTTAAATTGCTGTAAATTCAATTTGTAATACTAGTATGATGATTGATCCCATTTTGCAGTTCACCTTGTCGAAACGAAATACAAGGTAAACTTAATGGAACCTGTATATAATATCACATGCCTAAGAAATTATATCACAAAATACAGAGTTTTGAAATTTCCCATCATCCCGCCATTACTATTACATGTGTATATATAGTAATGACGGGAAGATGGGAGTAATGACGGGAAGATGGGAGTAATGACGGGAAGATGGGAGTAATGACGGGATGATGGGAGTAATGACGGGAAGATGGGAGTAATGACGGGAAGATGGGAGTAATGACGGGAAGATGGGAGTAATGACGGGAAGATGGGAGTAATGACGGGAAGATGGGAGTAATGACGGGAAGATGGGAGTAATGACGGGATGATGGGAGTAATGACGGGAAGATGGGAGTAATGACGGGAAGATGGGAGTAATGACGGGAAGATGGGAGTAATGACGGGAAGATGGGAGTAATGACGGGAAGATGGGAGTAATGACGGGATGATGGGAGTAATGACGGGATGATGGGAGTAATGACGGGAAGATGGGAGTAATGACGGGATGATGGGAGTAATGACGGGAAGATGGGAGTAATGGCGGGATGATGGGAAATTTCAAAACTCTGTATTTCGTGATATAATGTCTTAGGCCTGTGAAAATATGTATATTATATGTATATGGGTATTTGATAACTGTAGTAATTAATGACTTAATATTATCATGCCTTATATATTTTGTTGTAAGTCTTGAATTATTGATTGTCGTTTCTGGAAAGCATAATATGTATACATGGCTAGATTTATTAGTACCGGCTCGGAATTTGAATTCATTAGAATTCTAAACTTGTGAACATTTGTGTTCAAAAAATATTTTTGATGGAAATAGTTTTCTCTTATACATTGCAATTTCGGGCATACTAAAATGAAATGAAATTCTGTCTCAATCTCTAGATTGCATAATTTACATATTCTATTTTCTCTTGGAGTATTATTGTATCTGCCTTTCTCTATTTCAAGGTCATGAGATGACGTTCTTACTTTTGCCAGTGAATGTCTAAATTTCTTAATTTTAACAAAATGTAAATATGGTTCATGGTTTAACTCACTTTTAAATTGGTTATACGTTGAGCTATCTGAAACCAAACCTTTCCATTCTTGAGTATATTGATCTTTTAAACGTACATTAAAATGCTTTAAAAATACGTTTTCATAGTTTACTAAAACAGCTATCAGATGGACACCACAAGGGCAGAGAAAAAGAGGGACACTAAAAGGAACATGGAGAAGAACCGTAGAGTCAGAAATGAAAATAATGGGAACAACCTGGACTACAACAGAGAGGAAGGCCCAAAATGTAGGTGGAGAGCAGCTGTGGAAGCCTTAAGCACTGAAGAGTGCGAAGAGGACTAAGTAAGTAAGTAAAGATGCTACGTGACTTCGCAGACAAGTCCGGTGTCGTTTTCCTTCATCAGAAAACAAATTAACTTAAAACACATATGTATATAAAGTGCACGCAGACTACAATTAAATTAACCATATAAAGTGTACATTTGAGTCGAAAATTGACTTATTTACCTTTATTTTTCACGGATGAACTTTTCCACAAAATTGCTTTCAATCAAATTGTCGCGAGTCTATGAGTTTATGCGTAACATTTTGTCAATAGCCATCTAAGAAAGAAGGAGGTGATTTACCTTTCTAAGAAACTGAAGCGTCTCTCCTATAATTGGATATCCCATTGTCCCGGGAGGTAGCTGCAGGCCAGGAAACCCGTCATACGATACCGTTGAAACATTATAATACTGCCAAAGCCACTTTATTGTAGGCGGAAGAATATAAAATAGTACGAATGATACAGTGGTCATCACAGCACCAGTTATGAAGTATGTGTCCATAGTGTAATCCATACTGGTGACGTCAAGGGTATGTCCGTCAAAAATATTATCTGAAAACGTGAAACCAAAATACATGTATTCTCATACAGGACGGATAACCCATAAGCCAAGGATTACACAAAGGTCAGTTATTAAAACATTGTTTACAAAGGTCAGCTATTACAACATTGTTTACAAAGGTAAGCCATTAAAACATTGTTTACAAAGGTCAACCATTAAAACATTGTTTACAAAGGTCAGCCAATGAAACAATGTTCACAAAGGTCAGCCAATGAAACTTTGTTTACAAAGGTCAGCCAATTGAACATTGTTTACAAAGGTCAGACAATGAAACATTTTTTACAAATGTCAGCCAATGGAACATTGTTTACAAAGGTCAGCCAATGAAACATGCGTGGTGTGATTTTTGAAATTCGTAGAATGTGACTCCGTGTAGGAATGGTTGTATTTTATGTTTGTTTATAGTTTTGAAATAAAAAAAGTTCCTTACACCACATTTACAGTACATAGAGGTTGTGCAGTCTAGTAGGTGTCTATTAATTCACGGATGTGTTTAACTTATATTTTTTAATGGACCATCACACGAAGACTATGATCTTGGTAACATATGTGCCATGTAAGAGGGTTAATTCATAAATAAAGCTTTCACTTCAACTGTTCAAAAAGTTACAACTTCGGTAGCTTTACTTATGAAGGAACCTTCGCACAAGTCACGTTTGATGGTTATTTAAAACGGAAGATCTAGTATCATTTTCCTGACCTTATGTTTTAAAGAATAGACTAAATAGCAAATATTCAGTATTGTCAACTATCTGTTACAACTATACCACATTAATATAGCACACCATATTACCCGAATGTTTTAAAAAATACTTACCTTTTGTCCTAAAACTGTAGTTTTTCTATTTATAGAGGATAAAAGCTAGATTTCGTAGTATAGTCCGTATTAAATTACTCGTGTAAAAATACTATAACTATTATTATACTTGGGCAAAAAACAAAGTATATTGTGGTTCTTGTAACCGCTACTTATCCTATTGTTTGCCTCTAACCTAAACAGTGTATTGACATTTTACAGGAAGTCATCGTGCATCGTTGATTTTTGATGATTTCCCAACAAATAAATTCAATAAATTTCAAGAAAACGATTTTCTTGCCAACCTACCCTTTTATCAGCATGTTACCAGAACCGCAGTATTAATTCGTTTTGGACTGAAAGTTACACTTTATAAACTAGTTTATCCCCGTGTCAGACACGTGTAAATGTCATCATGACACTGAACGATGACTAGACAAATTTTGTAAACCTATGGTGGCTACGGTGTTCCGTAAGGGCCATCGCTGCATAGCTATAAAAAGTATCTACTACGATAGTGAAGTTAATAGTACAGGGCGATTCATAATATCTGTCCCAGTTTTAAACCATTTCGTTCCTGTACAAGATATATATGTATCATATATCATTTGAAAGCTTATATGATAAAGTTGTATCTATAATTAGCTAAAAGAATGATGTTGACATCATGGTGTCAAGAATGATGTCATAAACATATACGCAATTTCGAAGACGTCACTTTCAAAGCATTATTAAACGCAGCATAATTTTGATCAGCTCCGCTTTGAAAGCCATTTCCCTATTATAACCATCATAGCAATGTAAAAATATTAGACTGATTGTAATAAACTGTCTAGCTGAAAGGCACACTGGCTTGTTGAATGGTTTCTGTAAATTGTATCGCTAGAAGATGACAAAATTTTAAGCCACATTAAAATAAGCATTGACGTCATATGACCATCGGTCAAATTGACGTCACATTGAATATATGACTAAAATACAATTCCATTTGTAGACGTAAATATACATGAAAGTATATAATACTGTATATCAAATAAAACTTTGAAATGTAAGTGTTGTAGATGTGCAAACTACTTGTGGTTATACTTAAACATATAAAAACCGTTTCATTTAAAAAGTGTAACAGATATTATGAATCACCCTGTATCATAGTGAAAACACGATACGATAGTGAAAGTCGATAATACGACGGTGAAAAGTCGATAGTAGGAAACAACGATAGTACGATCGTGAAAAGTCGATACAACGATAGTGATAACGCGATAGTACAATAATGAAAACACGAAAGTACGATAGTGAAAAGTCGATATTAGTTTGCGTTTTCACTATCGTACTATCGTATTGTAGCTATCAAAGTATCGAATTTTCATTATGATCATACTATCATTCTTTCGTGCTATCGATTTTCACTATCGTATTAGCAACTTTTCATTGTCGTACTATCGCGTTATCACTATCGTACTATCGTGTTTTCATTATCGTACTATCGACTTCCGATTGATCATGCGCACTAGCTCGATAGAAACCTCGCATATAAATTCTATATTTAGAGTGGATGTTACCTGAATATAAACTGTTATCATCATAATTATAATCCAGATCCATACACCATATATAAATCATATAGTTATGTCTATATGTATCTCTAGAGAGGAATATATTTATTTATTTAGATATATATATATATCTAATTTACGTTTAACAATGGTTGTGTGATTGGCGCATGATCTCTATATATAATGATGATTATAACATATAGCATCATGGATTGTAGCTGGAGGGGTTCAGACTTGATGGTGGGAGTAGGAACTCATAGTTTGTTAAATGTGTGATAGTGAACACAAAAACACCATGCCTCTTACTAATTCATTAACTTACAATACATAAATACAACTATATTACCATCACCTGCGACGTATCATGAATACGTAGCAGTGTGGTCGTATGGATACTAAATGAGGAATATATGAAGCGATAATGAAACGTGGATAGTATGATAGTGCAAAGTCGATAGTGATAACGCGATAGTACGATAGTGAACAGTTGATAGTACGATAATGAAAAGTCGATATTACGATAGTGATAACACGATAGCTCGATATGAAAACGCGGAATAATATCGACTTTCGTTATTACGTGGTTTATTATTGTACTACCGTGTTATCACTATCGTAGTATCGACTTTTCACTATCGTAATATCGCTGTTGCGTGTTTCGACTTCTATGTATCGACGGCCATAACGGAACATCGTAGTACGGTGGCAGAGGGATGACATGCGGTCGTGCGAACGAGATACAAAGTCGTTCAAGCTTTTTCTCTCAGACTTGACATCGTGACATTTGACATCGTGAAGTTTTAGGGACAAACATTCTGACCATGTTTCATGAAAAGTGGGCCTTAATTCCGTCCTCTAATGTGTGTACAAGCTTTTCCTAAGATTTGACCTAGATTACTTAGAGACAAACGTTTCATGAAGATTGGGTGGCCACTAGTGCGTTGACACTGTGGGAAGACCCTGGACGCCGTACATGGACATGTGAACAACGTAGGAAGGCCCTGGTGTTATGGACACCATTTGAAGGACCTATAGAAACCCGTTTAGAACGACCGTTGGAATGACCCTTGATACTGTTAAACGACTCTTAATACCACTGGAAGGACCCTTGGACACCGATGGATGGACCCATGGACACCGATAGATGAACCCTGTCCTGGTTAGAAGGATACTTGGACACCTTTGGAAGGACCTGTATAACACTGTGGGAAGGACATGTTATTGTGGACACCGTTATAAGACAATATGGATATCGTTGACAGAACCTATGTTACACTGTTTGAAAGACCCCTGGACACCGTGGGAAGGATATGGACACCATTGGAACCGTTTACCCTTTTGATGGCATGACCCTGGGCGCCTAAGGAAGGATCCGGTACACTGTTGGAGGGAACTCCATTGTTCCGTCCAACAGTGTCCCATGGGTCCTTCCAACCATGCTTCATAGGTCCTTCCAACCATGTTCAAAAATGTCGTTCCAACCATGCTCTATAGGTCCTTCTATCCATGTTTAATATGTCCTTCCAATGGTGTCCTAGGTTCTTTCAACAGTGTTCCATAGGTCCTAAATCGCTGTCCATACGATACGCAAAGGGCGGTCAAATTGAAACATGCGAGCTAATGAAATGAGTTGGTACAAACTAAAGTTGCCAATCCCACAATTCTAATTATTGTCCATATACAGTCAGGACTCGATATAACGACACTCGATATACTGACAAATTCAGTATACTGACATCATATTTGGGGACAAAAGTACTAAAACACTATTTGTATCAATTCAGTATACTGACATATTCGTTACAACGACATTTTTCTTGAAACGAACAGCGTCGTTGTATCGAGTTCTGACTGTATATACATATATTTTAGTCCCTATAAAAAATATTTTTACCTCATCGCTTTTTGATGAATAAATATGTTTTTATCAACAATATATTTTGATGAGTAAACAATTTATTTCAATCAATATTTTTTGACGAGTAAACTTTTTTATTAATCAATCTTATTTTAACACATACATATGTTACAAGAGTAAATATATTATTTAAAATAATGTATATATTTGTACCGTATAAGTATATTTTTTTTCAGGATAAATATATTTCTTACTGAGCAATTATTTTTGTCTTTTTGTATTTTTATTTAGGATTGAACAAGTATTTTGTTATTATTGAGCGAATGTTTCTTTTATACAATTTTGCAACACTCCACGCGCCATATTTAACACATTACCAATCTACATGTATTAGATAATATTTGTGTAAAAGTACAATCTATGCTCATTTACCACCTTTGAAAATGTCGAGACAATAAAGCATTACCTTTTTCCACAGTTTTAGTCCGTATAGCTAAATGCCATTGACTCTTGTTTCAATAGAAATAGCCATACCAGATAATACCAACACAGAAAACCAGACTATTTCTTAACGTACTATGTGTCATTTTATAGGCTACCTAGTATTACACAATGTTGTATCAAATATATAAGCTTAAGATCGCACTATAGATTATCGGTCTTATACTGCTCAAAATTTGCATAGGGACACTTTTTCATATGTAAATATGAAACGTAAAATATTATTCGATTTTAATTATTTATACACTGAAATAAATCCAATACAATGTTGAAATTATATGTTATACATGTATAGTGAGCTCTGGTGGCACGCAATGTCAGCAATACCCCAAAACCAAGGTTTTCGTGGATATGCATCAAAACTCCAAAATTGCGATGTCTTGTAATCTTGTAATCTCGAAGACATGCTCTATTTTATGTAACTTACAATAATACTAATGGTAGATCAAGACTTCCGAATGCGTTTTCTCTAAATACAATTAACAGCGAGATTGAGAGGTTTCAGGCGGGTGTGTCCATAAGACATGTACATGTCACTTAGCGACATCCTACGGTTACGGAACCTGTTTCAAGTTGAGTGCCCACTGCATGACGATCCTTAACTAGGTCGAAAACACATGCCCAATATTGGCATACAAGCTGGGAGCAATGGATTCCAGAATGCTTTGTCATTGCGTAACAACTTTCAAAATGCGACTGTGCTCAAACAGTCAGAAAGCTGTTGCACAATACTGGAATCAATGCCAGACATCTTGCAATTTGCGTGACTTTGATAAATAATCACGTCAGAAAACGCTTATGTTGGACCATTGGCCATCTTGAATGGGTACTGCAAGATTGGACTCATGTATTCATTACGACGCGTCGAGATTTTGTGCAGACGTAATCGATAGACGGGTAGAATGTGAAGAAGTCATAATGAACGATATCCTGATGTCTGTATGACTGAACACGATCAATATGCTGGTGGGTATGTTATGATATGGACAGGGAAAAGTACACAACGTAGAGCACATCTCCAATCATTAAAAATGGAACTTAAACTGCCAAAGGGTACTAATGGGAGATTCCTGACGTCAATGTCAGTCTCTATAAAGGCCCACTCAGTCCAAACGCATACTCATAGAGCACATCGTAGCAACCAATACATGGATCAACAGATGGTATTAGCTTGCAATGTTCCTGGGCAGTAATCCAATAGAATATGCCTGGAATATGCTTCAATGGTCAATATCTAGCCGTCAGGTTCAATCAAACAACATAAACGAGTTTCGTGCAGCCTTGCACGGAGACTGGGCCTGACTACCCCAAAACATAATGAATATGCTTATTTGCAGCATGCAGTTTCATTGTCAGACTAATACCGATGTCACTACGAGACATCCACAGAAAACACGGAAACACATTTTTGTAACACTAAAGTTCATTCAAGATTTCACACATTACCAACTTCAAACGTACTACCTGGTTCAATGATTGAAGCAACAACCGATGATCAAAATGTTTAAGAAGCAGAATACCAATTTCAGTCATTTACAATCAGAAATTTATTGAATTTAGGAATCAATAGAAAACATGACACGAGGAAAAAGTGTCCCTTAGCAAGTTTTGAGTAGTATATTATACACGGCGCCGTCTATGTCCTTCTCTGTGGTAAGGTTACCCATCAGGAAATGGGAAAACAACATAAATTACAAGTTGAATGGGGCACTTAGAATAATTATTATCAGTTTCATTAAGAAAACGGGTGGTATTCACGCGCCTTAAAACAAAAAACAACGGATCATTACGTATATTTCGGATAATCAAATAGGCCCGCAAATAGCCCTGCAGAAATGCGTAGTTTAAACTATGCCCTTTTTCGGGATATTTCGGCCAGTATGGTGAGCCTTTTTTCGGGATATTTCGGACAGTATGTGATGATTGGTGCAAGAAGTTGCGATTGGTGCATAGGCATTTACAAAAAGCCTTTACAGTACTACGGCGCTTCCAATACGGTGCTTCCAAGAGCCGTAGAATAAAGCAATTTACTGTTGACATGGTTTGCATTGAATACATGGATACAAAATCCAAAGCGGCCGAAAACAGTGATGATACAACATCTCGGGACAGAAGATTGATCAATGTTATATCTAGGATGCATGCAATAAACGTTTTTCTTTGATATATTCAAAGGATTGTTTCATCATTGAGATAGTTGTATGATCACAGGACGTCACCAGCTTTTCGGCGTCGTAAGCTTACTTTCGTTAATTCTGACGTTATTTTTGACTCGCTTACTATAATTAAGTGATAAAAAGAATCCACCACTCGTTGTCTTTTGGATCAACAATTCTTAAACGCGTCACTAAAACAAATTATTAGCCTCGCCAAGGGGTCCCTTAATAACATGTGTTTTCTAGACTCGTTTAAGAAATTGGATCTCCAAAGACAACTCGATTATGACGGATCTACGGTGGCATAGAGGGGACACAAGAAATATTTTATTTATCACGTGCGCACGTGTTAGCATCATGTGCACACGTGGTAGCTATTACGTGCGCACGTGGTAGCTAACACGTACGCACATGTTAGCTATCACGTGCGCACATGTTAGTATTACGTGTGCACGTGATAGCTATTACTTGCGCACGTGTTAGTTATTACGTGCGCACGAGTTAGTTATTACGTGCGCACGAGTTGGTCAGTCATTGGTCAATTATCACGTGCGCATGCGATAGCTATTACGTGATAGCTATCGCGTGTGTACGTAATACTATCACGTGCGCACGTGGTAGCTATCGTGTGCGCATAAAATACTAACACGTGCGCACGTGATAGCTAACACGTGCGCACATAATTGCTACCACGTGCGCACGTGATGCTAACATGTACGCACGTGATAAATAAAATATTTCTTGTGTCCCATCTATGCCACCGTACGGATCCTATATGTCTACTTGTTTAATAAAATTCGTATGTAACGAGCACTCATGCAAGATCCTCTATATTATTATTATATTTCTATTATTAATTTTTTATTATTATTATTATTACATGTATTATCATTATTATTATTACTGACTACTTTAATAAATAAGCAGCAAAAAAGGGTACATTACCTTAAAATAATCACTGTAACTCACATTCACTCGCTTGATAGCACAGTTAAATATACAGTGTACTAGATTGTGAACTTAATTCATTCATAAAACAATTTACAAATCACGTAATCTGAACTGGTGAAGTATGACCCACTGACACACTGAATACAAAGTATTTATTGGCCTAGACCCTTAGTGTATAAAAATAAACATAATTACACGACAGGGCCGTATCCAGAGCCAAACAAGCAACGGGCAAATAGATTCAATGGTATATTTGAGGGGGTTTATATCCAATTAGGTTATTTCTCAAATTACCGAGGCGCAGGCGTCGGTGTGTCCCTGCGTACGGGAGGCAAGAACGGCGCGGAATGCTAATACACGTGTATATAATTAATTTGATTATAGTACTTTACCGCGTACTTTTATATTTATTTTGACTGGTCAAAAACTGCACTATACATGCATGTTCCCTTTGAAGTTTAAAATCGGATGACATTTGGTACAGTAGAATATAATGTAGATCTATAGCAACATTTCATCGTTGGGAGCCGTTAAGTGATGTTTTACTATATTTTTGTATATAGTTTGCCAACGATACAGTAACACCTCACTTGAATATCACTTCAATAATAAGACCATGTAACTGTGGCCGAGTGTGTAGCGCTCTTGACTGGTCACTGGTTCGGTATTTTGTCAGAGTATTGGAAATTCAGAAACGCTTTTCAGTGTTTCCCACCCCACTAGAGATGAACTGGTTGGAAACCCAGAGGTAGTGGTAGGCTGAGAATTTCAGGTAAAAAGGGTAGAACCCTGTCATTAATTTCAACACGCTGAGTCGTACCTTAAAATGTTCGTAAATGATTGTGCTTTATGATCATGGTATTTTTTTACCATTCCCAAGATGCCGTTTTGAGAAATCGAAGATGGCGTCCAAGATGGCCGCCAAAAAAAAAAAGATGACCTTTTGTCGATTTACAGCCTCTGTGACATTGGGTATGGCATTTATTATGGGTATAAGTATTTTTTACAATACAATATATCATATCATATTTATCGTCCAAATAAGGTTAACAATTGGCGGTAGGGTAAGAGTTTTAATTACCAAGGACATTTTTTAACACATATATAACATTTTTGGTGTTGCATATAAATAAAATTATGCTATATAATTGGGGAAATGAAAATATTAACAAATGAACAAAATAAAAGAACTTGAATGGTAACAATAGACTATTAAAATGGTTTAGGTTTAATAATCTTGCATTTTAACTGCATGTCACGTAGAAACAATTTGATTTTAATGTTAAACCATTCGTTGTGAATGCGACAGGGGATTGGGAAGATTTCCAACCGAGTCATATTTGTAGGACTACAAACAAATCGTGCAATATCGATATTTTATTTATTGCACCTCGAGCGTCTCCGCGGTACTGCCCGCCTATGAAAACATATAACCGGAGCTATAGACATCAGGGCTGGTATTCACAAAGCATCTTAAGTGAAAACTTAAATATTTTGACTTAAGTTAAAAATTTGTACAGCTAATATGTCCCATAATTTTAAGAATAATCTATGTTTTCTTTGTGATTATAGTAGCTGTTTACATAATAATACAAAACTATGTAAAATATTAATCATCTTGATTTTCTTGCTTAGCTGATACACTTTAGAAAATATTAAGATTTTAAGAAATTTCTAAGTTTTCGGCTAAGATGCTTTCTGAATACGACCCCTGCTGTTAGATTATGCAAATAGAAGGTCGAGGATCCTGTCAAATATCTGTCAAATAAAGTCGGTAAATGATCTGGCCGCAGAAACTATTTGACTTGTCTTTATAATGGTGTAAAGAAATATAGAATTGAATGAAAAATAAAAAAAATATAAACAGGTACGGCCGTGGAATTCGAACAGAGTGAGAATATAATTTCACATTGTCGTTTTTATTGAATGCACCTTAGTGATTGATTGGACACGACTTCATGGCATAACTTGTGAAATAGTTGATCAATTTCGATGTGATTTGGCATTGAGGTTGTTCTTACCATGTTGAGAATGAATGTAATTACTTCATGCAATTCTTGTTTTTGATATGATGAAAATCTGACCACTTTAGTACAAATGCTACTTTCTAAGAAAACATAACTTGAAAAAAAATGCTTCACTCTTTGTCAATGATACAGTTACCTGTGTCTAATAAATGTTCATGAAAACAAATCGCCATATGGATACTTTGAAATCTATAAACGTTTCGAAACTGGAAAACGCCCACTTGATGTTAACTATTGGAAATTTTGATTATTTTTAAATTAAGACCCAACTACATTTATATAAATGTCAAACCGCAATTTAATATCAATCTAAATGCGATCATCCGCGTGACTGCAAATTCCAGACAAACATGATTTCTCAATAAGTACAAGCCCAAGCACGTTTCATAAAGCACATACACATTATATAACCTTGTCTTGGTAACATATTTGTCGTTTGAGACGCAATTATTTATTTCATAAAAATACGACATTTATTTCCGTAATAAAATGAACGAATAACACCGATATAAAAACTTATCGTTTGATAGACAAGGAAAGGTTTTTTAAAACTGGATTTAAATTTTAGATCATTGCACACGCTTGTGTCCAATCTGGACAAAGAGGAATAAGTTAAATTATTTCATTAAAATACTGTAAATACGTAGATGCATGTAGAACAAAAGAGGAGCGATATGCAGAGTAGGGCTCCATCTTCTATGGTCATAACATTTTCGATTTGGATGTGACGATGAACTGCAGTCTTCTGTAGGTTACTGGCATCTCTCCACCGCTTTGTCTGTAAGAACGAGTGTACTACGTGGGCCAACGTCCTGTGCTGTTTCCTCCAGATTTGGGCAGAGGTGCAGTGCATTTGTATATGGAAGTGTGTCCCCGCGCAAGCGACATTCGGAAAACTCTTTTCATTTGTTTCAGCACACCAGTGTCCAGTATGTAAACAGAACAGATTGTTTGACTGTGCCTGTAGAGTGTGTGCAAGCTGTGTTCACATGGTATACATTCTCCCGTTTATGAAGTTCCAGTCTGACCTGTAACTGTTCTTAAGTAGTATTGGCTTCTTCATATTTGAGGTTGTGTTGTTTTCTTGTTTGCCGTACCAATGTGGGGAACCCACGTGACCAGATGCTAATGTTCGGAGCCAGTTTTGTCAACAAACTGCCTCGATTCAGGTATCATTTTTGCTTGTAACTTTCTTAATAATTGATCGATCTGGATGAAATATAGACGAGCGCCGTCTCCTTTCAAAAACAAATCATCGACGCTCTTACCTAAGTGACAATATTGTGTACTTTTTTGTTATTTGGGCAACGGCGCATTTCGTAAACCGCAATATGCTATGCTACGGTTCAGAGCAATTCACTAAAACATGTCCTTAATAAATTACAGCTTCATTAAAAGTTACAATTTAATAGCGATAATGTGCGTCGCACAATTTAAGACCGACAAGCAAAATATTTTTGATAAATATGAGCAACAGGCAAAATGAGACGACATAAACAAAAATGCTACAGTTCGGAGCTGAAATGAAAATGCTACAGTCCGGAGCTATTTTCAAAAAATGCTACGGTTCGGAGCTATATTTAGAAAATACTACGGCTCAGAGCTAAGGCTAGGTGTTTCATGTCTAAATGTTAAATATCAATACTATTAAGATCATCGACCAAGTATGAACATTCAATTTTTTAACAGTTTCGCGGAACACAAAAATAATAACACAGACATGTCGATGCCGGACACCCCTTATAAAATGTATTCGCGTAGGCATCCTACGCACCATTTTGTCATGAAGTGACAAATGTAGAGGCACACAAACAACGCGTTTCTTGGAGTTTGAACTATGCTCATAACATCTAGAAACGCAACGTTTTTATTTTCGATTTTTTTTCTTTTATTGTAAATTCTGTGTTTCAGATGTGTCTAATCATTTGTAAAGTTTGCTATAGTGCGTCGAGGATAATGAAAGGCGGGAAAATTTGGTACATTCCACAAAGGTGGATTAAACAGATGTGTACGAAATATCAGTGATGTTTTAGTACAATTCTGACCTGATCTGTTTACTTTAGTAATTTGTAAAACCAATTGTGCAACAGTTGACCAAACCGATTTATATTTGTTAACATCACTTTATCATGGACGCACTATAATGGAAAGAAAATCACAAAAGACGAGTCCGTGTTTCGGAATAAAAATGCCACGATTGTCCAAACATGTGCATATTCACACCATTGGGCTGCTTGTACAAAGAAGCACGATGACCTATGTTTTTTCTTAAAATTCTAATAGAGTACTATTTTGGGTCATTTTCATGCCATTTGCTTTGAAAAGGGAGACGATTGGCCTCTAAAGTACTATTTTGGGTCATTTTCATACCATTTTCTTTAAAAAGGGAGACAATTCTGGTTAAATATCACAAAAAGAAACACGATGACCTATGTTTTTTCTTAATATTCTGATGGAGCACACTTTCACCTACATCATTTGCAATATCAAAAATATTGGTCAATAATGTATCTTTTTCTTAATTTTCGAGCCTTAATTTTGGGCGAATTTTGAAAAATTATTTGTTGTCAAAAATGTGTAAATGTTATTAAAGATTTAAAATGTGCAAAGGTAAGTTTGAATAATATGTTTTTGTACATCTGAACTAAAAAAAAAATCTGATGAAAAAATAGTGATTTTTATTAAAAAAATAAAAATGTTTGAAAATTCATGATTTTTGTCATTTTTAAAGAAAAGTGATGTTGCAAAATCTCATTTTTTGAGAAAACAAGTTCGGTGACCCCTATTTTTCTTTAGCTTGTTGTTTTCAGAATAAAATTTTCAATAAAATAAAGTGAGTTAAAAAAATTTGGAAGAAAATAAAACTATAGAAAATGTCCTTAATTGTCATGGTTTGGCAACGTTGCGTCTTGAGTCACGCTACTAGCACACTGACACCTTTCGCGACCGTCCCTGTTCAGGTCATCCACTTTTAAAAACTGCCCGACAGGACCAGTAACCCCGCGTGAACATCCTCCTCCGAAACAGGTTCACAACTGCTTCAGACATTGCGAGACAACATGTTGGTCGTCATGGGAAAGTAATCAATCCATCATTAATCGATATGCATATTCACTTAGAACGACCATTCTGAAAAATGAGGATTGTTTTGCTTGAAGTTAAAGTTGTTAGTAGACTCAGTGTTGCGTTTCTAGATGCACTCAATATATTTTTGTGGAACATACATGTATGTACATGTTTCACGTCACATGATTCACAAACTTTAACGTGTGAGACTATTGGTCACACACACCCTGTTTAAAACAAACTGGCAGTGCTAGTTGTCTTGGTAAATTTTAGTATTTCAAATAGAATTGTAATTAATTCAATGTTTCTAAAAATATCTATAACCTTTAACATGTACATCATGGTGTATATGCATATCGGACCCCTCTGTGTTGGTACTGGGCACTTTTGTGCAGAACGATGGTTTAATAGTTTAGAAAACGTTTTGTCCAAATCATAGTTTTTTGCTTATAGCTGTATTGATCACGAGTTGATGCAGGGTTTTGTTGTTCTATTAATTTTGTTTCATTGGCTGACACAAGTTCAAACTAAGATTGAATGTAGGCCGCGCTACTTGCTCGGATGAACATCGGGTCGTGTTTACGAAGCTTGGAGATGTGTCGTTGTGTGTACATGGTTCTGTTAAAATGTGTTCGGCTGTCATGTTATATTCCTTCTCATTCATTCCCATACCTTGATATAACAGCATATAATACGCTATATAGCATTTAAAAACTTGTCAGACTGCATAGAGCCCTGCTTCTTTTCCTACATATGGTATACTTTGAAACTTAGCTCCGAACCGTAGCATTTTCTGAAAATAGCTCCGGACTGTAGCATTTTCATTTCAGCTCCGAACTGTAGCATTTTTGTTTTTGTCGTCTCATTTTGCCTGTTGCTCATATTTATCAGAAATATTTAGCTTGTCGGTCTTAAATTTTGCGACCCACATTATCGCTATTAAATTGTAACTTTTAATGAAGCTGTAATTTATTAAGGACATGTTTTAGTGAATTCCTCCGAACCGTAGCATAGCATATTGCGGTTTACGAAATGCGCCGTTGCCCAAATAACAAAAAGTACACAATATTTTCACTTAGGTCACTTAGAGCGTCGATGATTTGCTTTTGAAAGGAGACGGCGCTCGTCTATATTTCATCCGGATCGATCAATTATTAAGAAAATTACAAGCAAAAATGTTACCTGAATCGAGGCGGTTTGTTGACAAAATTGGCTCCGAACATTAGCATCTGGTCACGTGGGTTCCCCACAGTGCGTACAGTAAACTCTCAATGATAAGACCCCACTGGGATCCTTGAAAACTGGTTTGTTGAGTTGGTCTTAGTATATATAATACGCACAATTGCTAACCGAACACTTAAGGTTTTTTGTTTTATATATTTGGTAGTAGCAATAAAAATGAACTGAAATACAAACAATAGGTCAAAACGCAGTTGCCAAAATTTCATCATTGAATTTCCATCATGGTTAAACATAACAAGTAATTAAGTAAAAGTTAACATATTAAGTGAAATTTTAATTATTAAAAAGGGCGAAAGGAGCTCTATTTTTGTCCGAAGTAGGGGGCTATTTCAACTGCAGGGTGTCTACCAGTGTGTATTATCACGGGGTTAGCTGCATTCTGTACATAATCTATACTGGTGGATAAGACTATGCAAAAATTGAAGTTGGTATATTTACTGTTATCATGTTACGGAAATATTCAAGTTTAGTGTTCAGTTAGCAGTTTTGCCCAGTATAGAAGCGAAGCAGTGAAAATGGACCTAAAACAGTTGTGGTATTTAATAATAGAGGTTGCGATATCTCAAAAAATTGAAGTCAATGAAGAGCCTTTGTAAATGCTGTTCAGCAGTAAACTGTTGTTGTAGCTATTGTTATAGCTTGAAATTAGCTTTTTGTACAGTAAATATGTATAACTTTTTATAACAGTATTGATATTTATAAAAGACAAAATTCCTCTTTTACTTAAAAACGACACGAGATTCCCCTATCCCTGGCCCCAGTCCCAAAGGTGTAGTGATAGCCCTGTACCTGGATGACGAAATACACCAAAATAGTATTCACGTAGACGTCACACGATGACTTTCACAGCCTCTCTGTTGATCTTATCTGAACGTGTACTACATTAAGTTGGTGAAAACCTCAAGAATGAGACCATCTTTGAAAACTGGTTTAATGGGGTTAAGTACAGGGTAAAACAGTGCCAATGGACCCGAAAATTGTATTTTGAAGCGATCTTACTATCGAGGTGATCTTTTACTGAAATTTAATGATCTGCTAATTGAGTTTTGAAGTTACAATAAAATATCACTTTATACAACCACTTCCAAGCCATTTTTCCAATATTGAATAAGACCATAACTCGGTGACCGGTTTCGCATAAGGTTCCAATGGTTGATTTTATTATCAATGTTTTACAGTATGTGTTGTACGGCGAGTTTTGAAAGCCACAACCGATGTGAGATTTTACATCTTGTACATATGTAATGTACCTATCAATTGTCCCTTAGTCCGCTATTGCAAGGTCTGAACAAGAGCTGTCCACGAACAGCGCGCTCAACTATTCGCAGGACCATGCTGGGATAGTACAATAATATATATATTCAAAGCAAAATGCTTCACAACAGCTGCATTTACCTCTGCTGTATAGTTAGAACATATTAAGTAAATTTTAATGATTAAAAAGGACGGAGCGAGCGAAGCGAAGCGAGGCCTTTTTAGTCATTAAAATTTACTTAATATGTTCTAAATAACTTAGAATATAACATTCTGCATTCTGATTGGCCGATATAAACTAGCGCCAACACATGACGTCAATTCTGTTAAGAGAAAAATTTAATGATTAAATTTTCATTTAACCGCGAAAATTCGGCGTTTTCTTTGGCTCATAATGTAGGTTATAGAGGTTGGGGCTTCTAAGTCGAAAAGGGGGATACTTTGGACAAATTATGCAGGACCATTACCTGCTCATGTGTAGGTCCTCTTGGTCATGAAGGTAAACAAATAAGCATTTCTTAGTCCAAAAGGGGGCATAATTTCAACAAAATGCTAAATAGTTATCTTCTCCTGTGTAGGGGTTGGGGTCATGATGGTGAACAAGTATGCAAAGTATCAAAGCATCATATCAATGCACTTTGAACATATTAGAGGTTAAAAAACCTGTACCTAAACTTTAACATTTGCACTAAGTAGAAAAAGGGGGCATAATTTCAACAAAATGCCTGATAGAGTTACCTACTCCTGCATATGGGTTGGGGTCATGGTGGCAAACAAGTATGCAAAGTATGAAAGCAATACCCCAAAGGTCTTAGAGAATATAAGAGGTTAAAACACCTGTACCTAAACTTTAACAAAAGTGTTACGCTGACGCTCGGGTGACTGCAATAGCTCCCCTTATTCTACGAATAGTGGAGCTAAAAATGGTTTCCTGAACATAGTCTGCTATTGCAAGGTCTGAAAAATGGTTTCCTGAACATAGTCCGCTATTGCAAGTAGGGGTGGGCCGATGCATCGAAATATCGATGCATTGCGATTCCGAGGGTCCCGATAGTATGGATCGATAGTAAAAGTCTCGATCCAATAACTATCGCCGATAGTTAGCTCAACAATCGATAGTTACGATAGTTCCCGTTTTATAAATAAAGTTTATTATTAATAAAAAACAACTTCCGTTTTCGTTAAAAAACTAATTGTTAATAACCACACGTATCAAAACAGCCACAAATTGGCACAATGGACCAATATAGCCTTAATTTTATAAATCTATTTCTGTCGAATTCATTTTAAATCATTTCCACAAATAGTAGATTTTTATGTTGTACAAAATGTGATATCTTACACAGTGCAAATTTGCATTTACAAGTTAATATCTGGTTTTCAAATCTTGGCAAGAACTATTGCAATAGTATCGCAATAGTTTCCAGCAATACAATAGTATCGCAATAGTACTTTCAGCAATACCAATAGTATTGCAATAGTCAAAATTTGACTCAATAGTCACCCCTAATTGCAAGGTCTGAAAAATGGTTTCCTGATCATAGTCCGCTATTGCAAGGTCTGAAAAATGGTTTCCTGAACATACACTAGTCGAATGTTCTAAGTACACACTTTGTAATTTTCATTTAACAGGAAAAGTATTAGACCTATCTGTGAATCGAATATACCATTGGAATCAGGAAACTATTGTCTATAAAACTGAGTTAATCGCCATTCTGAAATATAATAACAACATACTAGAAAATGACTATTTAGTTCACTGCTTAAAACAACAAAGTCGCACATCAATATTATGTATGACCACCGTCGGCCCTGATGATAGCCTGACATCCTCTGAGGCATTAAATTGATAATGATGTGTACCAATTGCTGCTGGAGTACATTCCGTTCTAGTAAAGGGTTCGTTGTGAGTTGCTGTACGTTCTGGTGTTGCCGTCGTGCTCGGATGCGTCGCCCCAACTTATCCCAGACGTATTATATCGGATTTTGGTCCGGGCTACAAGGCGGGCATTCAATTGTGCAAACTAAATAGGAAATTGCATCAACATCAAATTCCATGAGATGAGAATGTGCTCATATCTTACAAAATACATGATTGATCGAAAATAGTGAGTTTTTGTTAAATTGTAGTAGTAATTCGGATGACAAATGCCAATTGAAAGTTACTTCCATGCTCAACTTCAAATTGCTTCATACAAATAAATGGACTTATTCTGTTGAATTCAACGATTCCACATTATGTCACAATCTTTAAGTGATACAACCATCAGTCAGATGTTGTCATAAACGTGTTTTGACGAATTTAAGGACTAAATGTAAATGACGCCATGTGACGTCTCAATTTTAAATCGCGTCAATAGAAACATGCAGCTTTTTCGAGAATTCAATGCAACAACCATAATAAAAAGTTTGTGCATGTGTTAAGAACCCCAAAACAGCCAATTAATGAATTAAATTTTACCAATCTTATTGGCATGACAATTTCAAGCATTCTTATCGCACTTGCGCACTCCTCAAGCGTCATTTGCGTCAAATGATACGAACTATTTTTATGGCTTTATGTTTGGGGGTCGAATGATAATCGTGTATGAAATGATTTAAACACATTTACACATATTTGAGGTGTGAGCACGAGAAAAATGTGATTTTGTCATTTTCGTCACGCAACAATGATTGTCACGTAGATCTTGTTTTCTTCTTCTTCTGTATTAAAGACAATCACCAACATATGGTATCTTAACAGTTTTATTGAGTTTAGATGATTATGTTCCTGAATTATACTAGTTCTTAAAGTGTGTACTTAGAACATTCGTCAAGTGTAGTCCGCTATTGCAAGGTCTGAAAAATGGTTTCCTGAACATAGTCCGCTATAGAACTACAGTGAAACTGGTTCTAACATTGTTCTATTGATAAAATTAAACAATAGGGCCACGTGTCCTATAGCACTCACCTAATAACTTGCAGTTTAAGCAAAATCAGTATTCCTGTGATCTTCACAGATCTATACCATAGATCTACTACATTAAACAACAAACACTTTATAACTTATTATATAGTATAATTGTAATAAGCACTTGGGCAAGCTAGCTTACTTTCTATTATCAATACATTCATCATTCTATCAGCAACAGATCATCTCATAAATATGCATACACATTAATATACCAACATCATCTCATATACATAAAGTACATGTAACAAATTTATAGCACATAACACGCATCTTTCCCCATTTTTATGAACTAAAAATTATACGTCTTGTAAGCTCTAAGTGCCCAAAGCTGAATGACCACATACCTTCAATCACTGCGCACGACAACTCGTGCGCTATGGTTACCAACATAACAAGTCCTGATTCGTGCAATCAGAAGATCTTAACCAATCACAGGAAAGCATTTTCCGTCTTATGCGCTTCGCTTAACCGACAGAAAATAAATTTCCTGTGATCTTCACAGATCTATACCATAGATCTACTACATTAAACAACAAACACTTTATAACTTATTATATAGTATAATTGTAATAAGCACTTGGGCAAGCTGAACCTAAAAGAACGGGAAAACCATACGTGCGTGCTATAAACAGTAATCAAAACAATAAAACACGTAAAATACTCATCTTCCATTCTGCAGTGCGTGTGTTTATTCATCTACATCGACTCGTTCTGCTCATGGAAATCGTCCAACACGGCCATGCAAAACTCTCGCCATATTAATTGGTTTCTTGTCCACGTCTCTTGGTAGGCATGCAATATCTGGCCCGAACGGGTTCTTCTGTAGAATTCTCCCCAACAGGATAAATGGAACGTTTGCACTGTCAGCACTCCATAGTCAAGTGCGTAGCTGTTCGTCAAACTGGCTGACTAAGACAGTCTCGAATTTCAACTGAATCGTCCATAATGTTAATCGAAACACTATTTTTACTGAGTCCAATTGTTCTAACACTAAACATAACGTCTGCTGAATAACTGCGTTAGGTGTGGTCTCACTATCCACGAAAAATTATACGTCTTGTAAGCTCTAAGTGCCCAAAGCTGAATGACCACATACCTTCAATCACTGCGCACGACAACTCGTGCGCTATGGTTACCAACATAACAAGTCCTGATTCGTGCAATCAGAAGATCTTAACCAATCACAGGAAAGCATTTTCCGTCTTATGCGCTTCGCTTAACCGACAGAAAATAAATTTTTTATTACCTAAATATTTGACCCAGATAACCCAGTTGATTAACCTCAAGTTTTTCTTTGATTTATCCATGCCATCCGGTGACCTTGGTTTTGACCCCAGATGACCCAGTTGCAAACTTGGCCAAGATTTTATAGAGACACATACATTGTGGCCAAGTTTCATAAACATTAGGTCAAAAATGTTACCTCTATAGAGTGTAACAAGGTTGGTCTTTGATGTGACCTAGTGACCCGTTTTTGACCCCAGAATAATGATGCTCTCGTTTCATAAAAATGTTACCTGAATCGAGGCGGTTTGTTGACAAAATTGGCTCCGAACATTAGCATCTGGTCACGTGGGTTCCCCACAGTGCGTACAGTAAACTCTCAATGATAAGACCCCACTGGGATCCTTGAAAACTGGTTTGTTGAGTTGGTCTTAGTATATATAATACGCACAATTGCTAACCGAACACTTAAGGTTTTTTGTTTTATATATTTGGTAGTAGCAATAAAAATGAACTGAAATACAAACAATAGGTCAAAACGCAGTTGCCAAAATTTCATCATTGAATTTCCATCATGGTTAAACATAACAAGTAATTAAGTAAAAGTTAACATATTAAGTGAAATTTTAATTATTAAAAAGGGCGAAAGGAGCTCTATTTTTGTCCGAAGTAGGGGGCTATTTCAACTGCAGGGTGTCTACCAGTGTGTATTATCACGGGGTTAGCTGCATTCTGTACATAATCTATACTGGTGGATAAGACTATGCAAAAATTGAAGTTGGTATATTTACTGTTATCATGTTACGGAAATATTCAAGTTTAGTGTTCAGTTAGCAGTTTTGCCCAGTATAGAAGCGAAGCAGTGAAAATGGACCTAAAACAGTTGTGGTATTTAATAATAGAGGTTGCGATATCTCAAAAAATTGAAGTCAATGAAGAGCCTTTGTAAATGCTGTTCAGCAGTAAACTGTTGTTGTAGCTATTGTTATAGCTTGAAATTAGCTTTTTGTACAGTAAATATGTATAACTTTTTATAACAGTATTGATATTTATAAAAGACAAAATTCCTCTTTTACTTAAAAACGACACGAGATTCCCCTATCCCTGGCCCCAGTCCCAAAGGTGTAGTGATAGCCCTGTACCTGGATGACGAAATACACCAAAATAGTATTCACGTAGACGTCACACGATGACTTTCACAGCCTCTCTGTTGATCTTATCTGAACGTGTACTACATTAAGTTGGTGAAAACCTCAAGAATGAGACCATCTTTGAAAACTGGTTTAATGGGGTTAAGTACAGGGTAAAACAGTGCCAATGGACCCGAAAATTGTATTTTGAAGCGATCTTACTATCGAGGTGATCTTTTACTGAAATTTAATGATCTGCTAATTGAGTTTTGAAGTTACAATAAAATATCACTTTATACAACCACTTCCAAGCCATTTTTCCAATATTGAATAAGACCATAACTCGGTGACCGGTTTCGCATAAGGTTCCAATGGTTGATTTTATTATCAATGTTTTACAGTATGTGTTGTACGGCGAGTTTTGAAAGCCACAACCGATGTGAGATTTTACATCTTGTACATATGTAATGTACCTATCAATTGTCCCTTAGTCCGCTATTGCAAGGTCTGAACAAGAGCTGTCCACGAACAGCGCGCTCAACTATTCGCAGGACCATGCTGGGATAGTACAATAATATATATATTCAAAGCAAAATGCTTCACAACAGCTGCATTTACCTCTGCTGTATAGTTAGAACATATTAAGTAAATTTTAATGATTAAAAAGGACGGAGCGAGCGAAGCGAAGCGAGGCCTTTTTAGTCATTAAAATTTACTTAATATGTTCTAAATAACTTAGAATATAACATTCTGCATTCTGATTTCTTAGTCCAAAAGGGGGCATAATTTCAACAAAATGCTAAATAGTTATCTTCTCCTGTGTAGGGGTTGGGGTCATGATGGTGAACAAGTATGCAAAGTATCAAAGCATCATATCAATGCACTTTGAACATATTAGAGGTTAAAAAACCTGTACCTAAACTTTAACATTTGCACTAAGTAGAAAAAGGGGGCATAATTTCAACAAAATGCCTGATAGAGTTACCTACTCCTGCATATGGGTTGGGGTCATGGTGGCAAACAAGTATGCAAAGTATGAAAGCAATACCCCAAAGGTCTTAGAGAATATAAGAGGTTAAAACACCTGTACCTAAACTTTAACAAAAGTGTTACGCTGACGCTCGGGTGACTGCAATAGCTCCCCTTATTCTACGAATAGTGGAGCTAAAAATGGTTTCCTGAACATAGTCTGCTATTGCAAGGTCTGAAAAATGGTTTCCTGAACATAGTCCGCTATTGCAAGTAGGGGTGGGCCGATGCATCGAAATATCGATGCATTGCGATTCCGAGGGTCCCGATAGTATGGATCGATAGTAAAAGTCTCGATCCAATAACTATCGCCGATAGTTAGCTCAACAATCGATAGTTACGATAGTTCCCGTTTTATAAATAAAGTTTATTATTAATAAAAAACAACTTCCGTTTTCGTTAAAAAACTAATTGTTAATAACCACACGTATCAAAACAGCCACAAATTGGCACAATGGACCAATATAGCCTTAATTTTATAAATCTATTTCTGTCGAATTCATTTTAAATCATTTCCACAAATAGTAGATTTTTATGTTGTACAAAATGTGATATCTTACACAGTGCAAATTTGCATTTACAAGTTAATATCTGGTTTTCAAATCTTGGCAAGAACTATTGCAATAGTATCGCAATAGTTTCCAGCAATACAATAGTATCGCAATAGTACTTTCAGCAATACCAATAGTATTGCAATAGTCAAAATTTGACTCAATAGTCACCCCTAATTGCAAGGTCTGAAAAATGGTTTCCTGATCATAGTCCGCTATTGCAAGGTCTGAAAAATGGTTTCCTGAACATACACTAGTCGAATGTTCTAAGTACACACTTTGTAATTTTCATTTAACAGGAAAAGTATTAGACCTATCTGTGAATCGAATATACCATTGGAATCAGGAAACTATTGTCTATAAAACTGAGTTAATCGCCATTCTGAAATATAATAACAACATACTAGAAAATGACTATTTAGTTCACTGCTTAAAACAACAAAGTCGCACATCAATATTATGTATGACCACCGTCGGCCCTGATGATAGCCTGACATCCTCTGAGGCATTAAATTGATAATGATGTGTACCAATTGCTGCTGGAGTACATTCCGTTCTAGTAAAGGGTTCGTTGTGAGTTGCTGTACGTTCTGGTGTTGCCGTCGTGCTCGGATGCGTCGCCCCAACTTATCCCAGACGTATTATATCGGATTTTGGTCCGGGCTACAAGGCGGGCATTCAATTGTGCAAACTAAATAGGAAATTGCATCAACATCAAATTCCATGAGATGAGAATGTGCTCATATCTTACAAAATACATGATTGATCGAAAATAGTGAGTTTTTGTTAAATTGTAGTAGTAATTCGGATGACAAATGCCAATTGAAAGTTACTTCCATGCTCAACTTCAAATTGCTTCATACAAATAAATGGACTTATTCTGTTGAATTCAACGATTCCACATTATGTCACAATCTTTAAGTGATACAACCATCAGTCAGATGTTGTCATAAACGTGTTTTGACGAATTTAAGGACTAAATGTAAATGACGCCATGTGACGTCTCAATTTTAAATCGCGTCAATAGAAACATGCAGCTTTTTCGAGAATTCAATGCAACAACCATAATAAAAAGTTTGTGCATGTGTTAAGAACCCCAAAACAGCCAATTAATGAATTAAATTTTACCAATCTTATTGGCATGACAATTTCAAGCATTCTTATCGCACTTGCGCACTCCTCAAGCGTCATTTGCGTCAAATGATACGAACTATTTTTATGGCTTTATGTTTGGGGGTCGAATGATAATCGTGTATGAAATGATTTAAACACATTTACACATATTTGAGGTGTGAGCACGAGAAAAATGTGATTTTGTCATTTTCGTCACGCAACAATGATTGTCACGTAGATCTTGTTTTCTTCTTCTTCTGTATTAAAGACAATCACCAACATATGGTATCTTAACAGTTTTATTGAGTTTAGATGATTATGTTCCTGAATTATACTAGTTCTTAAAGTGTGTACTTAGAACATTCGTCAAGTGTAGTCCGCTATTGCAAGGTCTGAAAAATGGTTTCCTGAACATAGTCCGCTATAGAACTACAGTGAAACTGGTTCTAACATTGTTCTATTGATAAAATTAAACAATAGGGCCACGTGTCCTATAGCACTCACCTAATAACTTGCAGTTTAAGCAAAATCAGTATTCCTGTGATCTTCACAGATCTATACCATAGATCTACTACATTAAACAACAAACACTTTATAACTTATTATATAGTATAATTGTAATAAGCACTTGGGCAAGCTAGCTTACTTTCTATTATCAATACATTCATCATTCTATCAGCAACAGATCATCTCATAAATATGCATACACATTAATATACCAACATCATCTCATATACATAAAGTACATGTAACAAATTTATAGCACATAACACGCATCTTTCCCCATTTTTATGAACTAAAAATTATACGTCTTGTAAGCTCTAAGTGCCCAAAGCTGAATGACCACATACCTTCAATCACTGCGCACGACAACTCGTGCGCTATGGTTACCAACATAACAAGTCCTGATTCGTGCAATCAGAAGATCTTAACCAATCACAGGAAAGCATTTTCCGTCTTATGCGCTTCGCTTAACCGACAGAAAATAAATTTCCTGTGATCTTCACAGATCTATACCATAGATCTACTACATTAAACAACAAACACTTTATAACTTATTATATAGTATAATTGTAATAAGCACTTGGGCAAGCTGAACCTAAAAGAACGGGAAAACCATACGTGCGTGCTATAAACAGTAACTATCAAATTACTAAAATCGCTTTTTAAATTGTTCATTGACATTGTGAAACATCATAATAAAGGACATTTCATATAACCACCGTATGCATATTCATAGCAACACTTGTTGTGTCTCTTAAATTCGCATTGTCATGTGTAGATTACGAAACATCAAGAATCAACATGTTCAAACGTTAATATTGTTTTAAATTGTTTCACTTTCGAAGTTGAATACAATATCTGAACGTATCAGCACATTATTCATTGGTTAGTTCGCAGCATTCACAAAAGGTTCTTCATATAAAACCGATGTAAAAAGTAACGTACACATTGATCACTAACACTGAATCTCGGGGGGTTTCATATCAAACCAAACACGTATCCATTTGATTTCATCGTAACACTGAGTGAATTAGAATTACACATATAGGAGAAAAAGAATTGCTCATGATCGGAAGGATATCCTCTTCACCCACAATTACCTCAGGTCCACTTACTACACAATAAAAACCACTCTTGTCACTTAGGTGGTGCTGTCTGTGCGAGCGTCCTTCGGTAATTCCGGGATCCGAGGTATCTAATCCGCAGCCAATTCAGTCAAGTCATCAAATCCGTTATAATCATCCTGAAATAAACAGATTGTATGAACAAACACATTCGTATAAACACCACTAATAAAGGTCAATAACTCATTATCTACACGTATTATCAAAGCTTAACAGCCTATGTATTATACTCTTCAGCTCAAATATAAAATGACAGACATACCTATTCATATCAAACACAAATGTTAATTGCTTGTTAAATTCATACATACATATACTGTACTGATGTGTGTATTGCTTACGGTCCGCAATATTACCCAAACCAGACGTTAATCTAAATTCAAAATTTTATAGATGCACTGATACATATAAACATTTAATATGGCGCACTATTGTACCAAAAGTTAATAACAACCTTCCCAACTTATAAACATATTCGACGGTATTATATTATACCATGTCCACACATATTATCAAGGCTTGTCAGCCTAGACATACTATTCAATGTCTAGCGATTCTAAAGGCAGCCACGCCGATTCATATCGTCCATTACTTGTTAAAACAGTTCAAACGTAAACATATCAGATGTTAACATATACACATGAATCATTTATACCATAACATATTATCACGACTTGTCAACCTGAACTATACCATGTCACACATATTATCAAGACTTGTCAACCTGAACTATACCATGTCACACATATTATCAAGGCTTGTCAGCCTAGACATTCTACTCAATGTCTAGCAATTCTAAAGGCAGCCACGCCAATTCATAAACAAACAAACAAACAAACACACATATCACCAAGACTTGTCAACCTGAACTATACCATGTCACACATATTATCAAGGCTTGTCAGCCTAGACATTCTACTCAATGTCTAGCAATTCTAAAGGCAGCCACGCCAATTCATAAACATGCTTATTTTCCATTACTGATTAAAACAATTAGTTTAAACGAAAACATATGTTAGAAGTTAGCATATTGCACCATAACATGTTATAACTAATATCCCGACTTGTCAGCCGAACAATATATTCATTGTATAGCAACTAAGTACATGATTGTACGTAATAATATTGCTATCCTGGCTAAGTATATTGATTTTAAAATAATTTCAACTGTAAATGTGCTATGTTTAAACAAGTCATCGAAGTTTTGTCCGCTTAGAAATAATGCTCAAAAACAAGCAAAACACGTGCAATACATAAAAATTGCTGATTACTATAGCACATTCAGGGTAATAATACAGTGACGCGGCGGTCGGGTCCACTATTACGGTGTAAAACCAATATAAAGGCTAAAACAGACAGCAATATTTTCATTGCTAAACTAACAAACTATATTCGCACTACCTATACTGGCAATACTTGTAATCTTATGTGTACACATAAACAGCTACGTCACTGTCACCAGATCCTAACTGGATTATAGTTAAATTAACATGCCAAATTGAATTTAAATTTAGTAAACACCTTAACATAAGATCGAATTTATACCGTGCCAAGTTCAAGTCAAATTTATAACAAATATTTTATAACTTATAAACAAATACGTAAACAAGCTTATCATTTCAGTGTCTACCGGTACACATATTATCAAGGCCTGCAAGCCTAAACAAAATATTCCATGACAAGGAATTATGACATAAATGCCCATTTATATGCATTAAGCTTATGTATTTATGATTTTTATAATATGAACTACTAACATTTCGACGGTATATATACCATGTCCACACATATTATCAAGACTTGTCAGCCTAGACATACTATTCAATGTCTAGCAATTCTAAAGGCAGCCACGCCGTTTCATATCATGCATTACTTGGTTAAAACTTGAAACAGTTCAAACGTAACCATATCAATGCTATCACTTATAATCTACCAAAACAAAATTGTTCCTCGCATCAGGTAATTCTTTTCTCAGAAAATTACTCAGTCAATGCTACCCGTCCAACAACCGTTACCCACTTCGATCCGATCATACCGATCATACCGATTCTAACTTTCACCATTCGTAGGTGTGCCAATAGCCAATAACATTTTCTATAACTCTACCACCTTCAATTTCCAATATTTAATTCAAAGTTGGTATATTACCAACAACGGTCCTTACTAATACAAGAACTCTTTATTTGCCAGTTTTCTAAATTTACCTTTGTGTCCTCCCTTCATCTAAACAAGACTACATTTGCACATTAGTTCCCATAGCGTATAAACAAAACCACTGTATGACTTATTGGGATACTATACATTTCAAAATTTATGACCCACCGCGAGCAAAAGCACCCATGATTTCGATCACTGTATGACTTATTGAAACGTGAATCATTTCTACAAAGATCATGTACACCAACAATAGCTATCATTTCAACTGAGTTATCCATTAATTAACACGAACAGTTAATCTAAGTGCTCTAGCATGGAGCATGTGCTATTAACAATTCTCATTGTAAATAAATGTATGCGGCACATTTGAATTTGCCAATCAGATATAATATAGATATGAAAAACTCCAATACGTTCCACTGTTCTTTATCCCAGAATTAGAATTTAAAGCTACACAACCAGTATGGTTACATTTTCCAAGATTAATAATGCATTAGTTCTGTGATATACATTTTGGATTTTCATAATATGCATACCTAATACATTGCAACTGAATTATACATCGTACTAGTATTCTGTCAGCATGTCCGTGACTGACATTCTAATACAGTATAAACAATATACATATAGTTCAGCCAGGCTAATAATACAGTGACGCAGCGGTCAGGTCCATTATTACGGTGTAAAACCAATTATAAAGGCTTAAACAGACAGCCATAAAATTATATTCAATGCTAAACCAACACACTATATTCGCACTACCTATTCAGACCATGGTTCCAATCTTCTGTGTACACAAACGAATCCCTCACTGTCACCAGATTCTAACTGGATTATACAGTGGCATATCGTAGTAAATAATCAATTTTAGTTCGAAATCTTTTAACAAATATATTATCTTTTCGTTTATCAAATCAATTGGGTAGAACATAAATAAGTATGACATTTATATTTTCCTACCCATCAGTGTTTACATACCAAAATCTACTTTCCACGTGCAGCACCTGTTATAAAGTATCAAAAGCAGTATAAAACATTATGTCATATATTTTAGCCAACATTTCTGTATGTTCATGTACAAAGCTAGTAAATATTTCCATTTTAAACCCATACGGATAACAGAGATTATGATAGTATTAATATCTATACTTGGTCGCAACGTATCAAAAAAGATTTTAAATGCAAACATTTCTTACAATTAAGTAAAAAGCCAATCAATCTAGATGTGTAAAACTACCGAGACTTTAAACAGATTTCTTTGGACGAAATATTCGTGCGTAAATCAATACCACACCTATCAAAACAATAAAACACGTAAAATACTCATCTTCCATTCTGCAGTGCGTGTGTTTATTCATCTACATCGACTCGTTCTGCTCATGGAAATCGTCCAACACGGCCATGCAAAACTCTCGCCATATTAATTGGTTTCTTGTCCACGTCTCTTGGTAGGCATGCAATATCTGGCCCGAACGGGTTCTTCTGTAGAATTCTCCCCAACAGGATAAATGGAACGTTTGCACTGTCAGCACTCCATAGTCAAGTGCGTAGCTGTTCGTCAAACTGGCTGACTAAGACAGTCTCGAATTTCAACTGAATCGTCCATAATGTTAATCGAAACACTATTTTTACTGAGTCCAATTGTTCTAACACTAAACATAACGTCTGCTGAATAACTGCGTTAGGTGTGGTCTCACTATCCACGAAAAATTATACGTCTTGTAAGCTCTAAGTGCCCAAAGCTGAATGACCACATACCTTCAATCACTGCGCACGACAACTCGTGCGCTATGGTTACCAACATAACAAGTCCTGATTCGTGCAATCAGAAGATCTTAACCAATCACAGGAAAGCATTTTCCGTCTTATGCGCTTCGCTTAACCGACAGAAAATAAATTTTTTATTACCTAAATATTTGACCCAGATAACCCAGTTGATTAACCTCAAGTTTTTCTTTGATTTATCCATGCCATCCGGTGACCTTGGTTTTGACCCCAGATGACCCAGTTGCAAACTTGGCCAAGATTTTATAGAGACACATACATTGTGGCCAAGTTTCATAAACATTAGGTCAAAAATGTTACCTCTATAGAGTGTAACAAGGTTGGTCTTTGATGTGACCTAGTGACCCGTTTTTGACCCCAGAATAATGATGCTCTCGTTTCATAAAGATGAGGCAAAAAGTGACATCTAGAGTTAACAGTCCAATTGTTGATAATGGGTGATCTCAATAGCTAACACTTTAATAATAACTTATGTGGAATTCTAACATGAAGGACGATTTTGCCTATAAAGAACAAACATGGCATTGTATAACGTTTGATATACAGATGGAAGTGATGTCATGTTAAAAACTGTAGTATACACCAAAATCAACAAATATCTATACATTTGTAAACGAAGCCAGTGTTATCGTCAGCAAACTATGCAATGTTTATCATTTGGTTTACATTATCTCCAACCATTGGTTGTTTGAAATAAATCATTTATATCCAGTCACTTTCAGCAAAATCTGCCAGTTAACGCGGTGCCGATAAAACTTAGCTATAATCGGTCACCTGGTCATGTGACTAGCGATAATCCGTCAGCTTACCATGTGATCTGACAGACTTCTTATATGAGTCGCCGGTTGCAATTCCGTGCCCGAGGGCGAGGTTTTCCTATCCTAAATAAGCTGGTGGTTGATTGGTTATTTTCTTCGTCTTACCTGCGTCTACCAAGATGTCCGACGTCGTTGTTTATTGAGACGTCACAGAACGAACGTGACGTTGCGTGCTAGTTAATGAAAGAGTAACAATATAGTCCCGAGTTTGATTCACTTACTGAGCAGATTAAGCGACTGGATAAATAGAATAATAGGTTAGTGCCGTGAATGAAGTAAAAGTTTATCCGGCACGGCTGCGGAAATTATCGGATTCGCCTACGGCTCACCAGATAAATTCCTCCGCCTTGCCAGATAAACTTTTTCATCCATGGCACTAACCTATTATATACAGCAAAGAAGAAATAAAACAAGAGGAATAATGAGGTACATGTTTTAATGTTGCCCTGAAGACCAAGAAGTACAAAGAACAATAAAATGACAATACTAATTACATGATGACGAACATTTAATCAATGTATGACAATTAGAAATATGAGAATTTTTTTAAAAAATACTTTTACATTTTCTTAATATACAGGTAAAATGGTACTTCTTCAAATTCCTGAAATAACGTTTGATGTTTTTCTAATACTTTTCACTAATGTGCTTTTCATAATCAATAATTTTATAATATGATAGAAGAAAGTTAACTATAGCTATTAAAAATTCTCTAATAGATGCACACATTAATAACTAATGTGCTACAAATATGATATGATTTATAAGTCTATGTGTACAAAGGAAGACAGGGTCGCACATATCTAAAAAGTTATCTCTAAAGATATAAAAATAAGTTACAAAATGGTTTAAAAAGTTCATTCTTTTTTTAGTGTTCTTACATGTCACAGAAGAATATTCACATTACAAAATACCCATCTAGGCACAAGTTCACTACAAGTGACATATCGTTTTAACCCTCCTTTCAATGAAGGATCAACATGTTAAAACTAGCATGATGTTCATCTAGTGAACAAACTATCAACACCCAATAAGCTTTGCATGCAAAATACATTAAAACATAAATTGGTTAAAAATATTCTGACATACAGTATAGGATAAAACTACATCTATAAATCTACAATGAAATGACAAAATATGACAAAAAAAGATACACAGGATGAATGATTAATCTACATATAATGTGATGACAAAGTGGAGTATTAATGCTACACTATTAATTAATGAGATCATTTGCAATGGCAGAGACAAAACAAATTTGATTATGCCAGTGAAATTTAAATGACAAATCACACAATTCTCTTCATCATTTAACTGGAATAAATTTGATATATAAAGGTGTATCAACTACATCATACTTGATTTCCTTTTCATGATGGTGTCAATGCCCGTATCAAACTCATTATAATGAATATGTACATGTGATAAAATGAATCAAACTCTACCGTAAAATAGAATTTCAACAAGGCGTGGAAGCACATGTATAAAGTATATAACTGACACAAAATGTATGATTCATAGAGAAAAATAAAGACAAGGAAACTGAAATTAGGGAGAGACAATACAACAGATATATGTGGAATAATGAAATGGATAAATGTACAGATGAAACATGAAATAAATTGTAAAATATAATTGTCTGGTAAAATATGAACTATCAATATAATCACTACTAAAAAGATGTACCAATACTTAAAATTCTACACAGTAACATGGTCTACTGGAGGTCTTATGGAACATGTTTCATTCACATAATCTTTGCCAAGAAAATGAACTTTTTAGGTACTGAAGAGGAATAATGTTGTACTGGTTATAAATTGTGTCCGTTTAAGATTTCAGCTAAAACAGAATCGCCAAATATTTGCGAGAATTTGTCTCCCAATCAAACAATTGACATTCCATGCACTATTAACCATGTTTTAAAGATTACACAACAGTCTATATGGTACACACACACAAGTTTCCAACATAGTTCAACGGTATATTTTTTACACTACAAATAAATAAGAGGGCATTAAATGTCACCGATTAAATAAATACTTCTAACAAGTTTAACGCCTAGCCCTTGTTACTCTTTTAGCTGGAGTTGCAACTTTTACAGGTTTTTGTTTCTTAGCTGCTGGTTTAGCCGGAGAAGCAACTTTTGGGACTACATTGTTTTTAACAGCTTTTTTTGCAGCAGAAGCCTTTTTCACAGCTTGAGCAGGAGCCTTCTTAGGTGAAGCTGCCTTCTTCACAACTTTAGCGGGAGCCTTCTTAGGTGAAGCTGCCTTCGTCACAGCTTTGGTTCTACGTGCAGACACAGGCTTTACCAAAACTTCTGGTTCCTCAATAACCACAGCATTTTTAATATTGGTCACCTTAGCTGGAGTTGTCTTCTTTACAGGTGAAACTTTCTTAGTTGGTTTACCTCTTGTTGCCCTCTTGGCTGGAGTAGCAGCCTTCACTGGAGTTACTGTAATTCAGAGAAAAACAAAGTTTTACTTAACTCTTACAACTATCCATATAATTAAGACAATTACTTATTATGTTCACAATACTAAGTCACAATTGTATAACTTGAACAAAGAATGTATTGGAGGTTCACAGTGTTAGACTTCAATGACAGGTAAAGAACACACACAAACAATAATCGAGTCTAAACTTGTATAAATCTGCCAGTCCAACATATATGTTTGAATCAGACTCACAAATTTTCAGCAGTTCAGATTGAAGTTTGTCTTTTAACCTTTGTGGGTCCCGATAGCTCACACATTTTTTAACACCACAGAAGTCAGCAAAAGTGAGCAAGACTTATATAATTTCAACGTACCAGCTTTCTTAGAAACAGCAACTGGAGTGGCTGGCTTAGTTGTTTCAACTTTTGTAGTTCGACCTCTCTTCACAGGGGTAGGTGCCTTTACAGGACTTGCCTTCCGTTTTCTTCCTCCAGCAGCTTGTGGTTTCACTGCTATAAACAAACCAACGCATTTTCAAATAATTCATATTATACAAGGTTCATACAGAACTTCCTAAAATAATACTCCATGTACATTGATACCATTTCCAAGAACTAAAATTTTGGGTTCATCATGTTCGTTGTCAGTAAGCACAAATTCCAGGCCAAATTACCAAAACAAGAGCACCACCTACGAGTGGTGGACTTTCTCGTACTTGATGGGTCATTGAGTGCCAAAACACGCCTTGGTACTGATGTAAAAGTTTCGTTTAAATCAGACCAATAATTACAGACAAAATTTAAAAGTAAAAAAACTAAGGACCATATCCGTATTAAAATTGATCTGACCATCGTGCGCCCAAGATATGCACAACTTAACTTGGTACAGATCTGTCATGCAAAGTTTTGTTGAAATCTATCAATGGTTACAGAGAAATAGCCTGGACAAAATTCACAAGGGAAAAAAACAAGAGGCCATAACTCCCTTAAAACTGATATCATCAATGTGCACCGACGATATGTACAAAAAGACTTCGTATGGAACTGTCATGCAAATTTTCGTTGAAATCCAACCAATGATTACAGAGAAATAGCCTATACTATGTTCATAAGTGTAATAAACACCTGGACTTGGTACTGATCAGTCATGCAAAGTTTCGATGAAATCCAACCAACAGTTACAGAGATATAGCCCAGACAAAATTTTGACGGACCAACCAAACATGACTTCAATATAGTACCCACATACTTCGTATCTTGGGTGGGGGTATAAAAATACAGACAATTTCATTAGTGAACATGTTATAATATTGACATACCTTGTTTCACAGGTGTGGCTACTTTAGGTTGCACTGGTGTGGCTACTTTAGGTGCTTGACGTGTGCCACGACGCTTTACAGGAGTAGTGGCCTTGACAGGGCTTACTTTAGCTGAAATATATAATACAAAAGTTAAGAGAATACATATTAGTTTCCAATACAACGGCATTCTGCGAAATAAGCAACAGGCCTGATAACTAGCAATCATTCTCAAACCTGAAAATCCCTGTTTCAAAGACTGAAACTCAACCTTTCAATGTAAAGAAAGAAGAAAATTCAGGATCCAAAAACCTGAAATCAGGCACAAGCCTGAAAAATACCAGGCCTGAAGCAATTATTGAAGTAACTTCTACAGGAATTATGTATAGAAGAAAACTATTCAATTTACTGATTCGGGCAAGTAGTTTCAAATCCTAAATTCACAGACTGTAACAGCACACTGAGTATTTAAACTACTTTCAAATTGTATTCTAAATCCTTGAAGGTTTTTTTAGAGTTCATTATTTTGCACAGACCTGCATCATGCAAGTTGTCTGTTTGTAAAATCATTTAAAGAAGTTACAAATAGAGAATAAAGACCTTTCTTTGCAGCTGCTTTAGCCTTTACAGGTTTAGGTGTTACAACTTTTGTCTCAACAGGAGTGGCTACTTTTGGTGCCGATCGGGTAGTCTTCGCTTTCTTTGGAGTAACCATCTTGGCAGGACTTGCTTTAGCTGAAAAGTAAAACAAGGTACATGTAATAGAAATAACTTAAAAATATAAACACACTGTGTACTTTGTAAAAGTATAAACTTAATTATAAGGATTAAATTATTCAAAGTGTAATGGAGTAACTAGATTTTAAGTGAGCAGCAGACTCTTAGCGACTAGAGTCTTTATGAAAACACATTGAGCATTTCTCAAATTGGAAGAAATTTTTTGATAAGAACTGGCTACTTTAGGTGCTTGATGTGTGCCACAGAGTAAAACATGTGAGTTCCCATGGCAGTCAAATAGTCATTAGTGTTAAAGATCACCATATAACATCAACTACTATTAAGTTCATAGATCCAAGTGTTCTTGGGTTAATGAACAGTAACCATTTGGTCTACTGGAGACATTTTCTAGGTCAAAATTAACCTATTACTTTCATAGCATATTTTCATTGGCCGATAGCAATTTTCATAGACTGATTTCAAAGTTAGTAAAATATCATTCAAAAAATAGATCAAAATACACTATGTACTGAAATCATTAATACTGGTGAAAACTGTCGCCTATACGTACCCGTTCTTCTTGTTCCACGTTTTGCAGGGGTAGCTACTTTAACAGCCACAGGTTTAACTGCACCACGGGCTGAACGTCCCTTCTTTACTGGTGAAGCAGCTTTGACAGGAGTAGCAACTAGAAATATACAAAGAAATATTAAATAACAAGACTGCGTTCAATAAACGCTTATGCCCCCTGTGGAAGCCTTGTCCATAAACAAGTCTAAGTCCAAAATTAGGTCAAGGTGAAGGTCAAAATGGGGTCAGGTGATACAGGCGTGTGGAGAGTGTTCATATACAACATCCATGCAAGTATGAAAGCTTTGTAGCAAGCCATATTAATGCTAGAAGAAACAGTCAATTTGGGTTAACCAGGACGGACGGGTGAATCACTATATGCCTCCCGATCTATCGATACGGGGGCATAAAAATATCACTCAACAAAAAATGTTTGTAAAACATTTATGCTCCATATCAAATAGTCCTTCTTGATGTTGAGTCATGGAAACTTTGATCTAAAAATCAATATTTGATCAAGGAAGGGATGAAGACGAACCTTCCTGTAACATTTGTATAAAGAAAGTGTGGGAGACTTTCGAGAATAATTTGCAACTGTTCACCAGAAGTTAGGAGTACATTACTTACTGGTTTGAGCAACTGGTTTCACTGGGACTTCCACTACAGGTGTCTTTTGTTTAGGGGCCGCTTTCGTCGATCTTCCTCTGGCTACTTTAGGGGTAGCAGCTTTAGGCGTGGCTTGTTTAGTTGTAGATTGTCCCCTTTTAGGTTTTGGAGTAACTGGTTTTGTTGGTACTATAGCGTTTCTTCTTCCCTTCCTTCCTTTAACCGGTGATGCAACTGCAGGACTCTTTACAACTTTGGAAGAAATTGAATGAACAAAATCAAAATACACAAAATCAATCACAGTTGAACTGAATAATTTGATACAAATTAATGACTTACATGTATAACAACATACAATTCATGGTTCATACACAATTCGTGCACCAAAATTCAAGGCCTTTTCAATGTTTTTCAAGGTAGAATTTGTATTTTTAAGGCCTTTTTCCAAAGATTTACCAAGGATGGATATATGAAAATTATTATCATCAGGACTACACTGCTTAACACTTCACATCTCACACTGGCAACAATACGTTTACATACTTTAAATTTTTAAGAAAAAGGGTGTTTCTGCAGATATTTATTATAATGTGTCATTTTGACAACATCCATACACTTATATGTATATTCAAGGCTGTTAGCCTACTTTCAATGTTTTCCCCTTAAATTCAAGTACCATTTTGGCATTTTTTAAGGCAGCACTTGAATTAATTAAAGTACTTTTCAAGGCCTGTGCAACCTTGTGCATGTTTATCTTGATTAAATTTCACTATTGACCACCCTAAAAAACATCTCATACAAAAATGGAGAAAATGATTTACAGGTCCCTTTAATGGCAAAACAAACGACAGCACCCATACCTAGTTTTTCAACAGTAACAGTCTTAACAGGTGTAGCAACTTTAGGTGCAGCTTTTGTTCTTCTGCTCTGTTTAGGAGAAGCAACTTTCACTGGGCTTGCTTTATTGGCCCGTCTTGAAGTACGTCCTTTGACAGGAGTAGGTGCTTTTACTGGAGAAGGTTCCTTGACAGGGGTAGCTACTTTAGCTGCAACAATAAGAAATACTGATATACCTTTGGCACACCAAACTATGCTTGCAGCTTATCCACCCAACACACAATTCCTCTGATAGAAAAGCATGAATACATTACAAGGTCCTTGCACAGAATATATTACTTTCCAAACAAGACTGTTGTGCCTTATTAGTCCTCTAAATTAGCATCTGCATAGATAGAGCACCACATACATAAGACTGAGCTTAAACATTAAGAAGCAACAACTGTTAATTTATTGGAGGACCATGTTTTTAAATATTTTTTTGCGTTCTACCGAGACAGTCAAAGTGCGTGGTATTTTGGTTTTATCCCTGCCGATATGTTCAATGACCTCTTGCGTTGAGGGAAGACACAAGTTTGTGTGATGCAAGGAACCCGGGCGAGTTGCCCTAGCTCATTACAAATAGACTCCTTGATTCTTTAATGTGCCCTGTGTATAGCACTGATGCATGTGAGACTACCTCTAGGTTTCCAACCAGTTAATCTCTCATTGTTCATACAGAAATTCTCTTAACAAATTAGTACTTGTCAAGTACATTTCCTCCATTTTCAAGGACTAAAAATTGTGTTTGCCATGGCATGCAATGGCACTTTGGGTCATTTGAACCCGCAACTGTCAGGAAAAACGATGGGTCAATACGATTGCGTGTTGATTATCTTCATTTCTTTTTCAAAATCCAAGTACTTTTTGGCTGTTTCAAATTCAAGTATTAGGCATCAAATTCAAGTACTTTTCAAGACCTGTGCGAACTATGTCCAGAGTTTTCCCTTGGAATTTTCATATGGGGATCCCAGGACCCTCAGGGTTTGCATTTTGGGGGTCCCGGGCAAATTTTGAGGGTCCCTCATAAGCAGATATGAATTTTAGTTGTTGATATTTTGAAAACCTAAAAACTGATAAAACCACAGCTCATTAGGGCTTGAGTAAAGTTTACTGCATCAAACTAGATCAATTTTATAAACAAGAGGGCCCAAAGGGCCCTAGGTCGCTCACCTGTCGAAATTGACCTAGATTTTGTTCAGATGATCATTGTGACCAAGTTTCATACAGATTAGGCCAATATCGTGACCTCTAGTGACTACACTATAAGGTTTTTATATGATTTGACCTAATGACCTAGTTTTTGACCCCAAATAAACCAATATCAAACTTGACCTAGATTTTGTTGAGATGATCATTGTGACCAAGTTTCATAAAGATAAGGTTGAAATTGTGACCTCTAGTGACTACACAAGGTTTTTCTATGATTTTACCTTGTGACCTAGATTTTGACCCCGGATGACCCAATATCCAACTTGACCTAGATTTTATCGAGATGATCATTGTGACCATGTTTCATAAAGATTTAGTCAAAATCGTGACCTCTAGTGACTTCACAAGATTTTTCTATTATTTGACCTTGTGACCTAGTTTTTGACCCCGGATGACCCAATATCGATCTTGACCTACATTTTGTTGAGATGATCATTGTGACTGAGTTTCATAAAGATTAGACCAAAATTGTGACCTCTAGTGACTACACAAGATTTTTCTATGATTTTACCTTGTGACCTAGATTTTGACCCCGGATGACCCAATATCCAACTTGACCTAGATTTTATCGAGATGATCATTGTGATTGAGTTTCATAAAGATTTAGTCAAAAACGTGACCTCTAGTGACTACACAAGGTTTTTCTATGATTTGACCTTGTGACCTAGTTTTTGACCCCGGATGACCCAATATCAAACTTGACCTAGATTTTGTACAGATGATCATTGTGACCAAGTTTCATAAAGATTAAGTCAAAATTGTGACCTCTAGTGACTACACCAGGTTTTTCTATGATTTGACCTTGTGACCTAGTTTTTGACCCCAGATGACCCAATATCGAACTTGATCTAGATTTTATAGAGATGATCATTATGATTAAGTTTCATAAAGATTAGGCTCAAATTGCGACCTCTAGTGTGTTCACAAGCTTTTTCAATGATTTGGCCTCGTGACCTAGTTTTTAACCCCAGATGACCCAATATCGAACTTGACCTAGATTTTATAGAGATGATCATTGTGATCAAGTTTCATAAAGATTAGGCTCAAATTGTGACCTCTAATGTGTTCACTTGTAAGGTTTTCCTTTGATTTGGCCTAGTGACCTAGTTTTTGACCCCAGATGACCCAATATCGAACTTGACCTAGATTGTATGAAGATGATCATTGTGATCAAGTTTCATATTGATCAGGCTAAATTTGTGACCTATAGTGTGTTCACAAGCAATTGTGAACGGACGGACGGACGATCACAAAAGCTCACCTTGAGCTAATAAAATAGCAAAATCGCATGTACCATTGTTTTCAACATTGGTATGATGTACCATACACTAGTGAGTAACCTACAACGATGTGCCTACCCTTACAATGTCATTTTGTTCCCGACTTTTTTCCCGAACGGTACAAATTTTTCAGAGTACGAATTGTGTTTGGTATGAAACCTTTGCGTCGACAGCGATATTGCTATTAGTCGTCTGTTTTTTTAGACCGTGCCGTCATTTCGGACATCCGGGCAACAATAAAGTCTGTTTACTTCGGAACAAATCCTATCGCGGAATATCGCTGCGGAGAATAATCAATTAATATTTTATACAATGTGTAAATTGAAAAACGCAGCGAACAAGTTACGGCGGCCGTTGGTAATTGCGGGTCCCGGGGACGCACACACAATTGTGAATCCAACGCCAAAATATTGCGTCAGAGACGCAAGAAACCTGCGTCGGGGAAATCCCTGTATGTCTCTAGTTGGATGGGAAACACTGAAGTGTTTCTGAAATTTCCAGTGACCCAGGGACCTCTTGATTGCCAGTCTATGGCACTAACCACTCGTCCACCCAGAGGATCAAGTTAAGGTGCTCGAGTAATACTTATTTTAATCAAGTAAAAAACTTTACTGACCAGATTTTTTCTCCGCTGCTTTCACGGGTGTTTTTAGTTTCTTCAACCCTCCTCTCCTTGTCGTTCTAGAAATAGTACAACAAAAATAATCACACTTTCACAAAGTTATTACAGTCATTTGATTAATGACAAACAAGTAATTAAGAATTGCAAGCAATACAGAAGTCCCCTACCAGTTTTAAGCCATTTTCAATGTTTCTGTTGCCATAGCAACCACAATTTTGGTCAGAATCAAAATATTTTTGGGCGTGCATTATCCCCTAATTGCCCCCTATCCACATACCAAGTTTCATAACATAGCTTGGAAACTGTTATGTCAGGATCCAGATTTTATGCCGGCCGGCAAACCTCTAGTCCCCTCCAGTCAAAAACCGGAAGGGGACTAATAAAATACACAAGATTTAAGAACTGGAGGGCTTCTTAAAAGAATAATATAACTCTTAGTGCACAATAGTGATGCTCCTGGATACTAACCTAATGCAGGTTATTATAGGGCTTAATTCATCTAAAGCTGGTATGAAGGTGGTTCACACAATTTAACAAGTTTGTTTTTTATAATTCGAATAATTAATAAAAAGTTAACTAAGAGATGCCTTTGCGGAAAAGGGTTGAAGTTAATGTATACCTTGTTTGTTTAGGGGTTGCTTCTTTTGGTGTAACAGTAACTTCTTTCTTTGCCCTCTTGGCTGCAGGTGATTTTGCTGGTGAAGCTGCTCGTTTTCTTCCACCCCTATAAACATTGCAATAAACTATGAATATGTTTTCTTGATCAATTGGTTTCAATATCAGTCAGTTCACAGATAAAGTTTACCTCCTCAATATAAGCAAGGATATGATATAAGATTCCATATACACAAAGTCAATGGTTATCAAAACATGCCTGGAAAAAGGACAGAACCCCATCTTTTATTATGTTGCTGTCCTGTTATACTGTATATTCAAAGATTTTCATGGGTATTAAATTTTGAAGATTGCGAAACTTGGAAAGGGAAACCATTTGCTCAGTATTTTGGAGGTAGATAAATCGTGGGGATAAGATTTTTTGGTCAAGTTTGACCACAAAATCAATGAAAACTTCCCCCACAAAAAATCCTGACTTTCCTGTCATTTACAGTAACAAGAGCTGGCCACAAACAGCATGCTCCACTATCATCAGTGCCATCTTTGGATCATAGTATAATCATTATATGTTCTAAACAAAATGCTTCAAAGCTGCAGCATTACCGTCTTCTGTGTATAGGTTGAGGTTTCTCAGGGCTCTCATTTGACAATTTCCCCCCCCCCTTAATGAATTTGTTGTTATAGCTTGAAATTGGCTTTTTGTTCAGTTAATATGTATTACTTTTATAATAGCATTGATATTAATAAAAGACAAAATTCCCCTTTTTCTTCAAAACGACGTGAAATTCCCCTACCTGAGGGCCCCTGGCCCCAGTCCCAAAAGTGTATTGACAGCTCTGCTTAAAAGTAAAATTTCTGCCTTTATCAGAATGTATGACAAACAAATTTACACAATGTTATACACACCTTCTTGTTGATGTTACTGGTGATTTCGCTGGAGAACTTTTCACTGGTGAACTTTTTACAGGTGATTTCACCTTTTTAGTTGATTTTACTGGTGTCTTCTTTTGTGCAGATTTCTAAAATGAAAGGATTGCATGAGTAAATTTTATATACAACAGGGTACAGTTTTAGTAACATTGTGTAAATGACTTTAAATCTACTGCCCTGTGTTCAACGAAACATGTTAACATTTTACGTTCAATAATCACGATATTTGTCAGTTTAATCCTTCGTTGAATGATTTGTTTCGCACAAACAATTTGATTGTGTAAACAAGAGCCAAAATGTCACAAAATACGCTCGTCTCGGGGCATGGTGAGTCTCAGGGCATAAAAAAAATTAAAAATATAATCGAATTTGGCCTAGATATTATGCCCATAAGCATTGTCACAAAGTTTGAAGATGATCAGATGAAAACTGTTTGCGTTAGAGCACATACAAGGCCTATTTCATACTTATTTGGTAATTAAAGGCCCATAGCCAAATAAGGCCTAGGCCGATTTGGCCTATAATCGAACTTGGCCTAGATATTATGCCCATAAGCATTGTCACAAAGTTTGAAGACGATCGGATGAAAACTGTTTGCGTTAGAGCACAGACAAGGCCAATTTCATACTTATTTGGTAATTAAAGGCCCATAACCAAATAAGGCCTAGGCCAATTTGGCCCTTGATCGAACTTGGCCTAGATATCATGGCCATTAGCATTGTCACAAAGTTTGAAGACGATCGGATGAAAACTGTTTGCGTTAGAGCACAGACAAGGCCAATTTCATACTTATTTGGTAATTACAGGCCCATAACCAAATAAGGCCTAGGCCGATTTGGCCTATAATCGAACTTGGCCTAGATATTATGTCCATAAGCATTGTCACAAAGTTTGAAGACGATCAGATGAAAACTCTGAGCGCTAGAGTACAGACAAACTGCTGGACGCCGCCGCCCGCCCGCCCGCCAAGGGTGTTCCCATAATACGTCCCGTTTTTCAAACGGCAACGGGCGTATAAAAATCTGTTATCAGTTCGATATATGAACGTATTTAAATTTTTACTATTATCAAATCATTGTTTTCCCCTGTCTGCAATTATGGTGCGATATACTCAACAATCCCTGTCAAGTCATCTTGGTTCTATCGAGTTCATTGGCAGAGAAAGCATCAACAAGATAATAATTTGACTACTATAATCAGGGGTTCTACTGAGGCCTAATGCCCAATCCTGAAAATAAGACGCACATGTGTTTTGGATGCCATTAGCACACATCCCAACACCAAACCTATGTTTCAAACATTGTTCTATTCACATGACCATAACTAAGTCAATACTTGGTATTTTTTCATCAAATAACTTTCATTTTTTGAAGAAAAGTACATTCTTTCCAAAGCAGCAAATCCGGAAGTGTAGAACCCCTGTATAATATTAAATAGGAAGTCATTGGAACGTAGAAATAAATATGAAATATCGTACCACTACAGCAGGAGAGGGGAACAGGTTAGCAACACCTGATGGACTTGCAGGAGTCTGTTTCACTCTTGGAGTTGCCATTAATCGTTGAATACCACTCGGTCCGGCAGGAGATTTAACACTCTTAGAGGCATTAAACAATTCCTTTACACCAACTAAGTTTATCCTCTTTCTACCCTTCTTAGTTGAAGATTTGGCTGATGACAGCGGAGATACCATCATCTCACCAGGTCCATTAGGTGTGTCAGGGATATCTGCATACAGTACAGAGTCTGGAGTACCCGCTGATTGCGACGATTGACGTCTGGATGGTGGAGATTTTGGGGAAGGAGTATCAAACAAGTCTTTCACACCTGCAAGGCTCACCCTTCCAACACCAATAGACTTCCTCGATTTCTGAATAAGAAGGTTAGATGTACACATTTATGCATTCAAAGCAGAATAGAACACATTGTTCCCATATAGCAAAAATGAAATCAGATCAAGGTTTGATTACCAGGTTGGGTATGTTACAGTCTTCCATGGCATTGGCCTGATCATGTCTTCCGACCATGTATTGGATTTAAGTTATCAGTTGCTTTCACAAGATAAAGTCAGTACTGAATGTTAATTGATTCCAGAAAAACTTGGGTCTAGTAGCTGCTCTATAGACGAAAGAAAAGGTGGTGTTAAGGCCAAAAAAAAAAAATTGTGTGTTTCGGGTAACCCGACCCTACCTAGCCGAAAGGCGCCGACCCTAACGATTTTTTAACGTTCCCACAACGATAATTTTATGCTTTGGTCCGGCAAAATTTGACTGAATGTCGGACGGTTGGTCCGACGGAGATTTTAAGTCTGGACGACGATATTCCCACATCGTAGTTGAAGATTATTGTAAAGAATGTAACACGAATGTATTTTCGTAAATCCTCGTCGAGATTCAATAAGATATCCCTCCGAAATCGTCAAAAATGTAAAATAATTCAGCGAAATGAAGGTCGCGAAAACTGATTATTTTTTGGATGCGGATAAAACCCGTAGTACACGGTACGGATTCCGGAATGTTCGCGATTTTTTTTTCTGAATATATTTTTATTTTGACGATTTCCGAGGGGGCTTTTTAACACGAAAAAAACGTGATTTAGTTTAAAGATGTTTGATATTAAATGGTAAAATGAAAACAAAATTTCTCTTGACAGAAAGTCCTGTCTGATATATGCTCATTGAATGGGCTGAATGAGCCCATTGTGAAAAGGCAAACTATATAATTAGGCCTATTTGAAAACACTTGTTAACTGTGTGTTAAAGCTAACAATGCATTTCTAAATAATTTACCACTGAATAATTTAAGAAGAACATGCATTATCTATACATCTCTCTTCATTTTTTCGGACTGACAAATGTTCGTTCGGACTGACAATTTTTTTGTTTCTGTCAGTCTGAATGACTGACAGGTTTTTAAAGTTTTCGCGAAGCCTGATATGGTCCAATAAGGATACCGCATTGAAAATCGGGTAGGCTTCGTATGGAACATGGCGTCTATTGTGCAGATCATTCGTCCCAAATGCCAACATGCGGCCGCATTACGAACCTTCCGCGTTCTATCGGATGAAGTCACTTTTTCTAAAGTCGCTTTAAGTTTCTTCATTCTGAAGATTTTCATTCATAAACTCTATCCAACATAAATGTTTGTGTCAAAAAATGTTTTCAGATGTTTCTATATACTATAAAGTACATTACTTTTGTGATTTGCAATTTGTGTCAACTTTCTTTAGGATCATACATGTATATGTTGGTTTGTCAACCCTTATGTTTTCTTGTCTGGTTGGAGCAAAATCATGAGAGTAGCATGTAACCATTTTTATAGATACTTTTAGATTATTTGCATCATATTTACAGTAGAACCTCATTTGTTCAAACTCTTCAGTACTGAAAATGATTTGTAGATAAGAAAGTACATATGCGCCTGGTCACAAGAAAGTGTATTCTGACCTCCCCTTTCCGTGCCAATGAAGGCCTAACAGTAAAATTAAGACATAGCTATAATACTGAAATGAAATAGCTCTTTCGTTGCTATGAAGTAAATAGTTTGGACCCTGGTCTGGCTATGTGAAACTCATTTTGGTCGACTGGACCCATACTGGTTGCATAATACTGAAGATGTCATAAAGGCATATTTTCTTCTGACATGACATAGCTCATATATATTTTCATTTGTTGATATAAACTAGACTAGTGATAAAAATACTTTGTAAAAGACAGAAAGTCTGTATAAGTCTGACATTACTATTATAAAATGCAAAACCAGCATTAAATACTGAACATATTTAGTATATTCATGTTTGTGTTTCTTTAATACGCTCTAATCTGAGCACAGTGTGCTGTTGCGTTTTTTGACAGCATCCTGTCCATCAATATTATGTCAACTAAACAGACCTGCAGTACTAAATTTCCAGAACAAATTCGAACAAAACCCTTGTACAGTTGAATGTATTTGTAAGTCAAAATATCAAATGTGCTTTCAGTCAGAATAACAGTCATCTAGAATGATCTGAAATCAAATATGAAGTTAGATATACATATAATTTACACAGATACATCATCTTAAGCCACCACAAATTCATGACTGGTTTCCCGGCAGGCAAAAAAAAAACAAAAAAACCCCCCAAAGCCTACCCTACCTAACTTTTTTCAGACCGTTACCCTAAACACACAATTTTTTTTTTTTGGCCTAAGTGTAAAAACACATTTAAATGCAGTAAGTTTAATAGCACATCATCTTGTAATGGCATAATGTATTAAACACTGTAAAACTATAAATGATTCAGTACCTTTCCAACACTCTTCCTGCCTTTCTTTGGTAGGGGTTTTGGAGTCTTTGCAAGTTTCTTCTTTCGTCCAATCACAATTGTTGCTGGTGAATCAATATGACCAGTACTTGGGGCGAGTTGAGCAGCCTTGGTCCTAGGTGTCTTGGGGTAAACCTTGAATATATTTTCACAAGACTTTTTTTACAGTGTATAGTTTAAAGCTATAGAATACATGGACACATTTTGTCACCTGGCAAGCAAAACATGCCATTAATCTTAAATATCATAAAATCATTTTAACACAATGGCGACATATATTATATGACAGCATACATAGGATAAGAAACCAAGAATGCCAGCATCTTATAAGCTAAAATATGGGTTTCAAAATAAACCATCTTTACATTACCAAACTGCCTTAATAATTGCTTACAATTATATTCAGTATAGTAACATACCTTTACTGAAGGAGTAGGTGTTGGTGGTCTTGCTTGAACAGCTGGTTTACGTTTTCCTGGTGTCTTCTTCTTGGAAACAACTGGTTTCTTCACAATATCAGCCCAACTTTTAATTTTTGGTGTAGCAACTTTCCCATGGATAGCTCTGCAAAAACACAATTAACCTTAAGTTGATTGTAATCAATAATGTTATTTCATTCAAAGTCTCTCCAACATGTTTTAGTTTCTCATACTTCATAAGAACATTACCATTCAACACTTTACAGTTAAGACCATTCAGTATTTGAAGCAGACATATTTGCACAATAAGCAAACTAGAACAGGACATGTATGCCTCAAAGGCAGCTGAATAGTCATTAATGATAAAGAACATAGCAACCTTGATGTCAGGTGTGGGGGGGGGGGGGCATGAATATGTCACAAATGAAACAAGTAATTAAGAATTGCAAGCAATACAGAAGTCCCCTACCGGTTTAAAGCCATTTTCAATGTTTGTCAATCAAAACATGTTAAGACGTGCATAATCCCCTTATTGCCCCCTATCCACATACAAAGTTTCATAAGCCTAGCTTGGAAACTGAGTTATGTCAAGATCCAGATTGTTTGACGGACGGACTGACTGACGACAAACCTCTAGTCCCCTCCGGTCAAAAACCGGTAGGGGACTAATTACTGTGTCAACGCTGGTCAATATTCTCAATCCTACGTTTGAAAGAAAATTTCAAAGAGTCCCAGTTCAAACATCAGTCAATTATTCAAACTACTTACCTCATAGCTACAACATTCCTAACGGCTGATGGTGTTAAGGTTACTTTTGGTGTACCAAGTTTCATTCGTTTCACATTGGAAACAGCACCTGGTGAAGATCTCTTTCTCTTCAAGATGCGTCCACCTCTAGGGGTTTTAGGTGTTTTCTTTGATGATCGTACAGGTTTAGGTGTTTGCTTCTTCACAACAGGTGTTGCCACTGAAACCACTGGTGTTGATCGAGCTTTTGATCGCGCTGATGCAGGTGTGGAAATTATTGGTGTACTCAATAAATCTGCAACTCCCGTAAAACTAAAATCAGCACTAAAGTTATTATTAGAGTTCTTCCTAGCTTTGCCAGGTGTAGACTTCCTTGATTTTGGCGTCTTCTTTGCAGATTTTTTTGGAGAACTTGATTTTCTGGTAGACTTAGGTGTAGGCACCGAGACAGGAACTGCAGTTGGTGATAATGATCTGGCCCTAGCGGGAGATGATTTAGCAGAGGATTGCTTAGATGGGACTGTCTTCGGAGTTGCAGGTCTGCTTGACACTGTTGATTTTGGAGTTACAGCCACATCTTTTTTAAATGGTGAAGTAGATTTCCTTGGAGATGCAGGTCTCACATTTTTAGGGATCTTTACTGACGGAGATGTAGACCTACTGCGTGCAGTTGATTTCTGAGATGATGTGCCAGAAACAGGCATTGACTTCCTTGAAGGTTTGGATGCACTTGCAGATGTTACTGGGGACGCTACAGGTGATCTTGCAGGTGTCTTTGATCTTGCTGGTGTCTTTGATCTTGCAGGTGATTTAGCAGGCATCTTTCCTGGAGACTGTGACCTCGCTGGAGATTTTGCTGGCGACTTTGATCTAGCAGGTGATTTTGCTGGAGATTTAGCAGGTGTCTTTCCTGGAGACTGTGGCTTCGCTGGAGATTTTGCTGTAGGTGATTTTGCTGGAGACTTAGATCTTGCAGGTGATTTTGCTGGAGACTTAGATCTAGCAGGTGATTTTGCTGGAGACTTAGATCTAGCAGGTGATTTTGCTGGAGACTTAGATCTAGCAGGTGATTTTGCTGGAGATTTAGCAGGCGTCCTACCTGGAGACTGTGACCTCGCTGGAGACTTTGCTGTAGGTGATTTTGCAGGAGACTTTGATCTAGCAGGTGATTTCACTGGCGTTTGTGCAGGTGATTTTGCTGGTGTCTTAGCAGGAGATTTTGCTGGAGACAGTGACCTTGCTGGAGATTTTGTCCTAACAGGTGATTTTGCTGGAGACTTTGAAGGTGTCTTTGCTGGAGATTTTGACCTTGCTGGTGATTTCACTGGTGACCGTGATCTAGAAGGTGATTTTGCAGGAGACTCAACAGAAGTCTTCGGTGATGCAGATCTTGGAGATTTGCTTGCTTTTGGAGTAGACTTGGGTGTATTTGTTTTGACAGGAGATTCTTCACGAATGGGTGATTTCTTAGGAGCAGCTAATGACCTTCTTTTAAGTAGAGGTGATGCAGCAGTCTTTGGAGATTCAGCAATCCTTGGGGGTACTGCACCTCGCCTCACTGGCGTAGATGGTGGAAGCTTTTTAACAAACAACTCCGGACTCAACTTGGGACCAAATGATACCCTCTTCTTTTTCGCTGAATGAGCGACAATTGAGCTATCCACTGAACGCTTCCTCTTTTTCCCACTACTTTTCGGGGTTTTCTTGGCTGAAAGTAAGTCAATACAGTATAATTATATTAATAATATGACGTTTAACTCTGCATCTTTCAAGATTTTGTTCCTTTTGTATTTCTGTAACCTAATGGTCAACAAAACATGTAGTAAATAAGCGTATGCAAAGGCCTGGCTATATGTTTAGTTTATCATTGCTCTAAACCGTCAGAAAAAACAAGTTTATTAATAAAATATCTTCAAATGATTACCTCATGCACCAAACAATGTTATTTTTTTTAGAAAAACTACAAATGGGCACTCTGCCAACAGAGGAGGCAGTTAGTGCGTAATACAAATATGATGTTATGCCTGGACAAAGACAGCAAACAGGAGGGAAAGGTGTTTTATTAACTCTTCATATTGCAGACCTTTTTAAGTGATCAGACCACCAAAGCTTTTTTTAGGAAACAAATAAGACAAGATGAAGCTACAGTTGCTGATGAAACCAACAATTTCTAAGGCACTGGAATAGAGAATTGCCTAGAGTTTTTCTTCACAGAATTTGAAAATTATTCAAAGCTCTATAAATTACTATAATTAAGAATTTCCGACTTGCTCAATTTACAGATTTCCTTGCCAATTCCAAGACCATTAAACGCGTTTTTCATTACTATTCCCATCTACTGTAGGAATCTTGTTATACTCAAAACACAAATTGACAAAGAAAAGAAGTGAAATACCTGAAGAACTATTGTTCACATTGAATGGCGTAGTTGCTCTAGGTGTAAAAGTTTTAGGTGTTGCTGGCCTTGGTGTCACAGCCTTTGGTGTGGCTGGTTTTGGACTGGCAACTCTGGGTGTGACAGCCTTTGGGGTTGCTGGCTTAGGGCTGGCAACTCTCGGTGTCACAGCCTTTGGACTGGCAACTCTGGGTGTGACAGCCTTTGGGGTTGCTTGCTTAGGGCTGGCAACTCTCGGTGTGACAGCCTTTGGAGTAGCTGGTTTAGGGCTGGCAATTCTGGGTGTGACAGCCTTTGGAGTAGTTGGCTTAGGGCTGGCAACTCTCGGTGTGATAGCCTTTGGAGTAGCTCGTTTTGGACTGGCAATTCTGGGTGTGACAGCCTTTGGGGTTGCTGGCTTAGGGCTGGCAACTCTGGGTGTGACGGCCTTTGGAGTAGCTGGTTTTGGGCTGGCAACTCTGGGTGTGACAGCCTTTGGGGTTGCTGACTTAGGGCTGGCAACTCTGGGTGTGACGGCCTTTGGAGTAGCTGGTTTTGGGCTGGCAACTCTGGGTGTGACAGCCTTTGGAGTAGCTGGTTTAGGGCTGGCAACTCTGGGTGTGACAGCCTTGGGAGTAGCTGGTTTTGGACTGGCAACTTGTCTAGGAGAGACAGTCTTTGGGCTGGCGACCCTGGGTGTGACGGCCTTGGGTGTAGCAGGTTTCGGACTGAAAACTCGGGGTGTGACAGTCTTCGGACTGAAAACACGCGGAGTGACAGTCTTCGGGGTAGCAGGTTTTGGACTCACAACTCTTCTAGGAGTGACGGCCTTCGGACTTGAAACTCGAGGTGTGGCAGCCTTTGGTGTGGCTGGCTTCTTTGCTAAAGGTGTAGCATTCTTGCTAGTCATTCTGGCAGGTGAGAATTTAGGAGACTTTGGGCTTTCTCTCCATGCATTTGTCGCTTTAGGCGTAGCTACTTTGGGTGTTTGTGGTTTAGCAACTGGAGTTGACAAAGCTCGCTTCTTTACAGATTTTGGCGTGTTTTTAGCAAGACTAGGAGTTGACCCGGTTCTTGGAGTAGCGGCTTGTTTAACAGGTGTTTTCTTCAATGAAGATGCTGGAGAATCATTAGCTGATTTTGGTGATCTTCCTCTTGACTGACGCCCTGCTGCTGGAGATGATCTCACAGGGGATGGGGATTGATTACGCTTCATGGCTGATGCTGGACTTTTTGATGCAGTTGGCGGTTTAACCTGGAAGTATCAGAAAGTAGTACATGTTCATAATTGTGTGTGTCATTAGCACACATCCCAACATCAAAATTCTTGTTTTCAAACAATGTTCTATTACGAAGTACAGCATGCCATGATGCACAGGGCTTTTTTCTGAATTTGGGGAAGGGGCCTGGCCTTTTGAGAGGAAAAAATTGCATGTACAGCGTCATTTGGGGGAAAATTTTCCAACAATATAGGCCTACTTACTAAAGCTCTCAGCAACATAAATTACAACAATTAAATCATTAAATGCATATATCTACAGTATTCTATACATAATACAGTATACTAGTAACAGTTCTTTTGTACAACAGTTTTATTCATAGGAAAATAACTCAGAATTCCTGTATACAATGGGGGATCATTCTGTTTAAAATCTTATTCTTGCAGCATTTAAAATACTGATTGGTCCCCTCAGTAGTTATTTGCATGTACGACAATTTGTAAACAATTGCCGTTTTACAGAATGTTGCAAACAATGCGATGTGTTTAAAAACCAACCGCGGCCGAAAAAAAAAACTGATTTTCGGCATGTTGCAAACAGTGGAGTGTGTATAAAATCTATCTTATCCAGTCAATTACGGAATATTTGGTACTGATAACCGGACTTTAAGCACATCCTAGCACGTTTACGACATTAAATGCTGGTTTGCGTTAGACTAGTACTGAACAGAAAACGTGATTTCTTGCCGATATTTCCCCGTTTCTCATAATTAAAAATGCTTTTCTATTCAAACATTGTTAGGCTTGGGGAAAAATCGTTGGCTTGGGGAAGCCACCGTTAAACGGCGGCTGTTATATAGAGAACAAGACTGCGTTCAATAAACGCTTATGCCCCCTGTGGAAGCCTTGTCCATAAATAAGTCTAAGTCCAAAATTAGGTCAAGGTGAAGGTCAAAATGGGGTTAGGTGATACAGGCGTGTGGAGAGTGTTCATACACAACATCCATGCAAGTATGAAAGCTTTGTAGCAAGCCATATTAATGCTAGAAGAAACGGTCAATTTGGGTTAACCAGGACGGACGGACGAACAGGTGAATCACTATATGCCTCCCCATCTATCGATAGGGGAGCATAAAAATAGCCCTGCATGCCCACTGGAATTTTAAATGTACCCACTAGTTTTGGAAAAAGGGGGTACAGGCCTAAAAATGTGGTAAAGCATTCTGAGCTTTTCAGATGTACAAATGGAGGTAAATCATATCTATTTTGGGTCCGGATACAGACTTTAATCATTCTTTAAAATAATGGCTGCCAATTTATGCCAACTTTCCAAAATGTTTTATCCTAACTTAACGATAACATGCACAATATTGTTCCAGTTTTACGTCACACTGGTAGTAACATACTGTTATAACCTGATGACAAATAAGTAGATTGATACAATGTTTCACGCGGGTCATTTAACAATTTTCAATCGAAAAGCAAGCGTTTTCTTTTTGAAGCCAGGTGTGAATGGTGTTCACCAGATTGAACATAACTAAGATCAACATAGACCTTATGCCTCAAGTGATTATCAATGAAAGTTACCTTAGGCGTAAGAATCTTTTCTTTCTTGGCTGAATTTGACACCTTTGGAGTAAGAATCTTTTCTTTCTTGGCTGAACTTGACACCTTAGGAGTCCTGGACTTGGCAGGGGATACAGATTTTCTTGGAGTTTTAGACGGGGAAACAGATTTTCTTGAAGATGATTTTGGGCTTTTAGCAGCAGATGGAATTTCAAGACGGAATGATCTGTCTATGATAGTGAATACATCTTGGTTTTTCAGTTGCACAGTATTCTTAATGCTCTTCTTGTTTACTTCCACTGAATGGGAATTGTCCAAATTGACGAGGAAAATCTGAAAACAACACATAATTCGATATTTGCATGTTTTGACTATGATGCCATTTACAGGGTACACACAAATCACAAGGCCCTGTTCTCACAATGAATTAGTTGTCAAAGTCCAAATGCAATTTAAAAGTCAAAAGAAAGCCCTGATCACAGAAAGTAAAACTAGAAGTTTTTGGCACACCATTTTCTGTCTCCCACAAAGGGCTGTAACTATGGCAAAAATCATCTGACCTACAATTCCTGACAATATGCACAACTAGGCTTGGTACTAAGCATTCATACATGTATGCAAAGTTTCATTGAAATCCGACCCAATGTTTTTTCTGGTTAATCAGGGTTCATACAAAATTATCACACACAATTTCAAGGTAGAATATGCATTTACAAGACAATTTTCCAAACATTTACCGAGGTAAAGTTGTAAATGATGCACTGCCATTTTATACACAATTTCTAGTGACGTCCTACACAAGAACACCCGATTGCACTCAAATCATTACATACCAGCGACATTTGCACCCACATATTTAATAACTGTTATCACACAACAAGCTGTTTCGTCTTGTTAAATACAATGTCACTTGTCCATTTTTAATTTATTATAAGGGCAGACAAACTGAAAGAACTTGACTGTTTATCTCAAATTTGTGTTAAGAAAAAGTTTTATACCTCACGCTTCTCATTAACTTCCAATCGACAATGTTCCAATCCTACTTGGGGTAACTGGATCCTGATGTCACATTCGTTACTTCTGAAAATATAAAACAATCCAAGATAGTAAGTATTTGTATAAACAATAACATGGTTTGGACATCCCTTTGTACAATAATTAGTATATATAGAAAAAAAGCTGTCCATAAACAGCACAAGCCCATGAAATTGAGAAATTTTAGTGGGCTAATTTGCGAAATTGGAAATTAATAAAAAAGATTGTTTGAGTTAAAAGTGACTTTTGCAAACTTAAAAATCTATTATTTTTACTTTAAAACAGCTCCCTCATTAGTTGCTTAGTTAAGCGGGAACAAAAGGGGGGGGGATATGCATACTTTTTGGAAATAATTATGATTTTTTGGGGGAAATGGAGATTATTTTGCTAGGCGAAGGTGTCTGTATTCGGCCCTAAATATAGCCAAAAAACCCACTGCATGCTCAACTATTCTCAATGCTATGCTAGGATCATATACTTATTATAAATTCAAAACAAAACATTGAGTATTACCTTCTTTTGTGTAGTCTGTCTTGGGGTAATGATGGTGAACAAGTATCAAAGAAATATGCCATAGGCTTTGAAGATATAAAAGGTTATAAAATTTTTGGAACAAAGTTGGACTCAGATAAAATGAAGAATACTCAGGAAAGTAGTATTAAAGAATATTGAGATAGCCTTACCTTCCAAACAAGCATGCTGTCTGTGTTAGTGGAAATGAGGCACCATCGGAACCATTCCTTTTTATTACTACAACTTGGGCAAACAGCATTTTTTACATCCTGAAAATATATAAAGTATAAATATAACTTCCTGTCATAAAATGCAAACCCAGTACTGTATATCCCAATAAACAATCCATCTTGCCACATGGCTTGTTAATTATCGAGTGTGAAAACGCAGATGTAAAGAATTTGTTATTGGCGAGTGTTAAATTCCAACATCTCGGATGAATTACTGTAAAATTGTATGACCACTACCTTTGAATACGGTTTGACAAGTACCTGTGAAGATATTGCGCTACATATAAATGACCAAGAACCAAACCCAGTAAAATACTGCCTATTATTATTACTGGCCATGTTTCCCTGCTATTTTAACACGAAATAAAAGCCTGCACTCATATAGTCCAAGGTCTTTGACGATGATCATTTCGTTTCATCGTCAAAGCCGTTTGTTCTTTGAAACCCAACAGCTCAACGACTCAGTTTGAGTCGCGTTCGTTTTATAACAAAACGCACGTTTTCAACAAAATAATCATTTAAACCCTATCAATTGGACCATATTCTATCAATGTACCCCCAAAAACAAAATGTTTCGCAAGAAATACCAACAATTCCGTCGATTGTTTCAAACCTGTCCAATTTCAATATGTTCGTTTACGATCGCCATTTATTTGAATGGGATTATAACAAAGGTGTTACGAAACGAACCATGTGCTCAATGTTTTGATTGTCGGCTGCGTAAATTGCAACATTTATTTGTGTAAATGGGAGTTACATGATTTATAGCAAAAATAACGTGTTTGTTTCTTATGTAAAGGTATATCTAAAGGTTTTATTTATGTTTCATGAAATAACGGATTTTTCGAAAACGGCTCTCGCACGCACCTGCGATAAATTAATTATTCAAAATGGCTGCGGAAGCTGATCAAACGCGGAAGTAAATAAACTTTAAGCAATATATAATTATCAGTAGGTGTTACATTGACTGTTTTAAGACAAACACTTGAAAAATATTACATTTATACGTAAATTATAGTTTTGGGGCGATTTTTGAACAATGAACATGCATTTGAGGCATTAAGCTTAAACAGTTGATTATTGAAGAGGGTAATTCCATAACTAAAAGGCCGACACGTTAGTGTAAATAAAAGACCATTTAGTTATGGTATCCAGAACTAGCACTCACACGGTAGGGCTGGGACATTTGAATGGTAAAAACACGAGGCAGTTTCGACACCCTTCTCCAGCGGTTGGGGCCATGCATGGTTTCAATTGACTGGTGCTACACACAGAAAAATAAGCCTTCTGCAGTGTTTCATTTTGTGCGAGTTCTGAGCTGGGCACTTGATAGGCGTAATTCATTATACGGATAAATTGGCAGGTTCCTAATGCATTTTAGAACGGTTCAATTTTAACATCTAGACTATAGTCAGGTAGATTGATTTTCATGAGATTAAAATAGACCGGGTACGAACTGAATTGAGTACAACTCTTCCGGGTACGAATGTAAACACTCCCTAATTGCCGAGGTACCGTTAAAAAACAGCTGGGAGCCTGCTTCAGTTGTTTATTCAAAGAAAGCAAGTGAAACTTATTAAGAAATAGCGGCAGCAACAACTTCTAGAAAGATAGCAAAATATTAAGAATACAAATGTCAACAACGAAAATGTTCTTTTACCTACCTAACGAAAATGTTCTTTTGACTTCAACGTAACTAAAATCTCAATTATACATTAGGCACCAAGACAAAATTGTAATAAATTAATGTGAATATTATCAAAATGTAAAATAAGACAGTTTTTGAATGTATTTACCTTTTTACAAACCTATAAATGCTGTGGCGACGTTCTTGTATACAACTTACGTTTTGGACTTCGCGCGAATGAGTGAATGGGTTGAATGCGCTTTGAAAGTAGTTCGAAGAGGTATTAAAATTCGAACGCATATAATCACGTTAAGCAAACTTCAGGTGCGTTGTTTTCTAAACAAAAGATGTAACTACAATTTATGTAATTAAATATATTTAGAGATTTTGCATATTTAAAGAATCAAAATTTAAATACTCTTTGTTTCGCTTGGGCTGGCGGATGAATTTGTATGTAACGAGAATAATTTCAAATAACAGATTCTGGATGATCCATTGGCTGTTTTCAGAGTCACGTGATCATTATCATAACGAGTTCACCTCGGCGTTTTCCGTAAAATAAATTTCAACCGTATACGAATTTACGGAAAGTGCCGAACAGTTCAACGGTCATGTAAACAAAGGGCGGCAATTTCAAGATTTCCTGCGGTAAATATCAAAATTTTGTTGTGACCGTCATTAATCTTGTCTTCTTGATATTTATGATTTACCCTAATCTTGTCTTTGGTTTTTATTAAAATAAATGGTTCGTTTGATTATAAATGATTTAAATAATCACTGAAACAGCGAAGGTAGGCTATGAGGATCTGTCAAAATATAGGCGGTCCGCATTTCGACAATAACAACATCACATTTGTCAACAAGCGGGTCAGCCACATTCCACAGGTGATTAGGTATAGTCTATAGGTGTGAAAAATGCCACAAGTCTCACACATTCTACGTAATGTGGACAAATAATATGACGTTCAATCAGTTTCATCCCAAATAATACGGTATTTGGCAAATAATTTATGGAATGGGGGGGGGGGCTTGGATGAATATAAATTTCGTTTTCCTGTCTCTGTTTTATGACCCCTCCCCCATTAGGCAAATATGTTAGTGATGAATCCACATGCATTATCTGTCTTTTAACCCAAAGCTGTGAAGGGTCTGGAAATGGCAAGGGTGTGATCAGAGGGGCGGTCAGAGGTTGAGACACCACTACGGGAACTTTCAAGTCTTTACATGTATACTAAGGATTGGAAAAATGTATAAAATCTGAAACCTCGCAAGTTTCTTTTGTTCGTAATACCTTATAAATTATCTACTGTATGAGAGAAGAGAAGCCAGTTTCCCATTTATGGGACGTAACTCTCATTTCATTGGAAATTCCAATTTTATCAGAAAATATCAATTTCGACTGAAACAATAATTTTCCGAATTCGATAAGAGGTTGAAAAAAATGAGTTACAGCATGCAGTAGCAGAAACTTAGCCCTTCAAAATGAGATTATTGTTCATCAAAAAAGGATGACAAACAACAGTGTTTCAGCAAAATGACAGAAACTGCTGCATGCACTTTCCTACAGTTTTCAATCGAGTGTCCAATCTGTGTATATTTCGGTCTTTGTCATAATGAAAAATTTTCCTGATTATTTAAATTGCATATGACTTAGAATACTTGGAGCGTTCAACTTCAATGTAGTACTCTTCAACGCATTAACTGAATGCCCTAGTGGCGTTGAAGAGTACTACATAACTGAAGAGGGGTTTGGGGATCTTAGGCTTCTTTGAATCTGTGTATCACACAGTGACAGTGAGATACACACCTGGTGCTTGTCTTTATAGATATGAAGCCCAACCCACTTATGCTGCCCTACCATGTATTTTTCTGTTTTCCAAAAAAATGTATCAGTCTAGAATCATTTATATACATCAGAGAAATTGTAGACATTTTAAAAAATTGAGAATATTACAATAAAATTCTCCCCAATGTCTTATTAAACAAAAGATGGATGATATTCTTTTTTTTTGCAGAGTATAGGCCTACTGTATACTGCACCAAGTGACAAAATGAAATCTCCTAAGAAGAACTTGAAAACAAGGTATTTATTAAAGCCAGGGAATCTGCTCTGTGATCAAGGAAAAGTCATTGAATTATAACATGATAAAAACGTCATTTAAGGTTTCATCATACTCAATGGTTAAGCGTGTTTGCCGTCTAAACTGGTGACCTGGGTTCAAATCTGGGTGGAGGCACTCATGCCAGCCATGTTGCAGCAGAGAGCTGACTGGCAAATAAAGGGTTAGCTATGCTCGGCAAATAACTAAGATGCATTTATTAATTAAATAAAAATATTTACCTTAAATTAGTTAATCTTCCCAAACCCAACTGTATAAATTGTAACATGTATGAACTTTATTCCTATATCAACTTGTATACTGTGTTTTTTCACATCCACTTGTTTTGTTCTTGAACTGTTAAAACCTTATTTTATTATACACAAGGCATATATATTCTATAGATTCTTTATATAGCTTGGTTACAATTGATAGTTTAAAATGAATAATTTGATATTTTTATGTTTTTCATTTTATGATATTCTCTTAGTTATACATGGGACTGGGTTCACTCAGGCATGACACTGATAGTTTTTTTTCTATTGATAAAATATTCCTATTATGTGATAATTGAGTAATTTTTGACAGTTTGGAATTTTTATCACTCATTGTATTCTCAGATCAAGTAGTGGACTTTGAGTTATGTCACATCACAGTCACATATGATTGATTTATGACAGTTGATGTAAAATATTGATTAAGATTTTGGGAATGATAATACTGTCATTACTGATGATGATCAAAAGCAAAAAGATAACAATTTAACTTTTATACTATATTGTATATACATGTACGGGCAGGCATTCGGCATCTGATATCATATCATTTATATATTCATTGTGTGTACATTACAATTGTGCTATTAAATAATGATGGAGATAAATCAGTCCTTTGAACTCACTGAATTAAGGTATTTATTGTTTTATGTCAATTTATAGAGATGTACCTTTTCATGTTTTGAAATTGCGATTTAACTAAATAGCATTTAATGTAATACTAGCAGTGCCATCTCACTACTTTAGGGAAGGGAATTTTTAACTACACTTTCACTACACTTGCATATGTTTAAACTGAATGTTTTAAAATGATATAGGGACCAGAAATCCACCATAGTGTTCCTTTTAAGTCTTTGCTTTTTAAAACGAAAATAAAATAGTGCTCCTAAATTAAGCTCAATCGTATAAGCTAAATGAAGCTTTTATTGCTTGATTTCTAGTTTTAACCCAGTTGAATTTCAATATCTGTTTGCTTAAATATTTTTTTACAATAAAAGTACAGTAATTGGAAGTGCAGTTAAAAATGCTAAAATTCTGGTGCAAGAAACGGCTGATACGATTTGGGCAATGTTGAATTTAAACACAAGGTTAAAAAGTGAATACATGTATCTGATAAAATATTTTCAATTTATTTCTATATTTACCAGATAGTTAGTTCTAAATGATGATTTTATTTTTTGCATCCACCCAATTTGGTGCGATTTTTAAGGAAGAGGTTTAAAAATCTGATTTAAATTCTCAAAAAAGCAAAGAGTACTTTGAAGAAATGTACCAGTCGTGAATAACTTATTTCTTTACTCAAAGTAAAAATGATAATGACAAGATTAAAGAAGAGGTTTAATTATCACTTAAAAGGTCGAAGACATGTCATTCTGTCATGTTTGTCGATGGATTTTATCACAGAAATTTGAAGTTCTACCAATAAAATATTCTACAAGTCGGTCCATCACAAATCACTCTATACTAATATATAATACTGAAGGAACGCAACGCCTCCCCCCCCCCCTCCAAAATGGAATCCCGTAGCCAGTGCTAACAAAATAAAAGATACAAGCGATCAAGTTAGCACTGGCTACGGGATTCCATTTAGGAGGGGGGGGGGGAGGCGTTGCGTTCCTTCAGTATTATATATACGTATAGAGTGATTTGTGATGGACCGACTTGTAGAATATTTTATTGGTAGAACTTCAAATTCCTGTGATTTTATACACAAGAAGACGTTAATTAAAAAATTTAAGACCGCATCATCGCGGCATGGACCATGAGAACATAAACATTGACACAATATAAGTCCGACTTTACTGATAATAACAAAAGGACTATTTGATTAAACTGTACATTTTTCGACAAGTGAGTATTCATTTTGAAATGCGCAAGCATGCATATTGAAAGTGTGTGTTCAGCATAAAAAACATGAAATAAATCACATAAATACATAATGTATATATATACTTATTTAGTGTGTGTAGCATTTGAAAGTTTAAATTGCATTTTATTACTTCCCTTTGTTACATCATTAACAAATTGTTCTTGTGAAAGTAATTAATTGATGATTTATTAAAATTATTGGAGTAATTAATATATCTCTTTATTTTATATGTGCTAAAATAGTCGTAAGAATAGTCACCTGCGGGGCTGTTACACTATTCTTACATGAGAGTCGTAAGAAAGCCACTGTCAATATTTTTACAAACCTACAGTAATACAATTATAAATTTAAATAAAATTCATTGTTTGTCATGTTTTTCAGGTCCTCTGCTCAGGGTTCACCTGGCTGGACTGCGGCTACTGATTTATTTAAATCGCCACCAAAGTCACCATCTCCTAAAAGAAGGGTTACTAGAAGGTAAGAACATTATAGGCCTATTATAAGATGTTAGTTGATCTTATTTGGAAATTATGCCTAATTATTATACTGGATTCAGCTTGTTTGTCTGTCCGTCAGTCAGTCTGTCCGTAGACGCATTTTTGTGGACGCAACTCCTACAGTTTGGCAGGATTTCGCTCAAACTTTCACAGATGAACAACCTCAACATATGTAGATGTGCATGAAGAAAGGAATTTGTGCTGCGATGAATTATGGCCCTTTGCCGGCAGGGGTACATGTATATTAGTCTGCCGAATGGCGACAGCTCTAGTTTATTCTAATTGTTTATAAGTTAAAGCTGTTCAACTAGTCACTACATTTTAAATACAAAAATCTGAACTGAACCTGTTTTCCAGTGAAATTTTTATTGTTTTAGAAGGTAGTCCTAGTCTACAGTTCCGTAATAATTCGGAAATCCGGATTTGCTGCACTAAAAAAGAATGCTTTTCTGCACAAAATAAGTCATTTGGTGAAAAAATACCAAGTATTGACCGAGTAACGGTCATTTGAAATTTCATATATGTTGAATTTTGACAGTCGATATGTACTAAATGGCAGCCACACCAGAAGCAGACTTGCGTCTTATTTTCAGGATTGGGCATTTTTCCTCAGTAGAACTCATGAATGTGAGATAAGCAGCCAGGTTTTGCACAAATATATATTGAAATTTAAGTGTTTTCATGACAGTATTGATATAAGACTTAAAGAGTACTGTATACAGTATATAGATTCTATTATAGTATTAATATAAATCTGGTATTCCTGTTCTATTTTTTATACAAGCAGTTGATTTCTGTTGCCGGAGCTAACCTGGGGCCTAGGCATTGTCTGTTGAAGTTAATTTTTATTTTGATAGGTTAAACTATTTTAGAGCTGTCATCGATAGAAGCAATATCAATGTATCAACAATATATTTTGGCCGATCAATTATTGATTCACATTTTAAATATCGATACATGAGATAATGGCTTGAACCACCCAAGTTCCTCATTTTTCATGCTCCAAACATTTTTCTTTGTCAAATGGAAGTTTACAAATTCCAACTGAAGCTACTATTTTCAAAAGCTGAATCTACAGTACGCTTAATATAGGCAATGTCGATTTTCCTGATTTACCCGGAATTCCGGATTTATCATTCCTGAAAGAGCAATGGCTTCTGACCAAAATAAAAGTTTTTTGATGAAAATATCTCTAGAGATGGCAAAGTTATGGTACATTTAATCTGCTCTGAAGGATTTTCTTTAATACAAAACTTTGTTTATTATGGAAACAATGTCATTGAAAGCCTCATGTTTGGCAAAAGTGGTTGGCAGCTTACAATTTTCCTGATTTTTAATTTGACCCTGTTGACACCCCTGACTGAACAGCTAAATAATTGAACCATGACTGATGTGACTGTTATCGATTAATCTATATGTGCTAGTCGATATATCGGAATCGGCGATACGTCTCGGATCGAATCAATTACAGCTCTAAACTATTTGCATTATATTTTGTACTGGCACTGGCATCATGTATACTAAAAATACAAGTAAACAAACTGCAGAATGCTGAATACTCCCACGTTAGCAGGGCTTGACACCAACACTGGTCCGTTGGTCCGAGACCAGTGAAAATCCAGAAGGACCAGTAACTGTCCTATTTACAAATTGGGCGCTTTTGCCCTGTCGGACCAGTGGCCAAAATAGTTAGTGTCTAGGCCTGGTTAGCACATGTAGCATGATGAAGGCTTTAAGCATAGTGAACACTTATTATATAACACTCAAAAAGTCACTCATAATCATATTGTCTTATCTTCTACAGGACATCTATGTATCACAATACGAAGACGGCTGAGAATGGTTTCACCTTCAGGATGCCATTATCCAAGGTTGTATCCCCGCCTGGTGTGAAAACTAGAGCAAGACGTTCATCAATATATCAGAAAGGTGGAGGAAAATTGCTTTCTCCTAAGTACACTCGGGCAAGACGAACATCAATGTATGTATCATCCAAGACTGAGACGGTTGACATGTTTTCTAAAGTTTGGGCTACTCCTATACGACAACCTCAGGCTATTGCTGAAATTTCTCCTGAACCGAAGAAGCCTAAAGGCCCGGCACCTAAAAGAATAAGTCTAGTAAAAAAGTCGAAAACTCCGAAACAACTAGAGCCTGTGACAAAACAAGGTACTCCACTGCAGAAAGTCGGCAAGACACCTAGATCTACTAAAAAGTCGCCTGTGAAGAAATCAAATTCTGCATCTAGATCTCGCCCACAAGAGCCCGAGTCAAAACAAGATACTCCACTGCAGAAAGTCAGCAAAACACCAAGATCTACTAAAAAATCAACCGTGAAGAAATCACATTCTGCATCTAGATCTACAAAGAAGACTCCAAGACAAGCCTCAACTAAGAAACCACCTATGAAGTCTTTAAAGAAGTCATCTTTAGTGATCACATCCACTCCAACAAAATCTCTCGAGGAAATTACTGGAAAATCCTTCTACGCCACACCTGGTGAAACCCCCATTGTTAACGAGAGAAAGGATGATGTGTTCGTGTTTTCTGCCATGCCTGTAAAGTCTGCTAAAAAATCAACCAAGGCACGGAAGTCTGTTGTCCTTACACCTGTAGATACCCCAAAGGTGTCGAAAACTCCCAAAAGAATGCCAATCCGTAAGACACCGGCTGTAAAGCGACTGAGAACAAATGTATCAGACTCGAGCATAAATTGCCCAGTTGTTGATAGTCCTGTTGCTAAGAGGCAGCGAGCTAGCGCTAAAACGGCGAGATCAGTAAAATCAGTGAAACGCAGTGAAAAACATCCAGAATCTACATCTAAGGCTCAGCTATCTCCTGTTGAAATGATCTCTGTTCTGAAATCTGTTGAGAGAGTTGAGAAGCGGGCAGCTACAAGTTCCCCATCGCCTAGACCATCTAAAATAGCTAGAAAAGACAAGGAAAATAATGAGCAAACTACACCAAGAGTTATAAAGACCGCTAAACGATCGTCGCCGAAAAAGTTAGCCGATATTGTTAGTGTATCTCAAAACAAAAACAATAATCAAGCTGATGAACCACTCAGTCCTGCTAATATTACATTACTTGATGACACTATCAATACAGACAGTAGAAGTGGGCGGTGCATCATTTTGTAAAGTGGGTTCTACTCCATATTGACTTACATTGTAAGCATATCTACGCAACAAATCAATCTACGCAACAAATCAACTATGATACTAGCAGCAGTAACAGTTAAGCTGCTTTAAAAAAAGTTTGCCTGGTTTCATATCAATGACAAAATCTCAATAATATTATAATATATAATTTGTTTGTCACAGCTTTAGTTATTAATTCTGATGAATGTACTTGTACTAGTATGTGTGTTTATCTGAAGTACATGGAAAATGATGTATGACTGGGTTATGGCCCTTTAATTACCAAAAAGTGTTGAAAAAGCCAAGTTTTTTTTCCTTCACCATGCCCCCAGACAGGCATATTTGGGACATTTTTGGTTCTTGTAAAGGTCTGCCTCATGTGCCTGTAGCCCCCCTCCCCCCAGGGGAATAATATTGATAGGTGCATAATATATATAAACATAGGGCATTCATTTTGAAACTTAAGGCAGCTATTGTATTTATATATTTGATGTATACAACTTTATGCTAGTTGGTTACTATTTTTTCTATGATCTCTTATGTTGTGTTGAGAAGTTACAATATTATTTGCTGTATCAGTAAAACACTCATGTAAATGTTATATCCCTGGGAATAAAGTTCAAAGGGTTATGTTGGAGTCATCTTATAGTTGGACTTTATATAACATAGTGTTTGGTTCCGATCCTGTTACCTACCTGCCAAAACTGCTCACTTAATATTACTTCGGTAAAAAGATATGTACACTTTATATGGTTACTTTAGTTGTAGTGTAAGTCAACATATGGAAGTTTTTATTAAGTGTATTTCTGATAGAAGAAAACGTTTAAACGTTTTCATTGTGTACACTTACGCTATCTAGATCTTCTAATACAGCTGCCACTGAAAGCAGCTAGTTGTTAACAATTTGAGTAATGAACTTATTTATTTTCATATTTGAAATTGATCCTGTATTAAGTATTATTCAAAGCATTATCTGCATATTTAAATAACTATCAATACCATACAACATTATTATTCGTCTGCATTGCCTCCAAATTGAGAATTAAGTGAGCTATCCACTGAGAGTTCAAGGTAGACGGTATCATTTCGATTAAAAGACGTCAATAGGCATAAACCAAATTAGGGCGCTCCACGGGAATTTGAGTGAAATTATCACCATGAAATTATTGGATAATGATTCACTGTTACTGCGTTAAACCACTCATAATCATTAAATGAGCCAGTCTCCAGGAAAACCTGCTATTTTGACAAAAATATTGATTTTGGGATTTTCCATAGTCTTAAAGGATAATGTTAATGAAGCACAATACAAAATAAATTTTGTTAATATCTGGAATATTAAGAAAGTTACAGCTATTTTTGTAGAGTCCCTTTTTGCTGCTTTTTGTGTGACGTCACAAACGTCATTGGAACGTTATTTGACGTCACTGAAACAAGAATTTCATAATTACACCATATGATCAATTCTTGACATAAATTGTTCAAAGTAGTATCATGTGCTAGAATTATGTTTAAATTTTTAAAATACATATCAAAATAAAAGTGTTTGCATTCAGAGAGAGGCTACTACTGTTTTAAACAACTAACTCCTCGTTTTTCTCAATCGGAGCACATTTCCGGCATTGGTCACCATAGCAACGAAGTATGTGATTTCAATATAATTCATGAGCAATTTTAAAGCTAAGATAAAGTACTATATAGGTAAATTACTTAAAGTAGAATCAATAGATATGTATTTTTCTTATTTTAGAGCTTTTATAAACATTGTTATATATAATGATAATTACATAATGTCATTATAGCAGGTTTTCCTGGAGACTGGCTCAAATAATATTTTCATATTGCAAAGTTATTGCCCTTGAACTTGGGATCAAAGCCATATTGCAGGGTATTTTATATCATTATTAAACACACTCGGTAGTGATAGTTGTTTCTTTACAAGTATAAATATATGTAGCAGTTTTTCAGAGGGAGATTGGTTAAGGGTATGAAAAATAATTTAACGCTGAGCATAGCCTTTATTTGCCAGTCAGCTTTGGCTGAAATATGGCAGGCATTTGAGTGCCTTCATCCATATTTGAACCTGGGTCACCAGATTAGACGGCAAGCGCGCCAACCATTGAGCTATGGTCGCACAAGCATATCAATTTGTTTATATGGTTTACTGTTAGGATTGAGAACTGTATGTTTATCATTCTCTTCCAATTATAAATGAATTTTGTTTATGACTTACGTATATATGTTATTGTTGTCATTATTTTCTTTGAAGTTTTAGTGGTAATGCATAGTATACCTCATGAAGCATAAGCTTATTTTAACTTTTCTATGTTTTTCCACCATGTTTCCTTCCATTTTTTCCCTTAGGCTTATTTATTGGTAAAATCTATGTATAGCAGGGATAAATTGACCTGATCCTGACTTTTATGCATGAATTTATTACAAGCTTCTTGCGTTGAATATATACTAGTACATTTCTGCGAGCAAATAGTGCAATATCGGTCTTGTTAATGAAAACATACTACCGGGATTACAAATATAGACAAGATATCAGCTGTTAAATTATGCAAATAGAAGGTCGAGAATCGTGCCAAATCCGTACTATAAATAACCATAATTACAAAATGTCATTTGTATTTGACTCGGTGATTTAACCCATCCTCAAAGTAACATGATCTATCGAACTAAATGGGGATAAAAATCTCTCCTTTCAACTACCTTTTGTCTCTGCAAATCAACTTACATTGACCAAACAATCAATTACAGACTGGCTGCTCATAAGTAGAGATTGTTCTATTTTTTATATGGCACATTTCTTTTCAGATTTTATTCATTTTGCAATATTTTAAACGTTTTTATGTTGTTTACTTAATCTTTACTTTGTTTTATTGTACATAATTACCTCTTCCATAGTCCATACCTTTTCTTGTCTTTTTCTTGTCTTTCTTTTATTCCTATCCTGTCTGAATAGTATATGCAGGGGTCATATAATTTGCTGCACTTGAAAGAATGAACTTTTTGAAGTTCCATTTGCTGAATTTTAACATTAGAACAATGTTTGAAAGCATCCTGAACAGACTTTCATCTTGTTTTCAGGATTGGGCATAATGCATCAATAAGACCCCCCTCCCCTGTATAACAGAGCATGCATGTATTATTTAATTGATTCTACATTTTTTGTATTTGTTAATTATTTTGTCACTTTGTCTATTAAATATATATATTCATGAAACTGTGTCTGTCTAATAATATACAAGGCCATGCCATATAATTAACAAATTTTGTTCAGTGTCAACCTTGCTTCACCAACTATAGTTACCTATGGCATTCTGAGAAAAGGGATGACTTGGAGCACATTGTGCATGTTGGAGCATAACATAGTAAAACCTGTAGAATTTAACATTTTTTAGTGAATGACACCACAGGAATTTGAAGTTCTACCAATAAAATATTAATATATATATATTTATATATATATAGAAGGAACGCAACGCCTTTTCCCCTCCAAAATGGAATCCCGTAGCCTGTGCTAACAAAATAAAAGATACAAGCTAACTTGATCGCATATGTAGAGTGATGTGTGATGGACCGACTTGTATTATATTTTATTGGTAGAACTTCAATTTCCTGTGATGACAAACAATAATCAATATTTGTTGGGGCTCAATAATAAAATCAGCAACAACTTTCGATCACAGATCAAACTGCTTCCCTTCTTCAGTGAAGCAGTGTACCCACTACCCACATTTAGTACAATGTCATTCTTCCTAAAACTCACAAACAACTTGCTCTCATCAGGATGTAACAGTTTAATATATAGGTACGCAGTGTATAAACCTAATCATTGTATGACTTATTGGGAGACAATTAATACAATTAATTTTGTATGACTTACTGTGAGCAAAAGCCTCTTTGATTTCCAGTCACTGTATGACTTATTATTGGGAGAGTGTATGACTTATTGCGATAACCAGGCCCCAATCTCCCAAAGCATCTCAAGGAGAAATCCAAACTCAAATTGATATTTCGCTCAAATTATGTCTGAATTAGAGATAATTATGAAGCTCAAGCTCTCGTCATTGTATTCAATTAGAATAATGTTTCTATTTTGTTATACCAATTTAGATAATAATTTAGCATGGAAACTATCTCAAACGATTGGTGGCAAACTTGAGTTGAGATTGAACTCGAATTGAGATGTTTCGGGAGATCGGGGCCTGAAGTTGACTCATTTATACACTGAGGTTGGTAGTGTACCGGTATATACAATGTCACTCACAAACAACCAACTGTCATCAGGATGTATAGTCTGATTTCGATAATCTGACCGTTTGTTCATATACAAAGGCTACTATAACATAAACATAATACAGGTGATCCAGCTTCGATAACAGGCTACACAAACACAAAATTTTCAAATGCCAACATAGCGCAGTTGGCCGAGCAGATAGTTTCAAATACCAAAAGAGTAACGTTTTAGGTTCAACCCCACTCACTGCTTGTAATTTTATGTCCCCGTATCGATAGATTGAGAGGCATATAGTGATTCACCTGTCTGTCCATCTGTCCACCCGTCCCTGGTCAACCGAAACTTATCGTTTCTTCTAGCCTTATGGCTTGCTACAAAGCTTTCATACTTGCATGGATGTTGTATTAGAACTCTCCAAACGCCTGTATCACCTGACCCAAATTCAACCTTCACCTACCGGTAGACCTGATTTTGGACTTAGACTTATTGAAGGGCCAAATTCTTGATAAACCCAAACTGACCATTTCTTCTAGCATTGATATGGCTTGCTACAAAGCTTTCATACTTGCACCAGTCAATTAAAAACCATGCTCCTCAACCCCAGGAGCAGTGGGGATTTTTACTTTTGCTATGTCAAACCCCAGTAAAATCCTAGCCCCAGAGCCATACAGATGGTAAACCCCCCCAAATTGCCCTCACAGGTATAGTTACGGCTATATTTCCCCGCTATTTTGACGCGAAACAAAAGCCCAGCACAGATACATCAGTGTGGGGATATCAGAAAGGTAAAAGCATGGGACAGTTCCCTGCTATCACCTGTCCTTCCCCGGGGTTGGGGGGGGGGCGTGGTTTCAATTGACTGGTGCATTATTTTTACGTCAGGTTTGATGCGTACTCCAACTTCGAGACACATAAGCCAAACTGTCAACCTAAACCCTGAGTATCAAATTAACTAACAGCAAAAACTGTTACGTAATCATATAGCGTTTCTAATTATACATCAAGACCATGGTTCCATTGCATAATCAATCTTAACTACGATAAGCGGTATGCGGAAATCCATTATTAACACAGAGTACCACTCTATATAGACTTACATAATTATACATGTAGTTGGTTAGGTTAGATTAATCGTACGTTATATCTGATATTCTAACACGATCTGCGGATTAATCCTATAAACATAGTGCAGACAAGAGCATGTACTATTACCCCCATAAAACATACCTATCAAATTGGCTGTTACTATTTACGCCCCGTATCACGTGACATATTTATGAATGAATGAACGTAAACTTTATAGTAAATTCTACGAGTCGCGATGGCAAGGCATGTCATGAGAATCCAGTGTTACAGCTATGACGCGTCTATTTTTAGAAAATCCAATATACTCTCGAAATAAAAATTTCATTAAAACTTCTGATAATCAATTCATATACATTTTTCATTTAATGAAATTGATACCCTATACTCGTGTTATCAAAATTGTTTCAATGTTTAAAATGCGTTATTTCCTTCAGAAAATTACGTAGGCCATTTTCATTAATGAGGGAGGTAATTGTACCAGCTAATAAGCCACTCAAATTCAGCGTGGAATTATGTTCAATGTCAAATGGGTGAAAATGGAATGCGCGCAGTTAAATAGTGTGGGATATTATCGTATTTAGAATCGAAATAAAAACTCTGTTCTTGTATTTTGTCGGTGAATAAAACACGGGCACTCGTTCGGATGCAGAAAATTAAATCACTCGTGCTACGCACTCGTGATTTAATTTTTCCGCATCCGAACTCCTGCCCGTGTTTTATTCACCGACAATATACGCGAACAGATTTTTATTTCTTAAATACAGTGCACCTGAATTCTGGTCTCCTGTATATAAATATTGCAATGCACAAAGGCTGTGGTGATCAGAATGGCATTCATTCAAACAACTCCAGGGTTTTTCAGTGCTTTGATTTATCGTTTGTGCTTATTCTGTAGAATTGAGTAGGGTGTTGCAAAGAAGCAGTAAAATACTGGAAAAGTTTCAATATAAAACCGTTTTCGTTGCGAAATTGTATGTCACAACCGGTATAAATTTTACATTATTATACATATTAAACTGATGAAGGGCTAACAAAGAGTTTTGAAAATTATTGTAGACCTTAATTTGACAGAAATGTACGCTTAAAACTTCAATTTTACGCCCTATGTACATGACGTCATGTTGCTAGGAAACTAAGCGATATTTTGAACAAGAAATATCTTTAAAGAAGATAAACAGCGTTAATATAGCAGGTAAGTCACAGTACTTATTTTCAATGAAGATGCGGACGTTATTTTATATAGTTGAAATTGAAAAACAAATAAAAAAACTAGAATTTATATATTTATATGTGTATATTGTTTAAAAAATAATAATATATTCTATGGGTGGGTATATCAGGCAATTATAGCGATAATGATTCCAAACTTAACTCAGATTTTACTATTTAGCACACATTATGTCTGAAAAAAACCTGAAGACGGGACTTACCATAAATAAACGTAGAAATTATAGAGAAAACGAAAGTGGGAAAAAGGAAAATCAGAAAAAAAATTTGACTCATCTGAGGCCCTCTGCTCATAACACGAGTCAAGCAGACGAAAGCGTAACCAATGTAGCTAATCTCGCTATACAACATTAATCTGCGCAGAATTATGTTTATACATTCACTCATCACTTTAAGGTCAAACGGTTAATAAAGTAATACTGTTTGTATCGTGATAACCTCGAATAACAGATCTATGTGTGTAGCTATTGTAAGTTTCGTTGACATGTTTAACAAAATGTATTTTTTTCGCGGTATCTTTTGTGATGAGTATAGCATATTCCCACCTATTAGAAATCCTGTATCTCGTCACCCCTAATTTATGTCCAAACATTTCATTAGTTTTCGAAGTGGTCAAAACGAGGTTGAATATCAAGCTAGACAGCTATCGCTGAAAAATTAAAAACGACATACTACGAAGAGTATAAATTCTGGAGATTTTCATTAGATTCGGCGAAAAGTCGATTTTCAAATGATGACTTCAGAGAAAGGTCCTAAACGTCCCTGAATGGCTTAATTGCATAAAAAATAGATTCATGAACAATATTACGAAATGTATCCTAGTTTTTTTTTCATGAAATCCACATTATAGAATAACATTTCCACTCTTTGTGTTATATTTTTCAAAATAAGGGGGTGGCTAAAACCATAGGAAAGGATGAAACCATAGGAAAGAAGGATACATCAGTTAAACATATTGTGTATCATACTAACGAAGAGCTGCATACAGACAGGACCTGTTCTAAACTCCCTGATACAGAGCAGCAGTGCTGTATGACTTAAATTTTTGACTAATCAACCTCCATTAAAGTGCATTTTACATTCACTCAATAAGTATAGTTCACAGGTGCATGAAACAAAATCAAACTTGGCTCCAATAGGCCTATTATGTATAAATGATTTATACATAATAGGTGCTCTTCTTTCCATACCTTCTTATGAGTTATACATAATGGGCCTATTGGAGCCAATTTTGATTCTGGACTTGAACCTGTGAATTACTTTACATTATAAGCACTGCCTAATTTGTTTAATAATGTTCTCTCCTGTATTTTGTTTGATCACATACATATAAACCAGTATAGAGGAGGTGAACAATGAATGGTGGAGTTATGGCCCTTGGACCCGTTTTTACGGAACTGTACGGTTAAGTCTAGATTTTAAACATGTTGAGTTGAGATTCAAAATGGCCGCTTGCAACGTTATCCAAGGTTAAATTTCGATTCATTGTTTAACGCCATTAAGGGAACTTGTATATCAATTTATCTTGTTGCATGATACGCAAATTAAGACCTCTGCTAAGGAAATTTTTGTTTTTCTCTTTATTGTATACATTACAGTGTGTTTATTTTTGAAATGAGAGGCTTGTGTGGGTGGGCCCATTATGTCATCGCAAATCGACTTGAAGTTGAAGTCGCTTGCATCGTGAATAGGAACATAACATTTGTTTATAAGTGAAGTAGGCACGACGCGCTTACGTACATGATACTTCAGCCGGTTACCGCCGAAGTATGAATATTTGGAGCCACGTACGATCCAAACTAATTAGTTTTTTTAGTTTTTCGCCCGAGTCATTTCGTACTCAATTTCTTAGTTATTTATATCTGAATCAGAGCACTGAAAGTATCGTTGGTGTCGATTTGGTTGCTGCTATTAAAGCTTTAAAATTATTGAGATAACAAACATTGAATTAAACCTTGTACTCTAATCCTTGACAAGATAAATAAATGAATGAATCTGAAATAGTTGCCTAAATTTTTGTGTTTTCCCTGGGCAAGTAGATTTAGTTTCAGGCAAGTGGATTTTTCAGTCGCAAGTGAAAAAAAATGAGAATTTCCACACCCCGGTTATCATATACCTGCAAGTTACGGAAACTGATGAGGTGCCAATTTTGTTCCAAGGAAAAATTGATCAGAACTATTGCCCTCACCAGGTCTATTAAATAGCCCGATTTGTGTATCCTCCCGGTTTGTATATCATATACAGATCTGAGTATAAGTTGATACACAAATCAGGATATGTCATGAGAAAAATTGGGAATATTTTTTTAATGAAGAAAAAGCGCATTTCGTTGCATAAACTATTTATACGAGTATGTAACACATGTTTCAGCACAATTATCATTTGTTATGCCTATTAGTATTAGTGTGTTTCTAGCGTTTTTACATTTTTCCTAACAGGCGCATTTAGCAAGATAATTAAAGAAAAAATAAGACTGTTTATTAAAACATGTACATATTCAAAGAAATGCATCAGTGACTTCTTAGTTTTAAACAATTTATTGCAATTACATATTTATGCAATATCCCGATTTGTGTAAAACAATTTATTGCAATTACATATTTATGCAATATCCCGATTTGTGTATCAATTGATACACAAATCTGTATATGATATACAAATCTGTGTATTATATACAGATCGGGCGATATATAATAGACCTGCTCACTATTTAATTACATAACAATTTAGCACTTATATTTTCACAGGTGGTGAAAAATTGGGTGAAGTGAATGCAGAGTTATTGGAAGCTCACATTGTAGCTCAAGCTATAACCGAGTTACAGGAAGTACAGGCTCCAGCAGGACTAGTAAGTGCATGTATGGCGGGTGACCAGTCCAGTGAGATCTGAACATTTTTATGGGGAGTAAGATACCTTGGTAGATGGCTTGATTAGTTGTCTTGGTTAGCAGGGTTGGCTTGCAAGGATTTAGACATTTTCCTATAAAGTGGGGGACGGACCAACTATTTTTTCTCAGGAAGGGCTGTATCGAATAGGGGTCAAACTAATTACTATTTTTCTTATATATAATAGGTTTGTTAAGCCCTGTCAAACCAGTTTTAATATATAAAGGGGGTCCTACTATTCCGGAATAATTTGGAAATCCAGACTGGCTGCACTTAAAAGAAGGAACTTTTCTGCAGAAAATAAAAGTTATTTGATGAAAAAATACCAATTTACGGTCATTTAAAATTTCCTAAGATAAATTTTAACAATAGAACAATGTTTGAAACAGATTTGGTATTGGGATGGGTGCTTATGGCAGTTTGAGAAATGAAGCCAATGGTAAATTCCTTTAAGTTAGTAGTTGGCGAAATCTCTCACCACTGGGGCTTGTGGAGAGCTCTGCTGAACTGTACAACATACTGACTTGGTACCATACTAACTTTTTAAATAAGAAGGTTAATTGTTAATTTCTTACAGGTAAGTGCTGATGGGACTACCGAGGAATTACAAGCAGATGCCAATATTGCTGGACAGACACATGTCATCTATTATATAGATGATGGAACTATTGCCAGGTATCTTCATCTTATGAATACAGTGATTTTTTTTGTTCGACTACTTGGCTATTCGGTTTTATCCCTGCTTAATTGGCCAATGACCTCCAGTTTCCAGGGAGGACACAGAAAGTTTGTGTGATACAAAGAATCTTGGGGTGCTGCCCTAGCTCTTTTCAAATAGACTGCTCAGTTCTTTAATTTGCCCAGTGTTTCGCACTGATACATGTGAGACTACAGTGATTTTTTTGCCTCTTTGGGAAAGGGTCCGGGTCCGTTCAGATTGGGAATTTTCGCGTCGTGACAACTTGAAATTGGGAATTTTCATGAAGCAGAAAGGCCAAATAAAACAGAAAAAGAGATTACATGTGACTGTTTACTGGTTTCTGTAAACTTTAATGCTTGACCTCCTGTCAAAAATGTTCATAACTTCTTCATTTTATGTCCGATTTTGATTTTTTTTTTAAAATGTTCATTGGGAATTTCTCCCTTCACATTTGGGAAAATAATAGCCTTTTTCAAATTTGGAAGGTACTGTTTACCGGTAGCAAACAAAGAAGGAAAAAAATCACTGGACTACCTCACGGTTTTCAACCAGTTCATCTCAAGTTTGGTAGGAAACACTGAAAAGTGTTTCTGAAATTTCCAGTGCCCCGATCGAGATTCAAACCAAGGACCTCCCGATTGGCACTTGGCCACCATTCCACCAATTGTGATTATGGTGAACCCTATACTCCATAGATAAATTAATTGTCGCCCATAACTTTGTACCCATGTCCGTCACTATTAATAAAAATTTAATTACAATAATGGGTATGGAGGGGAGACAAGCGCTTATGGAAATGACTTCACAAGATTATTTAACAAAGGGAGATCATTCTTGATATTTGTTCCAAAAAGCTACACATTTAGAATTATTTGCTTCATCTCTTATCAGAATAGGGTTGGGATATAGGTTCATAATAAAATAATATGGTCTGGAAATAATGTTTTTTTTATTGTCTGGGAATTTCAGCAATGGCTTTTTGGTAAGATTAAGTTTAACAATTATAGATGTGGTTTTGAAATGGTGACCTGAACCACTAGCTAGTGTATTTATTATTTTCACATTGCTATCTAATTTGCTGATGTAATGTTTGTTGTGTGTTTGTGTATCACTTATAGAACAGAAGATCGTACATTGGTGGATTCATCAGTACAGGCAAATGATTATGACATAGAGAGAAGATCAGGACGACTGCCAGCTAGAAGAAGAGTTATACCTGTCAAGTTTAGGTAAAAGTTTGATTTGTATTTGTATGACCAAAGGTCCATGTATAATAGTCTGCAGTTTGAGGCGCCAGAGAGGCATTAACTGCATAGTGATATTTCTTATACTCACATGTTGAAAAGTTGTATGTTTGTGGAAGGATAAGGCCTAAACTAAAATATTGTTTGTTTCCCCATCCCCTACCTACCCGATTAAAAAGGGCCCTATCCAAAATATTTTATTGCCCAAATTAAAATAATATTTTTTTATTTAAAATTGGAAGTGAAAATTTTTTTTTTTTGTTCACTGGCTTCTTTCTTACGATTAAATTTAGAACTGTTGATTTTCACCTTTTGAGTTAATTCTAAATTTCATTATTAGACTGTATGCCTTAACCAATAATTATCATACTGAAACAATTAAAAAAAATATTTACCCTACCTACCTACCCATTCTAAATCTGCTAGGGTCGGGATGGGGAAACAAAGAATATTTTAAATTCGGCCTAAGTTAGAAATGGTTGAGGTTGATAAGTTACCAGTAAGAAAACTGGCTAGGCCAACTGGCTGTCATTTGAAACTGGATAAACCAACTGTGGTTGTTTATGAATGTTCATCTGACAGAGATTACAAATTATATGAATGTTTATCTGACAGATATTACACATTATATGAATGTTTATCTGACAGAGATTACAAATTATATGAATGTTTATCTGACAGAGATTACAAATTATATGAATGTTCATCTGACAGAGATTACAAATTATATGAATGTTCATCTGACAGAGATTACAAATTATATGAATGTTTATCTGACAGAGATTACAAATTACATGAATGTTTATCTGACATAGATTACAAATTATATGAATGTTTATCTGACAGATATTACAAATTATGTGAATGTTCATCTGACAGAGATTACAAATTATATGAATGTTTATCTGACAGAGATTACAAATTATATGAATGTTCATCTGACAGAGATTACAAATTATATGAATGTTCATCTGACAGAGATTACAAATTATATGAATGTTTATCTGACATAGATTACAAATTATATGAATGTTTATCTGACATAGATTACAAATTATATGAATGTTTATCTGACAGAGATTACAAATTATATGAATGTTTATCTGACAGAGATTACAAATTATATGAATGTTTATCTGACAGAGATTACAAGAATACATCCAATGATGAGAACAGTGACTCAGACTATGATCCACATGAATATATCTCATCAAAATCAGTCAGGAAATCTACGTGGACGGAAACACCTTCAGACCCTTCAGCTTCCAGTACAAACTCATATGCACCCCTAAAGAAAGGTAAGACTAACCTTCTTGTCTTCTGATTGCAATCGTCTGGTTTAAAATATTAGACATAATGTTGAGTTTGGTCTTCGAGGGCCGATTGTAAAGTAAGATCACTGTCTATTAAATAGTATAGTAATTGATTTTTAGCCTTGTCGAATCCCTTTGAATATACCATAGTGAACCATTAACTGCCTCAATATCCTAGTGGAAGAATGAAAGTATGTTCTATATTTACAGGTGATTATATGAGCCTTTGGCAACACTTTGTCGTGGATATACCGAAAACAATATTTTAGCTTTTTTTATTAAACTTGCTAAAATGCTTTGCAAATGTCATTCGGTTTGTCTTTTAAAATGGGATCCTCAAACTTGGCATGCAGGTTGGTCATGCCTATCAAATGACCCCTATAGCTTTTGAGGTTAGTAGGTAAAATGTCAAGGTCACTTTGACCTTGAATATAAATGACCACAGGAACTTGCAAATAAGTAAATTAATAAAAACATTACCCCCACACATATAGTATATTTTAATTGTATGTGTGTGTGTTTTATTTATTTACTTAATTACAAGTTCCTGTGATATGATTGCAAGTTGCAAGTTCCTGTGATATGACTAGTTCCTGTGATATGACTGTTTGCTGCTGTGTGAGGATTGCATCACCTTCATTTTGTTACAGTTGGTCGTCCAAGAAAGAATTTGTATCCAGGTCAACCACAGCCCACTCCTAGAGTTGACACTGAAGAGGTTGCGATAGAATTAGAACGTAAATATCAAGAAGCATTAGATTATTCTATTGCGGAGATAGAGAAAACTTTTCCCTCAGCAGTTGATGAAGGTACTGTGGACAGTCATAAGGAAGAGGAGGTCAATATAGAAGCCGATGCAGTGGAACATGAACATACCGGTACAACTGAGGAAACAAAATTAGTTGAAGGCGGTAAAGTAGTCAATGTAGATGGTGAAAAATTGATGACTACTCGGACAAAGAGTGGAGCTATCACTAGAAATACTTACATCGACACAGATAAAGGTAGAGAACAAACACATTCTCAGCGGTTTCAAATAACCTTTTTAATGACCTTTTGACCCCTGAAAATTCCAAAAAGCAGCATTTTGACCCTCAGGATTGATTTTTATCGTTTTAGATATTTTGGTGATAAATGGTAATTTGTACATAAATTTATATTGTTAAACACATTTAAACCATTTATCTATAGTTTGTGTGCCAGCATAATACTAGGGAGACTTCTATTTTGATAAAATTATACACAGAAGAGGTTCTTTTAGTACAGTGGTGTACCGGCAGACTTGTCATAAATAGCTAGTCATATGATTCCATCATATGTTGCCTTTTGAAAATTGGTGTGTTCAGTATAAAATGCCTTATAGTCCAGGCAAAATAGCATTTAGGGTAGAACTAATTGCAACAGAAACTTTTTAGTGATTTTCGGAAAGGTCATCATATACTGAATAACAGGATAATGGCTTCTTTAAGTTCATTAAACATGGCCTCGTAAGACAGATGTTAACTTTATTCTGGTGAACATCATTATAGCTTTAACTGTATTTATATATACATGTATAAGTATTCTGTATTGTGTGGTATATTTAAATGAAATTATTTTTAAACTATTTTTTACAGTTCCTCCTCATAGACTGATAGGGAAAGGGCGTGGTCGACCAAAACTGACACATTTACCATACTATAAGTGTGTGGAATGTGGCAAAACTTTCAAACAAAAAGGTAAAAAAAAGCAAATACTTGAATACAGTTTAAAAATACAGTAGAACTTTAGATGCCTCAAACTGCCTTTGAACCAGTAAAACAGTTTGATCTGTCTACCTGTTTGAGGCATATTCTATATAACTATCATCATTTTGCTGGGACCGAAAAACCTGTTTGTTGTTTGCACGGGTTTTAGGCAAAACTGTTTGGGGCACTAAAGTTCTAATGTAAATGTATGGGTAGATGAATGTAAAAATTGTGTTGTCATACTATGTTGATTTATATGAAATGGCTCATATGTTTGCTCATCAATGTTATTTATTACTCTTGTTAGTTATTGAGACTGAGGTTCTTGCGTTTAGCCCACCAATTCCAGCTTCTTCTTTAGCATACCCGCAGAATATGAAGTTTATGGGGGCTACTGTATATTGGAGTCATCATTTTTTATGTCCATTTAAAGTGTTGTTATCTATACTGTTTCTCTGTAACCTTTGATATTTAACAAATTTTGGAAGTCTCCATAATTATAGTAGCACGCCTAGCTGTGTATATCAGCAGCACATTTTATCCCCCTGGATAGCCTGTTGCTAGAGTGTCTGCTTCAAGTTGAGAGCACTGGTCTGATTCCAGGCCATGACATACCCAAGATTAGCTTCATGCTCAGCATTTTAATATACTAGTATGAATAATAGTGTATTCCATGTTCAATGATAGTATAACTGTGCCAGGACAGTATCTGGGTTGTTCATCACCTTCAGTGATAGCTCTTATTTTTACTACCCAGGAAATTTGAAGACCCACATGAGGTTACATGTTGGTGGATGCATGTATATATGTCAAGAAGAAGGTTGTTCTAAAGTCTACAAATCCAATGAAAGTCTGCGACGTCATATACTTACACATCAAGGTTTGTTGATTTCATACTGTTCGTTTATGAGCTGACTAGTATTAAACGCCTAGGTAACTTGTATGTTAGCATCAACAACATTTAAACTTATAATTTACGCTATTAATAGACATAAAATTCATGATCATCATGCTGGAATAATTCTAGAAAAGTTTAAAAGTTGGAAAATTAAAATTCAACAATGGTGTAAAGTATAAACACCATGTATCCAAAATCAACATTATAAACAATTACTATGGATTTTAGTATTTGGCCATTTTATATATTGATTTGCCCTTTGTTGTAATGACCATCATTGACCATCAAACATATGAATGGTAATGTATGAAACTTGTTACACCCCCCCCATGTTTGATGAAGGGGTATATTGCTTTGCATATATAGGTCTAATTATAGGTCGGTCCGTCGGTAGACCAAATGGTTTCCAGTCAATAACTAAAGAACACTTGATCCTATGATCCTCAAACTTTACATGGATGTTGGTCATCAACAGTAGATGACCCCTTTTGATTTTGAGGTCAGTAGGTCAAAGGTCCCTGTGACATTTAACCAAATGGTATCTGATCAATAACTCCAGATTTGTTTAAGATAGGAACTGTATATGGAAGTTGGTCTTCATCAGTAGTTGACCCCTATTGCTTTTGAGGTCAAGGTCACCATTTCTGACTATTGGGCTGCTATCAGGGCTTACATAGTTTACAATCTTCACTTGTGTTGAGAAGGCCTTCAAATATTCAAGTTGCTGAAAAAACCTTTGCTGTGTTGTACCAAGGACTGATACTACAGAGATAAGCTATTGTATTAGGTCTTTGATTTGTTGTGTTTCCCTATGCATATCAACTGTTTCTCCAAAACAGAATGTCAGATAGTTTAACATTCAATCAGTCTCTTGAATGTATGTTCAAACATTAGATAATTATTTGACAAATTTACGCTGTCAAAAACTCCTCCTAAACTATGTCTTCCTCCCATGTAACATATTTTCTACTTTTTATTTCACTTAATGTTAAGACTGTGGATATGATGACAAGTCGTACTTAACACTGTTTGTATTGAGGGATGATGGTGTAGCTTGCAGGCTAACCAGAAAGTATTCTACATGTATTTCAGAACAAGACTAACTAAAAGGCTGTAGGCACAATCACCTAGTGTTATAATATAAAAGTGTAATGATGGAAAAATATGTTTAAATTTTTAGTTTATTAATAAACTTCTTTCCAGAAACTGGTTGGCCAATCTTTATAGTAATCCATTGAGTCACACAATGATTGATCATTTCATGCATATTATTTGTTTCAGGAATAAAACCATTTCCATGTAATATTTGTGAAAAAAGTTTTTCGAGTCAAGTTGCCTTGACTGAGCATCGATCTCGCCACTCCAATGAGAAACCATACAGATGTAAGGAATGTAAGAAGAGTTTCCGACAGATATCATGTTACCGACGTCACGTCATCACTCACTCCGCAGATCAACCGTTCAGTTGTCCCGTTTGCCAGAAAAGATTTGCACAGTCAGCTTATCTCAAGTCTCACATCAAAGTTCACACAGGTCAAATATCTAATTTTATATTAATCTATTATGTAAAATATGTCAGCTATTATTTATGATGCTTTTGTTTTTTCGCTATTAATCCCGAGTTGAGCTCTTGTACATTGTAGTGCCATGACATTACCTTCGACCGTGATTTCATAATCCGCTAAAAAAATCTTGCAGAGAAATTAGTGAAATAAAGATAATGTGAAGATAAAGTGATTCTAAGTATTCTTAAAATAGATATATAACAGTTATTGAAGTCTTGGTATGTATATTTGTACTTGTCAGTTTGTTGGTCGGCAATGATCTATTTGGCTGCCGTGGGGGATATACAGGTTTTTTACGGGCATCTCTTGTTTATAGTAATGCCTGGTACTTGCTTGAGCAAGTGAGTGCTGGTTAATAAATAATTCAAGGAAATTTGCTCAGGTCAGCTGACTGCCATATTAAATATTCATGCTAAACATGTAAAAAAGCAAACTTCTTAACTTTATTGAGGCTGTTTGTATGTATACATAATTAAAATATATTAATATTTATTTCAGGAGAAAAGCCATATCAATGCAATGTTTGCGGTAAAAAGTTTGCATACCAGTCTGATGTTAAACGACATAGTGCTACTCACACAGGTATCATATACTTCCATTTACTCACTACTTCTATAGCTTCCATTAACTCACTTCTTCTATAGCTGTGGTCCACTTGTTAGTCCCCTACCGGTTTTTGACCGGAGGGGACTATAGGTTTACCCTCCATCCGTCAGTCTGTCCGTCAAAAAATCTGGAACCTGACATAACTCAAACAATTTCCAAGCTAGGTTTATGAAACTTGGTATGTGGATAGGGGGCAATAAGGGGATAATGCACGTCTAAAATATTTTGATTCTGAACAAAATTGTGGTTGTTATGGCAACAGAAACATTGAAAATTGCTTAAAACCGGTAGGGGACTTCTGTATTGCTTGCAATTCTTAATGACTTGTTAGTGCCCTGGATTTGAAACACATTGATTCCCGGTTCAATAGCACATTGCCTTTTTAGCTCACCTGTGACAGGGTGAGCTTTTGTGATCACTCTTCGTCCGTCGTCCGTCCGTCGTCCGTCCACAATTTACTTGTGTAGACTCTAGAGGTTACAGTTTTAGCCTAATCATTATGAAACTTGGTCACAATGATCATATCAACAAAATCTAGGTCAAGTTCGATATTGGGTCATCCTGGGTCAAAAACTAGGTCACAAGGTCAAATAATAGAAAAACCTTGTGTAGTCACTAGAGGTCACAATTTTGGCCTAATCTTAATGAAACTTGGTCCCAATGATCATCTTAACAAAATCTAGGTTAAGTTCGATATTCGGTCATCCTAGGTCACAAGGTCAAATCACTTCAATATGTCATTGGGTCTAAATGTGATGTAAATTATAAAGCATAAGACAATATGAAAACCTTGTACGTGTGATAGAGACTACCATTAGGGTGCATGAACTACTAGGACAGGTGAACGACCTATGGCCCTTTGGGCCCTCTTGTTATTTAAATCAACAAAAATCCTCAATATAGAAATTGAGCCGTTTTTAACTATTTTTAACTATTTTATAGTTATATGCCATGGCTGATTCTTCAAACCGTTTTCCTTGGCTTTTATCTAGCTAGTTATAACCTACCCTTTAACAAGTAACAAGTGACAACTCCACATTTGGAGGAAAATCGACATTGTACAATGATTTTTGTTTAGTTTTCAATGAAGGGAATAACCTGTCGCGACTGGGAATTGAACCGGGAATCGTCTTATGACATATTTCCGCAAAGGTCCAAAGTAATGACAACTGAGTAAAACATAAAAAAATTACTGTCAGTACTTTGAGCAACTCTCACTTTATAATACATTTTAATGTAATAACGATTAAATACCCCTATAGAATGGAGAAGTGTAGGTTGGTGGTGGATGTAAGTTCTCTGTTTATATTCAGCTAAATAATTCCAGGAAAACCCAAAATACTGACTGCAATGATATTTGATTTCTTGCTTCTGATATAGAAACAGAGATTCCCAGAATACTCTACATACCAGCCAATCAGAATTCCTGATTCTAACACGATACTGTGTTCATATACAAAGTTTGAATAAATTCTAATTTTGTGCATTTTTTACCCAAAAAGTGCAGCATAGCTAAATAAACCAGTTATACATACATATAACCATTTATATTTGTTCTATCAATAGGTGAGAAGCGATACTCGTGTAGTAGATGTCATGCCAGGTTCAGTGACGTGTCTAGTAAGAATCGTCATGAGAGGGAACATGAAAATAATAAGCGCTACACATGTAATCTTTGTCACGATACATTCAAACGTCCCGGACAATTAAAGTCTCATCTTAGCAAGAAACATTCTCATGCTTTCGCTGTCAAGATTGAAAGAGATCCAAACAGTGGAACGCTATCCTTTAAACTGGATGAGAACATGGAAAACAATTCTAACTCCGCCCAGCAGAGAATTGTAACGTTAATCAAGAACCTGCATTCTAAAGCTTCGGAAGGCTTAATAGAACTTCCTTCAAATTCAATATCCGAAGGAATCGACCAATCGGTTGAAATTCCACTTACGACAGATCATGTGACCGATATTAGCCAATTAGAGAAAGAAGTGGATGTAAGCATTATTGAAGGAGATATTCGTGTTCCTATTGAACTTCGGGGTGTAGAAATACAGGGAGAGGAAACTGGTCAGACATTTATAGCAATAACAGACTTAGCCGACACATTAGGGGCTGGTGAACAAGATCATGCTGATGAGCAAGTAAGTTCTATAGATCAAGCATGTTTTATTTGTGTTTTACACAAAAAGGTCAGAAGCGGATTCATAACCCTCATAAACACTAATACAATTGTATTGGTAATTGTATGAGTGTATATAAATGAGGATCTTGGATCTGCTACTGACCTCTTTGGTTTTATGCCATTTCTTAACCATGTTTAGCTTTTTCAACCATATCCTGTATGATAGTGGTTTCATTATACCCCGTGCACAACAACTTGTAAGGCACAATAAGTTGAAGGGTGTCGTTGTTGGCCCATCAATCTGTCCATGTGTTGACACATTTTTGTGAACATACAGTTTTGGACATAAAGGAATTACACATAAATTGTTGTGCAATGAATTTAGCTTGAGGTATGACCAGTGTTCCCACTCATGTAAAGTCTGAAAAACAGTTTCATGTGAAATTTTTGTGCTCGAAAGTCGGTAATTCTGCATTTGTTGTTTTACTGCTAGACTCATAAGCTGTTGATTGGTTGAAAGTTGGGGTTTCTAGTGAAGGTTTACACTGTAATATAGATGGGTTACTTATTTTCTAAATTATAAACGTTGAATCAGACTCGTAAAGCAACGGTCCAATAACCATTCTACCGTTCTAGACCCATCTGCAAAATATGGCCAAACTACGGCTTCAGTAACAAAACGAAAACAGAGACTGTCCCTGGTCGAAATAAAACAACCCAAGGATGACAGACACTGATAGATTAGTACTAAAGTAAATATCCAAAAATGCGCTACCGCATTAAGGTTATTAGAACTCTCTTTATTAAGATTTTACAATAAAAAGGGGGTCTGTTCTGCCCCGAGTGTTTGGCAAAATGGACTAGCTCCACCTTCCTTGGAATTAGAGTCAAAGCTCATTGAAGCTTTTGATCTATTGCGTAATTTTGTACCCCCAAAAACTGTTCATTATGTAACCCCCAACTTCCATGTACAGGGGGTAAGTTTATCCTAAGAATAAATATGTGTGGAAACACTGATGGCCTTTGCAAGCAGTGTTACATTAATCTGCCAAATGGAAACAGCTCTTGATTGGATTTTAGCCAAACTTGCACACAAATTGTATCACCTCAATATCTTGAACTTGCATCATCCTACTTTCAACTTTGGTTTCCCCAGTTATGGCCACTTGAAGGACCAGCTGTTCTAAATATCTGATTATTGTGCATCAAACACCTATAATTTCATATAACTGGTATATAGATATGAGCCAGTCTCCAGGAAAACCTGCTATAATGACATTATGTAATTACTTTATGTAACAAGATTTTGATAAAGCTCTAAAATAAGGAAAAATACATATCTATTGATTCTATTTAAAGTAATTGACCCATATAGTACTATACCTTAGCTTTAAATTTTCCTATGAATTATGTTGAAAACACATACTTCGTTGCTATGGTGACCAATTTCAGAAAAGTACTCCGCTTGAGAAAAACGAGGATTTAGTTGTTTAAAACAGAAGTAGCTTTTCTCTAAATGCAAACAATTTCGATTTTGATATATATTTTGAAAAGTGAAACATAATTATAGAATTTGGTACTATTTTGAACAGTTTATGTCAAGAATTGATTAAATGGTGTAATTATGAAATACTTATTTCAGTTACGTAGAATAACGTTTGAATGACGTTTGCGACGTCACACAAAAAGCTCCGAATAGGGACTCTACAAAAACAGCTGTAACTTCCTTAAAACTCAAGATATTAACATAATTTCTTTTGCAATTTGCTTATTTAACATTACCCTTTAATACTTTGAAAAAATCTTAAAGTCAATATTTTTGTCAAAATAGCAGGTTTTCCTGGAGACTGGCTCATATACATTATACATACACCTGTCAAACAATTTACTGCTCATACGTTTGGAGTGGATAGAGTAAACTGTTTATGTAAATTATTTACTTCTGTACTTGTAGATGAGGTATCGAGTTATTTATGAAATAGATGAAAACGGTCAACAGAAACAGATACTAGTACCATATAACCCAGGCGACAACGAGAATGAGAATGTACATTTAGAATTCAACACAGAGTCTGTAGTTAGTACTATACAAGAAGTTAGCACAGCAACTGATACAATCATTGAATCTAATTTAACTGTGATTGAAGAAGAAATTCAAAATCCGATCGTAGAGAATTGTGGGAGTGATATGTTTCACCAATCAGTGGATAACTCTGATGCTCAAGCAGAAATAGCTGAAACAGAAAACGCGATGGAAACAATTTCTACAGATACTATCAAAGAGGAAAGTTCTAACCTCAGTACTGAGGTTTCAGTGACAAGTGGAATAGATTACGTCACAAGTCCTGATTTTTCTAAGCAGGAATATTACAATTGGTTAACAAGTTTTACTGAGTACTGCAAAGTTGTTCCAATGCCACTTGATGTATCGTTGTTTCAAAAGATTTCTCAGGTACATAAAACGCTGTCAGACGTCATGGCAACACCATCTGGTGTGGTGGCTGATAAACAAAACTTTCGTGTTTTAATGAACATCTCTAAAGAATTGAGTGCAATAATAAACGAGCATCTTGTGTTCGTTATGGAGAATCTAAATCCACCTGAACAGCCCTCTGAGGATACCAATGTACCGTGTGCAAATATATAATCTGAGGATACCAATGTACCGTGTGCAAATATATGAATAATCTGCATCCACATGAACAGCCCTCAGAGGATACTAATGTACCGTGTGCAAATATATGAATAAACTGAATCCACATGAACAACCCTCCGAGGATACCAATGTACCGTGTGCAAATATATGAATAACCTGAATCCACATGAACAACCCTCTGAGGATTCCAATGTACCGTGTGCAAATATATGAATAACCTGAATCCACATGAACAGTCCTCCGAGGATACCAATGTACCGTGTGCAAATATATGAATAACCTGAATCCACATGAACAACCCTCTGAGGATACCAATGTACCGTGTGCAAATATATGAATAACCTGAATCCACATGAACAGTCCTCCGAGGATACCAATGTACCGTGTGCAAATATATGAATAATCTGAATCCACATGAACAACCCTCCGAGGATACCAATGTACCGTGTGCAAATATATGAATAACCTGAATCCACATGAACAACCCTCCGAGGATACCAATGTACCGTGTGCAAATATATGAATAACCTGAATCCACATGAACAACCCTCCGAGGATACCAATGTACCGTGTACAAATATATGAATAATCTAAATCCACCTGAACAGTCCTCCGAGGATACCAATGTACCGTGTGCAAATTTATGAATAACCTGAATCCACATGAACAACCCTCTGAGGATTCCAATGTACCGTGTACAAATATATGAATAACCTGAATCCACATGAACAGTCCTCCGAGGATACCAATGTACCGTGTGCAAATATATGAATAACCTGAATCCACATGAACAACCCTCCGAGGATACCAATGTACCGTGTGCAAATATATGAATAACCTGAATCCACATGAACAGTCCTCCGAGGATACCAATGTACCGTGTGCAAATATATGAATAACCTGAATCCACATGAACAACCCTCTGAGGATACCAATGTACCGTGTGCAAATATATGAATAACCTGAATCCACATGAACAGTCCTCCGAGGATACCAATGTACCGTGTGCAAATATATGAATAACCTGAATCCACATGAACAACCCTCCGAGGATACCAATGTACCGTGTACAAATATATGAATAATCTGAATCCACATGAACAACCCTCCGAGGATACCAATGTACCGTGTGCAAATATATGAATAATCTGAATCCACATGAACAACCCTCCGAGGATACCAATGTACCGTGTACAAATATGTGAATCAGGGGTCCTATAATTTCGGAATAATCCGGAAATCCGGAAATGCTGCACTAGGAAGAATGAACTTTTCTGCAAAAAATAAAGTATTAACAAAGTTAGGGTCATTTGAAGTTTATAAAGCTGAATTTAACAATGTTTGAAACAGTGTTTTGGTGTAGGGATGTGTGCAAATTGCATTTGAAAAAGACTTTCGTCTAATTTTCAGGATTGGGTATTATGCCTTAGTATGACCCCTGATGAATAGATAGAATAGTTCTTATAGATTTGTTGATGTTGGTGTATGAGTGAATTGTTTCACTGAATTTAAGTCTAATTATCTCTCTAAACTTCAGATTCTGACTGAATGGTCAATGTTTGTTTACCGGTATATTCATGGTACGTTGACTAAATATTGATACTCCAATATAGTATTATCAAAAATAACCCTTAAGACTCAAACCCTGGTCAAACCTCTGATAATTACCTTGAATCCTTGGCTAACTCACCTGCTTCATTGGTGTATTTTCTGTTCTATGAATTACTGTACTTTAAAATAAAATTATTTATTTGCAATACCATATATTCGTCTTTAATAAAGTTTTATAGGTCGTTTGCGGTAAAACAAATTGTATGAATTTTAAATACTAGTATCATACCAACCCCGTTCTACATCACATATGTTTTCATTCATCATTAAAAAAGTTATCTTTTTTGTTGTACATCTATATTGAAATTAAAAGATTTTGGACCACTTAACGCAGGGAGGCAATCTGGCATTCCGTAGATTTACTATCATTCATTGACCGTTACAATCTCTGGCACATGGGATTTCTGTGCTTTCATCCAAACGATTGAACAGTGTAAGGCCCGTACACCTACATCAAATGTCTGTAAACTGTAAGAAATGGCATGTGTGGTGATAATATTTTTATGTTGCATTACTGACATGAATAAATTGAATCCTGGGATGGGCCTAGTATTATATAAATACTACTTTGACAATATTGAAAAATATACCGTTAATAGTTGTCACATGACCATCATATTGGCTACTGCATGTATCGGATGTTCTTAATTGATTTTTGATCGTAAAACATGAATATCTTATATAGAAGTTTTGAATAACTTATTCAAATAATTTTACAAATCACGGATACTGCTGAGATTTCTGTGTAGAGTTGGTATATGTATTTTATTTACTTGTGCAAAATTTCATACCTGTAAATACAGTAGATTCTGAGAAATCTTCTTTTTGTACAATCTCTTTTACTGCAAACAAACCTATACATTATGTAAACCGTGTGTTCCACTTACTTTACTTTTTCATGTGATGTAAACTTGTTTGGAGAATGTGCCAACATCTGCTGAGGGTATAGTCAATCTAGAGGTATTTGGAAGGTTGGGAAAGAAACAATTACAAGTACCAGCAAGCGCTCACAGATAGCAGACCGTTGCAGTGCTACCAGAAAGCGCTCGCAGATAGCAGAATGTTGCACAATGCTACCAGCAAGCGCCTACAGATAGCAGACTGTTGCAAAATGCTACCAGCAAGCGCCTACAGATTGCAGACCATTGCACAATACTACCAGAAAGAGCTTGCAGATAGCAGAAAGGTGCACAAGGCTACCAGCAAGCGCCTACAGATAGCAGACCATTGCACAATACTACCAGAAAGAGCTTGCAGATAGCAGAAAGGTGCACAAGGCTACCAGCAAGCGCCCACAGATAGCAGACCATTGCACAATACTACCAGAAAGAGCTTGCAGATAGCAGAAAGGTGCACAAGGCTACCAGCAAGCGCCTACAGATAGCAGACCATTGCACAATACTACCAGAAAGAGCTTGCAGATAGCAGAAAGGTGCACAAGGCTACCAGCAAGCGCCCACAGATAGCAGACCATTGCACAATACTACCAGAAAGAGCTTGCAGATAGCAGAAAGGTGCACAAGGCTACCAGCTAGCGCCCACAGATAGCAGACCATTGCACAATACTACCAGCAAGCGCCTACAGATAGCAGAAAGGTGCACAAGGCTACCAGCAAGCGCCCACAGATAGCAGACCATTGCACAATACTAGCAGAAAGAGCTTGCAGATAGCAGAAAGGTGCACAAGGCTACCAGCAAGCGCCCACAGATAGCAGACCATTGCACAATACTACCAGAAAGAGCTTGCAGATAGCAGAAAGGTGCACAAGGCTACCAGCAAGCGCCCACAGATAGCAGACCATTGCACAATACTACCAGCAAGTGCTCGCAGATAGCAGACTGTTGCACAATGCTACCAGCAAGCGCCCGCAGATAGCAGACCATTGCATAATGCTACCAGCAAGCGCCGCAGATAGCAGACCGTTGCATAATGCTACAAGAAAGCACTCGCATATAGCAGACAGTTACACAATGCTACCAGCAAGTGCTCGCAGATAGCAGACCGTTACACAATGCTACCAGCAAGCGCTCGCAGATAGCAGACCGTAACACAGGAAAGCACTATCAGTTGCTCAAGATAGCACTCGCCTAGTACCGTAAGCTATTAGCAGGCACTGCTAGTTGGCAGTGTGTCGTTGCATAGATATTAGAAAAGCACTCAATAGCGCTATTTGCTAGCTGTTTGGGTAGGCAAATGACTCCAGGTCATATCCTTCCATGAAAATTTGACACAAATGTTGATTTTCCTCCACATGAGCAGAAGTTGATGATTCTTTCAGGGGTGCCAACAGAGCAAAATTAAAAATCCTGAAAATCATATGCGGCCAACCTTTTTTGTCAAACAAGAGGCCTTCAACCACATTGTTTCCATATTTAACTCAATTTGTATTGAGTAAAATCCTTCAGAGCAGATGAAATTGACCATAACTTTGCCATTGCTTGAGATAATTCATCAAATAACTTCTATTTTGGTCAGAAATCATAGCCCTTTCATGATTGATAAATCCGGATTAATCAGGAATATTGACACCCCTGTTCTTTGGGGAAGAGGTTTGCTCAAATTCGAGTCTGAATTTAAGATAAATCTGAAGATTTGAAGTTTCTTAGGCATATATTAGCTAAGATTTAACGTTTCCATATGCTATTCTAAGCAAACTAAGATAGTACAATCAAGTAAAGATATGTAAATGAATTAGAATCATCATAAGTAACACTTTTTTCTTCACAAAACTGTATGGGTTCATCTTGAACCTTATTAAGTTCTCAATAATCTTAGCTAAGATATGTCTATGAAACAGCTCTTAAAAAATTAACGGTTATAACCTCAGAATAATGTTTCTGTTTTGTAATGCCAATTTTGAGTTATTTGATGAAAACATTCAAGAATTGACAACGTTAGGGTCATTTGAAGTTCAATTATCTAAATTTACACAATAAAACAATGTTTGAAACCTAGTTAAGGTTTAGGAATGTGTGCTAATGGCACCAGAAACAGACCTGCGACTCGTTTTCTGGATTGGGCATTATGCCTTAGTAGAACCCCTTATGTACACAAATGACAATATTTAAGATGAGATTTAATTGAGGAGATCAGGACCTGGGCAAGATATAACACATGGATTGATAACAAAGTGATATAATACAATTTTATCATTTTATTATCATTAGAATCTGAAAATATAATTTATAACAAATCATTCCTTGCTACAACAGAAACAAGCAGGTATTAAAACAAAAGAACCGTGATGGCCCTCATATTATCACTCGCCTGTGAATCATGTCTTTTTGTAAGCATGAACAAATGCATGGGGAAAAGTTGGAAAGTTTCGAAAATTCAGAAATCCTACAATTTATCAATTTCCAGAGGAAATAAAGAAAACAAGACTTTTTTGTCGTTCAAGATCCTGAAATTGTGAACTGTAGGGCAGGGCCAATGTTAACATTACGCCTTACTCTGAATCTTTTTGAGAGTCCCTGGAAAATTGCTCTTAATGCATCAATGAAGTTTCAGGGGAAGTCACAATTTTGATTTAATCTTCATGAAACTTCACCTCTAAATCTTGGGTCAAGTTTGGTACTGGGCCAAGCAGGGTAAAATAGGTCAAATCAAAGAAAATTTAGTTTACACTTGGAAGGTCACAGTTTTTATTTTATCTTACATTTAAGTACGCCCAAAAACTTAACCATACATACACTTATAATGTCTCAATCACATTTCCAAATTATCAAGATATAAAAGGTAACTAATAATTTCCCATCCTATCATCCAATAGTTAAATTAAAGCCTGTTGTTACCAAAATGTCTAAGTTAAAATGGGCCATAACTGCAAGTACAAAATAATCCTATAGTTATATGACTTGTCTAGTAATGTTGACTAATGATGGTAAGTATGACAACCAATTTTCAATGCAATAGCATTGATAGTAAACAAAATATTTAACTTGATTCCTAAAATTCCTATTGAAAATGACAATGCTAATATCTATTCCAGTACATCTCAATTTCCAGATTATTCCGGATCTATAGGAGCCCTGCATAAAGATAAATTCAAAACTGTGACCTCTAGAGTGTAAACAAACAAATAGTGAATGACAGACAACAACCAACACAGCTCAACATGAGCACTTTGTGTTCAGCTGAGACTAAAAGCAATGACGTTCAGATGAGGGAATGTACCAATGCTAAAAGTAAGACACAGTTATAGTGCGAACAAATAAAACTAGTCCTCAAACAAGCATAATTTAGTTAGATTTCTTGCCCATTATTTTAGTTTGTTTTTACAAACGGAATACACTAATCTTAATTACAAGTAAGAATTGACTTTCTAGCGAAAATGGTATGATATATTACAAGCAAAAAGATTGTAATATATTCATGTATAAAAGTCAAGAACCATGTTAATTTGTTCGTACTATATTAACAATACATAATGCACATAGGACAACTCAACATTCTAGCTTATGCTTACAACCGATCTATGTATACTCTATCTTAACCCACTAACCTGGCTTACGTAAGCGCAAATGCTGAAATCCCAACCTGATGCTCCAAAGTCCATATTGTGTTTTCTACAGTAATCAAGGTTGCCTCATGAATGGTTATTTCTGGTAGTTATTGTGAATTAGAAGTTTTACATATGATAATAAATTTTAATATTTAACAATTATATTTGTAAGAATTAACAAGCAAATAATTGCTTTTTCATTAAATTCGGAATTTCAAAAAAATAAAATATCTAAATAACGAACACTATTATGCATAAATCCATTAGATATACTGTACGGAAGCTACTTGAATAACCAGGTATATAATATTTCAAATTTATTCAATTGGACCTTTGGCCTTCAACTGTGACCTTGACCTTTGAGATAGGAACCTGGAGTTAGCGCTTCTTCATGGTGGTAAACAAACTTCAATTTGACCTTTGACCTCTAACTGTGACCTTTGAGATAGGAACATGACATACCTCCTCATGGTGGTTACCATTCATGCCAAATATAAACAAGATTGGTAAATGCATGACAAAGTTAATGTCCTCACAAAATCGGACTGTCGCACGCACCTACACATGCACGCACATACACGAAAGTGGCAACTATGTCTTGCTCTCTGCAAGCGGGCTCGACAAAAATGGACAGCAACTGAAGGTTTTCTCTTACATGCTTATGAAAACAGTTAACAAGTATTACTGAAAATGTCACAAAGTACGCCCATCTGGGGACCATGGTGAAAGAAAATAAAACAAATCCAACATGGCATTTTTTTTTTGTAATTAAGGGCCATAATTCAAGAATGCCTGGGCCGATTAGGTAATTAAAGGCCCATAACCCAATAAGGTCTAGACCGATTTGGCCTATAATCGTACTTGACCTATATATTATGCCCATAAACATTGTCACCAAGTTTGAAGATAATCAGATAAAAACTGATTAAATTAGAGTACCAACAAGCTCAATTTCACATTTTTTTTGGAAATTTAAGGACCATAATCCAAGAAGGCTTAGGCCGATTGGGCCTATAATAGAACTTGGCCCAGATATTATGCCCATAAACATTGTCACCAAGTTGGAAGAAGATCTGATGACATTTTTTTTCACTACAGACAAAATATTTTTACTGGACGCTGCTGCCAGCCCGCCAAGGGTGTTCACATAATACATCCCAATTTCAATGGGCATATAAAAATTGGACAATTCTCAATTTTACAACATATGAGTCAGAATATGAACAATATATATTTTGAACAGGTAACTAATAGACATCTGGATGGGATGTATCTTCACACTCAAACATAATAGGTAAACATTAAAAATTACATTCATCGTTTGCATAAAACAAGCATAATATAACAAATTGAACATAAAGTTTATATATAACACTAAAACATCTAACAGTATCAAGATTAGGCCAAAACAAATTAATTTTGTGGTTCTAGTAACAACAAGTAATTAAAAATTGCAAGCAATACAGAAGTCCCCTACCGGTTTTAAGCCATTTTCAATGTTTCTGTTGCCATAGCAACCACAATTTTGGTCGGAATCAAAATATTTTTGGACGTGCATTACCCCCGCCACCTATCCACATATCAAGTTTCATAAACCTAGCTCGGAAACTATTTGAGATATGTCAGGATCCAGATTTTTTGACGGACGGACAGACGGAGGGTGAACCTATAGTCCCCTCTGGTCAAAAACCGGTAGGGGACTAAAAATACAGGGTAGGTAGTTAGGAAAAACGTTGTTTTATAAGTATCTAACTGATTATAACTATACACAGGAAAATCAATGATCCGCAGAAAAATGCCAACAGAATGTTTAGGGCAAGGGCAAAAAAGATTAGGTAGGGTTAGTAAAACCACAATGTCACCTTGTTTTGGCCTTATATTATAATCTGATAATACAGGATCGTGAAGTAATGGTTCATAAAATAATGACACAATGAATACAGACGGTACAAAATGTAGAGTGGGTAGTTACATATGGTTCATATATAATATGAAATCTCAGAGCAGTTACACTAAACTCATTATAAGTATTAACATTATTTTCATAACTTTCTTGAAGTTTGTATCTGTAAAAGAGTTTCAAAAACATCAACTTCATACAAATTTTCATACAGAGTTTTGTAAATGACTTTCTATTCTTCCTATCTGTTAGATGGATAGTTTGTTTAAATTTGTAATATTCTTATAAAGTGTAAGTAAAATATGTATGATGAACAAACTTAAATGAAACGCCCCCTCCCACCCCCTCTGAAGTTAAACAATGTATAATATAATGTGGTGGGTACCTCAAACTATTAAGACGACTAAACAAGGATGTAGAAATTATTTTTATAAATACCATCCCATTAACAATACAGGGGTGTCAATTTTCCATATTTATCCGGAATTCCGAAATAAAAGTTATTTGATGAAAATATCTCAAGAAATTGCAAAGTTATGGTCAATTATATCTGCTCTAAAGGATTTTCTTCAATAAAAAGTTTGAAAAACTTAGTTATATATGGTAGTCTAAAATGATCAGCCGCATATGATTTTCAGGATTTTTAATTTGGCTCTGTTGACACCCCTGCAATAAGAGTTGTGTCTCATCATCTGCTCTATACAATGTTACAACAGAGAATGTGTCTTAACAAGTGCATTGTGGTTGTTGTTGAGATGAACTCTAGTTGTAATCTACAATAGGGCTGTCATTGAGACACAAGTTCTATTGAAATATTCTATACAGCTATTGTTATATTGTAACAGAACTTTTAATAGATTAAATACATTCATAAATCTTTATGTTAGATAATTGTCTTGAAAAGTTTGTTGTTTTTTGAATTTTAATTTAATGTTCAACTTGCATAGAATTGATTATGAAATGAAATTTGCCTGCACAGGAATGCATTAACACATCTGTCATTTCCTGATATAAATAGCAGTATACAAAGCCATTGAGATACAATATTGAGCGAATTTATTTTGTTGAAAAGAATTTTGTTGAAAGTAAATGAAGAAACTAAAAGAGATTGAAATTAAATATGTCTGAATAAGCATTTTATAATTGGTACTGCACCATTATAGTGGACATGCCCACTGCATCACTCTATTTCTATCCTAACTGGACAGTAAGAGCTACTATAATGTTAAAATGACTAACCGTTGTATCAAACAATGAATGGTCATATTATGGTAAACAAGCTCAATATAGCAAGTTAGATGTTTCTAGGCTGAAACATTCTCAAGTTATCTATCATCTGTAAACCATGGAATCTATGGATGGACAGACGGACAGACAGACTTAATAAGAGCCAGTCCCGGAATTCACAAAGGATTAACTGATCTGGATCAAATTTGATCCTGAAAATAGTTCCCTTTATTTTGAAGTATTTAATATTTTTGGCAATATTACTCATAATCATGTATACAGAATACCTAAACCTCTTCTAGTTTACATGGTAAAACTATTCAGAACATCATTTTTCTGTTGAACAAGTGAATGATCGTACTTGAGACTGAAACTGATCCTAAAAAATAAGGACTAAATCTTATAACCTTAGCATTTTTATAGCCGAGTATAATAACTTATTTTAATGCCTTTGGAATCGAAAGATACACCACCTGTAAAATAAAAGCTCCGCGAGTCGCAAGTGTCGCCTGACGAAATGCAAATTTGTCATGGAAAACTATCCAGTATTGGGCTACATATCAGACTCACAAGAGCTCTCTAGTCATCTGAACTAAAAACGACAAAGCGATGCTCTGGACAAAAAAATGTCCTGATAAAATCAATCTGAAGGGAGTTATGATTCTTGCGCACTGCACTTCATGTCACAGCAAAGAAACATGCATTCCTATTTTTGAGTCATTAATAGTTATGGTGACAAAGTTATGCCACGGACAAGAAATGCTTATAAAATCAATCAAAGGGAAAAAATTGAAAAATGGCACCAGGTAGATTTACGGTTCTTGTGTACTGCAAGGCACAGTTATGGTTCTTGCGCACTGCATTTCTGCTTATTGCAAGAAACATACATACAAAATCTTGAGTCATTTGAACTTAAGGTGACCAAGTTATGCTCCGGACAAGAAATGCTCTAATAAAATCAATCAAAGGGAAATAATTCAAAAACTATGACAGGTAGAGTTATGGTTCTTGCGCACTGCACTTCGGCTTATTGCAAGAAACATGCATACCAAATCTAGAGTCATTTGAGCATAAGGTGACAAAGTTATGCTCCGGACAAGAAATGCTCTAATAAAATCAATCAAAGGGAAATAATTCAAAAACTATGACAGGTAGAGTTATGGTTCTTGCGCACTGCACTCCGGTTATTGCAAGAAACATGCATACCAAATCTAGAGTCATTTGAGCATAAGGTGACAAAGTTATGCTCCGGACAAGAAATGCTCTAATAAAATCAATCAAAGGGAAATAATTCAAAAACTATGACAGGTAGAGTTATGGTTCTTGCGCACTGCACTTCGGCTTATTGCAAGAAACATGCATACCAAATCTAGAGTCATTTGAACGTAAGGTGACAAAGTTATACTCCGGACAAGAAATGCTCTAATAAAATCAATCAAAGGGAAATAATTCAAAAACTATGACAGGTAGAGTTATGGTTCTTGCGCACTGCACTCCGGCTTATTGCAAGAAACATGCATACCAATTCTTGAGTCATTTGAACTTAAGGTGACAAAGTTATGCTCCGGACAAGCAATTTGTGACGCCGCCGCCGCCGCCGCCACCGCCGCCGCCAAAGTAACACCTATATGTCGCCTTTTCAGGCGACACAAAAACAGCAAGTCAAAGATTATTATAATGCCTGAATATTAAAGGACATAAATTATATATTTGAGCTTGATCTTGATCATGATAACTAATCCTTTGTGAACACAGGGCCTGAAGACCCAACTCTTTTACAAATGAAATTCATGATTTTGTTTTAAACAAAACTGCTAAATTGATCTGGTGAATGAAATAACTGTGCATAATTTCATTCATTCTGTACATATTTTTGGAAACTAGTAACAATGTTAATTCTATGAATCATCGTAACAACATGACATATACAAAATAACTTATAATGAGCGAACCACAGCACAAAGCAGAACAAGAGATGTTTGTAAAACATCTATGCCCCCAGCAGCCCAATAGTTAGAAATGGTGAAGGCCACAGTGACCTTGACCTTTGACCTTCTGACCTCAAAATCAATATGGGTATCTACTGTTGCTGACGAAACCTTCTTGTAAAGTTTGAAGATCCTAGGTCAAAGTGTTCTTGAGTTATCGAACAGTAACCACTTAAATTGTCAGAAATGGTAAAGGTCAGTGACCTAGAGCCTACTGACCTCAAAATCAATAGGGGTCATCTACTGTTGCTGACCAACTTTCATGTAAAGTTTGAAGATCCTAGGTCAAAGCGTTCTTGATTTATTGAACGGAAAACCATTTTATAAGACAGACCGACCGACAGACAGACATGTGTAAAGCAATATACCTCCTTATCAAAGATGGGGGGTATAATTAGGTCATACTGATCAATGCTAAAAACTAATTTCACACTCTCTCAAAATAATTTATCTGTAACTTTGCACCATATGGTATCTACTATGGAACCATTTATTTTCATGGGGAATCAATATCGAGGGTTTCGGTCCAACAACCATTATCTGGGACTGTTTTGTGGGCCTCAACAAAAGTTTGTCAAATGTTTGGGGTTTTTTGGTTTCCTGGAATGTATCTTTAAATCGAAAAATTGTTTAAAATGCAGACAGAAGATAGTTTGCATGTTAATTAGACATTGTCACAAAAATCTAAGTTTGCCATTTCATAGCAACAGTTGATGTTCGATTTCAAAAAAGAGCCATCCATAAAATTAAATCCCTATGAATAATACATAATTCCCATGCTTTTATTTACCTCTCTTGTTGTGAAAAGTCAGCCATTTTGAGGGACAAATCCAACTAGAACAGCCACAGAGTGACACATGATACCACCACATACCGCTTTGTTACAGACCTATGACAAACCACATCCATAAAACTGTCGCATGGAGGACAAAAATTGTACAGTTATTTTTAAATTCAACAATGTATGATGAAGTTATGGTCCAGACAACATAAATTGTTTTGTATGACACATCGTTTGATAGCGGTGAACAATTGTACCAGGTTATTTTAAAATCCCACAATAAATGACATAGGGCCAGGTCAAGCCAAATTAAGGCCATTTTTTGACCTTTCAACTCCAAGTGTGACCTTGACCATTGAAATATTGACGTAATTGTTTCGCATGACATATCGTCCGCTAGAAGTGAACATTTGTGCCTAATTATTTTCAAATCCCATAATTAATGACCTAGTTATGGGTTAGACAAGCTCAATTTTGGCCATTTTTGACCTTTAAACGGCAAGTGTGACCTTGACCTTCGAAATATTGGATTGTGGTTGTGACATCTGCTGTAGCTGGATCCTGGTTGTGGCACCTGCTGCGCTAATGGTCTGTATCAACTACATGATTAAGCAGGGCTCGACACTAACACTGGTCTGCGACCAGTGGAAATCCAGAAGGACCAGTGAAAATTCTGGAGGACCAGTAACTGTCCGATTTACAAATTTGACGCTTTTGCCCAGTCGGACCAGTGGCCAAAATAGTTAGCGTCTAGGCCTGTTAAGAGTATATAATATTATATTTTAGTTGTTTAGGTATTTCAACCTTTTTTATCAAAATAATAATAAGAAATTGCCCTTCAAAATGGCCAACAAATCAAAACAAGAGAGGTAAATGAATATGAATACCAATGTTTCTACATATACAGGGTATTACAGAAATATAAGATATAAATATTTATCACAGTTTATTGATGTCCTCCATCTTCTCTATTATCATCATGAAGATCATTCTGATTAGCTTCATCCATGTTAGTACTAGCATCACGTGCAGCGTCATTCTGATCATTCTGATACAACACTTCGTGACATAGGGGACAGTTATCCTGAACATATAACCATTTCCGTAAACACACACTATGATAATAGTGATTACAGCGAGTCACACGAGCTGTTTTCAACTCTTGATAACAAATGGCACAAACATCGTTTAATTTTTCTATCTCCTCAGCTGTCGCTTCACGTAAGGAATTAATTTTGTTCACAGCCGTTCTTCTTTTAATAAACACTTTCCATCCTTCTTTCGCTTGAACAAATATATTGAGGTAAGCATGGACACACATCATCACGGCTCGAATAAATCCCCCTGACTCGTACACCATTATCCAACCACCATTACAGAACATAAATATACCAAATAGAAATTCTATAGTATTTCCGGTAGATTGTATATAATAAATATAATCATCCAACTTTTCCCAGAATGTGTCTCTGTATGCATCTATTATAAATAAAGTATAAACAGTCAAAGAAACAGAAACTTTTAAGATCACTTCAATACTAAATGCTGTCACAGCCAGCAACCACGGGCTTGCACTGTGGTACTGCCACAAGTAAGTCACCAGGCATATGGGGTAAATGACAAGAAAAATACACATTGCAAGCACCCTTAAATGTTTTCTGATTGATGAGCTATGTGACGCACTTAACGCTAACAGTATAGGGTTCACCATACTATGAACAAAATGTAATATTGCTGCAGACAGAAGAGCAAAGTTTCTGTACAACCGTATCAATCTTTTCTCTGGTTCCAATCCTGTTAATCCTGTTTGAAGCGCAAGAAGAAAGAATAATATTGCCGAGACCGTGCCCATATTACGATCCTCCTCGGTGTCCGAGCCGACACAGTACGCCATCAGAAGTCCAATATAATGAGAGATATAAGATATAACACTTGTCGTTCCTAGTAGGGACACAAACGTTTCACAGCTACGCACTAGTAAATTTTGTAATATCAATGAAACATTTTCATGCTTATATTCTTCAGTCACGTTTTCCACATTGAATTTTGGAGGTGTGTCATAGTAAATGGAACTAACATATATTATAAGTTGGTAAGAAACACGGGACAGAAAAAATGCTCGTAAAACTTTAGGAACGTGAAGCCGCATCCACTGATCCTCGACAAATGCCTGGATACCTATTGCACTAACAGTCACACGAATAATGTTATAAATTCTTCTACATGAGAAAAACACATCTGACAATGAATCTAGTATTTCATGAGATAATTGAAGAACAGGGTAGATTATTCCAATAAATGGGATCCATTGTCGGTCAGAGCCCAACTTGAAGGCTCCATCAACAATTAAAGGACTAATGAAAGACACATGTATGGCAATCTGCATTGCACTCTTAAAGGCCGAACTGTACCGGTCCGAAACTTTTCTTAAATCCCACGCCATGTAGAACACCCACGCAAAGAAAAACTGTGCAAAGAAGTGGCGATACACATTTTCCCGTCGTAAGATAGGTATATCATCAGAATCCTGCAACAGCTTGTTCTCTTCTTCAGCCTGAAACCAAACAATAAAAGACATGATAGATTATATATTACAGTCAGTCCAATGTGGCTTGTAGATCACATGCAAACTAAGATCACTATTACAAAACCTGTCTGCAAAAACAATCAATTTTATTTCCCATACGGGTGACAGAGTGGTTAATGGATAATGCTCTTTTCTTTTTAGGTTTGTGCATATTTCATTTGGTTTTAAATGAGCCCTTTGTCATATTTACATACAAGCTCAATGGCTTTTTAAAGGCTACACTAACAAATTGTCAACTAACTGCTTCTCTATTTACATCAAGAGATGTCCACATACAGCGCGCTCCACTTTTCGCAGTGCCATGCTAGGAGTAGGATAGTATAATCATTATATATTCAAAACAAAATGCTTCATATCAGCAGCATTACCCTCTGATGTGTAGAGGTTGGGGCTTCTATTAGGTTTGATAAATCTCCGAAGCAAGTGTTTAACTGTTCTTTAAACTCACTACTACATGTAGGTAAGATTTCTTTCCTTTTAGTTTTACATTGGTATACATGTTTTTATATTCTAAAAGAACAATATCAATAGATATGTACTCTTTTTTTTCCAGATCCTCATACAGGAAATATCCAATTAAATGCTCTTGACTACTGATTGAGAGGTCCCTGGTTCGATTCTCAGCCAAAGCACATGGTCTGAATTGGTGAAAGTGGCCCTTAAAAAATGGTAACTTAACCTTTTTTAGTGTTACCTAGCCAATTAGAAATGAACTGGTTGGTTACCCAGATGTATTATTGCAAGTATCGGTACAGTTCACCAGGCATGTTTAAGAACAAGGATTCTATTAGGAAAGAACTAGTCCATCACACCAGGATTTCTCGTATCACAAAACTGTCCCTCAAAGACTGATTGTTAGTCAAGAGTGCTAACCACTCAGCCATCGCAGTTACACAAATACCCAACAACTTTTAAATATAACTGAACCAACTTTGTTAGCCAGTTCCCTGTGAAGTTCCATGCTGAGCGTCCAGAAAAGGGAAATTTGAACCCAGAACCTTTTGCACTGGAAACGAATGCTTAACCACTATGCTATCGAAATAATAATAAATATTTGAAATACCTCTGTTATACAGCAATGGTTCCACCAGTAAGACATAGCAAGTACCACAATGTTTACAACATAACTGTAGATCTTCAGTAAATGGCGTATTGACATTAGAAACATCACCATTCCAACAGTGAATACTGAAAACAATCAATATTTGACTTATACATTTGCCCTTAGCTTGGGGAATCATAAGAGAATATAAATCATCATGCAATTTAAAAACTTAAAAGGAAGTGGCTAGAGGTCTTGTTACCGGACCTCTAGACCTGGAGGTCCGGCAACTGGACCTCTAGACAATGCTTGTAGGACAGGCTAGAGGTCCTGTTATTTATTTCATATGTATAAACCATATATTTTAGCGAGTCGAGACTTTCAATGTTTTTACCTTGCTATGTACAGGTAAATATTTGACAGAAAATTTTGTTAAAAATAGTTAGGTTGATTAGAAGTTAGTGTGCCACACTTAATTTATAAGTTACTATGCTGCCTGTAATTGCTGAATTTATTTTTGATTGTTCTATGGTATTTGCTCTAGTATTTGTTTGCTCACACATCAGTTTTGACACTGCAAACAAACACATCCTTTAAAGTTTTAATCAGATCTTCAAATGGTTCAATTAAATGTTTAAATTAAATGGATATTGGGATGTAGATCTGCTTTTTTATGGAATATATCAAAGATCGGGTAAATTGTTTTTTATTTTTTATTTATGTCATCATGGCTTTATTAAATTAATTATTAAACACAAAATATGCGTGTGCTGTTGTATTCCATGTTTATACAAACTCATTTTTAAGATAATTTCTTAGCCTCTCGGGAACGTCGCAGATGGGTTTTGACATCGTTGTTCATGCGCTGTTCCCCGTGGCAAATACTAACATGTGCAGCAAGGTAAACACTTACTTATGTCATTGAAAATCTTGATATGAAAAAAATATATGGTTTAAACATATATGAAATCAATTGCCGGACCTCTAGCCTGTCCTACAAGCATTGTATAGTAACCGGACCTCTAGCCACTTCCAACTTACAAAAGTATGAGTTAGCGAAACTAGAACCGTAACAGTGATTGCATGTTTGAAAGGCAAGGGGGGGGGGGGCAATCACTATGTAAAGTAACATGTTTTTATTGCAATTGGTATGTTATTACAACTCAACCAATCAATGCGCATGATGTGACATCTGCTACCAAAAGCTTAGTCCAAGGTCTTTGATGATGATTATTCCATTTCATCTTCAAAGCTGTTTGTTCTTTGAAACCCAACAGGTCAACGGCACAGTTTGAGTCGCGTTCGTTTTATGACAAAACGCACGTTTTCAACAAAATAATCATTGATACCCTATCAATTGGACCATATTCTATCAATATACCAAAAAACCCAAAATGTTTCGCAAGAAATACCATCAATTCCGTCGAATGTTTCAAACCTGTCCAATTTCAATGTTTTTGTTTACGATCACCATTTATTTGAATGGGATAAAAACAAAAGGGTTCCGAAACGAACCACGTGATCAATGTTTTCATTTTTAAAGATTGTCGGCTGCGTAGATTGCAATATTTATTTGTGTAAATAGGAGTTACATGATTTATAGCAAAAATAACGTGTTTGTTTCGTATGTAAAGGTATATCTAAAGGTTTTATTTAATTTTAAGACGTTTTAGACCATGTTTCATGAAATAACAGATTTTTCGAAAACGGCTCTCACGCGCACCTGCGATAAATTAATTATTCAAAATGGCCGCCGAAGCTGATAAAACGCGAAAGTAAATAAACTTTAAGCAATATATGATAACCAGTAGATGTCAAATTGACTGTTTTATGACAAAACATTTAAAAAATATTGCATTTTATTTTATAGGTAAATGATAGTTTTTGGGCGAATTTTGAACAATAAACTTGTATTTTAGGCGTTAAGCTTAAACAGTTGATTATTGAAGAGGGTAATTCCATAACTAAAAGGTCGACATGTCAGTGTAAATAAAAGACCATTTAGTTATGGTATCCAGAACTACCAAAAGCTCTATTAATAATAAAGTGCTTTCCTATCATCTATGTCTACTGGTATCGGACCAGTAGCCGAACAAAAATGGAGGTTTCCACTGAATTTGTCTATAAAAACTGTCTGTTTACAAAAATAATCGGCAATTTCATAAACTTAAGCCTTTCCCCCTTCTAGAAAGGTAAACAACTCCAGCCATGTCTGCGCATGCGTCCAACAACAGGGGCTCCAAAAGGGTCACTATTTAGCGCTAATTGCTTAGTCTACGGTACCAGTATCCGAACAGATGCTTCATCGGCCGATTCAAGTTAAACAACATTAATAGCTAAAATATGAACTATTTTTTATTTTAAAGAATGTAAATAACTCTTATTAGATTTCCCTGTCACTCGTCAACATGTGTGTGGCTATCTGCCGACTCGTACCGTACTAGAACCGTACACCATCTCGTGCACTCAATTATCACATAGTGCAATCAATCGGAGAAGTTCTTTGGTACAGCTTATCCTCAGTATAAATTTTCATAATCATTAAATGAGATTCATAGCAGCTCCTTTATATTCACGTAAATGATAACGGCACTATAATACAAAATTTTCTTTAATCAAGGGAGATTATTCTTACCATTTGCAAATTATAATTTAGTGGATTATTTTCCTTGATTGACTAAAATATATGGTGCGGATCTGATACACGTTTCAAACGGTAAAATTTCTTGGTTTTGTCCATTTTTTAATATCAATTTAACTATTTTAATGCATAATAAACATTTTAAGAAACTTTTTAGAGGCCGTTAGGATAAAAGGCGCCAATGGGGAAAGATTTGCGCGCGCATACGTGAGTCGTTCGGAATCCCTCAGATGTAAACAAAACAGAAAGTGGGAGGGGTAATAAAGAAAGTAGAATTTCTGTGTTAATACTTTTCCTTGGGTAAAGAAAAATTACACGAGGCATGCTCATGTGATAGAGCTCCAAAACACATGGTCTCCCCTTCTGAAGAGATGCAGGAGAGGAGAAATAACGATCGTTCGGATACTGGTACTGTTCGGCTACTGGTCTCTAGATGCAACGACATACTGTATGTTTTGCAATCGGAGAGCGTTCAACGATAGCAAACAGTAGCAGTCTGTATCACTCTCGGTAGCTCTTTCCTAAGGTAAACCGTTAAGAACTGTACCCGCCCCCCCTCAACTGTTCAACATGCCAACTTCCTAACCTGCACCATATGCTCACACAATCAAACAAGTATTAAAGGTCATTTACTCTATTAACATGTAAATAAAAAAGTCACAAACAATAAAATTACCAAATGTCATAAAACAGAACCACATGATGTACTGCTTCCACGACATGGCAGGGTCGTAAGGGAAGATGAAGGCCAGGAAAGATTTGTTGAGTACACTGTCCAATATGAACAAAGATGGAACTCGGAGGATAACGCTCAGCGTTTCCTCAAACCTCCCTGACCACGACATCTCGCCAAATTATTCGTGGACTGGATAAGTTAGAGTAGGACAGTCATTTTACTGAAAAAATTACAAAATATTTCATCCAAGAAATTCGACACGGTGTCAGGGTGATATTAATGCAGCGTGATGTTCACTATATTTGTTTAATGCGAGGTGGGTTATTTATCTACGTGCGGTCCAAACTAAACATTGAAAAGTTCGGTCCCATGAAAAACATAATAAGTAATGATTCATTGCGCATTTTAATGAGACAGGTTTGGGATATTTGATAGCCTCCTCCACATTTACCTTGTTTATATTATTTTTATTTTGTGTTTGGTACGCAGGCCAGGAGCAAATATGGCCTCGTGCATTCAAAGTGAACATTCTACCTCTGAGGTATTGAGGCTTATTTCTCGCCTGATACTTTAGCTAGAATGAGAGGTTAGAAAAAACACATACTAAACTAGTCAATGACTACAGCAACACTTGAGTGTATTAGATGTTTAGTATCAACACGTATGATAATCAACACGCACGTTAATTGTATCAATCACATGGCATGCTATATGCTCAGATAAATTTTCACTGAGAAATTACCATTTGAAGTGATTAAAATAGTTATTCATATATATCTTTTTATCTATTTCTCTGTAATCATACCACTGGCTTATCTAGAAAGAGAAGTTCGTAAGTACAAAATCGGTATTTTGAGAAAACAAGAAAAAACTGTCTGAAAACTACCTTTTAAATACACGTACTTATTGAAGAACACAATTTTTAAACGTCAGTTTGGTCAACATGACCAGTTCCGATTTTCATAAAAATAGGCTCATAAGAAGCACATTGTGATGCCAATTTCAAATATCAACGAGTCTTATAAGGTCGTACTTACGACCTTCTAATTCTAAGCCAGCGATATGTTGGATTAAAAAAGAAGTTTAGGGTAAGTCTGAGTTTAACAAAGACTGTCCACGAACATCGGGCTCCACTATTCTCAGTGCCATGCTAGAATAGTATAATCATTATAAATTCAAAACAAAATGCTTCCTAGCTGCAGCAAACCCCTCTGCTGTGTAGAAGTTGTGGCTTCTAAGTCGAAACGGGCAGATAATTTGGACAAAATGCTTGACAGAGTTACCTACTCCAGTGTAGGTCTTCAGGTCATGATGGTGAACAAGAGGTTAAACCACTTGTACCTAAACTTTTAACATTTGCATTTCTACTTACACTTAGAGGCACTTATAACTGCACTTACATGTTTACAATCTCACTGTCTCAGTATTCAGTGTGTATATTTTGTTGAAATTTGCAGTAAGTGTAGTTAAAATATTTGTGATAATGATTAAGAATATTTCATTTGATAACAAACAATATTTAGGAAACGCCAGCACATAATTTAGCGTTGCGTAAAATTGCGAAGTCAAAAGCTGTACCTTTTTCCCAACAGCTATTTCATAAGAACGCGTCCTTCTGAGCGTTTAGGCTATGTAATGTTGTCGCATTGACGTCACCTTTGATAGGCAATTTCAGTGACAGTTGGTCGAAGCATAACATGCCTTTCGTATCCACATACGTTAAAATCCGACCAGGCATTGCAGAAAGATAACGTTGAAAATGTTTTAACAATGAACGAACACAAAGACAGGTAGAACATGACTCAAAAACCTGTAGGGTGGTTAATGATTATAAACGCGTAATTTTAGGAACGCCCATAATAATTAAATTCAAACGGTTACTAAGTGCAAACAGATAAACCCGACGTCACGGCGTCAATTTACATTGTCGTTTGTGTTTTTATGTAAACGGGTCATGAATTAATTTCCCGCTGTTTCACCATTTTCTCGTGCTATTCATTATATTGTTATTTTCACAGTCCAATGGACAATAGTCATTGAACCGTAATATTTAAATATTGGATTACGTTGCATGTTGACTGACAACCAAATACACAAACAATCCTTCAAAAATATTACCAATCAAAGAAGTTATTAGGAATTGAAAACAGCACAGTTATAAGTGCCTCTTAGTGTAAACTTTAACATATGCATCTCTAAGTAAAAAAGGGGGCATCGTTTCAATAAAATACTTGATAAAGTTACCTACTCCTGCCTATGGGTTGACATCATAATTGTAAACAAGTATGCAGAGTATCAAAGCAATATGTCAATGCACAATGAAAATATAAGAGGTTAAAAACCTGTACCTAAACTTGAACAAAAAGTAAGCTTTGCGCCAACGTCGACGTTCGGGCGAATGCAATAGCTCCCTTTCAGGGGTGTCAACAGGGCCAACTTGATTAACAATCAGGTAATCATATGCGGCCCAACATTTTTGCCAAACAAGAGGCCTTCAATGACACTGTTTCCATAATTAAAGCAGTTTGTGTCAAAGAAAATCCTTCAGAGCAGATTAAAATTAGCATTACTTATATTTTCATCAAATAACTTTTATTTTGGTCATGAAAATTCCCGAATTCCAAAAAAACTGACACCCCTGTCACCTTATTCTTCGAATAGTGGAGCTAAAAAGTACAAAGCTAAATGAAACAAATACTGTATAGCGGGTATATTTCACGGGGGTCTAATTTTCGCTATATTCGCGGTCAACTTCGACTGCGCGAACTGGCCGTTAACTTAGCTCAGTAACAGCATTTTTTTTAGAATAATGATCCAACCATTATTACTATTTATAGCTCATAACTTTATGTTAGACTGCAATTAAGCCACAACAATGCATTTGAATATTGTGCTTATAGGCTGTATTGACCCTTGACCTGCCACCACGTGGTATGTCATATACACGATATGTATGTTGGAGCTGATAACATAGTCTAGTAATGATAAAGATTTATAGAATAATACATGGCTGAGCAGTGCCAGTGAGTGATAATCGCCCCGGTAGGTTGATAATTGCCAGAGGGCGCTAGCCCGAGGGCAATTATAATCTACCGGGGCGATTATCACTCACTGACACTGCTCAGCCATTCATTGTTCTGTATAATATTTATGTTGTTGTGTTTTCATTAAAACTACTCATTTAAGAAAACACTTACAAGACATAACATGTTCCGTAATTGATAGACAAACCAATCGTCGTTTTAGAAGTTGTCAAACTTGGGTCTATTCGTGTAGATCTATCACTTAAATTATCCGTAACTTTGTTATTATAAAACGGAAACATATCATATGGGTATTCATTGTTTTGGTTATAAAATTTTCTACATTTTGGTGTATGTTTTTATGTAAAATTCTGAAAAAATTTGTTTTTCACATTTGTGTGAATCTCAGTGTATCTCGTCTAGACCTAGTAAACACGGATTTAATTTCTAGATTTTAGATAATAGGTGTAGATTTAGATCCATTTGGTCAAGGATTGATACAATTTTGAAATGTGCTATCCTACATGTCCAAATCTATCAATCTGGTTTGCAAGTGATTCAAGAAGGCCTAATACAGTAACGTTACGCTTGGCGCCGGTCACTTTTATGATGCAAATGACGTAACGTTGCGCGTGTACGTCTTCCAAGGGCTATTATCAGTGATAATAGCCCTGCGCGAGGCGGGCCAAAAGCTGATAATACATTGAAAGGGCGCATAATACTGTTTTTTTCAATGCAAATTTGTTACTATATATAGTAACATAAGTATTATATGACAGTTCTAAACGCGACAGAAAGCAGCCTTAATGAATACCAGCCTTCAAAATCTCATATAAACGATTATGTTTTGGTAATCATTTTTAGCTTCATTAAACAACTAATCATGCATTTTATATCACAGTCATGTTTAAAAAATGTGTAAAGTAAAAATTAAGTGGAAAATGAAATACCCGATTTGCACGTGCGTGAATAGACGATTGGTCATTTTGCGATAGTGTGATCATTTAAGCGTGATGGAAAACGACGACAATAGTTTGAAAAGAAACACTTTCGGTACTCAAATGTATACGTAGAAGCGAAAAGTTCTTTCAAGTCAACAATTAAAAAATTTGGGAGTTGCAATTTAATTGCAAAACTTTCGACGCTCAGTATAAATTATGAAACACCCCATCCTCTGTGACCAGTAGATATCGGACAACAGATGATGTGTATGTCATTGTTGCTCCCACTCAGGGGACAACAAATAGGAGCGAAGCAAGCTCGAAAAAATTTATAGTTTATCTGAGAATGCCTATTAACCCGTTCTTAACTGGATAGTATTCATTTTTAACCTATTTTGAGCGAGCGATGCGAGTCAGAAAAATCAGCAGTTTACAGCAGGGCAATTATAGTTATATTATATTAGAATATAATTTGAGCCACATGCCAGACCAATTCGCTCTTTAGGAGTTTAGAGCATATATGTTTTTCTTCCACCCCTTCCAAATCCGCCCTTGTTTCTTAAATTTACACAATGGGCGAAGTCATCCGAATGTCAGTTGTTTACTACTTTCGGTTTAACCAGTTTACACTAACCCTATGTGATCAGAAAGGTACACTTTGGTACGATTGTTATAAGTTATATTGGCATTTTTGTTCAGGTACGTGTACTTTTATTTGTGCAGTTAAGTTACTTTAAACTGCAACTATTTGTGGGAAAATAATTATTATTCTTACCAATTCAGTTCATAATAGTATGTGTGCTTTATAGATCGTTAATGTTTCCACACTTAGATTCTATATATAATAAGTGGATTGCTTGTATGCACCGGGGGCTGTGCATATCGGGTTTTTACAAATTTACGACATTTGCTTGTATGTGAAGCTTCAATCATTTCGAACTAATGTAGATTCTATATCTACATTCTAAGCGACGGAGCCATTGTTCATCTATTTTTTTTTCTGAAATGGATCATGTTTAGACCCGTGCACTGATATTTTCTGAAAAACCATTGACCTACATCTGCTTATTCATTCGTATTTTGATGAGATACGATTGTTATTTCGTTTAATGATACGCTTGTTGGATATGTTGTTGTCTCAAATCTGCATAAAATTTCACGGTTGTAATGGAAACACGTGGATTAAAATTAAAATACAGGTTTTTACGTGTATAATATCAAACATCTTTAATATGAATCACCTTTTTTTGTTATATTAAACCCTGCAAATCGTGTAACATAAAAGAGTTTTAGACGGAAAATTACGGGTTTTTGTTGTATCCAATAACGACAACAACAACATGTATACTATACAACGAAGTAATAGATTTGTTTTTTCTACTTTCGATTTCATTCGGCGGTTTACTACTAGTGATCCTGAATTTGCGGAATCACCAGGGTACTGTTTTATCAAAGCACTTACGAAAATCTTAAAGTTACGCTCAAATTTAATTTCTTTATAATTATTTAACAACTGCACATTGGTGATGGATATGGTTTGTAGAATTTTCTTACCTGAATCATTATTAGTATTGCAGCTCTATTTACCACACTTTATCATTGTAAACATATTATAAAGAATTGAAATTTGATCGTAAGTTTACGATTTCCGTAAGTGTCTTGATAAAACAGTACCCTGGCACCGTGCTCACAATGAATTATAGTTTTTAGGATCAGGATCAAGCTTAATTTTATTTCATATACAGAAAATATGTTAATAGAACAATAATTGATGTCTCCTTAGATGACAAAGACAAATACATAACTTGATCCTGAATGTTTGAGATCACTTTGAGTCTCAAGCACAATAAATCTCTTTCTTACACGAATACTATTAACTAAGGCACTGCCTATTTTGCGAATTTTATCTTAAACATTAAAGAAATGCTAAGCTATACACTAGCGGGCTTTCAAGTGGCCCTAAATGTCCTATTTTCAGGCATCCCTAAAACACTCAACAAGTGGGCCTTGTATCGCTCATACCATATTCAAACTGGACCTTGATTTTGGTTGCTATGGTAACCCGAGTTCTGCATGGATTTTCAATTATTTATAGCTATTTTTTTTCGAATGAACCCCCCAAAGAGCATTGTTACCAATTTTGAATGAAAGTTTTTCCTTCCGGTTGCCATGGCAACCAGAGTTATTCATAGATTTCAATTTGCTTCGTCGATCCGAAAATCGGCTATTAATGTTTTAAAGGTTCGTAATCTGTTATTTAGGAGTTGTTTAGGTATCGTCTGTAAATGCTAAAGACAGTAGTTTTCATAACTTTACAAATACTTTAATTTTTTTAGCAAAACTAGAATTGAGCCTCTTGAAAACTGATTCTTTGTTAACACGGACCAGACTACCGACATCCTGCATGATTTATGCAAGTCTGTACGAGCAATTATGATAATGTAACAACTTAAACAATACAACACATTAGGCCCACATAAGCATGCATAATTATTCTTTAAATACATGTAGATCTATGATCATCATACAATGAGTTTCGGACGTTACTCACGTTATTTCAAATATAAGTGCATATTTTGTCTATGTATTGTGCGCCTTTTTAATAATTTTAAACCATTCTTTGATATCAAGAAATAGAATTCTTGATATAAAAAGTCATTTTTTGATATCAACGGTAGATCTATTCGATTTAATTTTTTGATATCAAGAATTCGATTTCTTGATAATCTTCAAAATCGAAATAGATCGACTGATATTAGAAATTAATCGTATTATTTGATATCAAGAAATCGATTTCTTGATTTAAATATTAATAACAAGTTACTTGATATAAAAATAGGATGTTTCTCCTTCTAAATACATATGTATAGATCGGCCAGAAATAATTGTATTCATAGCCCGATTATGGATGACCCAGTATATATTTAGAAATACTTATTCTTTGATATAAAAAATCTTAGCAAGTTCTTTACATGATTTTCTGATATCAAAAATTCTATGTTTATGTCGAAAGAAGTTGCCATTTGCATGTTGTCTGTATTACCTTCCCTATCACTACGTTACTGGTTCAGTAGAAGAAACAGACGCTTCGTCGGTTACTGTGGATGCTGCCATCTTTGACTTGTGCCTGACGTACTAAAACTCCAAAGTAAGACAGCGAACGAGGCGAGTTTGCAGTTTGGTTTGTTTATGATTTATTCTAATTAAATGTTTGTATTTGATAAAAAACGTAAGCAAATTAAGTCGGACAAAAACCTACTCATGTCTATACGTATGTAGATCGGATACCCATAATTCCCAGGTATTGGATTTAAATAGTTCTCATGGTTATACTGTTTGTAACCCACAAGACACCAATCACCTGTTTGAAATCAAGTTAGATTGTTTTAACAGATCTATGTGGTAAACTGCGTAGGGACCACCATGCTATACTGTAGCAGACATTTTAACATAAGCGCTGCAGTAATACATGTATATCCAGTTTTTACTGCAAGTAACCTGCCCTGAAAATGTAGAAAAATGTACTTTTATTTAGGTGGTACATTGATCAAATCCAAATGATTGTATCCGAAACCTCGGAATTATGGGTACCACGGGGGGCACGGCTATACAAGTAACATACGATGTCTTTGTTGACAATGTTTACAGGATATTGTGTGATGGTTTTATAACAAGACGTGTATCACAACTTAAGAAACTGGGGATGGAATCTACACGCTTTAAAGCCTCACCGGTAGATGAAAATAAACAGAGTGATACACTGGAAACGCCACCAACAGTTGTTGAAGACACTTCTAGTGACACAAAGGAAAACTTATCAGCCACAAAGGACACATTGCTTGGTGTGCATTTATCAGCACTTGAAAGAACATCGTTGATTAGAGATACATTGCTTAAAAAGAACAATAAGGCACCTGAAACTATATCTTCAATAGATGACACTACTAGGGAGACGAACGAAGACGCATCAGCTGCAAAGGATACATTGCTTAAATTGAATGCACTGGAAACGCCATCGTCAGTTAAATATACAATTAGTGACACTAGGGAAAATTCACCCCTATCAAAGGTCTCGTTGCTTGAAGGAGATGGATCGGCACTGGAAACATCCGCATTAGTTAAAGAAAACATACCAGCTACAAAGAATACTTCTAAAGATACTTCTAGCGAGACAAAGGGAAACACAACACCTTCAAAGGGCGCTATGCTTGAAGTAAAATATTCGGGTAAGCTTGTTGAAAATACGTACGAAGAGTACGATGCAAAGCCACCACAAAGTGAAGAAGATATAACACATCATAAGGCTACATTCGAAAACCAGGACAATAGTAACAAATCTCATTCAACTGATCAAGCAAAACAACATCAACTGCCTAAACTCCCATGTAATGATAGTTTGAATTTCGCGTCAAAAATGACTGACAATAACGTTGATATCAGCAAGAATTCCATCTTTATATTTAGTGGAAAAAAAGAAACATATGAAAGGTGCGAGACTATCAGCAAGAATTCCATCTTTATATTTAGTGGAAAAAAAGAAACATGTGAAAGGTACGAGACTAGAACCATCAAAAGAGCTACTAGAATGCGTTCAAATGACAAACCTACTAAAATATGTCCGAAAGAACGTTCGAGAATCAAGCAGCATTTTTGTGATTTTTGTTCCACATCGGCTAAATTCGTTTGTCGGGTTTGTTCGTACAAATATTGCGAATCCTGCCGGGATCGACTTCATCCAAATGTTGGTCCATTCCAACAGCATGATATAACATCCATTTATATAGATATTGGTGTGCCACATCTTGACTTATGTAATGAACATGGATTGCCAAATAAACTTAACTGTGACTTCTGTAAGTGCATGAGATGTATGGAATGTGCATCGTCTAAGTGCAAGCTGCACTTTAAAGGCAAGGTTTCAAACATAGACATTGAAACTGAAAAGGTTAGTGCTACTTTGATTTAAAATGGGTAAGAATAAAAAATTTATATGTCATTAAAGCGTATTTTCTTTTCAGAATAATTATATATCTTCGCAAATTCCAACTTCAAAATTTCTTCATTTTTTTCGTGGACATTAAATTTTTTTATAGATAGCGTTTAATTTTAAGTACTGTATATGCGCTGATAACTCGAAGCCATACAGCGCCTAGCCACCCACACAAGAGACAGACACAGAACGAACCATCCACATCCCAAAATATATATTTCAAGTACGCCTTTTTAGCTCACTCACAGAGTGAGCTTTTGTGATCACTCTTCGTCTGACGTCCGCTGTCCGTCAACCATTCGCTTGTGTAGACATAATGGTTGAGTGTGGTTGAGCGTTTGCTTCGAGTGCGGGAGGTCTCGGGTTCGATCCCTGGCCGCGTCATACCAAAGACGAAATAAAAATGGTACCAGAATTTCCCTTGCTAGACGCTCAGCATATGAAGGAAACTGGCTCCTCTTCTCTCATACCCTCGTGGCGATGGATAACATCAGGAATGAGGTGTCGAGAGTGATTAATATAAGTTGGAAAAACTTGTTTCACAATCGACCTTAAATAAATTAGTTTAATAATTGTGTAGACATAAGAGGTCAGAATTTTGGCATAGTCTTTATGAAACTTGGTCACAATGATAATCTCAACGAAATCTAGGGCAAGTTCGATATTGGGCATTCGATGTCAAAACTACGTCAATAGGTCAAATCATAGAAAAACCATGTGAAGTCACTATAGGTGGACTCATCTTTCTTAAACTTGGTCACAATGATCATGTCGACAAAATCTAGGTCAAGTTCGATATTGGGTCATCTGGGATTATACATTAGGTGACTAGTTTAAATCATAGAAAAACCTTGTTTAGCCACTAGAGGTCACAATTTTGACTTCATCTTCGTGAAACTTGGTCACACCGATCATCTTAATATAATCTATATCAAGTTTGATGTTTGGTCATCTGCGGTCAAAAACTGGGTCACAAGGTCAAATCATAAAAAAAATTAAATAAAGGCTGATTTTTTTTAAATCTCATTTTTCGTGAAAAGTTTATATCTAGATAGCAATGTAGTGGCACGCAAACCATGTGTATCTTGGGTTTTTTACTTATGTGTGTGGAGCAAGTCGGTTAGAGTTTGCTTCATTTAGTTTACTAGTCCTTGAAGCGATCGTTTCACTCTGACCATACATAGATAATAATGTTTTACTATGCACGAAAATATTGTTTTAGTGTTCCTTAAACTGGCTTATTTTCTCATTTGATAATTACAGACTACTCTTTTGAGCGAATATGAAAAGGCGTCATCAAAGCTGTCATTTCTTGGAAACTATCGCGAGAAACTTGAAGACGAGAAGTTGAGTATCGAGGTAAATTCTAATTGCATGTAGCTCTGTAAGCAAATTCACCTTGTTTTCTATTTTGGATATTTTCTCCAAACATTTATATACATTTTAAATTTTTAATACACAAGATTGCCTTCTACAACACATACTGTGAATTATGCAATGTTATTACATAGATAATATACATGCTTGAAATAAACGTTTTTGTTTGGCGTGTATATTTGATTTTGATTAGAGGTTTATTTTATATGTATGCATTATGAAGATGTTAATAAATATCGTATACTGGAAGCGAACGACTGGTAGGAAACCACTCTATTCCTTACTTTCTTCTAACCGTGCTTTTTATTAACCGAGTTTTTTTTGTGTACGACATTTTCAATTTTTTTAATGGAGAGTATTTGGTTGTCTTACGTTAATTCATAAACTATTAAATCAAACTCAAAGTGATTAGCTTCCACCATATGAATGGGATGCTTTAAGTTTGGTGTCAAACTGCGACATACCTTAGTCGTTAAAATTGTACAAGTGTCTCGTGTTCCAGGACTGGTTGACACATAGTCAGCATACTAAATTAGGATAGTAGAATATATATGGCTGAAACGACGAGGGGTAATTATTGGGGCTTGAACTTCCACAGTGGTTTACTGCGCTTCTAGCTATTGACATCCCAATAAATGATTAACAAACGTTAACATATATTTATTTACTAGCTGAGCTCACAAACGGGTCATAGCAAAAAAACGACATTTATCTAAATTCGTCTTTCGAGTATTATTAACAGGGCTGGAACCATCAACATCTCGATGTATGGCAGATGTCTTAACCACTCGGACACGCTGTCATTTGAATTGTGAAGTTTCGTGCAACAGATGCGAGTACTTGTTTTACCAGTTATTTATAATTAATGAAATGGATTCAAACGAATAAATTACTATTTGCTTTAAGTTGGTGAGTTACAATTTTGCTCTATTTAATAGCTAAATGCTTTACTGAAGAGGGAACAGATTCGACAAGAATTTGCGTCATTCCACGAAATGTTGATCCTGAAGGAAAATGCTATACTAGAAAAATTAGACAAGGTAATGCGTATGAATTCAGCCTGTTTCTATTTATGTTACATTGTCTATGTTATAGTATACCTTTAAATTATTCATTCAATTTGATAATAGTATTAAAATAAATGATGTGTACATAATCTACATTGTATGCTATGATACAGCTTCTTTGTGTTCCCTTTTTAAAGCAGTTCATTTGCGTCATATAGTGAAATACACATACATGATTGGAATATTGAATGAAAAGTAAATACAAACACAGAAACGTCAAGTAATGTTAATATTGACTTGCCTATAATTAACCCAATGTAATATCAGACTAAATGATACGCCATTGCTTTTTTTCGAGTGAATGGGACACAACTCAATTATGGAAAATTGACATAACGTGACAAATTACCAAGGGAGATTATTCTTGACATTTATCCCTACAAGCTGTTAGTACTATGTTATGTTAATACAATATAATCAAATGTACTTCCTTCTTGTAGGACATGTGTACTCGACTGAGATATATCAAAGAAACCCTATTAACGAAAGTTGAAGCATTTGAAAAAGAAGAAAGTCACCTTGCTAATTCTGTTATTGACTTAATCCAGTGTAAGGATGATCAACATTTTATTGAGGTAAATAATAGATTATATTTGTATATGTTAATATATGAATAATTGAATACACAATCAAGACACAGCTTTGTTTTTTCTTTCTAAATAAACAATATTAGTGTATATTTAAGCCTACTGACGTTATTTTATATTTTTTCCTGCAAACTGTCTGCAACTCTTCAAAGCGATTTCGTATTTTGATGAATGTTGCTTATTTCACCTTTTGTTGATTGAATGATGCCAACGATACGGCTTATTCGTTTTGTCATATTTTGATACCGGTAGTAATGCTATTATTTTTACATTGGGTGGACTCTGGCTTTTTATCATATCTTTTTTCATCTGCTTAGGCAACTTGTCATTGATTATAAAATTTGTAATTTGACGCAAAATTGACATTGTGTGCATGTATATATTTGCTATTCTTTTTTCATGTTTTCAGGAGTATGTTAGTGCTAAAGAAAGGTACTATGTTCAGTAATTCTCAAGTAAACTACATGCTTATATTTTACTGTTGTGATGTAATGAAGATTCAATTGATTGTTTTTGTTGTTTGAAATGTTTCCTGCAATTTCGAAGCAAGTTTCTCTATTGGTAGGGCTCTACGATATTTTGTTGAACGACTGGATTGTATTCACCAGCATCACGATGGTAGTTTGAAAAAAGTTGGTGAATGACTATCGTAACATTTTTTGCATTACGTTCTTCTAAATGCGAAGAAATGCATTATATAAATAAGCATAAATATGCAAAAAAACCGGGGACCTGCCTAAAACGCTTATAACTTATATAATTTTTAATGAATTTGACTATTTTTTGTGAGAGTGTGTAAAAGTGATCTCTACTTTTAAAATAGGTACTTATTAATATGTTTTGCTTTAAAACAGGAAGTGGCGTCATCATTGTACATATGGTGTTATTTCCTGTTGTTTTGCGGACTTGCGTCGAAAATTTCATCATTTGACAAGACATTGGTGTATATAGTTACATGCCGTCCCCAAATGACATCTCAGGTGTCCCATATTCAAGGATAATGGATATGCATGTATCTATGTTCATCATGTATAGGAAACAGATTAACCATAAGGCTCTTATCCGAGCTATATCTAGGCCACGTGCCCTTAGGTTTGAGTTCAAATGTCAGTACTTTTTGTGAAGTATCATGTTTTTGCTGCTAATTTGTTGTAATAAGTGGTTTCTGCTTTCTTATAAATGCTGACCCAGTAAATGACTCTGATATATATATATATATATATATATGAACTGTTTATTTGGATAAAAGTTCACCTCATTACCTTTTGCTTCTATCTAAGCTCTCTTGTTGAGTGTTCTCAATAATAATAACTTAATATTGCTATTTTGCTTCTTTAAATATTTTGAAGGTTGCCTGCTTTCTTTTTTTAAATAAACTCACCATTTTCTCCCCCTTTCATTATTGCATTGCACAGTTCTTAGATTTTCACAAATTTTCATCACCTCTGTTACTTTAAAACCTTGTTTTTCTCAAAATGAATGCTCAGACAACAATGTCTTATCAAATGATGAAATTTTCCACGTAAGTCAGCAAAATAACCAGGAAATAATACCATAGGTAAAATGATGACGTCACTTCCTGTTTTAAAGCAAAACATATTAACAAGTACCAATTTTAGATTTAGAGATCACTTCTACACACTCTCACAAAAAATCAGTCAAATTCATTATAAATTAAATAAGTTATAAGGGTTTTAGGCAGGTCCCCGTTTTTGGGACACCCTGTAGAGTAGAAGCACATCCACTGAGTAAGATTAATATGTAGTATTATCACTATGGTGTTGTTTGTCCAGATGCCCAGACAGATGCACTTATTATGATTATCCATTCGTGTTTTATTTCAAGTTTTATTCCATGTCATATTTATGTGATTTATGAATCCCCGCCACGAAGTCTAGGAAATGGTCTCCTTCCGTGCGTGCGCGCGTGCGTCCGTCCGTCCGTACGTAACATAATCATGTCCGCTCCATGACTTTTTAACGCCATGGCCGAATTGCATGAAACTTATAGCAAATTTGTAACTACGAAGGTGGTGAGCAGAACCCATGTTTCTACCTTGTGGGTTTAAATTTCAACCAAGCTGGCTGGCATACAGTCAAGGTAAGGTCGCAGTTCACTATCCATTTATGCAGCTCCTCTGGACTGTATTGTTATCATACATTTAGGTGCCGTGATGTCGACTCTCTTATTCATGACTTTGATGGGTCATGGGCAAAGCATTCAAACTACCCACCAAGCTTCTTGCTAGACAACCAGTTGACAATGTTGTGTGAGAAACGCCAGTTGTCTGACAGTTTGGATGTTGCACGTGAGTGTAGCTTATTGTATTTTTCTGAGCATGTCCTGAAACATTCTTAACAACATAAGAAACGTAACATGATATTTCTTTTAGTTACTTATCATTGAAATATTACGACATGGACTTCTTCATGGCAAATGTCACCGTATTATTGGTGAAATGATAGAAATACCATTTTTGTCGAGCCCGCTTGCGGTGAGCGAGACTTAGTCGCCACTTTTGGTGTATGTGCGTGCATAAGTGCGTGCGTAAGTGCGTGCGTCCAATTTTGTCCGGACCATAACTTTGTCATGCTTTGACCAATCTTGCTTATATTTGACATGAATGTTCACCTCCATAAGGAGAAGTGTCATGCCCACACCCCAGGTTCGTATCTCAAAGGTCAAGGTCACAGTTGGAGGTCAAATGTCAAATTTAAGCTTGTCCGGACCATAACTTTGTCATACATTGCCCAATCTTTCTCATATTTGACATGAATATTAACCTCAATGAGGTGGAGTGTAATGCCTAACCCCTAGGTTCCTATCTCAATGGTCAAGGTCACAGTTGGAGGTCAAAGGTCAAATTGAGCTTGTCCGGACCATAACTTTGTCATACATTGACCAATCTTTCTTATTTTTGGCATAAATGTTAACCTCCATGAGGCAGAGTGTCATGCCCAACCGGCAGGAATTTCAGATCTGAAAATAAAACACAAAATAAAATAAATAAGTTGTTTTCATCTAGTTACATAGTCAGATATAAAATAACCATGCCGAATGAAATATAACAGCCCTAAAAATCCGAAATTACTTTCCATCTAGACTTAATTCCAACTGAATTTTGTAACAACAACATGAATAACGGCCTGTCGATGCTACGATGTACTGTACGACGTTTTTCAGGAGGCATGCTTAAATCATTATAATTATGTTATAACAGTCAAAACCATTCGAAGGGAATAAGCCAGGTACTGTAATTAACGCAAAATTATCCTTTAAACGGGTTGACAAACTTTCCAGATCAACTTGCAATAAAAACAATAATCGCCGAGACTACGAGTGCAAACTGTCAAAATGAAATTGAAAGTAGGTCTACTGATGCGAACACCGCTATTTTCCCAGTAATTACCTACCTTTAATTGGTACAGAACAAACGCCTGTCTTGATTTAATGCCGCCTGACATCACTTTTTATCAAATATGCACTCTGAAGGTGCTAATCGCTTATTTAATTGCTCTACAAGTGTCAATTTCAGTCAGCGACGCCATTTGCAATCGACTGTTTCCCCGCGCTAATACACTCACTACACTGCGCGATAAAGTCAGCCGTGTTAAAGCAATTTGGTGCCCATGTAGACGCGCGGAACCAGTATGTTGTGTAGTTATCGGATTAGCGTAGTCTTATTACGTAATTTTAATTGAATGTACACACGACCGTGGTGTGAAAAGGGCACTTTTATGACACATGGCGCTAATATACAGATTATAGGGCAGCATGGCGGGTCGAAATAGGGGCATGGCGCTGCGCCATGCTATAAGGGCCTGGCTAAAACACTACCAACCCCCAGGTTCCTATCTCAAAGGTCAAGGTCACATTTGGAGGTCAAAGGTCAAGTTGGAATTGGTCCAGACCATTACTTTATCATATATTGACCAATCTTGCTTATTATCCCCACGAATGTTAACCTCTATTATTCATGAGTGTCATGAGTACGCCCATGTTCCTCTCTCAAGGTCAAGGTCACAGTTGAAGGTCAAATGTCATATTGAAGTTTGTACGGATCATTTCTTCTTTATGCATGGTGGGATTAGATGTAACTTGGCACATTTAAGTTGGTGCTTTTTTCAACGTGCGCCGAGGCTCGACATTGAATTTCTAGTTATTTTATATTGTTTACATTTTAGGTTGTCATGTACTGCGCTATTTTTAGCATTAGTGATTCTTCCGTTTCCAGGGGAAACCAAAAACAGCGACCTATATTCGAATTATAATTTTTTAAATAACCGGTTAATGTTACATTTAACGAATTGTTTTACAGTCGTAAATAAAATATTAAATGAAATTCCGTGCGAAATAAAAATAATAATAGGATCTATTGTTTGTAAAATATTTCCGACTATTTACGTCATCGCCCGACATCGGCCGATTCCACAGGAGTACATTACATTTTTTTACCTTAACGTTTCAGTGGGACATGGAATCGTGCTAAGATTCAAACATACCATTTTACACATCCACTATGGACAGAACCTAGATATATTCAAGTATCTGCAGGTACCACCATCGGCACCACCATCCACAAAGTTAGAATTTCTTGTACATATTTATAAAGATGGAGTCCTGCACTATTCACAGAGTGTCTCGGATCCCAAAGTAAGTAATTCAATCAAAATGTTTCTATTGAGGTTAGTACATGTATGTAACTAATCATGAACGTTTGTACCGATATTTTTGGTAATGTTTCCTTAAGAATCATCTCGGCCTACAGCTCGTTATGCAAGTATGTTGCACGGAACATAATCAAGTGCGTATACAACCGAGAGTGTTGAATCTCAAATATGGGGACAAAACTGAACCACAATTGTGGATGTTTCCATCATGCAGATGCTCAATAATGTATGGTTGTTTTAAAAATGACTGATTGTAATTTCTTTTAGACAAAACTGGTGATTGGTAAATTCAGAGGATCCATAACGCATGTTCAAAATCCTGTATTTGCAGACGTTCTGGTTGAATAGACTTGGAACATTTTGTTTCGTACCTGGAATAACCTACCTTATCAAAGTAACTGCTTATCACACATCGTCTACCGGGAGAGAATTGTACAGCAAGCCATCGGGAATTCCAACACATATGCTTCTTATGTATGGTAAAAAGAATCATCATCAAAAAGATACAAGCACGTTTCAAAGATTGATGGATTTAAAAGACAAGATGGCCATGAAGGTCCTGAATCTCTCACCTGAATCACCTTGCTCATGATATTTTTATACATGAAACTGAAGCTTCTTAAAGAAGACAAGTGCCCTAAATTTGAGAAAGGACCTTATATGGATGCTACAGACCATATTTTATGAAGATCCATCTAGCGGTTCAAGAGAAGTCTTCAAAAACATTCTATATATCTCTTATGTAAAATTAAGGGAGGCACGGGGTGGGGCCAATATTGACCCAGGGGTCGTGATTTGAAGAATCTCGGCCAAGGTTCACCAGACAACGCTACTAGCAAAATATCTAAGCTCTATGCCTTGTGGTTCCAGAGTAGAATATTTTTTGAAGTTTTTCTATATATTTCTTATATAAAATTATGAGATGTCTGGGGTGGGGCCAATATTGACCCGGGGATCACAATTTGAGCAATCTTGGTAGAGGTCCACTAGACAATGCTACATGTTAAATATCCTAAGTTCTATGCCTTGTGTTTTTTTAAAGTTTTTGGCGGGGCCAATATTGACCCGGGGGTCATGATTTGAACAATCTTGGTAAAGGTCCATTACGCAATGCTTCATGCTAAATATCTGAGTTCTATGCCTTGTGGTTTCTTAGAAGAAGAATTTTAAAGGTTTTGTTACCTGGTTGCCATGACAACCAGAGTTATAGATAGGTCAACTTTATTTGAGCAATTTTTAAATACCCATATGTTCGCACTGTATCGGCAAAACGCAATGGGTCGGTTTAACGACGCGGGTCCGGCTAACGTAACGAAAATGATCCGGCTAAAATGGTGGATATCAACAATAATACGCTGGTGAGTGTAACATTTATTGCGTATTTTGTATGGTTAGTCTTTAATTCGGAAGACAGGAATACACTTACGGAATGCCCACATTTGTCCTGCATGCTCGTAGCTACTTGGTTTTGTCTTGCATCAATGCATATGCACGTAATGCACGTTGAAAGTTATGATTCAATCGTAAACAATGCAAAACAGACATGAAATTCGGACATTTTAGACAAATTAAGAGCTAACCGAGTCTTTACTATGTACTTGCATGTATTGTAGGGTTACATTTCTTTCCCAGATACTCATCTTTTATTAATGATCTATTTATATAGGCAAAACTCTAACGTTTTTCAAAGTTGAACGAATCAGGGCCTGGTTGTCGATACAACGCAAATGGTCTGGTTAGGTTTTACAATTATATTTGCATCGGCATTATGTACAGATATGGACATTAATATTTTAGCAATTTTTGAAATACACGTATATCACTTCATTTCTCACGTAGTTAGATTATTTTGAACTAAACGTCTTCTCAAAGGACTTAGCTCAGTGGTAACACACTGGACTGTCTATCCAGAGGTCGTGGGTTCAAACTCCGGCATCGGAACTTGACATTTCTGAAATTCTATTCGTAGTAATTTCCCGCTATATCGGACCATGTGGACTGTAAATTATCTGGTGGTAGGTGCCAGTAAGCTGTGTATCGGTGCTATACACCGTGCACATTAAATAACCAGACTGTCTGTTCGAAATAAGAGCTAGGCGCATGTCTGCAGCACCGGACATGCCTGTATCTGATGTCTCTCTCTCCCTTCGGGTGCTTTCTCTCAGTCTGTTCCTCTGGTCCGATCATGCTATATCTGCACCGGTAGGCCCCGGGATGCACCTGCGCCCTAATGACTGCAACACTCTATGTGAAGCGCCTTTGTACGTGCGTTCGCATGAAAAGAGCGCTATATAAATCTAGTATATTTATTTATTTTATTTAAAGGACACCTCTGATAGCTTTTTTTATAAAAACGTCTTTCAAAACCACATATATAATAACAAATACATACACGTATTGACATTTTTACGAGATATTTAGCAAATGCTCTACCTGTTTTTGTTTTTATTTTGTAGGGATCGCAGCTTCGGCCAGTGTAATAAAAGAATGACCACATCACACAGAAATACTGGAACAGTGAACAAGAATTTGGATGAAGCCCCTTGCGGAAAAAATATTTTAAATATGTGAATCCAAAATTGACCCGCTAGTTAAAACGAGCAGGATATCAACTTAGAAATCACGTGCAAAGTGCATGTACTGTATTGATACTACTAGTTAACACAAAGTTGGAATATGCTCATTAGTTATTTTGCATTTGTTGCTTCAGTTGTTAAATACTATACATCAGAATCACAGAAAAATAAACATTTCTCCACTGAAGATAAATACCATACTAGTATGTTAACAAACGGTACATGTTTGTAATTCCTGCTAAAATATCGTTTCGACACAAGAACGTTTGTCTAACACAAAGGGCCTCTGTACAGAAAGAATGTTGCGCAGCTGCCATGTTTAGGACACATGGCGGTAATCGCTAAGCGGCAACCATATAGCCGAGACAACCATATATTACGTAGGTTACGGTAATTTCCGTAACACCGCCTACAACTGTCAGATACTATCAATACTAGTCTATTGGTCATCGCTAAGCGGCATACATATAGCCGTGCCATCCATATGACGTAGGTTTAAGCATGGACAGTGGGATTACGAAGTTCACCAGAAAACCTACGTTATATGGATGCCTTGGCTATACGGACGCCGCTTAGCGATTTGGCCGCAACGGATATGACGTTACAGGAACTGACATCCGTGTTGGCTAAGACAATTGCATCCGTAGAAAACTGTGTACCAGCTTTCGAAGCGTACATAGGGTACACTCAGATAATTTGAAACATTGTGCCATGTTTAAAACCACTGCACATATTTCATAAGTATATATGATTATTCCTGATGAAGACAATATAGTCGAAACGTTGAACAATCCTGGAGTTTGTCTTGATTTACTTTATTTATGGATAAGTATATATTGACATACTAATATGAACTAATGCACAGCATATTTTTAGCGGACTATGTCAGTTGTCCTACATTATTTGTAACATGCTCATCTAGTACTGGATTTTTTGGTGATGCATAACTTCACAAAAATTGTTTGGTTACGAAGTTACGAATCTGGAGCAAGCCGTTTCCAAAAGGCGCTACCGAGCGCTTTCCTACGTCTATGCAACCTATCGAACCGCTCGACTTACTTCGTTATCTCAGAGTGATCATGTGTCTCATAACAGTTTGTAGCATCGTTTATGCACTGAAAATGTTAAAATTTCCTTCCGAAGCGGGCAAAAAAATGGCTGCCTTTTTTGTGTCCAAACATTTAGGAAATAGCCCTCCCCATATAAAAGATTGGTTGCGCAGCAACCATGGAAGACTGATAATTATTATCTTTTCTTTTCTAGACAGGGGTCTACGCTAGTTTTTGGAATATCTTTAAACATCATTAAAAAATAAAAGAAAATTTATGAGCTGCCGAATATCGCATTTTAAATTTTTTTGTTATCTATTGGCAGCCATTTTCTAGTATCTGCTTCAGTGCTGGATTTTAACACAAATATTTAGATCAATTAGTGAATTCAAACTCTGACCAAACCACGTGCACAGGTATTACCATAAACCGGATCTTCGCCCAACGTATAGTCCGCTATAATTCCATTTTACGTGCAAACCAAGTACAATGGTGATATAACAAAAATATTCGACATAAATGAGATTTCATTTAAAACGTTCCCGAAATTCCTATATTTCCTATATTTCAGCAACTTTAACGAATAAAATATCCAATGCATTCATACTATTCTTCTAGAGTTATAAATGAATATACTTTAATAATAAACAGTCGCCACAAAAGTCGTAGTGCAATGCAATATTTCCCCCATGTATGGGAATTTGTATTTCCTAGCAGGAATTAGACTTAGCCCGTGTTTTATGGACCTGGGATGGGAATTAGACAGTCGCCTATTTTATTAGTGAAAATCTACTATAGGGAAACAACCACACCCCAAGGAATTAGACAGGACTATATGCACATAGAAGAGAAATTTGACAACCAATTAAAAATTATTTCCAAAATCAATCTATCCAAGTATATATCCCCCCTATTAGTGAAAACATTGACAAGTGGATAGAGCGCTATACTCTACACAAGTCTGCCACGAAAGGAATCTGCGTTGAACTCTCGTCAAAAGAATACATCATAAAATAATAAATACAAGGAACATAGAACAAAACAAGATCAAGTTTAGTGTGATGGGGTTTTAATAGGTGTATATGTTACATAATTAGAATATTAATTGACTGTTGACCATGTATTTATATGTAATTATTTTTTCCTGTACATTTTGTATTGTACATTTTACTCATCGGCATAGTGCCTAATGTATTTCAAATAAACTGTAAACTGTTTATGTTCGATTTGTGCATTATTCTTTCCAATAATCTGAATATATAATATGTTCTGGATGTTATTGTTTTTTCGACACGTTGATCCCAGGAAAAATGTCGTCATACCATGTGGTATGTGACATAATTTTGGGGGTTAAGAATTTAACGCAAGTAACGTAACTAATTTATTCTTAGACCCATTTAACGATATTTACTCGAAACTCTAGCCAATTTTGAGTACGGTCCATGCGACGTTATAATTTTCTACGAAAGGGTTTCTGTCGAAATCGACTTGATAGCAGCTGTGTTGGTTTCAAGAATATTTATTGGCATAGGTAGCACCTATTCTGGGGTTGAGCATCAAGAGTGTCTTCAAATTCGATCAAAGAATAAAGTACCTACGATTGTTTTTTTTAGATTTTTACTTGCGTTCCTAGCCAACAATTACTTCACATACCACGTGGAATGTCTACTTTGATGATGATGAACTAGTTGTCTACAATAGCAGTGTAGCAATACAATGTGACTTTGACATCACCAACTGCTACCAACCCAAGACGGAATTTGTCTCGCTTAGAAGCAAAAATAGCGGTATTTTATTTATATACCAGTTTCTATGAAACATTCGCAAGTCTGAGGAAAAAGGAACATTTCCTTGAAAAGTAGCATCCCTATCAGTAGCTGGGCCGTTTTCTCCAGCACCCTGTGAAACATTGGAAAGGAAAAACGACTTTGCGGTAAAACTTTTGCCACACTGGGTACATTTAGTAATGTATTTCAAAATGTTGTCCACGACTTTGCCTAGACATGGTCGAAATAGATATGAATGTCTTTGCACATAGGTCACATTGAAACCTTGTTTTTTTTAATAAAACGAAGAATCAGTTGATTGGTTGTACATACACGTTCATATCGATGTCTGCATGTCAAAATATCTTGACATATCTAGACAAATATTCAAGTCAACTCTAAAGATTCATCTATGACAATCTATTCTTCATCTATAAATGTGCAAACCGACCGAGGCTCGAACCCATAATGCAGCAGTAAGTGCAATATGTGAGGGCATGTAAATTATTCAGATATACACCAGCAACAGAAAATGATGTTAAAATTAGTCAGAATAATACAAGAAAATGACATTGCAATAGTTGTTATGGCGAGTAAACACGAGCCGGACCATTTTCGTTGTATCGACAACCGGACCATGATTCGTTCAACTTTGAAAAGGTAAGATTTTGGCCTATATAAATACATTATCAATAAAAGATGTGTATCTGGGCAAGAAATGTAACCCTACAATACATGCAAGTACATAGTTTAGACTCGGTAAACTCTTACTTTGTCCAATTTGTCTAAAATGTCCGCATTTCATGTCGGTTTTGCATTGTTTACGATTGAATCATAACTTTCAACGTGCATTACGTGAATATGCATTGATTAAAGACAAAACCAAGTAGCTACGATCATGCAGGACAAACGTGGGCATTCCGTAAGAGTATTCCTGTCTTCAGAATTCAAGAAGAACGATACAAATATACGTAAAAATGTTACACTCGATCACCTGCTGATTATTGTTGATATCCGTCATTTTAAGCCGGATCATTTTCGTTACATTAGCCGGACCCGCGTCGTTAAACCGGACCCATTGCGTTTTGCCGATACAGTGTGATGTCAGGAACATCCAGGCAAAATTTCATCAATATTGGTTAAACAGTTTCAGAGGAGATGTCATTTGAAAGTGTCGACGGACGTACAGACGGACGGACGGTGAGTGAACACAATTTAGCTCACATTTAGCACTTCGTGCTCAGGTGAGCTAAAAAGACACATCCGAATAAGAGAAACAATCCAAATGAGGAAAACGATGCCCTTGGTAGACTGACTGTTTTTGTTCTTCTTTGTTAGGTCATTGTACTGCTCGAATGTCTCAAAAGGGACGTACTTTATGACTCATTAAAAGGGGGCGTGGCTGAGTGTAACGTCACCTGTCAATCAAAACCCCAAGTGATCCATTTTCGTTTTGCTATGTATATATGAACATTGCCCTGAATGTCTTTGTTCTGTTTTGTTCAGATACTGTACAAAATGCATTGTTCTGCTTTTTAGCTATGAATTTGTGCTGCTTTGTTAGGACAGTGTGCAGAATGCTTTTGTTCTGCTTTGTTCAGACATTGTACATAATGAATGTGTTCTCTATTGTTATTTCATTGTACAGAATGATTCTGTTCTGTTTTGTTAGGACATTGTACATAATGAATTGTTCTGTTTTGTAAGGTCATTATACATAATGAATTGTTCTTTTTTGTTAGGACATTGTACATAATGAATTATTCTGTGTTGTTAGGACATTGTACATAATGAATTATTCTGTTTTGTTAGGACATTGTACAGAATAAATTGTTCTGTTTTGTAAGGTCATTGTACATAATGAATTTGTTCTGTTTTGTAAGGTCATTGTACATAACGAATTGTTCTGTTTTGTAAGGTCATTGTACATAATGAATTTGTTCTGTTTTGTAAGGTCATTGTACATAATGAATTGTTCTGTTTTGTTAGGACATTGTACAGACTGATTCTGTTCTGTTTTGTTGGGACATTGTACAGGATGGTTTTGTTTTGTTTTGTTAAGTCATTGAACAAAACTGTCCTGCTATGTTAGGTTATTGAACTAAATGGTTATTGTACAGAATGATTAGTCCTGCCTTGTTAAGTCCTTGTACACAATGAATATGTTCTGCTTTGTAAGGACAATGGAATGAATGGTTTTGTTATCCCCCGACGGAGTCCGTCCGACTCTTCTGTGTGCAACTCCTCCTACAAGGAATTTTGTTAAAACCTTTACAGAAGTACAGGTATGAGGTGCCCTACCGCATATTGTCAGGGTTTTTCATTTCGGTCATTATTGACAGAATTATGGCCCTTTGTTTATTTAGTACCTATATAGGATATAGAGAAAAATGTGTGCAACTCCTCGATCCTACATTTCTTCGGGAATTTTGATGAAACTTTCACAGTTGTACCATCATGAGGTGCAGCAGCGCATATTGTCATGTTTTTAATTTTGACAACTTTTGACAATGTTTGCCTCTTTGTTTATTTTTTACATGTGTAAGCTATAGAGAAAACAATTTGTTTTTAATTGATAAATTACTAGTAAGTTTGGAATAAGATATCACAATGAAACTTGCTGTGTAGGTAGCTTGTGTGCAGACGGTACTTGCAATGGAAAGTGGGGCCAGTGGGGTCAATGTCAGCGTTACTAAAAATAGAAAAATGTTTTCACTCATTAACTTTTGTTAGGAACGAGATACCGTTGTGAAACTTGCAGTGTATATACTATATAGCTTATGTGAAGTCGTCTCTTGCAATTGACATGGCCTGATGGGGGTCAAGGTCACAGTTACCAAAAATAGATAAACTGTTTTTGCTCAATAACATAAGTTAGGAATGAGATATCATGATGAATCTTGCTATGAAGGTAGTAGCTTTTGTGAAGACAACAATTGGGATTGAGAGTGGGACTGGTTGGATCAAGGTCACCGTAAACTGGTTTTGGTGTACTGTCTGCTTTTTGTTGACCTTGTGTTTTAACAGGGTTGCATAACCCTGTTCTTAGAGACGGGTTTTGAACACTCTTCGATTCTAAAAAAGCTGAAAGTGATCATATGCGTATGACTCTACCTGGATCGGTTTGCAATAGTTTATTACCCATGCGTAAATAACCGAAGTATAACGAATAACAGTTTTCTGTACGAGTTACCCATTGTTGATCTCAAACATTTTCCGCATCAACCTCAAATCGGATTATACATGGAAATACACACTTGTAATTTACTTTATATAAATCCATTCTCTACCAACGCAGGTGTGTATAATAGCTCTCATCCTGATAGCATTGTAATATACATTTCTAATTGGGGTTCACAGTCTGGTCGATTGTGTATTCAAGAAGAAAATATTACGTATACGGCAGGATCTTCATCCATATGCTAACTGTGAACTGTCAATTATAGTTTGTCACTGTCGTTTATACCCGTCATAATATTTCAATATCTGAAATTATCTGGTTAATGTGAAGTGACAATTGTCAGCCCCATATAATTTCATGTTAAAGTCTATGATTAAATAGCGTTATGTTGCAACTACAAAATAAGACCAAAAAACAGGAGGTGATGTTTAATATAAGAAAGATTTTGTTCGCCAAAGGCGGTAGACAAATGTTTACAGACGCGCGGACCGATCCAATGTGGGTTTTACCCTACTCAAAATATTCAAGATGAAACACATTCACTCATTCAACTTCATGTATACAATATTTTTAAACTCTATCACCATTTCCAGGCAAACAGAAGTTTCTGTAAGGACTATTTGAGTGATCAGTACAACGTCTACTTGTGCATATCGTCGGCACACATTGGTCGGATCAACTTTAAGGGAGTTGTGACCCTTTGTCCGCGCTATTTCTCTGTTACCAATAGTCAGATTTTAACGAAACCTTGTATGAACGATCAGTACCAAGTCTAGTTGTGCATATCGTCGGCACACATTGGTCAGATCAATTTTAAGTCTAGTTGGGCATAGCTGACTGTGTCAAGCTGTTTCTGGGGGTACTGTATTCATCGCATTCAGTGATATTTCTTGTTCTGTTTGTTGTTTAAGTCATTGTGCAAAACATATATGTTCTGCCTTGTTAGGATATTGTAGCGAATGATTTTGTTCTGCTTTGATAGGACATTATAGCGAATGGTTTTGGTCTGTTTTGTAAGAACATTGTAGCCAATGGTTACGTTAGCTTTGATAGGACATTTAAGTGAATGGATTTGTTAGGCTATGTTATCATATATTGTCATTGTACTGAATAGTTTAGTACTAATTTATTTAGACAGTGTACAGAATGAATTTGTTCTGCTTTGTTGTATCATTTTACTGTATGTTTTCATTCTTCTTTGTAAGGGAAAGGTACACTCACCGTATGATTTCATTGCTTTGGCATAATTTTAGCCTGGCTGTTGGTTTTGCTGATTAATGTTATGTTACGTTCATTGTGATCATTTTTGTAAACTCTTCGTTGAAATGCAAATAAAATGTGTAAAATTTCTTCTAGCAAAACATTGTCTATGAGTACGGTTTACATGAGCAGCTGCCATTAATACATCGCAAGGAAAACCACGGGAGAAAACTAGAGGAAACTTCTCCTCGTAAGAGATGTATAAGTTTCCCCCCTGTTCTTACGTGTGAATGTAGTGTTTTATATACGTTACTGCTTGTAGCAGTCAGCTGCCGAATCGTTGCCGATAGAGTGCTGAAATGTTGCTGATGAATATGACGATGCCGAACTTCTACCTTATTACCAGTCGCTAGTTGCAAAAGATGGATTCAAAGGGCCCCGTCTTGGGATCCTAGCAGAAAGGGATGCAATGCTTGCCATGCCACTGTAGGAGGACCGATCTATTGCGCCTGCGCAAAATTTCAAGATTGTGGTAAATACGAACAAGCATAAAATTGAGTTCCAATGATAGCATATGTTAATTAATGACAATAAACATAACAATAGTGTACAAAATTGATATGCTTAAACATCTTATGTGTACATTTATACTTCATTTGTATAAATGTTCACACTTGACTGATATAACTTCATCGAGGTGTTACCATAGCTGTAGAAATCGCTGATCCTATTCTCCGTTTCTGCCGCCCCAATTGAAGCCAACATTTAATCTAGAAAATAATTATTTAAACAATTCTCGCCTTTGCTCGCCGAAATATTGTAGCGGTAGTCGCTGCCCCATTCGCGACGCCAGTCAAATCTCTCGGCCACTTATAGATTTGGGTGTTAAACTCCGTCGCTTACAATATGCATTCGTATTAATTGTGACTGTTTGTTACCAAATAAGTCTCCCCCAAACAACAGACGCCTTTCGAGCATAGCATACGAGTTCGAAATCTTAACACAATCAGAATTATGAGTTTTGATAGTAGATGAAAATTTATCTATATATATGTGTACCAATCATTGGAAACTAGTACATAGTAACTTACCGCCGATATGCACAGATTGCTTCCCGTTTTGTCAGAGGGAATAAAGAAAACGACTGGTTTGCCTACTGAATAGACTATCGACATCATAATAATATTATATATATTGTTGATTTGCAGCAGACGAATTAATCGGATTATCCTCGTCAATGACTTCAAGACACGCAATTTACAATTCACCATTATATGTTCTGGTGATGCCCTGAATTACTAGTACTTAGTGTAATTGACCATTGCTTGTTTTGTCTGACTTTGACGTTTTTATCTCACCTGTCACAAAGTGGCAGGGGAGCTTTTGTGAACACTTCGTCCGTCTGCCGTCTGTTCACAATTTGCTTGTGTAAACAGTAGAGGTCACAATTTTTACCTAATCTTTATGAAACTTTGTCACAATGAACATCTCAACAAAATCTAAGTCAAGTTCGATATTGGGTCATTTGGGGTCAAAAACTAGGTCAAATCATAGAAAAATCTTGTGTAGTCACTAAAGGTAACAATTATGGCTTAATCTTAATTACAATAGTCATATTAACTAAACTATATCAAGTTTGATATTGGGTCCTTTGGGGGTAAAAACACCTTCAGGTCAAATATTAGAAAAACCTTGTGTAGTCATTAGAGGTCACAATTTCGCCCTAATCTTAATGAAACTTGTTATAATAATCTAGGTCAAGTTTGATATTGGGTCACCCAGTATCAAAAACTAGGTCACAAGGTAAAATCATAGATAAACGTTGTGAAAACACGAGAGGTCACACTTTTGACCTAATCTTTATAAGACTTGGTCAAAATAAGTATTTTTTATTCGGATCCGACCAGTATTAACAGAGTTATTGCCCTTGGAATGATGAAATTTGGCTTGTGTCTTCTGTAACTTGAAAAAGAATTGTGTTATGTACAGTCATCACACTTCATAGGAATATTATTCAACATGGTTTGTTGCGCACCTATATATTTCTAGTCGGACACGACCAGTATTAGCAAAGTTGTGGCCCTTGAAATAATGAACTTTTGCTTCACATAAGTATTTATGCTACAGTCATCAAATTATGAAGGATTATTTGTCAGTATTTGCATTTGAGTAAATGACAAGTGGGGGCATCCGTGTCATATGGACACATTTCTAGTTACATGTATTCTGATTATTTGATCAGTATAAATTTTATAGTTCGTAATTGATAAAGAATAAGCCCTGATTTATTACATCCGTTTATGTTTCCTTTATCAAGTATTCTTCTTCTATTTCACATTAATTTGCTGAACCAACTCTGGGGCATTGAATATTGCCATTCAGATCGTTGCCGGTCCACTCTGGGGCATTGTTCTATTCAGATCGTTGCCGGGCCCACTCTGGGACATTGTTGCCATTCAGATCTTAGCTCGGCCCACTCTGTGACATTTTTGCCATTCAGATTTTTGCAGGGCCCACTCTGGGAGTATTGCTGCCATTCAGTCTTGTTTTGGTCAAATGTGCTATGTTTCGTGTTAATCGAATCATTACTGTATATGGCCACAAGTATTTGAGTTTGTCCACAGGTATAAAGTTTGAGTTCATTTAACATGAATTTTAATAGTACAAAAAGGAGCATTTATTGCCAAAATACAGAACTATGTTATCAGTGACAAATAGGATTAAGATCCAAGGATACCCTCGTGTCATTTAACCATGTATTATGTCGATCGTATCATATGTGGGAGCCACGATGCTTTATCATTTTCGTATTTGTTATTTTTTGTCTTCTTCTTTCCTATAATATCACGTGCATAGTTGTGGCTAAAATCTAGTTTTATAATGCCGAAATAAAAGTTTTGCCATAATCTAGAATTTCTGTTTTAGATAGCATTTGCTTTAATTGATATTGTGCATGCATGACTTCCACTCATGAATTCGCGTTACATAAGCTCACTTCCATGTCTAGACAATTAATACGTGGGGTATTTTAAATTTTTGTTTCTGGTGTTGATTAATGTCTTATGTTTCTGACGTTTTAGTGAGATTATGTGCATCTGTGTTGACTTAACCAATCTTCACAAATTAAGGACGCGATTTATTTTTAACGAAGATGAAATATTTGAACGCCTTTCTTACTATGTATGATATCTACTCCATCTAGTCTCTATCAGACTACTGTGGGCTTTATGGAGCATCACAATAACTACTTGTTATCTCCTACCGCCAAATTGTGCAATCATTTGGCTTTGGCGTTGTCCACCCTTTCACAGCAATGTGACGTTTTCACAACTTACTGAAAATAACTACATTCGTACTATCATATTGGTAAATCATCCTATTTGGAGCATAGGTAACAATATCATTGAAAAATAATAAAAACAAATTATTTTTTGGGTAAAATGTATGCATCTAACAGAAATTTAAGGCGTATTTGCCGGAAAACTGACGCCAAACCCTGAGGTGCATTTTGTTTTTCGTAATTTTCGGCAAATCAGTGGATTAATACACCATTAAGGTTCTCACTGAACAAAAACACAATTTTGTATTTAAAGCATGCGGTAATTTACCTCAATCAGCGCTAATTCATCGTTTAATCTTTACATTTTACGGTTTGAAAGTTCAAGGTGGTGTTAGGGTAAATAAATGCCCGTGTAAAACAAACTGCCTTTAACGTAATCCGTCCATCATTAGCCGACGTAATTTCGTGTTATTACGGGAAACTTCGGTACCGTCCGGAAAATATTACAAACATCCGTAAACATTAAATATTTTTAATTTACGGTATTCACATCAATAAATCTGCTTAATAAATTATTTCTTGGCAATTAGATTTGACGATCTTCAAAAAAATAAATTTAAAATAAAAAAAATAGGGACGAGTTCTTTCCCTTTGATATTCGAAGTCATAGAAACGCTCGCGAAATAAAGCGCCGAAATGACATGGCGAACAGACTTTATTCTCGACGTGGGGTCGATTTGTCACCAAAACTGTGTTATTCGGAAGGGTTGAGGATTATCATCAGTCTAAATTACATTGGTTAACACCGCTGTGAGGACGAATACCGTTATTCTTATGAATGTTCGGTTGAAAACGATGCAAATCTCGGAAACAAACATTGAGAAAACGAAAGTAGAAATATTTCTGTTGCACCATTTCGTCGAGAATAGACTCAATAGTGCGAACCAGACTATGTTGATGTTCATCACGATGCTTCTCAACTTCATTGAGGTAAAACTTGCTAAAACATTGTGTTCTTGATCAAAAAATTATATTCTTGTATCACTTGTGCAATCTTCCGTCAGGTGAGCGTTATAGGCTCCATTTTACATCTTGTTATTGTCAGCTCGACTGTACTTGGTCATTTTCAATTCAGAACTGTTCTGATTTAGAATGGTTATTTTTGAGATCTTCGTGTATGCACAGTGTTATTTTAACTAGATCAAATGGATAATTTGGTTTAAGAAGCCCAGGGGAACTAGTTTTTTTGTGTAAAAGATGTAGGCCTACAAGGGATAGCCCATGTGTCTACATGTACATATTGTGAAAGAACTGGACTCCAGGTACCGAAATAGCCTTGTAGTAGCCGCAGGTCTATTGTTTAGCTTGCTTAACTTGTAACCGGGAAAGACGGGTTCAAGGTCCAGGCCTTTTTTTCGCTGAATTGTGTAGAGGCCCGGGCCCTTTTGTTGTGCGAAAAACCTCAAAATTAGAGTGGCACGGTGGTCAAGTGGATAACGCACTTGACTACTGATCGAGAGGTCTCGGGTTCGAATCTCGGCCGGGACACTTGGTCATTTATGAAACGCTTTTCAGTGTTTCCCACCCAACTAGAGATAAACTGGTTGGAAACCAAGAGGTAGTCTCGCGTGTATCGGTGCTATACACCGGGCACGTTAAAGAACCAGGGAGTCTTTTAGGAACGAGCTAGGGTAACGCACCCAGATTCCTTGTATCACAACCCTTCAGCAAAACACAGGACCCCATTGGAAATAAGTTGCACTTTCATGGGTTATCCTTGACCGAAAGGCCTAATATAAATAATTACACATACCGGTGCTAATACACAAAATTGTGAAAAAGTGGGCGCAGAAACTTTCAAATTGTTATAAACTAAGTGCGATAAATAATCAAATTGTGAAATAATTTTTTCAGATGTTTGCTCAATTTTTGTCCACTTGTCCCAAACATGCATGTTATGATATAATACTTCATATCAAGTCCAGGAATATATGATTTTTATCTATGTTTGGTTTGTTTGGTGCTTTGTAGTGAAGTTGTGAAGGGGCCTTTAGAAATTGTGAAAGGGGCCTGTAGGAATTTGTGAAGGGGCCTTCGTATATAGTGAAAAAAAGCCCTGAGTTCATATATTACTTGTTGCAACATCATTCTGTCTATTCGATAGAAAAACAAAACAAATATATCAGAAATATATTTGAACTGCTGCAGGTTCTTATAATAGTAATTTACCTTAAGCATTTCTGCACTAAGTATGCAACATGACAGTCACACTATAAATCTGCTAAGTCACTTAGTGTCAACTTAATAAACAAGGTGATAATAATTATTATTTATATTTGCAGGGAATCAAGAATGAAACAGTTGACATCAAAACTAGAGAAGCTGAAGAAATTTGTGCAGACTTGTGAAAAATGTAAAAATGTACTGTCACTGTGAGGTAATGCATGATTGTATTGTTACAGTTAGTTGTATAAGCAGAAGTAATGTGCGTCTATGTTTTGCAAATACATTGTTCCTAATGCAAAATTTAGGTTATAATTAAACACCTATTCCTAATTCAATGATTTGCTTTAATTACTGAGTTAGTAAACTTAACTTATACATAATTCAGTTTGGTTGCTAAAATTGTTTTGGTTGCAGTTACCATGACTATATTCCAAATAAATTCAAATTATATTGCAGTTCAGTCATAGATCTGTTCTTATAATATCTGTCTTTATTTGAGCTGTCATTGATGATTCCGATATATCATTGATACATCAATATATCGATTTTCACATAAAGGTGAACAAGAAACGGACCCATCAGTCATGTATCAGTCACTTAATTTGAATTCTACACTCTATATGTTTAATATTGGGTATAGATTCAGCTTTTGAAAAAAAACACCTTTGGTTTTAGTTTAGATTTGATATAATTTGACAATTTCTGAACTTTCATTTTTTTAACAAAGAAAATGTTTTTGTGCAGCCTACCAGGATCATATTAGTATATAATTATAATGTAATTATATTATTTGCAGGTTGTAAAATACTGACGCTGCATACTACAAAGATTGCAGCAGTGGAATCAAACATAGCATGTTACCCGGAATGCAGCACGGGAACAAGATTTGGCATATAACCCAGATTGGACCATGGAACTATTTTCTGAAAGATTGTTAAATATCTACATATGTACATGTATAGAGGAATATATCGAGCAGTTGTTCGAGCAGTTGTTCCAGTCGTTGCCGGCAGTCACAAATGCTACTTTTATATTTGCACTCAGTTAGAAATGGTTGTATTGTTCAGGATTAGTATCAGTGTCCATTCTGTCTAAATTTGGATTGGCAGACAAATTTCCTTTACTTTGATTCCAAGTGACAGTCTTCCTGTGTCACAAAGTGCATTCTGTTTGTATAAATAAGATTTGAGTGTCAATTAAGAACTTGGGATACAGGGTGTATGAGTTAATTTCACCCATTACTCCATAGATATACAACTTCAACATTTATAAGTATGAGGCAGGACATATAAAGTGTATGGTTATACTTGTTGGGTATATTGAGTTTAGCTCACCTGTCATAAAGTCACAAGGTGAGCTTTTGTGATCACTCGATGTCTGTTATTCATACCCTTTTTGCTTGCATAGACAGTAGAGATCACAATTTTGGTCTAATCTTTATGAAACATAGACACAACAACCATCTCAACAAATATTTATTTTATATTGGGTAATTTGGGGTTAAAAAGTTGTCACTTGGTCAAATCATACATAAATATTGTGAAGTCACAGGAGTTCACTATTTTGGTCCAATTTTATGACAATGATCATCTCAACAAAATCTGGATCAAGTTCGATAATGGGTCATAAGTGGTCAAAAACTAGGTCAATATCATTATGTCAATTCATACATAAATCTTGTGCAGTCTCTAAAGGTCTCCAGTTTTGGTTTAATCTTCATGAAACTTGATCACAATGATCCCTAAACAAAGTCTATCATGTCAAGTTCTACATTGGGTCATCTGGGATAAAAACACTAGGCCAGTATACATCCAACCATGCATACATGTACACATTGTATAGTCACTAGAGGCCACACTTTTTGTCTAATCTTTTTGAAACTTTGTGACTTTGGTCACAATGATCAACTCGGGGTCATCTGGGGTTAAAACTAGGTCACTATGTGAAATAATCAATAAAGCTAAGTAGTCTTTTAGGCACATGTGGCTAATGCTGTGTTGGTTGTGACAAATGGATGGCTGTCAGTTTACTAAAATGTATAGAACATAATTGCTTTTTAATAAAAACATGACGTGTGCATATTCATTTTCTTAGTTAGATCATTAGCTATAAGCAAATGGATGTTTTGATGCTAAATTCTAAAAAAGTTATTTTCTTATTTTTGGGGTTATAAAATCGTCCAGCCAAAAGGAAAAAATTAACTATTTCTGTATCCATAGCAACCACAGTTTCAATCAGAATAATAGAAATATGCAAGTTTATACAATCTCCTTTTAGACTCCTTTCTGTATACCAAGTTTCATAGCCCTAGCTTGGAAACTGTTTTAGTTATGCCAGGATTCCAGATTTTATAGATTTTTTTTCTATTTCCGTTTCCATAGCAACCACATTTTTTGTTATAATCAAAACATATTCAGATGTGCATAATCTTCTTATTGGCACCTACCCACATACCAAGTTTTGTAATCTTAACTTAGAAACTGTTATGGCAGGATCCAGATTTTGACATTTTTTCACTATTTCTGTCTCCATAGCAACCACAATTTTTGTTGGATTCAATATATTTTTAGACGTGCATAATTCCCTTATTGTCCCCTATCCACATACCAAGTTTCATAAACCTAGTTTGAAAACTGTTTGAGCTATGTCAGGATCCAGATTTTTGAGGGACGGACGAAGGGTAAACCTATGTCCCCTCTGGTTGAAAACCGATAGGGGACTAAAAAAAAATTTCTGAAATTTATGTCAGAACATGCATCAACTTGTAGCAAATGATCTTACTAAGAAAATGAATACACACATGACAAGTTTTCAGTCAATAATAAAAAAGTTATAGTGTTTTTAGCAAATGAGAACTCATTCTCCAGCGAGCACAGAAATGAGAGTATGCAAAGAAAAGTACATTTTCTGAAATAAATCTGTGGTAAACTTTTTTTATTTTGTTTTTTTCTTATACCATATTGATTACTTAAAATTTGTATGTTACTATTGTAGCATGCCAATCATTTTATAAGATGATTTTATACCATTCTTTGAAAGGGAAATTTAAATATTTTGATAATTCTACTCATTCAAAACACTGAAATTGAAATATAGAGGCGAAAGAAAAAAATATGAAGTAATTTACAAATTTCTGTTGCATTTCATTTACAAACACATTCTATTGGCTGTGTAAAAACATAAAACTTTGCACAATTTATTTGTTTTATAGACACAAAAAATAGAAAAACACTGTTGTACCTTTTCTGAAATTTGCTCCATTTTGATATGGATGGTTACCATAGTTAAAATGGAATTTCTCCAAAACGGCGTGGTAAAAGTTTTTAAAAATTTATATTTAGACATGCCATGTGATACACTTTATGAAAAAGGTAGTTTCATTGGAAATCTAGATATTGCCAATGATGGATGGATTACCTTAAATAAAAAAAAATATGAATATATTTACTAAAATTATCGCTCGTCATCATTGCTATTAACGTAAATGTGTTCATTCAAACAGTTGTATTCTTCAATTAATCCCACATATCATAAGCGTACAAAACGATGAAGGCAACATTTACTCAAAACAAAAAAATACCTTTCATGGCATAATTATGGCCCTATAGTAATCATCTTGTCCGCCTGTCTGTCCGTCCACATTTTTCATGTTATTCTAAATAACTTGCAAACCATTATATGTATCAACTTCAAACTTAAAAAAGCTCACAGCAACAGTAGGCTATTATATGGCAAGTTACATTACTCTAGCCACAATATTGGAAGAGTTATGGCCCTTTGTGAAATTAAAATTTTCCTCATTTTCAGCTTTTCTTTCTTAATAACTTGCACACCATTCAAGATATTAACTTTAAACCTAAGCCCACAACAACAGTACGCTAATTTATGACAAGTTACAGAGCTTGAGCTACAGTATAAGAAGAATTATGGGCTTTCGTTCAATTCCAATTTTTCAGTTTTTTTTCAACTTCAAAACCATAATAGATATTCTTATGAAACTTGCTATACATTTTACCAGTGATAATACACATATCTGAGGTAAAGGGCAACAAATCTAGCTTTGATAAATTTTGACTTGAGCCCCCTTTTCAGCTTCAAAAACTTTAACATTGGTCATAGTTAAAAAACCGTCAAGATATTCAAATGAACATTACTGTTATTTACTTCAACAATAAGTACATGTTTGTGGAGCAAAAAAAAACAATACTAACATTTATAGCAAAGGGCAACAACTCTAGCTTTAATAAAGTTTGACTGATTCCGTTAAACGCTTGCGCACAAAACATAAATACTTTATGAGGATATCTTAATCAAATTCGCGGTTTAGATACGTTCAAAACGTGATCACTTTTGTAGAAATTAACCTTTTAAACTATATATCCATTTCTGTAAAAAATTATCATCAATGATACATTTACCTGTGATTTGGAGGGGCATATTTGGCTTGTTGTATCTGAAATTTAGTATGCTTTTACAACTCTTATTAAACTAAAATGTGCGTGGAAATACGAATTCTGGAGGAAGCACAAGGAAGTGTCAGAATGAAAGGCATGTCCTAATATTTACCATGTGAATGACACACCATGAATATATATAATTATTTAAGTATATTTTCATTATTTTGACCAAAATGATAGATTCTAATATCGAGCTCACAAGTATTATCAATTTAAGAAGACTTAATAGGATCCACGCATTCCTATTTATATTGCAGGACGTTGACATATCTACGAATAACAACTGATTATAAGCCTATACATATTAACCAACAGGATATAGCCTTAGCGACCTCCATTGTTTTCCAAGGATGCTAATATTCTATGATATAACAAAATAAACACAAGAGACACACACTTGTTCAATCATTAAGAACACTTCATGGTCTTATGAACATTAAGTTCGTTGTTGATTTTTTTTGTAAAATGAGTTACTGATTTCTGTGATTTAGATCCGTAATTCACCATTCTCCATTTTGTCAGACAATTGAACAATTCTGGAAGAATGTATAATGTTTTTCATTTCCCGTTTTGTAAATGTAGCACTTACAATGGGACCTGTACTAATTAAATAAGGTCATCATAATCATTGTGTTTACGCGATGTCAATAACGTCATTTCAATCTTCATGTCTATTTTACATCATGTCATAGCATATCACTCAGTTGGACTATTTTGAAAACGTATACCTTTTTGGAAACATTAGACTACACAATTCTATTAATATATAAACTGGTGAGATTTTGACCTCAGATTGGAAATCCCAGAGCAGACCTCAAATAAACAAGTCACTAAGAATTGCTAGTAATACATATGTCCCATACCGGTTTCAAGCCATGACCATTATATATTTTTTTCAATGTTTCTGATGCCATGGCAACCACAATTTTTGTCAGAATAAAACAATATTTAGACGTACATAATCCCCTTATGCCCCCTATCCACATACCGAATTTCATAAACCTAGCTTGAAAACTATTTGAGTTATGTCAGGATCCAGATTTTTGACGGACAGACAGACGGACGGCAACCCTATAGTCCCATCTGGTTGAAAACCGACAGGGGACTTATAAACTCCTAACTTGTCTAGATCATAGACAGGATCATTCTTTTAAAATAGAGAAAGAGCAACTATCCCTCAAGACGTTTTTATCGATTCCCACGTATTATATTATGTGAGGAGTTTATTTAACGATCATAATGTATTACAAAAAACTAGGCGTTCTACATATCTTGTCTACGAATTCGAGAAGTATAAATAAGTCAATTAATATAGGCACATTTATGGATCTGTCACTTTGTTCAGTACGTACAGTAATATAGGCACATCTTTGGATATGTCACTATGTTCAGAACGTACACTAATAAAGGCACATCTTTGGATATGTCACTATGTTCAGAACGTACACTAATAAAGGCACATCTTTGGATCTGTCACTATGTTCAGAACGTACACCAATAAAGGCACATCTTTGGATATGTCACTATGTTCAGTACGTACAGTAATATAGGCACATCTTTGGATCTGTCACTATGTTCGGTACGTACAGTAATATAGGCACATCTTTGGATCTGTCACTATGTTCAGTACGTACACTTATAAAGGCACATCTTTGGATCTGTCACTATGTTCAGAACGTACAGTAATATAGGCATATCTTTGGAACTGTCACTATGTTCAGTACGTACAGTAATATAGGCACATCTTTAGGTCTGTCACTGTTAAGTACGTACAGTAATATAGGCACATCTTTGGATCTGTCACTATGTTCAGTACGTACAGTAATATAGACGTATATTTGGATATGTCACTGTGCTCAGAACGTACAGACTGGTGAACCATTTCAAGAACAAATCGCCGTAAAAGCACGCCGGGTTACAGATTAAAGCAACTAATATTTTATCACTCAAATCAGGATGTAACATGCACGTTGCACTTAAGAAAGGTGGTTTTAGTTTTTTCCTACGACCTGTACAAAAATGTAAACTCTGTGTCACTATGTACAGAGGGATCTGGTACGTCAACGAACCGCTATTAAGGTAACCTGCTGAAAACGATTTTATAAGCTCACCTGCCACAAAGTGGCAAGGTGAGCTTTTGTGATTGTTTTTTGTCCGTCGTCCGTCTGTCCGTTAAACTTTTAACCGTTAACACTCTAGCACTTTCAATTTTGCTTTGATCTTCATCAAACTTGGTCAGTAGTTGTACCTAAATAAAATATAGGTCACGTTCGAAATCGGGTCATGTGCGGTCAATAACTAGGTTAATAGGTCAAATAATAGGAAAACCTTGTTAACACTCTGGATGTCACATTTTTGCTTTAATCTTCATGAAGTTTGGTCAAAATGTTTATCTTGGTGACCTTAAGGTCAAGTTCAAAGATGGGTCATGGTGGGTCAAAAACTAGGTCAAAAGGTCAAATAATAGGAAAACCTTGTTAACACTCTGGATGTCACATTTTTGCTTTAATCTTCATGAAGTTTGGTCAAAATGTATATCTTGGTGACCTTAAGGTCAAGTCTAAAGTTGGGTCATGTGGGGTCAAAAACTAGGTCATAAGGTCAAATAATAAGAAAACCTTGTCAACACTTTTGAGGCCACATGTTTGCTTTGATCTTCACCAAACTTGGTCAGTAGTTGTATCTTAATGAAATATAAGCCAAGTTCGAAGTTGGGTCATGTGGGGTCAAAAACTAGGTCAAAATGTCAAATAATAGAAAAACCTTATTAACACTCTTGAGGCCATATTTTTGCTTTAATCTTCATCATCTTTGGTCAAAATGTTTATCTTGATGACCTTAAGGTCACGTTTGAAGTCGGGTCATGTGGCTAAAAAACTAGGTCAATATGTCAAATAATAGCAAAACCTTTTTAACACTCGGGAGGCCTCAGTTTTGCTTTAACCTTCAATAAGTTTAGTCAAAATGTTTATCTTGATGACCTTAAGGTCGAGTTTAAAGTTTGGCCATGTTTAGCAGGTGAGCGCCCTAGGATCTATAATCCTCTTGTTAAGTGTACTTAAAGGTAAAATGGGATCAACGGCTTCCCATCTGAGGTGCTAGATATTTGCTATATTCAATAAAAGTCGCATTTTTAAGGCTTCATAAGTACGGCACAAGTACCCCCGTTCAACATTCCATTTTAGTTTGAACTTGTGACAACTGATCAGAGGGGATTCATTTTCTCATTTAATTTGCACAGAGGGAGGTCCGATATGCGTATACACCGTGACTATGCTCCACCGAAAATTTTGGGTAACAAAAAAAGAATAACGCTTTGCACAAAACAAAAAATTACCCCAAGCTCAATGTTTTCTCCCTAATCCTGATAAATTCTATAAGAATTGGTTCATCTACTCGTACGTACATTTTTGTATCTTTAAGATGTCTATTAATACTGTATAATAGTGGTCATGCTGATAGACGTTTTCATTCATGAGAAGACGAGACAAACATTACAAAATGTAATTATTCACAGAAATTATAGATAGGGACCAGCTAAATGAGGTCGAAAGTCATGCAATTCCAATTAGTAGAAAGAAGACGTTTTTATCTGAATTTTACTATAAATAATTAATGTTACGATGGTTTCATTCGTGAGAAGGTAATAAAAATGAATTACACTTCTATTCCTTTAATCTCTGACCACAGAATTATAAATCATACACGTAATGTTCTTCCAAACGCTGCCACCACTATGGTACATTAATAGTGTAAATGCAGCCAGCATTAGATACAGGATAATTACTCTGTATCAACGTCAAGTTCTAGGTCAGGACCGTCATCAAGAAAAGAATTGGATACGAAGTAATGATAGGATAGGGACACAACATTCAACATCAAATGTCCATACAATCTGACCGAAACTAACAGAATATCAACTGGTAATTATCTATATAATCTAGTATTTGCACGCGGTCAAATAGGCTGTATGTCACGAAGAATACACTTTTTATGAAACCAAATACACGTATTAGTAGGGAAGAGACAATGTTACGTGCAGAATGAGAGAGGGGATGGAGAGAGTAGCTATCAGACACGATAGCGAAGGAAGGAAAAATACTTTGGCAATGAAATATATACATGTAGTTTGTTCAGCAAGAAAAAATAATATATCTGACCCGAGTGTATTGTAATAAAGTCATTTCTGTTGCAAATAATATTTCTATAAAATATAGCTCGCTCAACAGAGATGGTTTTCCATAACACTTTAAATGGTACATGTATCTTATTACTTGTACATCTATATAACATGTATTATATCTGTCTAGTCAACATATAGCATGTATTGCATATAAACACTTTAATAATGCGTCAATTCCACGTACTGCCTCGGGATGTACTCGCGATGGTAATCAGACGCGTTGTGCGGAAGCGTCGGGAACAAGTTTACCAACGTCTTAGGGTAGCTTCTGACATCGGAATAACATCGGAAAAGTTCAATGGAAGTTTTCCCGATGTACCCTGATGTCATACCGCGAATACACCGGGGAGGCATCCCCAAACTTCGGAGAGGGTTTGGCGAAAAATGTCCCCGAGACATTCCTGAGTGTTCCCCGATGTTTCGCTGATATGTCGGGGACCATCGTGGATTATCGGGGATGTTCGACGATAGTTCGCAAACCTTTAGGTTACACATTTCCGGTTTCGGGATTGCATCCCCGAATATTTGCCGATATTATCTTCGACGTTTGTTTTCGTAACGGGAATTTACACGAGCTGTACTGTAGACAAAAGAGGAACGACTTTCTTGAGTTGGAATTATTAAGATTGTAGCACAATATGATTGTAATATATTCAGCAAATAATGATATCTATACTAAAGTTCAAATTTCATATATATGTGGGATGATAAAATTTGTAAAGTTACCATGCGACGTCCTGCGATCGCTGATAACCACATTATAAGCATATAGATTCTATTGTATGTGAACAAAATAATGCCTTAGTATCGTCGATCAACTGCGTTTGTTAGAGTTCAAAAAGTATATACCAGTCCAATTAATCATACAGACACTAACATAAAGGGTCAAATATAAAAGATAAATCATCTACCGGTATGATATAAATCTATTATAGCTCTGATTACAAAATGTGATGAAAAACTATTATAAATCAATCCTCATCTAATTGACCATAGATAATTGAATCTCGGAGTGTCTGCTTTAGACACGACTTAGTCTTCTTCAGTCCATCTAATTTCCTGATTACCGGATAATCAACAAATTGGTTGGAGTCATTATATGTTCTTGATTGCGAGATATTTGATTGATATATATGAATCGTACGACCCGATATATTTCATCTGAAGATCGTTGACCATTGGAACATTTGTCTTCATTGATTGTACAGAGAAGAGCTAAATTGCAGCCGCCAATCAGTCATTATGACAATATGCTGGGTATTATTTGCATTCTCCAGACAGTAAATGGCACATTTTAAGTGAAAACTAATTCCCAGAGAGGATAAACTAATAGAACTATTAATTATCTTATCTGACCAATGTTGTAGGCCTATTTAGGAATATTCGGCACCAATCTCTCGAAACAATCAATTTGAGCTGAACTTGTGGGAAGCTTATTTTGAAACATGTAATTAAACATTGCATCTGGTCACTCTTTCAATTGCATAACTGGATGGCCATTTTTGGCTTCCATAGTTTACGGCCTTAATTCAAGAATTTCGCTGTCATTTATACACATGCATCACAGACTAAAGGATATCACGTGACCAAGGTCGTGCACAGGTTTTTGGGCCCGCTGCCCCCCCTTAAAGAGGGCTTTGAACGTAGGTTTCCCAAACCGAAATTAATGGTTATACCACCTTGGGGTGGGGTACAAATCCATGTGAAATTGCGTTTACATTTATTTTTCTATAGAAGGAATATAAGGCTAGACAAAGGGAGATCAATGCCCTAAATAGTCACCAAATTAGGCTTACTGAGCTAAGCTTAGCTGAAGTACGGTTACTTGGGGGATAACGCAAATCTTGGTTATCTATTTAAAATACCTTGAATAGTATTGGATTAATGAGTGTGAATATTGTGAAAACTTTTCAGAAATATCGATGGCAGCTGACTCATTCATATTTCAACCCGCCCATAAAAAAACTCAACTATAAGTTTCAACTATAAGGGGGGGGGGGGGGGGGTGATATACCTAGTTTTAGCTGAGAAAAAGTATTAAAAAGACTAAGAATAACAATAAATGGTACTATCATGCATCTGCATAATTAATGTTTGACTGTAGTAAACAAAAAGAATATAAGTAATTGGATAGGGGATGAATTGTCGCCAAAAAAAACGAAAAAAAAAAACAACTAAAACTATGCAAGTCAAAATTCCACAACTCTAGCTTCAAACGAACCGTATATGGTACGAATAGCGCGAACGATTCTCAAAGGGGACGAACCACTATGGTCTCGAATCTCGGCGCGAAATGTGTAAACAACAACGCTTGGAAAAGGGTTGTTCTAACGATAGACGCAAAATATTTAGCCGAAGATCTGAGGTAAATTTAATGGATGAAACGACGGTCAATACTATTTATCAATGCAAAATATTGTAAATATTGAAAAATAAATACATTATAACAGGAGTTTGCTGCTAAACTGAACGTTATGAATCCAAACAGTGTAGATTTCATCTGCTTTACCAGGTACTGTAACAGCCACATTTTTATCAACCCTCAAAAACCATTAGTCATTTTACAGCGCGTAGGAATATATTCGCACAAAAATATTAACTCACAGAAAAAACATTCAAAAATGTTTCACAACACAAAGAAATAAAATACTTCAATTGCTAGGGACAAATGTTCTTAAAAATGATTGAAAATTATGATTTTGATTGGCTGGAACTCGTTTTTTGCTCGGATGAATTGGTTGTGCCGAAATAACATGGGTAAAATCGTAGTGATTTCTAAAGTTGGTATGTAACAATGCTTGGGGGAAATCCCTCAAGTAAAAAGTTATTCACGCAAGGGTCACTGTCACATCGTCATTTCCGTTGACCTGTTGTCGACTTTTTACCTACTTTCACTTTCGATCGGGTGTGTAGCATCCGGGTGTATCGAGTTTATCTCAGTGCTGCAAGTCAATAATGTCTCAACGTCGGGATATAGGGTCCGTGTGAATTTCACGTAGGCCCAAAAAGCTTGGTAACGGAAGGGAATTACAATTCAAAAGAATTTATTGCAGCATTGCATTCTGATAACAATTTTCACAAACAGAATAAACAAATGATGACATTCGTATTTTTACAGGGTGTTCATCAGGCGTTTGTATGCAGCTATTATGTGTCCGCTTTGGTGATGTAAGTCGCTTTCAAGTATTATGGAGAGAGAAATAAAGAAAACAATAATAAGAATTTAGTACATTTCAAGTTTAGAATTGTCGACTTTTGGCCTAACACAGACAATTTCCAACGGGTTACCTCCCCTTGACCATAAAATGACCATATTAATCAAAATGTGCTACAAAGCATGTTTAAAAAGTAACAACCACCATGTTGTTGAGTGAAAAATCGCATTTTTTTTAATTTGACGATATATATAAAAATTCCAATTGACCATATATAAAAACACATTTTACTTTGTTTATGTTTCATGGTTCAATTTACCCGCTGTATTCAATTTTAAAGCCAACTCTTTATTAATCCAATCTTGTAGTAGTCAATAGCATATGTACAAAATTCCAAGCAGAAATAAAAAGTTATGTCTAATTATATATACGGTAAAACTCTTATAAAATTTGTTAAGTGTACTTTTAAAATAGGGATTGCGCAAAGATTATCATTTCTGAAAATTAGGCAATGTTTTGGGACTGCATGATCCAATAGGGTCAAGGTCACTCAGAGATAAATCCCCGGACAAACATCTAAGATCCATTACACCATTAAACTCGTACTCATTACTGTATGCAATTATTTACCATGGAATTTCCTTTCAATGACGAATAATAAAATCACAGATAATACAAATGTACTTAATTTAGAGCTTGTATTTTGGGGAAGAGAATGTCACCTGCTATAATCTACTTTTGTATATTGAAACATCATTTTACAGAAATACGTACCCAACAGTGGGAAGACGTGTTGTAGCTTTCTTCCTATGCGTTATTGCAGGTGTCCTTGTGATGTGTACTTGATATACCGCTATGTGGCTTTTCGTTTTCGCGTGTTATTTTTGTGACTTAATTGTTATTATCAAAATTAAATTATCAAAAGTCGTCAAACCTCATTATTCGTCATTTTCTAAAGAGTCACTTTATGCAGACTTAGTAATTAAGTGTCCTTCGTGCTCTGCTGAATTCTGCTTTCTCTATCCGCATAGGCGGATCCAAGGGGGGGGGGGGGGGGGGGCGGACCCGGCGTACGCCCCCCCTAAAATCGCCGGAGCCTAGGTAATTTAATCATAGATTGGATGTAAGAACAATATTGATATGCAATTTTTTTTCGCTCGCGTCAATAACACAATAATAATTTAATGGATTTTTAAGTGAACTTAATGCTCTATGCAAAAAACAAAATATGGGACTGATTGGTAGCATAATGCCAAACATCGGCTACAGAATGCCGAGATTCTTGCACATTAAAAATGTCCGACAAGTCAGTAATACAGTTGGCTTGATTTTCTTATAAACCTGTCATTTTCATTAAAAAATAAGATATCTCAAAATGCAGCTGACCAATTCCGTGGTTATATTGAAAAAGTCACGAGGCATAAAGCCACTGGTCTCCCTAGTCGCTGGATCCCAAGTATTTCACATTTCCTCTTAAACAAAACTGAACCCATGGAGTTCGCAGAGTATGCTGCTCAGATAGACATTGCATTTTTTCTTGACGAATTTACAGAAGCTATATATATATATATCAGTGAATATTATCCAGTCGATAATCGTTAGTCCTGGCTATGCTGCTCATATAAACAACGAATTTTCTTGCTCGCTTCGCTCGCTGTAGAACTACGTAAATTCAATGAAATCCGCCAAGTTTTGATTTACCAATGAGTTGGTTGGGTATGCTGCTCAGATAAACACTGATTTTTTTTCTAATTCTTACAATTACTACATCAATGAATATAACCAAGTAATAAGGATGTGGTGTTGGCTGCTGAAATAGATAATTGCATTTTTACTTGCTCGCTGCGCTCGCACAACCACTATCACTTAATTTTGTCAAGTAGGGAATGAGTATGAGGGATATGCTGCTCAAATAATTAATTCATATATTCTTGCTCGCCTTGCTCTCACATTAACTTTATCAATGAATATTTTAAGATAAAGAACGAAATTGTGTGGAATGCTTCTCAGAGATACAGTTTTTTCTTGGTCGCTTCGCTCGCGCATTTTCTTGGGAGGGGGGGGGTATCAATACATGAATGTACGCCCCCCCTAACGCCAAATCCTGGATCCGCCCCTGATCCGAGTTATTATCTTCTTGTTTAAATTACATGTACTTGGTTTGTTCATTACTTTAGGGGAACAATAGTTGTTTTGAAAGAATAATATAACTTGTAACATTTTTACACAAGTTTTTAACACAAGTGCAAGGAAAGCATATTAGTGAGGGGGGTAACTTCAGATGTATCAAGGCAAGGCTGCATTCTATATAGACATTTTAAAATCCGGAATTTGAAAGTTTAAAATCACGAATTGTAAAACTCCTGTATAACATACTCTGCTGGACATAGTAATTCCCAGATTGCCTGTACGAGAAACACACATTTTAGCTCACCTGAGCACGAATGCTCAAGGTGAGCTATTGTGATCGCCCTATGGAACACGAATGCTCAAGGTGAGCTTTTGTGATCGCCCTATGGAGCACGAATGCTCAAGGTGAGCTATTGTGATCGCCCTATGGAGCACGAATGCTCAATGTGAGCTATTGTGATCGCCATATGGAGCACGAATGCTGAAGGTGAGCTATTGTGATCGCCCTATGTCCGTCGTCCACCGTCAACAATTTTGACTGTTAACACTCTAGAGGTCACAGTTTTCATTTAATCTTAATGAAACTTGGTCACAATATTTTGTATAAAATCTAGGTCAAGTTCGTAACTGGGTCATTTGGGGTCAAAAACTAGGTCACTAGGTCAAATCAAGGAAAAACATTGTTTATGCTCTGGAGGTCACATTTTTACATTATCTTTATAAAACCTGGCTACAAAGTGTATATTTGTAAAATCTGCATCAAATACCAAGGTCATATCATAACACATACTGATTCTGCCTTCACTGCCAGTTATCAGGTGAGCGCTTTAGGGACAATGGCCATCTTGTTTAATGAACATTGTATTGGTGAACAAGTGTATATTTGTACAGACAATAGAGATATGCTTACTTGTGCTGACCAGCCAGAAAATACATGTTCTTCTATATGATGCGACAAATACGTTCTAAATTGACAACTGAATGAAGATATGTGATGTATGAAACCATATTTAGCAATACCAGACTGATACATGGGACATTTATTAATCTTCTTAATAATATAGCATGCATATATCAGTAAAAAAGATAATTATATCATAAATACCTATTCTACGTATGTAAACATCCATATTAAATTATCGGTCTCCTCAACTGCGATCATATATTTGCATATGTTCTTGTAATATTATTTCCAGACAAATAATTGCAAGTGAATTAGCGTGATTAATTTGAATAAATAAATAACCTGTATTTCTGAGGGAATATTACACGAGTGTCTGTAGGTATAAAGTATGTATTGTTTAATGAGATGGGCTACAAATCACAGCTATGCGCATGTATTAAGTAATCCAGCTACGATAGTGAAGGGAGTAGGTACTTACTATCCAGCTATTGGGATACCTTTCTCACTCATTCTACATTCCGCATGAGATTCGTGCTAAGATAAGTTAATTTGAAGTCATGCAGTATGTAAGTATAGTCAGTCATTAAGTTGATTTGTGTGCATTCATAACAAATGGGCAATAGAAAATCGGACAGGGAAGGCAGCACTCAACCAGCCGAGCACCGAAAACATAACATACCACAATTACACAGCATAAAGCCCAACACTTAAGTGAACGAGAAAGTGAACTTAACCATTGAGCCTAAAAAGCTGAATGACCTAGTTTCAGCTACAAAACACTGAATGCCCAAATTCTAGCAATAACAAAGCTGAATGACCTACAGAGCTACAGATAAGGTTTTAGTCAATTGGGTATTTCACCCCCGAGTTTCAATTTTGATTGGGTTTTGCCAAAATTTTATTGGGTATTTAATAAAACTCAAAGGGTAAATAAGCTTTTAGGTCACAAACCACTAAATAAAATTGTTCTTTAGCTCAATGTAAAGTGACAATTGTCAGCCCCAGATTATATCATGTTAAAGTCTATGGCCAGTTGACAGACCTATATCATTGATAAGCAGTATGTTTCAGCTACAGAATAAGACCAAAAAAACTGGGGGTCATGTTTAATATAAGAAAGATTTTGTTCGTCAAAGGCGGTCGACAAATTTTTACTGACGCGCGGACTGATCCAATGTGGCTTTTACCCTAGTCTACTTTCGCTTTGTCAAATATGCCAAAATCTCAAAATATTCAAGATGAAACACATTCACTCATTCAACTACATGTATACAATACCTTTAAACTCAAAAAGATGATTCTAGTTCCATTTTGTCAAGGCATATCACCATTTCCAAGCAAACAGAAGTTTCTGTAAGGACTATTTGAGTGTATCCGATTTTGGGTCGCGTATGCATTTAGTGGTTTATGACCTTTATGTTCTATTATTCACTAAAACATCCTTTTCTATTTGGGTATTTCAAATTGTCTTTGCTTTTTCTTACTCCCTCCTCTCGAAATCAATTGGGTTTTTTAGAAAATTAATTGGGTAATTACCCCCAATACGCAGCTTATCTGTAGCTCTGGACCTAGTTTCAACAGTAAAAAGTATGAAACACCTAGTTTTAGCTGTCAAAAGTCCTAAACAATAATACAAGTTATCTAAAAAGCCGAATGCCCTAGTAGACATATCATGAAAGAATAGTAAAATATCTTTAAGATCAATTATCATTTCTATCTTATATGCAGTGTTGAAAATATAACCATACATGATTTGTTTTTGGAAATCTTATTTGTTTACAAAAAATACTGCCGGACTTTCGGTTTTTGAAGCAAGTCCACAAGCGATCATTTTGCATGTGCGGTAGTATACATGTTTAAATTTTAAATGTTTCCATTTTTTATCAATAAAAGTTAAATATTAAAATCATTGGTCAAGTCATGTTATTATAGGTCGTTTGTGGTAAAACAAATCGTATAAAATGAAGATTTCTCAGTATCTTATGAACGCACAGGTATGACATTTTGCACGAGTAACTGAAATACATCTACCTACTCCACATTAAAATCTCAGTAGTATAGATGATTTATAATTCCTAAGTTCTTTATAAGATATTTACACGTTAGGCCACAGACAAAAATCAATTCCAAACATCCAAAATAGCATATTTTACGGTCATGTGATAAATAAAACGGTTTATTTTTTAGTTTCTTAAAAGTTGTATTTATGAAATACGAGGCGCGTCCCGGGACTCAACGTATTCACATAAGTAATGCAACATACAAAATATCATCCGCACATACACAAATTCATACATTAACAAACGTTTTATGTAGGTGCATAATGTTGATCGTACGGATCTCCATGCGCCAGAGATTGTAACGGTAAATAAATGATCGTTAATCATCGACGGAATGCTATTTTGCCTCCCTGCGTTAAGAGGTCTAAAATCTTTTAATTTCAATATACATAATAATAAATGAAAATTATACGATATGAAACTTGGAATGGGATTAGGTAGGATGTAACCATTGTGCTAGGGCAATTTTGACCGAAATCTGATAATTAGATTAAAAATCTATACGGTTTGTTATCTCGCAACCGACCGATAGATAATATTACATTTGTCCGTAGTTCAGCATTTGACAAGGCGAGCTTTGGTAAGGTGATTCTATAGTATATTGGTGACCAACTTTCATGTAAACCATTTGATCTACCGACTGACCGACCGACAGACAGACATGTGCAAAGCAATATATCCCCTCATCAAAGATGGGGGCATAACTAATAATGATAATAGGGTTCACCAGGATCAAGAGAGTATCTCTACAATATAGTCGTGTTTAATTCATTAATCAAAATACAAACACACATTTCTGTTTTTTTGACATAATAATGTATTTCTAAAGCGTTACCGCATTAACACAATTTCTTCCAAAACGTGTCTCGACAGTTCCACCATACACGGTAGCTATAGTGACAGTGCATGTCTAGTTGCTCACTTATGATATGAAAAGACATAAAACAGTTCTCAACTTCTGATAACGTGGTTATTTATCACAGTCCAGTGACAAATGTACTGGGTACAAACTCTTACATATACAATGAATGAACAGTACAGACTAGACAACATCATTTCCTCATAAATCTTTTATTTTTGTATTGCGATATGAAAGAATACATCTATTTATATCAAGTATATGCCAGTAGTTACAGTCTTAACGACAAGAAACCATTGATGCGAGGCTTGGAAGGCGCCACAATGCAATCATGCAAATTAACAATCTGATGAAGATTCAAAGGCATTCTAACATAGACAGATACATGATATTGCTTTGATCGTCAGTTGCATTGCTTACTTTTCACAGTAGAAGTAAGTGACGCAGGTACATTATCACAGGAAAGCTTGTGATTGACTTACAAGACTGGTGGACTTATTATCTTAGGTTATACGATCCTATTTTTGTCACAGAACGTCATCTTGTCAGGGTCTGGCGTGAAAACAGTTCTTGCAGCTGTGTGTCACCCAGTGGGAGTATACCACCTATCAAACACGTACAACAATACCTTTCAGCCAGTCCCTCCCCTAGCACTTATATGGTCTACTAATAAGGTACACTTTACTTGAATGGCATTTAGTTACAGAAGGGACCTGAAATCTTTTTCATGGAAGCACATAAGAATAGAAGTAGGGGGGCAGTAGAATAGTAGTATCATAACTTACCAGTCTGTATCACATCCCATCACCCAGCATTATACTTGATGGGGTCGGTGCCAAATCTGTTGGATGTATTACACATGTTTGCAGGTGAGTAATATCCTAAAAACATAAATTATTAGTATGAGCATCATTATCTTCCCCAAAATCATGATGGCAGTCAAGCTACACGTTAAATATTTTTTCATAACCACTGCTACATAAAAGTATGTATGTACAAAATATAAAAGCGAAGCATGAATGTCATAAAGGAATTTTGGGAAGGTTTCCACTTCATAAATATGGAAAAAGCATATTTTCAGAGTATTTGTCTGCAGGTTACGAGGAATAATGGGAACATGTATGCTTATCATTTTGTAAGACAGTGTAAGGTGTTATACATATAAGACATATTTATAGGAACTTGCATTTTCATACGACTGGCATGACTTAAACAGATTCCCTATCTTATAGCTATAGCCGATATCAGCAAAGAACATTACACAGTATTTGAGCCCAATTGCTTGGATGGACTGCATTGGATCATAGCATACTCTAACTTATTTTACCAACTGCATTAACAGAAGGGTATTATTGAACACACAGCAAGCAACTGGTATTTTTCCAATGTTATTGTATCGAAATATAGTAATACACGTCTTCATCAGGGTTGAACAAGTTTAAGGCTCTGCCGAAATACGTAAACAAGCGTTTTCACGCCACATGACGTTCTGTCCAAAATATGGAAGGTTGGTTTGATTATACTAGTATCTACCTTATTGATATAGGTAGCCCAACAGTGTTAATGTAAAGGTTATTACAAACACATGTGTAATAAAAGAAACATATACGGAAAGATTAAGAGTTTTGTTACCTCTATTGTCACATGGGCTTCTTCTGCAAAAGATGCCATTACAGAAAACAATACTTTATATAAAAGTTAAGCATACAATAAAATACAATCTTTGTTTTCAGTTAGATACACATATAAGCGTTTGAAAAATTACAATGACATTTGCGTTAAAGTCTTTTCATATGTACATGTATAATATTCTATATTTATATTATATGACTTCTCTGCAAATATTTCTTACAATAAAGTTGTCACATTCAGCAGAGAAGTATAACAATGTTTGTACAAAGATTTTTAAAGTAAGTTACAAATATACGAGGTTGTCCTAGTTAATCGTAGAATTTCGGTATAATTATGTTTTCTGACGAGCAAATGCCTTCAAACTTCATTGGTACATTTATTCACCATTTAACACGACGAAACTGCACCATTTTTAATAGTGCACACACATTATCAAATATGATCGGTATATCCATCCCTGGTGTGGGTGTACGGATGCAGAGCTAATTAAATAGGTTGTTAGTGTACATCAAAACAAAAAAATGTATATTTTGGAATTGACTGCAAACCGATTGGGACAGGTAAACAGTTACAAATATCACGTCATTCTGCTAAATTTCGAATGTCTGATTCCATTTGTATATGCGTAGCGGTTGTTTGAACAACAAAATACCTTTTAGAAAGTCAATAAAAATGGCGACGCTGAAGAAAGACGCTGCGCACAGAACAGCAATTGATTTCTACGCTCATATGTGAACAACACGTAAGCAGACAAACAGGAAAGCCACACAAATATTTACACTTAACAAATCTTATGTGTACATGTTTTTACCGTAAAACTTTTTTATTTATTAATATTTCTGCATGAAATCCTGTGTATACGCTATTAATTAACACAAGATTAATTTAATTTCTTCACAATTAAAAACACAGTTCATTGAACCATGAAACATAAAAGAATGTAAAATGTACGAGAAATTGTCGCGTAGGTGAAAATTATTTCATATATATTTAATTTCAATTTTAAACATATTAATTTATCGTCAAATTAAAAAAAACACAAAATGATATGATTTTTCACTAAACAACGTGGTGGTTGTTTAACTGATTATTATAGCATTTTATGGCCAAGGGGAGGTAATTGGAAATTGACTTTGTGAGACCAAAAGTCGACAAGTCCAAACTTAAATTGGGCTTTATTACCTGCGAGCCTTGAGCGAGCAGGTATATTGGATTGCCTTAAGTAAAAAGTCCATGGAGGGGCACGTGACCTGTTCTCGATGGTTTACGATTTCAAAAAATAAATCCAAAAAAAGATGCATTTCGTAAGAATGTCGTGAACCAGACTAATTCCATTATTCCATGCGGATAACATCGGTCTTTGTCGCATTGCAATAGTTTATTTACCGAAGAAATCAGAATTGTCCGAAATTTCAGTGAGTGCTAGGCAATATTGAGACCATGGATCTGAACAGCAGGTCACTGAAGCTGCATTGGTTTATGATCTGTGATATTGTTGAACACTGAAAACATGTCTTATGATAATACCTTTTAATGAACTGATACGAGGTTTTATTTATAAGCATATACATATTATATGGAACAAGGGAGTCATAATATGCAATTAAGTGTCTTGAAAATTGGTTTATTACACATGAAATTATTTAACAATTTGTTGATAAATTCCGTATGTCAAATTATCGTGCATATAGTTTTCCCGATTTGAAAGCTACCGGCCTATCGCGCTTATTTTTTTCTCACAATTTTGAGATTTTCATGCATAATTCTATACACATCAGCTGATGAATTATGCAGATAGAAGGTCGAGGATCCTGTCAATTCTCTGTCAAATGAAGTCGGTACATCATTTGCTCGCAGGAACTATTTGACTTGTTCTTATTATTGTTTTCTTTATTTCCTTCTCCGCGATAAGTACATGCATTTGAAAACGAACTTTATCAGCAAAGCGGACAACGTCTGGTGAACACATGACACAAATGTGCGACAATGGACGGACCGATACGGACGGGCATTACCATTCCTATAATCCCCTTCCACTTCGTGGCGAGGGATTAACAAGATGAGAACGCCCGATGATACATGTGAAATATCATAATTACGTGGTAGTGTGGTCACATGACTACTATATGGGTTTTAGATTTCGAACCTGAATATTTGAGATCAGTGTCGGTCTTAAATAAATTCCTTTTTCATAAGAAAAATAATGTTTTGAATATTTCAACCTGTTTAGGTATTCTGTACATGCTAACGAAAATAAATCTGCTTAACCTGACAAATAATTTCGAATATTAGCGAAAACAAAATTGAGCATGAGCCCGATGTATAACATGTACCCAGTCTCTGTATTTGAATTAATCAGATACCAATGAAATTAACGGTGAAGGTATATTTTCCAAGAAATCGAATGAAATATTATCACTAAATGTTATTCATATCCCACGAACATGTGTTAAATTGCCAGAATATTTTGTACGTGTTTCAAGCGGGAAAAGGCAATAATGGTCAGGAAATTGTCATAAAATATTAGGATTTTTAAAAAACACCTTTGCTAGAGAAAACATACTTTAAAAGGTAGTGCATGTACTTCAATAATATTGAATACATGTGTACATGTACAAATACGACAATATGCACCTACAAGGCGGAATATGGAGGTTAATTTGATGAGTACAATGTGCAATATTAACTTACCGTGATATTCCATCCTTCTGAAAAAATCACATTTGAATAGTCTATAAATGAGAATAGGAGCCGCCTTTCTCAAGGCATCAATTAAGTAATTAGTAATACTTATGATTACTGGCTTGACATGTCACATGCCAACAGATCACTACAATTTATAATACCACAAGTGATATAGACTCAGGAAGCATACATTTCTTTTTAATGATTTTCGGTCTTACAGCAGCAATAACCACTTAAACACTACATGTCACTGACTGTTTGAGAGTATGTGACAAAATGCCTCGATTACAAGCTATAACTCTCAAGAAGTCCCATTATATAACAGTGAGAAATTTCAACTTCAGTCACTACCACAAGTTAAAATATTGAGGTCTATAAAATGAATGTCATACAATGAGTGTACATGTACATTATTCTGACAGACAACACAACTTAAAGTGAAAGAAATACCGCAATATAGATTTACTCATACAATTTAGAACACTCAAGTGGAATAACTTGAGCTGGAGCAATTGTTTCGATGGTTGAGTTGTAATGATGGGAAAATATTTATTCTGTATGTGCATTGTTCATTACATATGTGCAATGTTGATTGCATCTGTGCCCTATTTTTGTATTTTATGTACTTGTACTGTTCATTATACCTGTTCACAGTTTATTACTGTGTACTGTTGATTGTATTGATTGAAAATACATTTGTATATTCGGGTTTTTTGGACAATGAGTGTGCTCTTGCTAATAGTCAATTCAGGGATTTATGACTCAATCCAAGTTCTAGAATCATAGTGCGTCATGTAATTGTGAAGCGCAATAGAATATGTTTAAATAATGTTTGCGCTAATATGAATGACATGTGTTTGTATTGTATCTATTTCACTGTTCAATGTACCTGTGCATTGTTTATTGTTAACCTAGCTGTATCATCTTTCAAGTAAACCCTGATTTGTCAAACAAGGTCCATTACTCCCCTGAAAATTGGTTCAACAATATGCAGGTGCAGGACTTCATATACTTATAAACATGTGTGACCATAACAAACATGGCCACCCCCTGTCGTATATGTTATAGAGAAATAACGCAAACAAATCTTACCTTTGAACTTATAATGCTTTTCAAGTAGTTATGTTCATCTTTCAATTTAGAATTTTCTCTGTAGAATCAAACAAGGTTATTTTTAAAGTAATAAACTATGGACCATATTGAAAAATATGTTATCCACGTAAAATAAAGTCGTTACTTACTTACTAATATATTATAAACAATTTTGTTTCAGTTACAGGTGTTAAGAACTACGGAATTGCTGAGTATTTGATTAAACCATTATCACAATATGCACAGATATTCAGACAAAAACTAGATACAAAATAGAATTTACACTGATCAAAATCAGCACTGAATAATGAAATATCTAAAATAGTAAAACAAAATTCTGTGAGATTGACTATATGGTGTCACACTAACAGAACTCAAATGGTGATATACATGTATATATGAGCCGTATCTTCAGGAAAACCGGACTTCGGTTAGTGGCAAAATTATGAATATCATGTTGATATGGCGTTAGGAAGACAATACCTTTATCGACATTTTCTGAACATTTGAGCAAATAATAACACCCACTTACATAGTTACAGACCTTTAGAACTTACCAATCCCGCCTAATTTTTGAGTGACGTCGATTTTTATTAATTTGAGTTAACAAGCACTTCAGAAATCCAACATTTCATACAGTCTTGACGTAAACTTCGTTTTTCTCAATATGGGCACTTTTCAGAAATTGGTCACCATAGCTACGACATAAGTTATTTTTAACATAATTCATGAGGAAAATTAAATCTTAGAGATACTTGTAGTACTATACTATCCAATAACTAGTACTTAAAGTTAGATCAACGACCATGGCTTTTTTCTCATTTCAGAGCATTTTCTATATCTTATTACATATGAGCCAGTCTCCAGGAAAACCTGCTATAATGACATTATGTAATTACTACATGTAACAAGGTTTTGATAAAGCTCTAAAATAAGGAAAAATAAATATCTATTGATTCTATTTTAAGGAATTGACCCATATAGTACTATACCTTAGCTTTAAATTTTCCTATGAATTATATCGAAAACGCATACTTCGTTGCTATGGTGACCAATTTCAGAAAAGTACTCCGATTGAGAAATACGAGGATTAAGTTGTTTAAAACAGAAGTAGTCTTTCTCTGAATCCAAACAATTTGATTTTGATATATATTTTGAAAAGTGAAACATAATTATAGAATTTGGTACTATTTTGAACAGTTTATGTCAAGAATTGGTCAAATGGTGTAATAATGAAATACTTATTTCAGTTACGTAGAAAAACGTTTGAATGACGTTTGCGACGTCACGCAAAAAGGATCTGAATAGGGCCTCAACTAAACAGCTGTAACTTCCTTAAAAATCATGATATTAACAAAATTTCTTTTGCATTTTGCTTCATTAAAATTACTCTTTTATATTATATATATAATGTCACTAAGACCGGTTTTCCTGGAGAACGGCTCATATACATTTTTATATCCAAAGAAATACTTCTATCCACTTAACAAGTGACCCTATAAATTATTAAAACATGTATTATATAGGGTCCCACAAGTATACTACCTACTTGTTATAAGAAGCTAGTTTTTTAAACTCAAGACATTTTATCACAAGCATAACTGAACAGCCACCTGCTATAAGCAGTCACATTATCTTGTGACTGGCAGCTTTAGTGCAGTTAAGATTACATGAACTAAATTATACCTTTCGATTTCCTCGAATCGTTTGTTGAATACTGATATAAGTTCTTTTTCATGATGTTCCACAATTTGTCTTTGGTTAGCAACCTAAAAATCAGTTTAACATTTAATTATTCATATAGTCACCATCTTAAAACTCCGACCATGGAAAAATTATTAAAAAGTTTGCCATGGCAATTATTCCTTTAATACTAGATACAGTGAATGACAATGGTTTATTTCCTTATTTCAAGTTAACATAATTGTTGAAGTATTTTTGTTCTAATCCAATCCAAAAAGATTCCAATATAAACATCATTATCACAGAAAAACTTACAGACTTTTGAAGCCAAGAAATGAATCTTTTTCTTTGACTGTGTTGAAATTCTGACACCTATAATCAAAACAGACATAAATGATTTTAATAGATAGGTTACAGGTTATTTAAAAGCAATAGGTGATTGGCACATTTGCTGGGAATCCAGTACATATGTGTACAATGCAGTATATAAGTTATTAGAGATCACCCCTGTCTGTCTCCAACCACTCTGACCTTTTTGTATATACTGTTTATCATGGACCGTATCATGCCTTAGTTGTCGGTCTTGTCTACTGTCATGTGTGTCTGTCAATTAGAAAATTGCTAGTTTTACACTTAAAATATACATTAATATAGCAGAATACAAAGTAAAACACAATAATCAGCCAAAAGAAATATTTTTAAATATGTTTGCGTTCGACTGAGACAGTCGTAGTGCGTGATCATTCGGTTTTATCCCTGCCCTGCCTAATTGGCTGATGACTTTCAGTTTTGAGGGAAGAGACAGAAAGTTTGTGCGATACAAGGATCTGGGCGTGCTACCCTAGCTCTTTCAGAATAGATTAAGAACGTGCCCAGTGTGTAGGACCGATACCCGCAAGGCTATCTCTAGGTTGCCAACCAGTTCATCTCCAATAGTGTGGGAAACACTGAAAAGCATTTCTGAAATTTCCAGTGCCCACGGTCAAGATTCGGTCCTAGAGAAATAGTATAAAGATTTATACATACAGCAATAAGTTGTTTCAATTCTGAACGAATTTTTCCCATCAGTTTCATAGGATCAGATATAAAGGCGTCAACAGGTGGTGGCATGGCCTAGATAAAAAGAATCATACAAAAACATACAATTTAACTGTTCAGGAGTTCAGGAGACTGAATTAATAAATACAATAGAAATATTACCTTGTTTCACATGAATTAATACAATTATGCTGTAGCTTTCCTATATAAGGCCGTGTGCTGGTGGCAAAGTCTGGTAATAGAGCATCAATATAGAGAATGAAAGGTCACAAGTTTAATCCCACACTGTGACATACCAAATATCCTTAAAGTGTGATTGATATCTACAATAAGGAGCTTGCCATTTAGCATGAGGGTAATTCAAGGAAGTTGTTACATGTAGTTGCCAAGTCAGAGAAGATCAAACATAATAGAATTGCTGGAGGCAAATTATCATCCTTACACCAATAAACTAGGAACATACATTGTAACAGAACAGAACAGAACTTTATTTTATCCCTGGAACATAGTACTACGTACAACATGGAAAATACTTCAAATCTTCAGGTGTTACAAATTAATATAATTTTCTTTTTCGAACTAAGTATGTACATAGGGCATGGCATGTTTTTCCCAATTTGAAATAAACATAATCCATTTACTCCCAAATCTCCTAATCCAGTGAAGTTTCCATATAAGAGACAAATTGGATAATGTTTAGGCCTACATCTCTTTGAAAATAGTTTGTGATGGACACCTATATTGAGTGATGACCGGCTATAAAAAAACTATAATGGGAGCAAAGGTTTAAATAAGTGAAATTATTAACTATATTTAACCTTAGCAGTAAGTTTCACACTGTTTGGATTCTCAGTTCCACACATCATACAGGTCTGCTTCCATCCTGAAATTATGCAGTTTTTACACACTGAAGTTTATCTTAAATTGCCCAAATTTTGGTTTATCATTTTCAAATAGTATATATTTCAAAATATTAATCCAGCTTAGGGCACAAAACATGCATTTCATTACAAGCATGAAAATTAAAAACAAAAACAATCACTCTATAATTATTATAGAAGAAAGACAAATTTCATTTAAAACATATTATTTGTTTCCATGTCCAGGGACCAAACTTTATTACCTTATTAGACCTAAAGTCTAATGTGTTCATATGCATCCCATAATAGGTGCAACTGTATAATATATTTTCACCTACATGTAGCACTATTTGTGCCATGAGGCAGCCGTAGAAAGTCTCACAATACAGTGTTGTTATCCATTTAACCTAACACTGCAGGTGTGATGTGATGTTAATAAGTTACATTAATTTACTGATTATTTGCACAACTTATATTGGGGTTGTTGCAACAGCCGTAAGATAGGTTTAATGCCTAAAGTTGTACTTTACATTGCTAGGTGATGGCACCTTACAGTATCAGTTCGAATCCCACATTAGGCGCAGAATATTAATTTCTGAATAATTAGGGTTTTAGGCATATTGTCCTGTGACACTGAGTCTTCTGCCTATCAATCCTGTGCTTTATTGTCAAGAATAATGTAATATTTGAATTGTTATATATCTATAGCTATGTCTACCTTTGGTGCCGCATGTTTCACAAAAGATGTGACCACAAGTAGTTAGAAAATAGCTTCTCCCGTCTCCCGGTTGTTTAAAGCATGTATTACAATGTAACCAGTCTGCCATTGTCTCACTGTAAAATTAACATATTACGTTAAATAGGGATTAAACAATGATCAAGCATATTCGAGGATTGATCGAAAACCCTGACACTGTTGATCATCAATATCATTTGTCTATGATGAATTATCGTTATTCCAATGGAACATAATTGTTTCAAACCCTGATCTCTTTCTAACAGCATGGAAAGCATATTCTTTCTTGGACTACAAGAGTACACCATAAAATACTTCACACAAAAAATTATGCTGTTATACATTGGACAAAACACATAAATTGGCTAGAATATTTTTTCTTAATATGCCCTGCAGGGTAAACAAATGTATTAAAGGCCCAAAGGGTAAGCGCACTGTGAAATTAGATTATAATGGATAAATGATCAAAATCACTTGTCCTAATGGATGATTTTGTGCAAAAATAGGTGATTCCTCATTTAAATTCAATAGATTAGTGTGTGGAATGAAAAAATAACACTACTTACTGATTGAATATACTACAAAGTATCATATTTTATACGGCGGCCAATTAGAAATTCGATGAAGTGTACTTGTGAAGGATGTCTTTTTACTGCACTGTCACTAATGTAACAGGGTTCCCACAAATATTCTAACACAAAATTCCCTGACTTCCCCAACTTTTCACTGACCAAAGAGCAGTTTTCCCTGACTTTTTTTAGCAATCGGACACCAAAGCGTCTTTTTGTTTGGGCAAAATATGGCAATAAAAATAGAGAAAAGGAAGCTGTATTTGCTTATGGGACAAATAATTTGTAAGGCAACAGTTTTAGGACTGACAATTAACAATAAGTTATGATAATTTGCAATGCACTGAGCCAGCACAATGAGCGAGAAATGTTTGGTATTTCCTTCACAGGAATTGACTCTTACAGACAGCTATGATAAAGAATTCCCTGACTTTTCCCAGACTTTTGCTCAATTTTCAGATTTCCTCTATAACTAATTCCAAAATTCCCTGACCTCAAATTTTTTTCCAGTCACTTTTCCATGACCATGAAAACCCTGTGTAATGTAATGGGTGGCACAGCGGTCAAGTGGATAATGCTTTAGACGACTGATTGAGACAGTCCTTGGTTCAATTCTTGACAAAATGCTTGTATGGTCATTTCTGAAACGCTTTTCTGAGTTTTTCGCCCAACTAGAGATGACCTAGTTATTAACCTAGAGGTACTCTTGCATGTCTTGGTGCCGTATACTGGGCACGTTAAAGATCAAAGCAGTGTATTCGGAAAGAGCCACTTGGAATTTTTATATCACACCTCTTGACTGATTTTACCTGCCAGCAGTACTCCAAAAGAGGCGTTATAGGCAGTGAGTGTAAATATATTGATAGATACTAGTACTGTGTGACTAGCTTCCCTAATTATCATAAAACGGAATGAGAGCCTGTGGAATTTTAGTATTTAGTCATGTTAGTTACGCACCAGGCAATAAAAACCATGCCCCCAAATCACGAGTGTGTAGCACGAGTGATTTAATGTTCACACCCAAACGAGTGCCTATATTTTATAACACAACAAAGCACAGCTACAGGTGCATTATTTCGATTCTAACATTGCAAATATTTAGTATTTTACAGCACCAGAATGCAACCTAATTTTTTACCTATGCACCGTTAAATATAACCCGCAGTTATAGTAGTATTTATAACCCAAATGTAGCAACGAAATCGTTCGGTCAATAGTTTCGGTGAACAACAGGTAAATGGGAATAACCATATATTTTATTGCATGATAAAAAACGGTAAGCTCAATATATGCAAAGAAGGCAACTCTCACGTGCTATTTATATATATGTTAGAATTAGGGATGCAACTATTCGGTCAATTTGCTAACCGGTTAACCATTCAATCTTCCGAACGGTTAACCGGTTAACCGATTAACGAATCGAAACTTGCCGACTTTCCGACTGTTCTAATTCTGCCGTGTATATATTTACTGTAACACCGTAAGTTGCAATCGGGCATCCTCGTATATTACCCAAGGGAAGTGTGTCGCCGGTTATCAATTTCTCAATTGTTTTTTTTAAGTTCAATAATGTACTGTACTCAGTGCTGTTGAAGCTGTGACAAAGATTCTTTTCAGTTCAAAGGACGGATTTCGGCCTCGAGTAAAGCATTAAACTGCCTCCAATTAAAATTAAATTACGTGTGCTTGCCGAATGTGTGAAAAACAACGTCGGTCAACAAACTAGTCCCCGACTACAATATGAAATTAACGGCAATTAAGTGACCTTCTTGTCACAACAATACGTGTCAAACTGTTAATTGCGGATTATAGATCATGACCCCCTTTTGACGAGCATTCGCACCTTCGATGGGTGAAACTTGTCGGCGAATTTCTCGATATTTTTTCAATATTTTTATTTTAAAATTTATTTAAATTTCTCCTTTTTCGATTTTTTTTTTCGATTAACCGGTTAGCGATTTTGCTAACCGATAACCGAACGTTCGAACGGTTAACCGGTTAATCGTTTACATCCCTAGTTAGAATGGATCATATTCTACCAGCGTACACCAGGGGAAATTAGACAATTTCGATTTTTTGATGTCTAAATCCCCACCTTTAATAAAAACACGTATGAAGTATCAATGTCGTCTTTCATGGTGTTGAAAGTCCCAGAACTTGCAGTGTTCCCAGGCATATTTATTCTTGGGGGTAAACTTACCCCCTGGACTTGAAAGTTGAGGGTATGAACAGTTTTTTGGGGGGTACCAAATTATGAAATAAATTAAAAGCTTCAATGAGCTTTGCCTCGAATTCCAAGGACCGTGGCGCTAGCTGGGATCCATTTTGCGAAACACTCAGGGGTCACCTTTTCATTGTAAAATCTTGATAGAGTTCTGGTAGCTGTATTTTATTAGCCTAGTTTTGAATATTTACTTTGGTACTAATCTATCAGTGTCTGTCATCCTTGGGTTGTTTATTTCAACTAGGTACAGGTCTCTGTTTTCGTTTTGTTACTAAAGCCGTAGTCTGCGCTATATTATGAAGACGAGGCTAGAATGGTGGAATGATTATCGCACAATTTCTTTACGAGTGTGATTCGACATTTATAGTTCAGAAAATAAGTAACCCGTCTACAGTACAGTGTAAACCTTCTAGACGTCACTAGAAACACCCACTATCAACCAATCAACGGCTTACGATTGTTTATTTATTGATAGCAGTAGAACAACAAATGCGAAATTACAGACTTTCGTCAGGTTTGGTCCCAGGAATTTTCGTACGCGCGATCTCGCACAGAGTACAAAATTTTTACTTGAAATTGAGTTTCATGGGGTGATTTACGTAAGATTTTACGTGAGTGGGAACACTGATAAGGTTATCAAATTCCTGCCTGTCGGGAAGATTTGTCTGTCTATTTCCCCCTGTTTCCCAGATACAGGATTTCAGGAAAAGAAATTATGAGTATGAGACAGAGGTATAATATTGCAATTATACCAATATGATACTCTGTTGGCGAATTATGTACAATGAACTTGCATTTGATGCGTTGATCTTTAACAGTTTACTTTTAAAGAGGACAATTCGGAATTTCCATAACTTAAAGGTCGACGCATCAGTGTTAATAAAAGACTATTTAGTTATGGCATCCAAAACTACAGTGCGTATATGGTGCTTCTGTCCACAAACACTTGGGCCATGTCCCCTCTCGCTACGCGCCTGGAAATATTTTTTTATTTATTATATATCAAGACCTATTCAGTAATAACACAAACATTTGTTGGATGTATTGGTTAGTAATACAAAAATCTATGTAAGTTCTCTACTGCTTAAATAACACAAAGATAAAAATGTTTCGCTGAACTTTCTCACACACCGACCTAGAAAAATTGATTGTCTAAAACTTGTTTTGCAACTTTCCCTTATATTTCTGGTGTCCTTCGGTCAATAACAAATTAATCTTCACGATGACTATACTGAAAATACTCAATCAGCACTCCTGTCTTCAAAATTTGCGTGTAAGTTTGCAATTGTCAACTCATTTTCCGCTGCGCACATAACCTTTCGACAATTTGAACGGTGGTTCCCAGCCTGATACACAAGAACTGGGTCGCCCGTTGAACGTTGGACCCAAACGAGGTATTCCTAATGGTTTATTTAAATATCTGGTTCCAATGTTCAAAGCCCGTATTGATCAGGCGGGAAACCAGCGTCGAAAGATTATATGCATGGCGCGTTTTGAGTTGAAAATTGCTGACTTTCTTGCAAAATGTGGAAGCAGGAGCGGATATCGGTTTCTGTCACTATCATCATCGTGAAGAGTAATGTGTACTTGACCGAAGGACACCAAATATAGACACGGAAGTTGCACAGTGAGTTAAACTTAAACACGTCAGGCCTGCCATAATAAAATCATGCAAAAGCCTGAGATTCTAGCAAACATTGAATTAAAGCGCGCAATGCTGGCAAATTCAATATTTTGCGCTTAGCGCGCGAACCGCTCAGTTCAAGCCGCTTAGCGTGCAAACCGCCTAGTTCAAGCCGTTAAGCGCGCAAACCGCCTAATTAAAATTGCTTAGCACGCGAACGCTCCAAGATCAAAAACCACTTCATTTAATTTGATAAAGCCATGCAAGTAGTTGTTCTGTAATATTTAGGTCTTAGAATAAATACCAAGGGAGAATTAAAGCTCTACATTTCTTGGTAGCCTTGTCCAGAATCTCATATAAATCTATAGGTCTCTGCCTTGTCTAAGCAAATTTAAAAAAAAAAGATAAATTCCTCAATTCTAATAAATTAATTAGCAAAAATATTTAACTCATGTTGATCAAATATCGACAAGTTTTTCAATAATTTTCGATTATATACAGTATACAATTTAGCTTAAAAAGCAAATTAATAATATAAAAATGCAGAAAAAAATTCTGTAAAAGACCGACTTTAAAATCATCTATGTCAAAAATTCGTTTTATACATTATATTGAAAATGAAAGCGTTCAAGTGAGACAGATCTAGTATATTAAATCTGAATCACAAATTGGGGGAACAATGGGAGGTGGTAAATTTTATGACACCCGCTTCCTGTTAATTGCTTTATCACCAATTACCGACTGTCAATATACACTATGAACCATATACGCTACGATTTTATGAAAACGGTATACACTGTAGAGAACTATGTATGCTTTGATTTTCTCAAGATTGCCGGTAAATTGGACCTCAAAGCCGGTGAGCCTGTAGTCGCATCAGATTGCCGGTAATTACCGGCTCAATGCCTGAGAAATGGCAGGCCTGACACGTCCCGATATTTGAGGAAGATGTGCGAGAAATTTCAGTCAAACATTTTTATCTTAGTGTTATTTAAGCTAGAGCCTAGGCTAGAAAGGCATTTACGAATATTTTTATTAGTCCAGATATGTTTAATAATGTGTGTGTGATTAGTGTATGGGTCTGGGTATACAATGTTGATGATAAAAATATATCCAGGTGCGTAGGTTGGGGGCGGGGTCCAGACCCCAAGTGCATGAAGTGTCTGTGCTTCTGTCCCAAAGACTGTAACCTCTGTCTCATAATTTCGTGCCTTCTCCTGAAATTCGTGCCTGGTTTATTTCAGCTCTAATATATGCAGTACGTTGTATTTTTTACTAAAATAACCCCAAATAATATTCACACAAATAGTATGTATCAATTGGGGCAGTCATTTTGTACGGCTCGTCATAGTTGTCAAACTTCCGAGAAAACAAGTCACGTTCAAATAAGATGACAGTGCATATGCATATTTACACAGACACTTGGGGTCTGGACCCCGCCCCCTCCCCCAGCTACGCACCTGGGTATATTTTTATCATCAACATTGTATATCCAGACCCATACATCAATCACACAAACATTATTAAACGCATCCGGACAAATAAAAAATATTCGTAAATGCCTCTCTAGCTTTAATAATACAAAGATAAAAATGTTTGACTGAAATTTCTCGCACACCTTCCTCGAATATCGGGTCGTGTTTAACTCACTGTGCAACTTTCCTGCCAATATTTGGTGTCCTTTGGTCAAGTACACATTACTCTTTACGATGATGATAAAGACAGAAACCGGTCACCGCCCCTGCCTCCACAATTTGCGAGAAAGTTGGCAATTTTCAACTCAAAACACGACTCGCACATAATCTTTCGACGCTGGTTTCCCGTCTGATCAATACGAAAGTACGGCGAACATTGGAACCAGATATGTAAATAAACCATTCGGAATACCTCGTTTGGGTCCAACGTTCAACGCGCGACACAGTTCTTATGTATCGGGCTGGGAACCACCGTTCAAATTGTCGAAAGATTATGTGCGCGGCGGAAAATGAGTTGACAATTGCAAACTTTCTCGCATATTTTGTCGACAAGAGCGCTGATTGAGTATTGTCAGTATAGTCATCGTAAAGATTAATTTGTTATTGACCGAAAGACATCAGAAATATACGGGTAAGTTGCAAAACAAGTTTTACACGATCAATTTTTCTAGGTCGGTGTGCGAGAAACTTCAGCGAAACATTTCTATCTTTGTGTTATTTAAGCAGTAGATGAATTACTCAGATTTTTGTATTAATATCAAATACATCCAACAAATGTTTGTGTGATTGCTGAATGGGTCTGGATATATAAGAAATATAAAAAATATTTCCAGGCGCGTATTGGGAGGGGGCGTGGTCCAGACCCCAAGTGTCTGTGCATATTTACATTGGAAATATAAAAAAATCGAGATGAAAAATAGGTGTGCGAAACCGTGAACAGTGCGAAACCGAGTACACTGACTCTAGTACTTATTCCATTTGGGATTCTTCAACTGGTGTTAATTATTTTGCACACCATTTTTATTACGCATTTTATTTATCGCCACAGTTTATTGCACTCAAAATGAAAACAGTTTATGATGAGTACTACTCCAAATTTATGTAATTTAAACACAAATACAAAATTGTACTGCATGGGGCCCCAATACAGACAAGTTTTTAAGGAGGCACGGATTTCATGGTTACCAGTCAACAGGATTCAGAGCACCGACCTAGGCTAGACATACAAAAGCAATAATTTTACGTATTTTCATAATCATTTAGTCATTGTTCTTGTTTTTATTAGTTAACAATTTTCTTCTAAAATTGGTGCAGATAATTGTTGAACTTGTATGCGCGAGTGCACATGCGCTGATGAAACTGTTTAGAGGCACGGATATACGAGACAACAGGATAATAAGAAATAACACAATTGAAACTAGTTTACTAGACTATTGACAAAGCAAATCATTGTATAAATACCAAGGGATATTAATACCTATTTTCTTGCATTCGATCTAACACGGTCATATCCAAAATGAAACTTTCATTTCGTCTGCATTGACTCTTCAAACACGAAGTCGCGAAATTAAAGACATGAATAAAACCCAACTATTCGGACCAAGTGTAAAACGCGGAACCTCTTATTTTTCGATGTAGAATTTACGGAACCTATGATACGGACTAGGTCTATATCTCAATGCACGTTACTGTATTGTCATTATTATAATGATAATAATAACGTCTTTATCTTCTGTGGATAACATAATTGGCAAACGTTTTCATTATTATAGTCCAAGGAACCTTATTTTAGCAATGGCCAACCTTTTCACAGGTCTACAACGAAGGCCGAATACGGTACTGTCTGAATTAATGTAATTGTTGGGGACTATATATCGTCTCCTCTCTGTCCTGATCATAATTGATGGGACCTGTTCTCCACTACCCCATACCAGGAGCTATTCTATTCTTTTTATTACATGTACTATTATATTTGTTCTGGCTATATAATTATGTATATGCTATGCATTATGCCAAATAATATATATAGATATATACATAGGCAATACTATCGAGAAGGGCAACAGGACAGTCGGTTTCCTCCGCCGCAATCTCAAGGACTGCACCCCATCAGTAAAGGCAGCAGCCTACAGGGCCATCGCTAGGCCAACAGTCGAATATGCAGCTACTGTTTGGGATCCTGCACAACAGTCCACCATCAGAGACCTGGAACAGGTGCAACGAAGAGCAGCCAGATTTGTAGTCAACGACTATACAAGCAAGACCCCAGGGAGTGTCACGAAAATACTAGAGGACCTCCAGTGGGAATCGCTTGAAAGTCGCCGTCGCAACAGCAGACTCCTGATGCTCTTCAAGGTTCACCATGGACTTGTCGATGTTCCAGCATCGACATACCTGAAACCAAGCGATGGCCGCACCCGTGGAGGAAACAGATTCTACCAGGAGCGCCTCACAGACAAGACCAAGGTGTTCATGCATTACCGTTAAAAAACAGCTATGGCAAATAACTTACAGTGTTCCGAGAAAGAAAATAGTGCAGCTGTTACTTTGTCTTGATGTGGAATATTGGATGTGTTAGAATCGAAATAATGACTAATTATGTATTTGTGTTTTATCTATAATAAAAGCGCGGTCACTTGTTCGGATGCGTACATTAAATCACTCGTGCTACGCACTCATGATTTAATTACTACGCATCCGAACTCGTGACCGTGCTTTATTCTACCAATAAGCACAGATAAATATTCATTATTTCTGAATTTACATTTATTGATTAGGCATGTTGCATACTTTACTAAGTAATATAATATTCAGTAGGGTGGCCAATTAAAATTTCGTTCAAGTGTACCTATTACTTAAATTTCAAAAATGCGAAATGGTTGCAAAAAAATCTGAACCTTGAAGTCTCTGAATATTATCCTAATTGTGAGGTTCGAGTACGTATCATCATAGAATTATACATTGTATCTCACACAATGCCTTGGTGTCATTGTCTTTTTTAAGCATGTTTTTAAAAACAAACATGTGTGTTTTATAACTGAGCATTTTATTTTACTAAGTAGAGCAGCTCCTGATTTGATATTTATAATGGTTTTGTCTTGTAATAACGTTAATAACACTACAATTGTCTTGTTTTCGTTCACGACTTTACGCAAACTAATATGTCTTCTTGTACAAAATATCTGCCTCTATTACATGGTTTTATTTACAACATTAAATATTATCCGGGTTTTTGACTGTTCGAATTAGATTCCGGTAGTGAAATTTTTGAATGTATTACGCATGGTAGCATTAATTCGATGTATTCACTTGTATTTTGGTTGAAAACCAAACAACCTCCGACAAACACTAAAGCGTGGCTATCACTTCTTCGACATAAACCACTAAGCGGATTGATCGATTTATAAATGCATGAATATCATTTTCAAAAATGTTAATCTACACATATCATATAAATATAAACAAGAAATATATTTAAAAAGATATATAGCGTTGAGTTTAATGACAGTCTGCAATTGTTACATGTATTTTTTCAATTAATTTACAATTAAGTTGACTGCACACTTAATATACGAAATAAAAAATGGTCCTTGACATTTGTGCATTTTTCCATAGAAACATACATGTTCACGTTGTTGTATTCTTCTCATTAAATACTAAAGTGCACGCCCTAAGTTTATCGGAATAATAAAAAAATATGTTTTGTGTTGATTTTTGAAGTACATGATCTATTGATGTCAAGAAGTTTGGGCAAGTTTAAAACATGGCGCCCCTCTATATTTTAGTACAAAAAGGAAGGAAAACATGGCCCCACCTATTAATTTTTGTTTTACTGGCTGGATATTAATACTTTTGATATCATATTAAAGCTTACGCTCTGTAGTTTTTGAATATGTAATAAAATATTGAATTCCGTGTTGTATTTATGCAGTTTTTTCTTGTTAAAAATTGGTAAAAAATATATTTTTATCACATAATTTTGTGTTCGAAAAACATGGCGCCCCCTCTTTACTTCTTTATTTCATAATATTTTTAAAATAAAATAATACTGCTGTAAACCTAAAGCTCTCTGGTTTTTAAAACTGCAAACAACAGTGAAATGGAGTAATTAGAACGTATTTTATCGCATGTTGAATTCGACTCATGTATTTATTTTTTTTACCGCGCGTAATATTTGGTTGGAAAAACATGACCCCCTCTCTTATCTGTTTTATTTGTTAATATATATTTTTCTAAATTATCATAGGCGGGTCCAATGGGGGGGGGGGGGCGGACCCGGCGTACGCCCCCCCTAAAATCGCCGGAGCCTAGGTAATTTAATCATAGATTGGATGTAAGAACAATATTGATATGCATTTTTTTTCGCTCGCTCCGCTCGCGTCAATAACACAATAATAAATTAATGGATTTTTAAGTGAACTTAATGCTCTATGCAAAAAACAAAATATGGGCTGATTGGTAGCATAATGCCAAACATCGGCTACGGAATGCCGAGATTCTTGCACATTAAAAATGTCCGACAAGTCAGTAATACAGTTGGCTTGATTTTCTTATAAACCTGTCATTTTCATTAAAAATAAGATATCTCAAAATGCAGCTGACGAATTCAGTGGTTATATTGAAAAAGTCACGAGGCATAAAGCCACTGGTCACCCTAGTCGCTGGATCCCAAGTATTTCACATTTCCTCTTAAACAAAACTGAACACCTGGAGTTCGCAGAGTATGCTGCTCAGATAGACATTGCATTTTTTCTTCGTGACGAATTTACAAAAGCTATATATATATATATCAGTGAATATTATCCGGTCGATAATCGTTAGTCCTGGCTATGCTGCTCATATAAACAACGAATTTTCTTGCTCGCTTCGCTCGCTGTAGAACTACGTAAATTCAATGAAATCCGCCAAGTTTTGATTTACCAATGAGTTGGTTGGGTATGCTGCTCAGATAAACACTGATTTTTTTTCTAATTCTTACAATTACTACATCAGTGAATATAACCAAGTAATAAGGATGTGGTGTTTGCTGCTGAAATAGATAATTGCATTTTTTCTTGCTCGCTGTGCTCGCACAACCACTATCATTTAATTTTGTCAAGTAGGGAATGAGTATGAGGGATATGCTGCTCAAATAATTAATTCATATATTCTTGCTCGCCTTGCTCTCACATTAACTTTATCAATGAATATTTTAAGATAAAGAACGAAATTGTGTGGAATGCTTCTCAGAGATACAGTTTTTTCTTGCTCGCTTCGCTCGCGCATTTTCTTGGGGGGGGGGGTATCAATACATGAATGTACGCCCCCCTAACGCCAAATCCTGGATCCGCCCCTGATTATATTACTGAAAAGGCCATGTAATCTTGTTTTTATAAATGTAAACATATTTAAAATCGATTGGGTTAAACGTGATTTATAACGAGTTAAAGTAGACGCATGTTTTCATTTTTTTCACGCGCTCGATAATCGGCTTTTGTGATGATATAAACAGTATATTCGTTTAATGAAAGCTTAGGATAAAACATGGTCACAGATATTGCTAATTATGTATGTTGTTTTACAAGATACAAAAGTAATATTAATTTTATATTCAGTATCAGTGTATTCATGTGACCAAACTTTTTTTCCAACAAACTAATTATTTGCATTTTATTTTGTGTTAAGAAGTTTAAAACCAATGGAAAACAATGGTACTTTTAACACTGAACAGCCCTTGTTTACATTGCTTGACCGACCGTCAGATAACCAGGGAGTTTACACACTATTTATAGAACAGGTCCTGCGATAACCTGTAGCATACTGATGACGTATACTATATATTGCGAATCCATCGAATAGTTGCTAGCTTCTCCTTCTGACCTGGGTAGCAAGAGGTCGCATAAACTTCAACCCTGTTATAGTGTCTTGTACACCGCAGAAATAAAGTTATGGTATAGCAGATAGGCGAGTATATCTACTGTAAGTTTAGCACAAGAGAAAAATGCAATAATTTAATCGGGCATAACCCTTTGTGAAAAGAATACTAATTTCATTCACCTCACATATATTTGTAAACATTTGATTGGCCTTTAAAGTAGGTCAATATTCAAGCTAGACAGCTAACGCTGACAAATGCAGGAGGTATCATCAGCTGTTTCAAACGATAAAAAGGGATGAATCTGGTCGAACTCAAAGCAATTATATTGACAACAGACATGGCAATCCTCCAATTGTAAAAATAATTTGAGCGGTGACCTAGTGGTAGGGCAAACGCTACAGGGTCGAGAGGTCCCGGGTTCGATCCCCGTCTGCGTCACTGCTTAATTTCTCTGAGCAAGAATAACCCACAATGCTACACTCGACCAAAGTGAGAATTGATACATGAGAGGCCTTGTCTGTTCATGTTCAATATTACTGAGCGCCGTATCTCGATGTTTGCAGCACACGAACAGGAGAGAAATAGTCTCACCAGGAAGATTCAAACAAAAGTTTCGTTAGGTAGCCAACCGAATGACAAGGGAACGTTAAATGTCAAAGGGAGGCTAAGCGGCTGAATTGCTGAAAGCGATCCTCGAAAACTGGTAACTTAACTTTAATTAGATAATCATCCAGCAATTCATGCATAGTGGCCATATAGACATTTATTAACATTACATAAATGAAATAAAATATGATTTTACAATAATTATGTGCAATTTGTAAAATGCTACATATAACCAATACAATACAATATACAATAATCCATAAAGTCAAAGTCTTGTAGAGGATATTTTCCTCTTTAAACTCACATTTTTCAGCAGTTGGGGTTAGTTCAACAGATCAAGGATAGCACTTAAAATATCATTATCGCCTAGACGAATTCGAATTAAATATAGAATATATGGTTACTCCTTAACCTTTAAGCGTTTATCATCGAACTAATGGTTTCCTAAAGATAATGGTTTTTATCACGAAGTTTCTAAGAGAAATATTAGAGAGATTGCGATGCGAACGTGTACGACTACTTGTACGTGTAGCTACCCGTATATGTTTACATACAAGTTGCAATTAAAATTGGCTTGCGAAACACTACATGTGCGTGTAAAATCACACGACAGTTGTTTAGTGCGCCTAGGATAATGAGCAAGGCGGGAACATTTGGTATGTTCTACATTATTTTCTTGGAATACTGCAAGAACATTCACCCTAGGAAAAAGTGTGGTATTTTCAATACAGGATATCCGTGGCATTACTCTTATTGTGCTCATAATTGTTAGACGGTGTATGCACACAAATTCGTCAAAAACATGCTTTCTACCCTTGTGTTACAGCATCTGCAGGTTTTTATAATACTGTTTTATTACAATGCACCCATCAACTAACCTCATTTCAACTGTTAAAATTCAACATGTTCAAAAGGATAAATTTGCCAATATTAGTAATAAAACTTAAAACCTGGTGGTTTTGAACGCCTGTCTAAATGTATGGACGTTCTTATGTCATTGACTTTGTTCATGCTCATTTTAAAATTTGACAGGTGATTGTTGTATTTGAACATGCGTAGATATTATTGTCAACATCTTATGAGTGACATGAGATTTGTTAAAGGACAAATGTCATCCCGCATATCAGGATTAATTGCGCCTATAATCGGTATTGAAAATCCCAAACTTTTGCCTAGGGTGAGTGCGCTTGTAGGATTACCAGAAAATAACGAGCCAACATTTTATTACAAACTAAACTGTTTACACGAAGGAAAGATCAATTAACACACATGCAAAATGATTTTGCAATAACATTATTACTTTTGGGGTATTGGGCTTTGAATCAGGTCAGGCGTTTTTTAAGTCCTTGAGTGTATGTCGTACGGCTCCTTTAGTTTGTTAAAAAGATACGAGTTGTTATAATAAAATTGTTACTTTGAATAGGTTGCGTGAGGTTACTTTTAAAATATGTTCCGTATTTGGGTATACGATGGTCAGTGAAAAATAACTGAGAGCTGCTAATTAAAGGATTCAAAATGTATTTTATTTGTATTATTTATCGTCATCGTCAAACATTATTCCCTGTGTATCTTTTGATAAATTCCGTAATTTGATTTAGGCTAGCAAATCGTCGGTGACAATCCTAAACCCTTATAAACATAAATGTTGGAAAATGCTGTTGTTTCACGCATAACGATAGAAAAGTGTTAGGACAACCATAAAAGTTGGACAGGGGAACAATGGACCGAGCACAACAACGGTAGTTACGACATTTCGCCATCGTAATTGGCCATTGATGTCGTGGTTTTTTCAGTTACGTCATTTCCGTTTCTCAACATGTGTTACTCAATTAAATTGTACTTCATTTTGTTCATATAACTTTGTTTCTAAGCTGCAAAATAAATGTTACTAGATGAATACAATTACATGTATCAGAAACTTTTGTCACGCTACATAACAACTAAAAGTACTAAAACATGTTTTACTTTATTTACTTTAAATATCCACTTGAATCAATTAACAGTCAACTAATTTTCTGATAATAAAAATGCAACAAAGAACGATTACAAATGCTCAAGACAGTATTACATGATACAAACATGGTTTGCGAAACTTATCTCGTTCGATACCTGTACATGTCTTCAAACATGTACTGGATAGACATGACGAAGACAGTATTATTTCATGCTTAAACAGCATGTCATCACAAAGTGAGGTGCTAAATAAAAGCAGTGTTTCATTGAAATATTTTACATTCAAGTAACTTAGAAAGACACAGCATATAATTGCAGTAAATCTTGAATAAAACCTTTACAGATAAATGCAACCAAATCGAACATCTAACAGTTATAATAAAACGATTAAGAACAAAACTGGTCTTAAACAAGAACCATAGTACATAACATGACATACATGACCAATGACATATTGTAATAAAACACCAGGTGATGATAAGCTGTCCAAATCGTTTTACTACTGCAAACCAATGAGCCTTTGAGTTGGAATTATGATATTGCGACCGGTCTAATTCCAGATCAGCCAGCTGGTAATGGTATCGACACTGAAAGGGTTACCACCCAAACCTGTATGAAGCTAGGGTTCTTAGTCAAATACAAGTAACCTAGCAACATGTGTCCTCATATGTGGCCACACTGGTCGCAGTAGTACTTACCACTTACACATATTTAACAAAATAACATCTTAAAATCAGTTTGATTCAATATCATAAGCTATGTCAAATTCTGAACAAAACAATAACAACACAACACAAGATAATCAGTTAATTCGGGGAGACTTCATCCTATACCAGACATTTGAAAATAGTTCTGCTCGGTTTTCTTCACTGATCAGTTTACATTTTCTTAGATTCTGTAGTTTGTATGAGATCGTTCTGTATTTCAACAGCTTCATTGTTTCTCCTTTGTTCAACATTACCCATTTTAAGATAAGGATTCTCAGCCTTTGAATGCTAGAAATCGCTGTTTGCGTTTCCAGTTAATCGGTTGCATGCAATAGAGGCATACTTTCAACTGTATTACCACAAATTGAGTTACTCATTATATCAATAGGGTTATGTATGGTTATTGGTATCAGCTCGTCTTCTGGTTTTCTAGTAATGGAGTTTTGGAGGTCCGTTTCTGACTCTTGTACAGGTATATTTACCACTGTATCACTACGACAAGATTTTCTTATCACGTCAATATTACACATACTACCTTCATCGAAAGTCTCCTTTCTTCTCAACATTTATCAGTGCACTTGATGATACCGTCTCTCTGTCATTAATTTCTGAAAATGTGTCAGTAATACTCTTAGCACATGATCTATAACTTAACCCTCCTTCATTTGTGTTACTTATTCTTGCTTCATTCGATGAGACTATTCCTCATTTAACATTTGTACCGTCATTCTTTGCTATTGCTAACTTCACTAACTGCTTACTTTTCATTTTCAATTGTTTCGGGCAATAAGACATTTTTATGTAAAATGTCTAAATACTTTTGTTTAAGTTGACGTATGGCATCTTCTGATTTTCCATTTTTGAAGGACACTTGAAGGTATAACATGCACGGTTAAATTATACGATCACACTGCCTGACATACATTTGTATGCCATTTACTTATGTTAACTACTATCTCTGGTTCTACTATTGTAAAAGGACAAGTACAGCTTGTCAAGATTAGTCAACTTTAAGATTACATGAAAATCTCCATCAACTAAATTCTTACACTCTGACAAGTTCAGTGTTCGAAGACTTGGCAAGAAATTTAGAAAACACACTGTTGAAAGTTCGCATTTACCTTTATCCAACCAATTCAAGGATTTTGCATTGCTCAACTTGGTTGGGATCCGAATACAAAGTGGAGTTCGAAGTAAGTACATGCAAGTTCAGTAAATGGTATTAGTAATGTCTCGAACCCGACTGAATGATTGAGTATTATTTTAGTGTCTCAACATTTGCAGCGAACGGATGGTCTAAGGCAGACTCTATGTCCTTCTAAAGTACACTGTGTTCTTCTATATTGTTATGAAGTATTCACAAGTTCTATTTACTGATTGCATAAGTTCCTTAAGTACTATTCGATGCACCGAGACTATATAGATCTTAAATATGATCTTTAGAAGACAGAACATTAATAAACACTATATTTATTACTCATCTTGTTATGTAATAGTGATATGTTAACAGGAAAGAGACGGTGTTTGTGTGTTTTGTAGTTACGAGGTTTCCGATGAGTGGTATTAAATGACAATTGTCGTGGATGTTGAAGTTACGGGCTTTCCGTAAAGAACATTTTATGTAAAATCTTACGCTTTGTCTTTTTCTATTCCATTGTCGGCCTGATGGATGGACAACTTTCACTTCCTGAACATTAAGTTGTGAAAATATTGCCACAAAAAGAACTAATACTTACAATTTTTAAAGAAAACACAATGCACTGAATTATCCAGAAGTTACGGGATTTCCTCCCGAGAAAATTTTCAACCAACCAAGCTATAGCTTTTCATCACGTGATGATTTTGAGAGATCTAATTGGACGAATTTCATGAAACTTCGCCAGTAGGCGCGGGGAAATATTACCAGTAGGAAATGCTAAAAATCCGACTTTTTGAAAAAATGTAGTTACGGGGTTTAGGATTGTCCCCGACGAAATATAGTTGTCAAGTTCGCGACAGCGACAGAGAGATTGAATATATTGTAAATTCAATGATTAATTTCAACCTTATACATTGTATAGCGTGATTTATTGTAACTAACATGTGTATCTGGTAGAATAGCATATCGTAAATAATAATGAGCGATTATTTCAGAATGGTCACAAATGCTGTGTTATTTTGTTGCATAGCAACATTTTTACCCCCATTTTATCAAATTTCTTGGCATGTGTTATTTTCGTTGCCATTTTGTTCTAAAACTAATCACTAATTTCACATTTTTTAATATGATTAAGAATATATCTCATGGAGTCCAGTAACCGTAATAGAAATAAAACGTATAACTTCTTTTTGGAATGATTCGTTCTTTTGGGTTGGGTAAAATTGTGATTTCAATACCATCAGATAAATTATAATTTCGTCAAGTATATTTTCTATATTGGTGGAACAAATCAACTAGAATTAAGTTTATCTGATAGATTAATGTAGCTTCTATAACGAAATAAATAATAAGTTTGCAAATGGCAGATATAACTTTATGTTTCGATAGCAACGCGAATTTCTGTTCTACTAACAGCGCGAACGCATGTCCTCGATTCGTTTTCTTTGGTTGCCTGGTAACAAGAATCAAATTGTCATAACTAATATTGGTATTTGCCATAACAGCAGTGAGATATCAGGTTTCACGATAATGTATAAACAATATACGAACACTTATTTTTCTAAGCATTATTTAGCAACTCTCAGTTATTTTTGACTGACCTCGTTTTTTTAGTAAGAACGTGGAATTATATATATACTTCGACAACGCTTTGCCTCCATCAATTGTAGAAAAGAAAGAGACGCGGTCTTTTTCTTGCGGCGTATTACATAGTCATGTTTTCGACTTATCTTTTGGTAAGCTGTCTGATACTACACACGATGCTGTTTCTGAATGACAGGGTGTTCCGAACAAACAGTCCAAATGCATTAACATGAAGCAATAATTTAATTCAAGCAAGTGGTTTACGGCGTCAGTAACGTAAGCTACACTTGACAAAAACATCCAATACTAGTAATCCATTATTTATATGTTCTGTCAGTGAAAGCATTTATCTGTTGCTTGAGGGTTTCTCTTCTATTAATTATCATTTACTTTTTATATACTCACATGTCAAATGAGTAAGATTTATATTGTTTTCCAACGTATACAACACGAAAATCTATTAGTTGTCGTAAACACAGACACATCTATCATCTTTTGCAAACGGAATCTATTTCAGATATTTGCGCTTTACTCTAACAAGTAATTGGGAAGTAGTCAGCAGACATGATTTGTTGTCACTTATGACTTGTCGTATGATTTTCATCTCCGCCACCAGATCGTACGGATAAAAAGTATTGCTTAGAAAGAGGGTCTGACAGCGATATTTGCTGCTCGATTGATTAACGTTCGGTAACCATGGTATTAGACGCGATTTAAGACAGTGGCGGTTACGGTCATTATGATTGAAAGTTAACAGGTTGAGCTGAGATAATAAAAACTCATACTGAGATTTCCATTAAAGCACAAACACCAACATTTTCATATACCGTTCAAGTGACATTTACTACAGTCCGGAGTCATTTAAGGTGATACATGTGCACCAGGTAGCGTGATCCTCCTTAAGGATCGATGCCTAGCTCAACATTTACGAACTTAATTTCAATTGCATTAACTTGAACCGCTACAATAGCCTACCGGTAAAATGGTGTCTGTTTTCTGTGTGGCAGGTTGGGGTTCGCTCAATGACCGAGTCAATACCAACAAACAGTGTTTCGGTGGCTTCAAGATCAACCTATAAAGGGGGGGGGGGGAAACTGGCTTCTCTATTCTGATATCCTTGTCGCGAAGGAGGTGTCGAGATTGATTGGATGTACAGAACGTGTTCACAATCGTCCAACACAAATTAATTATAGCAATAATGTACCCGGTACTAAACTTGTCCTGATAGTCCTAGAAATGCAATGTGGCATGATTGTTTTTATCACTGAATCATTTCGCGGTTGTTAATTATCTGACGCTGACAAATATGTACTTATATTCACCCAGACATTACTCGCAGTATCTTAAATGTATTTTCTATCTTTCAGTCAGTCTTTGATGAAATTGTTATTCTTATTTCGACATATCTACTCCTTCTTGTAAGAAGTCCTATATTATACCATATCTACTGTTTTGACATATAATTTGATGGTAAAAAGGCAGAATGGTCATAGCCAATAAGATACTGAGAATCACTTTATCAACCAATCATATATAGAGGGACATTTTGCAACCAATCAAACACCGAGGGAGATTGTGAAGATATTGGATAAGGCTTTAACATGGATGTACATCTTGACGAGGAAATGCTTATTTTTTCATTTCTGACACCGGTGGGTCATTTAGCAAATGCAATACAAGGCTATACTCGTATTTGATATATTGTATACATTATATCATGGTTACGGCAATTTTACATTGATGTGAACTGAAGCGATATGGCTAAATCACGTGCTATTTAGACACGCCTTATGCAATGTGACAGCCAATGCTATTAATTAGAAAGATTACTTAACGCTCGGTTGCCTCATTTAGTCTCGGGCTACGTCCTCAACAAAATAAGACAACATCGCGTTTGTGTTCTCTTTCGATATAACGTTTTTGGTAATGAACGTCGTTTTCAACGAACACATCAATTGTAATCGAACATTAGCAAAATTTATAACATACTTATACAAATGTTATAACCATATATCTTCTTAACTTATACCACTATATAATTCGAATGTTGTTGTTGTGATTTATATGACGTGCCATTTATATTTACAAGAGAAAAATTCCATCCATCATCATAAAAACAACACTTGATTCTAGTTTCGACTACAAATAAGGCATTGATTACATAATCAGCTTTTGTGGACCGGAAATGTTGTCCACCCACGCTAACTATGTACATAAATATGTATGCCTTGCAGTCAGTACTGGAAATTTGAAACACTGAGACGGAGCACAGGAACTTGCATTTATAAATTGAAAAAAAAATTCACTGGACCTACTGTACAGCTTGTATTTAAATATATTTTAATACAGAGGCTGCACAGTAGGCCCAGTGAAAAAAAAATTGTTTTTCAATTTTTTTTTTCATTTTTTTAAAATCATAAATGCAAGTTCCTGTGGACGGAGAACCCACAGACCAGCGGTATTGAGACGGTATATAGATATAGTTGTTGGATGTGTATATTGCTTGCTTTGCCGTTCTTGTTGTCACGTGAACGTTAATCTGCCAGAAGAATGTTGGCATGTACCGAGTCTAGTTTTAAGGTGTAGTCGGTGCCGGTTCGTCTGAACATCGCCCACAGCAGTTGGTTGGTAGAATACTGTAATGTCTTCGATGACTGATTATTGTCTTTTATTATCTTTCAGCGATGATTAAAAGTATGTCAATAAAATGAAATCGTCTTTGCAAAGAGTTACAGTAAGTACCACGATGGAAATTAAACTATTCTTAATTCGATATGCATCCATACTGATTTGTGTTGCTATAATTGCATGCTATTTAAAATACTTTACTGGGACTTAAATAATGTGATTTGTTTAAGAAAAGAAAACGACAACTCAGCATGTAATAACAAATGTCTACAAGAGCCAATTATGATCTTAACTCATTAATCAGTATACACGTTGCTAAATACTTGGCTTCACTGTGCATGTACTATTTCCCTTGATTAAAGTCTTCGAGATAAACAACAACAATAATAATAATAATAACGTGTTTATTTTCTGTGGATAACATAATTGGAAAACCAATTTTCATTATGGTCCACAGTAACAATAGATATACATATACAATGAAAATATTTACAACAATACATAATTCAAATTACACAGGTACAAATACATAAGTATGACACCTAAATCAGATGTCCGCGTGTATTTCAGTCATAAACAACAATTTTGTTATCATCAAATGTTTTGGCAATAATTATGAAATGCCAGTAAATTTCCACTTTACATATTTACATGTAAATATGCAGATGTAACTATTGACATAAATAGTTACTAGTATGCACAGGGTGATCCAATAATTCTGCACATTATTGAATGCCTATAACTTCACTATTTCTTTACTTACACGTATAAATTTGGTATTGTTGGAAAGGTAATACATACAAATTATTTGCTGTAATAAAAACATATTTGACATTGTGCCGCCAAGGTAACGTTATGACGTCATCTGTGACTTCATAAACGTCAGTATTTCCAAGATGTCTGAACCTCAGAAATCCTAAAACTTTATTTTGAATTTGGAAAATCTGCTATTTTAGTGAAAAGAAAACTTGAAAATTGTGCCCAAATACACATGCGCCTTCAAGAAGGAATATGGTTGGATTAGTCCAATATAATGAAGCATTCGATTCGTCGGAAAAAGAGACATGTTACCTAAACTGCATGCAATAACGTCATGTACAGAATTTAAAACGACGTTTGAAACTCGTTCTAGAGAAAATGGGTGGCCACAATTAGCGTCTGCTTTAGATAAGGATTCTGTTGTTGAACACTCGTTTTAGATCAGAACAAAATTTAGACAAGTACTCTAGCTGTCATTAAATGTTGTCTTTAATATAATGGCTTTAAAGATGCTGAAGTTATAAGCATTTACTAATGTGCGGAATTAATGGATCACCCTGTATAACAACTAGCAGACGTCGATATATTTAATACTCTATACAACTCTTAAATTAAAAAAACTAAAGCGAAACGACGCGTAGTCAATATACTCTAATATTTTCCGACACCAACTCTAAAATGTTTTCATCGTGATACTTGAACCGCACACATTATGGTATTTTGACCATGGAACTTATTCGCAAACACGTTAGCACTGAAATTGTTGAGGATTCTTTTCGCTCCAATATTGTTAATTTAACATTCTAATACAACCGGCCGTTTTACCTACATGTACATACACATAGAGGAAATCAAGGTGTGCATGAATTACTGTTAAACACAGCTACGGTAAATAATTTATAGCATCCCGAGAAAGAAAGTAGTGCAGTCGTTACAATGTCCTGAAATGTTGTCAAACGCGGAATATGGGATATGTTGGAACCGAAATAATGAATATGTGTTTTATCTGTAATAAAGCTCGGTCACCTGTTCGGATGCGTACATTAAATCGCTCGTTTTACCTACACGTGGTTTAATTAATACGCATCCGAACTTGTGACCGGGCTTTATCCTACGATAAAACAGATGTACATAGCCTTTATTTCTTACATCAGTGTCAATGTAAGTTGGCGTAAGTATACAGTGATTGGTAAACACAACACTACACACAGACAGTACAAGCATTTGATAATTTGCACACGAGCCTTGACTTACATATCCATAAAGAAGTTGACAAACTTCTAATTTGATGATATAAGTGTTAACACAATTCTAATTAATTGTAGAAAGGAGATTCTTTATCCGAAAAATCTTAGGTGTACGAGAACTATCGAACGTGATTGTTAGTTCCTTGATGCATCGTAACTGTTTTATCTCACATTTCAGGAGTATTTACTGTGATGTATATCACGCACTTAAACATATATATCCTGGTAACGAAAATCATTCGGTTCGATTCTACCGGTACGCGTATTTCTCCCAGTATGAGACTGCATTTATCAGACCGTGCGCTTCGACTACGTTGTTCTAATTGTGATGGTAATGGAATATTTTGTAGGGCGTGATTTACTTTCTTTGGAAAGTTTTCTACATTGATTATATGATGAGATGATCTTGCATAATATTGCTATTGACTATAATATATATGCATGTTACAAACGTGGATCCGGTATATGAGTTTTGCAATTGTTTAATCGATGCTGTATAATTAAGCTGGTAATATAATCATACTTATCAAATAATGTACTAAAATTAACCGATCGTTAATGTTACCTAGAATGCCTGTTCATAATTATACTACGCACTTGGCTATGATAAATGTAGAATTAATGTCCTTGTCTAGATGGCTTGCTAATGTTCAAGGCTTAAAGTTGGCATTTCCGAAGATACAATTAAAAAGAAAGACAAGCTTTACATCTTATTGAATTATTTAACGTCATGCATATGTAAGACTACTTATAAAGTATACTGCTTGGGATATGCCCCATATACAATACAATGCTTGATGTATGCCCCCTATACAATACAATGCTTGATGTATGCCCCCTATACAATACAATGCTTGATGTATGCCCCCTATACAATACAATGCTTGATGTATGCCCCCTATACAATACAATGTTTGATGTATGCCCCCTATACAATACAATGCTTGATGTATGCCCCCTATACAATACAATGCTTGATGTATGCACCCTATACAATACAATGCTTGATGAATGCCCCCTATACAATACAATGTTTGATGTATGCCCCCTAAACAATACAATGCTTGATGTATGCCCCCTATACAATACAATGTTTGATGTATGCCCCCTATACAATACAATGTTTGATGTACGCCCCCTATATAATACAATGCTTGATGTATGTCCCCTATACAAGACCATGCTTGATATATGCTCCCTATACAATACAATGTTTGATGTATGCCCCCTATACAATACAATGTTTGATGTATGCCCCATATACAATACCATGCTTGATATATGCTCCCTATACAATACAATGCTTGAGATATGCTCCCTATACAATACAATGCTTGATATATGCTCCCTATACATACACAACACAATGATTGAGATATGCTCCCTATACAATACAATGCTTGATATATGCTCCCTATCCATACACAATACAATGATTGAGATATGCTCCCTATACAATACAATGCTTGATATATGCTCCCTATACATACACAATACAATGATTGGGTTATGCTTCCTACACAATATAATGCTTGGGCTATGCTACATACACAAAACAATGCTTTGGATATGCCCCCTTCACAAAACAATGCTTGAGATAAGCTCCATACACAATACAAGGCTTGGAATATGCTACATAAACAATGTAATGCTTGGGTTATGCTCCCTATACAAATCAATGCTTGGGTCATGCTCCTTATACAATACAATGCTTGATGTATGGTCCGTACTCAATACAATGTTGTTGATATGTTTCCTATATAAAGTAATGCTTGAGACTGTTACTATTTTCTTCCACGGAAGACTATTAAGTTATTTGCCGTAGCTGTGTTTAACAGTAATTCATGCACACCTTGGTTTCCTCTATGTGTGTATAGCTGAATCCGCTGTTTTGTTAGCATATGTAATAATATAGATGTTGTGGTCTCTATTGGTACCTAATACTGGTATTGACATTTAAATGCATACAACGTTGTTGTACTGACATCATAATGTCCATTAGAATGCTTTGGTGCAAATTACGTATGCTGAGAAATTGAATCGTTACAGCCATTAATACAATCTATTTATCAATATACTGTTACAACATCTATTTATCAATATACTGTTACAACATTTTCACAATAAATAATGTGTCTAGACAATTCACACACTGTGAACATGTTTGTTGTTTCATATTGTTCAGTAATGTATTTATTAATGTCTGATTACATTTATAGCAGACATAATTGTATCCATTAAGTACAATAGTACGCCATGTTCTGTAGACATGGCAATACGAACAGACACTGAGAAACCTATCTTCCTGATAGCCAAACCCCTGCTGGGGACTTAGGCTTGACACGCGTCAAACTGACAAAGAATGTTAATAAGGATAAGAAATAAAAGTATAAAGATGTGAGAAAGAAGAAAGGTTAAAATAGGTTAAAAACAGGGCAGGTATTATTTAGGGAGAGGCATGTTCAATACGGCTAACAGTCGTGCTGAACTCGGGTGTGGGAAGGTCAATGATGTCAGGGGGTAGGGAGTTCCAGTGTATTATTGTTCTAGGGAGGAAGGAGAATTTATAATAGTCTGTTTTTGCGTGTATTTGTTGGAATGTCTGAGAGTGTGATGTGCGTGATGACCGGTTGCTAGGGATGAGACAGTTTGGACGTGGGATAGCAACCCGGTCATGTAAGATGTTGTATAGCATAGTCAGTCGTTGGTCAATACGTCGTTGGTCAATGCGTCTCCAGTTTAGGGTAGTCAGCATGTCTGTGACACTGGACGTACGACTGTAGTCTCGTTTGGTCCAGCGAGCAGCTCTACGCTGTATGGCCTCAAGTTGCTCAATAAGGGTAGCTGTATGTGGGGACCAGACAGTGGAGCTGTACTCAAGTTGGGGCCTAACGAGTGTTTTGTATGCTGTTGCTGTTAGTTTTTCTGAATGATTTTTTATGTTTCTTCTGAGAAATCCTAGTGTTTGATTTGCTTTCTTTGTGATGTTGTTTATGTGTGTGTTCCAAGTGAGGTCATTTGATATTGTAATTCCTAGGTATTTTGCTGATGTTACTGATTCTAAGATTGTGTTATGTAGTGTGTATTGTGTTGGGATGACTGTTTTTCTTTTGGTGATGTGGATGACTTGGCATTTTGATGGATTGAATTTCATATCCCACTTTGTTTCCCATTGTTGCAGTCGGTTTAAGTCTTGTTGGAGTAGGCTGGAGTGAGAGGCAACAGAAAGAGCAAGATAGATAGCTGTGTCATCAGCAAAGAGGCGCACTTTGGAAGACTGGACAGACTCAGGAAGGTCATTTATGTAGATGAGAAATAGGAGCGGTCCTAGGACCGAATCCTGGGGAACACCTGAGGAGACTGGTATAGTGCTGGATGTGGAGCCATTGACTACTACTGATTGTGATCTGTTATCTAAAAAGCCTTTGATCCATCTCAGAGTATTTCCTCTGATTCCATAATAGTGAAGTTTGTAGAGTAATTTTTCGTGGTTGACCATATCAAAGGCTTTTGAGAAGTCAAGGAGTATGAGGTCGACTTGACTTCTCAGGTTTACTGACTGAAGGATATCATCTATGAGCATGAGGAGTTGTGTTTGGCATGACCTTTTTTCTCTAAAACCATGTTGAAGTTCGTAGCAGGAAATAATATACTCATATGAATGATTATTGCAAGATAGTGGCGATTTCAAAAATGCTCTAAGTAACACACTGCTGATGGGAAGTTAAAGCACTGAGGATGAGACGTAGTGAGTTGATTGTACAACTATACGAGGGACCAGACATGGAGTCGATTACTTTGAAAAGTAATCGATTATTAATCGATTATTTAGACATTTTTGGATAATCGATTAATCGATTAACTGACAAATTGTTGTTAATCGATTAAATTATTAATCGTTAATTGAAGTAATCGGATGGTTAACGATTAGTTTTCAAAAACACAGAACAAAACAAAGTTAAATGACATGTTTATTAAACAGTTACAATGTGTCTATCTAATACTAAACAGATATATCAATTAGACACACAAGATATATTCATCTAGTGGGTGCATAGTTCAAGAGACAAATGGTTCTCTTACATGAATAAAGTTCAAAATGCTTATTACATTTAATCATCATCAGGCGTTCAAAAGTTTTGTCACTAAGCCTGCAGCTTTCTGGCCTAAAAATATTTCCTGCAATGCTGAACAACCACTCAACAGGAGCAGAGGTGGCAGGTACCACAAGATATTTTCTTGCCAGGCTTGCGAGTGTTGGAAATATTTCACTATTATCCTTCCAGTAGTGTAGGGGGTCAATGTCAATACATTCTGACATCAAATATACAGAGATTTCCTGCTTTACAGGATTGTTATTTCCAAACATATTTATGGACATATAGGATAAACTATAAATTAAATATAAACTGTATGTTCAGATCTTGTCAGTTGTGTTTCTTAAACAATAGTGTGACACTTAACCCATATCACTTATTTTAACTAACAGTACAAATCTTTGCCCCAGGCAAAATACATGCAGCTTTGAGTATGAAATGGGGTACATTTAAATAGTTGATAATTGTCAAACAATAGCATTAAGTGTAGGCCCTAATCTTCTAACACACTGTCATGTTATAAACATGATGTGATATCTGTTATATATACAAACACTTTATTGCACAAAATGCCTTTTTACAGCTTAGTACATGCTTACATTTATTTGACATGTTATGTATATATAGACTTAATTAATTAATATTAAATAACTAATGAATTATTGACTGATAATTCACTAAAAAATACATTTAATTCTATTTAGTTTTGGTAGTTACAAGCATTGTGTTTTTGTTACTGAAAACATATTTTCTGCTGAACATTCTCATATATAAACACAAAGTAATCATAAAGTAATCGTAAAGTAATCATGATTACAGCCTTTTTTTCATCAATAATCGATTAAATTATTAATCATTAATCAGAAAAATCCATGATTACTGATTAATGATGATTACTTGAAAAAAGTAATCGATTATTAATCATCATGATTACTTTAATCGATTACTCCATACGTTCATTAATAAACACACACGTGTAAAATAGTGCGACGTCATTTTATGGGCCGGGTCAGCGCGTTATTGATCCTGCTTAGACATATGTAGCTATCGGACCCCGAATTTGTTTTCGTTTATGATTGTACTGTGTGCCGGAATAAGATTCCGCTTTGTATTTATATATAGTTTCTTATATAATGTTTAAATTGGCGATTTTTTGGCAATAGTCCTGTTTATTTTTGAACGTCCCACGTACATGTAGTGGCATTGGAACTCATACTGTACGGCTCCATTGCCAATCAATGCAAAGTACTCGCGAACGCATTACACCACTCGGCTACCACAAATACCCTAAAATGGTTGTTCAAATAACCAATGTAACTATATCACACCAATTGAATCTTGTTCTTTTGCAAGCAACAGTCAACCTCTACACATGTAAATGACAAAACCGTAGCCAAAGATCATAATTCTAACAACTTTAGAGCACGGCTTATTTGCTAAGCATGTTCATAGAACGGTAAAAGAATGCAACCCTATCATGGTACCAGTACGGCGATTCACGGAAACTCACGAAGATTAACCGGTATACCAAAGTACACAGTATGTGTTTGGGTAATCAATGCTTTAATCGACGTAGACCATATAGCAATTAGTTCAGCAAATAAGATATACATATATAGATAGACAAAATATTTTCTTCATTTATCACTACGTGTTTATCACTGATGATTAAGTCGTCTGCATTTTAGACATTCACATACGGTCTGGTAATCAGGACTAGGCAGAAATAAAGTAAACTACATAATTCTGAAATATAGGTAAATAACAAAATATTTATACTTCACTTGAAGACATATCAATTTTCTTTACAATTGACATTGGAGGGCTAGACATACGAGATAATAAATAACTAATATTTAGCTAATCTAAATCATTATCACTGTGATCAATGTAAACTGTCTACATTAGTGTGTTAAGGTAGTATTTGAAAATATCTCGCAACCTATCAAATCAAATTACCGGACAAACTTTCGGCTTTGCCTATCTAAAGTGTGCAAATAACATACATGTCGGTCAACGTTAGAAGAGCTTGTGAACAGGTGAGAGACCACAATAATGGACCATTTTAGTCAGAATGCTTGTCTTTAGAAATCTAGATGAAGTTCGAAACTGGGTCATGGGGGTCATAAATTAGGTCACTCAAATCATAAATAAAATTTGCAATAGCGGCTGAATTAGCTTGACTCTTATTCAGAAAACGTCAATGTTTACTAAGGTCACCATAGGGTCCTGCATGCACTACTACGACAGGTGAGCGACCTAGGGCCCTTTGCAGGGGCGGATCCAGGATTTGGCGTTAGGGGGGGCGTACATTCATGTATTGACCCCCCCCCCCTCAAATAAATGTGCGAGCAAAGCGAGCAAGAAAAATGTATCTCTCAGAAGCATTCCACACAATTTCGTTCTTCACCTTATAATATTCATTGATAAAGTTAATGTGAGAGTAAGGCGAGCAAGAATATATGCATTAATTATTTGAGCAGCATATCCCGCATACTCATTCCCTACTTGACAAACTTAACTGATAGCGGTTGTGCGAGCGGAGCGAGCAAGAAAAAAAATGCAATCATCTATTTCAGCAGCATACACCACACACTTATCACTTGGTAATATTCACTGATTTAGTAATTGTAAGAATTGGAAAAAATCAGTGTTTATCTGAGCAGCATACCCAACAAACTCATTGATAAATCGAAAACTTTCATTGAATTTGCGTAGATCTACAGCGAGCGAAACGAGCAAGAAAAATCATTGTTTATATAGCCAGGACTAACGATAATCGACTGGATAATATTCACTGATATATAGCTGCTGTGAATACGCCATGAAGAAAAAATGCACTGTCTATCTGAGCAGCATACCCTGCGAACTCCAGCTTCACTTTTGTTCAAGTAGAAATGTGAAATACTTGGGATCCAGCGACTAGGGGGTCCAGTTGCTTTCTGTCTCGTGACGTTCTAAAAAGAACCACGGAATTCGTCATCTGCATTCCGAGATATCTTTTTTTTAATGAAAAGGACATGTTTTTTAGAAAATCAAGCCAACTGTATTAATCTTTTACGACTTGTCAGACATTTTTAATGTGCAAGAATCTCTGTAGCCGATGTTTGGCACCAAGCTACCAATCAGCCATATCTTGTTGCTTGCATACAGCATTAAGTTCACTTTAAAATCAATAAATTGATTATTGTTTTATTGATGCGAGCGAAGCGAGCGAAAAAAATTGCATATCAATATTGTTCTTACATCCAAAATATGATAAATTACCTAGGCTCCGACGATTTTAGGGGGGGCGTACGCCGGGTCCGCCCCCCCTTGGATCCGCCTATGCTTTGGACCCTCTTTTTGCCTCATTGGCCACTGACCTCCTTCTTCGAGGGAAGAGACCTAATATTTTAGTGATGTAAAGAATCCAGGGATGGTATTTATAAATCATCTTAATGGAAAACCTAAATATTTTGACTTAAGTAAAACAATTGCGATTCAAATATTTCCCGCAAATTGAAGAATAGCCAATGCTTCTTTGGTGATTATAGTAGCTCTCTACAAAATGCATAAAATCTATCCAAATAATTAATAATCTGGACTGTATTATTCTGCTAATACACTAAATGCAATTTTAAGATTTTAAGAAAATTCTTAGTTTTCTACTAAGAAGCTTTATAAATACCGGCACAGGTGCGCTACCCTTGCTATTTCCGAATACACTCCTTTGTTCTTCAACGTTTCTGGTGTATTGCGCCGATGCACGAGAAGCTATCTCTGGTTTCCCACCAGTTCATCTCTAGTTGGGTGGAAAACACCGAAAGGCGTTTCTGAAATTTTGCCGTGCCTTACCCAAAATGAAATTTTAAAGTCAAAATACGCATTTAGTTGATCTTATTTCAGGATATTAATCTTGCTTTTATAAATGTATTTTGACGTTTTCTGACTACAGTTATAAATGTACCGAGGGTGTCAGTCCCAAGCCTAATACATTGTCCATACAACTATTATTTTGACACAATAAAACCTATCTCTTATCAGGTTGTAAATACTAGAAACCCATGGGTTTATGGTGTATGAGTCCGATAACCACGTCCGATGCCATGACATTGTGTCGCATTCTTGGTGCGTCGCTGCTAGTGCAAGAACGTTTATAAACATGTTCAACATACTTGTTAATAAGTGGGATTATGTCAACTATAAGAAATTTTAGCTGTTATTTGACTACACAAATGTTTAACGCTGGCAGCACGAATGTTCATATACTTTCAAATGCATCGAATGTTTATCTTTATTTACGATAAGTACTTTCTACAACCATGACAACGCTAGAAGATAATTATGACCGGACACAATTATATCAAATGTCAATATTATGAGAATATGATTTCCCTTAATTATTTTATAGTAGGACAAATTCAGTCTGATGGATCCAATAAACGATGTATGATTATCATTATTTGTCTGTGTGAAGGATTTGTATTATCTATTGGTATGAAAGACAGGGCAATATTTCGGAATTAATATTCGACAAAATGAATATTAGAGCAAGACTTGTTTTGAATGATGGGCTATGAAAGATAATATAGCAACATCACAGGACCAGTCGGCTTGTACTGCTTGACAATGTCCATTGCAATCTCATGACCAATTATGTCAAGAGATTGCAATGAACAATTGTTAAACTAGTATACACTTACGCACACTTCCAACGCAACACCTACAATTTTCATCATTTCTCAACTATTTATAATGTGATTTGATTGAAATTTGGCATATTTATAGATAAATATTTAAATTGAGGATATTTGTTTGTTTTGATTGAATGTGGTTTATATCTCATCGTGTAGTGATAAAATTCAATATTTTCAAGAGCGCGTAGTGCGAGTGAAAATATTAAAATTTTATCACTACAAGATGAGATATTAACCATATTCAATCAAAACAAACAAATATTCTATTTATTTAATGCTTTTATGGTGTCAAAACTGGTACTATTTATGCCAAATTACCACTGTGGTTAGGCTACGTATGAATATGTTATTCCATTCATATTTTTCACTTCAAAATCCGCCATCTTGGATTAAGGTGAATAGGTGAAAACGATTTTTTGAGAATTTTCCATTAAATCATACACCAACTTGTAGGAAATGGTCTAACTAAGAATAAAAACCCCCACATGACATGTTTCCGTTCAGTAATAAAAAAGTTACAGACATTTTAGTGTTGAGGTTTTGGTAAATTAAAGTAGTCCCTGTGAGGGGGCGGAGCTTATATCAGTCACATTGTAGGTGATAACCAGTGACTGATATAGGTTTTATTTCACTGATAGAACTCCATATCTCATCAGTTAGCATTAAATAACTGATGTTTATATGATTATTTTATTAAAATCGATTGATTGTAAGATTAAAATAATTTCAAGTGACGACCATCACTTCAAATTGAAAAGTCACAAAAATACACCATGCAAACTATTACAAAAATGGATGTAAATTTTACTAAACAGTTTATAACAATAAATAAATAAATAAAGGAAATACGTTATGTTCCTAGTTAATTAGGATCTAGTATGTCCATCCATGTATGTTATGATATATTTTCTTCTGTCCCATCGAAAGCACAAAATTCGTATCAATTATGAAAAATGCAGGTGTTGCGTTGGGAGTGTGAGTAAGTGTATTATTATCTATTCAACTCCTATATTATTCAATATATTGACATAAGATTAATCATCTGATTAGGATAAAAAGATGAACTAACATGTGCGCTTAAGAAGCATACTGTCGCCAAAAATAATTATCTATATAACCATTGCTGGTCAAACTAACTAAAGCTATCACATGTGTAATGAATACGATGCGCGTTCATCTAACGAAAACCAATCTGATGAACTTGCGGCGTTTAATGATACTTTCCGATACCTTGATGACACGTTAAATATTGATAATACCTATTTATCAAACAAGAAATTTATCTTGACGAATTTACACTGAATAAAGCTAATTCATCTTATTCACACGCATCTTTCCTAGATTAGGCAAAACAATCAATAAGATGTACGACAAAAGAGACGATTTTAATTTCCAGTATAGCAATACCACGTGGTTTTTGGGAGGCGATTAAGCCTCTCATTACTACCATTGCCCATTTCTTAATACAAAATTAACCGCCTTTAGGCTGCTATGTGAATCCGCATTCAAGTAGTTCCAGAAACTGTCAACATTCCCAATACTGTTACATATGTTTCTCCAAATTTTTTAACTGATTTAAGCCAATCAGCAACATTTGTTTATTCTAAGATCAAAAATTATTGTGAAACTGTTCGTTAAATCGATATTTTGGCCAGAAAAATCACTACACCGGCTGATACCGAACTTGTTTCATAGTACGAAAATGACGTGTTCATCAAATGTCCCGGCTGTAAAGCTATTTTTAGAAACTTCAGACTACGGTCAAGTGATGATTTTATCAATGAATCGTATACGGTCTGCAAAGTACTGTTATGCAATCATATGGTGTCGCTGTACTAGCTAGCCGCTTTCTATACACTGTCTCCCGCTGTGAGGGAAGTGATTACAAGTCGGTACTGTAGAATCTGATAAATAGGCGCGTTGTATTATTTTAAAACCACTTTTGATATACGCATTCAATACACGTATTACATATAAATTAATATGCACCTTTTAACAATTATTTAGATACCCAACATGCCTATATAGTCACATATGCCTATTTTGACATTCAAGACAAGATCGGCAGTAAGAAAACGAACCTTAAACGTGTAAAGTCGGTTTAAGCTTTAGTAGCAGCAACCAGATCGCCTCCCATCGATACTCTCAGTGCTTTGATTTACTACAGTTCCAAGTAGAAATTGGTAAACATTGGAACACAAATGTAGCCATAAGTATTTTATTTCTTCATCGATTTCTAGGAAGTCTACGCCATGCTAAGGAGAACATTTTTTTGCTTTCCATGAAATATAAAATCTGTTTCAGCAGATGTACCGTTTAGTCCATTACCCTGTGAAACCGTGGAACGTGTAGGTTTCACAGGGTAATGGCAAAATCGGTAAAGCTGCTGAAAAAGATCTTATATTTCATGGAAAGCAAATAATTTTCCCCTTAGCGTGGCGTATATTTAATAGAAATCGATTAAGAAATAAAATACTTATGGCTATTTTATTTTCCAATGTTTACAAATTTCTTCTTGTAACTGTAGCCAAAAGTCCCGTGGTATTGCTACACTGATTTCGATACTGCAAATTACCCACACTTGCATGGAGATGTTTCACGGGCAACTTCACATGGTGTTTACGTTCTCACTTAATCCGTTTTGCTAGAGCTTGTTCTCGGGTGGAAGATTTTAACACTCGAAATCTTTGTGTTTCTAATACATTACTGCAACAAGGCTTTCGCTTCCATAAATTTCGTAAAACGTTTGCAAAATTTTAAAGGCGAAATACTGATATCATTTCTAAATATGACATCAATTTAAATAGTCTTCTGCGACAGCGTCTATTTCAGCCTGAATTATAGGTGATGTGCTTTACAAATTTCGAAAGGTTTAAGGTTATAGCCACTTTTATGGTATTTTTTATCATGACTGTAAACTTTTCTGAGTACAGGATATGATCCTTTAATTTTGCAAAAGACGGCATTCTTAGTGGTTAGTCCATTTACAGTTTGCCATGATGCTTCCTATTTCATTGTGCGATTACCAAACTCTATGAATATACATTACTTTTTAAAAGCCTTTCCGGACGGAAGGTGTTGATGTTTTTCTGCTACATTATCTTGTTGTGCCCTTAGATGTTTTGCTCTCTTGTCGCTGTGACTTCTGTTACGTCAATGAGTACCTTCTGTGCTACCCTATGCTTGTTATTTATTTAATGTTTCATGTTTTACATTCTTTCATAAATTGTCACTATGGCATTTACGTTAAGAGCATTACATGGCGGGCAGTTTTTATTTACACAGTCCTGTTCTACACTTAACAAATCTTATAAGTGTGCTGTGTTTTTACCGTATAACCGGTTTTTATGAATATTTCTGCATTCAATTTTGTTATTGTACTATTGAATAAAACAAGACTAGATAAATAAAGTTCTTTCTTCAAAATTAAATACAGCGGTTCATTGAACCAAATGTATCGTCAAATTCTAGTAACACAAAATGGTTTTTAACTTTTAAAAATACATTTGAATTTTATGGTCAAGGGGAGGTAATCCGTCAGAAATTGCCTTTTTGAGGCAAAACGCGGGAAATTATAAACCTAAATTGGGCTTTGTTCTTATCATTGGTTTCTTTGTTTCTGCCTCCGTGATAAGTACATACACTTGAACACGAACTTGGTCAGCAAAGAGGATACATAGCTTCATTAACAACCTGACAAACACCCGATGAACACACGACAAAAATGTGTGACATTAGCTTTTGCTGATGTCATCATTTGTTTATTTTGTTTGTGAAAATTGTTATCAGATTGTAATACAATAATGAAAAACATTCAGCAAGATCAAACACGTATTGACTGAGCTATGGGTAAATATATAGCACACGGATCGTGTAATTAATTGATCATATATGAAATCGTTAGATTAGTTATAGTTTGATATCTCATTCATTGATGGGTCTTCAAAAATTAGCGCACTTCTAGATTTTATGCGTGTGCAATTCATGTAATTTCCACATTAGTCGCAACATTGTGCGTAATGTCTATATTCTTGTCACCTGGCTCTTACTCCGGTTTAATTTAACCGACTGAGGCGGCAAACTTTCGGTGTGGGTTGTCGTGATTTTGTAGTTGCGTTGGCCAATGTCTGTTCCTTTTTGTTATAAGGTCGTCTATTTGTATTGTTGGGTATTATGACGTGTAATTGTAGTATGTGATGTTTTTAATGTTTTCTGTGCTTGGTCTTTTAAGTTGAGTGGTACCTTCCCAGTCCAATTATCTAATATCTTCTTGACACAGGAATATTATTCAGAACTAGAAGTACACATATATAAAAGATTGTCGCCAGTCAGCTACTTAGAATTTTGTGAAAGTCAAGTATGTTCTCATGTTCGCTGTAAGAAATAAATCAAGATGGTCATTAGTCAACCATCTTTAATTTCATAGGCCATTCAGTACTTCTCATCATCATAAAGTTTCATAAACATCCACCAAAATTAGGAAATGTTCGCTTTACAAATTGGTAACAGTCATAAAGGCACATCATCTACCAACGAACCGACATAGTAACTGTATTAAGATTTAGATGCGTACATACTTTGTATCTGTCTGGATCTGGTTTTGAAGTTTTAAACAAACTTCAGCGTACGGTATACGCTGCTGCCGAATGTACAGTTTGTTTTGGTAGAATGATTTTTTTAGATGTTAATCACATTCTCCTGCTGCAGACAATTCCTAACATTAGACATATGGGACAAATGCTAGCTTAATGCAATCAATTTCTCTTATAAAAATGTATGAACATATGTTAGGTAATATAAAATGCTATGTCTACTTCCGAAGAAAGGGGATATTTCGGTGTGTGGAAACTGGAGAGGCATTACACTTCTATCTGTCCCAGAAAAAATATTGTGCCGAATACTGCTATAAAAAATAGATGCTGTTGACCTAACTTTGAGAGAAGAACAAGCTGGGTTTAGAGGAAAAAGATCATGCACTGACCATATATTCACACTACGCTACATTATAGAGCAAATCATAGAATGGATATCAACCATCTATCTCAACTTTGTCGACTTTGAGAAAACTTTTGACAGCCTGCACAGAAACACTCTATGGAAGATTATTAAATCATATGGAGTACCTACAAAATGTATCAACATTATCAGAGACATGTATGATGGTTACTGCTGCACTGACAGACATGAAAGACAACATACAGAGTGGTTTTACATTACGTCTGGGGTTAGACAGGGATGTTTACTTTCCCCCTTTCTCTTTCTTATCGCAGTTGATTGGATAATGAAAAGAACAACTCTATTCAAGCGAGGAATTCAGTGGAAATTAACATCATCTCTTGAAGATTCAGACTTTGCAGACGACATCTGTCTATTATCCCATACTTACCAACATATGCAAAGCAAAACATTAAACCTGCAACAAGAAGCTGCTAATCTCGGATTGAAAATCAACCAGACGAAAACTAAAGTAATGACCATCAACCAAAAGAACAACAATCATATCATGTTGAATGGAACTCCCCTTGAGAAGACCGACAACTTTTGCTATCTTGGTAGCACACTGAGTGAAAATGGTGACATAGGAACAGAGGTTAATATCAGGATAGGTAAAGCAGCAGCGGCATTTAATAAACTTGACAACATCTGAAAAGCTAGAAAAATATCATTAGAGACTAAAGTGAAGATATACAGAAGCAACATCAGAACGGTTTTAATATATGGTAGTGAAACCTGGAAAACAAACAAGAATGTAGAATCAAAACTGCGGGGTTTTGAAGGAAGATGTCTCAGAAAGATCTTGAGAATACATTGGCCCCAAGTTATATTTAACAAGGACGTAACAGAAATAACTGGAATTGGGCATATACACACAGAGATAAGACGCAGACGATGGAGATGGATAGGACATGTCATGAGAATGGACAATACAATGCATACTAAAACAGCTATCAGATGGACACTACAAGGGCAGAGAAAATGAGGGAGACCGAAAGGAATATGGAGAAGGACTGTAGAGTCAGAGATGAAAATAATGGGAACAACCTGGAATACAACATAGAGGATAGCCCAAAACAGATGTAGGTGGAGAGCAGCTGTGGAAGCCTTATGCACTCAAGAGTGCGAAGAGGACTAAGTAAGTAATTGCCATGGCTTAGTTTGAAAACTAACAATAGGACAGAATTAAAGATACACCGTATTACGTAATTGCCAGCAATGGTTATTGGTGGGCTGCGCCGGGTGCGGGTGGGTGTTAACATGGTTTCAAAATTGACTATTATGAGCGGACGTGATAGTGCAACTCGATAAATCAGATGTCGAATTTTCGCAATTGAATGCCGAATAAACATTTTTTTATAATATTTGTAAAATATTTAAAACTGTACTCGTGATGACTTCAGTCCTGTTTATTTTTGAACGTCCCTCGTATATGCTCACTGTGTAATGTATATGCAATAAGGTTAGTGCTAACATACCGATTTTGTAGGTGGTGGTGTTTTGTGGCCTTTTAAGACAAAAACCTCTTTTTAAGCATCATGAAAATGCACAATAGCACATCACCTATTGATCTTTCGTTTCTAAAACATGATTGGCTGTCCAGCTCAACGCTTGTCTACAACGGTTCAGGGATACATGCTACTATTTCCACTACTCAACATTATAATCTGATTCGTTTGTATTTCTATTTTGTTAATTTTACAATCATGTATTCCCACAAGATCAGATTTTTCACTTAACCGATTACTGTTCGTCTCCAAAACATATACTGTGGCGAGGCACTTGATCAGCAGAAATTTTGGACGCTTACATGTTTATGTTAGCATTATTCCTTTCTCATGATTAGGCAAATTATAGTGCACCGGAAAACCTTGACATAATTATTAGTGCTAGGTATAAACTCACAGACACTACGATTCTATAGCATGCTTAAAATAATTCAATCAAAATGAGAATCTGATTTGCTTTAAGTTCAATATGATCTGTTCTTAGGGCTTAAAGGTGCTGCCTCACAGATCGGGCTAAATTTTTTGTATGACGTAATTTTCCTACCTAACCAAGTACTTCTATAATAGAAAGTCACTGGTGGTTGCTTTATGAAAGATTTATGGTATATAAGCAATTTAAATCACTTTTGATATTTGGCGCTCAGTATTTTTCTGTTTGAAAATATCGCAGAGTTTCCTTCCAAAATGTTCTATGAATTATGTAATTCAGACGTGATCAAACTGAAACTTCAACAAACTAAAGCCTAAACATCTGTGAAGTATTCGGTTCGTTTCGCAATTCGTTTTCATCGAATGCAAACAAATTTCAGGCAATTTAAGTGACAGTAGTGCTAATTCTATAAGGTATTAATACCCTATAGAATTTTGGGTGTAAAAATGCTAAATTACTACAAAATGCCGATGTTTCCCAAGTTGTTTTTATGTCAATGTAGTTGTTTATGGCATATACAGGAAACTATACAAAAATTACATGGATATTTGACAATTTAATTTTATTTTTGCAATACACCAAAACGTGAGGCAGTCCCTTTAACTGTCTAGTTGTCACTAATTGACATTTATAGTGCCACGATACAATACCTGTTAGTAAACGTATCACGAAGAACCCAATCATGTCACATGGACAGACGATTCTAACATAATTAATTAAAAATACGTTTAGTTTGACTCTAATTTACGCTGAACTGGGAGTAGTTACGAAATTTTAATTCAATGACGAAAAGTACTTTCTGTTGTATGGCGTACATTAATTCATAAGTTAGTGTTAAACCTCATGTCTGTTATATACAACATGCGACCAATTATACTTACAAGTTATTGGTGATATGACAAGAAGTATGGAAGAACATCATTATCCTGTTAGGAAAAGTGTTGGAATAATCGCTTGTTGTATTGTCTCCCATTTTTCCCTTCAATTTAAACGGTAACCTATACAAATCACCGACAAAGACTCTCATCCTCCATGTAGTAAAAGCAGAAATATTGGCGAAGTTACATCTGAATTAGTAAACAACTATCCATGTACATTATTTCTCGAACTGGAAGCATAAACCCACCCCCCCCCCGAATTCTCTCGAAGTTGATATGGATGTACTAATGTACTCATTAATGTCAGTTGTATAATTTGTGTCACATTAAAGAACTAAAAAGAACAGTTGACACGTAGATATATCTATGTGAGTGAATTATATATTGTCATGATAAGTATAATTATGATTATTGCCAGGTTTGACATTTAAACCGTTCATTTAAAACATCTGAATTAGAAAAGCTGTCATTTTATACATGATAGCATACGTTATTACTTGTCATATTTGTCAATGTGTCCATTGTAAAATGTTCATTAAAGTACGATTTCAGTCCGACTGAAGTACATATTTTCGGACAGTAACCATTTAATGACCTTATTTGTTTTGGCTTAATCATAACATATTAGTACCAACGTGAGAAGATACTTTGGTTTGTGATTAAACAATATATCAGGATGACAAAAATAACATCCTATTACGAATACTAGTTAAAATACTCGGTATACTATGCTAGCAGCAATCATGGACTTGGGAAATTTATCGTAATGAGCTTGGAATTAAACCTAATACGGAATGAAATATGGATACTTTGCTTCCGATAAACAACTCTCATAGTGTTTTTCTTTGTTTTGTTGTAGTTCACATAGTAGTGCTGACATCAGTCTTAACGAATATACCGAGCATCAAAATGTATCACGACAAAATAAATCTGGTACTTTCCCACTGACTGAGGGTAATTGTTTAATATGAGGGTTGATCAAATTGGAATGCAAGTAACAATGATCTTTTTTAAAAATAGTGAACAGTTTATTAAAGCGATTATTTTATTAGCATTAAATTGGTACCTCACATTTTAAAATCAGTTTAGGGTAAACAATAAGTCGATTAACATTGTCTACTCGTGTATAATAATGCTTAAATGATAGGGAAAATGTCACACTTTTCTCTGACCGAATTCGGTCCCATTTAAGAATCGTTGTTTTCTTAATGCGGGAGCAAATACCTTAATTAAATTAACTTGTATGGTAAATAAGGGTCATGCAATGTCCTATTCATTTGAGTAATTTAAAAGTGGTGTAATTTTATTTGGAAATGAACCTCTTGCACGCCAACGATATACAGCAACATACTAGCAAAGGGTTGCAAAACTCAAATGAGTTTTGGAAAATGGTTGAAAATTTACAGGCATGTAGCTCAATATGTTGGCACATCATTAGGAGCTGTTCATACAATTATCAAACATTTACAAAAATTATGACGATAAGTGCTGTTTGGATCTGCTTTGAGACGCCAGCACACATGCCCTTGTATACGGTCCAAAAATAGTTGAAACCATTTTCTAAATAATAAAAGTTGACCGTTTGCAAATGTAATAACAATAAACAAGACGCGGGTTCATTTTGTCACCCATGCGATAGATCCATTAGCAAATATGGGCCAACAAAGACAGAACAAAAGTATGCATTGCAAAACGCACCATGGGCAACAGTAGCAATGTACGAGAGGTGTTCAACTTTTATTTAAACAAAACTGAACATCGGATTTTGTCATACTAACACAATAAAATCGATTTATTTCCATTGAGCCATATAAGAAAATGTGTTAAGTAGAACAAAAATGTTATTTTGTTTCATATTTGCATTATTTTTCTTACCAAAATCAACCATCTTGTAGAAGGCATTATCTTTTGTTATAGAAGCATCAAAAAGTGTTGGTATATTATGAATTTTCCATGTCAGTGAAGACAAAGTAATATTTGTCATATGAAGGGTGATATACGTTCACCTGCTTGTTTTCGCGAAATGGCACCAAATAAAAATTGTCGAAACCTGCAATCGCCATGTCACCTGGTTCTTTGATATCTTGGACAAATGCAATAACCCAACATTGGATGGCAGCGAAGTTGTAAGTATCACTAGCAACTTTCAATCAAATTATTTCGTAAATGTTAGATGCAGAATTTCAGAAAATTGCGGAGTTCATTAGCTCAATGCCAAGCAAAACAATGAGCCCAGACAAAGTTCTAGGAGGCTGCATATGCGACTGCGGAACAGTGATTGGAAAAAATGTGTCGTTCCAGTGGAGTTTATGTTTTATCTTAGAGGAAACTATTATATAAACAGAGTCTGCTATTTTAGAAACGGTCATGATGATAGACATGAGTTGGAGTTACTTAAGCTTGGTGTTTTTGCGGTCGCTTTCATGATATGGTCTTGTGTTTGATATATTGGAAAAGCGGAACTGAAAATGGGAAGTACAATATACCTAAACAGTGGATACCGAAGTCTCCTGATGAAGTATCAATAGCATTTATATCTTGAGAATATTAAACATCGACTGGAGAATCGAATTGTAAGCATCAGCACTTGCAGGTGTTTAACCTTAAAAAATGCAAAATAAGAACACTCGATAAATAGTTGATTCTGTTCCAAGGATATTTCATTACATTATACAATGGTTGTTTATATTACTGGTACATTACTATACACAATGGAATAGACACAATTCGATTTCGATGTGAAATTCATGAAAATACTAGGTGTTCAATTTTGTTAAAATATAAGTTGAGAAGCGGGAAGGTTCTTGAGTGTCGAGATCATCCTTATTTGTCAAGCATTGCCCATAGTGATCTTTATTTGTTTCAAACGACTCTTCAAATGCATTGTCGGAAAAAATATCAGGTACGTTAACGTATTCGAACCATCATTGATTCGCGCCAAATAACGTGTCGAAGTGTAACGAAGAGTAACGAGGTAACATTACGCATGTTAATTAAATGTATATGACACTCTATATTAACGTATGTAAAAGTTGTAAATATGCTGCCGCTTATACATATCGATAGGCCGATAAACAATGTTACCGCGTTAAGCGTAAAACGCACTAGTCAAATTCTACCCTGCTTTATGTAAGACCTCATAATTTTCGTATCTATTATCCGATTTTAAGTATTTAAAGTTTGTAATGAAGCAGAGATATATGCCTGTCTATTTATACAACATTCATCACGATACCCTAGTTATTAAATCCACGGCGACGAGTAAGAATCCGTTCCGCGTAAAAGTAAGTTTAAAATATCCCGTTTTTTACCAAATAAAAATTCAATCAACGGTCGAAAATCATCAAACATTAATCTAATTTTCGATCGATTTTGTTCATTAAAGCTTGTTTTAAAGCTTATACTGTAAGGTTTTATAAAACGTAAAAACTTATTTTTAAAGCATTTGCGAGTTGTCGACCGCCAACGAAATAAAACAGAACGGACGTATTCATAATAATGTTTGATGTAAACTACGCCGACCATTGATCATCTTTTGTGGCGATTTTTTCAAAGGCTAGCATCATGGTTCGTAATTTAATGCAACCAATACCTCTCAAAATGCATTTAATAGCAGGTTATATTGTAAATAATCGCCATTTTATAATTAACATTCGGCAATAAGTCCGCAAGTTCAATACAGCTACCAAAAAAAATAGTCCCGCATCGTGACAAAAATCACTATTTTTGACTCCATTCTGTAAAGACAGAACCAATAGAAACCAGAAAAAAGTACAACCAGTACCTCAAAACGTATTTAATCTCACAATTTAAACAAGTTTCAATCAAAAATATGTTTTCAATTAGCGCATGGAAGGTGTGCAGGTGCCAGTTTCACACGCGTTTCGACGTGATTCCGCCATTTTGAAAATTTATTTGCAATAATTAGTACATAAATGCACGAAGTTTAATCAAATCGTTGGCGGTCGACAACTCACAAATGCTTTATAAATAAGTTTTACATTTTATAAAACCTTAAAGTATTAGCTTTTAAAACAAGTTTTAATGAACAAAATCGATCGAAAATTAAATTCATATTTGATGATTTTCGACCGTTGGTTGTATTTTTATTTGGTAAAAAAAGAGGTATTTTAAACTTACTTTTACGCGGAACGGATTGTTACTCGTCGCCGTGGATTGAATAATTAGGGTATCGTGATGAATGTTGTATTAAAAGACAGACATATATCTCTGCTTCATTACAAGCTTTAAATATTTAAAATCGGATAACAGATACGAAAATTATGAGGTCTTACATAAAGCAGGGTAGAATTTGACTAGTGCGTTTTACGCTTAACGCGGTAACATTGTTTATCGGCCGATCGATATGTGTAAGCGGCAGCATATTTACGTTAATATAGAGTGTCATATACATTTAATTAACATGCGTGGTAACACGGAAATTGAAAATTTAAAAATCCATAAACACACATTTTTTTACTTTAAATATTGAAATCGATTTATCTACCTAGCATGATTGTTTTTGACAGCAATTATGACGAATATTTATACCTAAATAAGAAAATATTAAATTCAAAATTTTAAAAAAAATCGAAGAGTTCCTTCCCTTGGAAAATCAATGTCATTAAGCGCTTACAAATGCAAGCATCTAAATGACGTATTTTGCGATCACTTCAGCAAATGTGACCGATTTTATCCAAAACATCGGGTTATTCGCGGCACCCTAGGATAAACATGGGTTATAAATATATCAATAAACTTGGCTGTGAGGGGGAACACTGTTTTTCTTTTGATTGTTTGCCTGATAACGACGTCAACTCGGATAAAAACACCGGCGAAAACGAAAGTAGAATTTGTGTTGTTCAAGTTTGCCAGTTTCATCTGCAAATCTGTGTAGTGGTGGTCGACACGATGTTTCTTAGCATCATTGAGGTAAAATTTACAAAGCATTTATGATCATTTACTGTGCATTAGTAGGCCTAGTGGCAAATGACTCGAGCATTATTTTTTTCAGACGAGCAATTTAGGCTCCATTTAACATCTTGTTTTTTTATCTGCCCTACTGCACATAAAATTCAGACTTGTCTGTCACCATAAATTAATAATTTAAGGAGGAAAAATTGCACCGAGAAAGGACTCGGGGCCCGCACCCCTCAATATTATGCACTAGTCAATTGACACCACATCCTCCATCCCCGGGAATGGTGGTGATTTTACTTGCGCTTTTTCAAACCCCATGTAATCCCCCAGGGTCATCAAGATGGTAAAACCCTCGCAAATTGCCAGGCCCTATTCCTTCGTGGATATTTCCCTGCATTTACACCCCGGTAGTGCGGTAACGGACATCAGAAAGGTAAAAACACGGGACAGTTTCATGCCTGCCCTTGCCCGGGTAGGGGGGCATGGTTTCAATTGACTGGTGTATTATACTAGTCCATAGCACTGGCAACTGAACTAGCCGGCGTCTGTTGTAATGAAGTTAGTCTCTGCAGTCACTACACTCTTTCGCCTTTATTTCTTCCGAGTATGTCAAGCACTTCTTGTATCAATGAAGTAAAAGAACAGACTGGAAAAAAGCACCTGCTGTTGAACTGAAGTACCACAGCGTGTGGCATTACTAGTCTGTAGCACTACCAATTAACTGAGATAGGCAACCCCTGTCATTCATGAGTCAGTCTTCACAGTCAATGAGTCATTACATGTAAAAAATATGCTTTTCAATATGATAAATTAAATTGTTACATCTTACAAATCTAACTGATGTATGTTTAAATGTTTGCAGACAATCATTGGTTCCAACTTCAAACAGTTTTAAGATTGTATGTTGGACTGAAGGCTGAAGAAACTGAATCCTGGTGGAAGTGAACAGGTATTTAGCTGTGCACAGCATTCCAATAATACAATTTGATTTACAATATATATATTCTTGTTATACTATATTCTAGTATACTTCAGACAAAATCTAGGCATGGCTTATCGACATAGGTATTTGTCGATGACTGGCGATATCTGCCTGACAACCGTGACTGACATCATAATCATACGATGATTGGCTGATATCTGTCCAGCGTCCAGCACCCTTTGTCTAGGATGCAAGCAGCAATGCCACACTGGGCCTGTACACTTTATATGCTTTGGGTGCACATCCAATACATGGCCAGCGTACAGGTGATTTGTGACCCAGGTATTAGCTGGTTAGCCATACAGTTATCACTTAAGTTAGATTCTTTAACAATTGTTTGTTTCAGTAATGACAATTAATTTTGAAAATTCAATATCAAAAAATGAATTTGTATTATGGAGCTGTCAATCTCTTGTACCGGTACATTACATTGTACATACATTTATGTCTTATACAGTTATGATTATGTTATTACAGTTTGTGAAAAAGACTGATGCCGCATATTATCCAGATAGTAGTGGTGGAACCAGATGTCACATATAACTCGGGTGGAAGTGGAGAACTTGACATCACATATTAACCGGATTAATTTGATGGAAACCGGTGTCGATTACATGTACTATCCAAATTGCAGCAATGGAACTAGATGTCACATATATACTGTAAAACTCAGATTGCTATGGCAGACCTATCTGTATCTGAGAATCATTGAATATCAAGATTCAACAGGTTCATACTGAAATTCTGGTTGGATGGAGAAAATCAGAAAAAAGTCTAATTTAGCTGAATAAATTGAACTTTTCTCACATTTTTAAATGGAGATCCCAGTTAAAGTGTTAATAGCGTTTACAGTTTCACTCGCAAATTACCTATACTTTGAGGCTTGACAGTCTTCATATGTATAAAAGTTTAGTCTGACTTTCATATATGTTTTTTAGATTGGTAAATGTTATGTTAAGAACCTACCGGGAACACAGTTGTTGCTGTATCAATTATGCTTAATACCCATTACATCATGGTTATTTACATAATATATGCATTTCACTGAAGTAATGCAACAAGACATATGAAAGTCACCTGTAAATTTGACAGTTAAAACCAGACCCTTTTGATGACGGAATCTATATAAGATGTTGAATGTGATTTATTTTGAGCTAAAATGATTAACTGGAAACTATTTTTATGCTCCCTGAAGGGTGAGCATATAGTCGCTGCTTTGTCTGTATGTCTGTCACACTTTTGTCTGGCTCATAACTTGAACAGTATAAGAGATATCAATTTGAAACTTCATCGGTGAATAGATCATATTAAGGGGATGTGCAGTGCACAAAAACTATTAACTTTCATTGCATCATTGCATATTTTTTTAGTTAACCCCCTTAGTAATTTTTCATACTTAATTCTTGTCTGGGCCATAACTCATGCAGTATTAGATATCAATTTGAAACTTCATAGGTGAATAGATCTCAATGAGGGGAGGTGCAGTGCCCAAGAACAATAACTCTTTATTGTATATTTTTGGAGTTATGGCTCTTAGTACTTACTTCTTGTCTAGGCCATAATTCATACAGTATAGGATGTATCGATTTGAAACTTTATAGGTTTGCCGATTCCTTGTGAACATGGGTCTTCTAGGGTAAATGAAAAGGTCACTAGGTCAAATCATAAAAAAGCCTTGTGTATGCTAAAAAGGCTGTATTTTTCATTAGATCTTCATGAGATGTAGGCATGTTTGTCTGTATGGACTAGGTACAGTTTGAATATGGATCATCTGGGGGTAAAAACTATGGTTAAGACAATATGACCACCTTGTACTTGCAATTGAGACTGCTTTGTCTTGAATCTTAGTCAAATCTTGGGGCCTTCATGTTCTATTTTTGGTAGTATTGACCTTGACCCTAGTGACAAAAGAACCAATCACAACATGTGTCTTGATATAACTTATATATTCTTCACATATTATAACAATACATCAAGCTAAATACAAATTATCGAAAATGGAATAAACAGTGTGATTTTTTCAAAGTTTCTGTTTCCATAGCAACCACAGTTTTTGTTGCATTGAAACAATAAAACAATGTTCATACTAATCACATGATTTTTCTCTATTCATATACCATAGATCACATATCTAGCTGTGACCATTTTTGAATTACCTTAAAACAAGTAATTTCACTATTTCCGTTTCCATAGCAAGCAAACTTTGTGTACAAATACAAACTATTCGAAAGTACATACTCTACATGTTAACTTCTATCCAAGTACAAACATTCTTTAATTAAGCTTGGAAACATTTTTATTTTTTGCAGGATCCAGATTTTTTGATACAGAGGCATAAAATCGCTCTTTAATTTTTAGGGGGGTAGGGTTAAATTTTTTGGAAAATTTCAAATTTTAGACGGTAAAAGTTTTTTTTTTGCTTTTATGTTGTGGGTTATGTGCTCAGAAGAAAATGTACGGAAGATTTAAAGACTGCAAACCAATAAATTTAATCTCAATACACGTTTTGTAAGAGGCTATCGAAATCATATCATGAAAATCTTAAGTCCAGAAAACGATATCTTAAAATTCAGACCCTCGTCATTTTTTAATGAGTATTTTAAGCAACTCAGGCTTATGTGTTCTGTATTTTGTATTATATACACTGTTAATATACATGTATGTTTTATTTGTAATCATACCCTCTCAATAAAAAAATAAAGTTAAAAACCTAAGTAATTACTTATTTTTGGGTATTTTCAAGGATAGGGGGTTATGTAAATTAATTACAGATATCTGACAAAGTAAACGGTAAAATGTCTTAACATTTTGCAAAATAGCCCAAGTAAAGATGCTCTTTAAGATAATTACAAGTAATGTAGTTTTCTTAATATTGAGTATGATGGGTTGAATACCTTAAGATCTCGGTTTGGCTCATGTCCAGTGTACCTAGGAATGATAATAAAATCTAATTTAAAAATGGATTATCTGAATGGAACTTCGCATATTTATCGGAGATGAATATTGCAATAAGATTAAAGGCTTGTTTCATTAGAACCTATCAATGATAACTGTTTATGGACTTAGTTGCATTCCAATTTGAACAACCCTCGTATGCTGTTATGAACCGTCTATCAGTCTATAAACTTACTTTAACATATTATTTTCTCATAGCCTGGCTTCCCAGTGTATATCCTATAATGTCAGACAGTATTGTCACTTATACACATGTATTCACACTGTGTGAATTGTTTGTTTGCCTTACGTGGTGTAACATTTTAATATAAATGTATTTATTTTTCATCTTTTATTTTCGGGCATACGAGTATTACACTCATTTCTGAATTCAATGTACATTGTAGTTTTATATTCCGTCTTCATCGATACTAGATAGTTGTTCATGTCGGTTATTCGCAAATACATCATTCTTTCTGAAACTAAGTACCAAGCCAACATTAAATCAATCATTCTAACTATGACCATCAATTCGCATTAACAGTTATAATGACAAATGGGTATTGTGAGAAAAATGCGCAAATGAAAATAAAATAAAATAAGGATTCATACTAAAAAGAATAAGATTAAAGAAGATGGATCAGATCTTGGAAAATGCACAGAAGTAATTTAGTAGAATTATGTCACTGGTTGGCCTTCTGTTAATTATGATTACATTTTTTCCTTTCTAAAAAATCAAAGTTTCAGTTAGGATTTTCGTTGGAGCTACGGGTCATGTGTATTAAATCGTGACAAGTGGTTGTTATCAGATGCATTCATACCTAAAAAAATACGTGTTGCATTTTACGTTTTTAAAAGAGTACGAGTAACAAAACACTACCAGTTTTGTGGAAGTTTCAAAAGGTTAACTTCAATTCCGATCGTTGCATTAAAGATAGAACACAGAGTCATGTAAACTCAGGCCGGTCCTTCTTTATTATATGTTCCGAAAATGTGACAACTTGCTCGGTAATAGACAGTAAGATTTCAAACATCTATGTAATGTTCAGAGCAACATATATAATTACCACCTATCATCTAATAAACAACCTCTACACACGTGAAGGACTTGTAGATTGTACTCAATGTCATGGAAGACCCAGGTACAGTGATCGTTTTGGTGCATCTAGCACTCCCACCGACTGCGATTATAACGACTACTTCGCTTCGGTGTAGTTATCATACATAATTACTTCCCTTTATGGTTAATTATGCACGACATGTAAAGTCCATATTATGTCATGTATTGCTGGGTGAGTATATAGGCTTGCTTTGAGTTAAACTTTTTTTGGGAATATGGATGGTTCCTTCTATGTCTGACTCTTGCGTGGATAGCTAGGTGCGGATACCGTTTCTGTGTGACTTTAGATTGTCTGTGTGATATAGTATTTTATTGAATGTGCATAAATATGCTCTGAAAAGTTCTGCTGACCTCGATAATAAACGCTGCAATAATTTCTCAATTTCCAATATGCAATTGATTGGTCTGTCTGGATAACATTTAGCAATTTAGAAAATTAAAGTCAGTGTTTGACATATTGTCAGTAAAATCTGTGTCAGCTTAGTCTGGTAGCGCTAGTGTTTTCATTTTATGCAGAAAGTATGCATATTAGTCGAAGCAGCATTTGGTGTCATAAAAATCATATCATTGAACTTAAAACACCCAAAAGTATTAACCATTCCAACGCAATGTGTTCTAGTGCAATCATTCTAAGATGACAGGTTTTAGAGTACGTGGAAAACGTTCGAAATAGTCATGACACGAAGTTAATGTTTTTTAAAGTTATCAAACATAAAAAACGTTTCATTAAATGATTCCTACATTAGACATTCAAGCTGATTAACGTCAGAAATTTTGTTAAATTTCGTTCAACAATCTGGAATTCAAGAGACGATTTTGCTCTGGTACTGAGCAATACTATAAATCTAATGCATGCTTCCATTAATGAATATATGAATAAATAAGTTTGATAAATCTAAACACTGATCAAGCATGTTTCACTAGAAAATAGGTCGTGAGAATGGCTTCACAATTTTGTTGGATTAACATAAGGCTTCGTTTGATTTATTACGGAAAATGTACCAATTACTGTACAAAGAAACATCGTTAAACATGTTTCTTTGGTTTAGTACATACGAGCGTACACTTGCAGAAAAGTGTAAAACAATTTACCTCGAGCTAGTCATAGATATAATGACATGCTGATTAGTGGTTCAAACGGCACTTGCCTAAGAAGGTTTAACTACGAGAAGCCATCAAGCAGTTTGTTAAGTGGTTAAGTTTCATACGTGGTGTGTCCAAAACGTTCGTAGACACTTGTGATAAAATAAAAACAAAACAACATATCCACATTAAACTACTGTATTACAAAAAACATTGCATTTACCTATAACACAGAAAAGTTCAGTGAAATGCGTGGAGTAATATTTTTTCTACAATAATTCAAGTGTACTCACTCGTACCCGAGCGGCGCAGGTGGTGACGTCAGTTACCTCCGCAGCGTAAATTAACAACGTTAAAATTGTCACAGTTTTTCAAAGTAGCAGCCACCGTTATCAATGTTTTCGCCTGCCTCTGTCGAAATCTGTCAACCTTGGCACCCATACCTTGTTTATACCTGACTGATGCTTAAGTATGTTATTTACTGTCCCACGGCTCAATTCAGACTCACGAATGCTCACACGTCTATCCTTATTGACGATCTCTTCTATAGACGTCACAGTAACGTCGTTTATAACTCTCGGTCGTCCGCTACTACCGTCCGCTTTATTAGTCGTATTTCCATCTGAATATTGCTTGTGCCACTTGTAAACAAGTGTACTACACACAGAATCCTTGCCTGTTGCAGACGTAAGTGTTTTAATGGTTTGAACCGGTGTTTTGTCCTATGGTACACACAATTTAATGATAGTCCGTTGTTCTTCGACGTCAAAAGACGTCATTCTCGTTTCCAATAATTCATTAGATCCTTATGATAAAAGTTTTTTTTCAACGTACAGTTGTTCTATTGTAATGATACTTGGCGGACGTGACACCAAAACAACCTCGTGGCACGTTGACAAACGTCAATATAATAGCGCCAAAATTAAACAATTGCCATGACATTATATCAAACGTACTAACTAACGAACTTGACCTGCGCCGCTTATCAAAACCATGATACATAATATGTCATATATTGTTTTTATTTTTATAGTATATTTAGTCAAATTAATACAGAATGTGTATTTTGTAATAAAGTATAGAGGTCTGGTGAAAAAGAATTTGTCATGACGCCGGATATCTTTTAAATTGGGATGTCTACGAACTTTTTGGACACACCTCGTATGCACTTTCAGAGCAGTATTTTATAGACAAAGAAAAAGTTAGTGTGAAGACATCTAGTACGAAATCTTCTGATATTGAAGTTTACGCGACACAATCCCGGAATGTTTTGACTGGTCCTCAAACTATAATAACACATCGGGCAGGGAAGACAGCACATAAAATAAACAGTAGAGCACAATATACATAACAAATGAACAATGTACAACATGATTGGCACCAGTCGAAATGGCGAATTAAAAAATCGATAACATATTGATAGATTATTTGAGTTAGAAAATACTACTGCTGACGGTTTTCAAAATTCAAATCTAGCACCATTTTCTCAAAATTATATTGAATAACAATTTAAAAAATCCAACAGAACTTGCAGAGAAATGTGTTTCCGTGATCGAATGTTTAAAACACTTGTGAGCAACGATCCACGTTCGATCCCAGAAAGGGTCCGTTTAAATAAATTCAGGTGGCGAGCGACCAGTAATTATGGTGTTTTTTCTGTATGGTGTTAAATATAAATGTAATAAGTGTGCTTACAAGGGTGTATTTCAGAAGACTAAGACTGGTCCTCTTAATAGAAGGTTGAAATGATAATAGACAAACTCTTTATGAACATGTGAGAACGATTAGTTACGCGTCTATAAGATGACCACTTCTAGTTCTACCACATTACATAGCAAACACTAATGAAATGGACACTAATGGTTATTCCGATTGCTGAAACATTGTCTGGACTATAAACGTCACCCGCTTTCAACAATAACAGTGTCTGTCTAAGTAAATCAAGTAAGAAACATTTACTCCAAGGCACAATTTGTAACGTTACATGGAATGCTACTTAAGAATCAAGATAAAACTAAAATCCCTCGCGTAACATAATTACCAATGTATTGAACGTGTTTTACTAGACCAAGTAGCGACACAGGAAGAGGCAATAATGTGTTATATGTATGCTCTATACATGTACACACTATTTTATGTTCTTTTGTTGAATACACAAACCTGGCTTCAAACGTTCCGCTTCAAAGCTAACGTCATTTACTTTAACCGTGACAAGCTGCTATACAGTTCTTTCATATACATTATACTAACTCAGAACAATTCTTAATAGACATACATGTAGACACCCCAAATAAAAATGCTACCGCGTACATGATAATGACGAATTCTAGTCAGGCTAAGTAACGCTATTTTTTTTTGAACAATTTGACTTTGACATTTTAAGAAATCTAAACAAACAAGCACTAACAAATGTGTCATGTTCCAAAGTCTAGTATGTGAACTGGGCTACATTATTGATGCTGTACTTAGATTCACTTACTGTCTTATAAAAGACAAACTACGTATGTGCATGTAAAGTATACATTAGTTAAGATAAAATCATGAATGTCGTGTATACATGTATAATCAATGAACTTTAGCCAAAGTATGGTAATATACACGTAGTAGCGTGTTTAACTATGCCAAATAGAAACAGACCGAGTCAACACTTGTCATTTTAATGATAATCATATACATTCTTAGGTTGGTTAGACTACATACATTGTTAAACCAAAAATGAGATAGGTAGAGAGGTTGTCAGGAGCTTACATCTCCAAGAGACAGTTGGTACTGGATGATATAAAAGGTCAACTGTCCGCGTTATATGACAAAGCCAGTGAATCTTGGTTAAACTTATAAATATATACTTGTTTTAATGTATTTTACGACATACCGCCGATATTATTCTATGTTATAACAGTCTGTCTGTCTAACATTATGTTACTATGAAGGGAAACTATCGTAAAATTGCAATAATGGTCAACGTCATTAGCACTCGTAATGCTTGCGGACGTAATAACCAGACGAACTGCCAGCGGTTGATTAAATCCAACATTGGTAAATCGTGTATTTTCATTCCTTATAAATAATAAACGCTCGTTAACATTTCTCCATTATTGTTTTCAAGAATTATTAGATACTCGAACAATGCCCTGTATAACCCAATAAGATACTTTGTTCATCTTGACCGGGATCATGTTTATGCATAAAGCAAGGTAATCAGACTGTCCTGTTATACGTATTTCTTAAACAACATACTAGTAGTTTATAAAAACATTTGACTATATTACATAGTTGCCATGATTACGTTCTGTACATCCTCGGACATCCAGAAACATAATCAAACGAGGTGGTCCAATAGCTATTGTCTATTTGAATGAATTGTCAAATGGCATATGACCTTTTGCATACAACAACATGTGATGTTTTCAAGAGTATTGTGAGTGACATGCGTTAGACCTGCAATCCTATCAGACGTACTTGACTTTTCACTCATTTCTTTATAAACATCATATCAATTGTGTTATTTTATTCTGATAGAAAACTACAGGAGGTGCCCACTTATATTTGAACAGCGCTGAATATACGATATGTTCATGCTAATTCGATTTAAATGGAATAGTTCTTTTTGAACATGGTAAATTAACGTATCAGCGTTCTGTTACTCTCATAAGTTAAATGACACAATATATTAAAAATATGTCAAAAGGTGACGATTCTTTCAAAAGAAGTACCCATTGGTTGTATGACAACTAGGACAAATCCAATAACCAAAAGGGGGACTTCAATGAAGGTAGGAGTATCCATCGGAACTATCAAACAATTACTTTTGCTAATGGTAAATGCTAAACTCCGATATTCACCAGCGCATTACCAAAATAAATAAAAGGGAGACAGTCGTCTTAAATTATTTGATGGTAGAAAATATTTTTTATCTCGTGAGACAACTTATTAACTCGTTCCTTCAAGATAAATTGACACATAAGTCCCACAAGTTAATAAAATATTTTCTACATTCAAATAAGTCGTTCCCACAAGTTATAAGATATTTTCTACACTCAATTAACTTGTTCCCACAAGATAAAACAATATTTTCTACCCTCAAATAAGTCGTTTACACAACATGAAAAAATATTGATCATGTCACCTCTGTGCTTTCGTAATTTCTCGTTTAGTGAACCTCTGTATTTAATTGTGAACAAAACGTTTCCGTAAAGAATTGACGCGTAGATGGAACTTAAAGTATGGTCAATTGGAATATTAGATATTATCGTCAAATTAAAATAACACAAACGAAAACGATTTTTCTCTGAACAACTTGGTGGTCATTAACTTTAATAAATACATAGTGGCACATTTTGATTATCAAGGTAATTTTATGGTCAAGTCGAGGTAACCCGTTGAAAATTGCCAATGTGAGATCAAACGTCGGCAATTCTAAACCCAAAGTGGGCTTTATTCTTATCATTGTTTTCTTTATTACTGTCTCTGTGTTAAGTATATACATGTACACTTGAACATGGACTTCATCAGCAAGGCGGGCACAAAGCTGCATTAACAAGCTGTCAAACGCCCAATGAACACACGGCCAAAATGTGCGACATAACCTACTGCTGATATCATCATTTATCTATTCTGTTCATAAAACAAGCATCATGGTAAAGTTGTACGACCAACTAACAACTTCTCTCCTCAGTGCGATATTTTCTCACCCCTAGTACATTACCTTTTTTCTCAGCGTGTTGTTTTACTTCTTCCCTTAGTGCATTACGTTCTCGCTTCAGTCAGCCCTCATACGTTATTTTCTGCCGTCATTGCGTTATTTTCTGCTCTCCGTTCGTTCTTTAGTACAACGTACACAGAAATTCTTGGAATCAGTATTCATATCGATGTGTTATATTTGTTGGTGGTTTGATTCTTAGTGTCTGCAAATCTTGCAATATTTCCAAGTCTAAAGTACAAGGACATGGTGAACTATTGTACTAAATGGATATAATTAGTTCTGCTATAGTATGTAATCAGACACAAATAAATACATTACTAGACTATAATAATGAAACAACAAACACCTTCCCGTTGTGTGTATTGTCTAGACACTATATTTATTGTAAATATTGTTGTAGATTGCATTAATTGTTTTCAGTATTCAATTTCGCAGCATACGCAATTTGTACCAAAGCATTCTAATGAACATAATGATGTCTGTACGAGAGCATTTAATGAATTATTTTGTGCATATTAGGTTTCAATAGAGATCACAACACGACTTTAATTACATAATCGTACGAGAGGTGCCCCACTTATATTTCGACAGAGTTGAACGTTCGATATTTTCATGTTAACCCGATATAAATGAAATAACCTTTTTGAAACGCGTATAGTAATATATCAGGTAACATATTTACTCACTGTTTTTTGCCGTATAGTTAAAACCAAAATCCATAATTATGTAGAGGGGTGTGGTGTTTGTCTTTTTGAAAGTAAAACTGTCCATAGAAGCACCAAGACGGTGTAGGTTGAGCCTGGGTGTATCGTTTCTGCGAAGAGAGAAGGCGGTCATTTTTGTTTGCGTTATGTTGCATTCATAAGTGAAATGACACAGCATTTAAAAAAACGCTAACGTTAACAACAATAATCGTACCATTTGGTTATATGATATCTAGGACAAATCCAACAGCCAAAAGGCGTACTGCAATGAAGGTAGAAGTATCCATCGGACGTGTAATAAATTACGAACCTGGCTAGTGCCTAACTCCGGAAACAATCGGTGTTCACCAGCTTAATACAAACAACCCCAACATATAATAGAACAATCGTCTTTTACCCCCCTATATGCTACGACGGTACGGTATCTTTGTTTATTTTTTCATCGCTGGTTAGACATTGCTTTATCAATGAGACATTTACGGTAAATAACTATTAAACTTCAATAAATTATATGGGTGACGACTGAAATGTTCGATCTTAGCTACGATATGTCTATGAAACGGGCCCCTGAATTGACAATATCCTAGTAACATTTCACATATATAAAATTAAAGCATACTGATTATTATGCAGGAAAAGTATATAGTTCATGCTGTACATATTAGCTATGAAGGGAGGGTTATATATTTGTGCAGGTGTAGCACTAGCAATGCAAGTTTCCGTTGTTTCTAATACAAAAACAACAAGACAGTTTCTTACACATAACAGTTTGGCATAGAAAATAACAGTGTGACATATTTTTATAATATTTGTGTTATCTTAGGAAGGTTCATCATACGGGAAATTTACGTGTAAGTCACTGAGATACATTTTGTTTTAATAAACATTTTATCAATACTGGTGCTATTTAAAATATATTTACATACTCAGAAACTTGAGGACTTCATCTTAATTTGATACCAATATATCAAAAATCCGTCAATAAATAAGAAAATAAACATTGTCGTTTTAATTGAATGCTCATTAGTGATTGACTGGACACCGTGATATACATTTCATGGCATAACTTTTTAACTAGTTGATCAATTTCTATACGCTTTTGCATAGATGTTGTTCTAACAATGTTGTTGAAGATGTCGAATGTTTTTGATACCATGAAAATCTGATCACTTTAATACAAACGCACCTTTCTAAGATAACATAATTTTCATATATGTTTTACTCTTTATTAAAGATACAGTTACCTGGGCCTTTTGGGGCATAAAACTACAATCATAATTGACAGAGGGACAAGAAAAGGAAATCTAATTCTACTATATTACTGCTGTGCATTGTCCAAGATTTGCTTCATTTATTTATGTTATTCGTTTTAGTATGAATCATTACTTTATTTAATTTTCATTTACACATTTTCTAATAACACCCATTTAATATTATTATAACTTCTAATGCGAACGGATGGTGATGGTTCGAATAATTGCTTCAATTGATGATTCGTTGCCAGTTTTAGAAAGTGTGATGTAATTGCAAATAACCAAAATGGCACATATTTTTAACATGGGTGAAGAAGATACATAGTATGCCTAGGATTCAAAGAAACGTACATATATAATAGCAATTTACATGGATGCTAAGTGAAGATTTATTTCTACATACAATGCATAATTTACAGGACAAAATATATCAATAAAAAAGCATGCATGCAATAATAATGTCACAGCAATCAACATTACATGTAAAGGATGACACAAAAAAAGAACTACACGTAGTTCTTATTTCCATTATGGTCCTTTGACTTATAATATGACTGTATATAAATACAACAACTGTTTATAAATTATGTAAATACCAAACCGTATGTACATGTACTGAAACGATCGATATTAATTTAGACGTGCTCCCAAAAATTAAATAGTATTTAAATAGTGGTGTTTTACTCTTTCTTTAAAATTTGAAATTGTTCCGGAGTTCCGGATGTATTGTGACAAACTATTCCACAGGGAACATTCATTATAAGCAAATAATTTGAGTCCGAAACTCTTTACTTTTGGAACTGTATATCTTTTGCTGTCAAACAGGGAAATGTCAATATCATCTACGGCTTGACCGACCTTACCAGAGCCTTTTGGGGTAACAATGGACTGACTGTGCTTACCGGGGTAAAATGCTCACTAATGTAAAGGTGTACACGCTTCGAATAAATTTTAAATACACGACAAAGAGTGATTTGATTAACTCTGCTCACAACTTTGATCGGGTGGGACTTAAATCATCAACGGAATGAATGCAATTACTTCAAGTGATGATACGACACTTCACTATCTAAACACTAGCTACAGTCCGGTTACAGTTTCATGTGAATTCGATTTGTAATTTTATGAACGATATTCCTTTGTTACAAACATCTTGCATTTATAGTCTATTTCATTGGTTAATTTTGTGTCTCCATTTTAAAATCAACATACCGTGTAAGTATTGGAAATGTCACACAAGACACGCCCTATATACATTGTGATCGGACGACTATAATACAAGTCATATAGCAAGCTCACACTCGGGTGTCTTATATTGTCTCGGGGTACGCCCTCGACAAACAAGATAACCTCGCGTTTTCGTTCTGTATCTTATGTTACACCACGTTAGGCAAACAATTCTTTCAGCGCATTGTAAATACCCGTGTAAATTACTATACATGATATTCTTATAAATTGTTCATTTGCATACATTGCAGCACCATAGCAGAACAAAATACAATGTTGTCTTACAACACTATGATCTTTTAAAAGTGTTGAATACAAAGCAACATCTACAGCACACAATGTATTTCATTGCATTTGGTGCAGTTTTTCAACAGTTTTCAGTCACGCATGCACACACTAGACAGTAGACCTAACCAGATTTCCAAGGTCAAATCCACGTTTCCCAGACAAATAATTAAGCTGAACATTAATACGCTAATGAAAACATCAGACTATTTCCGCATTATAATAAATGAATACATTTGGTTCACTTAACTTTCTAAATTAAGTCTCATTGCTGATAATTCAGATCGGAAATACTAAGTATTAATCTTACTGGTCCATGAAGAGTGTCTGACGTAATTGCCACATGGAAGGCTCAAGCTTAGACTAATCTTGTCAGATGTCCTTTTTGACAATAACGTTATACTAGTCAGAGAGTGGCCAGCTGGTTTAATAATGATTACAACGCTCATACATTCTTCTGCTTAACATTGTATAATATGAAATCGGAATGTAGATATACTCAGAAAGTAGGTATTGACTCGTTATTTAAGTATACTAGGTGACAATATTATGGATATCTGCGCTTTTATAACTCTTACAAAAACACGGTAGTTAAAATTGCACTTGATGACGTGACGTGTGCATAAGCTGATCTTTGCGAAGCGTATTATTTTTTTTCTTATTCCCATCTAATGTCACCTTATGTCATTCAATGTCTGTAAAGGAAACGATACATTAAGAAATCATGTCTGAATTGTCTGTTCAATGCCTAATTAAGGTTGTTGAGATTCGCAATCTTGAGTTGGTGCCTAAACCTTGGCTATTTCTTGCTAATTCCGACAAAGTTTATTTGCCGAAATATAAATTAACACGATGTGTAAGGTCTAATATTGTTACTTAAAGTTATTAACCAAGTATAGCTAAATCTACTTATAAAAAACGATAAAAGGATATAATAAGCGGTAATGAAGCGGTAATGAATACAAATTTTATGTCAACCATGTATTCAATGATAGCATGACATTAATACTGAGTCATTTAGAGGAAGGTTAAATCATGTCAAGTCGTTTTTTTATCGTGAGACAAGTACCTTCATTATGTTTAAATATATACTCCTTTCATATCAGTCACCAAGCCTGTTTGAACATGCTAAGTATTATTTAACTAATCAACGTGTCATATTGTAACAATGGATTCAAACCTTGACATCCCTCTTATAACACGCGACGAACTTGTATGTGCCCTTCTGCAATTTTAGGATCCTGCGTAAGGCTGCTTCGTTTCTTTCAAACGTGCATATATATTTCATCTGTTGAGTTTTGTTTGTGGGTTGTCTTTGTAGTGTATGATCGTCCTCTTGATCTGTTTTCGTCTTCTGGCTCTTGTTCCGGATTTGTTTAACTGACTGAGGCGGAATAAGATCCTGATTATTTTCAGTAGGCGGCATAAGATCCTGATTACTTTCAGTAGGCGAGATAAGATCCTGATTACTTTCAGTAGGCGGCATAAGATACTGATTACTTTCAGTAGGCGGCATAAGATCCTGATTACTTTCAGTATAAAATCAGAAGAAGTAGAATTGTCCTACCATAACGAGCTAGTAGATAAATGTTGTTTTATTATCTACTTAATTTCACCCTTTTTGTGAGTTATGTCACTTGTGGTAACCTGTTCATCAGAGCTCGCGTAAATGTCTTAGCTTTAGACAGCACCATTATCTGTGATAAATGGGTGTAATATCAATATCAATATACTATTAGAAAAGGTAATTGCTGTGTGCGATACTCGTGGAGTTGACTGAACGTCATTTGAGTGTATAAATAGACCATGGTTATCAGATATACCAAGGGGTTATACATTGAGGATTAATACGGATTGAAAGTCTGAATAATGTAATTGACAAATAAACGAAAAATTCGGATCTTGAACTGTTCAAGGGGAATTTAGCCTTGTCTTGATACAACCCAAGTTAATTTCCTTGTTATTTTATTTCCCATTTCTTCAAAACGAAACAGGCTTATACTAGTGAACATGTTTGTTAAAGCTTTAAACACCAGTTAAATAAATTCCTTTGATAATCCGAGTACAAGCTCTCGTGCAAAAGAAACCCAACATTTCTCGTTTTGTTACATGTTCCATACATCAGCAAAACTTGTTTTATGAATTCCGTAACAATTTTACAATTATGCAAGTACAATCAGAGTGACGGTGTGTTAATTAGTGCTAAATGCATTTGTTTTTGTTGTCTGCTTTTTTATCTTTAATACGAAACACGTAAGTTTACATGATAACTTTTGCCGCTCGGTATAGTCGATAAGACCGATCCCAGTACTACTCTACTTTATGAACTATGATAACAAAACATCCAGATTTGTTTCCATATTTCATTTTTGTTTTTTTTCGCACATTTTACCGCATACAGATTATTTCGTATTAGAGATAATTCCAAACTGATGACAATAAAAACGTGCTACGTGTCCTACGTACATTGTTGTTGTCTGAATAGCGTATTTAAAGGGGACTTTTTTATGGTAGTCGTAAAAGGATGTTATTTTTGTCATCCTGATATATTGTTTAATCACAAGCCTAAGTTTCTTCTCACGTTGGTACTAATATAATAAGATTAAACCAACACAAATCAGCATAATAACACTTATCATGACACGCCTTGTTCTGTTTACATGCAAACTATTATTTTTTGGTCGAACGTGAAGCAAATTCTACAACTTACATTAATAATTGTAATGGAATTCCATTGCAACGCCGGTATTATTTAGTTTCTCGTTTTCAAAGCTTAGTCAGCATTTGTAAGCAAGGGAAATGCTGATTAGTTATCTACTAATTTAGATATAACTTTGCAAATATGTTTCCTTTTACTAAAAGCCGGGTGACAGTATTTCGAAGGTTATATTGAATTACAGAGGTCAATGAGACACAATACAATCTAACACAAGTCCTTAGTAATTAGTAATGATGTTTTTCCATGTATGAAAACCGACTGGATATCTTTCGGGCGATATGTTTATTCTCTACTTCGGCGTACCATCCGTCCTCACACAATACAAGGTTCTTTTCGTCCTTGAATTAAAAGTTGGTATGTTCTTTAAATCGAGTCAAACTTACCGTATGATTAATTAATGATGTTAGAATCGTCTGTCCATGTGAAGTACACATATATAAAAGATTGTCGCCAGTCTGATACTTAGAAATTTGTAAAAGTATGGTCTCATGTTCGCTGTAAGAAATAAATCGAAGATGGTCATTAGTCAGCCATCTTTAATTTCATAGGCCATTCAGTACTTCTCATCATCATAAAGTTTCATAAACATCCACCAAATTGGGAAATTATCGCTTTACAAATTGGTAACAATTAGGTATATCATCTACCAACCAACCGACATAGTGACTGCATTAAGATTTAGATGCGTACATACTTTTTATATGTCTGGATCCGGTTTTAAAGTATTTTTAAACGAACTACGGGATAAGTTGCTGCCGAATGTACAGTTTGTTTTGGTAGAACGATTTGTTTAGATGTTAAACACATTCTCCTACTGCAGACAATTCCAAACATCAGACATATGGGACAAATGCTAACTTAATGCAATCAATTTCTCTTATAAAATGTATGAAAATGTGTTAGGTAATATAACATGCTATGTCTACTTCCGAAGAAATGGGATCTTTCGGTGTGTGGAAACTGGAGAGGCATTACACTTCTATCTGTCCCAGGAAAAATATTGTGCCGAATACTGCTAGAAAGACTTAAAGATACTGTTGACCTAAATTTGAGAGAACAAAAGGCTGGGTTTAGAGGAAAAAGATCATGCATTGACCATACGTTCACACTACGCAACATTATAGAGCAAGCGATAGAATGGAAATCTACCATCTATCTCAACTTTGTCGACTTTGAGAAAGCTTTTGACAGCCTGCACAGAAACACTCTATGGAAGATTATTAAATCATATGGAGTACCTACAAAATTTATCAACATTATCAGAGACATGTATGATGGTTACTGCTGCACTGTCATATATGAAGGACAACATTCAGAGTGGTTTTACATTACGTCTGGGATTAGACAGGGATATATACTTTCAGCGAGGAATTCAGTGGAAATTAACATCATCTCTTGAAGATTTAGTCTTTGCAGACGACATCTGTCTATTACCACAGACTTACCAACATATGATAAGCAAAACTTTAAACCTGCAACAAGAAGCTGCTAAGCTCGGATTGAAAATCAACCAGAAGAAAACTAAAGTAATGACCATCAACCAAAATAACAACAATCATATCATGTTGAATGGAACTCCCCTTGAGAAGACCGACAAGTTTTGCTATCTTGGTAGCACACTGAGAGTGAAAATGGTGACATAGGAACAGAGGTTAAGATCAGGATAGGAAAAGCAGCAGCAGCATTTAATAAACTTGACAACATCTGGAAAGCTAGAAAAATATCATTAGAGACTAAAGTGAAGATATACAGAAGCAACATCAGAACAGTTTTATTATATGGTAGTGAAACCTGGAAAACAAACAAGAATGTAGAATCAAAACTGCGAGGGTTTGAAGGAAGATGTCTCAGAAAGATCTTGAGAATACATTGGCCCCAAGTTATATCTAACAAGGAAGTAACATAAAGAACTGTAATATAAACACAGATATAAGACGCAGACGATGAAGATGGATAGGACATGTCATGAGAATGGACAATACAAGGCATACTGAAACAGCTATCAGATGGACACCGCAAAGGCAGAGAAAAAGAGGGAGACCGAAAGGAACACGGAGAAGGACTGCAGAGTCAGAGATGAAAATAATGGGAACAACCTGGAATACAACAGAGAGGAAAGCCCAAAACAGATGTAGGTGGAGAGCAGCTGTGGAAGCCTTATGCACTCAAGAGTGCGAAGAGGACTAAGTAAGTAAGTGTCATGGCGAAGTTTGAAAACTAAAAATAGGACAGAATTAAAGATACACCGTATTACATGTACGTAATTGCCATCAATGGTTATTGGTGGGCTGCACCGGGTGGGTGTTACCATAGTTTCAAAATTGACTATTATGAGCGGACGCGATAGTGCAACTCGATAAATCAGATATCGAATTTTCGCAATTGAATGCCGATTAAATATTTTTTAATAATATTTGTAAAATATTTAAAACTGTAATCGTGATGACTTCAGTCCTGTTTATTTTTGAACGTCCCTCGTATATGATCACTGTGTAATGTATATGCAATATGGTTAGGGCTAACACACCGATTTTGTTTGTGGTGGTGTTTTTTGGCCTTTTAAGACAAAATCCCTCTATTTAAGCATCATGAAAATGCACAATTGCACAACACCTATTGATCTTTTGTTACTAAAACACGATTGGCTGTCCAGCTCAACGCTTGTCTACAACGGTTCTGGGATACATACTACTATTTCACAACTCAACATTATAATCTGATTCGTTTGTATTTCTATTTTGTTAATATTACAATCATGTATTCCCACAAGATCAGATTTTTAACTTAACCGATTACTGTTCGTCTCCAAAACATATACTGTGGTAGGCACTTGATCAGCAGAAATTTTGGACGCTTACATGTTTATGTTAGCATTATTCCTTTCTCATGATTAGGCAAATTATAGTGCACCAGAAAACCTTGACATAATTATTAGTGCTAGGTATAAACTCACAGACACTACGATTCTATAGCATGCTTAAAATAATTCAATCAAAATGAGAATCTGATTTGCTTTAAGTTCAATATGATCTGTTATTAGGGCTTAACTGTCTAGTTGTCACTAATTGACATTAATAGTGACACGATATAATACATGTTAGTAAACTTATCACGAAGAACCCAATCATGTCACATGGACAGACGATTCTAACATAATTAATTAAATATACGTTTAGTTTGACTCTAATTTACGCTGAACTGGGAGTAGTTACGAAATTTTAATTCAATGACGAAAAGTACTTTCTTTTGTATGGCGTACATTAATTCATAAGTTAGTGTTATTCATCATGTCTGTTATATACAACATGCGACAAATTATACTGACAAGATATTGGTGCTATGACAAGGAGTATGAAAGAACATCATTACCTTATTAGGAAAAGTGTTTTAATAATCGTTTGTTGTATTGTCCCTCATTTGTCCCTGTAATTTAAACGGTAACCTATACAAATCACCGACAAAGACTCTCATCCTCCATGTATTAAAAGCAGAAAAATTGCCGAAGTTACATCTGAATTAGTAAAGAACTATACATGTACATTATTTCTCGTGCTTAGAAACGGACTCGAAGCATTTAAAAAAAGGAAACCGAGTTCTCTCGTAGTGGATATGGATGTACTAATGTACTTATTAATGCCAATTGTATAAATTGTTTCACATTCGACTAAAAAGAACAGTTGACACGTAGCCATATACATGTATATGAGAGTGAATTATATATTGTCATGATAAGTATAATTATGATTATTGCCAAGTTTGACATTTAAACCGTTCATTTAAAACATCTGAATAGAAAAGCTGTCATTTTATACATGATAGCATACGTCATTATCTGTCATATTTGTCAATGTGTTTATTGTAAAATGTTCATTAAAGTACGATTTCAGTCCGACTGAAGTACACTTTTTCCGACAGTAACCATTTAATTACCTTGTTTTGGCTTAATCATAATATATTAGTACCAACGTGAGAAGATACTTAGGTTTGTGATTAAACAATATATCAGGATGACAAAAATAACATCCTATTACGAATACTAGATAAAATACCTGGTATACTATGCTAGCAGCAATCATGGACTTGGGAAATGTACTTTTTTATCGTAATGAGCTTGGAATTAAACCTAATACGGATTGAAATATGGATATCTTGCTTCCGATAAACAACTCTCATACTGTTTTTCTTTGTTTTGTTGTAGTTCCCATAGTAGTGCTGATACCAGTCTTAACGAATACACCGAGCATCAAAATGTATCACGACAAAATAAATCTAGTACTTTCCCACTGACTGAGGATAATTGTTTAATACGAGGGTTGATCAAATTGGAATGCAAGTGATGATATACCTTTCTTGTATCAATGATTTTTTTTAAAAATAGTGAACAGTTTATTAAAGAGATTATTTTATTAGCTTTAAATTGGTACCTCACATTTTAAAATCAGTTTAGGGTAAACAATAAGTCAATTAATAATATAGTATATTAATGCTTAAATGATTGGAAAAATGTCACACTTTTCTCTGACCGAATTCGGTCCCATTTAAGAATCGTTGTTTTCTTAATGCGGGAGCAAATACCTTATTTAAATTAACTTGTGTGGTAAAATGGGGTCATGCAATGTCCTATTCATCAACTACCTGATAGTTTAAGTAATGTAAAAGTGGTGTAATTTTATTTGGCAATGAACTTCTTGCACGCCAACGATATACAGCAACATACTAGCAAAGGGTTGCAAAAATCAAATAAGTTTTGGAAACTGGTGGAATGTTTACAATTAGGCAAGTAGCTCAATATGTTGGAACATCATTAGGAGCTATTCATAGAATTATCAAACGTATTACAAAAATTAGGACAATAAGTGCTGTTTGGATACCCCTATCTGCATAGAGACGCCAGCACACATGCCCTTGTAAACGGTCCAAAAATAGTTGAAACCATTTTCTACATAAATAATGTCGACCGTTACCATAAACGAGACGCGGGTTCATTTTGTCACCCATGCGATAGATCCATAAGCAAATATGGGCCAACAAAGACAGAACAAAAGTATGCATTGCAAAACGCACCATGGGCAACAGTAGCAATGTACGAGAGGTGTTCAACTTTTATTTGAACAAAACTAAACATCGGATTTTGTCATACTAACACAATAAAATCGATTTATTTCCATTGAGCCATATAAGAAAATGTGTTTAGTAGAACAAATATCTTATTTTGTTTCATATTTGCATTATTTTTCGTAACAAAATAGAAGCATCAAAAAGTGTTGGTATATTATGAATTACCCATGTCAGTGAAGACAATCAGTAATATTTGTCATATGAAGGGTGATATACGTTCAACTGCTTGTTTTCGCGAAATGGCACCAAATATTAAAAATTACCAACAATTGTCGAAACCTGCAATCGCCATGTCACCTGGTTCTTTGATATCTTGGACAAATCCAATAACCCAAAGTTGGATGGCAGCGAAGTTGTAAGTATCACTAGCAACTTTCAATCAAATTATTTCGTAAATGTTAGATGCAGAATTTCAGAAAATTGCGGTGTTCATTAGCTCAATGCCAAGCAAAACAATGAGCCCAGACAAAGTTCTAGGAGGCTGCATATGCGACTACGGAACAGTGATTGGAAAAAATGTGTCGTTCCAGTGGAGTTTATGTTTGTTCTTAGACGAAACTATTATATAAACAGAGTCTGCTATTTTAGAAAGGGTCATGATGATAGACATAACTTGGAGTTACTTAAGCCTGGTGTATTTACGGTCGCTTTCATGATATGGTCTTGTGTTTGATATATTGGAAAAGCGGGACTGAAAATGATTGAAAAGGGGACACAAGTGAAAGCATAATTTATTCATGCAAAATGTTTAAAAGTTTTTTTCGACAAAAATGTGACACGTCCTTTTCATGGTAACATGCCAAAAACAGAGTGTTTCCCCAAAACTGAATTTCCTGTCACTCTACATAATATGTCATTAAGTACCTTATAAATTCGACTGGGAAGTACAATATACCTAAACAGTGGATACCGAAGTCTCCTGATGAAGTATCAATAGCATTTATATCTTGAGAATATTAAACATCGACTGGAGAATCGAATTGTAAGCATCAGCACTTGCAGGTGTTTAACCTTAAAAAATGCAAAATAAGAACACTCGATAAATAGTTGATTCTGTTCCAAGGATATTTCATTACATTATACAATGGTTGTTTATATTACTGATACATTACTAGACACAATGGAATAGACACGTCAGTTCGATTTCGATGTGAACTTCATGAAAATACTAGGTGTTCAATTTTGTTAAAATATAAGTTGATCACCTCTCGTACACCTCTTTCTATACAAACTTAACCAAGAAATGGAAGAAATATTCTGACAATCGCTGTCAAGCCACATTTGTAAAGGATGTCATGCTGTAGCAGAGCAATGGGCCTCCGCATGCAGCAGCCTATTAATAACGCGACTTACTGAGAAGCGGGAAGGTTCTTGAGTGTCGAGATCATCCTTATTTGTCAAGCATTGCCCATAGTGATCTTTATTTGTTTCAAACGACTCTTCAAATGCATTGTCGGAAAAAATATCAGGTACGTTAACGTATTCGAACCATCATTGATTCGCGCCAAATAACGTGTCGAAGTGTAACGAAGAGTAACGAGGTAACACGGAAATTGAAAATTTAAAAATCCATAAACACACATTTTTTTACTTTAAATATTGAAATCGATTTATCTACCTAGCATGATTGTTTTTGACAGCAATTATGACGAATATTTATACCTAAATAAGAAAATATTAAATTCAAAATTTAAAAAAAAATCGAAGAGTTCCTTCCCTTGGAAAATCAATGTCATTAAGCGCTTACAAATGCAAGCATCTAAATGACGTATTTTGCGATCACTTCTGCAAATGTGACCGATTTTATCCAAAACATCGGGTTATTCGCGGCACCCTAGGATAAACATGGGTTATAAATATATCAATAAACTTGGCTGTGAGGGGGAACACTGTTTTTCTTTTGATTGTTTGCCTGATAACGACGTCAACTCGGATAAAAACACCGGCGAAAACGAAAGTAGAATTTGTGTTGTTCAAGTTTGCCAGTTTAATCTGCAAATCTGTGTAGTGGTGGTCGACACGATGTTTCTTAGCATCATTGAGGTAAAATTTACAAAGCATTTATGATCATTTACTGTGCATTAGTAGGCCTAGTGGCAAATGACTCGAGCATTATTTTTTTCAGACGAGCAATTTAGGCTCCATTTTACATCTTGTTTTTTATCTGCCCTACTGCACATAAAATTCAGACTTGTCTGTCACCATAAATTAATAATTTAAGGAGGAAAAATTGCACCGAGAAAGGACTCGGGGCCCGCACCCCTCAATATTATGCACTAGTCAATTGACACCAAATCCTCCATCCCCGGGAATGGTGGTGATTTTACTTGCGCTTTTTCAAACCCCATGTAATCCCCCCAGGGTCATCAAGATGGTAAAACCCTCGCAAGTTGCCAGGCCCTATTCCTTCGTTGATATTTCCCTGCATTTACACCCCGGTAGTGCGGTAACGGACATCAGAAAGGTAAAAACACGGGACAGTTTCATGCTATCCCTGCCCTTGCCCGGGTAGGGGGGCATGGTTTCAATTGACTGGTGTATTATACTAGTCCATAGCACTGGCAACTGAACTAGCCGGCATCTGTTGTAATGAAGTTAGTCTCTGCAGTCACTACACTCTTTCGCCTTTATTTCTTCCGAGTATGTCAAGCACTTCTTGTATCAATGAAGTAAAAGAACAGACTGGAAAAAAGCACCTGCTGTTGAACTGAAGTACCACAGCGTGTGGCATTACTAGTCTGTAGCACTACCAATTAACTGAGATAGGCAACCCCTGTCATTCATGAGTCAGTCTTCACAGTCAATGAGTCATTACATGTAAAAAATATGCTTTTCAATATGATAAATTAAATTGTTACATCTTACAAATCTAACTGATGTATGTTTAAATGTTTGCAGACAATCATTGATTCCAACTTCAAACAGTTTTAAGATTGTATGTTGGACTGAAGGCTGAAGAAACTGAATCCTGGTGGAAGTGAACAGGTATTTAGCTGTGCACAGCATTCCAATAATACAATTTGATTTACAATATATATATTCTTGTTATACTATATTCTAGTATACTTCAGACAAAATCTAGGCATGGCTTATCGACATAGGTATTTGTCGATGACTGGCGATATCTGCCTGACAACCGTGACTGACATCATAATCATACGATGATTGGCTGATATCTGTCCAGCGTCCAGCACCCTTTGTCTAGGATGCAAGCAGCAATGCCACACTGGGCCTGTACACTTTATATGCTTTGGGTGCACATCCAATACATGGCCAGCGTACAGGTGATTTGTGACCCAGGTATTAGCTGGTTAGCCATACAGTTATCACTTAAGTTAGATTCTTTAACAATTGTTTGTTTCAGTAATGACAATTAATTTTGAAAATTCAATATCAAAAAATGAATTTGTATTATGGAGCTGTCAATCTCTTGTACCGGTACATTACATTGTACATACATTTATGTCTTATACAGTTATGATTATGTTATTACAGTTTGTGAAAAAGACTGATGCCGCATATTATCCAGATAGTAGTGGTGGAACCAGATGTCACATATAACTCGGGTGGAAGTGGAGAACTTGACATCACATATTAACCGGATTAATTTGATGGAAACCGGTGTCGATTACATGTACTATCCAAATTGCAGCAATGGAACTAGATGTCACATATATACTGTAAAACTCAGATTGCTATGGCAGACCTATCTGTATCTGAGAATCATTGAATATCAAGATTCAACAGGTTCATACTGAAATTCTGGTTGGATGGAGAAAATCAGAAAAAAGTCTAATTTAGCTGAATAAATTGAACTTTTCTCACATTTTTAAATGGAGACCCCAGTTAAAGTGTTAATAGCGTTTACAGTTTCACTCGCAAATTACCTATACTTTGAGGCTTGACAGTCTTCATATGTATAAAAGTTTAGTCTGACTTTCATATATGTTTTTTAGATTGCTAAATGTTATGTTAAGAACCTACCGGGAACACAGTTGTTGCTGTATCAATTATGCTTAATACCCATTACATCATGGTTATTTACATAATATATGCATTTCACTGAAGTAATGCAACAAGACATATGAAAGTCACCTGTAAATTTGACAGTTAAAACCAGACCCTTTTGATGACGGAATCTATATAAGATGTTGAATGTGATTTATTTTGAGCTAAAATGATTAACTGGAAACTATTTTTATGCTCCCTGAAGGGTGAGCATATAGTCGCTGCTTTGTCTGTATGTCTGTCACACTTTTGTCTGGCTCATAACTTGAACAGTATAAGAGATATCAATTTGAAACTTCATCGGTGAATAGATCATATTAAGGGGATGTGCAGTGCACAAAAACTATTAACTTTCATTGCATCATTGCATATTTTTTTAGTTAACCCCCTTAGTAATTTTTCATACTTAATTCTTGTCTGGGCCATAACTCATGCAGTATTAGATATCAATTTGAAACTTCATAGGTGAATAGATCTCAATGAGGGGAGGTGCAGTGCCCAAGAACAATAACTCTTTATTGTATATTTTGTGAGTTATGGCTCTTAGTACTTACTTCTTGTCTAGGCCATAATTCATACAGTATAGGATGTATCGATTTGAAACTTTATAGGTTTGCCGATTCCTTGTGAACATGGGTCTTCTAGGGTAAATGAAAAGGTCACTAGGTCAAATCATAAAAAAGCCTTGTGTATGCTAAAAAGGCTGTATTTTTCATTAGATCTTCATGAGATGTAGGCATGTTTGTCTGTATGAACTAGGTTGAGTTTGAATATATATGGATCATCTGGGGGTAAAAACTATGGTTAAGACAACATGACCACCTTGTACTTGCAATTGAGACTGCTTTGTCTTGAATCTTAGTCAAATCTTGGGGCCTTCATGTTCTATTTTTGGTAGTATTGACCTTGACCCTAGTGACAAAAGAACCAATCACAACATGTGTCTTGATATAACTTATATATTCTTCACATATTATAACAATACATCAAGCTAAATACAGATTATCGAAAATGGAATAAACAGTGTGATTTTTTCAAAGTTTCTGTTTCCATAGCAACCACAGTTTTTGTTGCATTGAAACAATAAAACAATACTAATCACATGATTTTTCTCTATTCATATACCATAGATCACATATCTAGCTGTGACCATTTTTGAATTACCTTAAAACAAGTAATTTCACTATTTCCGTTTCCATAGCAAGCAAACTTTGTGTACAAATACAAACTATTCGAAAGTACATACTCTACATGTTAACTTCTATCCAAGTACAAACATTCTTTAATTAAGCTTGGAAACATTTTTATTTTTTGCAGGATCCAGATTTTTTGATACAGAGGCATAAAATCGCTCTTTAATTTTTAGGGGGGTAGGGTTAAATTTTTTGGAAAATTTCTAATTTTAGACGGTAAAAGTTTTTTTTTTTGCTTTTATGTTGTGGGTTATGTGCTCAGAAGAAAATGTACGGAAGATTTAAAGACTGCAAACCAATAAATTTAATCTCAATACACGTTTTGTAAGAGGCTATCGAAATCATATCATGAAAATCTTAAGTCCAGAAAACGATATCTTAAAATTCAGACCCTTGTCATTTTAGTATTTTAAGCAACTCAGGCTTATGTGTTCTGTATTTTGTATTATATACACTGTTAATATACATGTATGTTTTATTTGTAATCATACCCTCTCAATAAAAAAATAAAGTTAAAAACCTAAGTAATTACTTATTTTTGGGTATTTTCAAGGATAGGGGGTTATGTAAATTAATTACAGATATCTGACAAAGTAAACGGTAAAATGTCTTAACATTTTGCAAAATAGCCCAAGTAAAGATGCTCTTTAAGATAATTACAAGTAATGTAGTTTTCTTAATATTGAGTATGATGGGTTGAATACCTTAAGATCTCGGTTTGGCTCATGTCCAGTGTACCTAGGAATGATAATAAAATCTCATTTAAAAATGGATTATCTGAATGGAACTTCGCATATTTATCGGAGATGAATATTGCAATGAGATTAAAGGCTTGTTTCATTAGGACCTATCAATGATAAGTGTTTATGGGCTTAGTTGCATTCCAATTTGAGCAACCCTCGTATGCTGTTATGAACCGTCTATCAGTCTATAAACTTACTTTAACATATTATTTTCTCATAGCCTGGCTTCCCAGTGTATATCCTATAATGTCAGACAGTATTGTCACTTATACACATGTATTCACACTGTGTGAGTTGTTTGTTTGCCTTACGTGGTGTAACATTTTAATATAAATGTATTTATTTTTCATCTTTTATTTTCGGGCATACGAGTATTACACTCATTTCTGAATTCAATGTACATTGTAGTTTTATATTCCGTCTTCATCGATACTAGATAGTTGTTCATGTCGGTTATTCGCAAATACATCATTCTTTCTGAAACTAAGTACCAAGCCAACATTAAATCAATCATTCTAACTATGACCATCAATTCGCATTAACAGTTATAATGACAAATGGGTATTGTGAGAAAAATGCGTAAATGAAAATAAAATAAAATAAGGATTCATACTAAAAAGAATAAGATTAAAGAAGATGGATCAGATCTTGGAAAATGCACAGAAGTAATTTAGTAGAATTATGTCACTGGTTGGCCTTCTGTTAATTATGATTACATTTTTTCCTTTCTAAAAAATCAAAGTTTCAGTTAGGATTTTCGTTGGAGCTACGGGTCATGTGTATTAAATCGAGACAAGTGGTTGTTATCAGATGCATTCATACCTAAAACAATACGTGTTGCATTTTACGTTTTTAAAAGAGTACGAGTAACAAAACACTACCAGTTTTGTGGAAGTTTCAAAAGGTTAACTTCAATTCCGATCGTTGCATTAAAGTTAGAACACAGAGTCATGTAAACTCAGGCCGGTCCTTCTTTATTATATGTTCCGAAAATGTGACAACTTGCTCGGTAATAGACAGTAAGATTTCAAACATCTATGTAATGTTCAGAGCAACATATATAATTACCACCTATCATCTAATAAACAACCTCTACACACGTGAAGGACTTGTAGATTGTACTCAATGTCATGGAAGACCCAGGTACACTGATCGTTTTGGTGCATCTAGCACTCCCACCGACTGCGACCGCTTCGGTGTAGTTATCATACATAATTACTTCTATTCCCTTTATGGTTAATTATGCACGACATGTAAAGTCCATATTATGTCATTTATTGCTGGGTGAGTATATAGGATTGCTTTGAGTTAAACATTTTTTGGGAATATGGATGGTTCCTTCTATGTCTGACTCTTGCGTGGATAGCTAGGCGCGGATACCGTTTCTGTGTGACTTTAGATTGTCTGTGTGCTATAGTATTTTATTGAATGTGCATAAATATGCTCTGAAAAGTTCTGCTGACCTCGATAATAAACGTTGCAATAATTTCTCAATTTCCAATATGCAATTGATTGGTCTGTCTGGATAACATTTAGCAATTTAGAAAATTAAAGTCAGTGTTTGACATATTGTCAGTAAAATATGTGTCAGCTTAGTCTGGTAGCGCTAGTGTTTTCATTTTATGCAGAAAGTATGCATATTAGTCGAAGCAGCATTTGGTGTCATAAAAATCATATCATTGAAAGTGTCCTTTCAAGATCTATAATCCCACGCAACTTAAAGCACCCAAAAGTATTAACCATTCCAACGCAATGTGTTCTGCTGCAATCATTCTAAGATGACAGGTTTTAGAGTACGTGGAAAACGTTCGAAATAGTCATGACACGAAGTTAATGTTTTTTAAAGTTATCAAACATAAAACACGTTTCATTAAATGATTCCTTCATTAGACATTCAAGCTGATTAACGTCAGAAATTTTGTTAAATTTCGTTCAACAATCTGGAATTCAAGAGACGATTTTGCTCTGGTACTGAGCAATACTATAAATCTAATGCATGCTTCCATTAATGAATATATGAATAAATAAGTTTGATAAATCTAAACACTGATCAAGCATGTTTCACTAGAAAATAGGTCGTGAGAATGGCTTCACACTTTTGTTGGATTTACATAAGGCTTCGTTTGATTTATTACGGAAAATGTACCAATTACTGTACAAAGAAACATCGTTAAACATGTTTCTTTGGTTTAGTACATACGAGCGTACACTTGCAGAAAAGTGTAAAACAATTTACCTCGAGCTAGTCATAGATATAATGACATGCTGATTAGTGGTTCAAACGGCACTTGCCTAAGAAGGTTTAACTACGAGAAGCCATCAAGCAGTTTGTTAAGTACATATGCACTTTCAGAGTAGTATTTTATAGACAAAGAAAAAGTTAGTGTGAAGACATCTAGTACGAAATCTTCTGATATTGAAGTTTACGCGACACAGTCCCAGAATGTTTTGACTGGTCCTCAAACTATAATAACACATCGGGCAGGGAAGACAGCACATAAAATAAACAGTAGAGCACAAAATACATAAACAATGAACAACATGATTGGCACCAGTCGAAATGGCGAATTAAAAAATCGATAACATATTGATTGATTATTTGAGTTAGAAAATACTACTGCTGACGGTTTTCAAAATTCAAATCTAGCACCATTTTCTCAAAATTATATTGAATAACAATTTAAAAAATCCAACACAACTTGCAGAGAAATGTGTCTCCGTGATCGAATGTTTAAAACACTTGTGAGCAACGATCCACGTTCGATCCCAGAAAGGGTCCGTTTAAATAAATTCAGTTGGCGAGCGACCAGTAATTATGGTGTTTTTTCTGTATGGTGTTAAATAATAAGTGTGCTTACAAGGGTGTATTTCAGAAGAAAAAGACTGGTCCTTTTAATAGAAGGTTGACATGATAATAGACAAACTCTTTATGAACATGTAAGAACGATTAGTTACGAGTACACTGTACTATTCGCGTCTATAAGATGACCACTTCTAGTTCTACCACATTACATAGCAAACACTAATGAAATGGACACTAATGGTTATTCCGATTGCTGAAACATTGTCTGGACTATAAACGTCACCGGCTTTCAACAATAACAGTTTCTGTCTAAGTAAATCAAGCAAGAAACATTTACTCCAAGGCACAATTTGTAACGTTACAGGGAATGCAACTTAAGAATCAAGATAAAACTAAATTCCCTCGCGTAACATAATTATCAATGTATTGAACGTGTTTTACTAGACCAAGTAGCGGCACAGGAAGAGGCAATAATGTGTTATATGTATGCTCTATACAAGTTCACACTATATTATGTTCTTTTGTTGAATACACAAACCTGGCTTCAAACGTTCCGCTTCAAAGCTAACGTCATTTACTTTAACCGTGACAAGCTGCTATACAGTTCTTTCATATACATTATACTAACTCAGAACAATTCTTAATAGACATACATGTAGACCCCCCAAATAAAAATGCTACCGCGTACATGATAATGACGAATTCTAGTCATGCTAAGTAACGCTAATTTTTTTTGAACAATTTGACTTTGACATTTTAAGAAATCTAAACAAACAAGCACTAACAAATGTGTCATGTTCCAAAGTCTAGTATGTGAACTGGGCTACATTATTGATGCTGTACTTAGATTCACTTACTGTCTTATAAAACACAAACTACGTATGTGCATGTAAAGTATACATTAGTTAAGATAAAATCATGAATGTCGTGTATACATATATAATCAATGAACTTTAGCCAAAGTATGCTTATATACACGTAGTAGCATGTTTAACTATGCCAAATACAAGCAGACCGAGTCAACACTTGTCATTTTAATGATAATCATATACATTCTTAGGTTGGTTAGACTACATACATTGTTAAACCAAAAATGAGATAGGTAGAGAGGTTGTCAGGAGCTTACATCTCCAAGAGACAGTTGGTACTGGATGATATAAAAGGTCAACTGTCCGCGTTATATGACAAAGCCAGTGAATCTTGGTTAAACTTATAAATATATACTTGTTTTTATGTATTTTACGACATACCGCCGATATTATTCTATGTTATAACAGTCTGTCTGTCTGACATAATGTTACTATGAAGGGAAACTATCGTAAAATTGCAATAATGGTCAACGTCATTAGCACTCGTAATGCTTGCGGACGTAATAACCAGACGAACTGCCAGCGGTTGATTAAATCCAACATTGGTAAATCGTGTATTTTCATTCCTTATAAATAATAAACGCTCGTTAACAGTTCTCCATTATTGTTTTCAAGGATTATTAGATACTCGAACAATGCCCTGTATAACCCAATAAGATACTTTGTTCATCTCGACCGGGATCATGTTTATGCATAGAGCAATGTAATCAGACTGTCCTGTTATACGTATTTCTTAAACAACATACTAGTAGTTTATAAAAACATTTGACTATATTACATAGTTGCCATGATTACGTTCTGTATATCCTCGGACATCCAGAAACATAATTAAACGAGGCTGTCCAATAGCTATTGTCTATTTGAATAAATTGTCAAATGGCATATGACCTTTTGCATACAACAACATGTGATGTTTTCAAGAGTCTTGTGAGTGACATGCGTTAGACCTGCAATCCTATCAGACGTACTTGACTTTTCACTCATTTCTTTATAAACATCATATCAATTGTGTTATATTATTCTGATAGAAAACTACAGGAGGTGCTCCACTTATATTTGAACAGCGCTGAATACACGATATGTTCATGCTAATTCGATTTAAATGGAATAGTCATTTTGAACCTGGTAAAGTAACGTGTCAGCGTTCTGTTACTCTCATAAGTTAAATGACACGATATATTAAAATATGTCAAAAGGTGACGATTCTTTCAAAAGTAGTACCCATTGGTTGTATGACAAGTAGGACTAATCCAGTAACCAAAAGGGGGACTTCAATGAAGGTAGGAGTATCCATCGGAACTATCAAACAAGTAATTTTGCTAATGGTAAATGCCAAACTCCGATATTCACTAGCGCATTACCAAAGAAAAATAAAAGGGAGACAGTCGTCTTAAATTATTTGATGGTAGAAAATATTTTTTATATTGTGAGACAACTTATTAACTCATTCCCTTAAGATAAATTGACAAATCAGTCCCACAAGTTAATACAATATTTTGTACATTCAAATAAGTCGTTCCCACAAGTTATAAAATATTTTCCACACTCAATTAACTTGTTCCCACAAGATAAAACAATATTTTCTACCCTCAAATAAGTCGTTTACACAACATGAAAAAATATTGATCATGTCACCTCTGTGCTTCCGTAATTTCTCGTTCAGTGAACCTCTGTATTTAATTGTGAAGAAAACTTTTCCATAAGGAATTGACGCATAGATGGAACTTAAAGTATGGTCAATTGGAATATTAGATATTATCGTCAAATTAAAATAACACAAACGAATACGATTTTTCTCTGAACAACTTGGTGGTCGTTACATTTAATAAATACATAGTGGCACATTTTGATTATAGAGGTAATTTTATGGTCAAGTGGAGGTAACCGGTTGAAAGTTGCCAATGTGAGATCAAAAGTCGGCAATTCTAAACACAAAGTGGGCTTTATTCTTATCAGTGTTTTCTTTATTACTGTCTCTGTGTTAAGTACATATATGTACACTTGAAAATGGACTTCATCAGCAAGGCGGGCACATAGCTGCATTAACAAGCTGTCAAACACCCAATGAACACACGGTCAAAATGTGCGACATAACCTATTGCTGATATCATCATTTATCTATTCTGTTCATAAAACAAGCATCATGGTAAAGTTGTACGACCAACTAACAACTTCTCTCCTCAGTGCGATATTTTCTCACCCCTAGTACATTACCTTTTTTCTCAGCGTGTTGTTTTACTTCTTCCCTTAGTGCATTACCTTCTCGCTTCAGTCTGCCCTCATACGTTATTTTCTGCCGTCATTGCGTTATTTTCCGCTCTCCGTTCGTTCTTTAGTACAACGTACACAGAAATTCTTGGAATCAGTATTCATATCGATGTGTTATATTTGTTGGTGATTTGATTCTTAGTGTCTGCAAATCTTGCAATATTTCCAAGTCTAAAGTACAAGGACATGGTGAACTATTGTACTAAATGGATATAATTAGTTCTGCTATAGTATGTACTGTCTGAATTATTTTGTGCATATTAGGTTTCAATAGAGATCACAACACGACTTTAATTACATAATCGTACGAGAGGTGCCCCACTTATATTTCGACAGAGTTGAACGTTCGATATTTTCATGTTAACCCGATATAAATGAAATAACTTTTTTGAAACGCGTATGGTAATAAGTCATGTAACATATTCACTCACTGTTTTTTGCAGTATAGTTCAAACCAAAATCCACAATTATGTAGAGGGGTGTGGTGTTTGTCTTTTTGAAGGTAAAACTGTCCATAGAAGCACCAAGAAGGTGTAGGTTGAGCCTGAAGACGGTCATTATTGATTGCGTTATGTTGCATTCATAAGTGAAATGACACAGCATTTAAAAAACGCTAACGTTAACAACAATAATCGTACCATTTGGTTATATGATATCTAGGACAAATCCAACAGCCAAAAGGCGTACTGCAATGAAGGTAGAAGTATCCATCGGACGTGTAATAAATTACGAACCTGGCTAGTGCCTAACTCCGGAAACAATCGGTGTTCACCAGTTTATACAAACAACCCCAACATATAATGGAACAATCGTCTTTTACCCCCCTATATGCTACGACGGTACGGTATCTTTGTTTATTTTTTCATCGCTGGTTAGACAATGCTTTATCAATGAGACATTTACGGTAAATAACTATTAAACTTTAATAAATTATATGGGTGACGACTGAAATGTTCGATCTTAGCTACGATATGTCTATGAAACGGGCCCCTGAATTGACAATATCCTAGTAACATTTCACATATATAAAATTAAAGCATACTGATTATTATGCAGGAAAAGTATATAGTTCATGCTGTACATATTAGCTATGAAGGGAAGGTTATATATTTGTGCAGGTGTAGCACTAGCAATGCAAGTTTTCGTTGTTTCTAATACAAAAACAACAAGACAGTTTCTTACACATAACAGTTTGGCATAGAAAATAACAGTGTGACATATTTTTATAATATTTGTGTTATCTTAGGAAGGTTCATCATACGGGAAATTTACGTGTAAGTCACTGAGATACATTTTGTTTTAATAAACATTTTATCAATACTGGCGCTATTCAAAATATATTTACATACTCAGAAACTAGAGGACTTCATCTTAATTTGATACCAATATATCAAAAATCCGTCAATAAATAAGAAAATAAACATTGTCGTTTTAATTGAATGCTCATTAGTGATTGACTGGACACCGTGATATACATTTCATGGCATAATTTTTTAACTAGTTGATCAATTTCTATACGATTTTGCATAGATGTTGTTCTAACAATGTTGTTGAAGATGTCGTATGTTTTTGATACCATGAAAATCTGATCACTTTAATACAAACGCACCTTTCTCAGATAACATAATTTTCATATATGTTAAAGATACAGTTACCTGGGCCTTTTGGGGCATAAAACTACAATCATAATTGATAGAGGGACAAGAAAAGGAAATCTAATTCTACTATATTACTGCTGTGCATTGTCCAAGATTTGCTTCATTTATTTATGTTATTCGTTTTAGTATGAATCATTACTTTATTTAATTTTCATTTACACATTTTCTAATAACACCCATTTAATATTATTATAACTAGTAATGCGAATGGATGGTGATGGTTCGAATAATTGATTCAATTGATGATTCGTTGCCAGTTTTAGAAAGTGTGATGTAATTGCAAATAACCAAAATGGCACATATTTTTAACATGGGTGAAGAAGATACATAGTATGCCTAGGATTCAAAGAAACGTACATATATAATAGCAATTTACATGGATGCTAAGTGAAGATTTATTTCTACATACAATGCATAATTTAGAGGACAAAATATATCAATAAAAAAGCATGCATGCAATAATAATGTCACAGCAATCAACATTACATGTAAAGGATGACACAAAAAAAGAACTACACGTAGTTCTTATTTCCATTATGGTCCTTTGACTTATAATATGACTGTATATAAATACAACAACTGTTTATAAATTATGTTAATACCAAACCGTATGTACATGTACTGAAACGATCGATATTAATTTAGACGTGCTCCCAAAATTTAAATAGTATTTAAATAGTGGTGTTTTACTCTTTTGTTTAAAATTTGAAATTGTTCCGGAGTTCCGGATGTATTGTGACAAACTATTCCACAGGGAACATTCATTATCAGCAAATAATTTGAGCCCGAAACTCTTTACTTTTGGAACTGTATATCTTTTGCTGTCAAATAGGGAAATGTCAATACCATCTACGGCTTGACCGACCTTACCAGAGCCTTTTGGGGGGTAACAATGGACTGACTGTGCTTACCGGGGTAAAATGCTCACTAATGTAAAGATGTACACGCTTCGAATAAATTTTAAATACATGACAAAGAGTGATTTGATTAACTCTGCTCACAACTTTGATCGGGTGGGACTTAAATCATCAACGGAATGAATGCAATTACTTCAAGTGATGATACGAAACTTAACTATCTAAACACTAGCTACAGTCCGGTTACAGTTTCATGTGAATTCGATTTGTAATTTTATGAACGATATTCCTTTGTTACAAACATCTTGCATTTATAGTCTATTTCATTGGTTAATTTTGTGTCTCCATTTTAAAATCAACATACCGTGTAAGTATTGGAAATGTCACACAAGACACGCCTTAAATACCTTGTGATCGGACGTCTATAATACAAGTCATATAGCAAGCTCACACTCGGGTGTCTTATATTGTCTCGGGGTACGCCCTCGACAAACAAGATAACCTCGCGTTTTCGTTCTGTATCTTATGTGACACCACGTTAGGCAAACAATTCTTTCAGCGCATTGTGAATACCCGTGTAAATTACTATACATAATATTCTTATAAATTGTTCATTTGCATACATTGCAGCACCATATCAGAACAAAATACAATGTTGTCTTACAACACTATGATCTTTTAAAAGTGTTGAATACAAAGCAACATTTACAGCACACAATGTATTTCATTGCATTTGGTGCAGTTTTTTCAACAGTTTTCAGTCACGCATGCACACACTAGACAGTAGACCTAACCAGATTTCCAAGGTCAAATCCACGTTTCCCAGACAAATATTTAAGCTGAACATTAATACGCTAATGAAAACATCAGACTATTTCCGCATTATAATAAATGAATACATTTGGTTCACTTCACTTTCTAAATTAAGTCTCATTGCTGATAATTCAGATCGGAAATACTTAGTATTAGTCTTACTGGTCCATGAAGAGTGTCTGACGTAATTGCCATATGGAAGGCTCAAGCTTAGACTAATCTTGTCAGATGTCCTTTTTGACAATAACGTTATACTAGTCAGAGAGTGGTCAGCTGGTTTAATAATGATTACAACGCTCATACATTCTTCTGCTTAACATTGTATAATATGAAATCGGAATGTAGATATACTCAGAAAGTAGGTATTGACTTATATAAGTATACTAGGTGACAATATTATGGATATCTGCACTTTTATAACTCTTAGAATTACATGGTAGTTACAATTGCACTTGATGACGTGACGTGTGCATAAGCTGATCTTTGCGAAGCGTATTAATATTTTTCTTATTCCCACCTAATGTCACCTTATATCATTCAATGTCTGTAAAGGAAACGATATATTAAGAAATCCTGTCTGAATTGTCTGAATGCCTAATTAAGGTTGTTGAGATTCGCTCTCTTGAGTTGGTGTCTAAACCTTGGCTATTTCTAGCTAATTCCGACAAAGTGTATTTGCCGAAATATAAATTAACACGATGTGTAACGTATAATATTGTTACTTAAAGTTATTAACCAGAAATAGCTAAATCTACTTTTAAAGTATGATAAAAGGATATGATTAAGGTAAGTTTATAGACAAACACACGAAGCACACCAACATTAACAATTTTCATTGGTAAGCGGTAATGAATACAATTTTTATGTCAACCATGTATTCAATTATAGCATGACAATTAATACTGAGTCATTTAAAGGAAGGTTAAATCATGTCAAATCGTTTTTATATCGTGCGACAAGTACCTTCATTATGTTTAAATATATCCTCCTTTCATATCAGTCACCAAGCCTGTTTGAACATGCCAAGTATCATTTAACTAATCAACGTGTCATATTGCAACGATGGATTCAAACCTTGACACCCCTCTTATAACAAGCGACGAACTTGTATGTGCCCTTCTGCAATTTTCGGATCCTGCGTAAGGCTGCTTCGTTTCTTTCAAACGTGCATATATACTTCATCTGTTGAATTTTGTTTGTGTGTTGTCTTTGTAGTGTATGATCGTCCTCTTGATCTGTTTTCGTCATCTGGCTCTTGTTTCGGATTTGTTTGACTGACTGAGGCGGCATAAGATCCTGATTACTTTCAGTAGGCGGCATAAGATCCTGATTACTTTGAGTAGGCGGCATAAGATCCTGATTACTTTCAGTAGGCGGCATAGGATCCTGATTACTTTCAGTAGGCGGCATAAGATCCTGATTACTTTCAGTAGGCGGCATAAGATCCTGATTACTTTCGGTAGGCGACATAAGATCCTGATTACTTTCAGAAGGCGACATAAGATCCTGATTACTTTCAGTAGGCGGCATAAGATCCTGATTACTTTCAGTAGGCGACATAAGATCCTGATTAATTTCAGTAGGCGACATAAGATCCTGATTACTTTCAGTAGGCGACATAAGATCCTGATTACTTTCAATAGGCGACATAAGATCCTGATTACTTTCAGTAGGCGGTATAAGATCCTGATTACTTTCAGTAGACAGCATAAGATCCTGATTACTTTCAGTAGGCGGCATAAGATTCTGATTACTTTCAGTATAAAATCAGAAGAAGTAGAATTGTCCTACCATAACGAGCTAGTAGATAAATGTTGTTTTATTATCTACTTAATTTCACCCTTTTTGTGAGTTATGTCACTTGTGGTAACCTGTTCATCAGAGCTCGCGTAAAGGTCTTAGCTTTAGACAGCACCATTATCTGTGATAAATGGGTGTACTATCAATATCAATATACTATTAGAAAATGTAATTGCTGTGTGCGATACTTGTGGAGATGATTGAACGTCATTTGAGTGTATAAATAGACCATGGTTATCAGATATACCAAGGGGTTATACATTGAGGATTAATACGGATTGAAAGTCTGAATAATGTAATTGACAAATAAATGAAAACTTCGGATTTTGAACTGTTCAAGGGGAATTTAGCCTTGTCTTGATACAACCCAAGTTAATTCCCTTGTTATTTTATTTCCCATTTCTTTCAAAAAGAATCAGGCCAATACTAGTGAACATGTTTTGTTAAAGCTTAAAACACCAGTTAAATAAATTCCTTTGATAATCCGAGTACAAGCTCTCGAGCAAAAGAAACCCAACATTTCTCATTTTGTTTCATGTTTCATACATCTGCAAAACTTGTTTAATGAATTACGTAACAATTTTACAATTATGCAAGTACAATCAGAGTGACGGTGTGTTAATTAGTGCTAAATGCATTCGTTTTTGTTGTCTGCTTTTTATACGTCGTTTGAAAAACGGGACGTATTATGGGAACACCTGGCGGGCGGGCGGTTGTGACGGGCGGGCGGCGGCGTCCAGCAGTTTGTCTGTACTCTAGCGCTCAGAGTTTTCATTCGATCGTCTTCAACCTTTGAGACAATGCTTATGGACATAATATCTAGGCCAAGTTTGATTATAGGCCAAATAGGCCTAGGCCTTATTTGGTTATGGGCCTTTAATTACCAAATAAGTATGAATATGCCTTGTCTGTGCTCTAACGCAAACAGTTTTCATCCGATCGTCTTTAAACTTTGTGACATTGCTTATTGGTATAATATCTAGGCCAAGTTTGATTATAGGCCAAATCGGCTAAGGCCTTATTTGGTTATGGGCCTTTAATTACCAAATAAGTATCAAAATTGGCCTAGTCTGTGCTCTAACGCAAACAGTTTTCATCCGATCGTCTTCAAACTTTGTGACAATGCTTATGGGCATAATATCTAGGCTAAGTTTGATTATAGGCCAAATCAGCCAAGGCCTTATTTGGCTATGGGCCTTTAATTACCAAATAAGTATGAAATAGGCCTTGTTTTCATTCGACCATCGTCAAACTTTGTGACAATGCTTATGGGCATAATATCTAGGCCAAATTCGATTAATATTTTTTTTATTTTAATTTTTATTTTTTTTAATTTTTTAATTTTTTCATTTTTATTTTGCCTTGAGACTCACCATGCCCCGAGACGGGCGTATTTTGTGACATTTTTTACCTTAAATACGAAAAACGTAAGTTTACATGATAACTTTTGCCGCTCGGTATAGTCGATAAGACAGATCCCAGTACTACTCTACTATAGGAACAATGATAACAAAACATACAGATTTGTTTCCAAATTTTATTTTTGTTTTTTCGCTCATTTACCGCAAAGAAGTGCATACAGAGTATTTCGTATTAGGTTTAATTCCAAACTGATTACAATAAAAAACGTAAATGTCCTGCGTACATTGTTGTTGTCTGAATAACGTATTTAAACGGGACTTTTATGTGGTAGTCGTAAAAAGATGTTATTTTTGTCATCCTGATATATTGTTTAATCACAAGCCTAAGTTTCTTCTCACGTTGGTACTAATATATTATGATTAAACCAAAACAAATCAGATACTTTCGGAATATTTTTTACGCTTGTCTGACTGAAATCGAACTTGTATATACCAAAGATCTATTTTTAGATCTTTGTATGTACATTTTAAAATGTAGACGTTCAAAAGTACATAGCTCTGTATGATATAATGTATGAAATGAGTTTTTTCTAAATCAGACATTGTAACAGCTGGTTAAAAGTCAAAACAGTCGAACATCATATTTAGCACTTATCATGACAATATGATGCACTGGATTAGTTCTGTTTGCATGCAAACTTTTATTTTTTGGTCGAACGTGAAGCAGATTCTACAACTTACATTAATAATTGTAATGTGACTTCCATTGCCTCGCCGATATTATTTAGTTTCTCGTTTTCAAAGCTTAGCCAACATTTGTAAGCAAGGAAAATGCTGATTAGTTATCTACTAATTTAGATATAACTTGGCAAATATTTTGCCTTTTACTGAAAGGCGGGTGACAGTATTTCAAAGATATTTGGAATAACAGAGGTCAGTGAGACACAAAACAATCTAACACAAGTCCTTAGTAAATACTAAATAGTAATGATGTTTTTCCTTATATGAAGTAAAGGATATCTATCGGGCGACATGTTTGTTCTGTTAATTTAGAATTATAAATAGTACCAGGCATACGTTACATCTAGAGACATCTATTAATAGTTTACAGACACAGAATTGGCCAGAAGGTTTTGCTTGGACATGGGAGGATTATAACATGTGTAGTTTGGCATTGTGCCTTTTATGTTGTTATGTTTTCTGTGCTCGGCTGGGTAAGGTGAGTGCTGCCTTCCCTGTCTGACTTAATATTATCCTTTTCCAATGTGTGGCATTGATGCATGTTGTTTTACTCTTTAGCACCTAAATAACTACACTATGAGTCCAGTATGTATAATATTTGGACTTGTCTGAAGTAGGAGAATGTGATAAACATCTAAACGTTCTTCAAATTGAATTCCATGCAGATAGAAATGATTTTACGTCTGATTTATACTGGTATAACTATGCCGGTTAGTCTGGATTAGGTGGTATGTTGGTCTGTCAGCAACTTGTACAGGGAACAGTTCAGATCTTCATTTCCTCCTTTTGGTGAATGTTTATGATTGTTGTGCCCCCTCACTTATCTTTAAGTGGGGCATATAGCATTGGCGCTGTCTGTCCGTCCGTCCTTCCGTACGTACGTAACGCAAATCTCGTGTGCTCAACTCCTCATAAACTGTTGGTTGGAATTTCTTCAAACTTTCACCGATGAACAACCTAAATGTGTAGATGACCGTAAGGGATGGAATTTTTGCTGTGTCAATTTTGACCAGAGTTATGACCCTTTGTTACTTTTACTATAGACCCAATAGTGAAAATCTTGTGTATTGAACTCCTCACTAACTGTTGGTTGGATTTTTTTTAAAACGTTCACAGATGAACAACCTACATGATTGTATAGATAACCGTAAAGGGTGGAATTTTTGTTGCGTCAATTTTTACCGGAATTATGGCCCTTGTGTACTTTTACTATATACCTCATAGTGAAAAATCTTGTGTGTAAAACTCCTCTCAAACGGTTGGATGGAATTTCTTCTAACTTTCACAGATAAACAATCTCAATGTATAGATGACCTTATAGGATGGAATTTTTGTTGTGCCAAATTTTACCAGAATTATGGCCCTTTGTTACTTTTACTATATGATTGACCTTTGATATTGTTGATAGAATTATAGTCCACAAGGCTAAAGAAATTGAATAATGATGTTACATCAAACCGCTTTTCCCCTCTCCTTTCCTATTTGAAATGATAGGTGCTATAATGGGGGCATGGACACATTTCTAGTTTTATATATTTTTTCAACATGATGTATTATTGATCTGGTACCAATGACATTAAAGATGGTTGATTATTGGCTATCTTGTAACGTATTTGTGGAGTGAACTACGTCTATAGTTTTTGTCCAGTTTTCATAAAACATCAAACAGAGGATCAACATGATCAACATTATAACTATTGCATTATGGGGAATCACGTGACAAAAATAGTACTTTACACACTGACGTATAACGCGGAAATCTTAATATTTGGATAGATTTTCGATTCTTGGTAAGTGGTCCTTTATTATTTGTTATAACAGTTTTAACAGTTTATTTCATATATACATTGGACAATGTGTCCATGAGTACACAATTTTACATTTATAAATATTTATACATAGATATAACATCCAAAGAACATTACATAACAGTGCATGACAAATTTGATGCATAGGTACATAATAGCTTACAGTGCAAAACAGATGTTGATATAGATAACCTTCAAGAAGTAACATGCAGGCTATGTGAAATTTAACGCTCATGGTGTATAAAAGTACCATTTTAGTCACGTTATTTCCCACACTTGAATATAGGAATTATAGATTTAGTTTACAGGATTCGTCCTCAGCATATGTATACTGTTCATACAAGAAAATTACATAACTCTGCAGCGGCAAACATGATGTTAAATGGTTGTCAACAAAAGATATAGTCCAGAGAATTTGACACAACTCTCGACCTTTCATTAGCATATTAATCTAACAGCTGATATATTGTCTATAACAATAATAATAATAACGTCTTTATTTTCTGTATATAGTTCGATTTCGAGCATTGAGCCGTGACTGCACTTTTAAAGTTTTAACCATTAATCGATATAGGTTGGTATAGGTTTAATGGAAAATATAAGTAATATAATTAAGGCCAACTATTCCGTGCGTCTGAATGGTCGTGACGGTATAGCGCTTGATAATTATATACATTGTAAAATAACTTTTGTCTGACCAGGGAAAGTTCGAATCTCACCAAATAAATATATATTTATTTTTTTAATTTATATTTACACATTTTTTAATTTATAAATGCACATAACTTGCAATATCCGTGTTATAACCATATGTGACAAGTCATATTTGTTACATGCTTCAAAATATTTTTAGATCTGGCATGTGTATTGTAGCATGTTATGACGGCTAATCAACGTAATACAGGTTGTCAGTAAACTCGGAATATGGAAACGATCGCTATAAGTGAAAATGAAAAATAGAATGAATCAACACATTTTCATAGATTAATTAAAAAAAGGTACTTTAGTTTATATACTCTTTAAATGACATAAAATAATGAATTAAAAATATGAGCGAATTGGGAATTTGAAACACGGAACTTCGGGTTAGAAATCCTGAACGTTGCCGACTGCGCTAAACTGTAATTCGATAAGAAACAGATAGATGTAAGAATCACATCATTAAATAATGACATGCGAACGTAATAAACTATGGTCTACCCGCCAAAATGGACTAGTCCGATAGGTCATGGCTCAGAGTTCAAAATTGAACTATAGTATCTATATTGATGACCCCGGTTGTATGTTTTCATAAGCGGGAAGTATTACGAAAACGCTCGATGTGTAATACCAACACAAATCTAAGGACCGATATTGCACGATTTGCTCGCGGAAATTTATATATTCAACGCTAGAACCTTGTAATATATTCATGCATTAAGGTCAGGATCGTGTCAAATTCTCTGTGCTATAATAACGAATCGGTCAGGCGAAGAATGAGTGCGATCTTTCCGCACTTGGCACAAACACGAACAGTATAGGAACAAAAGTCTAGCTCTACATTCAAGTGATCAAAATGATGAATAATTAGATATGACATGTAACTGACAACAAATTTTTCCCCATACATTCAATGTATCGACTTCTAGTATTTATTCTTATTATTTATCCTGTCCTATGTTTATTGCTTGTAATACATATAGATGATACACAATCTTCCAATCCGACAAATAATGATAATCTTATACAGATTTCAGCACACATCAGACGGTAGCCTCATTATAAAAGGATTTAGGGAAACCATATTCTCTAGGCACATATTGACATTAAATACAATTTTATCCGGTAATAACTGTAGATAATACTTACCACAAAGATAAGCATTCACTGCAAATGATTCATGAATGAAGGTGGGTTTCAAAATACGGCACAAATAGCATAGCACTAATAGCCTGGCAGAAATTCAACAAAAGGCGGACATTGTCTATGCATATTGTCTAGACATAAGAACATCAAACACGACATATAATTTATTAACATTGACACCTCTTATCCGACCATTACGCATAATTAGCCAAACATTAAACTTCAATCATAAAAAGAAGCGTCTGGGACAAAACAGTCGCACCCACACTTACGTTGAATGGCTACAATGTTGGCAACATTAGCCAAACTCAAAAATACACATATCAGGCGTGTAAATGGAAGGATAATTTTGACGAAACTATCTGACAACTAAAACATTTAGACTATCATGGTAATTTCAAGGCAGATACAATACAGTACCTCCCAACGTGTTCTTTTTGTCCGTCGTTATTTTTCATGGAACAGTGCGGGGTTATCAACACAGCATCTACCTAGTTAAAAGACGTAACGTAATACTTCTAGTATATATGTTTGCATTGTAGTTGGTGTCACACAAATCACATAAGTTTTTACACGATAATTTGTCAATGTATTTGTTTCATGCTTTTGAAAAAATACACTATTATAATGAAAATGTATATAACACTTGCTACTTCATATGGTACATATATTGCTGTTTGGTAAATGATCATCGAGGCCATTTGTTCAATAAAATTTGAATCAGAGTCAGTTTTTTAATTATTTTTTCTCTTTTAAGTGTGCCTGCAAAAGAGCTTCAAAGACACTTCCATATGCCAGAAAATCGTTCACTTTCTCAATTTTCTTCTGAGCGACCATGACCTCGGACCCCCACAACAGACTGCTTTATTGTGGGTGCAATAAAATACTGTAGAACCTGAAAAATAAGCGCATATTTGAATATAAGCGCATATCGAAAGTAAGCACATACGGCCTTACTGTCAATCCATATTGAACTATAAGCGCATACCATATCCTTACCATAATATCGTCTCGAAAGTAGGCGCATATTAAATTTGTTTACGATTACTGATGAATAGGCAAACCAGGAAAAGGAAGTGTCACATTTTTGTCGAAATAAAACTTTTAAACCTTTTTGCATAAATAAAATATACGTTCATTTGTGTCCCCCTTTCAATCATGTTGAGTTCCTTTCAATCATGTTGAGTTCCGCTTTTCAAAATATCAAGCACAATACCATGTCATGAAAGTGGCCGCGAAAACACCAAGCTTAACCAACTCCAACTGGTGTCTATCATCATAATCCTTTTCACAATATCAGACTCTGTCTAGTAATAATTTCCTCTAAGGTAAAACATTAACTCCCCAGGAACGACACATGTTTTCCAATTAGTGTTCCGTAGTCGCATATACAGCCCCAAAGACATTGGACATGGCGATTGCAGGTTTCGACCAGTTTTTGTGATTTTTAATATTTGGTGCAATTTCGCCAAAACAAGCGGGCGAACGTATTTATTAACCTCATATTACAAATAATACTGATTGTCTTCACTAACATGGGTAATTCATGTTATACCAACACTTTTTTATGCATCTGTAGGGACATTTTTTCTTAAAAAAACAAAATACAATGCCCTCTACAAGATGGTTGATTTGGGTTAGAACAATAATGCAAGTATGAAACAAAATGAGTGTATTGACTATTTAACACATTTTCGTACATGGCTCAATAGAAATAATTCGATTTTATTGTGTAAGTATGGCAAAATCCTATGTTCAGTTTTGTTCAAATATAAGTAGAACACCTCTCGTATAACGTGTGTCAAAAATAGGCGCATAAAAGTATCACTAAAATTAGTATAGTGTATGCGCTTATTTTCCATATTCCATGCTCAGTATGTCCAGCTACGCCCCGGTGTTCCTTTGAGTGTGTACATACACTGAGCGGCTTTGAAAACGCAACATTTATACTTCAATAGATTATATGTATGCATGTATGTATTAGCCCATAGCTCAGCCATTAAGCGTTTGCTTTTGATGAAACATTTGTAGCTTAGATATGTGGCATGACAATCAAATTTAATTCATTAAGATATGATAAGACCCTTAACAACCACAATAAAATAATGATGGCACAAACAAAAGCATATTTGATGCCGTGCGGCCTTCTGCGTTTTTCAGATTGTTAATGCTGGTGTGTACTTACGAGGGCCACTTAAAAAGAATTAATCAGTGGCCGATAATACGTTTAATATTCAATCAATGTGTATAAAAGTAGATATTTTCTGAAAGATACAACCTTTGCCTACCTAATTAATAAAATAATACTTTAGATTTAGATTTCGCGCTATCGATATTGATCGCGAATATAGCGAAAATTAGACCCCTGCGAAATATACCCGCTATACAGTATTGAAATCGGTAAAATATCTATTCACCCGTGTGACATTGAACCAATAGGGGTAGGGAACACTGGAATTGCGAGAAAATAAGGTATATTAGTAGACGTAAGGGTTGATATTAATGGTCATAATTTATATAATTTTTATCCGATTGATTTGAAATCTGCGGATTTTATGCATCGTATACTTGTTTAACTAGTGCTGGGTCAACATTATTGTTTGGACAGTCTAAATGGATTTAGTTGTAAGAGGAATCTGCCATGTTCAAAATACTCGAAAAACTGCATTTTGCTGGGACGGTACCCTATACGTTGTTGCTGCATGATACTACCATACGTCTTAAGTGTAAAAGTCAAACCTTTTGATTTTTTAGACATGTAGATATGTTACTATCTGTCACATGATAAATATGTCCTGATTTATTCATAATTTGTTCTTTACTACAGCCCAAAGAACATGTTCACGTGACCAAAAATACGTATTTTAGATTTATGACGTCATATCCCTAATACAATAATACAGAAAACAAAAATAAAAGCACATAATAGTAATTTTATATAAAACGAATTAAATGAAATGGACAACATGGGTAAATTGTCTTTGTTTATCATAAATAGGGGTATACCATTACCCCACCCACTTTTTTTTAAGTTGGGCTCGATCATAAAATTTTGTTGTAAAAAATAAAAATTGAGGTAAAAATGATTAAAATCGCCCGACGAATGAAACTACATATAATAATCTAGAAAAAGAAACATATTAAGAATAAATAACTATTCATTTACCTAGTATATATCTAATATTAATCAGTGTGTAAGTGTGGTATTTTGAGTTTCGGATGTGACTTGTTTATATTGCTATAATTTTATAATAATTTACCGTTTTTCAAAATTATGGATTGCCATTTAAGAGTACAATGATATATATGCAAATCATATCAATTTAATTTCAGTAAGTCTGAATGACATTTGATAACAACGCTCGGAAATCGTATTAGCCCATATAACACAATTTTCTTACGCATTTATGAGGTAGTTTTTGTCCAGTGCTTTAAACCATGTCCTGTTTGAATATCAATAAAAAGGAAATGCTTTCATATTAAATGAGGAAAATACCACGAATGTCTAGCTGAGGGATTGTTCTTTAAGAAAATGTACACTTTTCATATAGTCAGAGGCAAGGGTGTTGATTTATCTCCCACTGATAAATACTTTTTAAGTGGCCCTCGTATTTTTCGGATAAAATTCGTGAACAAGTGTCCGTGCTTAGCACGAAGGCAGAAATAAAGCAAAACAAAGATAAATATAAAACTCAATTTATATTTAGAAAAGTTGAATTTTATTCACTCAATCTCTATCCATAATTACTTCCCCTTGACTGTAAAATCAGTCGTATTTTTGAAAAATTGCTATTAAGGGTTTATAAAACTTAAACACCACTATATTGTGGAGTGGTAAACCGTCTTATTTTGTGTTTTTCGATTTTGTCGATGGATTGACTATTCCAATTGACCATACATTAAAATAATTAGCATCAACCGATCAATTCCTCACATATGTTTCGTTGTTTTCCGTTTCACGGTTCAATGCACTATTGAAGTGAATTTAGATGGAAAGAATATCGAGTTACTATTCATGGGTAGCCACTAACACGCACACAAATTTCATTGAGAAATATCAATAAATAAAAAAGTTATCTTGATTATCATTAGTGTTGCGTCTTCAAAGCCACTCAGTGTATATTACTTAGGTCTGTGAAGTTGGCAGTCAGTTCTTAGTTGTTCATTCAGAAGTTAACTCAAACTTTAATATTCGAATTAACTTTAAATTTCGAATAAACTTCTGGTATACACTTCTGGTATAAACCTCTGGTATAAACTTCTGAATAAACTTCTAAATAAACTTCTGAATACCCTTCTTATTAAACTTATGGAATATACTTCTTAATAAACTTCTGAATACACTTCTGAATAAACCTCTGGAATATACAACTGCTGAATAAACCTCTGAATAAACTACTGGGACACACTTCTTGAATGAACTTCTGAATACACTTTTGAACAAACTTCTGGAATAAACTTCTCAATAAACGTCTGAATAAACATCAAAATAAACTTCTGAATAATTTTCAGGAATGAATTTCTGAATAAACTTCTGAATAAACTTCTGAATAAACGTCTAAATAAACTTCTAAATAAACTTCTGATCGACTTCTAAATAAACTTCTGGAATAAACTTCTGCAATGAACTTCTGAATAAACGTCTGAATACACTTCTAAACAAGAACTATTTTTTAAAAAGCTATACTGCGTTGAGTTCAATGACAGTCTGTGATTGTTACAAGTTTTTGTTCAATACATTTGCGAATGTAACTAGTTTTAATTAGTTTATATACCAAACGAAACGCGGTACATTTTTGTATTAAGACAGACAGTTCCCGTTACTTATATAATATGAAGTAACAGTTTATTGAGGATACTGACTGGAAAACATGCGCATATTAAAAAATTAACTTTGAAAAGGATGAGCTAAACGTTTGTCTACCACACATGTGGCCGAGCGGAGGGGTTTTGTCAACCTTTGATAATTTTTATCCACCTGTATAATTATAAAAAAACTACCCTAAATAATTGGGATGAACATATTTACATTAAAAAATACTGTTATAAAATTATAAAATATGCTATCATAACTTACAGACAATTAAGTTGACTGCACACTTAATATACAAAATAAAGAATGGTCCATGACATTTGTGCAGTTTACCCTATAAACCTGCATTTTCACGTTATTGTATTCTTCTCATTAAAAAACTAAGTGCACACCCTAAGTTTATATGTATAATAAAATATTATTTTTGTTTTGATTTTGAAGTACATGATCTATTGATGTCAAGAAGTTTAATGAAAGCTTAGGATAAAAGATGGTCACCGATATTGTTAATTATGCATGTTGTTTTTACAAGATACAAAATAATGCTAATTTGTTCAGTATCGGAGTATTCATGTAATCAAACATGTTTTCCAACAAACTAATTATTTGCATTTTATTTTGTGTTTAGAAGTTTAAAACCAATTTAAAACAATAGTGTTTTTAACACTGAACCGCCCTTGTTTACATTACTTGACCGACCTTCACATAATCTGCAGCTGGTATAGTAACAGGTCGCTTAAAGTTCAACATTGTTCTTGCTTAGAGTATATTGCACAACTAAAGCTATGGAATAACTTAAAGGCGAGTATAGTACTATAAGTTTAGCACAAGAGAACAGTGCAATAATTTAAAATCGAGCATAACCTTTTGTGAAAAGAATAAATATTATATTCTATAAAATTGTGGAATTTCATTCACCCCTGAGAAATTTATAAAGAGTTCATTAGTTGTTAAAGTAGGTCAACATCCAGGCTAGACAGCTAACGCTGAATAAACTTCTGGAAGAACTTCTGAATAAACGTCTGAATAAACTTCTATATAAACTTCTGAATAAACTTCTGGAATGAATTTCGGAATAAACTTCAGAATAAAATTCTAACTAAACTTCTATCAGAAGTTAATTCGAATATTAAATTTTGAATTAAGTTCTGAAAGAACAACTAACAACTAATTGCCAACTTCACAAACCTATATTACTTAAGTATAAAAGCAACACTCCGGTCTGTCATGCTGAAATAAAAGTCTCCTGGTACGTTATTTGACGTTTTATATACATGTAATATAACAATTTGTAGAGCGGCTAGCGTACATTTCATGGTATTATATACCAGAGTCTTTATGTATGAAGATTTAATATGCTGGGCGCTGACTAATGTTCAATCTGAGCTCAACTTGTTTTATGGTTATATGAATGTATGTCGGTATGTGTCAAAAGGTAATGGTTACAGTCATAATCAATTTACCACTGATTATTACCTGACGAAAAGTCAGCAACATTGGTCTTGTAACAAATATTTCAGACCAATTTTCCAAGTGTATATTGATCTACTTTTACGAACTTCTTTGAATTAAATGCTAGAAATGTGGGGGTATAACTTACAGGATATATAATTATTCTTGATTGTGATTGTTCAACAACAAGATGTTAGCACTTGTGTTCCTCACGCGTACCCGTATCATAAATTACGTTACGTAAACAATCCTGAAGACGATAACCACTGCCTACTTTAAGGAGAATAGTAAACAAACGAATTTAAATCTAATAAGTATTCAGCTCAACCATGGGGGTTCAGGGCTTACTTTTAGGAATTTCCATTTAAAATAGAACATAATGCAGACTGTACATAAACAAGACGTGAATTGTGTATCTAAGATTCTGGCAATGTATCAACCCTTTACGATGAGTAGATGCGACCTTCGCTAGATACATTCCATTCTCAGACAATGCCGTTCGTATAGATGTTGTATATTGGCTCTAGAACTTAGACTTAATGTCCTCTCTGCATGTAAAGAATGCAACATCAATGTTTGTCTGTCTTGTGCTTTCTGCAGGTTGCTGCTGTTCCGGATTTAAAACATATATCTGTTTTAGGGCTTCAATAGAATACAAAATTGATAATAATCTTGCAAACAAGAATGGAACTTTCTGAGAACACGCTTTTTCAGAAATGTACGGTTAGAAAAAAGTAGGAAAAACCTGAGTCCTTAAAAGAATTCATCTAAAGATTCAGCCCGGATTAAGACAGGATGCTTTAATGAAGCTTGTAATGAACAATACTCTTTACAAATGAGACTGAACTGACGTAAAACTACATAAATCATGTGTGTTGGATGAAACGATTATCCACAGTGATAAATTTGGCAGTTTACGTTTCGTGTACAGTGATCGTCTGTCAAACAGACACAACATATAATTAACGATAAGATGTAACAGGGAGATAACTGTCATTTCTTACTGGAAACATCAGAGCCTTGTAAACGTAACTAAACACGAACAGTACCCTAGTGTTAAATCTATAGTTTGGACCAACAATAGTTGCGGAATGTGAATTTTCCACGGTTTTATTTTCATCAAATCGATGACTTAACCAACCATTAAGTCGGTCGATGTTCAAGTCTTCCCATATAGGCAGCAATTACTAAATCATTAATGCTCTTGCTCCGCGTCATGATCAGTGATAATATTGTCCTACCAGATAACTTTGGTATAACATTGCCATGAAACGATACCTCACCTACCACCGTCAAGGTAAACAAATTTTCTTTAGGCTGTAGAGATTGCTACTTAGAACGAAATAAATATGTGCCTTGTTTAACGCTCAGCATTCATAAGGGATAAAACAATTCTTACCGACGTTGCAATAGATACTATCAGAAAGAAAGTAATCGTCAACAATCGGGACACCTCGGACAATCTCTACGAATCATCTCTCGGGTGTAAATAGAACGTCGCCATTTTCAACGTCTTTCGTCATGACGTCATCATGACATATTTAAACAGTGCTTCAATGGAATACACGCCCATCAAGCAATTCTAGTCTATTTTCTTCAGCCCATTTTCTTCTGCGTAGGATTTAAGAAAGAAAGCTGCTGGATTCATACGCTTGATACATCCGAGGTATTTTATCCCGTAAAAATGCCGTACGGACCGTTCCGATTGTATCGTCAATGATTACTATTAGTTGCAGAACTTGTTTCGTAACCGGACGTGACTAAATTTGTATATACTTTGTAGTTAACATTGACTAACATGCTTGTTATTTGTACAATTTTAGGTAGGTATGACTAATTCGATTTGATAGTTCGCGAGATATTTTCAAATAATGCCTTAGCACACCGATGTTGACAGTTTACATTGATCACAGTGATAATGATTTAGATTAGCTAAATATTAGTTATTTATTATCTCGTATGTCTAGCCCCCCAGTGCCAATTGTAAAGAAAATCGATACGTCTTCAAGTGATGTATAAATATTGTGTTATTTGCCTATATTTCAGTATTATGTGGTTTACTTTATTTCTGCCTAGTCCTGATTACAAGACCGTATGGGAATGTCTAAAATGCAGACGACTTAATCATTTGTGATAAACACCTAGTGATAAATGAAGAAAATATTTGGTCTATCTAAATATGTATATCTTATTTGCTGAACTAATTGCTATATGGTCTACGTCGATAAAGTCATTGATTACCCAAACACATAATGTGTACTTTAGTATATTGGTAAATCTTCGTGAGTTTCCGTGAATTGCAGTACTGGTACCATGAAAGGAACGGTCTTATAAATATTTAAATATTTTTCAAGTTTTCCTTCGAGGTATAGTCAAAAAGTTCCCCGACTGCTTATGTTATGCCGGCATGTTTTAAAGCAGTATACATTATCATTGTCATAAATTACAGTGATAGGAAAAACATTTATTTACGCATTTTCTCGTATACATAGCTATGTGTGTGTGAGTACTGTTATGACTGATAGTTCACCTCTGAAATGATACCACAACACCGTACGGAGTATTTTGACATTTAACTACGACACTATAACACGGACTCGTCAACTCCTTGCGTTGCATGTTCTATATAGTGAATAGCTGATGGACCCATCGCTTGTTTTTTTTATTTTGAAACCATGAATAAGTATCTTATAAAATGCACAGTTCCGTGACTAAGTCTGGTTTGGCTGACAATAGCTACGACATACTTTTTAAACTCTGACTAAATGAGGACGTCTGCTCCCTTGACTCCTTGACATATTTAGGTCTCCCACTTCGCACGTAATACTTTATATCATAACGATCGACTTGAAACATTTATAAGTGTCGAATACAATAATTTTGGACACATTCTGCACACTTTTCATAACTTTTATTATAAAATTTCAAACCCGTCGGCGTCATACCTGCTCTATACAGACAATCATAATAGCACTCTTAAGCTGTCGTTCAGGGAGAATGATTGAAGGTGTGAACACTTTATACATGAACGAAACCTTGAAGAAATAACGAAATGAGGCCAAGGTGATCTTGCAATCTCCTTGTTGAATTGTACACAGGGTGGTTAATAGATGCTCCTAATTATTTATCTAAATTACTTTTTCAAGTAAGTTCTCTCCAATTTAACCATGTAGACCAATAATTATGTTTCACTAATGTACTTTTCTATTTAAAGTACATTTAATTAGAGCCTGTCGGTCTTGCTCAAATCCATGTTCGAATTATTTTTGATCAAGTTAAAGCGAACACATAGTTAACAGCTGGGTTCTCCAATATAGGGGAATTTCGTAATGACAAATGAATCCACCGGAGCTGCAGATTAATTAACTGAGTGCTTGAACAATATAATGTGTTTAATTGTATGTTTACCTGTAATACGAGGGTCATTCACAAATACGTAGATGCATCCATTTTCTAGTTTATTTTGTAAGATGAGTAAACAAATCATTAGTATGCTGTAGCTGCATCTTTATTACTCGTCTAAATTTCACAGTGTCATAGACATCGACCCGATAGATTATACCAATGGTGACCACGGGGCTAGTCCCGACGTCGTTGTTGACGTCATCAAATTTGGTAACTTCACCACTTTTCTAAATGCTCTGCATAATACACTAACCCCATTCTGTATAGTCATCCTTGTACTATGTCGAACTAAACTGTACAACATAGGAGGAATAATAATACTTAATTTCATTTGTTGTTGCTAGTCTTCGCACCAGATACAGAGGCTATGCGCCTTGAGATACAGATGTCAATTATGTTTGAGACTAAAAAGGTTTTTTGCACACAGTTTTCATTGTTTTTGTCGTAGTGCACGTTTGCCCATACAGGGAAGATCACCTATTCATAGATATACAAAATATTCAGCGGCTGACTATTGTGTGTATGAACAATAAAAATCCGCCACTAGCCAATATCTTGCTAGCTGGTAGGCACATGTGCAGAAAATTGATTACTTCCGTATATATAACTTGTTATTCAGTTTTAAATTAGTTTCTTTTATAGATGTGTAAATATCAGATCATCATATGCTTTGTAACATCAATATATTGCTTGCTTAGAATTAGAAGGTTGTAAGAACAAAATTAATGTTTTGAGAAAACAAGGAAAAACTGTCTGAAAACTACTCTTTATTTATGGAAAAACAATTTTTTTAAATTTCGGTTTGACCATTTCCGACTGTCATGAAAATAGGCTCACAAAAAGAGCCTTGTGATGCAGACTTTAAATATGCATGAGTATATTAAGGTTGTGAGTTATTTTTAAATTTTAGTATTTACGATCTTCTATTTCTAAGTCAGCGATACGAGTGCGTGATATACCCGTGCATATATTACGGTTTAGAGTTCATACGCGTAGGAATTAATCACGAAGACCGTAACAATATCTATTCGAAAGATGTGCAATAATGTATGGTTCCGACAAAGAAAATTGTAAACACAGAAGTCAACGTGATGATGTTATTAAGCGTATCACAACAAGTTATCACAATTCCTGCCCTGCGTTCAAGGAAAAATCACGTGACGCACGTTTCGTACCAGGTACGATACGTTTCGTACCAGGTACGATACGTTTCGTACCTGGTACGCAAACGGTACGAAACGTTTCGTATCGTTTGCGTACCAGGTACGATACGTGCGTCACGTTATTTTTCCCTGAACACAGGGTTGTTTTCTTTAACTATCCTTATCATTCAGTCGGGTTAAAAAATCATTGCCGTTAGTTCAGATGCTGGAATATTCAGGAAGGAACAGGAAATTCAAATTAATTCTCGACATTGATGTTTTTTTATTTCAAACACGAATTATCTGAAGGTGTTGTCAGGAGACAAGTTTGTCCTCAGGTTAGTGACGATTAAAATCATTGCAGAGGCTATTCGTGCTCATCGAATGATGCGCAACTTGTGAAAACATGAGTGAACACGTAACCAACTGTATGGACGTTAAAAGCAATACATTATTTCGATCCTTCATGGACACAGATAAACATTTAATTCTGCGTGTTTCTCGCTTGTTTTTCTAAGCTTTAAAAATAATCTTGCGAAAAGTTGTGGATGAATGATGAAATTTTTTATCACGTTGCGACAGGCGACCATTAACAGCGACATTCATACTTAAACGTTAGATTTCCTGAACCCTAAAAACACGTTAAAGTCGGCTTGATTGATAATGCCAAATGATTAAACGCGTTGCGGATTACGACATTGCAAAGTCAAACTACTTTTTGTAACAAGGAGAGAATGACGTTTATAGCATATTGAGTGTGAATGGAAGTTATAGTGCAGAGAATTTGACACGAATCTCGACCTTTAATTAGCATACTTTAACAGCTGATATCTTTCTATATTTGTAACTCCGGTTGTTTGTTTCATAAGCGGGAAGTATCACGAAGACGCTCGAGGTGTTATACCAATACAAATCTATAGGACCGATATTGCATGATTTGATAGCGGAATTTATATACTCAACGCAAGAACCTTGTAATATTATTCATGCATAAAGGTCAGGATCACGTCAAATTCGCCGTGCTATACTATAGAACATGATGATATGCTGGAGAACACAATATGTCTTTACATGCGTAATTTGAGTTCAAACGACAGCAACTGTACTAATACTTTTTTAAATACTATTACGTTTATATGCGTACATATATTTTAAAATTGTAGAAGCGTCAAGTTTGTTCGAATCCAGGGTGCGACATACCAAAGACGTTGCATACAAGTCCCCCTTGTTTGGTGCTAAACCTATTAGGGTTAGTCTTATGACTTATATAACCTTATAAACTAAATGTGAATTAATTATTGTGAGTGAATCCCGGTAATGTTATTTCATTGAAATCGGTACAAGGATGTATATTGTAGACCAACTTAAACAACACTTACGATAAAACCATCTGATTGCATTGCCAATATCCAATTATCGTAATAGAAACAAAATATGTGAGCATCGTGTAAAGTAACGTAGTGAAATTAATATTGACGTAACAAAATTTGTCTGAAACATTTCAGTGTTTGTCTAAACTGTTCGACAATAGACATGCCCGTATTTATTTCCTTTACAAAGTACTTTGACATTTATAGAGTTTTTTTGGTGAAAACTATGTACAGTCAATAATGAATACATGAACATGTTCTAACCAGCCATTGGCAATCGACACAAAGAAGACATCTTACAAATAAAACCAAATTATTATGCGTTGAGAAGTTACGCTAAGTTTTATATTTGCTTAATTTTTAATCTTAAATGCGCGGTATCATCCTCGTACAACGTTACTAAATAGCTCTCGGATATGTTCTCTCTAGATGACGTTGAATTATCTGATAAGCATACGATTGGCCAAATATTCATCTTTATCCAGTCTCTTCCGGCAAAATCTGCCTGTTAACGCGGTGCCTGATAAACTTAGCGATAATCGGTCACCTGGTCATGTGACTAGTGATAATCCGTCACCTTACCACGTGATCTGACGGACTTCTTCTTATATGAGAGTCACCGGTTGCAATTCCGTGCCCGAGGGTGAGGTTTTCCTATTCTAAATGAGCTGGTGGATGATCGGTTATTTTCTTCGACTTTCCTGTGTCTACACGACGTATATCAAGATGTCCGACGTCGTTGTTTATCATGACGTCATGGAACGATTAACGTTGCGTGCTTGACGTTGCGCTCTTGTAAATGAAAGAGTGACAATATAGTCCCGAGTTTGATCCCCTTACTGAGCAGATTAAGCGACTGGATAAATGGAATAATAGGTTAGTGCCGTGAATGAAGTAAAAGTTTATCCGGCTCGGCTACGGAAATTATCGGATTCGCCTATGGCTCACCCGATAAATTCCTCCGCATTGCCAGATAAACTTTTTCTTCCACGGCACTAACCTATTATTCTCTATATATATTTCTACATCTTGGACGAGTCAGAAATACTGATATTCAATATTACAATCTACAGAAGTAACTCGTACCATAAAATGGGAGTCATGATCTATCTAAAAGTAAAACTCTGTAGAAACAGAATTAAACCCAGTGTATTTTGCAGTACTTAGTCTAAGTCGGTATTAAATCCATTTGGATTTTAGCTTTTTGTAAGTGTTTTCTCCTATTACAGAAATAATGACACGACATTAAGTAGTTGACTAATTAACTGGTGAGTTTGGGCTATTAGCAAGATTGTCAAGAAGGAAAGTAGAATAACGAGATTAGAATAGACGATTTAGCGTAATTTATAGTAATTGGTTGTTTGACTGCGAGACCGTGTCTGAATTGCTAATTCAAGAAATAATTGAAACAAGCAAAGTAATGAACACTTAAACAAAAGCACAATCTGAAAAACCGAGCAAGTAATCTTCTGCTTTAAATGAGTGAATGTTATTAAAAATTCAAAATGTGCATAGGTATGTTTGAATCATATGTGTTTGTACATCTGAACTACGAAAAAAAAATTTCTGATGAAAAAATAGTGATTTTTATTAAAAAAATAAAAACCTTTGAAAATTCATGATTTTTGTCATTTTAAAGAAAAGGGATGTTGCAAAATCTCATTTTCTGAGAAAACGAGTTCGGTGACCCCTATTTTTCTTTAACTTATTGTTTTCAGAATAAAATTTCCTATAACATAAAGTGAGTTAAAAAAATTATTGGAAGAAAATAAACTATAGAAAATGTCCTTAATTAGAGTGATCTACCACTGAACTGTTACTTATATGTACATGTACTTGGAGAGTACGGTAAAAGAAATATTATCACGAAATGAGAGAGAATTTGCGACAGGCGACCGTTAAATCCCATGTATCACGACTTTAACTCAACGACCAATACTTTTTGTTTTATATTTCAATATGTCGGTAGTGTAAAACTGAGAATAAGTAAGTAAGTAAGTAAGTAAGTAACGACTTTGTTGATAGTGGATAACATATTTTCAATATGGACCACTTGATAGATATGTACAATAAACAATAATAAAACAATATTTAACAAAACATTTAACAAAGTTAATTATGATAATTATATTAACTAATAAAATATTCTGTGTAATGATATACACTAAAGTCTGTATAATTTATATATTAAAGGATATTGTCTGCATTTTCTGATAGAAGCTTTACAGAACTAAAGCACATACATGTAAGTTTTTGTCAAACAAAACTTTTAACCGTAGATTTGACAAACAACTTTACAGGAGATACTCGAAGTGACCATCACATTTTTCAATACCAGCGTAATATGATGTCGAAAGTTCTGAATGACGTCACTGTACACACTTGTAGAATGATTTAACCCATTTGTCTGCTAATTGATTCTTTAAAATCAAGTAAAGTGGTTGGTTTGGGATAACACACTTTCTCCTTTAAGGAACTCCATAAGAAGAAGTACAATGGACTAAGAGTGTGCGAATGTGGAGGCCATATATGCGTTGTCTTAAGTGCAATCAACGATTATCAAAATCTAATGTCCGTCATAAACTGTCCAGCACAACATTCGACGCGTGTGAAACGATATTGCACCAATTATCTTTTTCAATTCAATACATATAATCTGCAGTGTTAGATACACACTGTATATCCTTTATAACACCTTTAGCATATCATTGGGGTTTCCTCTACAACTTGATGAATATGCGCAACATTCTCACCCTTACGTCCACTACGGCGTCTACCAATGTTCCTTCAAGTTCTCATGTTCCTCACAGTCCATCATATCTCCAATTTTGACACATGTCTTTCTATATGATACTGATGACTTTGGATTCATAATTTGAAGTTTCCTTCTATCAAATGCAGGCTATTTGCCTACTTTATAGTACAAATTTACAATTTCTGTGTTTTCAGCTATCCTGGAACTCTTAGAATATGATGACATTGCTGATGGTGTTACCATGGTTACTATGACATTAACGATGGTCTTCTTAATATTCAACAAAAACTTGATTCAATATTCTTTCTGTCAATACTAAAACAATAACTATACAAAATGTACTACCAAAATTCGCAAAGTTATTAAGAATTGTTTGTGGGACATGTTTTTGGATCCCCCTGTGTATATGTGGACAAGCCATCATACGACAACAGGGGTAATTCATGTACATGTAGGCATGTTTTGTATTATTTGTTTTAGGTCGATTACAAAACGACATTCGAGTCCAGATGATATTCATCGCCCGTGGGTATGTGGTAGAAAGCTAGTGTCCCTTTTAAAGTTGTCAAGCAAGAGAATACTGTGTCATACAGATATTATTTTGATCTCGCCTTTTGTTTTGACACGGCCAGGTAACGAAAGCGTTATGCGGGAGGCTCATCCACATACATACTCTGTACTGATTTTTATACATTGAATAGATATGTTCAACAATTATCCAACGACCTTATTGTGGTGTCGAAAGATTTATTTTGATAATTTGCATAAACTTACAGTTTTCTTATTAAGAGTGAGCATGTATTACGAAGGTGGCAAAACAAAGGCAAAATCCTTTTTTTTTAAAAATCCGGGAATGGTCTTATGTGACATTTGTCTCCAGTTGGGTTTGTTTTATTAAACGAATTATTAAGATTGTAGGAACAACTTATCTTTCTTCCAAAGAAACAAATACATTTGAATAAAAAAGAGTGTTTTAAATTAAAGCCTTCATAAAGTGATTCCGTACCTCAATAGAAAATGCGACAATCATTTTATGGACCGGACACACTTCGCCGATTAAACCTTTTATTGATATAAATGTCGAGCGTCTGTCTAGACGGTCAGAATATTTTATTCTATTCTCATTTCAGTTAATTGGGTGTTTCGTTATTTAAGCATTTCGCCCGGCGCTATGGATTCTATGCTCATGAATACCATAATTATTTAGCTACTTATTCATTTAACCAAACTATATATTTGAAGATTTAGACTTAGACATAATTAACAAACGTCTGTACGTATTCGCATTCTGTCATTCACGTGATATAGTATGGGACATTTGGGAGAAAATTATCATACATTATCACGAATGATTTGACAGAACATGAAAACAGGATTCAAGAAATAATGGAGAACGTCTCAACTGATAAATGCTTTTATAACCAATGGAATGTAAACACGTTCCACTATAATTGTTCACGTGTTTTACGTGCAAAGGACCTGTACTAACTTATCTAGAAACCTTATTTAGAAAGCAAAATCGAAAACCTGGCCCCAATCTCCAGAAGCATCTCGAGTTGAATTCTCAGCCCAAATTCAGATTTTGCTCAAATCAAAGTATGAATTTAAGATACATCAGAAGTTCGTAATCTTGATATTTTACTGTAATAAACTCAGAATAAGGGGATGTTTTGTGATGCTAATTATGAGTCCAACCTATCATGGAAATTACTTAAAAGATAAATGACAATATTTGAGATGAGATTTAGCTCAAGTATGAGATGCTTTGGGAGATCGGGGCCTGTTGGTCTTGTTCACCTACATATTATATGCATAACATATCTAATAAGTTTGCATGCATATATTTACCCATTGCTAAATACGTGTTAATCTTGCTGAAATTGTCAACATACGTAGGTAATTTATTTGTAATGATAATTAAATTGATTGTACAATGTATTACAATCTGATCACAAACTCATGGACAGAATAAATGAATGATAGCATCATCAAAGATTATGGTTTTCAGCGTCGTAACATGCGTTGTTTGGCGTTGGTCAGGTTGTAAAATGTAACCATGCACCAGCTTTGTTGATTATATTCGTAAACGAGTAGTTTAAGTTAACTAGTCATTTTAATAATTTATTTAAGTCTCGTCCATATACATAATTATGTGAACTGCACTATGATATTAATAATTCCATAGTATAGATGCCTTTGTTTTATTTGCTTTTTTGTTTTTAATTTGAAGTGTTATGTAACAATTAAAGCAGTTGTCATTATTCAGTTTGTCAATAATAGAACAAAATTTATCGGTACAAATCGCAGATTAATGCAGTGAGTTCACCATGAAACTTTTTATAACGATAACCTTCAACAAGTTAATACGTTCGTCATACTGTCATAGCCACGAACTAATTCAATATAGTTCAGTTTGTTCCATACTGCTCATTATGCAAAAAGCAAAATACGTTACCTTCTATTAGTGTCTGATTGGTGTCAATTTCTGTCAATTGCTTTAACATTCCGGTTATTTTTAATTATTTTGTTAATAATGTTTCATATTATTCAGAAATAATACCAATTGAACTTGCCAGGAATAGTTTGTACGAAAGTGTTATCACTTCTTTGAGTGTCACTATGACATTGTGGATTGCAAGTCAAATGGTGGTAAGGTCATGGAATTGCACTGAGGTGCAGTGACTAATATTTACGGCATTCAAACATGCGATATTCCTTTGCATTAAACGTGTATTAATTAATAGTGTAAGCGAAGTGGTAAAAGGGAAATGTTGCCGTATAATCCAATAATGTTTTTTGTGCTAAAAACAGTGGATAATTTCAAAGGCGGACAATGTAGCAAATACAAGCAGTTCGTTATACAAGAAGATAATAGAATATCGAACTGGGTAGGCAGCACTCAACTTGATCCCCAGTAGGTAAAATGAGTCTATGGAGTTTGTCTATGAAAATACAAATGTAGTGAACTTCTTTCCCAAATATCCGTTTTTTTAAAAACAAACATTGGACTTGTTGATATAATTACCATAATTATGTAAGGGGATAACTATTTTGGTTCATTTCAAAGAACTCATGTGTTTAGAAACACACTATGCAATACAAAATATTAAATGTATTGCCTTACACTTTCTGAGAGAGTACCATGTCCATCGCTTTTGCACTAATACATTCTTTGCAAAATATCTAAAGGAGGTAGTGAGATGACAACTGCTTCTTTACCTACTTACCTTATATCTGATTTGCCCCTAAGGCTAGTACAAAAGAACGCCATTTTTGTATTTCTGTAACTCAACGTTCCTCCTGGTCAAACGTTCACACTTCCGTTGACATATCCGGGTCTATTGTTGATCTATTATATGTGTCATTAGGTCAGCCCTGCCGGAGTCCACCACATAGCAACGTTAACCCGGGGGATAGAATCAAGATACGGCAAACATGATTTCAGTGGACCAACTCAATCCTTACTGCATGTGATGTATACATACTTTAACGTAAGTAACCTACACACGAACAACACTTAATTGTGAAAATCACTCGGAACATTAATACGTCAATGAAAGCACATGATTTCATCAGATGTATCGTCAAATGTTGCAATCAATGCTAAACTACGTTGAAGTTGAATAGTAATGCTTAGTATTTAATGACAATCCATCCAATTCTCTCACAATATGAGTACTGACATACATATTATTAATGTTCTGTATAAACGTCTTTCTGGCTAATTAAAATTTTTATTGACATCAATACTTAGTCTTGTATAATCTTATTTAATTAACCAGTAATACGTTCGTTCAGAAACCTTACATTAAGCTAGCCTGTACAGTGTCATTGTCTTATGTTTGTGAAAGACATCATTAAGGTATACTCATGTACATATAGGTTTAGGAATATTACGACTTGTACAGACCTGCGTAGAGTCTGTGGATGTGTTTGATGCTCGATGATTGTAAGGAATAAAACTTCATGTCCTTTGTTGAAGTACAAAATGTGTTTGCTACTATGATAATCTCCGTCTTCATTTGTGTGATGAGGTTCGTGCAATGCTTTATGTTTTAGTGTCCTGTTTAGTAATAAGTGCAGAGATGATAATGTTGTAAATATACAAATACTCACATGAACAATTATTGGGCACATCAGCATGTCAATAAATCAAGTCAACAATAGAAAAATATTAATATACCACAATACACTGATACCCCTCAGGCTAGACCGAGCATCAGCTTTGAGTGTCAGTTTATAAGCCCCGATAATAACTACTATATTCCTATTATACTATGCGTTACATGTTGATTGTTTAACATGTTCAATGCCTTACATGGTCAAACTAAACACGTTATTCATAGCGGAATACATCACAACACGTGGGTACAATGTAAGAGATAAGCCAGTGTTTTTTAAATCATGATTGCAAAGCACGGGTTCAATTTCTGTCCCGTCATGGTTAATTAAGCCTAGGTCTCACTGAGCATGCAAAAACAATATGTCCATTGCATATATCTATACGCAAACACTGGAAGTCCAATAACGTCAAAGAACTCCATCAATTCTAAACGTAAGCTGCATTGGAAAGGTTTTGATGTCAATTCGACATGACTTTGTGTATGAAATGCATCTTATTCCACGTAAAGTTTTAGAAACACAAAACGCGCTATTCAACATGGACTATGACATCAATGAGTAATGCATGTTATACGTGTATATGTAATGACATAATGATGATTTTGGGGTGTAGCCATATTGACGTTACGGTTTCTAAGATAATTCGACCACATATTTCAATAAATTTGATATTTGATGTTTTTGGTATTTGTAATACGCTAATCTATGTTGCAGAAATAGCGGTGACGTATTAAAAGTGTCAGAGCCATTTTTAAGAAACGTTATGATTATCCCTCGTACAAGTAAATGCAGTCGTCTCATGTAAAGCCTTGATCTGGATTGTGCACTTAAAAAGATCAGTCTTCTAGACGCCCGTACGTATTGTCTGTGAATGACTGTTGTGATTATAACTGAAAATACAAAGTGTCAACATTTAATGTCTGCTGGTGATTGAGACCATTTAATAGTATGAGATTTATGACAGCACGTCTGAGTAGCTAGACCAATCAGCACAATTGTCTTAAACGTCTGTTATTGTGCATTTGATTAATAAAAGGTACTTGATCACGCAGTTATTCAGTAGTTTAAACAACTTCGTACACTTACTCAATTGGATGACTTTTCTGAGTGGTATAAATAACATGTCTGCTTCCTCAGATTATTTTCATTAACAGCCAGAAACAATAACAACTTTATGTTATTCAATTAAGGAAGTCATAATGGACGTATAACGCACGTTTACTTTATAAGGTTAAATCACAGAATAAATCCCATTTTGGTTTATTTTGCAGGAGGGTGACTGCAGTGGTAACATACTCTGACAACGACAAATAGGATTAAGAAATAATTCCTTTCATGAAACGAGTCGTGTGAGTATGTTGTTACAAGGTTGACCTAGGTATGTATCGCTAAATGCATTATGCGTTATATGCATGTTGATACATGTATGTTTATAATTATGTGTGAAAAATACGTTGAGTACCTTTTGTCTAGTGGGTGGATGTATGTGAATATGTTAAAATGAATTACGATTATAAGAAGCGTTCTGTCCTTCCCTGAAATAACAAAGGGTTATATTTACATTTACTCTAAAATTTAATTGTGCAGGCGTTTGTTATACGTGTACACAAACTTTCCTAATTCTCTTGTTTAATTAAGCTCCTCTATATTCCTCCAAACATCATAGATCGGAAATATTTTTAAGCTGGTTGTCATTAGCAGATGCATCGTAAAGACAGGTAAATTGGAGACAACTGACATTAAGCTTCAGATAATTCACGTAATTGTTACAGCCTGTTGTCAGCGTCTGAATCTCAGTAATACAATTTGATTCCAGTAATCTTATGTAATTTTAAGATAAAATCATTGTTAACTATAGAGATTGGACTGACATAACGCAAACACGATTGGAAAAGAAGTGTCTTACAAAGAGGGGTTTTATTGTTTGCTATCAATGGATTATAGAGAGATTGATCATTGAAAATAACAGTGAAAATAAGATTTTGTTATCGCATTTTCCCCCCTGTTTTACAAGCTGGTTCCATTACCATACAGAACAAGAAGCATAACATCAACGGCGCCGGGGTTCCAATTATGCGTCACGTCATCTTTGCACCATTATTGTCACGCCATGACTTTCTTATTTCAACGTAATTTTTCCAATTAAGCCAACTCCTGCATCACTATAAGTGCAATTGAAGCAAATAATAAATATCCTAACACGATCTGCGGATTAATCCATATAAACAAAGAGCGGACCACGCCATGTATTATTACCGCAATAAAACATGGTATCAAATTGGCTGTTACTATTTACACCCCGTATCACGATTATGAATGAATGAACGTACATTTTATACTAAAAACTTCAACGGACCATGAGTTGCACGAGTATCCAGTGTTTCAGCTATGACGCATCTATTTTTAGAAACTCCAATATACTCTCGAAATTAAGATTCATAAAAACTTCTGATAATCAATTCATTTATATTTTACATTTCGTGAAATAGATACACTATACTCGTGTTATTAAAATTGTTTCAATGTTTAAAATGTGTTATTTTCTTCAGAAAATTACGATGGTCATTTTCATTAACGAGGGAGGTAATTGTACCAGCTAAAAAGCCACTCAATTTCAGCGTGGAATTATGTTAAATCTCAAATCAGTGAAAATGGAATGCGCGCAGTGAAATAGTGCGGGGTATTATCGTATTTAGAATCGAAATAAAAACTATGTTCATGTATTTTGTCGGTGAATTAAACACGGGCACTCGTTCGGATGCGGAAAATTCAAGCCTTCGTACTACGCACTCGTGATTTAATTTTTCCGCATCCGAACTCCTGCCCATGTTTTATTCACCGACAAAATACGCGAACAGATTTTTATTTCTTAAACATAATATTGATCAAATTTGATTCACTCGTAATCACAGAAAATTTAATTTTCACTCCACTCGTATAAAATGGATTCCAGTGACCGGTCGGTGAAATAAAATTCGATCTTACACAAATATCAACACATATTCTTTATATTTTGACAGTATTTATAAATAAGGAACTTTTATGACAATGGATACAAATAGGCAATTATTTTGATAGTAATTACAAATAGCGAAATATGGAAATATTTTGACAGTACATGTAATTATAACAGAGGTCTCATTTTATATTATATGGTTATTGTGTTTTTGTGAATATGCACAAGATTGAACATAAATGGACATAGGAATTGCATCCAATTTTAACTTTTGTTTATAAGCTATACCACTAGCTTATAAACAAAAGTTAAAATTGGCAGGCATGTTAAATCTGTAAATGTGGCTTTCTGCACAGTTTTATGCACATGCACAGGTAATTATTATTATTTACCCAACCTCTGACAAAAGTACTAGTCTAAAACTAAGTTAAATCTACGAATGCAATTGGTCCATCATTAGCGCAAGCATTATATCTAAACAACGAAATATCTTTTCAATATTGATATTGTCTTACAGAAATCTTCTGGTACAGTATGCATCTCTCGGATCATTCTGGGCGTTTTGATGTACCTTTAGCAAGGGCTTTTCAGTATAGAATTGGTACAGGGTAGTATTTGAGCGATTAAATATATTCACGGAGGAAAACTATTTAGCGAGCACAAATGTGCATGTTCCATGTTTTCTTTTCATTTAGAATAAATTATATTTCCTATATTCCGATAATTTTAGTGGGCGTATGCCCTCTTTTGCACTCTCAAACCTGAACAGGTGTTATCACACTGGTATAATATAATACTGATGACAGTCATATATCTATTTCCGCTCTTTGATATCAAAGATCTACCAAATTATCTTGCACGCGCTGCTGAAATTGCCCGACGGCAATTGTGAAATATGATTAGCCATGTTCGCTTTCTAATGACATGTTGCATTATTCATCTCAGAAAAACATAAGACCGTCTTTCTATTATTTGGCCTTGGGTAAATAGATTGAAAAATATCCGGTTTAAATTCGACAAGAGGTTATTGAACTGCTACATGTATGTTTGTATTTTCTCTTGTGCCTCATTGCAATCAAAGTATGAGTAATGTCCTACAAACAATTGTGTGATATTTTCTTTCAATCAAGATATTTTGCTTCGCAAGTGATGACACATAACGCAACATATAATGAGTACGTAGCTGCATAAGTGTTATATATTAAATATCGTTTGACAGTTGGTTGTGACTACAATGTAGTATTTTTTTATTTTTTACACAACGCCTGAGTGCTAGAATGCACTCTTCGTTTCCTAACATTCCAATAAAACACGCATAGGTGTCACGATTGTCTAAAGCAATTCACACAGAAACCACATTCACATTTGTATCAGTTCAAGTAAATTTAACTATGAATTTGTAAGAACTCTTTTTTAGGAAATTGTTCTCACTGCGCATTATCGAATAATTTTCACATCTCAAAATGTGGCATTATTAGAAAATGCCTGTGAATTTAATTATGGTCAGAGTAGCTAAATTAATAATTGTAACCGAATCGGTATTCGTCAAGTGTTTGTAATTAGTTTTAAAGCTCCTCCAGGGATAATGCTTGTCGCTCTTTGGCCAAGTACTCATAAAACATAAAAAGAGTAAAGAGAGAGTCAACATTAAAGTTATCATGGTATCATGTAACAAATTAGGTAGTTGTATACGTATATATATTCTTTAACTCGTATTTCGTATGTACGAGGGATGATCAACAGATACGCGGAAAAGTACTCTCATTTCCTTAGTTGTCCTAGTAAGTATATAACACTTTATGAATATGTTGACATATCTATCGACTCACCTCTGATCGTTGTTATTGACCGACGTCTGAGCGAATGAGGTGTTCCAATGGACAACGTCCAATTGACGTAAGCGGCCTAAATTTACTAATTTTCTGGCATTGTACTTTGCAGACTATGACGTACCATTTGTGCGTTTGTATTATAATGATTTGCTTAAGGGCGGTTTGATGTGTGCAATAATATGAAATTGCATTCATAATGTCAAACAAAAAAATTGACTCCATTAAATTAGGTTTAACGGTCTAGTTTTCGGATTTATTATCTGAAAATGATAGCAAAAGAAAAAAACAGCTGCGACTGATGTGTTATAAATTAAAGGTCACATAAAACAAAATGTCGATGTTGAAAACTGCAACAAAGATACAATGAAATGCAAAAATATAATATTCATTGCATATATCCATACACGAACACGGACAGTTCCGTGCCCTCATGCAAATGAACCTTCCGATGTCAAATCACGGCATTAATATTAAAGCAGATATCAACACCTGTACCTTATTTATTACATGCAAGTTGCAATGAACGCAGTTCGATCTCTAGCTGAAAGGGAATGACGTGTATTTGTTCCATAGCTAGTTTTTGAGAATCATTAAATGCAAAATGCACTATGAGTTAAGTTTAACTTTTCCAGCCATATAGAATCTAGATAGAATCTACCCATAGTCATGCAAGCATTATTGGCTGTATCACCCGGTAAGGAAGATATCTAAACAACCTCGTTACAATGTGCTTGTATACACTTTAATTTTCAGTCCATTCTTATAGATAGACCTACATGTAAATCTAGGCATCACATTCAGTTACCATCACCCATATATGAAAAAATCATCAGCCTACGTAGAACCAGTCATTAAATTCCTAATCCCTGTTATACAGTTTACATAGCTTTCATAGACTTTTATTCTCGATCCATGTAAATTTAGCCAGAATTTACTACTTGGTGAACAAGAAGCTATTAGACATGTCTATGCCCATGTATATTTAAACATTATTGTCCCGATAGACTACTTAATTAATCTCCCTGCTGTCGTTCCCAGACAAAAATACTTCATACATTATACATCAATTCGGATATTTTTCAAGATCTAGATTTGCTATATTTAAATTGAAATTACCCATATGTTCACAATCGTCCTATATAATACATAATGCAGAATATTGTTCGATAAAAGTATTATTTTTTCTCGATATTGAGTTTGCTAAGTTTGGTAACTGTGGCGTTAGTTTCAGCATAAGGTTAGATAACAATTAGACTGGTTACCCATCCATTGAGTGTTATATGTGGATAGGGGAACTCAGTCATCTAGTTGTTGGTATATAAACTCGAATTCCACGTGCTATGCGCTCAGTCTATTAGTACGAACAAACATCTAAACACTATTATACTTGAAATCGTTTGGGGTCCGGTTCACGTTTGGACACCAACGCGCTGTGCGGGAACCCAATCGGTAGTATCAAATATATAGGGACTAGTGGCAATTTGGAACTTATATAACGGTTCTTTGTTGTGAACCAGGTATTGAGTTGTGGTGGTATTGTCCTAGTACTAGATAATACCTGCCAAGTGTTGCGTTGTTGCTGTATTGCGTTGCACGGTTGATGCAAAAATTGCGTTGCTAGTTGCTGTATTGCGTTGCATGGTTGATGCAAAAATTGCGTTGCTTGTTGCTGTATTGCGTTGCATGGTAGATGCCAAATGCTTAAACTACAAAAAAATCTAGAAACATAACACTTAAATAGCATCTTATTGAATTAAATGGCGGCCATCTTAGACGCCATCTTGGACTTAAGGGCCCTCAGCAATTTATGCCGGCAGTCTGATAATCTGTCCCGAACATTTTGGTATATAACTCTTGCTGTTACTTTTTGGGTCCATCTTACTTCTTAAATTAGCCACTGTTAGGCACTTTGCTGCTCTACTAAAGTTGCGTTGCTAGTTACTGTATTGCGTTGCATGGTTGATGCATTATGTTGCATGGTTGCTGTATTGCGTCTGTTGTAGCTTACGTCCATCATGGTTTTGTGTCTGTTAATGCTGGTTTTGCTATATTGGCGTCTGCTACAATATGTGTCTGTTACGAGTGTAAATTGTGTATTTGCGAAGCATAGTTGCCATCTCCAATTGTGGCGGAACATTGGAGGGAATGTAGCCTGACAGCTAGTTAGCCTGCCACACTGAAACTCCAAATATAGTTAGCGTAATAAATGTCCGGTCCCCATCCGGTTTTGGAGTGACCATAACATGTCATTTTGAAAGTGTTTACATCATATATATATATCTGAATACTATTAAGTGGGTCATATGTTTATGACGGTTATATTGTACTAGTATTAAAGATTGAGAACATCGCACATTTGATGTTCTTTAGAGTAATGAAATTATATACTCATTAGCGTATTAGGTTATTGCTTAAATATGCACATACACATCCATACCAAGACGAGGATTGGTGTTCCCTAATAGACGAGGCTCAAGACCCTTTTAGACGAGGCTGAAGTACCCATGTAGACGTGGAACATTACAACTTATTCCGGTTATCTATGTTATTTGTTATTCATGTGTAACTCTTATTGTATATGGATTAATTGTGTTGGATTTTTACTTTCAGATTTTGATATTCGTTTGTTCTCCTTGATAAGAGTTTGCGTGCGTTCTTAAAATAATTCATGTGTCGTTTATTGAGGCTTGCATATCTCGCGTTGTTTAAATATTTCTTCTGGTGTAGTTAGTCATTAGATACAGGCTGTGTTTTGCCGCTAACCCTGATCACCAAAGTGCAACTAGAGACCGCGAAAACTTGCATCTTTTAAGTTTTGACATTTTTAGCATAAATCCAAGGTCTGTTTTTTGGGCGAGACGATCACATTAAAATGTCAGAACTTCAAAACAATGCGATCGGCAAAATTAATTAAGAAATATTTTATTTTTTTTAATTACCATAGACACTCAGAAAACCTCAAAGCTCAAATGCAGTTAAAATAAATTACAATCGCCGTGTTTTGTTATTAATTGCTTTGAGGACAGTTGTTTCAATTAAACGTTATACAATAGAGACTGTTTAATCCGATTTGTGAAATTTGTCGGATAGGCACGTGTAAAGGGTTTTGTGCACCAACGTTCCCAAAAGGCCTAGAGAAATAACTTATCGTTATATTAGAGCGCCTTTCTTGGCGATACAAATAAGATAAAACTGATAAATTAAACCGTACACTCAACCGTTCTTATAAGAACCGTACAACCGTTTTATTTATTAATGTTTCTTTTGTATGTGTGCTATTGTCCCCTGAGTAACATGGTGGTCGTTAACTTTTAAAATTTCATGGAAGTAAACTTGTACATGTACATTTGTTTGATTACATCCGAATATTACTTTTTTATTTTCGGAACTCTGCAGATGTTATAACAAGAAAAAACATGCGTTAACCCCACACTCGTGTTCATTTATAAGATTTGTTAAAAGTATACATATTTTTCGATGATCAAGTCTGTTCACATACGGAAACTTTAATTAAAGTTTGCACCAACATACATCCGATTAGAAATATTCATTCTATAATTATAGTATCACTTCCTCGTTGTCATGAAATTAGCGCTGCAATTAACGAAAATGGTCGCATCAAGCAATTGAACAATTAACATACAAAACAATCTAGATTTCAGAATAACTTATTAATTTATTTACTACGTTGTAAACAAACCCATAAGTATGTTTTATATCCATTACCTTTAACAGAGTTTAGGCAATATGTGCACATTTGTGATGCCACTATATTATTATAAGCTCATGCAATATTCCAATGACTAAATTTACATTAAATAACAAACACCAAATATGTGATTCGAGTACACTTGCAATCGGTTAACAACAAATACGCACTTAAAAGATTCTGCTATTTCAATTCTCAAGCTTATTTTATTCCATGGTCATTTTCATTTACTTTTCAGTTTCAGGACATGCGTACATACAAGCAGATATTTTTCATGATACGCAACGTGCTTAATTATTTGACAACATTAATCAAACTGGCCTAATTGTTTTAGTATCAATGCAATTTAAAGTATTGGTATGAACGTCACCGATAATGTAACGTATTGGTATGAATGTCACTGATAATGGCCACATGCCACAAAGCAAGGTTTTTGTTGTGCGATCGACTAAGACTGTCGTAAGTGCGTAGCCGTTCGGTTTATTTTCTACCAAATTGTCCAATGACCTGCGCCTTCGAGCGAAGACATTGGTGTGTGGAACAAGGAAAACGGATGCGATTCACTACCTTTCCCAAACTTTAACGTACTCTGTGTATAGCACAAATCATCACACGGGACTACCTCTGAGGTAAAAATCTCTAGTTGGAAAGGGTTCCAAAACGTTCAATGCACAGGCCAGTGATCTCCGGAATGGTAGTTCAGAGTGTTATCCACTCGTCCACAATGTCGTATTTCATGAAGAAATTTTGTCATTCAAAATGTTATCTTAATCTTCCAAAAACAACCCAGAAGCATGCGGAATTAACATTTATCTGTTTTGGTGACAGATCCCAAAAAATTAAGTAGTGTTGTTTCGTGTCAATCCAGTTATTTAAATTTCACTCATGGCTTCACCAATTACGACTGCATTGGATAATTTCAAATATTCGTGGCAAGAGAACAGACATGTCCTTAATAAAACATTAACTGCACTCATGTTTGAAATAAAACAATATTGTCCAGTATTAATTTGGATTTCCTATTCATTTGTGAAATTTCCAACAACTGAATCAACATCAATTACATTGATCATCGCTGTAGCCTGGATGGTGAACACGGGAACTGCTGTGGTTACTTGTGATAACAACTTCACTGCCAATTCAGAGAATAGAGAATAAAATATCAGTCACCGAACACTTATTGACCTCATTTTTACTATGAAAACAAGCCTTTTTATTTTATACATATACATAATAACCCATACATTGAAATGCAAACAAAACATTTATATTTAGCAATTCTGAAGCACATTTGTAAAATTATTTTTGAATTTCGGGCTTTTTCACCGGCCAATGTCACAGTTAATATTTTGTTGATTGCGTAAGATGAATCGTAAGTCGGTAATACTGGTCTGTTGGAAAACTGTTTAAGTTGTATACATCTTAAAACTTTACGGGGTTTAGCGGGATGCACAAGGTTTAGTAACTGTAATTTGTTTGCTTTTCTGATAAAATAAATGTATGTTTTTATATTAAGATAGCTTAAATATTGATTATATGTTACATATAGTCCGTATTGATAATCAAACACACTTGTCAGTGACAGTGCCAACGTTTATCAGCATAGGGCCACCAAAACACTATGGTATATAACACAAACTATATTACATTTATATACTGGACACTCAACAACAATAATTAAGGGTCAAGACATAAATTCATAGACTTTTTAAATGCAAAACTTTTCATGTAAAAGTTTAATTGTGCTTTGCTTGGTGTTAGCCAAAGTGTAATCAAGCGACTTTGAAAAAGTACCTGGACACCGGAGCCGTCGCAAGACGTCCTGAAAGTGGACGTCTAGGGTAAACATCCACTTGGGAGACCGAACCATCGTTGTCATGGCAAAACACCAAAAGTTTGACGCGGCTGTTGCTCTAAATAGAGACTTCAAAACTTCATCGGGTATTCAAATCTCGGCACAAACATACGAGGGGTGTTCGAAAAGAAACACAACCGACTCTCGAACTATTTGCAATGCAACTAACAGAACACATACAATGAACTGTCCTTTACACAATGCTCATTTATTAAATTATTAACTTCAATATTTATTCTATGTTTTGTAGTCTGTAGTCTGCAGAAGGTACAACACTCATGTACTGCAATATGGTTGACCAAATATACAGACGCATGGATACATTCCCTCGTATGAACATACATACACATGGATACATTCCCTCATACGAACATACAGACACATTGATAGATTCCCTCATATGAACATACAGACACATGGATAGATTCCCTCATAGGAACATACAGACACATGGATAGATGCCGTCATATGAACATACAGACACATGGATAGATTCCATCATATGAACATACAGAAACATGGATAGATTCCCTCATAGGAACATAAAGACACATGTATAGATTCCCTCATAAGAACATAAACGACGCACGGAAAGATTCCCTCATTGGAACATACAGACGCAATGATAGATTCCCACATATGAACATACTGACACACGAATAGATGTCTTCATAGGAAGAAAAAGACACATGGAAAGATTCCCTCATATGAACATACAGACACATGGAGGATAGATACCCTCATAGGAACAAACAGACGCATTGATAGATTCCCTCATATGAACATACTGACACATGGATAGATATCTTCATAGGAACAAAAAGATACATGGAAAGTTTCCCTCATATGAACATACAGACTCATGGATGATAGGTACCCTCATAGGAACATACATACACATTGATAGATTCCCTCATATATTTCCTGGAAAAGTTCTTACGCTCTACTGAATGCGATTTAAGTCTAGGAATCTAGTCATTGGACTTGGTCAAATAAATGTTCTTGGTGATCAAGCATAGTAATGTGTTTTTGGTCAAAAACTACTTTACCGTAGATGCCTAGCGCAAAGAGACATTATCATGTGAAAGGTGCGAGGGGTGATCAAAATATTCGTAAACTTTCCTTGTAACTTTGTAAATATTGATTCTAGAACAATGATATTACCAGGAAATGTAGAGCTAACAATTTACTAGCATTTTAATTAATTAATTATATTGTGACTTCACAATGTTCTTGAAGACGTCACTTATTGTGATCAAGGTGCAGCGTGTGCCGTCGAGCGTAACGGAAAATAAATAATCACAGAGCAACAGCAGGTCATCAAGATTAACGCCAAACTTGGAAAATCCTTGCGATATCCCAACGATTATTTTACCAACATGTGTGAGGATTCTTTGCGCTCTAAATCAGTGATATACATATGATTTCATTGTTTATGTAATTGTAGGACGCCTTAGTAAAAAAAAGAATAAGCAGAAGAAATAATTAATTTCCAAATAATAAGAGGTATAGTTCTGAACAATACGATCAGTATAAACTTCAAAACAATACATCTTTAACTCCAGTTAATAGGAGTTCTTTAGAAAGTATGTACTAAACTTGTTAGGTCTTCATCGAGATGATACTACCATGTAAAGCAACTCGTATTTTTCAGAGTTTTAAGTCAAATAGCGCCTGGTACCTTTCTATTTCACCTTGCATTCCAGAGTTGGCTAATTATGACTCATTTCTGTGTTAAAAGTAAATCAATCGTATACAATAGGCTGGATATGAGTCCAGAAAGGAGCTAGGTGCTGCTCAAACGATGACACTTGGAATTGCGTCACGGGACGACCGACGTCACACACCCTGTGTATGAATTAACATATGTTATAAGTGCATTCGGTCGGAGATATCCTACTCTGAATGATGCTAATTTGCTTATGAACCTTGCTGACAAAATAAAATTGCTAGATGAAAAGTATTCGAATATATTGATCACCCCTCGTACATACAAGTTTGATCCATTTCATTAACAATTCGACGCTTTATGAAATATTTATCAAGTTTTTCCTTCACTCACTATCAGTAGAACCTAATAGTTACTTATTTTCCCATTGGTTCTGGTATTTGAATAGCAGAACCTTGATGAATGAAGAAATTAAAGACACCACCTTCGTCACTGACTGTGTGTATTTTACAATTACGGGCTTAATAGAATTTCTGGCTGCCCATTTAGGATATTTCTGCTTCAATGTTGGTTAATGATAGGCAGCATTGTGGTCCGCTCATTCTTATCCTGCGTTGCCACTATCGTCCGAGTGAAAAAATGTACTTTCCCATACATATAATTACTAGATTGAACATGTAGCTACTGGTGTAGAAAGATTCATCGGAAAATAACAGCAATACAAATATTACGGCACTTGTTCCGAAACTTTCCGAACACCCCTTGTATCTTCGTATATTTCTCAGGGACCGGATATACTTAAGTCTTGAGACTAAAATGACGATTCCATTAACATCGTCTCTCTGTGACACATTGATATTCCTCAGAGTAATGTAATCGTTTAATATTAAATGATGGGGCTACTTTCATCGTCTAGACCGTTAAGCTGCTTGGGTTGGATATCGAGTAGACCTAATTATATAATAATTTATTATAGTCTCTTACTTTGTCTATAGATATAAACTATTCTCGCCTTATCCTCATGGTATACATCGACCTCACCAATTACCAACAGCATGGCAGACTTGACCTTTGATCAAGCGGTCATACGTTATATCCTCACACAGTCATGCTAGTGAATCCATGAAGATAAAACCTATTATTACCCAGCACTCTATATAACGAGTAATTCGTTATTTTTGACTGTTTCATGTCTTAATGTTTATTTTTTGACTCAGATATGAAACAGTTCATTTCCGGGAGGGCAACAGTTTTGACTGTTCCACCCCTGGATGAACTGTTACCTGCGCACCACGATGCGCAATATAAATTCCTGCAAAAACTACCTGCTAGATCTTTAGCGTATTTATTAATAAAATTTGTCACTTTTACATGCTACTTTTAGTAAATTGTGTCAATTTCAACAGTCAAATCATTAGCGTAGGTAATGTTTCCCGGATAATGGCGTCGACCGAGATGCCGAACCTATATACAAAACTGGATGACGTATTTGTCAAAACAATTGTTTTATTAGTACAAGTTTACTGTAGTTATATACACCATAACAATACCAGCGTAATATAATGTCGACAGTTCTGAATGACGTCACTGTACACACTTGTGGAATGATCAAACCCATTTGTCTGCTAATTGAATCTTTAAAATCAAGTAAAGTGGTTGGTTTGGAATAACACACTTTCTCCTATAAGGAACTCCATAAAAAGAATACAATGGACTAAGAGTGTGCGAATGTGGAGGCCATATGTCCGTTTTCTTAAGTGCAATCACCGATCATCGGAATCTAATGTCCGTCATAAACTGTCCAGCACAACATTCGCCGCGTGTGAAACCATATTGCACCAATCATCTTTTCAATTCAATACATATAATCTGCAGTGTTAGATACACAATGTATATCCTTCATAACACCTTTAGCATATCATTGGGGTTTCCTCTACAACTTGATGAATATGCGCAGCATTCTCACCCTTACGTCCACTACGGCGTCTACCAATGTTCCTCCAAGTTCTCATGTTCCTCACAGTCCATCATATCTCCAATTTTGACACATGTCTTCTTATTTGCTTTCTATATGATACTGATTATTTGGACTCAGAATTTGAAGTTTCCTTCTATCAAATGCAGGCTATTTGCCTACTTTATAGTACAAATTTACAATTTCTGTGTTTTCAGCTATCCTGGAACTCTTAGAATATGATGACATTGCTGATGGTGTTACCATGGTTACTATGACATTATACGATGGTCTTCTTAATATTCAACATAAAACTGATTCAAGACCCTTTCTGTCAATACTTAAACAATAACTATACTATCAAAATTCGCAAAGTTATTAAGAATTGTTTGTGGGACATGTTTTTGGATCACCCTGTATATGTGGACAAGCCTTCGACATTCGAGTCCAGATCATATTCATCGCCCGTGGGTATGTGGTAGAAAGCTAGTGTCCCTTTTAAAGTTATCAAACAAGAGCATACTGTGTCATACAGATATTACGTTGAGCTCGCCTTTTGTTTTGACACGGCCAGGTAACGAAAGTGTTATGCGGGAGGCTCATCCACATACATACTCTGTACTGATTTTATACATTGAATAGATATGTTCAACAATTATCCAACGACCTTATTGTGGTGTCGCAAGATTTATTTTGATAATTTGCACAAACTTACAGTTTTCTTATTAAGAGTGAGCATGTATTACGAAGGTGGCAAAACAAAGGCAAAATCCTTTTTTTTTAAAAATCCGGGAATGGTCTTATGTGACATTTATCTCCAATTGGTTTTGTTCTATTAAAAGAATTATTAAGATTGTACGAACAACTTATCTTTCTTCCAACGAAACAAATACATTTGAATAAAAAAGAGTGTTTTAAAGTCTTCATAAAGTGATTCCGTACCTCAATAGAAAATGCGACAATCATTTTATGGACCGAACACACTTTGCCGATTAAACCTTTTATTGATATAAATGTCGAGCATCTGTCTAGACGGTCAGAATATTTTTATTCTATTCTCATTTCAGTTAATCGGATGTTTCATTTTTTAAGCATTTCGCCCGGCGCTATGGATTCTATGCTCATGAATACCATAATTATTTAGCTACTTATTCATTTAACCAAACTATATATTTGAAGATTTAGACTTAGACATAATTAACAAACGTCTGTACGTATTCGCATTCTGTCATTCACGTGATATAGTATGGGACATTTGGGAGACAATTATCATACATAATCACGAATGATTAGACAGAACATGAAAACAGGATTTACGAAATAATCGAGACCGTCTCAACTGATAAAATACTTTTATAACCAATGGAATGTACGCACGTTCCACTATAATTGTTCACGTGTTTTTCGTGCAAAGGACCTGTACTAACTTATCAAAAAATCTTATTTAGAAAGCAAAATCGAAAACCTGGCCCCAATCTCCAGAAGCATCTCGAGTTGAATTCTCAGCCCAAATTGAGATTTTGCTCAAATCAAAGTATGAATTTAAGACACACCAGAAGTTCGTAATCTCGATATTTTACTCTAATAAACTCAGAATAAAGTGGATGTTTTGTGATGCTAATTTTGAGTCCAACCTATCATGAACATTACTTCAAAGATGAATGCCAATATTTGAGATGAGATTTAGCTCAAGTTGAGATGCTTTGGGAGATCGGGGCCTGTTGGTCTTGTACAACTACATATTTTATACATAACATATATTATACGTGTGCAATAGCCATGCATATATTTACCCATTGCTAAATACGTGTTAATATTGCTGAAATTGTCAACATACGTAGGTAATTTATGTGTAATGATAATTCAATTGATTGTACAGTGTATTACAACCTGATCACAAACTCATGAACAGAATAAATGAATGATCGCACCATCAAAGATTATGGTTTTCAGTGTCGTACCATGCGTTGTTTGGCGTTGGTCAGGTTGTAACATGTAACCATGCACCAGCTTTGTTGATTATATTCGTGAACGAGAAGTTTAAGTTAACTAGTCGGTTTAATAATTTATTTAAGTCTCGTCCATATGATTTTAATTATTCCATAGTATAGATGCCTTTGTTTTATTTGCTTTTTTGTTTTTAATTTGAAGTGTTATGTAACAATTAAAGCAGTTGTCATAATTCAGTTTGTCAATAATAGAACAACAATTTATCGGTAAATATCGCAGATGATTGCAGTGAATTCATTGGGTAGTTTTTTATGACAATAACCTTTAACAAGTTAATACGTTCGCAATTTGTGCTGGTTAGCATTCAATTCAAAACAACTCATACTGCCATAGCCACGAACTAATTCAATATAGTTCAGATTGTTCCATACTGCTCATTATGCAAAATACGTTACCTTCAATTAGTGACTGATTGATGTCAATTGATGTCAATTGCTTTAACATCCCGGTTAATTTTAATCATTTTGTGAATAATGTTTCATATTAATCAGAAATAATACCAATTGAACTTGCCAGGAATAGTTTGTACAAAAGTGTTATCATGATTTTGAGTGTCACTATGACATTGGGGATTGCAAGCCACATGGTGGTACATTGTAAGGTCATTGAATTGCACCGAGGTGCAGTTGCTAATATTTGCGGCATTCAAACATGCGATATTCCTTTACATTAAACGTGTATTAATTAATAGTGTAAGCGAAGTGGTAAAAGGGAAATGTGATCGTATAACCCAATGCAGTTTTAAATACAAGCAGTTCGTTACACAAAAAGATAATAGAAAATCGGACTGGGTAGGCAGCACTCAAATTGATAAGTTGATAGGTAAAATGAGTCTATGGAGTTTATCTATGAAAATACAAATGTAGTAAACTTCTTTCCCAAATACCCGTTTTTTTTAAAAATAAACAATGGACTTGTTGATATAATTACCATAATTATGTAAGGGGATAACTATTTTGGTTCAGTTGAAAGAACTGTTTGGTAAAATATTTCATACTACCGATTTTTAAAATACGCGAAATGGAAGCATGTGTTTAGAAACACACTATGCAATACATAAGATTAAATGTATTGTCTTACCAGAACATTCTGAGAGAGGACCTGGTCCACCGCTTCTGCACTAATACATTCTTTGCAAAATCTCTAAAGGAGGTAGGGAGATGACAACTGCTTCTTATATCTGATTTGTCCCTAAGGCCGGTACAAAAGAACGCAATTTTTTATTTCATGCAGCCCAACGTTCCACCTGGTCCCACGTTCACTCCACTCCTCATATCAACGTTAACCAAAGGGATAGAATCAAGATACGGCATGTGCATGTATACATACTTTAACGTAAGTAACCTACACACGATCAACACTTAATTGTGAAAGTCACTCGGAACTTTAATACTTTAATGAAAGCACAACATTCCACAGATGTATCGTCAAATGCGATCCATGCTACGATACGTTGAAGTATTTAATGACACTCCATCCAATTCTCTTCACACTATGAGTACTGACATACATATTATTAATGTTCTGTATAAACGTCTTTCTGGCTAATTTAAACCTTTTTATATAAATGTTATTGACACACTACAGTAAATACACGGCCATCTATGTGTTATGCCTTAAGGACAATATGTAAACAAGAAACACAAACAAGGACCTATGACGTCAAATAAGGTCAATAAATACCCGGTTTCCATTAATACTTAGTCTAGTAAAAACTGATTTAATTAACCAGTAATACGTTTGTACTTGGACCGGGACGATTTCAATTTTTTGAAACCGGCTAATTATTGGTATGAAATCGAATCGAACCGGTTAATCGGCCGCCATATGGAAAATATGTTTTCTTTCATGACGACCATATCAAGGTACTTTCAGCAGCAGACTGAATGTGTGTTTATTTAATCCGTCGAGGTATACAATACCAAAACAGATTTGTTTGTTAGATATGATCATATTCAATGTATGTATTAACCCTTATCGTGCTAGATTCCCAGTGGGCTTATCAGCTGACCAGTGCTGAATTATATTAGCAGTCTACTTGAGATAAAAATATCATCTGATAGTGACTCTGTTTAGTATCTAATTAATGGTGTTCATTATTAAAATACTGATATAAACCCTATACTTTATACAAAGAAGATGAAATAAGCTACACATTGATATAATTTTGATAATTATTGGTATTTCACACGTTATGATATTCAGCAGTATGTCAATGCAATGTGAAATATTTCCATGCACTTCATACATAACGCTATGCTAAATGTTATGAAGTAGGCCTAATAATAAATACCAATCGCAGAATTGATAATTCCGACTAAAACTGTCAGAATATAATGATGCATTTATTTCAATTATTAATATTTCAAATTTCGTTGAAAGAAATACATTAATTTTAATGTTAATTATCCTTATATATTCATTCTAAAACATCTTGCGCATTCCGCATTGCGCATAGCCGATCGTCAGCCATTGTAGTTTCGGAATTTCAAGCAAATGTTAGACGGTAATTTTAACGTATTTGGTAGTTGATTGGCTGATATTATTTTAGAAATAGTTTCGTAATTTACTACTGAATACATTATAGTTAAATTTCATTCATGAATACTACAAGCAAGGTGAAACGGGGCTTAAACACCAATCCAACTAGCGCAACGGTATAGCTCGACTCACAATCGCGCTCAGCAGTGGTGGAAAGTATCGTGTAGCGCTAAGCACGATAAGGGTTAATGTATCACATGCTACCCAAACACACCAAGTTAGATTGTTTGTTTATGTGTCGATCAACACATTCTGGCATGTATTGTTGTCAAAAATATATTGTATGCAAGCGGTAACATACAACTTATTGAAATTGTAGTATGTGTATTGTTTTAGAACGATTAGCGGTTTTGCAAAAATGAAACCGATTTCACATCGTAATCAAATCGCATCCGATTAACCGAGTAATCGTCCCGGTCCTAGTTTGTACAGAAACCTTTTAGCCTGAACAGTGTCATTGTCTTATATTTGTGAATGACATCATTAAGGTTTACACATGTACAAATAGGTTTAGGAATATTACGACTTGTACAGACCTGCATAGTCAGACGATATGTTTGATGCTCGATGATTGTAAGGAATAAAACTTCATGTCCTTTGTTGAAGTACAAAATGTGTTTGCTACCATGATAATCTCCGTCTTCATTACAACTTATTCCGGTTATCTATGTTATTTTTTATTCATGTGTAACTCTTAATGTATATGGATTAATTGTGTTAGATTTTTACTGTCAGATTTTGTTATTCGTTTGTTCTCCTTGAGAATATTTTGCGGGCGTTCTTAAAATTATTCATGTGTCGTATATTGAGGCTTGCAGATCTCGCATGGTTTCGATATTTCTTCTGGTGTAGTTAGTCGTTAGATACAGGCTGTGTTTAGCCGCTAATCATGATCAGCAAAGTTCAACTAGAGATCGCGGGAACTTGCATTGGTCCAAACAATTTGAATGCATAAATCTTTTAAGTTTTGATATTTTTAGCATAAATCCAAGGTCTGTTTTTTGGGCGAGACGATCACATTAAAATGTCAGAACTTCAAAACAATTCGATCGGCAAAATTAATTAAGAAATATTGTTTTTTTTAATTACCATAGACACTCAGAAAACCTCAAAGCTCAAATGCAGTTAAAATAAATTACAATCGCCGTGTTTTGTTATTAATTGCTTTGAGGATAGTTGTTTCAATTAAACGTTATACAATAAAGACTGTTTAATCCGATTTGTGAAATTTGTCGGATACGCACGTGTTAAGGGTTTTGTGCACCAACGTTGCCAAACGGCCTAGAGAAATAACGTATCTTTATATTAGAGCGCCTTTCTTGGCGATACAAATAAGATAAAACTGATAAATTAAATATACCAATGATTTCTATTCAAATTCAGCTGCATGTACACTGAACAGTTCTTATAAGAACCGTACAACCGTTTTATTTATTAATGTTTCTTTTGTATGTGTGCTATTGTCCCCTGAGTAACATGGTGGTCGTTAACATTTAAAATTTCATGGGAGTAAACTTGTACATGCACATTTGTTTGATTACATCCGAATATTACTTTTTTTATTTTCGGAACTCTGCAGATGTTATAACAAGAAAAAACATGCGTTAACCCCACACTTAGGACACTTATAAGATTTGTTAAATGTATACATATTTTTCGATGATCAAGTCTGTTCACATACGGAAACTTTAATTAAAGTTTGCACCAACATACATCCGATTAGAAGTGTTCATTCTATAATTATATTATCACTTCCTCGTTGTCATGAATTAGCGATGCAATTAACGAAAATGGCCTCATCAAGCAATTGAACAATTAACATACAAAACAATCTAGATTTCAGAATAACTTATTAATTTATTTACTACTTTGTAAACAAACCCATGAGTATGTTTTATATCCATTACCTTAAACAGAGTATAGGCAATATGTGTACATTAGTGATGCCACTATATTATTATAAGCTCATGCAATATTCCAATGACGAAATTTACATTAAATAAAATTTATTTACCCAGATAATCGAAAATTCGATTGAGCTTGTTAACTTGTGTTACTATATTTTATATGCTTGTATATATGTTATAAACTTATTGTTTAATATTTTACTGGCTTTAATAAAAGCCCATTTTCTAACTAAATTCTCAGTATTTGTTTTAATTTTGTATTACTAGCTTCGTAAACTCTTGAGACACATTCAGAACCACTTGATGGCTATAAATAACAGACACCAAATATGTGATTCGAGTACACTTGCAATCGGTAAACAACAAATACGCACTTAAAAGATACTGCTATTTCAATTGTCAAGCTTATTTTATTCCATGGTCATTTTCATTTACTTTTTAGTTTCAGGACATGCGTACATGCAAGCAGATATTTTTCATGATACGCAACGTGCTTAATTATTTGACAACATTAATCAAACTGGCCTAATTGTTTTAGTATCAATGCAATTTAAAGTATTGGTGTGAACGTCACTGATAATGTATCGTATTGTCCAAATTGTCCAATTACCTGCGCCTTCGAGCGACGACACTGTTGAGTGAAACAAGGAATCCGGGCGGGATGCCCTAGCTCTGTCTTAACTTTAACGTACCCTGTGTATAGCACAAATCATCACACGGGACTACCTCTGAGGTAAAAATCTCTAGTTGGATAGGGTTCTAAAACGATGCCCCGGCCAGGGATCTCCGGAATGGTAGTTCAGAGAGTTATCAACTCGTCCAAGAAGAAATAAAAATGTCGTCATTCAAAATGTTATCTAAATCTTCCAAAAACAACTGAGAAGCATGCGGGATTAACATTTATCTGTTTTGGTGACAGATCCCAAAAAAATAAAGTTATGTTTTTTCTTGTCAATCCAGTTGTTTAAATTTCACTCATGCTTCACCAATTACGACTGCATTGGATGGACCCACGATAATTACAAATGTTCATGGCAAGAGAACAAACATGTCCTCAATAAAAACATTAGCTGCACTCATGTTTGAAATAAAACAATATAGTCCAGTATTGATTTGGATTTCCTTTTCATTTGTGAAATTTCCAACAACTGAATTAACATCAATTACATTGATGGCCGCTTTAGCCTGAATAGTGAACACGGAAATTGTGGTGGCTTGTTGTGATAACAACTTTCCAGAACGCATTGCCAATTCAGAGAATGAAAATATCACCGAACACATAGTGACCTCATTTTTACTATCTAAACAAGCCTTTTTGTATTATACATGTACATAATAACCCATGAAATGAAATGCAAACAAACATTTATGTTTAGCAATTCTGAATATTTAGGAGCAAGCACACTTGTAAAATTATTTTTGATTTTTTTTTCACCAGCCAATGTCACGGTTAATTGTTTGTTGATTGCGTAAGATTAACCGTAAGCCGTTGCTACTAGTCCTATCTGACAATCGAAACATATGCATTGATTTAAAATATTTGGAAAACGATATGCTTAAATTCATAAAAATCTTGTCTTATTGTTAGCTGATGACACTGTAATTGTAAGCAAGACTGAGGAAGAATTTAAAAAATGTTTTGCCGATTTTAAGCAATATTGTCTGACTTGGAAACTTAAATTGGCTCAAATAGACGAGGCATTCATCATTATAAGTTTACATTGGCTTCTTGCAGATTTGAGATTGTTTACTCATATAAATATCTTGGTGTTTATTTCACATCAAACGATAGTTTCAATAAAGATAGGTATCTTCTTTTATCACAAGCTAGTAAAGTCATGTACGTGTTAATATATGAACGTATTTATAACCTCCACTTACCAATTGACTTACAGCTACAACTATTTGACCATACAATCATTCCTATCTTATTATATGGTTGTGGAATCTGGAGTTACAAAATTACGGATATAATGGAAAAGATTCATCTCCAGTTTCTAAGAAAAATAACATATTCTAGAAAAACTAAACCGACATACCTTCTCTATGCCGAACTTGGTTGTTATCCTCTAACTATTTATTTTCAAACTAGAATGATAAAATAGTGGCTAGATATTATCAATGGCAGTAAAGATAAATTCTCTTACATGATATAGAAACATATTCTTCATGATAACAAACTGTACTAACCTCCGATGTAACTGTAAAGAGGTGTATTGCGATTCCCACCAAGTTACATATTACAGATCGGTAAACTTATACACCTTAACTCGATTCGTATATAGTTTAAAACATACCCTTATGACACTTTTTTGTCGTGATGTGTCTCCTACGATTATCCCTTAGGATACTGCAAATTTATAAAATAGGCAGCACAACTTTGTACATAACATTGTTCTTTGAGGACGTATCATATGACCAGTTGATCCAAATCCACTACAGCCGTAGAACTGTGCTGACACAAGAAGAGCTGATAAGACATAACTATTTTATATTGAGAAACTGGCCAAACGGAAACCGGAATCAAGAGGCTTATTGGTCTAGACGATGAAAATATCCTCTATATGCAATAATAAGAAAGTGTCTTTATCTTATAAAGTCAGAAATGTTACACAGTTAGACGACGGTAATAGAATTGTCCATTTAGTCCGAGGAGTTAAGTGTATCCGGTTATATAAAGTGAAATAGCTTTGGTAGACATTTTGGTGGACCTGGCGAATTGACGTGTTTGAAATGCCTGCAGTAACTGGGTTGAATATTTAATATTTCCTGAAAGTATACTGCATAAGCTACTTACTGGTACATGGAACTTTGTATTTGGCTGCATAGTTAAAATCTCGAACAGTTATCTGGCACTTGTTAGAGATGCACATATTGATAAGTTCAAAAATGGGTAGTCAAGTTGTAACATTAGAATTTGCTGAGAGGAGAGTGTTAGGTCAAAAGAAGCTTCATACTATGGTCTTCTTCACATACCCCGACATTGTTCGCGTATGGTGACATTAACATGTATAGTAACACAATAATACAAGTTCAATGAACTGATATGTTCACAATTATAACAATGTTATTACTGTGTGTGTTGCGTGTTGCTTTGCTTTTTGTCTTCCTCTAGCGTGGTATTATATGGATTTTTGCACGTATCAATAATTAACAGCATATTAGGTTTACCAGTGGGTAATCAGTTTTATATGTTATGTAATCAAGTATCTCTCCTTGGTTATTTGAGTGTGTATCTACATTTGAATTGTCTCGAAGCACGTCGTATCTGTCGTTTCTCGTTAAACATGCTCATAAATATTTCAGTTGGCTGCAAATAGTTTAGTAGAAAATTTCGGATTTATTGCATTGTCTCTAATTAATTGGTTACCTGCTAGACAATATTTCACTCGATAAGGAATACAAGGCATGCCTAGAGTCGCATTCAGAGATAAAAAAAAACAACAAATAATGAACTAAATTGTGTTTTTGATCTTTTTGGGTTGATTCTTCTAGAAAACGCATGCTTATTTTAGCACATTCTCACATTTTCAAAGGTGTAATTGCCTGTATGTGCCTCTATGTGGTTCCGGACAGGTAATGTATTTGATTCTATTACTTGTCATGTAACTGTCGTATGATGTTAATAATGTACATTGAAACAGTAGTCCGACAATCCGAAGGTTTCATAGGGTGTTGGAAAAATATCCTATATTTCGTGCAAAGCATTTTTAAAATTGTCTCTTTAGTTTGGCGAATCATATTCACATAACCAAGATTGGTATTCACCTTAACACCAGTAAAATACCATATTTCACGCTAATATACAGAAAGTATACGAACACCTATTTTCCTAAGCATTATTTAGCAACTTTCAGTTATTTATGACTGACCCTCGTATATTAATTGTTTCACAAAGCGTTAAGTTGGCAATGATCCATAACTCGTAGTGACAATACGAAATTTTGAAAAAAGAGTTTATGTGCGCAACGTCTTGAGTCAGTTGAGTTGTTTTAATATTGTGTCATTTACGTTTGTGAGAGTATTTGGTATGTGATGTTTGACTAACATTATACTATTATATATCTGAGCCGCGACATATCAGTCATTAAAATGGTACTGGTAAATTCCAGTATAATAGCACTGGGCAGTCTCCATATGACTGGGTAGTCTCCATATGACTGGGTAGTCTCCATATGACTGGGCAGTCTCCATATGACTGGGTAGTCTTAATATGATTTGGCAGTCTCCATGTGACTTGGTAGTCTCCATATGACTGGGCAGTCTCCATATGACGGGGTAGTCTTCATATGACTAGGTAGTCTGCATATGACTGGGTAGTCTCCATATGACTTGGTAGTCTCCATATGACTAGGTAGTCTGCATATGACGGGGTAGTCCCCATATGACTGAAATACTGTGGACCAGTGAGACTGGGAACTTGGTAAAATAACACGAAACACAAAGTAATGATCAGTTTGTATTTTATTTAGTTCATGGTCAATTAATAACCGACCAGTCATGTCTTCGTGATCAATATCTCGCACAATTCTGCAAAATAAGAAAAGGTGGTTCACATACAGGGTGTTCCAAAAATTTGTCTCAGTAAGAAACAGATACATTTGTATTATATTTTAAGAGACTGTTCTATGTATTATACGAGGGTCAGTCAAAAATAACTGAGAGTGGTTAATTTAAACCTTCAAAATGCATTTGCAGTTGTATTTTCTTTCATTCATCATCAAATATTAATCGCTGCGGATCATCTGATTATTAGGCTTATAAATATAGTTGCCAAACAACCAAAGAACATCACTTAGGGGTATGCGTTCGCGCCAGCGACAGTGAGAATTAATCTGTGATAAATTCATTGGTTCGCTTAATGTGTTTTATTACAGCTGTTCTGGTGTTTTAAAACTAATAACTGATGATTATTTCTTTTCAATAAGAAAATGAATATATTTCATAGAGTCCAGTATAGTCGTAAAAGAATTAAAATGTATAACTTTGTTTTGGAAACAAATGATTCGTTATTTAGGGTGGGGTAAAAAAGTTTTTTAATACTATCATATAGAATCAAACTTTATACTTATTATGTCAAGTTCAAGTATACTTTCTATATTGAGGGAACATTAATTAAGTTTATATGATAAATTAAAATATTACGGAATAAAAAATAGGTTTGCTAGATAAAACTTTATCTTTCCACAACGCAAACTTTTGTTCTACTAATAGCATTTACGCATGTCTTCGGATTGTCTTATTTTGTTGCCAGGCAACTATAATCAAATTGAAGTAACTAAGATTGGTATTCGCCATAATATCACTGAGATACCATATATGTCACGATAATTTATAGAAACAATGCGAACACTTATTTCCCTAAGCATCATTTAGCTACTCTGGGTATTTTTTGACTGACCTTCGTAGTTGGGTGTTGACGGCAAGCGTAGACATGATGTGCTTGTATATAGGCACAATGGGAAGAGGCGATTAAAAAGTAATTTGTTACTCAAACATAAGCCTTTTGGCAGGAAATTACGCACCAAAGTAGCATCACGTTATTGATATGGCATTACAAATATTTTAATATGTACAAACTATTACGAAACAATATAAACAAGAGCTATCATTACATTACACATATTTTAATATGTACAAACTATTATGAAACAATATAAACAAGAGCTATCATTACATTACACATATTTTAATATGTACAAACTATTATGAAACAATATAAACAAGAGCTATCATTACATTACAAATATTTTAATATGTACAAACTATTATGAAACAATATAAACAAGAGCTATCATTAAAGATGGTTTAAACTGTACAGCAAACAGTATTGGAAAAGAAGTGCAAACACAGTAAAAGATTATCTAGTCATAATTAAGCAGAACTAGGCTGAGTATAATGTGCCACTCGAAGTTTAGTTCGACAATTGTTACAGGAATAATCAAAGGGCTACAACTGCATCGTTGTATGCCGACGTCATGTACAACTTCTATTGGTACTGATCAGCTGCTGAAATCCATTCAAAGGTTACAGACAAATTGTGCGGAAAGCCAGACGACTGACCGACCAACCTCAAGCATGACTCCAATATAATTATAGCCGTTCGTTTATTGTGGCATAATAACTCATTATTATATACAACCAATGCCTGTGTATGTGGAAATAAATACGTCCATTTTGGCTGTTTAAAGGCATATGTTGATAATCTGCAATGTCTTGTATGGGGGATGGGACAACCTGATAAAATATTGTATGTTCAAATATTGTATATAATCGCAATTTCATGTTTGAACCAGAAAGGCGTTAACCTTTCTTTAAATTTGCATATTCATATAGAGATATCTCATATACCAACATGGTGACTTTGATTTTATTTCACAATTTTGTTGCTAACATGATAGGTAAATATGCGTTCATACACTTAGTTTGAACAAATTCTATATTTGGTAAATGTTCGATACTGCAGCAAGTGGCCTTAAGACTGTTAAATTAGTTCACCACAACCACATAGTCGACCAGAAGGGGTTTTACCTAGTATTTCTTATTTCCATACGGTCCGGAACCGCTACCATCGATAAGATCATCATCTAAGCACACCAACTTTCCGCTCGAGCAAGGCACACACGTATAATCGCCAGTAAAACAACTCTATAAAAACCAAACAAGGAATAATGAACATGGCCATTTAAGTATGAAAAGTACGTAATGTACACATGTATCAATTTTCGATTTGCCGTTTTGCAGTTCTGTCTGATGTCTGTACATCATGTCAAACTGAAACCAGCATAACGCCACGATAGAACATTTGGTCTTGGTAAGACAAGTTTAAAATTAGCATTTCCATGCTCGCTGCGCTCTGAGCAAGTGTGTCACGCACATGCCTTATCAACCCTTGCCAAATTACCACAGGACAATCCCACCCATGGAGTTCAAAAATAAAACAAATAAGTATTTAACCGAAAACGAATAATAATGGAATTATGCGGCCGAGAAAATCCCCATTAACGATTACATGCGAAAAACACCTGATTGTTGTTGTTGTAGTTGACAGACCGGATGCAGAATAATGATTCGGTAGACTGAATTTCCCGTCTTACTTCCGGTAGAGGCAAGAACACACCCTGGGTCAAAGAAAAAGCTATATTTTTACAAATATACTTCACAGACAAAACACTTTGGTCAATTTGAGTAGCTTAAAGACCAACTATAATGTTCTTAAATTTTTTCAAACTTGCAACACTATTTTTTAGCAAACATAGGATGTTGATTCTTAAGTGGCATAAACCTTAGGAAAAGAGGATATATTTACTTACGTCCCCGTTTTTCAGACCATAACACAGTTTGTATGGGTTTCTTGTACATATCAGATGACATCCGTGTTTGCCTGGACATGTACACTTATTCCATGCACATACTTTGTATTCATCACAAGCATCCATTAGCTAAAAGAGAGTTTGATAAGTTTAACATATAAATAATAATAAATTCAATATAAAAAGACACTCATAAAATGACCAATCTAATTAAGGCAATGGATTGCAATACAGAAATCTTCAAATGTTGTAGCTTAAGCATTTCTTATTACTACATAATTATACTCAGCAAGTATTATGTGAAACATGAAACAAGAAATATCTTTAAAAAAGATATACAGCGTTGAGTTTAAATGACACATTGCGATTGTTACATGTATATTTTTTCAATAAATTTGCGAAAAATGTCAAGTGGGTTTAGACTCGAAGATGTCAATCAGTCACTCACAAATATATCGAAGCAGACAAACTTTGTAAGAGACATCCACCCATCGTGACAGAGAAATGTCCAGCACAAATATGATATGTTTCCTGGGAAACGGGAAATTTTCGGATGCCTAATGCATAAAAATAAAATGACGGTTCCCTAGCCAATGCTAGCGAACCGGTGCCGAACGAATAATTTTGCTGTCTTGTCGTCCGGTGCCGGTTCCCTAGCCACTGCCTTCTTTCTACGCAATTCCAACCGTACAACCGATATGAATAAGTTATGACGCAAACGAAATAGTTCACAAATTACCGGCAAGTATCATATTATATGCGTACTGTTTTGTAAAAATGTACACAACATGCTATTGTTATTCGTGTCCTGACATTGTATTTAAAGAAAGGAGCAAGATAAAGAATGTAATAGTAAAACGTTATAATACAATCCATGTTTACGTATTACTCCGCATTGTTATGCTCTGCTTATGTAAACCACAACCCTGTTTATGTCAACATGTGTAAGCGGTAGCCGATAACAACCGAAGGTGTTCGCATGGCTGTTTTCAATGAGTCACCGAGGTCATGGTAAGGCATGCGCTTTAACAGAGATACATAGCTTGGAAAAAGCTAGCGGACATTTGTCACTCTATAGACCACTATACTTTTCACCACACTACGAATACAAAACATACAAATCAGCATCTAACTTTTTGTGTTAACTTTATAGTCCGGCCCGAAATCCCCGATATTTGACTGAACCTTGCATTGGAGTATAAAGTTTTTTTCTTTGCTGATTTCAGTAGATAAGACCTTTCGAATGGAATTTCTGACGGGTGTCACCCTTGAGCATTGTTGAGCATTGACACAATGTCACCCGTCAGAAATTCCATTCGAAAGGTCTTATCTACTGAAATCAGCAAAGAAAAAAACTTTATACTCCAATGCAAGGTATCTTGGGTTTGGGGCCGGCTATTACTATATGTTCACCAATAACAATTTAAAATCTATACCGTGCGGAGATATTTACAAACATTTCATTGGTTTTTAAAGTGGGTCAATATCCTAGTCTGGTTCCCGTTCCCCAATCTTACATTCCATTAGATTAGGTCCCGCATCATCCAATTAAAATGGATTCTACTACTTGTAAAACAAGATGGCGGGTGTACATTAGTTTATATAGGCATTTTTAAATAATCTCCCCAAAACGTATGTTTTTTTGGTGTCGTTTCGATAAGACTTCGTATATCACTTAAAAAATGCATTACCTTTCCAGCTACACAGGTTTCATCAAAACGACACCACTAATATGTACTAAATAACGTAAATTAAATTATGAAAATATTTTGTAGCAGCATATATGTAGTGCATATCAAATACAAATGTATCGATTGTCCGCTTAGCTCAATCGGTTGAGCGTTTGGCTAAAAGTCATAATGGTACAGGTTCAAACCCTGCATGGACCGTATACTTTTTTCCAAAAATTAATTAATTGCCATGAATTAATACCAAATATTTTTAACGTGTTTTTTAAGAAATATGACACTGCAATAAAATGTTTTTGACAACGGGAATACAGCAAAACAATTTAAGGCCATAAAAGGTAAAATGCTATATACAATGTACTAGTAAAACACAGCCAATAGAGGGCTCAAACCAACAGTATCGTGTTTACTAGGCAGACGCTCAACCGATTGAGCTAAACGGGCACACAGTATGACACATGTACTATGTGCATTGCTATAAAGGTTTTTTGATTATTTTTATTAACGATTTTTAGTGAATAACGGTGGTGTCGTACCAATAATAACTATGTACCATGAAGATCACATTTTATTATTTGCTTTCAATGGATTACGCAGATTTTTCAGTGAAAATAACAGTGAAAATAACAGTGAAATTACCACTTTGTTATTTTCACTGTTTAGAAGCTGGTTCCAGTATCGTTCAGAAAAAGAAACGTAACGTCAACGGCGCCGGGCTTTAAAATGTACGTTACGTCATTATGACGTCACAATTGTCACGGCTTGACGTTCCAATTTCGACGTGATTTTTCCAATTAAGCCAGTTACGGTACCATTTTAAGAGAAATTGAAGCATATAATAAACAGAAAATGTGTTGGTTTTTGGTGTAAGATCAATTTTATTTCACTCGTGATCATATAAAATTATATTTTGACTCGTGGCTTCGCCACTCGTGAAAATATTGATTTTCTGTGATCACTCGATGAAATAAAATACGATCATACACCAAAATCAACAAATATCCTCTATTTATTTTATCTAAATACAAAGTTTTGTGGAAACGACACCAACACAACATTATGTATTTGTAAAAATAATAATTTTACTATATACAACACTATACTTCCGCCATTTTGAATCTTACCATGGGCCGCCATCTTATTTAGATGACACTAGGGGTGGTATTCACAAAGCATCTTAGCAGAAAACTTAGAAAGTTCTTAGAATCTTAAAATTTTCTAAATGTATCTGCTAAGCAAGTAAATCAAGATGACTAATATTTTACATAGTTTTGAAGCATTATATAAACAGCTACTATAATCATTAAGAAAACATGGATTTTTTTTCAAATAGTGGGACATATAAACTGTACAAATTTTTAACTTAAGTCAAAATATTTAAGTTTTCACTTAAGAAGCTTTGTGAATACCAGTCCAGGAACCAGACTAGTCAATATCCAAGCTAGACAGCTAACGCTGAAAAAATTCTAACCACAGGTTATTTTGGTTGATCACCCATCCCCCATAGTTAGACTGGTGTACTGACTATACTCTATACACATTTAGATCGGAAGTAAAGACTGTCTTTTCTACGCTACAATAATAACAAACACCATTATAATGCATGACCAGAAAGGATGCGTTTATTCAGAGCAAGTGTGATATGTAATGCAACAAATGACATAGCGTGCACAAAGACGCATAAACCGTGTCGATTAAAGTATACTGAATCTGCGAATCGACTCGCCCAGGAACGACCAGAGATAAAAACTCTGGAAACCTGTGTCCGTTTGTCAATGTCGAATCGCTGAATGTCGGACCTCATTCTCAGACATGAAGATACAATTATGATCTGATCTAAAACAGTGTCATGATCTCTCTATTTAAAGTAAACACATACACTCAAACACCATATTAAAGACTAACTGTTCACGACGACCGCATATATATATATAGCCAAACAGGGAAAATATTTCCCCCTTTCGATAATACTTGTCACCTTAGACACCGACTTATCAGGCACATGGTATAGTTCACTATTATGTAACATTTGAAATATATCAATAAAATAAGTATGCGCATGATGCAAAAGCATATTAATCAATATTCGCATGATTACCACAATCTTAAATTGTAAACGAAAAAACACTTTGGTCTTATAATAGGCAAACATGTGCCATATAATAAGTACATAAACAAAGCATTTGTATACAATATAATCAATTGTTATTTTCTTAAAGTAAAACAAAATGAAAGCCAAGATGTGAACCGCTCTGAAACGACTGGTAGAATGACAAATACACACATTCTTTAAACTTCAACAACTCCGTACACCGCGTTACACGCACGAAAATACATTTCATTTACTCGTGCAAAATCTCATACTTGTAGGTGCAGTGAATACTGAGAAATCTTTATTTTAGACGATTTTTTGCCGCAAACGGACTTATATATACTTACACTTGAGCCTCTAGGGCAGTCTCGATGATTTCGTTGAGTGCAGGTTAGTGTCATTGAACCGACCAACGCAACCTGAAATACATGTAAATTGAAGTTTAAAATCTTGTTTATATATCAGTGTAGCAATACCACGTGGTTTTTTACTACAGTTCCAAGTAGAAATTTGTAAACATTGGAACACAAATGTAGTCATAAATATTTTAAATCTTCATCGATTTCTATGAAATCTACGCCACGCTAAGGAGAACATTATTTGCTTTCCATGAAATATAAACTCTTTTTCAGCGGATGTGCCGTTTAGTCCATTACCCTGTGAAACCGTGGAACGTGTAGGTTTCACAGGGTAATGGAAAAATCGGTAAAGCTGCTGGAAAAGATCTTATATTTCATGGAAAGCAAAAAATTTCCCCTTAACGTGGCGTATATTTCATAGAAATCGATTAAGAAATAAAATACTTATGGCTATTTTATTTTCCAATGTTTACAAATTTCTTCTTGTAACTGTAGCCAAAAGTCACGTGGAATTGCTACACTGTATATGTAATCATCACAGGTTATCTAAACTAGAAGCTTTATGTTTTAGGCCCAACGCGGTAATTCGGTCATATGGAGACCATTCAGTCAAAACATATTTGACGCTGAACAAGCCGCTTAATATTTTTTTGCAATAGTTAAAAGTTATTTCCCGAATTCAACTCAACTGCGTAACCAGGTAGTTAAGTCAGTTTCTCGCAAAAACTTTGAGCATTTGTAGGAAAACATCAAATTCCCGTAATACCCAGCTCGCATAGCTTATGTTATAGATCGTCAATCCAAGTCATATCGAACGTTTTGAAAGCGTCGAGAAAGTTGCTGAATCGAACATTGCCACGTTTTAAGTACAAAAAATGTAGTACATTTTGTAGTTAACGGATTTTTGGTCAATGAAAATAGCTATTTTGATTTATCCCTCGGAAATCCGTGCTGTAAAGGTTCAACAAGTCTTTCATTAACTCGATTGTGACTTAAATTTAAATGGTCGTACATGTTTAAGAAATATTTATAAAAAAACACGACACACTCCAGGATTTATTGACGTTTCGACTATATTTTCCAGTCTTCATCAGGAATAATTGTAAACAAATAGATACACAACGTCATGGGTTATATAGAGAATAATAGGTTAGTGCCGCGGACGAAAAAGGTTATCTGGCAAGGCGGAGGAATTTATCGGGTGAGCCGTAGGCGAATCCGATAATTTCCGTAGCCGAGCCGGATAAACTTTTACTTCATTCACGGCACTAACCTATTATTCTATTTATCCAGTCGCTTAATCTGCTCAGTAAGGGGATCAAACTCGGGACTATATTGTCACTTCTTTCATTAACAAGCGCGCAACGTCACGTTACGCAGGTAAGTCGAAGAAAATAACCGATCAACCACCAGCTCATTTAGAATAGGAAAACCTCTCCCTCGGGCACGGAATTGCAACCGGTGACTCTCATATAAGAAGAAGTCCGTCAGATCACGTGGTAAGGTGACGGATTATAGCTTAGTTTAATCGGCACCCTGTTAACTGGCAGATTTTGCCGGAAGTGTCTAGATAAAACGTCATAAAAGGTGACGTTACATTTGGCGTAAAACATTACAAACGTTTTGGCGTAATATACATATTTATCACGTGTTTGGCGTCGCGGTAGCGTAATAAAGCCATTATTTATTTATGAATATGAATGGGTGCTCTTCCCTTTTCGACACAGTCGGCAACCAATAAGACATTCAATGGCATGGTCTCTTAATTTATATCTTTACTTAATTTAAGGTACATGTGTATGTAGTGGAAATTCTCATCGGTCGACGTCCGCGCGTTGCCTAGACATCTGATACACGTCGTATACATGAGCACCGTGCGGGTGGTTTTTGACCCAGGTATAAACATAACAATCGATTTATTAGTTTTCACATGTAAACAAACATCTTTTAAAATAGCAGATACTGTAAATTATGAAGATTGAATATGACTTACCGCCACAAGAACTGCTTTATTCATCCTTAACAGTCCAAATTTATTAGTCGAATTCAACAGGCCTATACTAGTTAAATGATCGGTTTATTTAAAGAACTACAATATGCAATAACGACTTCCCTTAAAAACAGCGGTTAACAACGTGATTAAAAAGGTTCAATGCCCGTTAACATGAGTGAGCGCTACGTAACACTTTCCACGGGAGGTAATCCATGACTTCTATATTTAATTGAATGGGAGGTAACTGAATAAAGGCGATCGGTAGCGCTTTGTTTAGGTAACGGGCTCCTTGTATACACATGTAAATCCACAACGATAATGTGATCCTCGCGCAAATGATTGGGCGCATCTATGTTTTTATTTAATTGAAGCAGAATGTACCTGGCGTTCAACTTAAGTTGACTTCGAATATCATTAGCAATACATTTTTTTTATCCATATATACTGGTATGTTTATGAAAATATACTTTTTATGTGAGTAATGCGTTTTGTATATGAGCCAGTCTCCAGGAAAACATGCTATTTTGAAAAAAACAAATTTGAGATTTTACATATTTTTAAAAGATTATGTTAATGAAGCAAAATGCAAAAGAAATTGTATTAATATCTTGAGCATTAAGGAAGTTACAGTTGTTTTTGTAGAGTCTCTATTCGGATCTTTTTTGTGTGACGTCGCATACGTCATTCAAACGTTATTCGACGTAACTGTTACTCGTATTTCATACGGGTATAACACCAATATGCAATAATTTAATCTTGACATAAACTTTTCAAAATAGTATCATGTTTTAGAATTACATCTATTTTAGACTGATGATCTAGATTCACTAGCGGTTAACCTTCCAGGACCAAGGGAGGTCATTCAGGCATTGAACGGGAGATAACAACGATAAATTCGTTGGGCAACAGAGTGCTGATAACTGTTATAATAAATAGAGGATATTTGTTGATTTTGGTGTAAGATCGTATTTTATTTCATCGAGTGATCACAGAAAATCAATATTTTCACGAGTGTCGTAGCCACGAGAGAAAATATAATTTTATGTGATCACGAGAGAAATAAAATTGATCTTTCACCAAAAATCAACAAATTTTCTGTTTATTATATGCTTTAATTTCTCTTAAAAATGTACCGTAATTGGCTTAATTGGAAAAATCACGTGACAATTGAGACGTCATGATGACGTAACGTACATTTTAAAGCCCGGCGCCGTTGACGTTACGTTTCTGAACGATACTGGAACCAGCTTCTAAAACAGTGAAAATAACAAAGTGGTATTTTCACTGTTATTTTCACTGAAAAATCTCCGCAATCCATTGAAAGCAAATAATAAATATATTTATTCGATTAATAATGTTTTAATCCATTACTATTAAAGGTAAATTCTATATTACCAAGAATTGCGACTTTGCCACAATCAAAAGTACTCGATTAGTTTTTGTTGTTATTTTGATGTACAACTATAATGCTGCTGCATTATTTTAGTAAAGATCAATTCATAATTAAACGTCTCTAAGACATGCACAATGTCGAAAAGCGAAACAAGGCCTCTAGGAAGCTCACATGTCGTAGTACTTAGTGCATGCTGTTCCTACGTTGAGTAATCATTTACTATTTTTGACTAAGATTCCAGAATAACCAGTCTCTATTAAACTTACAACGTTTTCATATTGTCTTAACCAGGGACACTGTTGTAAAATTACACCAGATGATCCATATTAAGACTGTACCTAGATTACATCTAGACAAACATTTTGACCCACTTTCATGAAGATCTTGTAAAATACAGCCTTTCTAGCATATTTTGCATACACATGGTTTTTCGATTATTTGACCTAGTTTTTGACAGCAAATGACCCAGAACTTGGTCTATATTTTGTTGAGATAATCACTGTGACCAAGTTTCAGTATGATAAGTCAAAATTGTGACCACTATTGTCTACATGTTGATGTGAAAGGCTTTTCTATGAATTGACCCAGTGGCCAAGTTTTTGACCCCAGATGACCAAATATCGGCCTTAATTTTGTTTTTATGATTATTGTGACAATCTTTTAATATGATAAAAATCTAGTGACTACACAGGGTTATTGCATAATTTGACATAGTTACCTAGTTTTTGACATTAGATGACCCAATATCAAACTTGACCTGAATTCTGTTGATATGATCATTGTGACCAAGTTTTATTATGATTAAGCCAAAAGAGAGACCACTAGTATCTTCACAAGTTATTTTTCTAAGATTTGACCTTTTTGAGATTTGAGATGATAATTGTGGCAAAGATTCATTACGATTAGGCCAAAATTGTGACCAGTAGTAGATTTGACCTAGTGACCTAGTTGTTGACCTTAGATCAAACTTGACCTAAATTTTGTTGATTTGATCATTGTGACCTCTTGTGACTACAAATGTTTTTTTATAAACTGACTTAGTGACCTAGGTGTTGACCCTAGATGACTCAATATCAGAAATGACCTAAAAGTGTGTTGATTTATTTGTGACCAATTTTCATTATTACATGTATTTAGCCAAATAGTTTCATAATAATTAGGTGAAAATTGTGACCTCTAGTGTCTACACAAGCAAAATGTGGACAACGGACAAACAGAGATCACAAAAGCTCACCCTGTCAATTTGTGGCAGATGAGCTAATAAAATGGTACTATTCTCTTGCAAGACGCTCAGTATTAGATGGAATACCGTCGTTGCGATGGATAACATCAAGAATAAGGCATCGAGAGTGATTAATATAAGTAAGAAAATAAACCTGTTTCACAATCGACCAAAAATAAATAAGTAGAAACTAACCTTATCCTAACAACCACTGTTTATCAGTATCGCTTGGTTTAAGCGCCGCTTACCATACTCAACATACTTCATACTTCCAGTGGTTAAATTGTGGTCCAAACTAACGCTGGGTCGCTTTTAGACTCATTCATTCCATGTCATCTGGAAACTACTCGATGCAAACACATGTGTTGTGTAAGGCAGCTGGAGAAACCAGACGGACCTACGACACAATCTAGCCAATATGAACGTTTATTGTGCTCTTCGTAACAGGAGACAATAAAGGTATATGTCAATATACGAAAGCAATGCATTCATTGTTGGTTGTAGAGTTGATATTTCTATCACCTTGTACACCTCTCAGCGTCGTTTCCTGAGACAAAAAAGCACCGACGCAGATATTTTCTAGGGTCTATTTGAAGCATTTTTTCTTCAAAACCATGCTTTTTTGGTAATTCTATTCGTGGCTACGGGCCTGCATGTCTCAAGAAAAATTCCCGGACGAAAATCTTTTCCCCGGGACTCGTAGTCGATAACATCGCCTATCGGGAAGATTTGTCTGTCTAATTCCCCCCTGTATCCTCGCCCCCCCCCCTGGGCCGGCATATTATTGACTGGTGCATAATAGAGTTAAGCAAAACGTTATATGGAGTTATGCTTTAGCGTAGTGTTGATTTTCCGTACTACTGGAAAAGCGTTCTTGTCCTATCAAACACATCATGTGTAGTCTTATACAAATGTGTTTTGCTCTACCAAGAACTTATCCTTATTCGTCGAATATGTGACATTGTAAATCTATGTAATTCAATCCCGTAAAATCATTACCCAGTTAACGTGCGACACAATAGTTTTTTTTGAAATATAATTAAGTTCTGTAATATAATTATTAGATCCGTATTTTCTGGATGTGCACTTAGTGAATTATTTGCTTCTATAATCTGAATCAAATAAGTACGTTGATATAATAACAAAATAATCTGTGTATTCTTTCCGGTAGAGAATTGTGGAATAATTGTGAATCCAATTATCCAATCAAGACACAATGAAATAATCAAAGTGGTAATGACGTTATGTATAAAATACTATAATTTCTTAAAAATAACTTATTAATAAATATCAAACGCGACTAAATAAATAAATAACGCGACTACCATGATTGCCCTTAATTGCCCACATGCGTTTTACGCGGCCCTATGAGCACATGCACGAAACGTGAATCTGAAATGGCACCAAATATTAAAAATCACCAAAAATGGTCGAAACCTGCAATCGCAATGTCCATTGAGTCTGTGATATCTAGGACAAATCCAATAACCCAAAGTTGAATTGCAGCCAAGTTGTATCTATGGAAGCCCTGGAGGGCACTTTTGACTTATGACTTATAACGTGTGACTTGTGGAGGCCCCATAGGGCACTTTTGACTTGTGACTTGTGACTTATGACTTGTGACTTATAACTTGTGACTTAGGAGTTGTGACCAAACAATCTATAAATATATTTGTATGCTTTATCTTTCTTTACGTCCAACAATAACGTGGATAAAAACGGATGATACGTGAATCGGATTTTTATATTTAGCAAGACAGGTAAGTCAGTTTAAGTTGCATTATTAAAATAAAAACGAATTTACTATCATTCTTCTACATAAGAGTTCGGTTTAAAATTCTTCTTTATCGATATGTTATTGCATACAAAGTTAGTGTTGACGTTGCTATAATATATTTCCCACGTTTAGATAGATTATAGTTGTATAATTACTGTTTTATTTAGAAAATTTTGATATTCTGGCTTAAATATGAAAGTGAAAGTAGGGTTGTGGCTAACGGACTTCCAATCAGTCCGCGCGTGTGAGAAAATATGTTCACCGCGTTTGACGAACCAAATTTTTTTTATATGGATACGCAACCCCCTGTTTTTTTAATTTTCTTGAGGCTATATGCTATTTCTATTGATTGGTGGATTTTGAGAGGTCCCCATGGACAAAAGTTTGACATTTTTTGGTCAGCAATTTGTCATTTTACTTTACATTGAGTTAAAGAACAAATCTATTTGGTGGTTGGTTACCTAAACTTATAGACAGAAAAATGTATCATAACAAGTGTTGTTATTATAAATGTTGTAATTAAATATGACAGAGTTTGTTGTCCGTCGTTTGTTATCAGTAAGCCCAAATCATGGAATGATATTAAATCATGAAATTGACAGTGTTTTTGGTCTTAATTGCTTTATTTTGTATACGAAGCTAACACAAATACAGTATTATATTGCAAAGGATGAACGGTAGACAAACACACATTTGCAAATGACAACGTTGAGTCTGCTGCATTACATGTATTTCAAAACATGACAGAATAGTGTATTATTTTTATAGATGTTTGACTATGAAATCAAACCTATACGGATAATATAAAGCTATCTAGAAAAGCTTAGTTCATAGGCGCCATAAATAACAATGTATTGATATCCACAACTTGGAATTTGTTTGCAAAACCTTAAAATGTTCTACTTCATCATTATGGTACAACACAATCACATACAAATCTTTTCTAGCCCATAGTGTCACACAATTGCCAAATTTACATTTGAGCCGGTTGCTTTGCTAGATATAAAGACAATGCAGGTAAATAGGTATGCACCGCGACATCATTTGTGGTGGAACCAAACGCACCGACCATACACACACAGCACGGACATTCCAGTTTCTTCACCTGCCAAAATGTAGAAGAACATATAATTATTATTACTTTAACAAAACTTAAAATCTATATGTATAATCCGAACTATCTGTCTCAAATGAGACGCACAAATGATAGCGAAAAGGAAGCAAACCATTATAACTATGTATGCACATATACACGTATAATACCATGTGACATTATGCTATTACATGAACGGTATTCTAATTAATGCTGTTAACAATTCAGAATAACGGTTCGATGCCTTCAACAATGACGATTTCAATCAAACAAAACTAATACCGACTTACCTGACTCACTATAGACTATTATCAGGTAATTCCGATTCAGACAGCATCCTTCACCATCCATGATGCCCAATGAAGTGCGCGCAGATTTATTTGTAGAATGTAAGTCACAAGTCATAAGTCACAAGTCATTAGTCACAAGCTCTAAGTCACAAGTCACAAAACCTAAGTCAATAGTGCCCTCCAGGGCTTCCAATGTATCAGTAGCAACTTACAGTCGAATTATTTCGAAAATGTTAGATGCAGGATTTCATAAAAATGCGGAGTTCAGTATCTTAATACTAAGCAAAACAAAGGTCTTGGAGGCTGTATATTCGACAACGGAAAAGTGATTGGAACCAATGTGTCGCCCATGAGGAGTTAATGTTTTATCTTAGAGGAAATTATTACATAGAGAGTCTGCTATTTTAGAAAATATCACATTATATAATTACATTGTATAGTGTAACAAATTTAATCATGTACAAAATGTCGTTAAAATACTCTCAATGCTCGTATATGCTGTTCAATATCATTCAAATTTGTACTTGATTATTGACATTTATTTGTTCCTCTCTTAATATGTATCAGCACCGTACCCTCAACCGAATACAGTAAAACCTCGTTATCTCGAGGACCCATCGGGACAAGCCAAATGCTCGAGTTAAGCCAGGTGCTCGAAATATCCGAAGTCAATGATGAATTGTTGTTATGACTAATTGTAGCTGTGTTTATATGAAATTTGCTCGAATTAGGCCGGTTGCTCGAATAATCGCTGCTCGTATTACCGAGGTTTTACTGTATTACCTTTATATATAATTTAGCGTTGCTTAACTCTTACCCTTCTTCGAATATTATATTTACTATCATGCATTACAGATATCACATGAAATTATGTTATACTTATCTAAATTGCCTACTATTGTTAAGGTGACTTATAGGCCCATTGGGCCGGGTGCCTCTTAACGTGTGTATTGTAAATATGTTTGTTTGTAAAAATGTATGCACAAGTCACTATAATAATAAACAATTTCCTTACTTACATATATTACCAGTACTCGTACATGTATATTGAAGTATAATATCGTATTTCAATTCTGCGTAAACATTTTTTTCTGCGATAGTTTAATTATGCGGGACAGCCTTGTACCACAGAAATAAAAACCAGCGGAACTAACCCGCTTCACGGTGTGTGTTATATGTCAAAGTACAGTGTAGCAATACCACGTGACTTTTGACTGCAGTTACAAGAAGAAATTTGTAAACATTGGAAAATAAAATAGCCATAAGTATGTTATTTCTTCATCGATTTCTATGAAATATACGCCACGCTAAGGGGACAGTTATTTGCTTTCCATGAAATATATAATCTTTTTCAGCGGCTGTGCCGTTTTGTCCATTACCTTGTGAAATTGTGAAACGTGTAGGTTTCACAGGGTAATGGAAAAATCGGTAAAACTGCTGAAAAAGATATTATATTTCTCGGAAAGCAAGTACTTTTCTCCTTAGCGTGGCGTATATTTTATAGAAATCGATAAAGAAATAAAATACTTATGGTTATATTTGTGTTCCAATGATTACATATTTCTACTTGTAACTGTAGCCAAAAGCCACATGGTATTGCTACACTGAAGTAAACCTTACAAGAATTTAGATGCAATCAAATAGAAAGATTTTTGACCTTGGGAAGACAGTGTCGAACCTGTTCACATAGTGTAGTTAAATGTTACAGTTCCTTGTGAAGTATTTTGACTTGCAATCACGATAACATATTTCCTAGAACTTGAAAAATGTGATTATCAATGACAGTTCTTAGAAACGTAAATTGTTTTTATTCTAAACATAATTATTATCTTTTTTAATTAGTCCCATAGGCACGCTGTTAATGTTGTATTCAGGAAATGTTTCGCAATACGTTAATCGTCAACTAACATAATAACAATTACGTTGTCTAAATTATCTGGTATCATTGTGTAAAAAGATATTGCCAAAGTATGCATGATGACAAACACACTCCCTTGATACATCTTGAAATACTGAACATTTTTGTTTTCTTTTATTATCGAATTCTGACTTACGCATTGACATAAAACTCTTGCAGTAGTTATACTGCTGAGGTGGTTTCACTTACATTACCGAGTCGTATTTCTACAATCAGTAAAGAGTTTCAAGCATTTTAAAATAGATATAAAGAGGATATTACATGAGTGTCTCACAAATGTAATGTTCTTTTTATCACATGTTAGCCTTTTTCCGGCCGCAATAAAAAGCTACTTATTTTCGCTATATTAAACGCGCAACTTTGACGACTTCGCCTATACTTTGAAATGACGTCGCGTCAAATTGAATTGATTGAAGCATGCTATTGTAATAAGTGTTGGTCTAATTAGATGCACTCACCAACTTGATAATTCGACAAAACTTGGTAAAACCTTATCCAACCGAACACACACTGTGGTTACTATAGTAACCCAACTAAGGGCTACCCGGCCCAACCCAAGTTTTCAGTGAAATGTAGGGTGTTGATATGACAGGGTGCGTGGTATAGTTGCCTTTTTTCAACGGAAAAGATCATATAACGTTATGGCTACATCTACGTTATATTATATAACGTTTGATGTCATTTATGTACTGTAACTGTGCACGAAGCGCTGTTTAGTGACAGTGGGCGTGTTTCTGTTAATATCGCAATGAAATCGAATTTGTTAGGGATACAACGATTATGATACAATATCGTAAAAGTATTAGTCATACACCTACAAAACTAAAGAATCTATTTCAGCGAAGCCTTTTGGGAATATTTGTATCGGTGGATTTCTGCTTATAAACGGTTCTTTGATGACAAGGATCACCTCGCGATGATCCTAAGACGGGCCAATCTAACGTCAGAAACAGGAAAGTGTCGTCGGTTTAACACCTGTGGAGGGGTAAACACTACTTAAAGAATACTACTATAGTAATTACGGAACCATGCGAAATTGTCCTGAATACAGCATTTAACATCACTACCGAATATCTTAAAATGGTAAATGTGAGTGCTCGCGTAACTTTATGGCTCCAAAACGATGATCAAATAGAGAAAAAGTGTCACGTTTTAGAAGCGAATATGGCGTAACGTCACAATATTTGTCGTCGACTTGGGCCGACTCGCGTTACATGTACTTATTAAAACACCAATATTATGTAAACCCTTCGTCGTAACAAGTTGAAATTTCGCATGTGAATTAAGGAGTGATGTGAATGTATTCCTGTACGTTTTCATCAATATCGGTCCACTAGTTTTCCAGCAATATCGATCGTCCGGGTATTAAATAAACGACCCTCGTATTATCAAAAATAAATAATGGCTTTATTACGCTACCGCGACGTCAAACATGTATTCAAGATAACGTAATATCTAAAGAATCAGTACACATCGTTCAATGTTGAACAATTTCATTATTCAGTCTTTTTTTATAATTATGAGCAGGAACTAAAAGTAAGTTTCTATGTTTAAATGACGTATTTGCGTCCTTCAGATGTTATCCCAATAAAGTATACAGTTAAATATAGTGTTATTTGTTTTCATATTGTAAAGTTTAATGTTCTAACTAGATGATACATTGCTATAAATATTTTTTTTGTAAATGTTCCAGTTCTACTCCCTTCATTCAATTTGACTTCCAAACATCCTGGGTTATTCATTTTACTTAGAAGTGTCTAAGCAACAACATGTCGTTTTTATACGCACGAAGGGTCGTTTTATGTTATCGCCTTCGTGTCAGTCTGTCTGTCTGTCGTTAGCAATTCCCCTTCCGCTCTCTAACTCTTGAACCTCTTGGAGGATTTTAAAGAAACCTGACACAAATGTTCAACACATAAAACGACGTCCAGAGCGCGTGTTCTGGATGGGTCGCTTCAATGTCTAGGCACAGGCATTTGAAATTCCATCAATAAAATATCATAGCAGTCGATCTAATCAAAATCGCTCTATACGTACATATAATACTGAAGGAACGCAACGAACGTTCGTCCTCAAAATAGAATCCCGTAGCCAGTGCTAACAAAATAAAATATACAAGCGATCAAGTTAGATCATTTGAGGAAGGCTATTTATATGTACCTCAAGCAATCGAAAATATTCACTTTCGTCTGATATTACAAGATATATTTCTTATTTCCTTCACGAAATGTCAATATCTAGTACATCGTCACTAAACCTCGCATACAGGCAAATATTAAATACATTTAAGGGGATAGGGTGGACGAGCAAGATTTGCAATGCAAGTGTTGTCATGCTTTGGTTTAAATTCGCTTTATTAATGCGTATTTGTTGATTTACTCCAAGGGTGAATATAGTACAATGTATAAATCAACCACGAGTTTTGAGCCGTGACGGGAGATTACACTATTTAGTCATGGTTTTATAGGAAAGTAAGTCTTATAGAACATCGCCTTATCCATTGGGCCACGTATTCAGTGACTTAATGAAACAACTTATTTAACTTATGTTGGTATTGCTTATATAAACCTATCCTTTTAGGGTGAATAAACTTTGCTGCATAAATTAGTCACGGCTCAAAAAGTATGGTTTATCTATAATGCTATGTTTGTTATGTCCACCAGAGTTCAATGTGAAGAAAAAACGCTTTTTAAAAACATGCCGTTATCGCACTATAGAATGCCCTTAAGTGTTTATACAAAGTGGGAGTTACTCTAGACTTTCAAATTGATAATTTTACATTCATCTCCAACCATTGCACGCTTTCCTCGTGGAAAATCAGTAATATTTTCCTTAGCTACTCACTGGGATTGGTGCACGTGTTTATCGTGCGCAAATCGTGGGTCAATGTGTTTAAATGTCAAAATCAACTGACCGTAAGTGGAAAATACCAGGTTTCCCATACAAAAACTCAGCTTGGGGCGAGGTTTAATGACGCAAATGAGAATGGCACCGACGGTGTACTAGATATTGAACTTTGTGAAGTAAATCACGAATATTTCGCATAAAATCAGGAAAATATATTGATTGTCGACTGGATATGGTAAATATAGGTGTTTTTCGTCGAATGAGCTAATGTGATCGCTTGTATTTTTTATTTTGATAGCACTAGCTACGGGATTCCATTTTGAAAGACAAAAATACGTTGCGTTCCTTCAGTATTATAAACATGTATATACGTATAGAGCGACTTTGATTAGATCGACTGCTATGATATTTTATTGATGGAATTTCAAATTCCTGTCGTCTAGGTCACACTTAGGGGTATAAGGTCATACGACATTTTTCCCCTCCTGCTCTGTAACTCTTGAACCCTTGAAGGGGTTTAAAGAAACCTGACACAAATTTAATGTTCAACACATAAAGCGACATGCAGAGTGCATGTTTTGGATGGGTCGCTTCAAGGTCAAGCTCACACTTAGGTGTTAAAGGCCGTATAATTTTGTTTCTCTAGACCTATTGAAGGATTTCAAAGAAATCTGACACGAATGTTCACCACATCGAGACGACGTGCAAAGCGAATGTTCAGGATATGTCGCATCAAGACCAATGTCATACTTAGGGGTTAAAAGTCATATGACTTTTTCCCTTCTGCTCTGTTATATTTAAACCCCTTGGAGGAATCGTCTCCGTCCGTCCGCCCGTTAAGCTGTCCGTCCGCCTGTCTTTAGCTATTCCCCTTCCGCTCTGTAAATCTTGAACCCCTTGAAGGATTTGTAAGGAACCTGACAAAATGTTCACCACATCAAGACGACGTGCAGATAGCATGTTATGATGAGTCGCTTCAAGGGTAAGGTCACACTTAGGGTGAAAAGGTCATATGACTTTTTTCTGAATCTTCTGAAAAGCATGCCCTTGAGAAACGCATGACCCACAAACGACACTGTAGACAGGCAATCATAGGACCAACTACTGATAACAACACAACAATCCACCTCATCTTCACTAATATAAACATGAAACATATTGTTTAATAGAGGCTTATTACACAAATCACAAGATGTGCTGGATTGGCTGGTAACAAGGTATCCTTTCAGACTATATTTGCATTGCAAATACATGTATAATTAATTTCATTTTGTAGCTGTAACTAAACGCTAGTAATATAACTGTAATTTACCGCAAGTAATCTAGCTGTAACTTATCGCTAGTAATTTAGGTGTAACTTACCGCTAGTAATTTAGCTGTAACTTACCGCTAGTAATTTAGCTGTAACTTACCGCTAGTAAGTTTCTTAGAATATCGAACAAAGTCACGACAAATATAACCACAATATTAAATTATAACCGATGTCCACGTCATCGTCTTTTGTGGGGGGATTTCTTCCATGTTCATGACTATCCTTTTGCCTTCAATAGTCAAAAGTGTGCTACCAATACCGGAAACACAACCCTTCGGACGTATATTGCCCCGCATGGCGGTGCTCCAATCTGATTAAAACCATATCCTCAAACCCGCTACGCATTCAGGATCTGACGTCGGCCAATTGAAAGTCACCTCAGGCGACCTTTCCCATTAGCAAATCGGCGCCTTGCTTTCACAATTCTGAAAGCGATTTGATTCTATTTTTAAATGCGGTAGTGATCACGAACACATGCATCTTACGCGCCGATTTCGTTCTGATCGCCTCGGTCTTTATGGATTGCAATATTTACCGGAGACAAACGGAAATGGCCGAGCTTTCCCGATTGATAATCAACAGTGCGTTTATATAAAATTATCTGTACTACAAATTATACAATGACCAAATTAATAAGGATTACTCCAAAAACGCAGACTATAGTTGTGGACAACTGTTTTATTTGTAATTTACCGTTTTTTAATACGACCGAAGTACCAATGTATGATTGGCTGAATTATAAATACATTTTTGTAGATATAAATAGCGATAGTGGAAATTCCAATTTCTGAACATACAAACTCGTTAAGTGTCGTCATCAGATCTACCGGTAAGGAAGATCAAGTACTTCAGTCAGATTGGGCGGTGCTCTTGTTTGTAATGTTTTGACGAATCTCAATAAAGGATTGGCATAACACTGACGACTTCAAAGAAATCTACCGTAACAAATGTTTTGATGAAACGGAATGTTAAAATGATACATTAAAATTTCAGAAACTATGATAGATAATGTACAAGTAACGGGATTAATTAAAGCACGATTCTGTACAATACTAGCGCTTAGCTTTTTTATAGAGGTTCATGTTCAACGTATACGGATTGGAAAATGTCGGTTACAAATACTTGTGTGTTAAAACACGATAGATCGGATTCTTCGGGGGACGTTCATGAACACAATCGAAATATATTCTTCTCCAACGAATAATTGCAATACAATCAAAACAAACTGAATCAATTAAATGAAATCAAAACGCGTCAAATTGACAAATAAAAACTATCAATGATCTAAAAATATTAACTGTGTCTTCTGTTTCTTTTCGTATTTACATGTATACATACCACTGAAGCTAAAGGAACGAACGTATTTTCTCTACATATTTGATTGTCGTGTTGCATTATGCAGTCATGTATGCCGGCAAAGTTAACAAGGCTGGCTGGAATATGTAATGACCCAGTCTTTACTGGATCTGATATATAATTTCTCCACACCACCGTATCCTAAACCGAAGCAGAACATAAAATGACCATCTTGGGATTCAAACCTAGATCAGCTATAAGGTATTCCAGTTCACTACCGAAAACGCTGAATGGTCGAGCCACTCCCCAGTAATACAATGGGATTTTTACGTGTAAATGGTTGATATGTTCAATTTCATAGGCTTTAGCGACAGTATTAGTATGGAATGTTCATAAAAACACGGGATTTTTTAAATACTGCAGTAAATGGGAATGAACTGAAAATCGTATTATGGAATAAACTGATTTATTTAGTTTGTCCGAACGTCGTACATAATTATTATTTATGGCCCTAGAGAAAAATACCATTTCATCCTCATTAGAGAATGTGAAAATGCTGTCCAAGTACCATTAAGCCCTTACATAAGATGTACACTTATAAGGAAACGCGATTATTGTGGAGATGGTGCTCGTTACGGTAATTGAACAATATTGTATTTCTATGTGGTAGACTGTTAAGAAAATATATTGTTCGTATAGCAAATATTCAGTACAAAACGATTCGTCAATACTTTAAAGGAAGGTATTGTTCCCATCCATTTACGGACATAATTTAGTAATGGACGTTCTAATAAGCTTAGGAAATATAGATGATACCCAGTTAGTGTGACTGTCTGAACCAAACATTATCAGAATACTGTATTTCATTTGAAAAATCAAATTTATAGCCGCTCAATGTAATTAGTGTCTGGTTCGAAAACATACACCATCCTTTTAAAGGTACTGAATCACGTATTGGTGTATTGCAAAACTAAAAGAAAATTGTCAAATATCCGTGTAAGTATGAAATGGTTGCTTGTATGTCCCTTAAACAAGCACTCTGTCATAAAATAAACATTGGTATTTGTAGTTATTTAGTATTTTTACATCCAAAAGTTTAAATTTAAATTTCCTATAAAACTAATACTACTTAAACTGACTATTTCGTGTAGATACTGTATTTTCAATCTTAATTTCAAGCTGTAATTGACCTACGTGTATTAATGTACATTGACGTTTTGTTACAGGTGCCTTTGCTATAAATTTAATAATCTCGTGGTATTGCTGACGAGATTTCTAAATTCTTTCTTATTGTAATTTATTGTTCAACCTCCATCGTTCTCTTGTATTTCGTTTCGGCAAGACAACGACTCAATGCGGTGAATTTAATCTATAATAGTTTTCTGATGTAATGCTGATAAACTCAACAAACATTTAAAGTAACAGGTTCCTATAGTTTGATGTCCTAATATGTTGTCATGTATACTTATGTATGTTTTTTTTCAAATGGGTGGTTCCGATAAATGATTGTTTAGCTCTATATTTAAATTTCCTTTACTGGTTCTTGTATGTGTTGCTTGTACTTGTGAAATCTGCAGTTGTTTTTCCTGTGTATACCGTGTATGAAGTTTGAAAGTGTTGTACCTTGTGTTGCTGTATTTATTTACAGATGTACATGTATACTATAATGTGGTGTCGTCATTTGTGATGTACTATTAATGTTCTCATAATGTTTCATAATAATGATGTTCATATATGTTGTATGTATAATTATGCTTATATGCTCTTCAGTAATGGAGGAAATAAAAGTTATGTCAGTTTGTTTATGTTACAGATTGATCAAGCAAGAATTAAACGACTCACAAAGCATGCTCGAAGAAACTCTTCTTCGACAGAAACGAGAGCGCGATATCGAGGGTGGTTTAAATGGCCTATTTGCAGTAAATCTTCCAACAAGAGTAAAACTGTCACAAAATACGCCCGTCTGGGTCCTGGGTATGCAATTTAAACAATCCAACTTGACCTATTCTTCATTTTGACGGTAATGTAAGACAGCCTATGCAGGTTGGGATCAGATGAAAAGACTGTTGGAATTGTAGTACAGACAAGGACAGTTTCACATGTTTTTGATAATTCAAAGGTCATAGTCCAAGTAGACATGGGCTGATTTCGCCTATAATCGAACTTGGCCTAGATATTATACCAATTTATATTATTAAAACAATCCTAATAGCTGTTTAAAATGGAGTACAGACAAGGCCAATTACACATTTGTTTTTGGTACTGTAAGGGCCAAAATCCAAGAGGCCTATAACCGAACTTGGCCTAGCGATCATGCGTATGAACAAGTTTAGAGAAGATCAGATGAAAACCTTTTTGAATTAGAGTACAGACAAAACTATCTGACGCCTCCCACCCGCAGCCCGCCCACATAATACGTCCGTTGTCAACGGCGTATGAAAATCAACCGTCAGCGGCTTTGGATTACATAAATATATCGTTAATTCGGACAAATACGTGATCCAAAAACAATTTGCTCGACCTGAGCTTCCGATAATTTGTTGGTAGGTGATGTTTTTATAACAGGAAAGGAATTAGTCCGGGCAGTTTGGTGCATATTTTTAGCAGAATTGCGGATTTGATGATAAAAGCATGAACCTTTGCGTGATGGTAGTTGAATGTATTATGGTCAATATTAGATATGGACCCACTTTCAAAAATCCATAATGACCGTCATTTCAAAATGACCGACATTGTTAAATTTATAAGACATTACACGCTTTAAACGCATCTTTTAATATAATTATTTTGTGTCTTCAAATAATCAAATGTAAGCCACAAACAGTCTTCTACAAAACTTGCAAATATCTTTTAATAAAATTGTATGTTTTAAATGGTGGGAAACAAGACCTTATATATTTAAGTATAAGGGTAGTTTCTTGCAAGAGATGTTTATTTAAAAAAAATATGTTTTGAAATTATATTTTTCTTATCTCATCTACAATTCATTTCTTATTAAGTACAAAATCCTTGACTTCAATGTACCTTTAATTTCCAAATAAACGTGTAATTCGTATCATATGGAAATCATTAAAAGTTTGCATTACATCCACGGCATTTATAGGCGCTATTAACGAACCAGTCACAGTATATGTTTTTGATTAGCAACTGTATATATGTCAAAACATCTGTATGGTGCTGACTTGACTTACAAGATGTCCAGATCATCCCTAATAAATCCTTTCCTCCTCCATAGAATACTAATGCGTACTGGTCGGAATGACACTTTTAGGTTTCCGTAGTTTACCTTCTAACTACATGTACCCAAATTTGGATATGGCGCTGTCATGGATACTCATCCCAGTCTAACGGATATTACGTCCCTATGGTCGGACACAAGTATTTGGACACACTGATCCCTTTTAAAGTTTGGAACATAGGTTTTCCAAAACAGAAAAGAATGTTGATACCGTCCATAGCAGTGTCAGCCCCTGTGAAATTGCGTGTGAATTTGGACCAAAACGTTTCATCTTCCTTAGAAGGATTATAAGCTAGACAAAGTGGTTGGGTCCAATGCCATTAATATGTATAAAAAGCCTGTTTTTGTAAGAGTTATTCGCACAAGGGTCACTGTCATATAATAATATCCGGAGATCTTTAGGTGCCATGTTTAGCTATTTTTGCTTTGGTCAGGTGTGTACGTCCGGTTGTATCTCAGTGCTTCAAGTCAATAGTACCTCAGAGACGGAATCTTGGGACCATTTGAATTTCAATAAAGCCTGGTAAAGTGCCTGGACTACCCAATAATTTCCAATTAAGTTCAGTTGATTTTGACATTTTAATACATCCGCCCACGATTTGCGCACGATAAACACGTGCACCGATCCAAGTGAGCAACTAAGGAATGTATTTGGTTCGTAAATAATACTGGTCTTCCACGAGGAAAGCGTGCACCGGTTGGAGATGAATGTAAAATGATCAATTTGAAAGTCTAGAGTACATTGTAACTCCCACTTTGTATAAACACTTAAGGACATTCTCCAGTGCGATACGGCACGTTTTTAAAAAGCGTTTTTTCTTCAAATTAAACTCTGGTGGACATAACAAACATAGCATTACATTGTACTATATTCACCCTTGAAGTAAATCAACAAATGCGCGTTAATAAAGCATATTTATCACAGCATGGCAACACTTTGATTGCAAATCTTGATCGGCCACCACACCCCCCTTAAATGTATTTAATATTTGCCTGTGGGCGTGGTTTAGTGACGACACAGAATGGCACCGACGAGGTACTAGATATTGACATTCCGTAAAGGAAATAAGGAATATATCTTGTAATATCAGGCGAAAGTGAATATTTTCGATTGCATGACGTACATAATTATATCTGGACCATTGTCTAAGCCGACATCGCATTATTATTCAGTTTTTCATCTTTTATTGAAAGGGGGGAGAAGTTGGTTGGACGACCTTTAGATATGAGATTATTGCAGTTTTGGCCGACCATACATAACAAGGACCAGCTTATGTTTGGAATTAGACGAGCCATGTAAGGAATTGCTAGTGACAAACTTAGACACTTAGGATCTGGTGCTTCTATAACTCATGTTTTGGAAAAGTTAGACAGTGCTTATGGAATCATCGAGACTTTAGACACAGTTATGAAGAAATTCTACACTTGTGGAATCGGTGGAGAAATATGCATCCCGACTGGAGGAGTTATTTGATAAAGCTGTTGAACTGGAAGGCTTTAGACGACATGATACTCGCATCCTTTAAACAGAAACTACATTTGGAATTGCGTAGAGAATCAGCATACAAACAAGACACTATTAAGCACTATGATGAATTCAAGAGACAACTCAAGCGATTAGAGAAAAGAAATGAAGATGTATGACAAGCCGTCCGATGAAAAGTCATGCAAGCCTGTTGTTAGCTCAGGATCACAAAAGGACACAGATGTATCTGAGTTGAAGCAGCTGCTGAAACAGATGGGTGAACGAATGGACAACTCACCAACCACAAGCTGAAGAGAATCATAGTTGGAATGGACCAAGAGGGAACCAACAAGGTTATAGAGAAAGCTTAACAATCAAGAGAATCTTACAGGGGACGAGGCCGAGGTGGATTCCGCATACCTACTGCTAAAGATACCTTCGCGCCTACCGGTTTCATCTGTAATCAGAAGGGACACATACAGAGGATATTGATACAGATGGTCTTTTCCAGATGCATACAGACTGGTCATATCAGCCGGGTTTTCTTAAACGAGCAAGTGATCCTGTAGTAGGATCAGACTCAAGCACCTCCGAAATTGTGGATCTAAACCTACTCTTGTTGGGAAAGCCAATTAAGTGGAAAATGTAATAGGTAAGTTTAAAACCCGAGGTTAATTAGATACTGGAAGTTGCGTAAGTATTGTTCCAAATTCATTTTATAAGCAACATCTGAGCCATTTGGAACTCAAACCAGTAGGAGAGATATTCTTCGTTTGGTGACACCAGATACCAACTATTCGGCGAAAATCCCCATCATCATTGGAACAAACATTTTACAAGAACTGATGACCAACGTCAGGAATGAACAGTACTTACAAAAGGCCAAGCTACATACATGTACCCCATGGTATTTTAGCTTTCGTGCCATCAGCATCCGTGAAAATAAATTGAAAAGGAACCCAAAGATTAGCTATAGTCAAATTAAAGTGCTTGCAAGATTACCATCAACCCTAATCAATCAGTGAAGTAGATGGATTACTTGACGAGGAGATTGGTTTTCCTTCGACTTCTGCTTTACCCCAAGAAACCAAGAATAGCAATATTCCATCATTTATCGATATTAAACCAACAGTCATCAGCTTCGAGAACAAGCAAAGACAACAGGTGAAAGTAAAAATATCCAATTGAACTACAAGATCAGTTAGGTACCATTCAAGCCAAATCAATATTTTGTAAAGTTTAGCGTTTGACCATTGTAGAAGAAGTTTTCAATCAACTTGAACAGGATCACAAACGTGAGAAAATGATGAAGAACCTAAATATTGATGAAGACGGACTATTAGATGAAAAAGAATACAACAACTGTTACAACTTCTCCAGAATCACAAGGATCTATTAGATGTTGATGACATCGACATTGATCTATACAGTAAGATTAAACACAGGATTGAATTGGTGTCATATGTACCTTTCAAGCAGAGACACAGACACATCCACCTGCAATGATCGAAGAGGTCAGAAACTACATCGAACAACTGTTAGCTTCTTGAGTCATTAGGCCGTCTAAGTCGCCAAACACATCTAGGGTGGTAATGGTGCGAAACAAAAAAGTAGCACTTAGACTGTGTATTGACTACATACAGCTTAATAGCATCACTGTGAAGGATTTGTTTGCTCTACAACGAATGGAAGAGATCTTTGAGTTTCTGCATGGTGCCAAGTATTCATCATCATAGGCATGAAGTATGTGTACCATCAGCTTGTGGTCGAAGAATTCCATAAGGACGTACAGCCTTAACAGTGGGATCGATTAGTTTCTATGTGTTCAACAATATACCGTTTGGATTCCTATTGTGAATGGAATAAATGAAGATATAGCTTCTACTTTTGAATTTCAGGTAACGCGGACGAAACTGCAGATGTAGCCTAGACTGCTGCTGATGAAGATACCGCTAACGACGATACTGTTGCTGATGAAGATAAAGCTAACAACGAGATTTCTGTTGATGATGATAGTACAGCTGACGAGATTGCTGCTGATGATTATACAACTGACAATGCTACTACTAAGGAAGACAACAATGATGAAGTATTAGAAGAACAGTCTGAAGAAAACCATGGAGAAAAAGAAGTAGAAGAAGAGGACCATGCTATACCATCCAGACCAGTACCTCTGCATAGACATACCAGTAGGGAGAGACGACCGCCACAGAGGTACGAAGACTACCAGATGTATAGTGTAACACCATCGCCACGAGTAGACAAGAAACGACAGTAAGTGAATTCATTGATACAGTCTGGAGTCTTAAACAACGTGGATGGAGATACTTGGCGCCGGCTGTTAGAAGCTGCTTTACGGAAGTGATTTTTGTGTTTTTACAGTTTTTACTTTATTGATAGGCAGTGTTTAGACAGTGTGTTGTTAAACAGTGTTATGTTGACACATGTTATGTTAACAGTGTACTTTTTGTAGTCAATATAGTGTTTTTGTATATGTTGAATGTTATTGATAGTAAGTTCGTAATACTTTTTTACCAACTGTTGTCCTACTATATACTCGTATAAATGATATAATTAAACTAATTAATAAGGAACGTTTGTTTTAGTTACATACAACGCTCCACAGTTATTGATCAATCACAATCAATCAGATGCGCTAAAATATACATTCTTCTGTTTCGAAGTACTGATTGGACATGCTCAGTACCATGCGTTTGCATTCCTAGTACAGGTCAGAGTTTATGGAATGTTTTCTTCAAAGATCTAAACATTAGCAAGCGATAGCTAAACGTGGTTTTTAGTCTTGACTCTAACCGACTTAGTGTTTGTTCAACCCATAATTGTTAAAACCACAAGAAACACGAGTTTTGCGTTCCTCTAGGGTGTGTCCGACAATAGAATGCGTGTACTATCGTTTCTTTTTTTACTGATAGTTCATTGTTAAAACAAAACACAATCGCTTGCACGAATTTCACGAAGAGGCACGGTCTAGGTGCGCATGTACAGTGACTACAAATTACTTCTTAATGAAGACGCATTATGTTGAATAGAACGTTCTATTAGGGATTAGACGACGTAAAACAAATGTGTTGATTGGTCGAAAAAGTCGTGCAGACACTAATGATCCTTTAATCTTACGGAACTTGTTAAGTAAAACTCATGAAACACTAACCAGTTAATTTTAGCTGTAATACACACAGGGCTTTTCAAATAAAGTGCTATAACACAAATAAAAAACTATATATTGGTTCTTCACGAAATGCCACTGGTTAAATCGTTCTCATAATACATGTACAAAGAAAATTCAAAAAGAGATCTAAATTATAATAAACAAGTAATTAAGAATTGCAAGCAATACAGAAGTCCCCTACCGGTTTGAAGCCATTTTCAATGTTTCTGTTGCCATAGCAACCTCAACATCAAAATATCTTTAGACGCGCATAATCCCCTTATTGGCCCTTATCCACATATCAAGTTTGATAAACCTGGGTTGGCAACTGTTTGAGTTATGGCAGGATCCAGATTTGGGCATATTTTCACTCTTTCTGTCGCCATAGCAACCACAATATTTGTCAAAATCACCATATTTTTAGACGTGCATTATCCCCTTATTGTCCCCTATCCACATACCAAGTTTCATAAACGTAGCTTGAAAACTGTTTGAGTTATGTCAGGATCAAGATTTTTTTACGGACGGACTGACTGACTGACGGACGGAGGGCAAACCTATAGTCCCCTCCGGTCAAAAACCGGTAGGGGACTAAAAACATATTCGTTACTTGCGATCATTCATTTCAAAAGTTTATTATGTTGGTTGACATAAAATCTTACTGGATATACTTAATATTATATTGACTTACATAATTAACCACTTATGAAAATGTCTACTTTACACATTAGATTAACGTTTATTTGTCTAGTATCATTTTGTAATTAAAATAGATCATTTGAAAAATCAATGATTCTTAGAATAAATCACATGCAAGAAATAGCAAATGGAATATGATAATCCATCATGTCTATTGCAAACTTTGTTGCGTTCTGGCTGCTTTCTCTTTATATACAATGTACATGTATCTTTAATGCTACGTCCAAGACTTCACAACTGTCCGATATTTGTTGTTGAGGAACATCCTTGCGACAAAACTGATCATAACAGGGTATTTCGGCCATCGCTGCAATAAACATTTAAAAGAAGCAAAATATCTAAAATTTGCCTTAACTTATCTAGGCTCGTTGCAAAATCGTTCCAGTGTAATTCATGATAAATGTCCCAGGTTCAAACTACATGTATTATAACTTTTTATTCCTGTACAAGATATATACAAAGGAATACACTCACCGCTGTCGACAATTTCTGCCGATTAGCGCTGTAACGGAAGTCGCACTGGACCATTTTGTACACATAACGCGATTGCTGTGGTGCCAGTGATTACCAGGCGTAAAAATGGCGGATTTTGAATACAAAATATGAATAGAATAATTTACCCATCCGCAGTTAAAGTAAACAGAATATTTGTGTTTGTATTTGATGCGCTCATTTTCATGACAACACAATGAAATATAAACCGTTTTGACTACAAACACACACATATTCTTTATTTATTGCTTATCTGTGTATAAGCAAACACGTCACTGACTTCCATTTACTTTCTGTTACAGTTTAACATCAATACAATACTATAATTATGTTACGTCTACTGCTCGAATTATGAAGTCACTTTCAAATATCATCGTATCACCGGTATAGATATCGAAATAATTACAAAACATGCAAACTGAATATGGCAAACGATAAAAACAATCCTTTTACAATTTTCCAGCATTCCAATTTTTCTGATTTACGAGGGGCATTCAATATATAATGTCGATGTCATTTTCATGTTGCTATGACAGTATTTAGAAGAATTCTACGATTACTGTCTAAAAGGTGTATGTTTCTATTCTATACCTGAAAAATAACATAGTGGTTCGTCAAAAATTAAGTAATTTTTTCAACTTAGAAGAGGGTCTACTCGAGTATACTTGCCTCATTGTCATTTCAAGCGAAATATGTGTTATCTTTTTAGTAGTGGTTTAGAAAAGTAAATGTCTGTAGCCTCTACACCTACAAGTTCGTGCATCTTAGATTTGAAATGGGCGCAACTGCACAAAAACAAAAACACTGGGACCAACCATGTGATAAACAATATCAATTATCTGTCTATTAACAAAATTCAAACACAAATTGAATGCCAAACTGCAAAAACTTGAAAAATCGGCCTCAATGTTAGATGCAGTCTGTAGTCTTGATATAAACATTGGTGACCTGCAAGTTAGTGCACATACGATGACGTCATTAAGAACGCACGGGACAGATTTTGCTAATAAAAAGTTTTGTAACATAAAGTTCGATCTTTTGTCAGTAAATTAGCACCTTTTTCCGTTCGTAAATATATCGCATCTAATGCAAATTTTGTTATTAACAAATGTCTCCAGATTTCACGTAAACAGTAAAATCCGTCCTCGGACAAAACTCTCCGTAAACGTAACGAACCTTGTTTTTGTCTATTTTTTTGCATTATTCGCCTGGATAAATGTCTTGTTAGTAATTTAAAATTAATTTAGGCTCGAAAATGAGATTATTAGCAAAAAAATCTACGTTTTACTGAAATGCACGAACTTGTAGGAATGCACGAAGTTATAGGAATAGAGGCTATTCATTTTATTGCAACATTCAAACAATAACTTAATCCTTATGTTTCTACCAGAAGTAAACATCAACATGAACGTAGGTTTTGTCTATGGGTAAGACGGTCAAATACAAGGGAGACAACTCTTTATTTATACCAAATAATGCTTGTTGGTTCACGCAAATTCTTCCCAGAAATTAATGTTGATGGTCTACGGCGTACGACCATGTATAATATGTCAATTTCCAACCAATAAAACTAATAAAAAATATAAATTGAACAAAAAGCATGCTTTCTGAACTTATTTTGACACCTATAATCACGACTTCCGAATGACATTATTTTGTACAAAAATGGCAATGAAGTACAGGAAATCAGGTTTTTTATGGAAGGCATTTACATTATTCACAGTATAATAGTTATGGAATAAGATTATTTCCCGAAATGAAAGTTAAATGGACAATTATTCTCAAAAAGACGCAGTGTCTATTAACAGCCCCTGAAAAAGACACCAGAAACAACAGTCCAGGAATTACATTTTATTGAAATTTTCACGACATATTGCGGAATTGTTGATTGTTCCAGAAATGTAAAAAAGAGATTTCCAGATATCAATGAATGTTCTTATTCGTTACCAAAAAGACATTATAAATTGAACGCCACTCGACAGTTAGGATAAAAGGTTTGGCGTCGCTGTTTCGTTTTGTAATAACGATGTCATATTACTTTATGAAATGTAGCACTTTGCACAGACATAATTCCCCACGTATGCCACAAATCACAATGTTATGTAATGTGTCTGTTTTTAGCATTATGATTGCTGTTAAATTTGATATTGGAAAGATGCAATTGTTGGTTTTGGTGAAATTTCAATACGTTAAACTTGAAAGGTATTATAAAGCAGAAAATGAACAAATTCGGTTACATGACGTTGTTGTGTTCGATTATGACGTCATTGATATTAATATTATGTTAGTAATTAAGTGTTTTCATAATGGCTAGAGGTTCGCGGTATTACCGGTAATCGTTTTACAAGTTCTGATAAGATACTGGTATTTCGGATGGTACCGCGGTATCATCCGAAATACCGGTATTTCATCAACATTACAAATGCTTCTAATTATTTTTAAGTTATCTTCTGTAACACCAAGCTATACCGTAACATAACTTTATTTGGCATAATACATATCATATAAATATATAGCCAGAACAAATATAATAGAACATGTAATGAAAAGAATGCATAGTAATATTAACAGTGTATATAAACTGTTTGTATGTGCCAGTATGGGTAAAAAGTGACATTAGATTCTATTAGCATAGTAAATATATATATTTGGTAATTTGCAAAATTGTACGAGTTGAGGTTGTGGACATGAGACATGTAAATTTTTGTATGATTGGCCAGCTAGAGAAATACGTTTTGAAACATTTGGTTCTTATACCCCAATCACACGACTCTCGAATCAGCCCGAATGGGCCCGAATGAGTCGGAATGGAGAAAACATTCGAAACACATTCCGAATGATAACTCGAATTGACCAAAATTATTACAGCTTTGACAAAATGCCGTTGGAATACTTCAAATACCATTCAAATACAATTCTTATATACTTCGAGTATAACTCGAATACACTTCGAGTCCGCCTGGAATGATAGCGGAGATCGTGCACGCATATGTTTTCAAAATACGGTAAACACAAGCATCGGACCGTTTTGCACGGGATTATGGACGGGTTGTGCACGGGTAGTGTGTTTAATATCAGTACCTATAATGGCTTTAAGTAATGTTTCGAATATAGTCAGAATGCCGTACGAATATTTAAAATGTAATCAGAATGTCGGAAGAATACACTTCGGTAGCCGTTCGATAGTCCACCCGACTTCGAACGTATCTCGAAAGTTTTGAACATGCGCAAAACATTCGAAGTGGACACAGGAATGGGCCGGAATATATCGAAAACACTACGAATTGACTCAGCATGCAGACATAATGTTTCGAATGCATTTCGATCATGAAGAAATACACATCGAATTGCTATTCCTACGGCTTTCCGCCTCATTCCGACGCCGTGTGATCTGGACAGTATCAATAAATACAGAGAGTTTTGAATAACAGTTTATTCATTTTTATTTTAATATGTATTTTATTTCAAACGAAATAGGTTTAGAACATGTTAAAACATTCAAACTGGTCCGAACATATGGAATGTACTCGGAATGCAGTCGGAATACATTTCGAACATACAAGAATGTACCACGAATTGCTATTCCTACGGCATTCCGGCTCATTCCGACTCTCGTGTGATTGGGTATTAGATTCCTATGTTTTGGACAAATTAATAAAAACAATGTTATTCACTTTCAACGACCCCTATGTTGCATTGTAAACAAGTTCTATTTTGACATTCTATATTAAATGATCTTCCAGTTTCTAAAGCTATAAAATGTAGATCGTGACAAGATAATCTAGACCTAGAGGCACTTATAACTGTGCACTTACTCAAATCTCACTATCTCAGTATTAAGTGGGTCTATTTTGTTGAAATTTGCAGCAAGAGTAGTTAAAAATGAGTGATAACGTTTTAGTACATTTCATTTCATAACACACAAGATATAGGAAACACTAGGACATTATTAAGCGTTGCGTAAAATTGTGAATTCACGAAAGCTGCTCCGGCTTAAATCTCAGTTTTCCAACAGCTAAGAACGTATCCTTCTGGGTGTTTAGGCTATGCAATGTTATTGCATTGACGTCATATTTGAAGGGCAATGCCCGTGACAGTTGGTCCAAACATAACATGCCGCACGTATCCACATACGTTGAAATCCGACCCGTCATTGCAGAGAAATGACGTTGACAAATTTAACAATGAAAGGACAGACAGGTAGAATATGGCTCCAAATACCTGTAGGGGCTTTAATGATTTCATAACACATCATTTTACTTATTTAAACGCCAAAATTAATTATATTCCAACAGTAACATAGAGACGCCTGTGTTGATATACCCGACGTCACGGCGTCATTCTAGACACATATTTTATTTTGTGTTTATTGGGTTAACGGGTCATGAATTTAATGAAATTTACCACGTGTAATTTTATTTCCCGCTGTTTCACGATTTTCTCGTGCAATTCGTTAAATTCTTATTTTCACAGTACAATGGGAAATATTCATTGAACCGTAATATTTAAATATTAGATTACATTGTGCGGCGACTAACAACCAATTACACAAAATTTCGTTAAAAAATATTGACAAACAAAAAGTTTTTGGGAATTGAAAACTGCACAGTTATAAGTGACTCTTAGTGTAAATCTTGTAAGAGCGATTCTGTACTTCTTTTGTTTTATGTATTTTCCATATCAAGCGTATGCTTACATAGGCTATATGATGTCAGTTTCTAGACTTGTTAATACTTGTATACCATGTTTGTTTGTAAATTTCCAATATACGTTGTTTAATACAAAATTAATCTATGTCAATTATATATTGACTTTTCCAAATATCAAGCATGCCTTTATTACTAAGTAATGTTTTAATTTGGAAAGCCCAGTTCATATCGTTGTAACTAAATAGCCATTGTCTGCATCGTTTGCTAACACTTCGTATATTTTAGTTAAGAGTATTATATGATTTCAGGAGTTGTGTCCAATATCTAATTATAATCAAATGTCTATATATCTTTAACGGAATACGACAAAGTTCTTCATATAACCAATCTAGGTTTGTGGATTTCATTAACGACAGGATTTTTCTAAGAAATTTACAATGAACAAGTTCAATATCTTAACAATTACGGTGTCCCCAAACAGCAGCGTTATAATTAAGGATTGAACCAACCATGTTATCAAACAGCGAACAGTTATCATTTGGTAGCAGTTCAAGTTGGTTACATACTATATAAAGTTATGTTATGTTATGTACCACCAAACTATACCACATTTATTACTTTCTCGTAATTGCTTGTTGTGCAATCAAGCATCCAATGTTCCATCTCATTTTATGTAATTATATTTTTATACACATCATATTCTGACCACTATACCATAGTTGTAAGTCTTATAATAAAATTGGTGGTATATCGTGATATGTCTTTTAATCATGTTATTTTAATTCTGTCTACTGCGTAATGACATGTATATATATGCGTTTAATCTACCGAGAATGAACAACGATCCTCTGCTCCGTAGGATTAATCAGACATTGAATTCTCAACGAAACCCATTCAATAGTTTGACTTTATGTGCATGTTTTATTCATGGCAAACTAATTAAATCGCGAAAATCACAATCAACCATTTCCTGTAACAAATTGTAATGTGTATGCTCTTAGAGACATTTGAATAATAATGTAATTCTACTATTTTCATTACGTAACCCATGGGTGTAATTATGAAGTTGTTTAGCAAGTTGTTTAGCAAAGCAGGACAAAAAGATGAAAGCAATGACATATTTCTATATCAGGCTACATCTTGTCGTACAAGTGTATAGAAGGAAACACAAGCTTACGGATATTTTCGTCACGTTTTCTTTTTCCTTAACTTTTCTACTCGCACATTCTTATATTTTGTAGATATATTTAATAGATTTTGCATATCATTGGATATATTGTACATTGGAATTTCACCGAAAACCAACTGTAACTGCAACTATTGCAACATTATGTGCATATACATTACATGCATTAATTCCGCACATTAGTAAATGCTTATAACTTTAACATCTGTGAAGCTATTATATTACATGATAACTCTTCCTTCTAATGGAACTCAGTGCTTTGATTTACAATGTTGGTGACAGTGTGGTTTTGAAAGTGTGCAAATGATACATATATATACTATATGAAACACTAATAAACATTCATAGTTAATAAAACGTTCTAAGGTATTTGATAATTGCCTAAGGATTGTGGATATGTTAGTGAGGAAACATCGTTGTGTTCTGAATATGTTCAACTAACGCTAGTTTTATATATTTGCAATGTTACTTCGGCCACATTTGCCGTACGAGTTGTTCAGAAAGAGCTTAGTGCGAATTGTGTATGCAATCTCTTACGGCACCTATAACACAACGCGTTCAAATATTCCTGTTATTGATCTTCTATTTCTTCATAGAAAAGAAAACTAATACACTCATCAGACTTAACATTACCTCCATTATCTTTGAAAAGATATTTCTTGTTTCGGTTAAATTTCCAAGTACAGCTAGTCAGACAAACAAACGAGACAATGGAGTACAAATGTGAAATAAACAATACATTTAGTTTTAGGAAAGGATGCATGAATTGCCCACTAAAAGTCATTATATTTAGCATTTAAGAGAGTTTCATACACGCAATTTAGTCTTTATTCAATGTATTTACATATAAAGATGATATACATAATGTGGCAATGTCATCTCAATAAATCAGCATCATTCCTTTACTGCAATTTTACGATAAACTAAATACTTTCTGAGAGACTATAAGAAAATAATAGATTTTTAGGATATACATGTAGTACGGATCGTTCAATATATAATTGCTTCTTTTTTCACATGGACCCTACTTTAATTTTTGTAAGCGTAATTGTTTCTCGTATCTAATCTAATAGCGAAGATTCAAATTGTTAAGCAACTATATTAACAACTGCTGTAAAAGTACGCAATACATAAATAAATATTTAATTCCATGTAATTGTAACAAATATTTGCTAATTGAGAGACTTGCTGTACGTTTTAATTGTTTTCAATAACTTTGTTCAATGATATATGCTCATAAACTGTATGGCCGTTGTGGTTTATTAGGACTGCAAATGATATATTGTTGCAATCATACGAATTTGCACCTGTACCTTATTAGATTTATAAACTAACTGGCTATTTATTTGTAATTCGACTTATATCTTATAAGCAAGCCATTATACAGTCTTGTTCTTTGTCAAGGAATATGATTTTAAACATGATATCATAACGTTTCCTAATCTCATTAGAAAGTCTATTGCATTGTACTAAATCAGTTGTGTAGCTAGTTGGGAATAATGCTTCCTTTGAAGTATTGGTTGACTATACTGTTAAACACTTGCGAAATGAAAATAGCCGGAAGCAATACAGTTCAATTACTTTAACGAGCGCCATTTCCACAGAATAAATAAGATTTTCATATTAGGGTACATCCTTAGTTAGAATTTATTGGTACTTAACCAGTACTTTACTTTCTGGTAATGAGGATAAATGATAGTTGTTATCTTAGACATTGAATAATACTTGCGTACAATATTTGGACATTGACCAAGTCATTGTAGAATATGATCAACTGTTCAATGTAGAATGGTAAAGTTCTTGTTTACAAACAAAATTTCTCGAAAACAATAAATGAAATATTCCTGAGCTTGAACAACTTTGATATCCATATTTCAAGGAAATAGGGTATTGTTATAAAGTTCAGTAAGTAGAGTGCAGGACAGTCATTTTCTGCGACATTCCAGTGGCAAAAGCCTGCGTCTGTGTGTATTTATCTTACGAATGTGTGCCAATGTACGACCTTTTCTATACCTTAGATTTATTTTGTGTACATCTATGCATTTTAGTCCAGTTAAAGCTGAAGTATACTAAGCTCTTAGTACCAGACAAATTGCATAAATATCAGCTATTTCGATAATTTCGAAGTCAGGAAGGTCAGTGAAATGTTAAAGCTAATACATAATTATGCTTACAGATATATGGCATTGATAATACCTTGCATGCAAATCTTTAACAAGTTTTGTAAGATAAACGGGGAATATGCATTACCAATTACAATCGCTTACTGTAGTAGTTGGATCACTGTGAATTCAATAGAAATTGGCCACAGCCTCACATATGGAGAAATAATCAGTTGCTCTTAGAAGCTTCGAAACTAGGTCATTCCGCCTTTTATGTCTCCACCATTGTGGTAGGCATATAGTCTTATAGATTTGTTATAGCTGAAACTGGGCCAATTAGGGGTTTGATAGCTGAAACTAGGCCATTCATATTTTTTGTAACTGAGACTAGGTCTTTCAGCTTGAGACAGTTGGGACTTTGGCTTCCGGAGGAGAAGTTCATTTTCTCGTTTACTTATGTAATTGGGCATTCTGCCGTGTAATTGTGGTATGCCATGTTTTTATTCTTTCTGTGCTAGGCTGTTGAAGTTGAGTGTTGCCTTCCCTGTCCGATTATCTATTATTTTCTTATACAGTAATTTGTTTTAATCCACACACATACTTCTGAACTGTTTTTATTTCCCTTGCTGTGTGTGTCAAAGTAACACACCACTTCATAAAAATATCTGAAGATTGCGGTTGCATGTTAAGAACCTGGGATAACTGATCAGTACTCCAAGTGGATTAGTTTACTAAACAGATACTACACATACATGTACATACATCAGGAATGAGGTGTCGAGGGTGATTAATATAAGTTGTAAAAACTTGTTTCACAATCGACCTTAAATAAATTAGTATAAACTAAACTAAACAAATTTTCTTTTTGAATTCACCACTCATTTCAGGGCCAGTTGGATTACGTTCAATGTGTGTTTTAAAAGGGACTTTCAGCCTGCAAATACTACGATAACTGATATGACAATACGTCTGCTAGTTATATTTTTAATATTTGAATCATTTATACCAAGCCATTTAAAAAACAAAATATGATGATGAATAAATGGACGTGGGAACGTAAAATTCACAAATACGCACAACAATAACTACGACGAAAGACGCGTTCGTTAAATTCTATGTACTTTGTTTAGAGTTTATGAAACGTTTTTTCAACAAAGCCCGCCGATCTGTCTAATAGTGGAGCGAACCCCGAGATTATAATTATGAAATTGGAAAACGCATAATTTGAAAAACACGCCCGTATATTAATGACACAACAGAATCAAGCGTAGTATGTTATTGTATTACTTTATTAATGATTAAATTGCGATAATATGGCGATGAGGTCATCAAGACGGCATTGTACGTATTTTGCGAGTTTTTAGCCTATCCAAAAATTTGGTCAGCCCTATTCATCTGAGATTTGTGTGTACCAGTTTTGGCGGGAAACTGGTACTCTGAGGATGTGAATGAAAATCATTTCGATTTCACTAATGTCAACAAATTGTTTTCTCAAAAATTACCTTTTATGTTTTAAAGATTTTTAAGAATATTCCATAAGATTACGAAACACCCCAGTCCGCAAAAAACATTAATGAAGGGGAGATAAAAATTCCAGGTTGCTAAGGAAATTTTGACCGCAATTTTGGAATGCACTGAAAAACTGAACACAGAACGCCGGAAGCCTAAAATCGGTAAAATAACTGCTTACAAGATTGAAGTACTTGTTTTAAGCAAGGGGAACTGTCTTTTTACACATAATTAACGTATTTATACAATGAACTCAACTTTCGATGCTAATTTGCATCATAATCGAAGCGGATCAAAATTTGTTCGTACCCAAATTATTGTCAACTATTTTGAAAAATATTTATTTCATTGATTTTCAACCAACCAACCAACCAACCAACCAACCATTTATGGTGAATTAATAATCAACAATCATTCTGTAAAAGATGACCATGTTACTAATACTGGAGGACAACACTGTCTATTGCTGTTGTGAGAAAAATCTTAAACAAAAAACCCTTGGTGGATATTGGCCCTGCGATATCATTAATTATGGTTTTAATTTCAAGTCACATTTAATGATTTTGGATATTCACTTATCACATAACCTGCGGTCCAGGAGTGCTGTAAAGCCTAATCCTACAAATATAATTTTCGGTTTGTTTTTTAACATTTGGACTTTCGTTTCCAAACTGATCTGCCAATCATCAAAGTCTAGATTTCTGGACTACCGTAAAGCCGTGCCGTAAATATCCCAGACTGTGCAATACATATTTAAATTAGCTTGACGTGACGTTAGCCAATCCATGCATTGATCTGTCAATGACGTCAGGATAAAACCAACGTCGCCAAGACGTCGCGCTCATTGTACCGCCGAATGTTGGCTGAAACACATGCAGCGTACATCATCCTTCAGAACAATAATGTGCATTTTTTAAGGTTAGTGATAAATAGAATCTTACATGAGTGCTCATTACATACGAGTTTTATTAAACTCGTCGACAAAAACAATATGACACTCGGCAAAGCCTCGTGTCATATCATTTTGTCCACTCGATTAATAAAACTCGTATGTAATGAGCACTCATGCAAGATCCTCTATCTAAATGATAAAAGTTGATGTGACAGTGTAAAGTGTAAAGCCCCAGTCCAAATATTTTTTTCATATGCCTCTATATACAATATATGTTGTGAATCCAAAGTCCAATAATGTACTGTGCATGTATGAACACTATAAGACAGAAGAAGTACAGTTGTCCCAAGACCATTCAAAGAATACACCGTTAGGGTCAGTGTTGGTTGATCTGCATTAAACAAAGTTTCTGTCGTGTTGGTCAGTGTTTATCCGTCGCTCTGCTGTGACTACATGTACATGACAGTGTTAAGCTGCCGTGTGACCACCGGTGTGATGATCTGTAACACTGCCGTCATTAGAGGTGTCATTGATAGGAAGCGATATTGATGTATCGACAGTATATTATGTTTTCACGTTTAAAATTTGAAAAAAGAATAATTTATAAATACACTCTTGCTATATGCTGCCAATTGGCTGGCCCCATGACCATAAAATTATGGATTCCGGAAAAGGGTTTTATCCCGTAAAGTCAATATCGAGAATTGCAGTGGTATTTGACGCTGTTCTTGAATCATATCTACAATAGTCAATAGTTAACATTGTGACTCACTTAACTTTAATATGTAACACTTAACTTTTACTTCCGGCTGGTGGGGTAATGCGCGTGTCGACTGGCGATACAGCTTACACTTAAAAGAACATGCATTGTCCATCGACAGCCATTAAAATAGATAAGTGAAGATGCCCGTCAAGGTTTTTAAGTTGGTCAATTTTGCTTAGAGTTATTGTCCTCGATTTATTGAAAAATTCCATTAGCCCGTCCATTCGCAATCATTTCTTTGTAATTAGCTGGCAGAATTTCATGTAGTTTAAAATGAATATGAACGCTCATACTGATAACTGTGATGATGCACTTAAACCTTTTTTATTGGTCAATTTTTGTTAAAGTTATTGCCCTTAATTTATTACCAGGCCTGTTTGGGCGAAGGCTCCCATGAAAAACATGCATAATCGCTATTATAGCGTCGAAATATCAATTCATGCGTTTGTATTGCATAATAATGAATATAATGGCCGGAGATAATGTGGCGAAATCATGTAAACGAGCTTTACATCGTACCATTTTAAGCTCGACTTATTGTGTAGGGACTTATTGTGAACCCATATTATTCACAATTTTGCCGTTCCCCACCCACTTTTCATACATGCAAAAAATAAAAAGTTAAAAATATCTAATTTATGCAATAATATTATGTTTATTATCATTAATTAACATTCATATGCGATCTTTGAAACTAAAATTCATGTTTGTTCTTATCTAATACGATTTTGAAATTTATCGCATGCGCACAAGGCAGCTCGTACCTCCTTAAGAATGAAGGATCACTACAGGCGAATGACATAGAACGTAATGCGGTATACTAAGATGAACATTTTCTAGAATATAAACCGCACGATGAAACATCGTTTAAATAAATGTAGATAAAATGTAAAGAATAAGAATCGTTAATATATTTAGCCCATACTGTGAGCCCATATGCTGGCTATCATAATATCGGAATGGACATAAAGTATTATGAGAACATAACTGGCACAATGCAAAATGTTTCTAAAACGCATGAAAATGGAGCATTTAATAATTAGATACGGTAATGACAATTTGAAGCCACCAAGAAGCGACGGAAGCGCCTAGCCATCAAAGCAAAGAGACCGACATAACGTACCATCCGTATTTAAAATCAAAGCACTGAAAGTACTGCTGTGTGGCGTACTGATGCCATTAAATCCAATATCGAATCCAGGTTGTATCATAATTTTATGTCACAGTTCTGATAAGCCCGCCCTTACTCAAACATTTGTGCTGCTAAAGACACCAAGAGAACCAGCAGTTACCTGGAACTTACTTAAGTAACTGCTGAGCATCAATGAAGGGATATTTACAAATACCATTTTTAACGACTTGGAGAATTCGACCAGTGTCAAGATAACTGACTGTTTATTCTCCGTATGACCACGCATGTTTATTAAATGACACTCTATATTAACGTATGCAAAAGGGGTAAACATGGCGTCGCTCCCACATATCGATCGGCCGATTAATGCTTTAAAAACAAGTTTTACATTTTATAAAACCTTTAAGTATTAGCTTTTAAAACAAGCTTTAACGAACAAAATCGATCGAATATTAAATTAATAATTGATGATTTTCGACCGTTTATTTGGTATAAAACGGGATATTTTAAACTTACTTTTACGCGGAACGGATTCTTACTCGTCGCCGTGGATTAACTAATTAGGGTATCGTGTTGAATGTTGTCTAAAAGAGAGACATATATCTCTGCTTCATTACAAGCTTTAAATATTCAAAATCGGATAATAGATACGAAAATTATGAGGTCTTATATAAAGCACGGTAGAAATTGACTAGTGCGTTTAACGCTTACCGCGATAACATCGTTAATCGGCCGATCGATATGTGCGTAGAACCACGGATATATACAGATTTCCGTGGTAGAACTATTTCAGTTCCCCCCACCAGCTATATATAGCATCAATGTTTGTATACAACATAATTAGGTCATCGTCTGCAATGTGCAGCGGCGGAGTGATTTACATACGTTACAGTATACGATTGAAAACCGTGGGAACTATTAGATTCCCGCCACCAGTGAGAACATTCGTTGGTAGTAAAAATATAGTCCGTTGCGGAATGATTTGCTATAAAAATCCTCTAAAAATAAAAGTCTGATAAAATTGTTGGTCTTAATATAAGTAAATGTTGGTAATGTAAACAAATCAGGTCCAATGATACGTGTAACCTGTGTTGCATGCTTGTAATATTGTTCAAATCATAGAACTATTTATTTGCCGAGGCCTAATGCGTTAAATTGGTCGTAAGCTGAAAAGTGGTAATATCATTGTGTGGCGTTTACGCCACACAAAAAGATATTTCAAGCAAGCTTATATACTGTCCTTCACGATAAAGGACACACTGCATGACGATTTATAAGCAAGAACAATTATATTACGTACCATGAAGAAAGGTAATAGCTAATTGTAAGTTCATTGAAGTGAAGTACGGGGAAACTTTTTCCAGACGCCACATGACACTAACACCTGTAGTGATATATTATTATAACATGTATTGTTCAGACAATCCAAAGCAATACAGAAGCGACGACATCAAGTTGTAAACAATATCGTGTTATATGTATGATAACAAAACACCTGATCGCATTGTTTATATCTAATCAACCTTATAGAAAAATGTGTGGGCACCATGTGCTACATTTTATTGAAAACGTTTATATGAAGACATTGACATGTGTTTCAAAAATGTACAACTCGATAAGAACGAAATGTTATCTTTAAGCTATATCTGGGAAATACATTCCAAATTTGTCTAAACTGTTAGAAAAATACGGATGTTAATTATTGAAGTCAGTTGTAATTCCTGTAAAAGGTGTGTTGGCATACCTTTGGTCGATAATACAATCACAAATATAAGCAAACGTAACACGTATGTTTTTAGAATCATAGCATGAAAATCTACATGAAATAGACAACTAAAATTAAAACCAAACATTAAGAAAGCGACGACATGTTAATTAATGTCCTGTGCAACACACGTGAGGATGAAGGTCATGATTGTGATGCCTGATTGTAGTTTATATGATCACATACGTGTTAATCTTATACAATGAGTTACAGAAGAATGTGCTACATGTATATATTATTTGCCAGACAATGAGATACTGATTGTGATATTTACTCACCCAGATTTTCTTTTTTTAAGCGCCAAAATATGTTGATGTATGTTAAATCGTAGAAGGTCTTATATACGTAAATACTAGATAGTATGATGTTGTCATGTATACCTATGTATGTTTTTTTTTCAAATGTGTGGTTCCGATAAATGATTGTTTAGCTCTATATGTAAATTTCCTTTTCTGGTCCTTGTACAAGGGTCGTTCATTTAATACCCGGACTATCTCCATAGTGCTTCATTGAAACATGCAATGGTAATGAACTTTCGTTTCATAAGACTTACACACCAACTTGATTATTTGACAAAACTTGGTATAATTTCATCCAACCGAATACAAACTGTGGTTACTATAGTAACCCAACAAAGGGCTACCCGGCCCAACCCAAGTTCTTTGTGAACTTTAGAGTGTTGATGTGGCAGTGTTCGTGATAGAGTTGCCTATTTTCATCTGAAAATACTTGATAACGTTATGTCTACATCTACGTAACGTTTTTATAACGCTTGTTGTAATTTCTGTACTATTACTGTGTTTGAAACGTTGTTTAGTGACATCGGGTGTGTTTCCGTAAATAACGCAATGGAATCGACTTTTTTTAGAAAAAAACGGATTATGATACAATTTCGTAAAAGTATTGGTCATACACCTATAAAACTAAAGAATCTATCTTAGAGAAGCCTTATGTGAATATTTGTATCGCTGGATTTCTGCGTTTAAACGGTTCCGTGATGACAAGAATCATCCCGCGATGATCCGAGGCCCGGCCAATCTTACGTCAGAAACGGGAAAGTGTCGTCGGTTTAAACACATGTTGGATGATAAACACTACTTGAAGAAATACTCATATCATGAATACGAGATCATGCGAAGTTATCGTGGAAATTGCATTTAACATCACTACCGAATATCTTAAAATGTTTAATTGGTGTGCTCGCATGACTTTATTGCTCCAAAACGATGAACAAATGGTGAAACAGTGTCGCGTTTTAGGAGCGAAAATGGCGTAACGTCACAATATTTTGACGTCGACTTGGGCCGACTCGCGTTACTCGTACTTATTAAAACACTAATAGTTTGTAAACCCTTCGTCGCAACAAGTTGAAATTTCGTATGCGAATACAGGACTGGTGTGAATGTATTCCTGTAAGTTTTCATCAATATCAGTCTATTAGTTTTCCAGCAATAACGATCGTCCGGGTATTAAATGAGCTGCCCTCGTATGTGTAGCTTGTCATTGTGCATTCTGCAGTTGTATTTTCTGTGTATAATGTGGTGTCGTCATTTGTGATGTACTATTATTGTTCTCATAATGTTTTATAATAATGATGTTCATATATTATGTTGTATGTATAATTATTATGCTTATATGCTCTTCAGTAATGGAGGAAATACAAGTTATATTATTCCTACTCTATTTATTTTCTGCTACACGTCTGTCAAAGTAGCCTTGTTATGATTGTATAGGTTTGAATGTTTAACTTTTATCATATACATTGAATTCATGCGATATCTTGAATCATTAGATGAGCATTCCTATATAATTGCGTTTTGTGTAATTTTCTTTTCGTAGCGTTTCTGTTTATTTATTCGATTATATCTATATTCTAGCAACATGTTATTGCATGCATCAATTCATATGCGTAAATGTGAAATACGTAATTGGACGTTGGCGTTAAATAAGCATCAGATTGGCGACACATAAAGATAATAGTAAAGCTTAAAAATCCAGGGGCGTACGTAACGATTCTTTGAACAGCGGAAGTTGTCTATAGCATCATGATAAATAACTCACCAACTTCGCAAACAAATAGTCCGTTTAAATTTGTAAATATTACACGTGTTAGAATGCAAATACATCGCTGTTTTGCGTGATATACCGGTGAATAGATAACGGTTTGTCGTTCATATGCCTACGGCCTTCGTGATTAATTCCTACGCATATGAACTATAAACCGTTATCTATTCACCGGTATATCACGCAAAACAGCGATCTATTTCCTAAATATAATATATGTGTATATATAGGTGCATTTTTAATTTGTACTATTGCTCTGAATATTTATTATTTTCTTATAATTCTGTATTGGAATGGTCGCATAGTAATGTTTCTGTGATAAATATTGTATTTGAGTATATGAGAATGAGACTGAATTAAAGATAAAGTATCATGACATTGATAAATAAATTTTTGAAGGGTTTGTCAAAATGTGGTTATTAAGTATTTAACTATCATATGTCGACATGTTGACAATTTCCTTTTCAATACCATTCAGGCAACAAATTGTTATCAATAATAATATTATAACTAGATCTACAAGAATCCATCACACCATCATTCTTGACAGAGACGCTAAATACATTCTCCCATTCATTTGTTGCTCGCAAAACTTGGAGATATCTTCAAATTTACCATTGTTTTGGGTGTCGCCCACCTGTCTTTATGTAAAAAGATCGCCATTTTGTTCGAATTGACCTGGCCGGCTGTCCGCTGTTCCCTGACTACACCTGTAGTCAACAGGGACCTCAAAACATCCCTACTACTCTCCCAGGCCATCGGGACTGTTTCCAATCATTAGAATTCCAGTTTGCCACCCTAACATTCATTTCTATAACAACACTAAATAACATACAATAAACCTACAATCTATGAATGCCACCCTTACATGCCTATAACATTATATGGACGCCGCCCGAACATGACCATAAAACACTATACACAACATACAAGCAACCTACATTTTGTGGATGCCGCCTTTGTATTCTATAACAACCCTATATACGACATTACATTACACCTACATTCTATGGATGCCACACTAACATGTCTATAGCAACAGTAAGTATACATGTATGCACAAACAGTATGTGGATGACACCCTATCATGTCTTAAGCAACACAGTATTCAACATACGTATATTTCACCTACATTCTGTGGACGGCGTCCTTATATGTATAAAATAACAATATATGTTGAAAGATAAAATACTGCCATTACCATCCAAATAATTCTGAGCATGCATTAAACCACATTTTCTATATATTCTGTATCATATCATTTGTGTTTATGTACATATATGTAAACTGTTGGGCTTCAAGCCTTATGTTTGAAATATATATCTATCTATCTATCTATCTATCTATCTATCTATCTATCTATCTATCTATCTATCTATCTATCTATCTATCTATCTATCTATCTATCTATCTATCTATCTATCTATCTATCTATCTATCTATCTATCTATCTATCTATCTATCTATCTATGCAAGGTAGAAGACATCTACATTCTATGGATGGTGTCCTTATATACATTTTAGCACATATATTCTATAGATGGGGCCTGTAACATAATGGGCTTCTACCATCCATTATAATTATGCACACATGTGATATCTGAGACAGACATCTATACTGTTATTTAGATTGTATTGCATAATACAAACATTACTATCGGTCAGTCAACAAGTACTATCAATACACTATTATGATCAGAATTATAGCCTTGGGCACATACAACAGTATGATGCAACTGAACCAATTAATATGTCTGAGCTATGTCTGGGCTGGTGAATATACGATACCAGAATGTAAGAATTAGGGAGTCGAGTCGAGGCAGCGACAGGAGTAAGACGTGTTAGTTAGGTCCGGGCGGCCGTTAACAAGCGAGTTAGCTTGGGCCATAAGCCTAGCCATTATGCTAGAAGATTTATTAACAATTGATTGTTGACTTATGCTACGAACCTGATAGTGAGCGAAGTACTACATTGATAATTATGGAACTGTATATATAACTTTATGAATCGACATGATAATTATTCAACCACTTATACGATATGAAATAGTGTTACTTATTCAACACAGTCACGCTGGACTACGTGACAATTTATGGCGTCGTGACACAGCATAAGTTCAACGGAAAGAGCAACAGGAAAATTGGACAGACAGCACTTGATAGCCGTAAAATCCTGCTGAAAATTGGAATCTCGGAGTAACAAGGTGAGTGAACTGGTTTTTTTCTGTACGCTTAAAAATGGCAGATCGAAACATATGTAGAAATGTAAAAACATTATCAGATCAATTGGGAAATTATTGTATATCGCTAGGTAATAAATTGAACAAAATAGTACCAGATTTTGACGGAAAAAACAATAAAGAATTTAAGTTTTGGATAAATTCATTAGAAAAATATGCTTTTATAAACAAGTTAAATGATGATGGCAAGAAAAAGATTTGTTTCCATACTTCTAGAGGGATTGTATCAGATTTTATTCAGGGATATTTAAATGGTGACCCGCAGTGTACATGGGCAGAATTATTGGGTGAATTAAAAGTTAGATTTTCTGAAATAACGGATTCTCATCATGCATTGCGCTTATTAAGCGAATTTAAACAAAGGCAAAATGAAAACGTACAAATATATTATGAAAAGTTAATAGATTTAGCAAAAACTGCATATGACGGTCAGGATCCAAGCCAATATCCTCCACTAGTAATTAGACAGCTAATTGATTTTTTCGTTGACGGATTGTTGAATGAGTCTATTAAAATTCAATTACTTAGGCAAAATCCTCAGTCATTAGACGAAGCAGTAAATATAGCAATCAAAGAACAAAATATTAGGGCTAGACTTAGGTTAAGAAATTTCATACCGTTCAATCGTAAATATCAAAATAGAGATAAACACATAAACGCGGTAGTTCAAAATCCACACAGGCCAACGTATTATCGAACTAGGGATTATTACTGTAAGACAGATAATCTTCGTAGTAGACAAAATTCAAATAGAGTTTCACACAAGAAAAGGTTTAATCAAGTTAGTGATCAGAAAACGGTTAATCCACGAACTTTCAATATAGCAATTGCAGGAAACCCAGATTCGTGTATAATAAATATACAGAAAAATAAATACAGAGCACTGGTAGATTCAGGCGCTGAAGTTTCATTGATAAACAGAAGGATATTTAGAACCTTAAGACAAAAGGCAGAAATTAAAGATGAAAAGATTTCTCTTCAATCAGTAAATGGTGACTCATTGAATGTAGATGGTTGTGTAAACCTAACATTTAAAATTGGAAATACTGATATGAGTCACACATTTTATGTTGTTGAGAATATAAATAGGAACATTATTTTAGGACGCGATTGGTTAAAACACCATGATGTAAGGATTTATTTTGATTTAGGCTGTTTAAAAGTAGGAAAATCATTTGTTAACCTAGCAGAAGACAGGCAGATAGCTTCTTTAGTAAGACTTCAAAAGCATACCCTCCTTAAACCTCAGACTGTCAATTATTGTAATGGCAAATTAAAACAGAATCCAGGTATACAAAATTTTAAAACTTATGAACTAAGGACTGTTGAAAATGGGTACATAGGATCAGAGCCAGGCATTGTTGTTTCTAATTCAGTATTCACATTGCAGAAACATAGGAGACTCCCTGTGGTTATCACTAATAATACAAACAAGACCATAAGACTAAGGAAGGGGTGTGTTATAGCCAAGGTAGACTTGATTGATGAAAAATGCATAGCTTCTGTGAGTAACAGAAATAATCAATCAAAATCACAACCAGAGACATTCACTCCCATTGATGAGTCTGACATTGTTACCCCCTCAGAACATTTCCCCTATGTGAAAGACTTGTTGCACACTCATCGCGACGTGTTGGCAAATAACGACTCAGAACTTACTGAAACCAATACAGTTTCTATGAAAATCCCTACTGTTGAGCATCAGCCAGTCAGACAAAGACCGTATAGAGTACCTCTAAATGACCGAGACAAAATGAATGAAGCCATTGATGGTATGTTGAAAGACAAAGTCATTAGGCCATCACACAGTCCATATGCTAGCCCGGTAGTGCTGGTTGACAAAAGAAATGACAATAGTAAAAGGTTCTGCGTCGATTTCCGCAAGTTAAATAAAGTCATAATACCTACGTCATATCCGTTACCTCATATTGATGATATACTAGCAAATTTGGGACATTCAAAATACTTTACAAGTTTAGATATGAGACAGGGTTATTGGCAAATACCTATAGATGAGAATGACCGGGAGAAAACGGCATTCACAACATTTAGGGGTTTATTTGAGTTCAATCGCATGCCATTTGGGTTAATTAATGCCCCCGGGGTATTTCAAGATTTAATGGCTAAAGTTCTAGACGGTTTAGGATCATTCGTGGTAGCATATCTCGATGACATACTCGTGTTCTCAAGAACATTAGAAGAACACAAACACCATTTAGAGATCGTGTTTCAACGTATGCGAGATCATAATCTCAAACTCAAGTTAAGAAAATGCCAATTTTTGCAGCCTCAAACTAGTTATTTGGGTTTTGTTATAGACAAAGATGGGATTAGACCTAACCCAGACAAGGTTAAAGCCATGAGGTCACTGACCGAGCCAAAATGTGTGCGTGATGTAAGGTCTTTTATAGGAGCCACCTCATTTTACAGGCGATTAGTGCCTTCCTTTTCAAAAATTGCAGAGCCTTTAATCAATTTGACACGGAAAACTGTTCCATTTAAATGGACCGACAGCTGCCAAAATAGTTTTGACACTTTAAAGACAAAGTTAGCACAGATTCCCATGTTAGCATATCCAGATACAAGTAAACCGTATGTGCTGTATACAGATGCTAGTAACTCGCATATTGGTGCGTGTTTAGTTCAAAAGGTTACAAATCCCGACAGTACGTCCAAACATAGAGAAATTGAACGACCTATCTATTTTCTGTCTCACAAACTCAGTGACACACAAACACGTTATAGCACAATAGAGAAAGAGGCATATGGTATATACTACGCCTTACAAAAACTGGATCATTACTTGCACAATGCTGAATTCATAATCAAGACTGATCACAAACCACTGATAAATTTATTGAATAGTCCCATACAAAACAAGAAAATTCAATTATGGGCATTGTCCTTGACCGGTTATAACTGTCGCATTGAACACATCAGTGGAAAGTCTAATGTAATGGCGGACTTCTTCTCGAGGCCCCCTGAATCTGAAAATAGACAAACAGAAAATGAATCAGAGAATGAGCCAGACATACATGACAACACATACAAGATCCAGTCTCAAAACAACATAAATTCAAATGAAGTTTTGTCAGTAAATGCAATCAATTCAAACACGATTGACCCAAAACAATATGTGAATGCACCGTATGAGAAAACCCTTGACTCCATAGAACCTGTTAAGGAATTTGCAGACTTGGACATGGTCGCAGAACAAGATAAAGATCCAGAGATCTTGCAGATTAAGATGAAGTTAAGGCATGGTCAACCTTCAGATAAGGATAGGTTTTTGGAAATGGATCAGATAATATATTACATTTCAAGTCCTGACGAGGAACCAACACCTCGCCTTTATGTACCTAAGCACCTGAAAAGCTTGGTTATAAAACAATATCATACTGAAAATTGCCATCCAGGCACGCAAAGAATGTTTGCTACAGTAAAGACCAAATATTATTGGCCATCTTTGTTTAAAGACCTATACGCATATGTCTCTACATGCGTACCCTGTCAGACTAGGAACTTAAAGAAAATAAGAGCTCCAATGAAAGAAACAAACTGTGCTCCCTATCCTTTTGCTATAGTGTCCATAGACATTTGTGGCCCTTATGAGACCACAGATAATGGAAATAAGTACATTATTTGCTTTGTTGATATGTATTCAGGCTACCCAGAAGCCTTTGCAAGTCCAGACAAAACGACAGACAGTGTTATAAGTCTATTATTAAATGAGATTTACCCTTCCCATAGTATCCCAATCCAAATCATCCATGATGGTGGGTCTGAATTTACTTCTCAGGCGTTCAGTGAGGTCCTGAAAGAATTAAATATACACAATGTAACATGTACAGCTTACCATCCATCTTCAAACGGGAAACAAGAGAGAATGCACAGCGATTTAAACAACATTCTTGCAAAATTAGTTGAGGGTGATACAAAAGCTTGGGATGTCCATTTAAACATGGCTCTAGGAGGTATTAGGCATAATGTTTCATCTAGTTCAAAGTTCTCGCCATTTTATTTGTTGTATAACAGAGACCCAGTACTGCCTATTGACAATTTGTTGAAGCCAAGAGCTAAGTACCATGGTGAGGAATTCTCAAAAATTGCATTGCAAGAAACTCACAGAACATTTATGCTAGCATACAGACACTTGAAACACGCCAAACGCAGAAACAAGAAATATGTTGATAAAAATGCACAAGACATCAGTTTTGAGGTTAATGATGCAGTATATTACAAAAATTTCCGTCCGAAAGGTAAATTGTCGCCTAAGTGGAAATCACATTTCAGAATAGTTGAAAAATTGTCGCCATTGACTTATTTGATTAAAAATCAGTTGGACAATAAAATCATGAAAGTGCATGCAGATCAAATACGAAAAGCAAATTTGGATAAATGGCCAAAAGTAAAGTCCTCAAATAAACGTATGACAACCTATGTTGTACGTCCAAGTGATAGTAGTTCAAGTGACAGTGAACGTGAAAGCAGTTCAAGTGATGAAAATGATATTGAACGGCCAAGGTTAAATGACGTCACGTCCAATAGCTCAGAGAATAATATGAATGCTTCTGCATACGAAGGGGACACTGAGATTTATGACCCAGCCTCAGATATTGACAAAAAAGTTATGAGCCATTCAAGTAGTTCAGATTTCAATGGTATTACTGAAAATGATAGTTCAGACCATAGCATGGAAATAGGCGCTGTACAAGCCAGACAAGTCCCAGATGAAAATGAGTCTAAGGGTGCCGATATTCAGACTGCTATGTCCAGTCAAGATTGTGGTAGTTTTAAAGAGACTATGGCCATGTATAACAGCATGTTTTTGAGTATACTTGACAAATGTAAAAAGTAAATTGTATGAATTCCAACTTACCTGAACTTTGAAGTCAAATTCTGTAGTTAAAATAGGCTGACATCTCTCGTTGTTACATGAGATCATTTCACGATGATGGTCGGAAATGAATTAAATCAACTTGAAGTTGCTATCAAGGTGTAAACGTGTTGTATTCATAGGAAAACTGTGAGATATTTGTGTAGAAAATCTCATTTCCGGTAAATGTGAAATTCTCCTTTGTAGAGAGTATCTAATCAAAGGGAAGTAATTATAGAACGAATGCCGAATATATCGTTATCGTCTATAGTAAAATAATATTATGTAGGCCTACTAGTTATGACAATGTATGCATTGTTATCATTTATCTTATCAGTGATTAATCTGATACATACTAATTTAATGTAGCAAGGTAATAATTAATGATACTGGCACTAAGTTGTTCATGCTTTTATTTCGTGATCATTGTAAGGAAATATAGATTTATTAGGGTCTACGAATACATATTGCATTAGATCTGCCAATGATAAGTGTTTCAGTTAATATACCAGGGATCGAACGAGTTACTCCCGAACAATTTGATGAGCTACCAATGGATGCCTACCACAACGAAACAAGTAATTTGGAGATAATCATTCTCAGATCTCCATCATTCGAACAACACAGGCGGCATCAGTCCGGAACAGTCTAAAACTTAGACCGGATGGCCGTTTGCAATATATGGAACTTTTGACAACTTAAAACAAACTTTAGAAAACATGTAAGCTATCAACGATGAAACAACAGTCAACGACGAATACGCAACAACCAAATGAACATCATTATTATTCAAATACATGTAATATTCAACTTCATATAAATGTACAGATGTTGACGATCTACTACTACAATCTTCTACTACGATAACTACGAGATTCTACTTTCATCATTTCCACCCGCAGTTATACGAAGTCACCATTCATAGTGATGACATTTTAATTGATTATGTATTTTCGCGTATGAGAACTTATAGGGCATACCCAACTTTGTACTAATTTTCATAAGTGATGACATTTTTAAATTATAATATATTTTCGCGTATGGGAAAGTTATGTGCCCAACATTGACACTATTATTCATAGTGATGACATTTAGCTGATTATGCTGAAAATAAAGCTACATTTGTAATGATGACATGTTATTGTGTGTATATATGTGTTTATGTTGCATTTATTATTGCTATGAGTATGTGTTTTATTTGACAGGTTTTATGTTCATTATTGACCTTGATTATTATTATGTGATTCTATGTTATAATTTTAGATAGGATATATTTGTCAACTTATGGTAACAAACCACTTCAAAAAGTTTGGGGTATTAGGTTAAAAATTTTAGATAAAATTTTGTTGTCAAAAGATAGAAAGGAATTGTAACATAATGGGCTTCTACCATCCATTATAATTATGCACACATGTGATATCTGAGACAGACATCTATACTGTTATTTAGATTGTATTGCATAATACAAACATTACTATCGGTCAGTCAACAAGTACTATCAATACACTATTATGATCAGAATTATAGCCTTGGGCACATACAACAGTATGATGCAACTGAACCAATTAATATGTCTGAGCTATGTCTGGGCTGGTGAATATACGATACCAGAATGTAAGAATTAGGGAGTCGAGTCGAGGCAGCGACAGGAGTAAGACGTGTTAGTTAGGTCCGGGCGGCCGTTAACAAGCGAGTTAGCTTGGGCCATAAGCCTAGCCATTATGCTAGAAGATTTATTAACAATTGATTGTTGACTTATGCTACGAACCTGATAGTGAGCGAAGTACTACATTGATAATTATGGAACTGTATATATAACTTTATGAATCGACCTTATAATTATTAAACCACTTATACGATATGAAATAGTGTTACTTATTCAACACAGTCACGCTGGACTACGTGACAGGCCATAACATGTCTATAACAACACAAGGAACGCCTATAAAGCCTGAAAGGTGGGGTTACGAAGTTTACCCGAAAACCTACGTTATGTGGATGTCTCGGCTATATGGATGCCGCTTATCGATGACCTAATTTTGACAATCAGGAACCATAATGGCTGATACCATAGAGATCAACTGACATCAACCTCATGTTGTTTTTGTCGGCTGTGTTGCTACCGGTTCATACTGTAGCACACAGACAATCCAAAGTCACACAGGAACGACGGCAGCGCCAAGCCATCCACGCAAGATTCAGACATAGAACGAACCATATTAGCGATGCGATTTTATGGTGATGTAGTTTTAGGCGAGACAATGGAGAAACCAAGGTCGATGTTTTCATTTACGTACACAGCTAGTGCGTAGGCATATACACTGGACAAACAAAAGGAAAGTATAAATTGCCGTTCTGCTAAGCGTTATGTACCCCCAAAAATATAATACCTCCTTTTCTAGGAGAAATGCTATTTTCCGTATTCGTTTAAATATATTATTTTTACAAAACAAATATGCTAATTCAAAAAGAATTAAGTTATTCCACAAAATATAATAGACATTTTATTCATAAAGGCTTAATCTGAATACGTCTCGTGTCCGCGTAACTGGGAATATACGATTTATGTGCGTAATGTCATAAATGTCATCACTAAAAGTTGCGTCAAATGTCGGCCGTGTTAGCAGACACAATTGTTGGTCTAATGCTTACAACTTTTGTTATACTGAGCAAAACAATAAAAAGTTTTACAACCCTACTTGTTTTAGATAAATTGTTTGAGTATTTTTACTAAGTGCAAAAATATTGTCGTTGACAATTTACTCGGTGATTTGAAGCTATAAGCTTGATTGTATTGATAATGAAAGTAGAATAACGAGATTGGAATAGACGATTTGATAGTAACTGGATAATTGAATTCCAGACTAATCTTACAATTAAACAGAAGTGGATTGATTAATCACCGGTTTCAAATGCCTTAATGCATCATTTAACACATTACATCTTTTATAATGATCTACCATGGACAAGTTACGTACTGGCAGCCTACGTAGTACCCAGAAGCTCAAGAGAACGTTCACTGTCCACGAAGATAAAAACAACACGTGCTTCGTGGCTGTATATATTCATTACATACAATCAATAAACAATCAAATAATCAATATTTAATTCATGGACTGTACTTACAGTTTATGGTGTATTTCTAAGTTATGTTATAGTGATCAGTCTCTTAAATAGAACCTATTGATAAGCCAATTGGATACTTAATGGACACACTCCTCTGCATAATGTTGCTAATTAGAAATTGTTGTAATGTGTACCAAAACACCAACATATTAACAGATCACCAAATGCTGGGCGAATGGTGGCTTTAACTTCTCTGCTTTAATATCATTGAAACTCTTGTTTTCTATATAATGATTAATAGTATTTATTTCAAATCCATAACAGTCCTCTGTTTATGTAGTTGTTACCTTATTCGCTGCCCGCTACATGATGGTTGACATATCAATATGGCCGACTATGAGTCTTGATAGTACAGAAATACTCAAAATAAACGTATAAACAATAGTTTGATACATCGCATGTGTGTAGGTGTATACTATTATTTTATTACGAGCGTTGTAATACTTTTTGACGCCGACTGCTCGTGACATAAACGATAAGTATTCATGACGTATGTCTCCTAGTGCTGTAATTAACGTAGCTTAATACTGGCATCACAGTATAAAGACAAAATCAATTGAGATAATATTAGTGCATCATTCATACGTCGCCACATTCTAATGACATGTCCTCCAAACATCCGGTTCGTCTCCAAAAATGAGAAAATGTAGTTAAAGAAATTGGAAGTCTCCTTATGTATGTTACAAATATAAATACATGTGAGTTATGCAAAACACTTGCATTGTTAATAAAAAGATTTAAAGGTTCATCAAATATAATGAATTTGGCCATTACAATTTCCGCCTACCACAAAGATATATCAAGTTGGGGTTTGGAGTTATTAACAACTGCAATCTGCTCTAGTTCGAGTATCTGCGCATGTCGGTTTTCTCTAGACGCAAAAACTCATAATTGTGTTTTAGTTGTTTCATGATGGCGCGGATTAAATAAGAATGAAAGCGAACTATCGTTGGTTCGATTATAGTTTAACCAATTGATATTTCTGCAGTCGCCAGTTAAACTACGGTGACCATAGTTAGTGCCAACATCCAGTCATACAACGTACCATAAATAGTCAAGCTTTCATACTTACACCAACATTTAGACATTTCGTAGTAATGGCCTGCGTCTGAAAACAATTATTAGCAGGATATATTTCAGACAGAAAGGACAATTATGTTATCATCGCCTCACTGTGTTACATTATATACTTGTTACGAATAAGACAAATGTTTATTAAGTAATATTACATGTTGGTGCTACTTCAACCGTCTAGACAGTTAAGCTAGTTTCATGTAAGACGAGTCGGATTTCCGTTTTGCCATTTTGTCTCTTATCTTATTTTCTAGTATTATTCGATAATTAAGTGGCAAGTTCATTTACTTCAACACATCAACATGACCGATGTGGCATCCCATCAACGGGTAATATGAAATATATTCAAATTCAGAAGGAGTAAATGTCGGGACTTCTTTATCAAGGTGGGCGATCTCGGGAGCCACAACACGACCAAACTGTCAATGAATTTGAAACGTTTTATACTTATAGTTCCCGTTTTGTCGATTGCGAAACAAGTTCTTCGACCTATTTTATACACCATCCACAGCCTATATCATTCGCCTTGTGGTTACAACAGACAAAAAGCAAGTTTCGCTTTAAATTTGTCAAATAATGAGGAAAAACAGGTATCATTTTAATGTCGCCTCTCATTCGACATGGCCAGTTAGCGAAACCCTCATTCAGGTGCAAGTGCACCAGTGAAGCCGTAAAGGTTTGACTTGTTTGTTATGAAGCTTAACTAAAAGTTGTTTATGAAATATTGTTTATACGTAGTTTCAGTACAAATTCCAAGTATTGAATTGCCGAGTAGACAACGTATTGTAACTATTGTTTGCTTTCAGAACAATGAAATGATTCTAATGGCCGGATTTTGTTACTTGTAGTTTTTAAGTTGTCTCATTTGATCGTCTAAATGTCAAAAAACACTTAAGGTTATTCGATCTATCCGAACAAGGTATATCAAATACGTTATATTTATGAAGAACACATTTATGACAATACATTGTGTAATTACAGCATTACAGTATTAATTTATATTATAAGAAAACGTGAAGTAACAGTATAGTCCAGGAGTCACCAATAGACCCCCTTCCCAATAGGGAATTTGTGGTCACTATATTTTTCTAAAAGCATAATTATGGTCCTTGGAAAATTTCCCGAAGTTTGCACTAAGAAGTACGAATTTTCGGAATCAGATAACTACAATCTTATTTATTATCTTTTTTATTATAAATCACTAGTATACATGTAGGTAGATATCAAATGGTCCAATTGAGACTGAACTATTTAGAGTGCTGCTATTGTAAAACATGGCAATTGTTTTGGGTAAACACTAAAACTCTTAAAGTATAGTGCATTTTTTTAATCTGTAAACTACAATGCTATTTATCATATTTTTATAACAAAATCACTCTAACAGGAAGGAATTACAATGCAAATAATTAAAGCCATGTTGTTATGCAAAATCAGATATTTTTGGGTAAAACATAAACAAAATTTAATATCAACCGAAAAGTACGAATATTAGGAATCGGTAGAGTACAGTAATACCATTATTATGATAATTTTATTTTGCAATAAATTTTGTGATAAATACGTAGTACAATACAGTTTTGGATTTCAAATATGCTATATGTAATATTTTGGGATAAACTAAACGTGTGATTTGGTGTCTTAGTTGTTACTCACGACCATCCGTTACGGACATTTCTAGTCCTATTGGATATTCAAAATTACATTCTGACCACGTATAGATAGCTCTGGTCCAGCTGGGTACATAACCACTAGGTATATCCATAACTAGTCCTAATGGGTACCCACGACCAGTCTGATTCTATTTGGTACTACCACGCACCGACATTAGTGATCCTATCGGTACTACCACCATGCGCAGACAGTCCTGGGCTGGTGTTCACAAAGCTTCTTAGATGAAAATATATCTTGAATCAGCTATAAATTTCTTAGATTTGATAAAATTTGTCTTAAGTTTAAAATATTTCTAAGTAGCTATTCACAACATATCTTAAACTTATTTTCTTATTAAATAGCCGAGTTTTGTCTAAAAAGTCCAATTTCAACTAAGAATTTTGTCGATATTTAAGCTACGTACATATGTATCTTACTAAAGGATGTAAAGAAAGTTCGTTCCGGTTTTTGAAAAGCTTTTGTACACAAAACTAATAAAAAAATGTGCACCAAATTTTGTATTCAGTATCCTGGTACAACAACATAATTGTGTATACATGTAACAGTTTTAGCTGATTGGACTGCCAATATTTTTTCAAACGCAATGAATAAATTTGTTAATCTTGTTTCGAATATGACGTAAACGACGTCGTGACCGGGACAAGTTCGAAATACCCCCTTTGTTGTCCACTCACTGCATCGCTGTGTATGTTTTAAACTTGTAATGAACTAAACTAATATTTAATGTTATATAAGAACAAAATATCATCCACGTTATGATGCTGTAAGAGTTTTCGTTTTGCAAATAAATGCCTTTTGTTTTCCCATATACGTATCTATTTCTAAATTGCGCGTTTTTGTCAACTCGGGCGTTTCGTTACTTTTGAATTTATTTAGTTACTATTTACTTGAAAAATGAGGCATGTCTTCGCCAATGCCTTATGATGTTCGTAGAAGTTGTTTATGTAATTTTCCGCCGTTATTTTTTACACAGTCGGTCATTTTCTTTACCCTTCTCTCAATTTTCGCTTAACGTTTACGTCACGTCACGCTCGACGAAATCGATACCATGTTCTTTCAAATACGTAGTTGTGCTCCAATTGTATGAGTACCAATACTTTGGCCGTCAATAATTTTAAGCATAACGTATTGTTTAACAATATCAATGTCTAAAATGCCTAAATCTGGCTATGTTTTATTTTTGCAGTTATTTCTGTTTGTCGACTCATCTTTAAAATGGACATCGACGTAACGTTAACGTACGCTTACTTCCGCTTTCTATAAATCCATGGCAACGGTGTCAACCCAAACGGAATGCAAGCAAAAATAATCAACATATCCTAAATTTAGTACTATACCTTCATAGCAAATTTTGTAATATTTCGCTTGGTAAAAATAAAAAGACGCCATACTTTCCGACCGGAACGAACTTTCTTTACACCCTTTAGATAAGAAAACCCTAGCTTCTCCACCGCTACAGAAGGCAAAGGTCTGCTGGTCACAGAAGAAACACATATTTATCATCTTCTACGACGTGGAGGGCATAGTTTTAACATTTGCAGTACCAATCGGACAGACAATTAATTCGGCTTATTACATGCAGGTTAGTACATATAGATATAAATTGATAAATATTTAATATTATACAGTATTTGGTGATAATGTGTGATGATTTTATAGAACCCAGATACATGTAGAAACATGTCAGTCTATTATCAGGTCCTAAGTCGACACTTCCTGAGAGCCATGCGTCGGAAACGCCCGGGAAAGCTTGAGAATTCCATCCACCATCATGACAATACGCAACCTCACACATCTAAAGCAACCACGAGTTTCATAGAACATCTAGGAATTAATCCACTTGATCATCAACCTTATTCGCGTGGTTTGTCGCCAAATGACCTTAACCTGTTTTCCAACTTTTAAACGAGAATTGCGCAGCGTAAAGATGAATTCATTTACGGAACTTCGCACCAAAGTGCTTAATGTATTAAACGAAATTCCAAAGTACAACTATCGTGACTCTCTTTTTAACTGAGTATCCCGTTGGCAAAAATGTTTAGATATGAAAGGGGAGTATTTTGAAAAGTTTTGAAAACATATGCGATAGTTATCGCAGCAGATTTGTTGATAAACGTTGAACTTTGATTAAGTTAAACGTCAATTAGTGCGCAAATGACGTTGCCCGCCTACGGATTTCATGGTTGGGCAAAAATGATCTTACTGATTTATTTTTTAATATATTTTTACACTATAATTACGTATAATTACTCCTAATATTATAAATAATAGTGAGATTTAATTTAAATGTGTATACGTGGTGTATAACATGATTTATAAGTGTAAATATATGATACGTGATTATATTTGTTTTCATGATGACATTTGTATGTAGTACTACCAATATAATATACAGCTTCTCCGCAAGATCCATCCATCCATCCATCCATCCATTCTTGCATATATTAATGACACCATCTGCCAAATTGAATTCAATATATGCTAGTTACAATGTACAAGCGTATATATTATTGTAGAATATCCGAACATCGCAACTGAAAATTCAAATGATGACAGATATAGTTTATCAAGCAAGCAATCATTCCGCCCACATCCACATTGGTATTTTGTACCATCCATCCATCCGTCCGTCCGTCCATCCATCCATCCATCCATTCTTGCATATATTAATGACACCATCTGCCAAATTGAATTCAATATATGCTATCCAACATATTTCTTGAAAACAAAATTATAAACATTTTCTCGTTATATATGGATCATCCCTCGTAATTGCCATTTTTGATGAGCTTTCATACCCATAATCAATATATTAAGCATATCGTCTAAATTTAGATAATCAGGACCAAATGAATATGTCATTTTTTGGCGCTTTGTTTGGCCTATATATGTTTTGAATTGGCATTAGGCTCTGTATTACCGCCTTATACTTGTACTATGTATAAGGCATCTGGCTTTACAAAATAAAGCCCTCTACCAATTCCATATCTGTTTAAAAATACATACTTCACCAGTCACCAACACCTTGACGATGGTACAGGTAAGTCATGGTGCGCGGTTTTACCGTATATGGGTAACCATGGTATCATTTCCGTTTACAATCTTCAAATAGGACAATGTCAAGATGTGTATAAATGCTTATAAAGTAAGTACAACATAACAAGTTGAATGTGGATGTGGGCGGTATGATTGCTTGCTTGATAAACTATGTCTGTCATCATTTGAATTGTCAGTTGCGATGTTCGGATATTCTACAATAATATATGCGCTTGTACATTGTAACTAGCATATATTGAATTCAATTTGGCAGATGGTGTCATTAATATATGCAAGAAGTAGATGAAGTAGAGTCATCAAAACATTCTTACTGTACAAAAACGAAAACACACGGATATTAATTAGCGACAGGTCAAAAGTGTTGACTAATACCTTACAAATCATTATACAGATAAACAAGTTTGTTTATGTCAACTATCAACGTCTAAATCATACAGTTATGATGTGAGTAGATTGCTCTCTTGTTTCTAATATTAAACCGACTTTAATTGATGTTATACTCTTAGTTGGATGGCTGTTTAAGTGACAATGGCAGGTTTATTTTAATTAACCTTCAGTTCACCCGACCTTTCCTTTGTAATCACAACTTATTCTATCTCTGGTGCTGCCTTTTTCTAATTGTCTCATTCAGTTTTCTTTACAAACAACAATTATTTTCAATTATTGAGATAATTGCTGATTTTTCTAACATTGCTTCAAGTTATTTAGAGAAGTACCAATTAAGCTTGCTGCGAAATGGAAACAAATCAGACAATTCAAACATACATGTTGGATCATAATATACATTAGTGTTAACATTATTTTGTTATGGTGAATAAGCCCATAGATTGTTGCCTTGCCATATATGGCTGTATAGCATTACATATTATACATTCAATAAACAAATTAAATCACCTGTTCGGAAACATTTTCACTAACTAGATGTTATTATAGTGGAATACAAATAAGATCAAAGGTACCAGAACAGCCTCGGAGAGAGCATCACCCCTTCTGTACTAATACCATTTTTGCAATATCCCCGAAACAGATGGTGAAGATGACACATGTTGCTTTATATAACATAAAATGCAATTCTGGTACCAGTGAACCGACTTAATTACTGTCTTCTTCACGCGCGTGTGTCTTGACATGAACAAAAAGCGATTATGCCAGAACACCTTGAAATTGTAAAAGGCACGCGAGAAGTTACATGTAAGTTATTACAAACATACACTTGAATATTGTATAACAAAACGTGTTTTTCTGTTATCAATTAATATCATGTTCGAATTTGAAACACGACGCATGTATGAATGAACGCCACAGAAACTCAATATGACCATTTATTTATATATACCTATCAGTACATTTTACTTATAATCAAAACCGTTTAAAACACATACTCATAGTAAAATACTGTTCACTTCCGATTGAATATTTCGTAACATGCATGCGCGAGTTTACGTTGTTTTGTACATGGCACTTATGAACGCAGATATTCAGAGTTGCGAACAATACGAATATATTAGAAGGATCATTACAGTAAACGAGTTATGTAAGGAGGTGAGGACAATGCCCTCTTATCACCAAGTAACTAGAGCCATATTATCTCAGAAAATTACCTCAACATTTTTGCAATACCGACGTTTATAGTAAATCAACTAACAGGGGTCGCAATCTTGTTCACACAACATCACATATTGACGTCAACATAACTATCCTTACTTGGAGACCAATGGTAAAATATCCGCGTTTTATATCACATAGTGAGGAAACTTGTCATAACATTGTCTTTTCACGTAGATAATGCTCTGCATAGCAAATGATTAAACCGGATTTCGGACAAAATATTGCTACCCAAAGTTCAATGACATTTACCGTAGGTAACAGTCTCTTGTATCCAATAAGATATAATAAATGTCTTGTGAGGTGTTTCCAATTGTGTTTTATTGATGTCGTATATGAAGTATTTCACACCAAATGTCGACATTCGGAGGTTTTAAAATACACCTATGGGATTAAGCCATTCAATAAGGCTGCATTATTTTTCAGGAATGGAGACTTTATTACCAATAACTCTCCATTATTTTGTTTACACATTTGAATGAATGATTAGCAAAATAATGGAGAGTTATCCACTCTGTGTATACGTATACTGAACTAAAATTTAATGTACTTATTGTGCAATATAACACAACATATTCGCACTGTACAGTACAAGAAAAATACAGACAAAAACAACGTTTCATGAATTCATTGATTTTGAATTACACACAGTTATATGCAAAAGAATACAAATTACGTTAGACCATGTCGCGCCTTTGAATTTTACAATCTGTAATGGGACACAAGAACGTACATGTATACGATGACAAAAACGCGATATATTGAAAGCGCGATTGCGAAAGCACGAGCGTGTGATGACGAAAACGCGTTAATATGTTATAATAATACTCGTACTGTACTTGACAAAATCGTGTTTTCGTTCGTACATTTGCGATTATTTTTTCACCATATTCACGAAAATGCAGCAACTTTATCATAAACATTATGTATATGTCCGCCATGATTCATCAAGTTTTAAAGATCCAGTTATGTATATTCACAGAAAAATATTTACTGACATTGTACTATAAGAACACTGGTTTCATCATAAATATTTTGATAAGTCCATCATGTTATTTCACCCTGTGACACTGAATGAGTGACCACATGGCTTGATCATGTGACACACAAATAACTGCACAAGCATGCTTCATGGACAACACTCCATTACTAGAGTAATGGAGAGTTATTGTATTATTCCACTGGTTTCACGAAAACGCATGGTCTGCTCAGTCTGGCATGGTCAAGTTCGTGTTTTGATTATCTATAAGAGGTACATTAGGGACGACTTGTTTTATTAAACATATATTTTCTAACAATTTTGAAATTTACTCCGTATTTACATAAAATAAAATTTACATTTGACAATATGGTGTATTTTAAGTCAGAGAAAGTCCGCATATCCCTTCATTCCAGAGAAATAATGGAAACTCGGCCCCTTCGGGCGTCCTCTCCATTATTTCTTAGGAATAGACAGATACTTGTACTTTCTCCCTAACGTAATCTTAAATTATACAGACTTTCTTTGAATTCACTGCGTTACATAGTTATCAATATTTAATTGATAAATATTAAATAGTATTAAATGAAGTGTGTTGGTGGCTATGCCACAGGTTTGTGTATGAGTCTGATAGGGAGTCTTAGTCTATACTGCCACCGCTGGCTAATCTGCTAGACAGATGAAAAGCGAGCAAAATGCCTATGTCTCTCAAACCAGTACAAAGACTCTACACCATCAAGACCTTTGCAGTGCCTCCAAGCGACAGCACACGGTAAACTAGGATCTATCAATCGTAGGCTAAACTGTAAGGGATCTCGGAACAACAAGGGTTCCAGAGATGCAGTGTGTATGCCCACCGGTGTGTGGAAACGCCCTAGCACTCATAATCCTTGCCCTAGCAATGGTTAAATGCCGGCTAGACCAGAGTCGGTAACCTTTGGAGGTAGCTGAAAATATGCAATACACGATGAGACATAAATCGTATTCAATCGAAATAAACAAATATCCTCTATTATGTGCCACACGAATGAACAACGTTCAGTTAATTTAAATAGGTTTTTATCTGGTCTCAATACTATGATTATGTTAATCTGGCTTTCTATGGGATGTAATCTTTATCATTGACCGGGAAGTAACATAGAAAGTGCTTTGATACGCATCATACATTCTAGATAGTTCAATATCAATCGTCTATAGACGGATTTCAGTGAGGTAGAAAGCATCTGGTGCTGATTAGCCATTCATGTATACATTGTACAGTTACATGTCTTTTGTGATAATCGTCTTGCGTTCATCGTAAATTTTGGATGTGTCCGCTTTCTTTGGCAAATGAATTATTGCAATGCGATCAATACGCTGATAGTTCCTTTTGGCATTCAATCAACTACGACGAATCGGCCAGCATTGAAAACTGGTATATGCTCTGCTAAGAGCAACCTTCTACGGAAATTTAATACTTAATGACCCCGTTTATTCGATTAAAACAGTTTCACGACAAGATTCTCCTAAGAATAATGAGATATATTCAAGATTTGTATGACCATGTGACGGCTTGTCAACTCATAGATGAAAATGTTATTTATGACATGTATTTATTTCGATTACTCAGTATTAAAATATATTTTAAACAGTACTAAATTTACTTTTACGGTTGTAATTGCTGAGTGACACTTTGAAAACATTTGCCAATATGTGCTTTTCCATTAATCATACCGGTAAAACTAATGTTTCACATAAAATAGGCTCTGGCAGTTTAATAAACTCATTGTTCTTAGGAGCATATTGTCGTGAAACCATTTTAATCGAATATACAGGGTCATTAAGTGTTGCGCTTCCGTAGAAAGTTGACAAGCATGGGCTCATACAATGTACTTTACAGTTAACAAGTATGATAAACATATAGTTTATTATAATTGTAAACTTTAGACGACGTCATACATATGGTGCTACATGTAATGTTCTATTACGTACTCGGTGATAATCACATCAATCATTCCCATACAATGTTTGAGTATTTCTAGCAGTCCAATCTTGTAAGCACACTAGGAGTTGCATGTATCAGCTGCATGTAAATACAGCACCAAAAACGAAACAGATGAAATCATTATTTCAATTGCTTAACATTCGTAATTAAATGAGACACTAGCTCATCTCATATCTATAGGACGGAGGTGTAAGCCTTGATAAATATTAATTTATCTTTCTGTTGGTCTCTGAATTGGTTGTCTACTGCCGTTCTTATCCTATCAATTATTATATTGCAGAAGATCTTGTTGGATATTGTTAACAATTTTATACCTCTCTAGTTATCTCAATTGGTGAGATCTCCTTTTTTAGTAACTTAATGATGTTGTCTTCAGACCATGTGGTTGGAATACTGTTACTCCGCCATACCTTACAGAGTAATTGATGGAGTATATCTGCTGCAAGAGTAGAGTCTGTTTTAAATATTTCAGCTGGTAACTGGTCTTTTCGGGTGGAGTTATTATTTTTAGTCCATTAATAGCTTCGATATTTTCTATTTGTATGGAGCTTCTTCATCAATATCTAAATATATTTCAGGGTTTTGGCGATTTAAAGCCTCTACAAAATGTTCATTACATCTTTTGTCTTGTTCATTCTAAAAGGTTATCAGTGTCCCTTGTTATATCTTTTATTGGCATGTTTGTGTTTCTCCTGTTTCCACATAATTTCTTTGTAATTTGGTACACGTCACCCATTCTTTGCTCTGAAGCAGCTTTCTCGGCTTCCCTTGTTTTTCTTCTATAATATTTTGTCGATTTTTCTTCGTACCTTCATTTTCCTCTTCGATGTTACTGTTCTGTAATATTTGGAATCTGTTTCTTAGTTCTATTCTCAATTCTTGCTTTGTTTCTTTCAGTTTAGTTTGCAAGTGTCAAATATCTTTGTGTTGGGTCTTATTGTTGTTTTCATCAGTTTAAGTGTAATATTAGCTGTAACGAGGTGATGGTCGCTTCCTATATCGGCGCCGCTTCTCACTCTCACATCTTGAAGATATCTTTCCCATTTGCCATTAATAACAATGCGGTCAATTTGGTTCTTCTCTCTTCCTCCTGATGATATCCATGTTCGTTTATGAATTTCCTTGTGTGGGAATAGTGTTTCACAAATCACCAGGTTGTTGTTAAGATCGTGTTTCGGGATTGTTTCTATCTCAGTTTGTAACATGTAATAAAATTCTTGTTTTGTTTCAATTTCTGCATCAATTGTTGCAGCATAGATCTGTATGATTGATGTTTTGATTGGTTTTGTGTTCAGTCTTTCTCTAATAATTCTTTTGTTGATAGGGTGGCATTCAATTAGAGACTTTGAAGCTCCTCTGCCTAGAATAAGTGCAACTCCTTCATGATTTTCCCCGTCTTTTCTGCATGAATACATAATTGTTTCACATGTGCTGGTAGGGTTCTTTCCGTGAACTGACCACCTGCATTCACTTATCCCTAAGACACTGTATGTGCAAGTTGTACTCAGTGCGAACATTCCAGAAGCCCGCATTTAGTTTGGTTCTCGTGTTCTGGTGATGTAGAGGCTTCGTACTGGCAGCAGACACTTACGCTTTCTTCCTTATTCTCTTTTGTCTAGCAAATTATCCAGCGGTGGAAGTATAGTCTTAGATTCTCTACAACACTAGTCCCATACACAATCATGTGGCATAGCCACCAACAAACTTCATTTAATACCATTTAATATTTATCCTTTAAATAACTATGTAACACAGTGAATCTAACGAAAGTCTGTATACTTTTAGATAACAACCTCCACATGTCGCCATTTTGGGTGAAATACTTCATATACGATATCATTAAAACACAATTGGAAACACCTCACAAGACATTTATTATATCTTATTGGATACAACAGACTGTAAACTACAGTAAATATCAATGCACTACGGGTGGTGATATTTTGTCCGAAATTCTGTGTAATCATTTGCTATGCAACGCATTGTCTACGAGAAAAGACAACGTAATGACAAGTTTCCTCACTTTGTGATATAAAACGCGAATATTTTGACTAAGTACCATTGGTCTCAAGGTAAGGATAGGTATATTGACGTCAATATGTGATGCTACGTGAACAAGATTGCGACCCCTGTTACTTGATTTACTATAATCATCGATTTGGCAAAAATGTTGAGGTTATATTCTGAGATAGTATGACTCTAGTTACTTGTTGATGAAGATGGGCATTGTCCTCATCTCCTTTCATAACTCGTTTACTGTTATGATCCTGCTAATGTATTCGTATTGTTCGCAACTCTGAGTATATGTGTTTATTAGGTGCCAAGTAAAAAACATCGTAAACATGTTATTGAATAATGCTTTGTAGTCGCACATCTGAAGTAATAATCCATTTTGTATTTGTTGCCAGCAGTGGTCGTTAGAAATGTTTAAATGATCTACGTGCGCGTATCAGCACTTACAAATGTTACAAAAGTAAAAGTAACAAGAGATGTTTATAAAACAAGTAAGTCCCCAAGGCAGCTCAATAGTCAGAAATGGCAAAGGTCAGTGACTTTTCCCTACTAATAAAGGTCATCTACCGTTGATGACCAACCTCCAGGTTAAAAAGTTTGAAGATCCTAAGGCAAAGCGTTCTTGAGTTATTGAACGGAACCATTAGACTAGTTAAAAATGGTAAAGGTTACAGTGACCTTGACCTTTGACCTCAAAATTAATTTGGGCCACCTACTGTTTAATATAAACCTCAATGTAAAGTTTGAAGTTCCTAGGCCAAAGCGTTAATGAGTTATTGAACGGAAACCATTTGAATAATCATAAATGGTAAAGTTCACAGTGACCTTGACCTGTAACCTACTGACCCCAAAATCAATAGGGGTAATTTAATTTTGATGACAAACCCAAATGTAAAGTTTTAAGATCCTAGGGCATAGCGTTCATGAGTTATTGAACGGAAACCGTTTGGTCTATCGACCGACATACCGACCTACATGTGCAAAGCAATATACCCCCCTCATCAAAGATGGGGGGCATAGAAACTACCAATTTAAAGTATACCTGTAGTTCAGACATGCTTCTTTTCAGTCGACTGTACCTATACCATTCCTTTCGATCGTTTAGTCGCAAGAAGGCATTTTGACATTCCCAGGTATACATTCATACACCTGCAACGTGCCAAATTCTAATAAATATGACATTGTTAAGTTGTTGAACTATATTATACTGTTATTGACTTATGTTGAGGTGAATAATTTATGATGTTTTGTTGACCTTCAAAAAGTGATATTGACCGATGATGAAGTCAGACGTCGATATCACTTTTTGAAGGTCAACTAAACTTCATATTCATCGAAACATAAGTCAACAACTGTTATATTTATGCCATGCCATACGTCAAAGAAACAAAACCAATTGACTCTTTAAATTATAATATCTTCAGTCTCTCTTCAGGAAAGTGTATGTAATAGAAACAAAAGACGTCCCTTCAAATGTTCTAGCTAACAATGCTCTTCTTATGTTTATGTATGAGAGAGTATTTACGTATTTATTAACGGCATGTATCATTAATGGCTAGGTTATAGCCTTTAAATATGTATGAGCAGCTGTAGGCCAAATAATACGGGAAATAACGTTACGTTGTTTGGAACGTTTTATCGCAGGAAATGACGTCACGTCGTAAAAAAGTTATATCCACCCCAGCCTCGGTTTTGGGAGGTGTATAATCAGAATCCTTGTTACATAATAGGTAAACAATATTCTCTTATAAACGCGGTATCACGAGATACGCCATGCCACTGGCAACAGGGTGTTATATGGCTCAACGGATCGACACACTTCCATGGTATTCCTAATATTACTGAATGTGAATCAGTGAACAATGTGCGATCGTGTTAATTAACATGTTTTAGTATGCAATGTAAACTACAATGCTAATGAATAGAAGAATAATATATCCTTCTCATATCACAGTACATAGCATTTAACACATCGTACATACATGATACGAACAATCGCGCATGCATGTTACGAAATATTCGATCGTCGTGAACTGTATTCTACTGTGAGTGTAGGCTTAAATCAGTTTTTGTGACAAACACTGATAGGAATATAATAATTGGTCATATTGATAATGAGCTCCTGTGGCGTTCATTTATACATGCATCGAATTTCAAATTCGAACATGATATTAATTGATAACAGAAAAATGCGAATTGTTATACAATATTCAAGTTATGTTTGTGACTTTTAACGTCTCGCGTGCCTTTTACAATTTCCGGGGGTTCTGACATAATCGCTTTTTGTTCATATTAAGACACACGCGCGTGAAGTAGAGTAATTACGCCGGTCCACTGATACCAGAATTGCATCTCATGTCTTATAAAGCAACATGTGCCATTTTCACCATCTGTTTCGGAGATATTGCAAAAATGGTATTAGTACAGAAGGGATGATTTTCTCTCCGAGGCTGTTCTGGTACCTTTGATCTTATTTGTATTCCACTATGATAACATCTAGTTAGTGAAAATGTTTCCGAACATGTGATTCAATGTGTTTATTGAATGTATAATATGTAATGCTATATAGCCATATATGGTAAGGCAACACTCTATTGGCTTATTCACCATAACAAAATAATGTTAACACTAAGTATATTGTGATCCAACATGTATGTTTGAATTGTCTGATGACAATCCAAGATTTGACATCAAATGTTTACAATGTGTAGCGAGCTTAATTGGTACTTCTCTAAATATCTTGAAGCAATGTTAGGAAAACAATAAACCTGATGTTAAAGCAGCAATTATCTCAATAATTGAAAATAATTGTTGTTTGTATAGAAAACTGAATGAGACAATTAGAAAAATGCAGCACCATAGAAAGAATAAGTTGTGATTAGGAAAGAAAGGTCTTGTGAACTGAATGCCAATTATAATAAACATGTAATTGTCTCTGAAACAGCAAGCTAACTAAGAGTATAAAATCAATTAAAGTCGGTAGAATATTTGAAACAAGAGAACAATCTATTCACATCATATCTGTTTGATTTAGACGCTGATAGTTACAAATGTAACATAAACGAACTTGTTTATCTATATAATGATTTTTAATGTAGTTGATTAGAGTTCTATTTGAAGATTGTAAATGGAAACTGATACCACGGTTACCGGTATACCGATAATACCGCACCCCATGACTTATCATAGCCAAGGTGTTGATGACTGGCGATGTTTGTACGTTGAAATTAGAACGACACAGATATGGATTTTGTAGAGGGCTTTATTTTGTAAAGCCAGATACTTCAACACAGTACGAGTATACGGCGCGAACACAGAGCCTTATGCCAATTCAAAACATATATAGGCCAAACAAAGCGCCAAAAAATGGTGTTTTACCCAAAAGATATGCCATTTTGCACAATAGCAGCACTCTAAATTTGACCAGTTGATATCTACCTACATGTATACTAGTGATAAATAATAAAATAAGATAATAAATATGATTGTAGTTATATGATTCCAAAACAATCGTACTTTTCGTTCATATTGTGTGATGTTTTAACGTTACAATGGCCAAAGTGCAGACTTCGAGAGAATACTCCAGCGACCATATGCTTTCAGAAAAATATAGTCACCAAAATTCCCTAAGGGGAGGGTGTCTATTGGTGGCTCATGGACTATACTGGTAATTTGCGTTTTCTTAAAACAGCAATTAATAGAGTAATGCTGTAATTACACAATGTATTTTCCATTCATATTTAATGTATTATAATTATGTATGAAAATGAATGACCAAAAGTTCAAAGTTGTTTTATACAAAATTGATGAAAATATAAACACTAGTGTTTTGGTGATAATATGGCAACGTTAAAATCTACATTATATTAACTAACCGGCAGCTGGCAAAGGAACATAATGACACATTATTAGTATAATGATATTATTTTACACAAATGGTAAGTTCGCTGATGAAGTAATTATTATATAACAGCGGAAACAATTAACGTTATAGAAAATTCAGATTGAATACCGGGTCGATTACCTCAATTCCCTTGACCTGCAGCTATTTTAAGGCGGGGTAAATGTATCCAATACATAAACGTATACACTCAGGGGTTGTTATAACAGTGTTTAATAATCTCTAGGTTTTCATAGAAGTTTATGAATCCATCTTCTTGACGCTTCGAACATAGTTTTTTTACATATATCATATAAAATCCCTGTCAAGTTCCCTGTCAATGTCAAAATATTCAATCAAGTTTAATGCCGTATTTTAGCCGAAACTGAAATATGTAAATGTGGTGTAAGCTGTGAAAGCGTCTAATTACTATGATGATTTATCCAGACACTTCCGGCAAAATCTGCCAGTTAACGGGGTGCCGATTAAACTTAGCTATAATCGGTCCCCTGGTCATGTGACTAGTGATAACCCGTCACCTTACCACGTGATCTGATAGACTTCTTCTTATATGAGAGTCGCCTGTTGTAATTTCGTGCCCGAGGGTGAGGGTTTCCTATCCTAAATGAGCTAGTGATTGATCGGTTATTTTCTTCGACTTACCTGCGTCTACACGACGTCTATCAAGATGTCCGACGTCGTTGTTTTTCGTGACGTCACGGAACGAACGTGACGTTGTGTGCTAATTAATGAAAGAATAACAATATAGTTCCGAGTTTGATCCCCTTACTGAGCAGATTAAGCGACGGGATAAATAGAATAATAGGTTAGTGCCGTGAATGAAGTAAAAGTTTATCCGGCTCGGCTGCGGAAGTTACCGGATTCGCCTACGGCTCACCCGATAAATTGCTCCGCCTTGCCAGATAATCTTTTTCGTCCACGGCACTAACATATTATTCTCTATATAATTCCAACTGCCTTGGGGACGAAAGAACATGTTATTTTTGATACGATGTGCTCCCGTCTTTGGTGTAGTTCAGGTATAAAAATAAGAAACCAAAGAACATGAATATTTTAAAAACTAGCCAAGCAACCCTGTTATGAACTTCCAAAGTTATTGTCATAAATGTGTTCTTCATAAATATAATACACCCAAGGACTTTAAAAACGCCTCACCTGGTTCAAAGCCCAATATCGCTTAAATCATCTATTTTATTGAAAACATAATTATACGTGTTTGTTAATTATTCTTTCCTACGCATAATTCAATTTAGTTTGTAAAAATTTTTATCTCGTTATTTTCTGGGAATACTGCAAGCTCACTCACCCTAGGCAAAAGTGTGGGATTTTTAATACAAGATATGCGTGGCATTACTCTCATTGTGCTCATACTTGTTAGACGGTGTAAGCATACACATTCGTCGAATACATTGGTTAATCGCTTTCTACCTTTGTATTAAAACATCTGCAAGTTTTTATAATGATGTTTTATTTCAATGCACCCACCAACCTATCTCATTTAAACTTTTAAAGTTCAACATGTTCAAAAGGATAAGATTAAATTTTGAATTTGCCAATATTAGTAATAAAACTTAAAACTTGTGATTTTGAATGCCTGTCTAAATGTGTGGTATTTCTTATGTTATTGACTTTGTTCATACTCATTGTAAAATATGACAGGTGATTTTTGTATTTGAACATGCGTAAATATTATTGTGAACATGTTACATGTATAAGTGACAGTAGGTTTGTTAAAGGACTTGCATATCAAGATTAATTGTGCCTATAGTCAGTATTGAAAATCCCACACTTTTGCCTAGGGTGAGTGCGCTTGCATGATTACCAGACATTTATAACAAAATAAACTGATTTACACGTTGGACATATCAATTAATACACATGCAAAATGATTTTGCAATAACATATATTTTTAACAATATAGGGATTTGAATCAGGTGAGGCGTTTTTAAAGTTCTCGAGTGTATAATTGACATACCTTGAGCGGATAGATCGAAGACGATCGAATAAACTTAAGTGATTTTTGACATACAGACGATCAAATGAGACAACTTAAAAACTACGTGTGACAGAATCCGTCCATGAGAACCATTTGGAAGTTCTGAAAGCAAACAATACGATGTTTACTCGGCAATTCAATACTTGGAATTTGTACCGAAACTACTTATTAAACAATATTTTATAAATAACGTTTAGTTTCGCTTCATAACGGCCTTTACGGCTTCACTGGTGTATAATCATATGCTAAGTGGGGGCTTCGCTAACTGGCTATGTCTAGTGAGAGGCGACATTAAAATAACACCTTTTTTCCCCCAATGTTTGACAAATTGAAAGCGAAACTGGCTTTTCTTCTGTTGTAACCTCAAGGCGAATTATATTATCATGTATAGGCTGTGGATTGTGTATAAACTAAGTCGAAGAACTTGTTTCGCAATCGACCAAAACGGGAACTATGGTATAAAACATTTCATTGACAGTTTTGGCCGTGTTGTGGCTCCCGAGATCGCCCAACTTGATAAAGAAGAACCGACATTTACTCTTTCTGAATTTGATTACATTTCATGTAACTCGTTGAGGGAATGCCACATCGGTCATGCTGAAGTGTTGAAGTAAATGAACTTGCCACATTATCTTACACATATTAGAAAATAAGATAAGAGACGAAATGGCAAAACGGAAATCCGACTCTTTTTACATGAAAGTAGCTTAACTGTCAAGACGGTGGAAGTAGCATCAACATGTAATATTACTCGATAAACATTTGTCTTATTCATAGCAAGTGAGTGATGTTACAGAGTGAGGCGGTGATAACATGATTGTCCGTTCTGTCTGAAGACTAATTTAAAACAATATCCGGCTAATAATTGTTTTCAGACGCATGCTATTTCAACAAATGTCTAAATGTTGGTGTATGTATAAAAACCTTGACTATTTATGGTACATGTACGTTGTATGACTGGATGTTGGCACTAACTATGGTCACCGTAGTTCAACTTGCGACTGCAGAAACATCTAATTGTTAAACTATAATCGAACCAACGCTAGTTCGCTTTTATTCTTATTTAATCTGCGCCATCTTGAAATTACTCAAACGCAATTAAGGGTTTTTGCGTCTGGATAAAACCGACATGCACAGATACGCAAACGAGAGCAGACTGCAGTTAATAACTCCAAAACCCAACTTGGTACAGATATGTGGTAGGCGGAAACTTTAATGGCAAAATGCATTATACATTTAATTACAGCATTAGAGGACAGACGTCATGAATACTTATCGTTTATGTCACGAGCAGTCAGCGTCAAAAAGTATTACAGAGCTCGTAATAAAATAATAGTATACACCTACACACATGCGATGTATAAAACTATTGTTTATACGTTTATTTTGAGTAATTATGTATCATCAAGACTTGTAGTCGGCCATATTGATATGATCAACCATCCTGCAGCGAGCAGCGAATAAGGTAACAACTACATAAACAGAGGACTGTTATTGATTTGAAATAAATAATAATAATCATTATACAGAAAACAAGAGCTTCTATGATATGAAAGCAGGGAAGTTAAAGCAAACATTTGCCCAGCATTTGGTGATCTGTTAATATGTTGGTAATATGGTACACATTATAACACTTTCTATTTAGCAACATTATGCAGATAATTGTGTTCATTAGATATTCTGTCTCTCCTATAGGCCAGCTTATCACTAGATCCTCTTTCAGAGACTGATCTGTATAATATAACTTAGAAATACACCATAAATTGTAAGTACAGTCCATTAATTAATTAATGATTAATTGAGTGGTTGTTGATTGTACAAAATGAATATATACGACCACGAAGCACGTGTGTGTTTTATCTTCGTGAACAGTGAACGTTCTCTGGTGGATAAGCATATTCTACTTAGGCTGCCAGTAAGTAACCTTTCAATGGTAGACCATTTTAAAGGATGTAATTCGTTAATTGATGCATTAAGGCATTTGAATCAGGTGATTTACCATTCCAACTTTGTTTAATTGTAACATTAGTCTGGATTTTAAATATCCAGTTACTATCAAATCCCATCTCGTTATTCTATTTTCATTCTCAATACGATCAAGCTAATAACTCCAAATCACCGAGTGAACTGTAAACAACTTTATGTCTGGACAATATGTTTGCGCTTTGTGAAAATACTTAAACAATTTATCTAAAACAAATAGGATCGTAAAGTTACTTAACGACTAATGCCACAGTTGTCTGTGGGCATATTTTCTGCGCATATTCAAAAAACATTGTTTAAAGTCTGTTTTCAGTTTTATTGATGATAGATGAAAATAACGTATGTAAAAGTAACATATTTATATATGATGACATTTTATTGTTTTGCTCAGTATAACAAAAATTGTAAGCATTATATCAACAATTGTGTCTGCTAACAAGGCAGAAATTTGACGCAACTTTTATTGATGGCATCTTTGACGTTACGCACATAACTCGTATATTTCCGAGTATGCGGACATTCAGAAGCTATTCGTATTCAGTTAAACCTTTATGATCTATTATTTTTTGTAGAATACGGAAAATACCATTCCTCCTAAAATAAGGAAGTAATAAATGTGTGGGTGTATATAGCGCTTAAAAGCAGCACGGCGGGTATACCTTTCTTGTGTTTGCCCAGTGAATATACTTACGCACTAGCTGTGTACAAAACATGAAAAAATCTATCCGCCCGAATTTTTTTAAGAAACTACAATGGAATAAGTGCCCCTTTCACATTAAATATATGATTTCGAGGACAGTGCTAGATACCTTTATATTTACTTTTTTATGTGGTCTAAAACAAACACTTCCCAGTCTCAGATTAAACAATTATTCTTTCATGAATAATTTTAAGAGCTTGAACTTTGAGCCCTATTCCTTCAACTTCAGAAGAAAGTCGTCTCCCTTGGATACATTGTACCAATAACTCAAAAGTTTGCTGGGGCGGCTATGGGAGATATGCCTGTAGTTAGCAGCAGATGTACGGCCACCCTTCTTAAACAATATGGTCACGCTGGCTGTCTTCCAGTCTTTTGGTACCTTCCTTGAGTTAATGATACGTTGAACAGAAGTTTAACGACTTGGGTGAGTTCAGTAGCAAACCATTTTAGGAAACGGGTTGGTATGTTATCTGGTCCTTGCACCTTGTATGGTCTAGCTCTTCTCAGTGCCATTGGAGCCGATGGTGAAGACGCCCATATTTGGTACTTAAATTTGACGAAGTCTGTTTTCTTTTGTGAAGACGCTGCTGAATTGTTCATTCAGGATGGTGGCCTTGGTTTTATGATCTGTATGGCCTATTCTTCAGCAGGGTGACTCCAATGCTATCACATCGTTTTCTGTTAGCTTCTTATGGTTATTGTCTTCTGTGACTATGTCCCGCACGTATCTGTTATGCCCGCTTACAGTCTTGTTTGGTCTATTTCTGTAACTCTTTGAAGTGCACTTTGTCGTCAATATTTCCAATGATCTTGGCTTTCTTGTAGGCGCATGTTTTTTTCTTTCTAGCAAGGCGCTTAACTTTTCGGTTGATTCATGGTTGATTGAATCTGCTAGAAGTCATCTTTGACGGAACATTATCTTCTATAACTTTGCTACATGTTTGAACTCGTTCCGAATCGTCTCAATATCTGTATCACTTGTATGTTTCGCGATGTACTATAAAGCAAAGTAATTGCGTGTTGACCGCATGGTGTCGTTATCAGCGTTTTTCCATAACTGGACCTTTCGTTGTGGTAGTCTCTTTACGAGTGTCTTTTGTCTAAATTTCAGCAAAAAGGACGGCATTGTCATTTACACCTGGTACCGCCTTAGTTTAAATCACGAGGTGAGGTCTATTCGTGACAAGTAAGTCCAGGGTGTTGTCGCCTCTGGTTTGGAAGCGAACAGCTTGTTCTTAGCCAGTACCAAGTAAAATGTTGAGAAAGTGTTTATTGATATCACTGTGATACTGGTTTAATGTTATACAATTTGCATTCCAGTCTATATATGGGAAGTTCATATCCCCAGCAATCCAGATGTTTTTTTTTGGGATACTTTACAATGATGTTGTGGATTTTCTTCCACATTTTAGCCATGTAGTCGACATTGCTTTTTGGATGCTTGTAAACTGGTGTGATAATCAGCTGTGGGTTGCCTGAACATGAGATAGAGGCTGCAGTGATTACAGTACCAGTCTGAATCTGTAGTTGGCTTCCTGTGATATTTTCCTTGGCAATTACTAGTATGATGACACCCCCATATGGACTGGATCTCTTTAAGCCAGGATGTGGTATCCTGCAGAAACAACATCTCTCACAAATGACTTTACGAAGAAATGTTTCACAACCAGGCTTAATTTCGTCAATCAGGAGCCAGAATGGTTGACGCTTGGCCCTGATACCATGGATATAAACTGACATCACCCTCATGTTGTTTCTTTGTCGGCTTTTGTTGCTGCCAGTTAACCTCATTTTAGCGATGCGGCGTTATGGTGATGTAGTTTTAGTTGAGAAAATTGAGAAACCCAGGGTTACTTTCACAAGTAGGGTTTGCTGGTGATAATGGCGTTTCATTACTCAGCACGCTGTACGAGTTCGTGGTGTCAAAACATGTACATGCGAATCTGAAAAAAGTGTCGGGAAACTTCTGGATGTCCACCAGTGCAGCACAACCATGTAACATTTGATGTTAATGTTTCAAATACTCATTATGGCATTTTTAGGCAGTTGCGGTGAAACCATGTATTACACTCTGGATTTTCACAAGCAACATAGTCCTATTTACAAGGTGTTCAACAATCCACACATGGGAACATGTAGTATGGAGGCCCAGGATTAGGGTGGCAGTCTCCTGAGCGAATTATCCGAACAAATGAATGGGAGAATGTAGTTGTGGTGGTATTCAGCGTCTCTGTCAAGAATGATGGTGTGCTGGATTCTTATAGATCTAGTCAATGATTGTTAATTACTTAAGAAACACATTTTGACAAACCCTTCAACAAGTTATCTATCAATGTCATCATACTTAATCTTTCATTCAGTCTCATTCCCATATGTTGAAATACAATTTATCACAGAAACATTATTATGCGACCATTCCATTATTCCAATACAGAGTTATAAGAGAATAATAGATATTCACAGCAATAGTTTAAAATAAAAATGCACCTATATATACACATACATTATATTATTAATATGATTATAAAACATTATTTAAATAGAGGATATTTGTTGATTTTGGTGTAAGGTCGAATTTTATTTCACCCACTGATCACAGATAATCAATATTTTCACGAGTGGATCCAAAATTCAACCAATCTTCTGTTTATTATATGCCTCAATTTCTCATAAAATGTGCCGTAATTTATTAAATTGGAAAAAATCACGTCGAAATCGGATTGTCTCTACGTGAGAATTATGACGTCATGATGATGTAACGCATATTTTAAAACCCGACGCAGTTGACGTTACGTTTCTTTTTCTACATGATACTAGAACCAACTTCTAAAACAATGAAAACAACAAAGTGGTAATTTCATTGTTATTTTAACTGGTATTTTCACTGAAAAAACTCCATAATCCATTGAAAACAAATAATAAATAATATTATTTAATACATCTATTAAAAATCAAACTTAAAACAGACAATATGCGGGGTGGTCAAATTAGAATGCAACTAAGCCCATAAAAATGTATCCTTGATAGCTTTTAATGAACTAAGCTTTTGATTCCGATAAATATGTTAAGTTTTAATATGATAATCAATTTTTAAATGCGATTTTACATGTATTGTCAATTCTAGGTACACTGTGCATATACTGGACAAGAGCCAAATCGAGATTTTAACGTACCTGATATTTTTCCGACAATGCATTTTAAGAGTCGTGGACACAAATAAAAGGCCACAAAGGAAAATTACATGTAACACCAGTACGATTCTCAGAAAGTCACGTGAATGGCTGTCGCATTGGGAGGCTTATTGCTCTGCAACAGCATGCCAGCCTACAAACCTGTTGCTGGGCACCAATTGTCGGGAGTATTTCTTCCACTTCTAAAGAAATTTACCTTCGTAAAACTTGGCATTAATCCATTGTCCATTTTATACATTGCAGGGATGAAACTTGGTTCATATGGAAAAAGGTGTATATTTCTACTGGCGTCCATGATACGTTTTGCATTGCAAACTTTTGGTCTGTATTTGCTGGCCCATATTTGGTTATGAATATGTCGCATGAGTGAGAAAATAAACCTAATTCTAGTTTATGGCAATTACATTTGCAAACGGTCGACTTTTGTATTGAGAAAATGGTTTCGACTATTTTTAGACAGTTTGCAAGGACATGTGTGCAGGCGTCTCAAAGCAGATATCAAAACTTATCTTTCTCAAATTTGAAATATACTATATCATTGTATAAATAGCTCTTAATGATTTGCCAACAAATTTCTACTTGCCAAATATAAATTTTCCGTCCAAAAGATATTTTATTTTTGCCACCCTTTTCTAGTATGTTGGGGTGTTAGGATGGCGTGCATGAGGATCAATGCCAAATTAGATAACACCACTTTTAATTCTTAAACTATCAATTAGTTAATGGATAAGACATTACATAACAGCATTACACCGTACAAATTAATTTAAATATTGTGTTAGCTCCCGCATTTAGAAACCACCGATTCTTAAATGGGACCGCATGTATTAGTATACACGAGTAGACAGTGTTAATCGACATATTGCTACACATGGTACCCACACATTCTTCTATAAGGTTGATTAGATTAAAGCAACGCGATCAGGTGTTTTGTGATCATAAGTATTTCTCAAGATTGTCTACAACTTGATGTCGCTTCTGTATGGCTTTGGATTGTCTGTACATTACATGTTATAATACATGTATATACCACTACAACAGGTGTTACAATGTAGTGGCTGGAAAATATTTCCCCATAATTCACTGCAGTGCAGTTACAATTAGCTATTACCTTTCTTTATGGTAATATAATTGTTCATGCTTATAAAAAGTCATGCAGTGTGTCGTTTCTCGTGTGGGTCAATACATATAGGCTTGCTTTAAATATCCTTTTTTGAAGATACGGGCGGTTCGTTATGTATCGGTCTCTTGCTTTGATGGCTAGGTGCTTCCGTCGCTTCTTGGTGACTTCAAGTTGTCATTACCGCATTTAATTATTAACTGCTCTGACTTCATGAGTTTTAGTAACATTTTCCATTGTACCTGTTATTTACTCATAATAATTTATGTACAGTCCGATAATATGGTAGCCAGCATATGGGCTCACAGTATGTGCTATTAAGGATTCTTATTCTTTACATTGTGTCTACATTAAACGATGTTTCATCGTTCGTTTGTTTTTAAATATTCATCTAAGTATACCTCATTACGTTCTAGGTTATTCGCCTGTAGTGATCCTTTACTCTTAAGTAGTTTCAGTATCGAGGACAAAACGAGGTTGTCCAGTCTGACAAACTCTGTACGTCTTTAACATGTTCCTTTATATAGTTATACGAGGGTTGATTGGGAATTTCGTATAATTATTATGTTGTAAATTGTGTTTTATTGCTCTTAAGGAATAATAAATAATACCATCACAATTTTCTATTCAGTACAGTATCATACACTCTTATAAGAATGGTTAAAGATACATTGAACTGGTAAATAGTTACGTCGATTCCTAAACAGTCACTGTGCAAAGCACCCAACAAACCAGAAAACTGAAGGACGTCACATAACGTCAAACCCATTTCAGGTCTAATGTATGGAACACTTTCCCCGAGTAGTCACCACACGAACTTCTGATGTTTGACATACCTAGCTCTTTCGTACATATCCCATGCATAGTTAAAGGAGAAATATCAAGCTTGCTGACAATCAGTCTTAAGGTTTTACGTCTGTCTTTTTGATGATTCTCTCACTTCTCTCTCTTCACGTACACACGGAATCACTGTCGACGGTCACCTCTCTCTTTTTTGATAGCGGGTGTAGTAACTTACATTATATTTTATAGGAACGATACCATGACGTTGACGTATGATGTGTTATACTTGTGTGGATTTAAGCCAGATGAAATACTTAAAAATGGCATTGTTTCATGGAACAAAATATGAAAATTATAGTAATTCTGGTGTGCAGCGACCGGGTATTTTAGCGTTGCCAAGGAAACCGCTAATTGTCGCTTAAGTTGGTGGGTTTTTATTCCATTCTATAACTCAACTGCAATCAAGTTGATCATCTTGATACTGAAGTTTCATCAATATTTAACTAAAAATAAATAATTTATAGGCAATTTAAACGAACTTCGTCATTACCCCTCGTACAAACGAATTACTAGTACATCCATTTCAATGCGTTTTAAATTCACGTTCTTGAATCTTAAACGACACATTGCAATTACATATGTCAACAACTTTAATATCGAAGTGTTTTACTGCGATGAAGCATTTAAATACAACTATAACGAGGTACAAATACATTATGTATCTAGATTTAACGCGCACCCTAGAACATATAACTGGATATGTAGAAAGAATACGTATATCTTTATAACATTAATACCGATGACATTTCCCATTCCGAGAAACGCATAAATATTCGTTATTATAGTCTTACACAAGATCATTTACTAGGTGAGGATCATCGTAATCATGTTACTATAGGCTATAAGTAGAAGTGTATCTCAAATGTATAATGTGATCACGAGCATTAAGCTGGTAGCCTATCATTGTAGTTTCAACGGTTTGTTATCAAATTTACCATCGACCTAATAGTATAAATAAATTACGTCCTTGTTGTTTATAAGATAATGGCATCTAACCGAGTTCTGTTTGACTATGGTGAAATTAAAGTTCACCGTTTTGAATAAACGTTCTACCCAACATCCGAGGGTGCTTATTTTAGAAGTTGCTGTTGTTACGATTCTTATACTTTACATTTTATCTGCATTAAACGAAGTTTCATCGTGCGAATTATTTTCTAGAAAATGTTCATCTAAGTATATCTCATTACGTTCTAGGTCATTCGCCTGTAGTGATCCTTCATTCTTAAGGAGTTTCAGTATCGAGGACAAAACGAGATTATCCTGTCAGATAAATTCACACAGGTCGTTAACTTTTGTCATGAATGTCTTTAACATGTGCCTTTAAATTTGTACGAGGGTTGATCGGGAAGTTCGTATAATTATGTTGTGAATCGTGTTTTATGTCTCATAAGGAATAATTAATAATACCAGCACAATCTTCTGTACAGTTAATATCATACTATTTTATAAAAATGATAAAAATACACCGAGCAGTTACATAGTTACGTCGATTCCTAAACAGTCACTATGCATAGCACGCCGCACACCAGAAAACTACAGGACGTCACATAACGTCAAACGCAATTCAGATCTAATGTATTGAACACTTTCCCCAAGTAGTCACCACACCAGGCTACGATTTTCTGAAGTTCGACAAACCTAACTCTTTCGTACATATCCTATGCATAGCTAAAGGAGAAATATCGAGCATGCTGACAATCAGTCTTAACGTTTTACGTCTGCCATTTGGATGATTCTCTCACTTTTCACGTACACAGCGAATCACTGTCGATGGTCACCTCTCTCTTTTTTGATAGCGGATGTAGTAACTTGCATTATAGTTTATGAAAAGGATACCATGACGTTGACGTATGATGTGTTATATTTGCGTGAATTTTAGCCCGATAGAAGACTTCAAAAATGGCATTGTTTCAGGAGAACGATGGAAACTATAATAATGTTGGTGTGCGGCGACCAGATGTTTTAGCGTTGCCAAGGGTACCGCTAATTGTCGCATAAGTTGTTGGAGGGTTTTTATTCCGTTCTGTAACTCAACTGCAATCTAGTTGATCATCTTAATAGTGAAATTCCATCAATATTTAACTTTAATAAATAATTTATAGGCAATTTGTACGAACTTTGTGATTACCCCTTGTACAAACGAATTACTAGTACATCCATTTCAATGCGTTTTAAATTTAAGTTCTTTAATCTTAAACGACACATTGCACTTAAATATGTCAACAACTTTAATATCGAAGTGTTTTACTGCGACAAAGCATTTAAATACAACTATAACGAGGTACAAATACATTATGTATCTAGACATAATACTTATGTTACTATATATAGTAACAAATTTGCATTGAAAAAAATGTATTATGCGCCCTTTTAAAGTATTATCAGCTTTTGGCCCGCCTCGCGCAGGGCTATTATCAGTGATAATCGCCCTTGGAAGACGTACACGCGCAACGTTACGTCATTTGCAGCTCAAAAGTGGCCGGCGCCAAGCGTAACGTAGGGCTTCTTGAATCACTTGCTTACAATATTGATAGATTTGGACATGCAGGATAGCACATTTCAAAATTGTATCAATCCTTGACCAAATGGATCTAACTTTACACCTATTATCTAAAATCTTGACATTAAAGCCGTGTTTACTAGGTCTAGACGAGATATACTGAGATTCACACAAATGTGAAAAACAACTTTTTTCAGAATTTTACATAAAAACATACACCAAAATGTAGCAAATTTTATAACCAAAAAAATGAATACCCATATGATATGTTTCCGTTTTACAATAACAAAGTTACGGAGAATTTAAGTGATAGATCTACGCGAATAGATCCAAGTTTGACAATTTCTAAAACGACGATAGGTTTGTCTATCAATTACGGAACATGTTAATTATGTCTTGTAAGTGTTTTCTTAAATGAGTAGTTTTAATGAAAACACAACAACATAAATATTATACAGAACAATGAATGGCTGAGCAGTTCCATTGAGTGATAATCGCCCCGGTAGATTATAATTGCCCTCGGGCTAGCGCCCTCTGGCAATTATCAACCTACCGGGGCGATTATCACTCACTGGCACTGCTCAGCCATGTATTATTCTATAATTACAGCGCACCCTAGAACATATAACTGGATATGTAGAAAGAACTTGTATTTCTATATAATATTAATACAGATGACATTTCTCTATTCCGAGAAACGCATAAATATTCGTTATTATAGTCTTACACCAGATCATTTACTAGGTGAAGATAATCGTAATCATGTTACTATACGCGAAACAAAAGTAGCAGTGTATCTCAAATGTATAATGGGAACACGAGCATTAAGCTGGTAGCCTAACATTGTAGTTTCAACGGTTTGTTATCAAATTTACCATCGACCTAATACATGTAGTATAAATAAATTACGTCCTTGTTGTTTATAATATAATGGTATCTAACCGAGTTCTGTCTGCCTATGGTGATACACCGTTCAAAGTCTGGAAGTAATCGTTGAGTGTGAATTTGCCAACGTATACGTGTTTCGTAATTGAAATTCGTTAATCACATTGATCACGTATTCACATTTTATACAGTCCGAATCAACCACGCAATATGCTTGCATCCGAAATTAAAGTTCACCGTTTTGAAAAAAAAATCTAGAATGCTAATTTTAGAAGTTGCTGTTGTAACAAAAGCATCGCTACAGCGTATTAGTAAGTGGATGCTCTGTTAAATACAATTTACAGAATGAATTTATATCAATTACAATGCTATGTCTATATTTTTAGAATCTCCCTCGTAGTTGGCAATACTAAAACAATATAAAGACACTACATTATTCATTATCTCCTAATTATCAGATTAAGTCCGTAGCTAAAAAGAACAATGACCCCAGAAACGAAATCAAATTTTCTCTGAATTGGTAGTTCGAGTTACAGTGAACTTGAAATGTTTCGCCAATAAACATTTCAGCTGGGATACTATATCTGTCACTTACCATAACCACAGTCATTCCACGTACTTGTTTTATGCTTTAACGTCTATCTATAGATGTAGATGAATGGTTCTATCCAGTGTTCACAATGAGTGTTTTGTTCTTCTTGACAATGATTTACAACAATAAGGTTCGGAAATAAACAGTTCTTCCAACGTACAGTTGAGTGGAAAATAAGACCTACACAAGCTATGAATGCCCCTCTAACATATAGTACGTATTGCAGTATTCACACTCTTTCTCCGTACAGTATTGAAGATGATTCACTACGATACTATGACAAAATAGATCGTTACTGTATGCTTCTATTAAAAATATATGTGTAAACAAATGAAGTATGCGAGTATTGAAGTGTAATATGTCTTAGTAAATATTGAATACATTAATTTAAAGCACAGCGCTATGAACAATATGATACCACTTAAGATAGTAATTCATTTTAATTTGTAATTTACCTCGTCACTAACTGAAAAATGGGTAACTAGTGTGTTCCCATGCATTATTTATCAAATGCATTGTTCAAAATGATATACTTTGGTAATGCGTAATTATAAGATATATTTCAATATACAGCGGAAAGAGGGATTAGTACGGTGTACAGTAATTTCTTTAAACTTATATAATCTATCAAATGTCATAAATTCTCAGTATTCGTCAATATTTCTTCAGGAGCTAGTGTTTTTCTTTGTAACTATGCACCATTCGTCCCCTATCTGATTCGTCCGCGCAGTTCGCGTACCCATTCCGATTAAAAATCACAATTCCTATATGCAGGTGTAGGGCTATGGAATTAGGACTGTGTAGCTTTATATTTACATTTTGTTCTTTTTCTATGCCCTAGCATACCATAACCATTGACTAATACTCCTATCCGAAACTATTTGTATTTGGCTGCAGGGTTTTACACTTTACTGTTTTTCCTAAACTTTTTAGGACACAATTTGGCAGCTTAATCCAGGTATTTATAGCTGAAACTAGGTCATTCAAAAATTTTTATAGCTCAAATTATGTCTTTCTGCTTTTTTGAAGCTAAAACTATGTCTTAAGTATTTTGACAGTTGAAACTTTCAGCGGTATTGTTTAGTTTTTAATTGGCCTTTCGCCGTTTAAGTGTTTTATTTTATGTGTTCTGTGTTCGGCTGTTTCAGATGAGTGCAAATTGAGACAGACCCTGTCGCAGAAGAATCTTTAAAATAATACTACATTTAGAAATGAGATCAGTATTTCGCTGATACAATAGCAAATGTTTTACGAATTTATGGAAGCAGTAATTTATTAATAATCCCAATGTTTCTAGTGTTAAAGTCTTCCACACGAGAAGAAGCTTTACATTTACAAAACAGATTAATTGAGGAGCGTAAACACCATAATTGAGCTCTGCTGTGCGATTTCCAACCTCTTCAAAAAATCACACAATTAGGGAAAATCACATTTAGTACAGAGCAGATATTTTTTGGGGAAAAAATGCAAAACATGTATTTTTCTAGGATCATGTCACATAATGTGTGTCTTGTAACATACTAAAAATCTAGGTCCATACTTTTTAGTGAAAATATAAAAGCATAGCATGAATTTTTGGAATCTATAAATCACTTTGTCATTAATGGGTTTATATGATAATAATACATTGTGATAGGTGGGTTGTTACTTGTAGTTTAAGATATCAAACATCATTTTCCATGTTAGTGTGCAAAATTCGATATTTTGGGGCAAAACCTTTAAAAATATAAACAAAACCGTGCGTTTTGGGAATCGGTTGAATACTAAGTTATTAATAAGTTTATTTGATAATTAATCACAGTGATAGGTACATGGCGCCTTGTAGTTTAATGCATCAAAAGTAAATTGCCAGAATATTGCGCTAAATGAGTTTTTTGGGGTAAAATATTACAAAATATGAATGAAAAGTGCGAATATTGAGAATCTGTTGAATATTTTTTAACTTGTACCCCATAAAATAAAAACGGCACAATATGGAACTTGATTTCAGCATTCTACAAGACATTCATAACAGTACATGATCAAACAAAATTGATTTCTGTGTATTGTATTTCCCATTTTGTAAATGTGGCACTTACAAGGGGACCTGTGCTAAATAAATAACGTCATCATAACTATTGTATTTACGCGACGTCAATAACATCATTTCAATCGCCATGTCTAGTTTTCATCATGTCATAGCATGTCACTAAGTTGGACCATTTTGAAAAGCTATAACTTTTTGGAAACCTTAAACACAAAACTGCACGATTCTATGAACATGTAAAGAGTTGAAATTTTGACCTCAGGTTGGAAATCCCACAGCACAGCTCAATTATGATGTTGTCCGTTGAACATCTCTTTTAACGGAAATCTTACTAATAATTTGGCTTGTTTCAATTGTAAGATCCAGATCTAGATAAGAGGTATCCCATGAATTCCCTTTATTTAGGTGTTTTAAATTCGTCAGAATAAATTTGTTTGATCCTTTTCGAAAAGTAAGGATTTTCAATACCAAGTATGTCATCAAGGAATTGAGAAGTATTATTAAATGCTGCAAGTTTCGGGAGACACGTTCAGCCTTAAATCATGTTCGAAACAGTTTAAAACAGCTCTGCTATAAGTGATGCACAATTGGTTCCCATAGAAATACCGACAATCTGTCTTTACATGTTAGTGTCAAGCATAACAATAATATCCTGAAGAAATCTTAGTAGTGCTGTACAAACTTCGCTACAGGTCCGCAGCTGTATTTGTCCAATTTATTATGATTAAATAAGGCTTTGGAATAAGTGCTTGCCAGAAACGCAGATTTTCCCTACCAAATGTTTCCCCCGCCAGCGCTATTTACTTGTGTTTATTTGATACGACCATGAGTCAATGTAGTATGAAATTGAAACAAAGGTACTAAGAAATGAAACATCATTTTTTTAAATGTTGTAAAGAATTACTGCATACTATTTTACAGACCAAAATAAATGAATACTTGAATTTTCACACTTTCGTTGGGCATTGACTGTTATAGCAATTAACGAGAAGTTAGTAATTTAGAAATATTTGTAGTTGTGTAAACACTAGAATTAGAAATAAAACGAGCTTTGTAAGGAGGCATAAATATTGCAGTTCAGGAATCCAGAAGATAGTTGGCCTTCGCATATACTAGTGTTGAATGATTCGCAGCGTGATGTATGAAAAATCACAATGTCGCGCTCAGAAAACATTGTTGTAAAAACATCGGTAATGCTACGGTCACAAAGCTCGTACGATATCCGTACGAATTTACCAACTCGTGCGAGTCCACAACGTTTGAAATCATAACGGTATTTTTACATTCGTAGGGTCTGGTCACAGCTCGTACGGACCTCGTACGATTTATAGAGATGCAATCGTACGATATCCGTACGGGCATCGTAATATCCTTACGGACACCGTACGGGGCTCGCAAGGAGCCCGGCCGTACATCGCACGGTGCTCGTAGATCAATCAGAGCTCGTAGATAACTCGTACGGTGTCCGTACGGTGACCGCACGATGGCCCTACGGTGTCCGTGCGACAATAATGGATATATTCAGTGAATTTTAATTAACTATTTTAAGACCCTGGTCACATTGATCGTACGAGCTCCGTGCGAGTCGAATTTTAGCAAGTTCGTACGGAGTCCGTACGGACATCGTAAACTCGTAAGGGCATCGTACGGATTTTTGTAACTCGTAGAGAACTCGGGAGCTCGGTGAAAATGTTTCACCGATCTCCGAGTTTTCTACGAGCTCGTAGAGATTTTTGAAGTAGAAAGCTCACAAGGAAGCTGTCCTCACCCATTTTATGTATTATTATATTATGTAAGATGATTATAGAATGGTTGATGTTTCATGTCATGTTTATATATGCAAGGAAAAATGCATAATTGGTTCTCGACAGACTCTGAAATTCAGCTAATTTCGCCATAACGTTTTGAATAGTACAATGGGTATATATGTGTCTCATGTGTACCACGCCAAATGATATATTTTTACCAAAATAATTAAATGAATGCAGTAGAAATCCAAGGATATACATAATATTATGTAGGTGCATAGACAATGGTTAAACATGTACTCATAAGTTCTGTGCACGAGAATCACGGAAATAACAATTATCCTACACTGAGAGTGTGCGGATCCAAATGGGGTGGGTATGAGCACCGGAATTGTGGTGAATTGCGGTCATCTAATACAATGAGAAGAGTACGTCTTGGTGGGAGTCTACTGGGTACCAACTTGGATAAAATATAGCTGGTCGGACCCCTCTCTAGCAAAATAACCTGAATCCATTCTCATACATGTATTGCCGGGTGCCTGGCAGAGTTGGGCCTACAGTTACCATTCGTGAACTAGCTGGCGTCTAACCAAACGACTACATCAGTTATAACCTAACTTTCTCCGGGGTTCGAACTTTCGATCTCCCGCTTCCTATACAGACGCCAAAAGCACCAAGCCACGGTCGCAGTAATATGTCATGGATCAAAGTCTGGTGCGTACCTACCTGGAGAAAGGTCGCTGGTCGGATATTACGATGATGATAATACGAGAATACGATAGTATGATGATGATGATAGTAGAATACGATAATGATAATACAATAATAATATGATGATAATACGAGAATACGATGATGATAATAAAATAATAGGATGGTGATAATACGTGAATACGATAGTATGATGATGATAATACGAGAATACGATAATGATAATACAATAATAAGATGATGATTTACGAGACTACGATGGGGATAATGCAATGATAAGATAATGATACTACGAGAATACGATGATGATAATACAATAACAGGATGACGATAATACGAGAATACGATAGTATGATGACGATAATACGAGAATACGATTATGCTAATACAATGATTTAAGATAATGATAATACGAGAATAAGATGATGATAATACGATATAACGACAATGATAATACAATAATAGGATGATTATAATACGAGAATACGATAATGATAATACAGTAATAAGATGATGATTTACGAGAATACGATGAGGATAATGCAATGATAAGATAATGATAATACGAGAATACGATGATGATAATACAATAATAAGATGGTGATAAAACGATAATACGATAATGATAATACAATACTAAGATAATGATAATACGAGAATACGATGATGATAATGCAATAGAACGATGATGATAATTACGAGAAAACGATAATAATAATACGATAGCTCGATGATGATATTACGAGAATACGATTATGATGACACGAGAATACGATAATGGTAATATAAGTATACGATATCGTTTTCATGAATTAATCAATGTTGTGTTTTTGCTGTTGGCAGAGTCTTTCTACCGGAACTTTGATACATGATACAGTTGCAGTATCAACATAATAGCAGTGAATGTTATTGTGTGTACAACAATGTCATAGTGTGTACAACAATGGCATGTGTTATTACATGTACATTCGAAATAAAGATATTAAAAGTCCGTGTACAAATGTTGTTATGCTCGCACAGTCTGTCTGTCTTCCAAAATTTTAATGTTTCAATATTTCAATATACACCATACTTATAACAATTCATTGTCACAAGTTAATCAGTTGAGATAATGTTCACTATCTACATCCTAATGGCGTCCCATGCGATGCAAAACCATGCAAATTTCCATATCCGTAAGGATATCGTACGATACTCGCACGAGTATTTCGAAGCTCGTGCGGTGTCCGCACGAGCCTCGTGCGAGATAATACAAACTTGAAAAATATCTACGAGCTCGTAGACAACTCGGGAGATCGGTGAAACCTTTTCACCAAGTCGCCGAGTCCTCTACGAGTCACGAAAATCCGTACGATGCTCGTACGAATTTCGATATCCGTACGGGCTCCGTACGGACGCCGTGCGAGTTCGCCAAAATCAACTCGTACGGAGCTCGTAAGGAGCTCGTAGGGCAAATGTGACCGTAGCATAAATGAAAGTTCTTTAGATACTGGTTTAACATAATATATTCGTCAAATGATGATGATTTTATTAAAAGCTTTATCAGCAGGAACCAAAATTAACTAATTATTGAATGTGTGTATGTCTGATTGAACTTGCAAACAATACGATCTAGGCCTAGGGGAAAAAGTGTACGATTAGTATGGTGGTACATTTGAATGCGCTTTTTCATGACTCCAGAACTTACAAATGCCTTTTCCAACCAATATTAGGGATGTTGTAACATATTTCATGTACAATTGTACAACACCGTTGAATACGTAAATTGTATCGAATTAATAGTCATTCAATCCGTAAATGAGATGTCAGTAAGATGTGTTAAATCGTTGTAAATACTCGTGTCAAAATGTTGGTACTATTCTCTGCCTTCCTGTCTTCAAAAGTACGACCTTTCCAAAGTACAAAAATATAGATTGTCTTGCATGAACAGTGTTTGAATATAAAATAATCTCATTTGACAAACTGTTCCCCAAAATGTACTTTTAGCATTACTTTGGTTTATGTATCAAAGGGCCATACTATATCTTATGCCATATTATCACAGTTTAATCATTACTAAAGTAACACAATAACATACTACGCCTGAGGACCCTCACTTCATATTCTGTTGTGTCATTACTAATATTCGGGTTGGGTTACCAAATTAGGCGTATTTCAATTACATATAATCTCAAGGTTTGCTCCACTTTAAGACAAATCAGCGAGTCTGGTGGAAAAAAGTTTCATAAACTCTAAACAGTGTACATATAATTTAAAGAACGCGTCTGTCATCGTAGTTATTTTTGGTGTGTATTAATTTTGTGAACAACATCATTTAGTCCATTTATTCATCATCATTTTTTTAAATAGTTTGGTATAAATGATTCAAATATTAAACTTATAACTAGCAGACGTATTGTGATATCAGTTATCGTAGTATTTGCAGGCTGAATTTCCCTTTTTTAAACACACATTGAACGTAATCCAACTGTTCCAGAAATGAGTGGTAAATTCAAAAAGGATATTTGAGCTCCGCTGTGCGATTTCCAACCTCTTAAAAAATAACGCAATTCTGGAAAATCACATTTAGTACAGAGCAGATATTTTTGGGTAAAAATACGAATCAAGTACTTTTCTTGGATCATGTCACACAAGGTGTGTCTAGTAGCACACTAAAAATTGAGGTCCATACTTGCTAGTGAAAGTCGACTTTTTCGGGTTAAAACCTTACAAAATATAAAAACAAAGCATACTTTTTTGTTATCTATAGATCATTTTGTCAGTAATGGGTTTAATTGAAAATAATGTCTTGTGACATTTAGGTTGTTACTTGTAGTTTAAGATATCAAACATCGTTTTCCTTGTTTTTGCGAAAAATGAGATATTTTGGGGCAAAACGTTTAAAACTTTAAAATATAAACAAAACTGGAATTTTGGGAATCGGTTGACTACCAAGTTATTTATTAGTTTATTTGATAATTGATCACTGTGGTAGATACACCAATGGGGATAACGTATAGAACGGAAGTGATACCCCTGACGGTTTTTCGAGTGTAAATTTCGTCGCTTCGGTATGTAAATCTTGATTTTTCCTTGTTTTGTAAGACGCTTTCAATGAAATCACCTAGCCCACCGTACCCGGCCCTATGGATACTTGCAGACCCAAGCCCATTTTCCCTTCAAATACCTGTGATTAAGGAGAACATTCGATTCTAGTGCGGTTTTGGTTACTGCACCCCTGACGACCCGTCTACATTTTTTCCAATTTCTGCCGATTTGCATGGTGTGTTGCTGTTTTATAGGGCCAACTTCATTGTTTACCTTATTCTATGTATGTATTTTGCAAAATTAATTCGATGCAGTCAGGTTATGAGGCAGAATAGACGAAAGAACCACTATGATACCCCTGACGGTTGCTGTCCCTCACTGATACCCCTGACGCCTCAAAATACTATAATGTTGTAATACAATACGGTCGGCTCTGTACATGTTCAACCACTAAAAAATCAAGATTCTAATCAATTGCGTAAATACATGAAGAACTCATAGTTCTGGCACTTCTCTACCAATGTAGAACAAACCGTTAAATGAAGTTCCTACGCATTGTTTTATTGATAAAATAGACGTTATAATATAATCAGACACAGGCAAAACAAAGACTGGCAATATAAAATATCAACAGAAATCTTAAGCGACCCATTTTGATTGGCTTTGTGGTGAGAAGAAGTATAAACTGAATTTATTTTTTAATGTTAACATTATTTTTGAAAGCCGATTTACTATTTAGAACTATAAGTACGCAAGGAACTAGTTTACGGATTTATTTATATTTTCTTCTATACTTAAGTAAGGACTAAGGTAGTGAGCTACTGCCAGGAGTTTGGTGGTATTCTACACATGTACATAACGTTCACAACTACACCGGTTTATAGCAAACACAGCGTTGATCGTTCAAATCAAACGCACATGTAAATAAGCATACTTCAGACATAGAAAGGTCTGTCAATTTAAAGAGTTTGTTGACATGCATCGATACCTGCAACGTCTGAATTGCTTGTTTCTGGATCGATGGCTATTGAGTGAACGGTCACAAGTTTCCGCGACCCGGAAATGATACCGAGTAGTGCCTGCGAGTTTCCGCTTATATAATTACACGAACGATAAGCAAACATTAAATAATGTTATTAACTTGTGTAATACACTTGAACAAGCATAACAAAACATCCCTGCGTTCAAGGAATGTTACCTGCAAACATGGTAAAAAAGAGGGTTTTGTCGTTACAATCCTTGGTTGTACGATTCGTTTGCGACAAACACATTGAAAGTATAAATCCCCGTTTTTTCCCTTCTCGACCACCCTGTGTTCAACGAAGAATAACGTGTCGAAATGTGCGTCACGTAATTCTTCGTTGAACGCAGGGCATTTCGATATATGTACGGATGCATGGGTTGCATTATTGCTATTGTTTTGTTTGCCTCTGTCCGCCATTTTGTTAAAATTTACCAATTTAGGTATACCACCTCCGGATATGGTTAGCCAAACTTCGCTCACGTGACGAACAGGTTTTTTTAACATAACGTTCAATGAATAACAGCCCTGTGTTCAAGGAAAATATAAAGTGACGCACGTTTTTACCTGGTACGTACCTGTTATTCGTTGAACAATAACTATATCCTGAGGTGGTATGCGTGTATTGGTGTAATTAAACAAAATGGCGGACAGAGGCAAACAAAAAATATGAATAGCAAAACCCGTGCATGCGTACATATTTCAAAACTGAGAACGAAAAAAACGGGGACTTATACTTTCAAACTGTTTGCCGCAAACGAAGCGTACAGCGAAGGATTATAGCGACAAAAAACCCTGATTTTTAACATGTTTACAGGTAACTTTCCTTGAACGCAGGGCAGGTACGACATAGGTACGTAACACCTCACATAATGCTTCGTTGAATGCAGGGCAGTACAAGGTACCTCAGATCACAATATATTAATCTGCTGTATAAGTTAAACTACATCATTCTATAATTTACATCATGTCAGTCACACTTGACTTTAATTTGATGGGTGGTTACTGGTCAAAGTAAACAAGAACTAGATGTAAATAAATAGAAATGTAAGTAATAAGTAAAGCGTTCAAAGAAAGAAGAATAAGAAATGTAATACAAGTACATGTCATGAAGTAATACAATGTCATATTTGAATTGAAACGAACGCGTGTATAAAATAATGTCCGCGTCACATCGTGAGGTGATCTGAATTATTAAGTCTGAATATTCACATAAGTTATATTTCCTAAACACAATTCGATGCGAAACAACGATATATCACAATTAATTTATAAAAATGCTTGTCAAATATTGCCTATTATGAACAAGCATTTCGTTTAGATTGGTGGAGCTTCCTAAGTAGTACTTACTGAAGTATCAAGGCACCCGCTAGGCAAACCGCAGCTTAATAACAACCCATTTACGGTGGTTCCAATATTCAACAACGAGTCGCCGAAATGTAAGATTAATAAATAAATTAATACGGACTCCTTTATAATAATTTGTGATATGAATTGTTATAGCTCAAACAACTTGTCTTGCTGTACGATTCCAAATCTATGTATGCAACTGTTTTTGTCTATTGGAATTGTTTATCAAGTTCTTCATGTATTTACGCAATAACTGTATTGATTAGAATCTTGATTTTTTAATTGGTTGAACGTGTACAGAGCCGACCGACGTCGTATTACAACATTATAGTATTTTGAGGCGTCAGGGGTATCAGTGAGGGACAGCAACCGTCAGGGGTATCATAGTGGTTCTTTCGTCTATTCTGCCTCATAACCTGACTGCATCGAACTAATTTTGCAAAATGCATACATAGAATAAGGTAAACAATGAAGTTGGCCCCATAAAACAGCAACACACTATGCAAATCGGCAGAAATTGGAAAAAATGTAGACGGGTCGTCAGGGGTGCAGTAACCAAAACCGCACTAGAATCGAATGTTCTCCTTAATCACAGGTATTTGAAGGGAAAATGGGCTTGGGTCTGCAAGAATCCATAGGGCCGGGTACGGTGGGCTAGGTGATTTCATTGAAAGCGTCTTACAAAACAAAGAAAAATCAAGATTTACATACCGAAGCGACGAAATTTACACTCGAAAAACCGTCAGGGGTATCACTTCCGTTCTATACGTTATCCCCATTGTACACAGAGCCTTGTAGTTTAATGCATCAAAAATGAATTGCCAGAATATTGTGCTAAATAAGAGTTTTTTTGTGGTAAAATATTTCAAAATATAAACGAAAAGTGTGAATTTTCGGAATCTGTAGATTATTTTCCACACCATATGGAACTCGGTTTCTGTTTTGTAAAAGACATCCATAACATGACATGATCCAACATAACTATTTTCTTTGTATTGTATTACCTTTTTTGTAAATGTGGCACGGAATTATTGTGTTTACGCGACGTCAATAACGTCATTTTAATATTCATGTCCAGTTTTCATCATGTCATGTAGCATGTCACTAAAATGGACCATTTTCAAATGGTATAAAAATTTTGAACCTTATGCATTAAAATACACAATTCTATCAACATGTAATGAGATGAGAAATCCCAGAGCAAAGCTCATTTTATTAAAGTCATGCAAGCATGAACAAAATGTTTAACACATCGTTTTTTTGTTTCAATTTGCAACCAATATGTCAACCTGTGTAATCAGCCAAACCATTACATTACATGTATAACCATCACTTATTTAGATTTAAAGATACCACAGAGCACTGATTTAAAGCCTTTGAGGTGACATTTATAACCACGCTGTTGCAGTTTTTCACATTTTTCAGCTAGGAGAAAACTTGAGCGTAACTTCTTTTGCATACTTACAGAAATATCTTTTCTAAACAAATATCTTTGTTTGTTACATATCAAATGAAACTGTTTGAGTGTCTAAACACGTTACTTGTCATTTCAAATGGTTTGATAGTATATAAAACAGGTGGTCTTTACAGATGGTTTGAATGTAGTAGAATACAATAAAAGGACTTTATTGTTTCATAACGTCGATACATACTAGAGGGTAAATATTGCATTCGGACACCCATGTAAGTATGGTTATCATTTTGACTGATATACATAACAACTTTTTTAAGTCCTCAATTTATTGATTAACAACTTTTTTATCATAAACCGAGGCGTAACAAAATTTCTCAATTGAATAGTCAGTTTGTGTGGTTATAATATGCCAAATCACCAACATATTGATTGAGATTAACAATTGCTAAATCATCTAGAGTGTAACCCCCTGCATAGTAAGTATACTGAAAAAATAAAGTTTAGCAAGTTTTTCAGGGTACTACTATATTTACTTGTATGGCGATGTATGCATACGTGATGTAATTAACATGTCGGCATTGACCTAATTGTCAAAAGTTCAGTGGTCAATTTGTGTTTTCGTGGTTTTAACAAGCCATAATGTCATTTATAAAGAAAACACGTGTAACACGTGCAGGAGAAAATCTGACCAGTGTAAAGGATGAAAACAAACGCGATATTGTCAGTCTTATGTCACAACTTAATAAACCGGTGTTAAAATGGTAAAATATTCAACGGTTGGGAGGTCCAAGAATGATAATGAACGACGTCAAATGGCTATTGGAATGTTCAATGATGTCAAGATGGCAAGAGGCAAAGCAATATATTTTAATGACAATAAATTTATCATTAGTCGCCTTAAGACTTAATATTCGCTAACCAGAGACGTCAAAGGTGGGCCGTGTTCAGACAGACTAACAATAACCACGTCACAATAAGAGCATTAGATTGCAGTGACGTCAACACGTTACAGATTCATGTGAAGTCACCAGCTAGCTGTTCATGTCCAGAACGCAAACGGCACTATTGTTTGTTTAAAAATCGACCAGAATAGACAATCCAATGCTATAATTTAAGGACGTCTTGCTGACGTTGGCATACCGTTGACACGACGTCATTGGTAGTGTTGATTTGCCTCGGCAATTTTTATCGCTTAACGACTCGTAGGCAATAAAATTACCATCTCCGTACGGATTAAAGAAACACACTAGAATTTTCGCCGATTTAAAACATTTTGGTCCTTCTCGGGAGTAGAGGAGATGATGAGCGAAATGCAACCCAAGGTGCATGACCTTGTGCAAACCTTAAACAAAACTGGTATAACATTCCCCTAACCGTTGTTTGCAAGCTTCGTAAGAGCAAGAGACTAACATGTTCGACTGTAATGACTCCTTAAGGAGGGCATAATCGACATCACGTTTCTTGTGATTTTTCTTATTTACCCCTAGCTCCTTACAAGTGACGAATTTCTGTCAGGATGAAAATTTTCTTTACTTAAATGCTTGAATTTCAAATTGAATGATCTTAAGATTGAGAAACTTTCCTTCTGTTAATTATCATGCAACTTCACGATAACAAATAAAACAGTCCAACTTGCTAAACTTTTTTTATAAGTATATTACATTGTACATGGCATGTCCCGTTTGAAATTACCTTGCGAGTCTTATTTTCAAGCCAAATTATTTAAATCCATACTGCTGGTAGATCAAAAACGGCATTCCATTATTGCTACTGTCATCTGCCGGCACATTTTACGAAATTTGTAATCAATTTACACAACTGAAAGCAATTTATAGGAGAAATATTGATTAGTCGGATAAATAAAGGAAACGACTAATCCTTTATTGATGGGGTACATGTATAAGTATGTGATTGCAATAGACATTAAATAATTTACTAATTTGTTTAGTAGCTGCATACAATGCCAATTGCTGCTTAGTTGTTTTACGATATCGTGCGGTTATCTGTTACTGCAATTGTAACTTAGCAGAAGATAGTCTTTTTCAAAACATCATTTAGTTTAGCAAACGTCAAAAGTTTATGAAAGTTGTCCTGACACTTAAAAACGCACCTCGTACATTGTATTCCTTGATAACAAAAATGCGTAGCTTGTCTTGAGTCTCTATTATTATTAATTTACATATTAAGAAATTCAAACATGTTCGTGTTTGAACATATAAAAAATCGGAATTTGATACAAGTGCCATAATTAAAATATGTCATCCACGTAAATTAAAGTCGTTACTTACTTACTTACTAATTAAGAACCAAGTACCATTGATATATAAGTATTGGTATACGAGGTCGATATCTACAAAAATATGTGTTGCTAATCATACAACACACAACACCATTTACTTTAGTTGATGAAATAACTTTTGTTGTTACGCCGCCGCTAGGTGGCACCTCATTTGCAATAGTAAACCGGTCAGTCAGTATTGCATATCAACCGACGCGGATGTAAACCGTTATGCAAAATAGTTCCATCAATTGCAGCGTATATACTACAAAGCTACTTTCCTTTTTGGGAGGCGATTAAGCCTCTCATTTCTTAATACAAAATTGACCGCCTTTAGGCTGCTATGTGAATCCGCATTCAAGTAGTTCCAGAAACAGTCAACATTCCCAATACTGCTACATATGTTTCTCTAAAATTTTTAACTGATTTAAGCCAATCAGCAACATTTGTTTATTCTATGATCAAAAATTATTGTGAAACTGTTCGTTAAATCGATATTTTGGCCAAAACAATCACTACACCGGCTGATACAGAACTTGTTCCATAGTACGAAAATGACGTGTTCATCACACGTCCCGGCTGTAAAGCTATTTTTAGAAACTTCAGACTACGGTCAAGTGATAGTTTTATCAATGAATCGTACACGGTCTGCAAAGTACTGTTATGCAATCATATGGTGTCGCTGTACTAGCTAGCCGCTTTCTATTGACTGTCTCCCGATGTGAGGGAAGTGATTGCAAGACGGTACTGTAGAATCTGATAAATAGGCGCGTAGTATTATTTTAAAGCCACTTTTGATATACGCATTCAATACACGTATTACATATAAATTAATATGCACCTTTTAACAATTATTTAGATACCCAACATGCCTATATAGTCACATATGCCTATTTTGACATTCAAGACAAGATCGGCAGTAAGAAAACGAACATTAAACGTGTAAAGTCGGTTTAAGCTTTAGTAGCAGCAACCAGATCGCCTCCCAGCAGTACTCTCAGTGCTTTTATTCTAAATCTATAGGGCAGTTGGATATCACAATAAATAATTTAAACCCATTTCTAGTATTTTTTTATATATTGTTATTGGTGAATATCCTAGTTGATAATCAATTTGATAAGTGTACGAGTTTGTTTTGAACAACTTGGCACCATGACTAATTGTGTCCTATCTTTTGTTTTGAAATAATGCAAGAGCGCTTGTCGTTGAAACGCCAATAACATCACTGAATGCACATGCAATGTCGCACAACAATCTAAAGACATACATGTATGAGAAGTAGTTGCCATTTTACGTGTAATTGAAATAGATACGACTGACCCGGTCATGCGTACTTGGGTTGCTATAGTAATAATAACAGAGAGCTTTCACAAACGTTTTACAAAAGCATACTTAAATAAGTTATATGTAGATGTTGGTCCTTGCAAAATTTCAGTCCACAACATGGTAAGACATATAGCATCCGTCCGGTTAATTCCGAATAACCCCTTGTACACTGACAAGGTACTTATTTTGTTGCGTTAAGGTATTTAACAAAGATTGTGTTTTTATGTGGTAGATTTTGTAAGACTGACTATTGTTCGAAACACATAATTAAAAGTTAATATTTAAAAAACAAATCGCCATTTTTGTGACGCCATAGGGGTTACTTTTTTCGGCGGTGTCGGCGGCGGCGTCCGATTTATCTTGTCCGGAGCATAACTTTGGCAATTTAAGTTCAAAAATTAGAATGCATTTTTCTTGCAAAAAGCCAAAGTGCATTGCGCAAAAACCATAGCTCTACCTTGTATCGTTTTTGAATAACTTCCCTTTGATTGAATTTATTTTATTTCTTGTTCGGTGCATAACCTTCTCACCATAAGGTTGAATGACTTGACACTTGGTATACATATACAAAACGTCAAAGTGCAGCGCAAAAGAACTATAAATCTATCTTGTGCCATTTTTGAATTATTTCCCTTTGATTTATTTTATAAGCATTTCTTGTCCGGGACATACCTTTGTCACAATAAGTATGAATACTCAAAAATTGGTATGCATGTTTCTTGCTGTGACATGAAGTTCATTGCGGAAGAACGATAACTCTACCTTGCGCTATTTTGAATTATTTTCCTTTGATAGATTTTAGAAGAGCATTTCTTGTTTTGTGCATAACTTTGTTACCATGAGTTTGAATTAATTCTAAATGAGTATGCATGTTTCTTGCAGTGACATGAAGTGCATTGCCAATGCTCCCTAACTGAATATTGTACCGTTTTTGAATTACTTCCCTTTGATAGATTTTAGCGTAATTATTATCCGGAACATAATTTTGCTACCATAATAACACGAAACTTGGCATGCATGTTTTTTGCAAATATTCGAAGTGCAGTGCACAAGAAATATAACTTTATATATACACGATATACATTGGTCAAGACGAATTGTCAATTAATTTGATGGTATTGACACCATAGCATTTGATCATTTATTTGACGTTGATTAAAAGAAATTAAAACTACATGTTCATTTTGAGACCTTAAAATAGCATCTTTCAGTTTGTTTTTGACTGACCCTCGTTTTTAACAAATGCGTTGGATGGCTGATCCACTAGTTTAGTACATGCATCATCATAAGAAGTAATTGTGTTGTGTAAACACAACGTTAAATGAAATCAAAACTTTTAGATTTCAATTGTCTAATATTGTTAATTATACATTACTTGAATGTACGTTCGATGTTTCAAATTGTTGATATACGAGTATATGATAACCACTTTGCCTAAAAGGAAGTGTCCATGTACAATCAGTGCATTCCTAAAGATACTTTTTTAGACGAATTGCTTCTGCCAATTATTCTTTTAATATTTATACAAGTATAATGCAACCGTAAATGGCTTTCAATGATATACATAATAATAAAACACACATTAAAAATCGTCCTAACATATAGCGTGATAGTACATGTAACTAATAACGGTAACAAAGTGCTAATGAAATATGTCGTTTAAGTGTTTGTTTTTCTGTTAGGCTTTATATTCAATCAGTTATCACTGCTTTAAGGTAATTGTTACAAAATTGGCTTTAAATCCAAACAGCTCTAGGACATTCTAGTAACTTAAAGATTACACGATCTTTTGTAAAGACAGAAACTCCAATATACGTCACTGTCAAAGTGGTTGATTATTGTATGATTGAATGGACTATATAAACCACAATATGGTGCCAGGGCTGTTTGTCATACATGTATAAGTTTATGCAAGCATCGCATTAGAGAGCCGTTTAAAAGGAAATGAATGCACCACTTTATAACCAACCCTCAAAAATTGCATAAATATTTTGAGAGTTGGTTTAACAAAAATGACAGCAAAGCTCTCTTATGCCAAACGTTAAAATCACGTTCAGTGACCTCTTTGAAAACTGACAATGTTTGGCCTCAGTATTCGCCATATCTCAGCACATGGATTTTAATCTATGGTGATGCGTTTTTTCGATGTACCTTTTCATCTTGCCGTTTATTTTTGTGCTTTTTATGTTCTACTGTTTATACTGAGTGATGCTTTCCCTGACCGATTTATCATTATTTTTTTGAAGCACAATGTTTATTCTACCACACCAACATCCGTGTCGTTTGACGTACAACAAATTGTTTTTGATAGTTTTGTTCTATATACTCGCAATATTTTTTTCCAAAAGATCGTCTAGTGTTTAATCAAAGACATTATCCTAAATAATGACATCTATTTATTAAGAAGCCATTCTAAATGTACATGTGTCATCTTAAAAAGTAAATGAGAATTCTTTATCTTGGCATTATACAGCAGCAAACATAAATAATGATCACATTATGAGTATAAAACTCCAAATAACTATAGTTAAATACAGAAACTACTATAATTCCCTGAAGCGCGTTGTTCATCATTTCCTTCGTGTACTTTTATGTATGTCATAAAAATGAACACGCCCCTGCTTTTGTGGCTTTATTTCGAGTTGTTCTACATGCAAAATCTACCATAACATCCGCTTGATTAGTTCATGCAATCGCTACTTAACATTGGCCATTACAGACCAGATGGTAATTGGTATAATAGCGTCAAGACAAATCATGTAACATTTCCATTCACAAAGCTGCAATCTATCTCTTACTGTGTAAATATATGAACTTTAATTTGGTTCTGAATTAAAGAAGTTCTTTATAATTCCAATCGTGCACAAAAAACAGCTCATACGCTCATACACTTGATAGCCTGCTAGTGTATTTGTAATTGATTCAGCTGAGCAATTATTAAATGTTTATGAATAAAATCCGCAAATAAGCAGTGCCTTAGTTCATATTATCGTAAAATGTGAATTGCATAATTATACAAATGTCCCTTATAGCATGATATATTTTGTCACAGGATATTGTTGATTGTAATTTTTGCGATTTTATTAGCTCGTTATTATTAAAACACAAATAATATGATTACAAATGAACCAGACATCAGTGTTAGTTTTAAGGTAAATGTATCATATTTGCAATATGAAGAAACTACATGTACATATACATTTGTAAGAACATAAATATAATACAGACAAAATGTAAAAAGTTAAGTTACCAGTTTTCGAGGGTCACTTTCAGCAATTCAGCCATTCAGCCACCCTTTGGCATTTACGTTCCACTGGTCAACAACGGACTACATAAGGAGGCCTGCGTTCGAGTCCCACTGGGGAGACTATTTCTCTCAGGGACTGGTGTGTGTGTGAAGTCAATATCTAGATACGACGCCTAGGAATATCGAACATGTACATACACCGCCCTCACAGGTATAAATTCACACAGTGGTCGAGAGGAACATTGTGGGGATTTCTTGCTCAGAAAAATAAAGTAGTAGGACAGACGGGGAACGAACACGAGACTATTTTAATTTTTAGATAAAGTTCCCTTTAATCAACAACCTTAGCCAATAATGATTTCGACAAGACTAGAAATAATTGGAAACACTAATAGTGCCATTTTAATGATTTTATCGCAACTTTACCCACTTCTTAGTAAGCAGAGGTATAAAGTATATCTTGGTACATTTGTTCGCCTGGATAAAAAAGAATTACGTCGATATCTCCAAGTTCAAGGTCACACTTAGAGTTCAAAAGGTTAAAATGACCATAAATAGCGTGTCCTGGCCATAACTTATGTCCAGATCATAACTAAGTCATTTATTGTGGGATTTGAAAATAATGTGGCACAAATGTCCAGACGGTTTGTCATGCGAAATAATTACGTCAATATCTCTAATGTCAAGGTCACAATTGGAGTTCAAATGTCAAAATGGCTATAGTTTAGCTTGTCCAGAGCATAACTAAGTCATTTCTGTGTAGGATTTCAAAATAATGTTGCACATATGTTCACTGCTATCAGACGGTGTGTCGTGTGATACAATTACGTCAATACCTAAACGGTCAAGGTCACCCATCGAGTTCAAAGGTAAAAAATGGCCATAATCGAGTTTGTCCCGCGCATAACGTGTTTATTGTGGAATTCGAAAATAAGGTGACTAAATGTTAACTGCTATCGGACGGTGTGTCATTTGAAACAATTACAAAATATCTCAACAGTCAAGGTCACACTTGCAATAAGTATGTGACAAAGCGGGATGTGGGGGTATCATTAGTCACTTTGTGGTAATTTTAGTTCTTTATTGATCTACTGACTTTCAATATACATGTATAAACATAGAGATTCTAGTTTGTTTTGTGTTTTCTAATTTCAACGAGATTATAATAATCTTCATAGAAAACAAGTACATTTATCTGCTATCTTAACGCTAAATATATTTCCTTAAAGATGGTTCATGTTTTAGTTGAGCTTTCTCTTTAATAACATTACGATTCCTTGTTAAAATATCAACATATTCTGGTTTCCTTAAAGTAAAAACAGTCATATTACCAATGCTGTTTTCTTGTTATGAACGCATTCCAAGTTCCCTAAGTATTATTGCTTTATGCGCAAATGAATATCGTGCTGTCACATATATTCAGAATCAGTGAGAAAAAAGTAATCTCAAAGATGATTTAACATATGCATGACGACAAATACATTCCCATGATTATTTTCTAGGTTTCCTATTTAAATTACGAAATGTTTGCTACCGTCGATTCTTTTAGTTAATCTAAATTCTGTAAAATCAACTGCGGAAACACTTAAAATTTCTTTTCTAAATCATGTAATTGTGGCTTGGTGTTGATTCTTTGGTTTAATCTGGTATGTGTAGTATCTGTTTAGTAAACTAATCCACATGGATGACTGATAAATGCTCACATGTTTTTAACATGCAACCGCAATGTTCAGATCTTTTTATGAAAGGGTGTGTTACTTTTACATACACAGCTAGGGAAATAAAAAAGTACAGAAGTATGTTTGTGGATTAAAACAAAATACTATCACAGTGTAAGAAGATAATAGATAATCGGACGGGGAAAGCAGTACATGTACTCAACTTCAACAGCCTAGCACAGAAAAAACAAAACATGACATACCACAATTACACGGCACAATGCCAAATTACATAAGTAAACGAGGCAATGAACTTCACCACCGAAAGCACAAGACTTTAGTCCAAGTTGTCTCAAGCTGAAAGACCTAGTCTCAGTTACAAAAAATTCTGAATGACATAGTTTCAGCTATAAAACCCTTAATTGACCCAGTTTCAGCTATAACAAATAATTATATCAGCAGGCCCTATTGATGGAGGCTTCAAAGGTGGAATGACCTAGTTTCAGTTATAAAACCCTTAATTGACCCAGTTTCAGCTATAACAAATAATTATATATGCCCGCCCTATTGATGGACGCTTCAAATATGGAATGACCTAGTTTCAACCTTCGAGGTTTTATAACAACGGGAGAAATCTTTTGTCAATATTTCTGCATAAACTACACTAAGCAATAAACTACACAAAACCGTGTTTAAAGGCAATAAACTACACTACGTTTAGACTTTTTTGCATTATTGTACTTGAAATGACTTAGTTAATAACCCCCTGGAATAACTTGCATGCAAAATAAAATGTCGAATGCCATAAGTATCAGAAGGATGTATCAGATTAATTTCCTGCAAATGACCATCTTCAGAAAGTTGTATGCAACACTGTTGTCTAATACGTGAAATATGTGTCTATATGTAATTAACCATCACATACATTTTTCTTCTTGGAGCATCTGATTATTTCTCCATATGTGAGGTTGTAGCCAACTTCTATTGAATTAAGTGATCGAACTTAAGTAGTAACAGTAAGCGAATGTAATTGGTAATGCATAGTCCATGTTTAACTTACAAAACTGGTTAAAGATTTGCATGCAATGTAGTATCAATGCCATAAATCTGCAAGCATAATTATGCATTAGTTTTAACCTTAATCTGACCTTCTTGGCTTCAAAATTACCGGTATAGCTTATATTTATGCAATGTTGTCTGGTACTAATAGCTTAGTATATTTTAGCTTTAACTAGACTAAAATGCATAGACGTACAAAAAATAAATCAAAGGTATAGAAAAGGTCGTACATTGGCACACATCCATAAGATAAATACACACAGACGTAGGCTGTTACCTCTGGAATGTCGCAGAAAACGACTGTCCTGTACTCTAATTACTGAACTATATCAGAACACGCTATTTCCTAGAAATATGGATAACAAAGTTGTTCAAGCTCAAAAATATTAAATTTATTGTCTTTAGAGAGATTTGGTTTGTAAACAAGAACTTTACCATTCTACATTGAACAGTTGGTCATATTCTACAATGACTTGGTCAATGTACAAATATCGTACGCAAGTATTATTCAATGTCTAAGATAACATCTATCATTTATCCTCATTACCAGACGGTAAAGTACTGTTAAGTACCAATACATTCTAACTATGGATGTACACTAATAAGCAAATGCTATTTATTCTGTGGAAATGGCGCTCGTTAAAGTAATTGAACAGTATTGCTTCCGGCTATTGTCCGTCTCGCAAGTATTTAACAGTACAGTCAACCAATACTTCAACGACTTCCCTACTAGTTACACAACTGATTTAGTATAATGCAATAGACTTTCTAATGAGATTAGGAAATGCTCTAGATATCCTGTTTAAAATCATCTTCCTTGACAAAGAACAACAAGAACAAGACAGTATAATGACTACAAACGCCACGATAAGATATAAGTCGAATTACGTCGATAGCCTGTTAGTTTATAAATCTAATAATGTACAGATGCAAATTCATATGATTGCAACAATATATCATTTGCTGTCTTAATAAATCACAATGCCTATATAATTTATGAGCATCTATCATTGAACAAAGTTATTGAAAACGAATAATCAAAAGAAATTAAAACGTACAACAAGTCTCTCAATTAGCAAAAGACATTTGTTACAACTACATGGAATTAGATTTTTATTTTTTTGTATTGCGTACTTTACAGCAGATGTTGATATAGTTGCTTAACAACAGGAATCTTTGCAAGATACGAGAAACTATTAAGCATACACAAATTAAAGTAGGGTCCATGTGAATAAAGAAGCATATTATATATTGGACGATCCGTACTATATCCTAAAAATCTATTATTTTGTTATAGTTTCTCAGAAAGTATTTAGTTTATCCTAAACTTGAAGTAAAATAATGATGATTTATTGGGATGACCTTGCCACATTACGTCACTATATCATCTTTATATGTAAGCACATTGAATAATGACTAAATTGCGAGTATAAAACTCTCTTAAATATTAAATATGAGGGTCATTCAATAAATTCGTAGACCGTGTTCATAATTTTAATATCCAACGACACAGATGACAACAAACTACAAAACGTTAAACTACAACCTTTCGGCCACAAGTGCTAAAAATATTGCGTGAAACAACGCATTTTTAACGAAAACATGGCTAAAATACAAATATCACCATACCGGTACCACCACACACCGCAATTTATGGTCTGACGTCAACGACGTTATTGACGTTTTGCTGAATCTAAAATGGTAGCCCGAAACGAAATTATGTTATTTACATAGAAATAAACATAAACAGTCAAATTGCATGTGCTTTAACATATCTTCCACTATATCTTATATAGTCTAAGCTAAGGATTAAGGCTTGACATAATTGTTGTACAGTAACATGAAAACACCCCGCACATTTCGACGGACGTTGTGTAAAACATCACTACGTTTGTCTATCTGCACATCCATGTATCGTTTTAAATACCATGCGGCGCTTGAGAAATTTGTTTTTGCCACTTAAACTTAAGACCACTGCATTTTGTATGTTCTCCTTTCGATCTCTGTAGCAGCTCTTGGATTGCAGCTGTGTTTGTCCAAGCCCATGCACAATCAATAGTCGTATGAATTTCCTTGCGTAAAGAAATAGACATTTTGACGTTATTGAAAACGCGACTCGCCTTGATAAAACATTGTTTAATTCACACTGCGACGTCCAAATAACTTCATAATTTCATGAAATCCCATGATAATATTTTGTAATAGTCTGGCAGACACATTGCAATGTACAAAAATGTACATTAACTTAATCGGAATTTTTAAATAGTTGAACAAGTGAAAAAGGCATGTTACGTCGGCCGGGGTGGTAGGGCGTTACCATGGTAATATAATGGCCGATGTCATGCGACTGGTTTGCATTAGTGAAGAAAAATTTGCATTGACTGTGGGTAATAAGTTACTGTTTGTAATGCTATAAGAAATTATTGTTAAAACGCAAATAATAATCAAATGAGAAAGTCTACGAATATAGCCAATGACCCTCGTGTAATAACTTTCAGTCGGCAATCTATGTACCCTTTACTAAAACTAAATGTATTATCTATTTCACATTTTGTACTCCATTGTCTCGTTTGTTTGTCTGACTATCTGTACTTGGAAATTTAACCGAAACAAGAAATATCTTTACAAAGATAATGGAGGTAATTTTAAGTCTGATGCGTATGTTTACTTAGTTGTTTGCTATGAAGAGATATAAGATCAGTAGCTGGAATAAAATATTTGAAAGCGTTAAATATTGCAAATGAATAAAATCAACAAACAGTTTTCCAACTAGCGTTAGTTGAAAATATTCGGAACACAACGATGTTTCCTCACTTACATAATTATGCACAATCATTAGGCAATTATCAAATATATCAGAACGGTTCCAGTGTTTTCAAGATATTTGAAACTCAGAAATCATAGAACATTATTATGAATTGGCCAAATTCCAATTTTAGTGAAAAGAACAATTGCAAAGTGTGTTCAAATACACCTGTGCCTTCAAGAAGGAATACTGTCGGATAAGTAAATGAAAAAATTTGATGTGTCGATAAAAGAGACTGGTTACCTTAGCTGCCTGCAACAACGTCATGTACAGATGTAAAACTACGCTTGAAACTCGTTTCAGTGACAATGGGGGGGGGGGGGGGGTCACATTGAGCACCTGCTGTAGATAAGGATTGTAGTGTTAAACATTCGTTTTAGATCAAAACAAAACTTAAACATATACTGCAATTACACGTTTTCGTTAATATTCAATAGCTTTACAGATGTTTAAGTTATAAGCAATTACTAATGTGCGGAATTAATGGACCCCCTGTATATACGCATACAGTTGCAATAGCAGAGTAGTTACGGAAAAATGCAGACAGACATTATGGAAAACATTCTTAAACTATTTGACACTGACAGTTTAGCTGGTGAAATTCATCAGGAAGGACAACACGAAGATTTAATTGACAGAGACCATGGACAATCACATTCAGAACAACTAGCTTGGCACTGAAACACACTTGAATGAAAGCTATGATCTTGGTGACGATTTGGGTCTAAACAGATAACGAATAATGTTGTGCCGACCTTCCATTACGTAAAATTAACAATGTGCTGTACTTGCTTGTTAGCTCTTTGAACAAAGAACAGAAGAAGTAATTTTATCATGTCCTTCATATTGTAAAAACTTAAACCAATTTGATATTTTCCTGTCTGTAGATGCTCGTTGTGGAAAGTATGTACTATAAGAACCCTTTTATCGTATTCAGTCACATTCTACAAAAGTAATTTTATGTGCACCAACTGGCAAAGCAAATAACATTGGGGGAAGTACATTATTATACAATCTTTTGAATAAAATGTATATCGGTCTCTCGAAACAACTAAGTTCTTGTAGTCTATAGATTTATTGTAATGTGTAACTTAAAATACTTTTTTAAATTATATTATGATACCTTACAACTCATTTTGATTTACAAAAGATCTACTACAGAACATTGAGTTTTATTCAAATTAAAACAAACAAAAACGGGATATTGAACACACAAAATTGTTGACGATCGCGTGCGGTGGAATTTTGTAAAATGCAGTTCATTTTTCGTTACTTTTCCCCGTGGTTATAAACGATCAAAATAATGTAAATCACAAACATTAAAATCGTAGATCCATGCATAAAAATACACCGGGTACATAATGCTTGTAAACATATATGATGGCTTAATGCATAAAATTGCAAGTGTTACTATTTTGTACGCGAATGAGAGGCGTTACCGTTTTGTTAATACAAAATGAACTGTGTACACTATAAAAGCGTTCCCTTTTAAAAATGCTTCGTTATGTCTACAATTTTGAATTCACGACGAAACAAAACTATGGCTGATACATTGTAAGCAGCATACAGTTGCTACTACAATGACTACTTTTAAAATACAGTTGGTTATCGGTGAAATTCTAATGTACAATCTGTCCAATGATGTGTAAAATCTAATATATTTATCTACAAAATATGAGAATGTGCGAGTGGAAAAGTGAACGGAAAAGAAAGCATCGCGAATCGAGCGTGACAAAAATAGCATTTAGCTTGTGTTTCCTCCACACACATGTACGACACGATGTAGCCATATATAGAACTATGTCATTGCGTTCATCTTATTGTCCTGCTTTGCTTAACAACTTCATAATTATGCTCATGGGTTACGTAATGAAAATATCAGGATTACATAATTATTCCAATGTCTCTAAGAGCATGCACATTACAATTTGTAACAGGAAATGGTTGATTGTGATTTTCGCGATTTAATTAGTTTGCCATGAATAAAACATGCACATAAAGTCAAACTATTGAATGGGTTTCGTTGAGAATTCAATGTCTGCTGTATTCCTTCGGATCAGTGGATCGGTATTCATTCTCGGTAGAATAAACGCATATAATTACGCAGTAGACAGAATTAAAATAACATGATTAAAAGACATTGAGTTATATTCGTAAGCGTATTCTTATCATACTCGCATAAAGTAGCAAAAGTGAAACACCAATGATCAGATATTGCGTAAGTTATCCGACTTCTCATATGGGTATTGTTTTATCAAATAACTTCTAAACTTACGCTCAAATTCAAATTCCTTATAATGCTTTTAAGCTTCAATTACAAAATGGGACATATACGGTCGATAAGATTTCATTTCCTAAAAACATAATTAATATTAAACATGCCGAACGGACATCGACCAGTAATCGAGTTGCGACCGGAACAATTTAAGTCTCTTGGCATATGCATTGCAACTCATGAGCTGGCAACCGCACGACCCCTAAACATCGGACATACATCGAATACATTTCAGCATAACTTCATCAAAATAAATGTTCGGTGATATTGTTTATGGAAAGATCGACAATTTACGGAAATTGCATCTAGGTCAGACATGAAATATTCCTATTTCAAATTGTGTAAGTTTGTTTTGATAAGGAAATGTATAACTCATTGCTACTTTGCATCATTATCAGTTTATGCAGGTACGTACTAAATAAACGTGTGGTTTCCATAAAACACAATATACACGTCCTTGTTCGAAAGTATCGTTGGCTGTTCGTAATTCAACGATCAATCAGACATGTAAGGACATACTGTCATGCGACTATAATTAATGATGAAGAATTTGTGAGGAAGGAAATCTGACGGGGCAGATTTTGGATATGAAATTTTGGATAACCGTTAAATTAAACTGCTGAATTTCATTAGTATTGTTTCATTTAATGGTTTGTGTTCTAGATCTACTTTATTGATTATGCGTTATCTTTCTACTGTACTTTTGCAAAATAGGCATGGTTAATTAATAAAATTGTCAATAATGAAGTGTTTGGCTCCAGGCTAATATGACAGGCCCATTCGGCCCATCACCAATGCCATTATTGGGGCTGGATAACGTAAAGAAAAACATACCGGGGTATACCACGGTTATTCACCAATTACCAGGGTATATATCACGATATATCAGCATCTTTATTATAAGACTTACAGCTATGGTATAGTGGTCAGAATATGATGTGTATAAAAATATGATTATGTAAAATGAGAAGGAACACTTGATACTTGACTGCACAACAAGCAATTAGGAAAAAGTAATAAATGTGGTATAGTTCGGTGTTACAGAAGGTAACTGTAAGATAATTAGAAGTAAGATAATGACGTAATAATCGAATACAACAACGTCAGCTGCATGTAACCGAATTTGTCCATTTTTTGTTTGATAATACCATTCAAATCTAACGTATTTAAATTTCACTTAAACCAACTATTGCATGTATCCATTATCAAATTTAACAGCAATCATAATGCTAAAAACAGACACATTACATAACATTGCAACTTGTAGCATATGTGGGGATTTATGTCTGTGCACAGTGTTACATTTCATAAACAAATACTACATGGTTATTACAAAACGAAACAGCGACACCGAACCTTTTATCTTGTCATACATCGGATTAATTGAATGCTGAAAATTGTAAAATGAATGTTTTTATCGTTTGCCATATTCTGTTTGCATGTTTTGTAATTATTTCGATAGCTATACCGGTATTTAAATAATGGTGTGATACGATGATATTCGAAAGTGACTTCAACGCTTGAGCAGTAGACGTAACATATAGTATTGTATTGACGTGTAACTGTAACAGAAAGTAATTGGAAGTCAGTGACGTGTTTACTTATACACAGAAACATATACTTCTATGAATTTGTTTCAACTTTCAAGGCTTAAAGGTGCTGCCTCACGTATTGGTGTATTGCAAAAATAAAATAAAATTGTCAAATATTCGCTTTATTTGGTACAATTGCCTATATATCCCAATAACAATCACACTGGCATCTACAATAACTTTTTTAACATCTGCATTTTGTAGTTATTTAGTACTTTTACATCCGAGATTCTATAGGGTATTAATACTCAAAAATAGTAACACTGCTATCACCTAAATTGCCAGAAATTAGTTTGCATTCGATGCGAATGAATTGCTAAACAAACTGAATACCTTACTGAAGTTCTTGCTGTAGTGTGCTGATGTTATAGTTATGTCGAGTGTGAATTACATAATTCACAAAGCATGTTGGAAGAAATATCTGCGCGTCTTTAAAAAGAAAAACTACCAAGTGCGCGTTATAGAGAGTGGTTTAACCAAATTTTGCATAATGCAACGTCAGTGATTTTCTATTATATCAATACTTGGTTAGCTTGGCAAATTACGATATACAAAAAATTTAGCCCGACCTGTGAGGCAACACCTTTAAGTTTTGTCTTCTTTTTGTGCACTTCCGAATTACTTCCAAACTTCAAAGTTTTATAACGCAATTATTTATGACTCCCTAATCACTATGATTATTCAACAGTTATGAATGTGTCGTTATTTCACGATTAAAACTAGAAATGTTAAATAAACACGCATAGCTCATGATTAATATTATAGCTTTTACGAGAGCAAATTTCCCTGAGCTGGAAAAGAATGGTATTAATCACCATTAAGAGGAATTCTTTGAAACGCCAAGAGAAATGCATTGGATCATTGAGCACGCCATTGGCACTTGTATCTCCGATGTTTTCTATAAATGACTCAAAAACATATGTTAAAACTGACTTTTATGTTTTCACATATAACAATGAGCATTCGGTCATAAGAAAGTGATTTAAACATACAAGACGACAGATTCCTTTGATACTCCACGTTTTTATTTATTCTGGAACTTAAAAAAAGTTTTAAAAAAGTGCATCTATATATTTGTTGTTTCTTAATAAATATCTAAATTTTATTTATGCATTCATATAAAAGCATTTAGAGTTGAACTTCACTGAAATATTAACTTATCATTACACTTGTGTATACACTTTAGGGAGGATGTCTAAACTCTAAAGCAATATACAGAGCATGTTTGTTTTTTATTCAATACGGTTTATATCTCATTGTGTATTGATAAAATGAGCGCACCAAATACAAACAAATATTTTATTTATCTTATGCTTATCTGGTGAAAATAAGGAAGTATTTATGCAAAATATCAAATGTGTTTAAACTGCGGATGGGTACATTATTCTATTCATATTTTGTATTCAAAATCCGCCATATAAACGCCCGGTAATCAGTGGCTCCACAACAATCGTATTATGTTTACAAAATGGTCCAGTGCGACTTCCTTTATAGCGCCAATCAGCAGAAATGGAAGACAGCAGTGAGTGTATTCCTTTGTATATATATCTTGTACAGGAATAAAAAGTTATATTCTAACACGATCCGCGGATTAATCCATATACACATACAAAAAACCAGAGCATGTATTTTTACCGTAATAAAACATTGTATCAAATTGGCTGTTACTATTTTACGCCCCGTATCACGTGACATATTTATGAATGAATTAACGTAAAATTTATAGTAAAAATTCAACGGATCGCGAGTTGCACGAGTATCCAGTGTTACAGCTATGACGCATCTATTATTAGAAACTCCAATATACTCTCGAAATTACGATTCATAAAAACGTCTGATAATCAATTCATTTATAATTTTCATTTTATGAAATAGATACACTATACTCGCGTTATTAAAATTGTTTCAATGTTTAAAATGTGTTATTTCCTTCAGAACATTACGAAGGTCGTTTTTATTAACGAGGGGGGTAATTGTACCAGCTAATAAGCCACTCAATTTCAGCGTGGAATTAAGTTCAATGTCGAATGGGTGAAAATGGAATGCGCGCAGTTAAATAGTGCGGGTATTATCTTATTTAGAATCGAAATAAAAACTCTGCTCTTGTATTTTGTCGGTGAATAAAACACGGGCAGGAGTTCGGATGCTACGCACTCGTGATTTAATTTTTCCACATCCGAACTCCTGCCCATGTTTTATTCACCCACAAAATACGCGAACAGATATTTATTTCTTAAATAGATTTAACCTGGGACATATATTATGAATCACCGTGTATTATACGAAATCTTTAAAATTTAGAATTATGCAACGTTTAAGGTGAAAACTCGATCATATGTGATTTTACGACAATAAGTTCAAAGGTCACGATTTCAGGTACATTGTACACGAGTATTTTTAATGCACACTCCAGTGAAGTCATTAAATGGTCGACATTCGCAATAACTGTTGACACTGCGTGTATCTGTATTCCTAATATTTATTCTTCAGTATGATAACTTTATAACCTCAAAAATATGTAATTGATCATTTATCGCCCGTTATATCCTTACCCAAACGAAAACCGGTGATTCGACGGAAAACTACTTAATAACTACAAAATACCAATGATTTGCAAGCTGTGTTTAATGACAGAGTGCTTGTTTAAGAGATATACTAGAAACTATTTCAAACTTACACGGATATATATTTGACAATTTTCTTTCAATTATGCAATACACCAACACGTGAGGCAGCACCTTTAAAGGATGGTGTATGTTTTCGAACCAGACACTAATTACTTTGAGCGGCTATAAATTTGAGTTTTTAAATGAAATACAGTATTCTGATCATATTGGTTCAGACAGTCACACTAACTGGGTATCATCTGTATTTCCTACGCTTATTAGAACGTCTATTATTAAATTATTTCTGTTAATGGATGGGAACAATACCTTCCTTTACAGTATTGACGAATTGTTTTGTACTGAATATTTGCTATACGAACGATATATTTTCTTAACAATCTACCACATAGAAATACAATATTGTTCAATTACCGTAACAAGCACCATCTCCACAATAATAGCGTTTCCTTATTAGTGTACATCCTTAGTAAGGGCTTAATGGTACTTGGTCAGCATTTTCACATTTTCTAATGAGGATGAACTGTTATTTTTCTCTAGGGCCATAAAAAATAATTATGTAAGACGTTCGGACAAACGAAATGAACCAGTTTATTCCATTATCCGATTTTCCGTTCATTCCCTTTTATTGTAGTATTAAACATCCAGAGTTTATTAAACATTCTATGCTTATACTGTCTCTAAAGACAATGCAATTGAATATACGCACCATTTATATGCAAACTCCCATTGTATTACTGGGAAGTGGCTCGACCTTTCAGCGTGTTGTGTAGTGAACTGGAATACCTAGTAGATAGGTTTGTATCCCAAGTTGGTCATTGTGTGTTCTTCTTCGGATTAGGATACGGTGGTGTGAAGAAATTATATGAGATCAAGTTATGACTGGGTGGTCAATGCAACACGACAATAAAATATGTAGATAAAATACGTTCGTTGCTTTAGCAGTGGTATGCATACATGTAAATACGACAAGATACTTAAGCCACAGTCAATAATTTTAGAGCATTGATAGTTTTTATGTGTCAATGCGACGCGTTTTGATTTCATTTAATAGATTTAGTATGTTTTGATTGTAATGCAATTATGCATTGATGAAGAATACATTTCGATCATTTTCTTGAAAGTCCCCAAAGAATTTGTTACATCGTGTTTTAACATACAAGTATTCGTAACCAATTAACCGACATTCTCCAATCCGAATAGCTTGAAAATGAACCTCTATAAAAAAAGCTAAGAGCTAGTGTTGTACAGAATCGTGCTTTAATTAATCCCGTTACTTGTACATTAACTAACTTAGTTTCTGAAATTTTAATCTATCATTTTAACATTCCGTTTCATCAAAACATTTGTCACGGTAGATATCTTAGAAGTCGCCAGTGTTATGCCAATCCATGATTGAGATTCGTGCATATTCTAAATTGGCTTGAATCTTTGTGTAAGAAATACTCATAAAAATACAAACAAGAGCACCGTCATGCGGGGCAATATACGCTCGAAGGGTTTGTTTCAGGTATTGGTAGCACAACGTTTGACTATTGAAGGCAAAAGGACAGTCCTGAACAAAAAATGGAAGAAATCCCCCCACAAGAAACGATGACGTGAACATTGGTTATAATTTAATGTTGTTGTTATATTTGTTCGATATTCTAAGCAACTTACTAGCGATAGGTTACAACTAAATTACTAGCGGTAAGTTACAGCCTAATTACTACCGGTAAGTTACAGCTAAATTACTAGCGTTAAGTTACAGCTAAATTACTAGCGGTAATTTACAGCTAAATTACTAGCGTTACGTTACAGCTACAAAATAAAAACAATTGTACTTGTATTTGTAATGCAAATATACTCTGAAAGGATACCTTGTTACCAGCCATTCCAGCACATCTTGTTTTTGTGATCTGTGTAATAAGCTTCTATTATACCACATGTTTATGTTTGGATATTAAATTATTCAATATCAAGCAAAAACCAGTTACAATAATGCTTAACATTTTTTTACTCTGAAATATGATTATTTAGTTTAATTTATTTTCATTCGTCCCCGGTCCTATACACTTTCATCTATTTGAGGACAACTATTAAGCATCATATATGCAGCTGAAAAACACATTTATGGTGATGCTTGACACCTGATATTAGGACTAATGTGTACCCTTTCAGTTTCGTTTTTCTTGTTCGGTGTTGTATTGGCAATTTTGATATTTACTTGTAGTCTGTGATTGCTTGTGTGTGTTCCTTGTAGGCCTTTCTTGCTTTCGTATGTTCATGCGGAGTTCATCATTTCCTCATCCTCCTCTCCTTAGAATGTGACAGGTTTTAATTACTGGTTCTGGGGTGTTTAAGCTAAAATCATCAACGAATGCAAATGGTGATTCGAACAACATGCAATCTATTAGCTAAAAGGCTACTTTATAATTGTTCTTGAAAACGTGAGGAATGAGTCTGAGTCGGTATTACAAGTGGAAGACATTCTTATATAATATGACTTCATACTATTTTGCTTGAAGACGACAAGAAGTAACAGATATGATAACGTTTTGCAATTATTGACGTAATCACAAGTTGCGGCTTACCTCATTGATCGTCAATTATAAAGTAATATAACAGAAAATAATTCCGTAGGGAATCTGCCCAAAAACAACAAGACGAAAAACAATCTAATGCTACCTCGTTATACGTAAAACAATGCTACATTATCATTATCATTGATATTTCAATATGAAACATTGTTTCCAATCTCTCCACAACTGAAGGATTCAATCACTTTTTGTATGATTGTGAGACAAAACTTGATTTAAATAATCAAACAGTCTTGTTTATTTTTCAAAATTGTTTGGTTTTGGAATGATATAATTGTTAAAAACTTCTGAAAACTACTGATAGCGTTCCGAAACGTAAACATGTCTTCGTGAAAAATAATACACTTTCGCGAAATGTTAGTTGGTTTCTTAAAAAAGATAACAGGAATGTTGTGGCAGATCAAAGCAGTAACTGGCATTTCACAATTTAGATGCAGGTGAGGTGAATATCCAACGTCTGTTTGACAAGTACCATTTGGTATATAATACATGTGAACAGTGGTTTCCTTATTGTTACGTTGCAGTCTGCTTTCACGAAACTAAATAAGTTTTTCATGAAAGCATAAAAATGTTTCGCAAAACGTAAGGTGTTTTGGTGAAAATAATCGACTTTCGTGAAAAGTTTCGCGAAACGTAAAAATGTCTTCGTAAAAAATAATACACTTTTGTAAAAAGTAAGTTGGTTTCTTAAAAAAAATAACAGGAATGTTGTGGCAGATCGAAGCAGTAACTGGCAATTTTTCACGTTAAGGTATTTATCTTGCATTCATAATATTTTTCTGTTTTCATGAAATCCCTCGTTAATTTCACGAAATATTTCAGGGACATTAATATTTATGTGGTGGCAGTTATATGGCTCCATACTAACCACAACAAATGCGAATAATACTTTAAGTAACATGCACGGAGTGTTGCATTCCCTGTCGAATAATTTGATGTAACTGACTGATCAAAAGTTTGATCATTAAAACATACGTTCCAACATGTGAATTCTATGGAGCCATATAACTTTAAATTTAAAAAGCAAATTTTTTCATTGGTTTACGATTAACACTTTTTTTCGAAATAAATCAAACATGAAATACACGAGCATTCCTTTCGTGATATTGATTCTAGATAAAGCGCATATACATGTATATTATTTATTTTACCGTATAAGAAAGACACCTAAATTGATAGTTCTCAATAAATTTATATAAACTATCGGCGACAATGCATTTACCGTTAAGTACAAACGTGTATAGATCTAGTTATACGCTTGGCAGATGCATTGTCTGGTTCCCGTTCCCCAATCTTACATTACATTAGATTAGGTCCTTTACTGCGTAGATTGTAAAGATCGGGAACCAGACTAGGCAGATGCACTGAAAATCTTCCACTGGTATTCGGGACATTGCCCCTTCCACCTCAACACACTATTTGTGTCTGTCTGTATACAGAAATGATGTCAACTAAGAAATTCGTCTGAAGTAATTCCCATCAGTAGATTATAATTGCAAATAAATGGTATCTCATTGAGCCATTAAATTTGCCCCGAAGAATAATATTGTAGAATATTTACTGCAATATAACGTTGATTGATTGACAAACGTAAATTGTCTTTTGGCTCTAGAAGTCATAAATCTATCTCAGCTTGTATTGTGTCTCTGTGTTTAAGTTTCACAGTGTGCCTGGACTGATAAGTTGACAGGGCAGCCATTAAGTGGTTGGTTCTCCAGACGAGATAATTGTTTTTTGTTTTATTTTCCTTAATATAACAGGTTTGTGTACAAAGATATCACAATTGTATTGGGCATGGTGCCTTGTATATTTTAATGTTTTCTGTGCTGGGCTGGTTGAGTGCTGCCTTCCCTGTCTATTATCTTTTTTATTGTACTAAATGATAATACTACGGACTCCATGCCTACATATTATTTCATACGTATATTAAGTCATTTTCAGGTGTAATTACTACGCATATCATTCTCCCTTTTAAGTATACTTTATACGGGAATTTGTATGTATTCAACTTTTTTACTATAGACCATATTGTCGTCGAATACTTATTGTAATAAAGGTCACTCAAAACCCGTTACACGACATTGGCTGTTATTGAGGCCTCATTATATTGAAAAAGTATTCGGGTCATTCCAGAAGTCAGAAGACATCAAGATTGCAACAATTATTATGTCTCTGATTTATGCAAATCTGTTTCTGTTAATAAATTATTGATATGTTTTGTAATAAAACAGCAGTTATTTAATACAGAGTTGACCAAAGATGTTTTCTTTGAATGACACATTGACATTCTGGTTATAGAATTGTTCGAACAGTTTTTGTAAAACTGTTGATAAGATTTATTCTTCTCGCGAACAGATCTCTAGCATTGCAAGTTGGAAAGCATACGTCTAAAATCAAGTGTCTCGAGAACGCAGACAAAAGAAACACAAATCCTTCTTTCACCAAGTCTGTTTCTGACATGCCTATTACGATCGATCACTGTCTGTCTACGTCCTTTCTGCAAACTGTGTATGAAGTATTTCTTTATTGTACAATAAAGTCTGTAGTTCAATTAATGTTATATGGATGTTTTATACCAAATTTATTGTAGTTTTTTACACTAACAATAAAGGAATGAATACATCCCAAGTAATGTGTATATGCGTTAAAGTACAATGTATGACATTATCGATAGTTCACAACATTTTACGATTGTGAACAATTGACACAGTCTGGTTACTGAGCTTGAGATCAAACGAATGAAAATAGTACCCCTCTCAACGGACGTTTCTAGATTCCACCATTTTACTTAAAAATAACGAAGTTAAAGCCGATTATAAACGATGTTGTTCAGTAGTTTAATTAGCACATACTAGGCATTAAAACATTAGGTTTTTGAAACACCATTGGTTTCATAGTACACTTGCTTTGACAAGATAAATTTATCACATGTTCGACAATATCGAAACCACATTATCGGTTATACAGGTAAACAACGTGTAGATGAATAAGGAAAATTACAAATATACCTCAGAAAGGTTTCACAATCCCATGTCATTTCATTAATGTCATGTCTAATCAGCTTTCGCAACTCGCAACATTCTGGTCGAATATGCGTATTCGAACTTAACACAATATACGTACAAATCCTTTCAAGGGAAATGTACAGTGTTGCATGACCAGACACAACAACTTGTTATTATGTAAGGCTTTTATAATACAAAAGTATATATTATTCAGCATTTTGTCGTGTAACTAATCGGTGACATTCATTTCAGCTCAGCAAGTCGCTCCTATTCTAATGGGTTGTATTTATCGGATAAGGAATGCCACATAATTCCATTAATGTGGGTATACTTTACGTTCAATGGAAACATCCTATAACGTTTGTGACACTTAACTAGGTTTACGGGAATTTTAAACAATTTTGTCGTCAATACGTCAGGACGATTGTGATATATAAAGAAACAAATTGGACAGTGATGTCAGTAAATAACAGGCCCCGATATCCCGAAGCATCTCACTTTGAGCTAAATCTCATCTCAAATATTGCCATGTGTCTTTGAGGAAATTACCATGAGGGACTGGGCTCACACTTGGTATCACAACACTGAAACATCATTCTGAGTTCATTACAGTCAAATTCCAAGAGCTCAAACTTCAGACCTATCCAACATTTAGTCTCTTATTTGAGTAAAATCTCAATTTGAGCTGAGTTTTATACTTAAGATGCTTCGGGAGATTGGGACCAGAGAAGGCAGTGCACAAAAAGCACAAAAGGAACACGCAAAAAAGAAAATTGATTTACCATAAGCACACAATGATAAACATAACAAGAGATGTTTGTTAAACACGTATGCTCCCATGGCAGCCTAATAGTCAGAAATGGTAAAGGTGACAGTGACCTTGATCTACTGACCTAAAAATCAATAAGGGTCATCTTCTGTTGATGACCAATCTCCATGCAAAGTTTAAAGATCCTAGGGCAAAGCGTTCTTAAGTTATTGAACGGAAACAATTTGAATATTCAGAAATGGCAAAGGTAACTGTGACGGTTAGTCAAATTTCATACACTCCTTCTTTTGTCAATTCTCATTTATCAAACTGAATTATATCAAAATATAAGTGCGTTTTATCTTCATAGGCGACACTGAGTTCCCTTTGGTGAATTTGACTAATCTATCACCACGCGTTATGACTATTTTGAGAAATTATGTTCCGTTCTTGAATTAATAAACGGATACCACAGAAATGGTGAAGGTCACGGTTACCTTGACCTACTGACCAAAAACTCATAGGGGTCACCAACCTCAATTATTAAATGGAAACTATTTGAATAGTCAGAAATGGTGAAGGTCACAGTTACCTTTTACCTACTTGTGTCAAAATCAATAGGGATCATCTACTATTGATGACAAACCTCCAGGTACAATTTGAAGATCCAAGGTTTAATCTGTCATAGCGAAAACGAAGATAATTGTACAACAACTAATATATGCTAATTATTGACACTAATATTGCTCAATATTTCTACCTTAGTGTGGTATTTTGCAAGAAATGAAACACTTATTTTATTCACATTTTTTAGTACGTACATTTGATGCATCTCCATGACGTCAATTCCCGCAATATTCATTGACAAAAACGTCAACAAAGTCAAGATTGGAATTGATTTGTGCAAAATGGTAGTCACTATTTAGAAGATCTCTTTAATAAATTAAGATGAAAAACAAATGTATGTTTACTTCGCAATTCGATTTAGCGATCAAAGTTACCCATAACAACGTTTAACCGATCAGATGACTTGTAACATATTCCTACCGGTCATGTGATATCACCGGAAGTAAGAGGGGGTTAATGTGTGGTAAAATAGTTAGCTATTGACAAGTAGTACTGATGTTGTACATTGTATTTATATAAAACATTACACATTAAGTTGCATCAAAAATCATATATGCAGCTGCAGGGTAACAACATTTACAGTTATGCATTTGTGGACATTTTGCACCTGAAATTAGGAGTTTGTAGCAGTCTTGAATAGTTTTGTGATGGGCATTGCTGTGTGTGCTTGTGGTCTAAAGTTGGTTTTCTTATTGTGTGTTCCGTTATCTATGCTTCCCGTGCTCGGGTGTTTTCCTTCCTTCTCTGTGCTTTCTTCCCTGTCCGATTTTAATTATTCTTTTTGTATACTAACTAGTTAAGTAATCTAGTCAATAATTAATCATTTGTACTGTAGCTTTACAGCCATGCTATACTTCAACATTCGTGAACAATGTACTTTATTAAGACAGTATCTACTTTAACCATCATTGCGTGTATGGCGTGCAATGTAAAGTGTAAATTCACCCAAATGAATAATTCAAGTTCATAATTGTAAAACACAGGTTTATCTTATACGAGGGTATATCCAAAAGTAATGTCACGGATGCTATTAAATCGCGTACAATGTAAGTAATACATCGCAATTAAACACAAAGTTACAAGTCATATATCTATTTGCAATATGATAGTCGATTTCATAACAATGCGCTGAATTGAGCTATTTGTATATACATGATACTAACGCATATCATCGCAAGTCTGACGTCAACGACGTCATAATATCGTTACTTATGTGAACCTTACCCCACCTCCACCTGAAATTTTCATCCCTGGTTTTCTTCGTAGGCCACTGAATATATGCAGCAATTAAAAATGTGCAACCCACCCGACAATCACTTTCTGCATGTTCAAATTATTTTCTAAGTGTCCTCTTGACAGTCAGACAACTAAAATCTAACTCTCCCCGCGATGCTCATATTGTTGAAACCCATTGACAGTATAACTCCAACGCGATAAATTGCAGTACAAAAACAAACACAATAGTGCCTATATTTTTGTTATGGATTAAAATTAAGGACCATAACGCTTACCAATGAAAGCATTCAAACATTTGGCACAACATATAAAGTTGTCATGCTCCTAAATATTCAGAAACGATAAATATAGCGGATTGTGTGTTTGTTTTTGTAATGCAATTTATCGCGCTAGAGTCATACACACTTATTTATTGTACAAACAGTACAAATGTCTTTAAAACTATGTAGGTATACTAGTAAGAGTGTTGGATAATGTCTGCTCCAATAAAGCAACCAACCGTGGTATATGGGACATTTTACTTTCCGCTTGAATCCATTCGTTTGTCTGAATACTAAAATGCAGTTAATGTTTGAATTTCGTCTGAAAATAAACCCCATCAGTAGATTATAATTGAAATTGAAGAAATGCTTTCTCTCAGTGACATTTAATTCACTGTGAATTGAAAGTCGGTCATAATATTTATTTGACTGCAATATAACGTTGATTGATTGACAAACCTAAATCATGGTATTTTGTTCAATAATTCGTGAATCTATCTTAGCTTGTATTGTGTCTCGTGGGTTAAGATTCACAATATGACTGGAACTGATAAGTTGACATGGCAGCTACTAAGGAGCCAATTCACCAGTAGAGTGTACCAGTCGTATAAGATTTAGCCATAAGCATATGCTATGAAAAACATATGGGTGTTGACGTAAATAGAACAAAATTAATCCGGATTTTATACAGAATTGTGAGTGATGGTTATTTCTCAGTTCATCATATTACTATCATTGCATGTTTAGAAAACATAAGTCTACAGTCATGTGTCTCGACAGAACAGAAGAGAGAATAATAATTTCTTTATCTATCATGTCTTTTTCTCACGTGCCTGTTACGATCGTTTCAATGTTTATCTCCTTCTATTACACAAATTGTCACAAAATTACTACTTCTTTATTGTGTAATGAAAGCGTCATAGTCTGATTTTCATTTGACGTTATGTCGATATTTTTCACTAATGTAAAACACAAACTAACAACCAAGGAATGAAGTGTGTATTGAATTATGACGTTATCGTGAGTTCTAGAGTTAATTAAAGATGTATCGACATAACTGAGGTGCACAATTGACATATATGAATATACCTGATTCGTTTTAACCGAGTTTAAGACCAATTAGGTGCGTATAGGGTATTTTTTATAACCTAACATCCTCATTTAATCAACGAGGTTATTGTTCAGCATGAGAGAGCTGCCAGAGTTTGATTTGCATGAAACATAACTCTAATATAGTTTGATTCAGTAAATGGACAATAGTACTTGTTTGAGAGACTATTGTTTAGACTATGATACAATACTTCCGATAAAACCCCATTAGCGCACTTCTGACAACATCGAGTAGGGAAGGCGTATTAAGCAGATTACCAATATAGAATGTTCAGGAAACTATTGTTACCAGTCAAAGTACAGAACAGAACTTTATCAGCCCCAGGTCCCAATCTCCCGAAGCATCTTAAGTATAAAACTCAGCTCAAGTTGAGATTTTACTCAAATCAGAGACTTAATGTTTGATAGGTCTGAAGTTCGAGCCATTGAAATTTGACTGTAATGAACTCAGAATGATGTTTTAGTGTTGTAATACCAAGTTTGAGCCCATACCCTCATGGCAATTTCCTCAAAGACACATGGCAATATTTGAGATGAGATTTTGCTCAAATTGAGATGCTTCGGGAGATCGGGGCCTGGTATATCTGCAACATGGGTAGTGATTGCATTGATGGCATGTCCAGTGAGTTTCTGGAATTTGCTCCAATGTACCATGTGCTTGTTTTGTTTGTGTTTCTTTGCTGTGTTGTGTTGTGTTGCAAAACAAGCACTGGACTGTGATCCTCAAGGCACAAGAAGAAGATAATGACCCACCAATTATTTGCGAAGTACCCTGGATATTGAGCTCAGAAAAACGAGGATATCGTGGGAAGAAAGACGGATCGAAAAAGATGGAGAGATCTGGCTAAGACAGGCGTGATAAGGAATAAGTAAGTAACAAACACTTCTTTGGAAAGGCTTAAGAAATGTGCTGCGCATAATCATGCCCCTATCTTTGATAAGAGAGTATATTGCTTGCACATGTCATCTGTCGGTTGGACAGTCGGGCAGTAGACCAAATGATTTCATCGCTTTACCATAGAATCTTCAACCTTTACGCGGATCAAAGGTAGAATGTAGGTAGACTTAGAGGTCAGTAGGTCAAATGTCAAGATTGTTGTGACCTTTACCATTTCTAACTACTGGGCTGTCATTGGGGCCTTTGTTTCACGAACATTTCCTGATACTGTATAATTTTTATCCTGCAAAAACAAAATTCAGCAAAACACGGATACTTTTTGAATATCATTGAGTAAATTGTTACAATCAGTATTTCGGTTTAATACTGAATTAAGGTAAGACGAGCGATTACTCTGATACCAGTAGACATTGTCTTCTTGCTATTAGCAATACGAGAGGTGCCCCACTTATATTTGAACAGAGTAGACACGCTATAATCGAAATGTCTTTATACAGCCATATATATGAATGTGTCGATTAACATAAACTCTCACTGTTTTTTATATTTGCAATTTAGTTAGACCCCAAAAGCTTTTTTATGACCGAAAACTCCAATTGATGGTGTTAACGTTGATCGAGTGTAATCAATGCTGCTTTATCGTTAAGATGTTCAAAGTTTTTGAATGTATGATTGTTAGAGTTCGGCATGTTCTATTCTAGTGTAATATACTTGAAATTCCTGTTCAATGTATCGAATGGTGTGATTGTGGTGGGGTATGAAACTGAGTCTTGACCAAAATACCATGTTCCAGGCATTGTCGTCAGGAACGAGATGTGGCAAACATTTTGTCCAAAGCGATTTAAAACATTAGAAGCGTAGCACTGTGTGCTAAGTTTTTCCTTTGTTGAATAAATATGAGTTCTATTTTGTTAGTTATAACAAACAACAGAACAAGGCATGCAACCGGGTGCGAACTCATGTTGCTTAACGAATTTTAATTGTTAAGTAGTCTCGTGGATATTTCTCCAATAGCAAAATGACAAAGTTATCGAAATAACCGTTCCGTTGTAGCATGTTCGGGGGTTAAAGACGATTGCCTCCCTTATATTTTTTTGGTAAAAACGCTGGCGAACACCGATTGTATTTTTAGAGTTTGGCATTCACCATTTTCGAAATTACTTGATTGAATTTCATAGTTTCTAAAGATACTCCTACCTTCATTAAAATCCCTATTCTGGTTGTTGGAGTTGTCATAGAATTATCCTAGTTATCATATAACCACTGGGTACGATTCTTGAAGGAATCGTCACTTTTTGGCATTTTTAAATATTTTATGTCATTTCACACATCGGAGCAACATAACGTAAAACACCCTTCTTGTGACGAAAATTATTGATAGTCTTCACCACAAAAATGGTATATCCATGATCTTTCAACACCTTCTTGGTGCTTCTTAAGGAGTATTTGGCCTTCAAAAAGCAAAACGCCACACCATCTACAAAAATGCTGATTTCGGCTTGAATCTTATAGCAAACAAACCAAACAGTGAGTGCACATGTTACCTGACACATTCTTTTACGAGGTCCAAAAGAGTTATTTCATTTATATTGAGTTAACATGAAAATATAGTACAATTAACGGTGTTCAAATATAAGTGGGGCACCTCTCGTATCCACGATATATACGAGGATAGTGTTATGCACGGTTTTCCGGCATTCACTGTTGTTGGAATAAAGTAGAACTAACGACTGTTCGGATTTCCCAACTTTGTATTTTGCGCGTGAGAATTCTCACAAGTCCACAATCAACAATATTATTAGAACAAGATATAGTCAGTGTTGGTAAAATATAATTTTAACTGCGTAATTGAATTCTTATGGAAAACCATTGATACGTTCAGCTTGGAGAACCAAGTTCGAATACCTCCAAAATCTCTACAGAACGTCGACAACAGTGTGTGTGGCTTCTGTTTTAGCCAATCAAATCATTTCATACAGATTATGCAAGTTCGCATCAACAAATCATAAACGTGAGCGTAAACTTTCTGACATCTGCGTTACCTAAACAGACCGCGTTCCTATGTGACGTAAGATCTGTACTTAATCGATTTGTTAATTCGGAATATACAACAATCGTGTCATCAGTCATATCTATATTACATATAAGTATCTAATAAAATTGCCAGATACAACTTAGTACCCTGATAATCTAATCGTTAAGCCTGCAGAAGTGAAATTTGCATAATTGTAAAGTCTGTAAAGGTGATAAAAATCTTTCAAGTAGAATTATCAGAGGTTGTCAGCGTGATAGCTTATCTGTTTCTATCCTTCTTTTTTCATACATTTCTGTTCATTTCCTGTTTTCTTTCTCTTTCTAATATGTACAAAATATCAATTTAAAAATACAAAACACAAAATCTATTTACAAAATGTCCTCAAAAACTTACACACAAAAATGGCCTGAAAATGCCACATTACAATAGCACTATGTTCAGCATATGCTATTTAATACTAAATATAAAACAATGATTGCAACACACTCAATGCGATTTAAAAAGAAAATATAGTTACGTATAATTTGCTGAACAAACTTCTTTGACATAAATAGAGTACGAGATATGCCCAATTTGCCCTACTTATATGTTAAACAGTCTATAATACCCCAATCACGCGAATCTCGAATAAGCCGGAATGGGCCCGAATGAGTGGGAATGGAGAAAGAATATACATTCGAACACACATTCCGAATGATAATTCGAATTGACCAAAATTAATATAGCTTATACCCCAATCACACGACTCTCGAATCAGCCGGATTGGGCCCGAATGAGTCGGAATGAAGAAAGAATAAACATTCGAAACACATTCCGAATGATAACTCGAATTGACCAAAATTATTACAGCTTTGTCAAAATGCCATTGGAATACTGCAAATACTATTCAAATACAATTCTTATATACTTCGAGTATAACTCGAATACACTTCGAGTCCGCCTGGAATGATAGCGGAGATCGTGCACTCATATGTTTTCAAAATACGGTAAACACAAGCATCGGACCGTTTTGCACGGGATTATGCACGGGTTGTGCACGGGTAGTGTGTTTAATATCAGTACCTATAATGGCTTTAAGTAATGTTTCGAATATAGTCAGTATGCCGTAAGAATATTTAAAATGTAATCAGAATGTCGGAAGAATACACTTCGGTAGCCGTTCGATATTCCACCCGACTTCGAATGTATCTCGAGAGTTTTGAACATGCGCAAAACATTCGAAGTGGACACAGGAATGGGCTGGAATATATCGAATGCACTACGAATTGACTCAGCATGCAGACAGAATGTTTCGAATGCATTTCGATCATGAAGGAATACACCTCGAATTGCTATTCCTACGGCATTCCGGCTCATTCCGACGCCGTGTGATCTGGACAGTATCAATAAATACAGAGAGGTTTGAATAACAGTTTATAACATCCGATATTTTCATGCCGATTTAATCTAAATGTCTCTTTTCAACCGTGTATATTACTGTGTCAAGAAACACGTACAATCTATGTTAACTTTATTATATTCATAATTTAGTAAGCACCAAAACAACACTTTTGTAGGAGAATGTTTGGCTTTTGTAAGATCGAATAATCCGATTGACAATAGACAGAAACCACGCCTTGTAGGTTGACTGTCCATAGCTATGCCGTACCAAATGTATATGTATCACTGACCTGTTAAAATTCCATTTCTTGCGTAAGACAAAATGGGTTGGTTCGTGATCAGCAGGGAATTATGGAAAAAAAAAGAAAAAAAACACGAGTGTTACCAAATTAAGGCAATTTATCCGGTTTAACAACTTGCATTTGATACTTGACATTTGTGTAACTGGTATTCGTGTTCTAATGAGAACATGATTGTAGGCGTCAGTGTCTCTCTAGGAATACTATAAATTAATTTACTAAAGCTGGACCTGATTTGTTATCATTCGTAAGATGGAGTTAGATATTATATAATGATTACTAAACGTAGGTAGAACCCATACTGTTTGAAAATCAATGTAAAGGTATGTTTTAATATGTCAACGGATTTTAACTGTAAGCGTGTACATGTTTGTGATTACGGTCACAAATGACCATTGACGGTATCTATAGGAATTTTTCAAAGTCCATGGTAACTGCTGCGCAAATCTCACTCCTTCCACATGCTGAGAAGGAAAAATTATTTAATCAAATAAATTCTGTATTTGTTCGCATGGAATTCGAAGATATTGTTGTCGTAACTGTCCGTCTGTTCCAATGCGTAGGTTATATTTCCTCTGTATAGTTCTAGAAAAGTTTAAAAAAAATTACTGTGAGGTATTCCTTGTCATGTATGGTTATCCTTGTGAATCATTCTTTATAAATTGTGTTGACTTTGATTTCGGCTATGTTCGACTAACTCATGCGACAGACTGTCGGAGTATTTATTTTCTTTGTCATTTTTTAACCCAGTCTGTGTATTGTTGTACTTTTTCTGGTGTTTCAATCCGGTCTGTTATTATCTTTCTATCGTTTACAATCGCCTACTACTTCCGCGCCAACGGACGATATGCGCTTAAAACATTTGACCTGGATGCTGTTCCTCCAGTCCAAGTCGGTTTTCGTTTGTTTCTATAGTGTTTTGTGTCATTAAATTAAATATCTAGTTAATTCAGTACTACATTTCTCTTCTGACATTTTCTCCACAATTTAATGATATAACTGTAGCCAATGTCATGAAAGACACTATTAATCTGATCAACATAGGATTCCTACCCGAAACACATGCTTCGGTGGACACAGCAAGTACTATAACTACTACCATAACAGGACGGGTACCACCACCTCAATAGCTTGGCCAGATTATGCCTCTTAAAGCCTCAAAATATGCCCAACGAAATATCTGGAGACATCTATCTGCCAATACAGAATCTGCCTAGTACAATAAATCTTCCTGCAATGAAAACGTTTATGGAAGCAGACATTTCTAAAATTCATGCAGGCATTCCGTGTTAAATTCAACCACAGCGACGCCATCACCGAATTATCTAAAGTTCCCCGCTTCCTGACTGTGTAGTAAATCCTAATATGTAATAAAATAGTAGTGATTTAACAAGGATTATTGTAAGAGAAGGCCACATTGGCTTTCTCGTTATTTGAATTTAACCATCTTCTTTGCAATTCATATTACATTTAAATTATTCTGCCTAATAATTTCCTACCATTGCTGATTACAAAACATAGTCCGAAATCAAGAACAGAACCTGTTTTTCAACCAGTTTCGCTTCTTACGTTTAACGATCGCTTCTTTGGTTTTGAAACATTCTTTCTTCTGAACTGTATTTCAAATGTCGACATTATTACATAAATATGATGTATAAACTAAATCATCTCTGAATTATTACTTATTAAACATTTTATCACCCATTTAAAGTACCAATGGTTCCAGAGGCTATTAAATGTTCGCAAAAGTTATAATGACAATTTGCACTAGCATATAATACGAATGCACATACTACTATACACTATGTACACTTATAACCAAGGAATGACGACTCTAAAGAATTATGTGTTGAAATATTACTTCAGCTCGGACGTTTATCTGTTCAACATGCAATAAACCTTCACATTTAACGTTTATCAAAATACCTGATGTATGGTAACGGAGGTTTGGATCAAACGGATAACGAGGACTTGGCTGATATAATCTCATTTTAGTAAACTTTGATTTTGAACCCCATTGGTTACATAGAAGAATTATTCTGATAAAACCTAAGGAGCAAACACACATTCGCCAGACTAATACCCCAATCACACGAGAGTCGGAATTAGCCGGAATGCCGTAGGAATAGCAATTCGTGGTACATTCTTGTATGTTCGAAATGTATTCCGACTACATTCCATATGTTCGGACCAGTTTGAATGTTTTAACATGCTCTAAACCTATTTCGTTTGAAATAAAATACATATTAAAATAAAAATGAATAAACTGTTATTCAAAACTCTCTGTATTTATTGATACTGTCCAGATCACACGGCGTCGGAATGAGCCGGAATGCCGTAGGAATAGCAATTCGAGGTGTATTCCTTCATGATCGTAATGCATTCGAAACATTCTGTCTGCATGCTGAGTCAATTCGTAGTGCATTTGATATATTCCGGCCCATTCCTGTGTCCACTTCGAATGTTTTGCGCATGTTCAAAACTTTCGAGATACATTCGAAGTCGGGTGGACTATCGAACGGCTACCGAAGTGTATTCTTCCGACATTCTGATTACATTTTAAATATTCTTACGGCATTCTGACTATGGGCCTGTTCGGAACGCTGTTCCGCACAGTCCGGACAGTGGAACACACTTACGAACAAACCGGAACACTGTTCGGAACATGTTCTTTCTGTGCCCGCCACAGAGGTGGTGCAGCCAGAACAGTCACGTGATTACAGCAAGAACAATGGTCGCTTGTGTCATAAAATAGAATATAATAAATTTATTTTCCAATTATGGGGCATTGCGGGCAAACAGTCACATTCAAATATATCGTTATGCAGATTTTTTCTCAAATATTACGGCTGCAACTACAATTTTGGTCGTCTTAAACATTTTATTTTCTGTTCCGTTTTGTTCGTAAGGTGTTTGGAGTAGAACATTCGGCACACTGTGCAGGACAGTTCCGTTTTGTTCGTAAGTTGTTCGGAGTAGAACATCCCGCACAGTGTGCGGAACAGACGCTACGAACATGCCCTATATTCGAAACATTACTTAAAGCCATTATAGGTACTGATATTAAACACACTACCCGTGCATAATCCCGTGCAAAACGGTCCGATGCTTGTGTTTACCGTATTTTGAAAACATATGCGTGCACGATCTCCGCTTTCATTCCAGGCGGACTCGAAGTGTATTCGAGTTATACTCGAAGTATATAAGAATTGTATTTGAATGGTATTTGAAGTATTCCAACGGCATTTTGACAAAGCTGTAATAATTTTGGTCAATTCGAGTTATCATTCGGAATGTGTTTCGAATGTTTATTCTTTCTTCATTCCGACTCATTCGGGCCCATTCCGGCTGATTCGAGAGTCGTGTGATTGGGGTATGAACAAAAGTACACGTAATTCCATTAACGTAATGTCCGTTTGGTTACTGCAACTCGCTGCATTCCAGTCTAATCCCACCCAAAGGAATTCGACACAGAAAAACAGGGTCTGACTTTATCACTGGCCCTCATTTACCCAACTCAATATTATGTCCAATATGTTAAACAAGCCGAACGCAATCATCTAATTTGTACCTTCGCAAATAGTCTTTGGGCTGCCAAAATAATGCTATTAAAATGTTTTTCAAAATACGGAAAACGCAATTACTTTTAAATTTTTAGAAAACTGATCCGTGCTGGTAAAAGTAGTCAAGAACAATTATACTAAGGTACATGTATTACAAATTCCTAAAATACATCTGTCTGCCAGTTTTGAAGTTTAAAATGCACTAAAACAATACATCCTTTAATGGTGCCGAACAGGAAAAATACCAGATACGCATTTAAAATGAACAACATTAACTGTTTAGACCAAGAAACCCATGGAACATGATACACGGAATTTAGTGCAATTTTTCAACCACTTGGGGCGTGAGTATGCGTTTAAAGTCAACATTTGCGTGTGTAGCAATGGCACTTCAGCGATATTATTTCATACTGACAAAAATGTATTTCCAGCATTACAGATAATTATTTCAATACTTTCACTTACTGGAATAGTGCACTGTCACAACCCGTTTGCAGTAAAGTTGAAAATTGTATTAATTATTACAATACGGATTGAGAGGATGAAACATGTTGCAACCCGTTTTGTAATAAAGTTGCAAAATGTAGATTTTCGAAATCACCTTAAAAGTGAGATAATTATTACAAAACAAAACGGATTACAAGGTTATTTCAAAGTGTAATAACACGTCCCAACTCACGGGTTGTAACAGAGCACCTCAATCTTGCGTCTGAGCTGACAGAACTATACATTTCATTCGACATTTGGTACGTATGATACATTTCGTCATTTGCAAAAACGTTATGCATTTGAATGACAATTCAACCTTGATCTATGAAGATTTATCACCTAACTTGTCCTGCTACGTGTTATATACTGGGCAAAACTGCTAACCGGACACTCTTAAAACTTGAATATTTCCGTAACATGTAAACATGCAATTTTTCCACAGTCTTATGATTATGTACATATTACAGCTCTAAACCCCCTGATAATGCATTCAAAAATCACTCGTCCATAGCGGAATAGCTTTAAACTACACTTTAGCACGAGATGCTTCAGGACATAACATGTGCACGATTATTGTGTTCATGTTTCGAAGTATGTGGATAGGTAAGTCCAAAAATTAAAATAATTAAGATACTTGGTTAAATGGCGCGTATACGTCAAAGGTAGACCACAGTAGAGCGGTCGGTATGCTCTAAGGTCAGTGTAACATTAATCTGACATCGCACTCATTATATTGTTTTGTTTCACTGCACACGTGTGCGAATAAGAATATGCCTTGATAGATAAAAAAATGCATTGGGAATCACAAGATGCAAGAATAGTAATTTATGCAAGTGTGATTACTCTTGAATGATTATCCCCTTTTTAAGTTCATTCACAAACTTTTAAAATATAATTGTATTATTGAACATTTCTGAGATAATCGCAGTACAAATGAGTATCCTGATATGTTTATCCTTATCCTGCATTCAATTAAACAAAAAAGATCACAAAAATGTATCTATACTGTGCATTTATCGATCATGAAAACGCTTTCGACACGTTGTAAGATGACCACTATGATTAAATCATTATACCAGAATGTCAACTCTTATGCCAGAGATTCCTTCATTTATCGTTTTATCGATGTTACCACTTTTCAGCGTATGAACACATCAACGACTTTCGGCCAAAAAAGTCCTCCGCAAATAAATAGTTCTAATTATTTTTAAAAGATATTTTATAGAAAATCATTCCACATTTACCTATTTCGGGCTACTGTCCTATTACCTAGTATGGCAGTCGAATGTATATAAACAAATTATTGTCTTGGTCATCCTAATTAATTGTGTAAGTGGTCAAAGACATTATACATGCCGATTATACCAATACAACTGTAAAACTGAAACACGTTGACTTGTTAAATTTAATACGACATTTATACAAATCTTAGTTGTAATGGTGTTATAAGCACACTTGTTAAAAGCGCGTTTTTTTCTCCATTCAATGTAATTCAAACATTGTCAATTTAATTTCTGTCACAAGTCATGATTCTTCTACAGTATTTGTGTCACATTGATTACTAATTCCAGCTTAAAAGAGGATTTAGGAACATGGTTTAAGAACCAATTATCTTTGATTCAGTGTGATAAAGAAATTTGCAAGTTTCTGACTCACTCGATTTCTACCAAACGAGTTGCCTCGTCTCCATGATAAACGCCTAAACTTATAAAAGTTTACGACAACTATGTTTTTTTCTGATTTTTTATTTGTTGATCGATCGAAAATTGCTTTTACATTTGTTGTAACCAAACAAAAAAATGCACCAACCAATCAAACCTAGTATATTTTGCTCTGTTTTCCGTTTCATGATTCAATGGACCTGCAGTGCATTGTGATGGATAGAACATCGAGTTAAATTTCTGGACAATCAATATCACATACACGAAATTTCGTTCAGTAATAGTTATCAATAGAAAATGATTTCATTAGTGTTGCGTTTTCAAAGTCGCTCTGTGTACATTTGTGAAATTCATCTTGATGGATTGTGTTATTAAAATGTTTTTACCATATGATGAAAACTTAATATTTTGATGAATTTTGGACAACTGTGTTCTGACATATTGTTTATACTTCCATTCAATTTTTTGGACATTCCTATTACGTACTTAAATCAAATATCTTTATGACGTTCGGTTAATGCGTTCGGTTAGCAGTTTTGCTTAGTATATATATAAGCTATATCATGGTATCAGCTGTTTTTATGAGTGATAAGAAATATGTTTGCGTTCCGTCCCCTATAAATTGCGGTACGGACACGCAACTGTCATGTTTGGAAAGGGGGACAACTGTTGGTCCGTCCTGGTACGGACACACAGTCATTTATACTTTCCTTACTGGGGTCTCACAGAATTTACGCATCTAAATGAGTCATCTAGTTGTTTGTTAAATTTTAGATTGTATTTTGGCCATTTTAATTTTTCCGACCTCCATCCCCTTTTTCCACAATATTGTTAAAACCTACCCACCTCACATTTTAGTTGTGATTATTTCAATTTTCCTTCCGAAACCCCACATTTTAGTTGTGATTATTTCATATGTACATGTTATAGAGTTTTGATCATGTGTTTTGTCATTTATTGGTATTATGATATATGCTAATTTTAAAAAAATAAACTGGTCATTCATATTGAGTCATTCAACATGGATGACCATATTACAACATACATTGCATCTGTTATATATTATCCCTGGCCGCTCATATATATATATATTATTCAGGAGAAGAAGTCAATGACATTTTGACAACTGGGTATATAAAACATCGATAGAACAGGAATTAGAACATTTTGGCATAATTATGTCTACATCATATAAGAGCTGTCATGTTAGACAATGTAGGATAATTAAATGTCAATCATATTTATATTAATAAGATTAAATCGCAACATATCGACTTATAATGAAGCCTTTATTTATTGAAGGTCAATATACGATTGCTATCAAGTTGAAACACGCAAAGTTGCAAACAGGCTTTAACACAATTTAATAAAGAAAGCAAGATGGCTGATCAATATCATTTTGTTTATACAGATTAGATCACTGTGTGTGTTGCATGGTATATAAGTGAATACGTATAAGTCATCCAAATAAATAGTTAAGCATCTACAGGGTAGCAATGACAGGTGGCTTTTGGCTACAGTTACAAGTAGAAATGTGTAAACATTGGAACACAAATTTTGCCATAAGCATTTTATTTCCTCATCGATTTCTATAAAATATACGCCACGCTAAGGAGGAAGTATTTGCTTTCTGTGGAATATAAGATATTTTTCAGCTGCTTTACCAATTTTTCCATTACCCTGTGAAACCAACACGTTCCACGGTTTCACAAGGTAATGGACAAAACGGCACAGCCGTTGAAAAATGATTTAATATTTCATGGAAAGCAAATAATTGTCACCTTAGCGTGGATTATATTACATAGAAATCGATGAAGAAATAAAATACTTATGGCTATTTTATTTTCCAATGTTTACAAATTTCCTCTTGTAACTGTAGTCAAAAGTCACGTGGTATTGCTACACTGATCTAGATGCCTTTCATTAACGGTTATCTCATCATATTCGTCAGGCAAATTAAAACTTATACTATGAAGAGCTGAACCTTTTTTTTAATTTGTATAATCACTTTTTGTGATGGCATTGGCTAAAGCATCTGTAATTAGAAACATTGTATTACGAGGTGCTTAAATATATCTCTTTGTCGCATAAGTTCGTGCCACAACTTCAATATATTTTAAAATTGATAACAGCTGATGAAATAAATAATATCCATTTGGAGGGAAATTATTTCCTGTGATTGGACAGGATAGTGCGATTGTATCAATCAGGGCTGGTATTCACAAAGCATCTTAGTAGAAAACTTAGATTTTTCTTAAAAATACCAAGATTTCTAAAGTATATCAGCCTAACATGACAATCAAGATTATTGATTTTTTGCATACTAGGTTTAAATCATTATGTAAAGAGCTACTATAATCACTAAGAAAACATGGGTTAATCTTCAATTTGTGCACGATATATGCAATACTATTTTTTAACTTAAGTCAAAATATTTAAGTTTTCAACTAAGATGCTTTGTGAATACCAGCCATGGACTTGTTTTGTTCGTAGTAACCATAGAGTTTGAGTCTTTGCACAAAGCATTGTATACATTTACATATACGTATACTAAACTATTTACGTTCTAGAAACTATATGTTGTTTCCATCCGAGATATTCATTGCATAAAATCGGCACAATAGGCAATCCTACCAAGATCGCTTCAGTGGTTTGTGCAACATGGGCTGATACCCAACACTACCAAGAGCGCTTCAGTGGTTGGTGCGACGTAAGCTGATACCAAAACACTACCGAGAGCGCTTTAGTGGGTGGTGCGACGTGGGCTGATTCACAACACTACCAAGAGCGCTTCAGTGGTTGGTGCGACGTGGGCTGATACCAAACACTACCAAGAGCGCTTCAGTGGTTGTTGCTACATGGCCTGATACACAACACTACCAAGAGCGCTTCAGCGGTTGTTGCAACGTGGGCTGATACCCTACACTACCAAGAGCGCTTCAGTGAATGTTGCCACGTGGCCTGATACACAACACTCACTACCAATAGCGCTTCAGTGGTTGTTGCCACGTGGGCTTATACCAAACACTACAAAGAGCGCTACAGTGGTTGTTGCGACATGGGCTGATACCAAACACTACAAAGAGCGCTGCAGTGGTTGCTGCGACGTGGCTTGATACACAACACTACCAAGAGCGCTGCAGTGGTTGCTGCGACGTGGCTTGATACACAACACTACCAAGAGCGCTTCAGCGGTTGTTGCGACGTGGCTTGATTCACAATACTACCAAGAGCGCTTCAGCGGTTGTTGCGACGTGGGCTTGATACACAACACTTCCAAGAGCGCTTCAGCGGTTGTTGCGACGTGGCTTGATACACAACACTACAAAGAGCGCTACAGTGGTTGTTGCGACGTGGGCTGATACCAAACACTACAAAGAGCGCTGCAGTTGTTGTTGCGACGTGGCTTGATACACAACACTACCAAGAGCGCTTCAGTGGTTGGTGCGACGTAAGCTGATACCAAAACACTACCGAGAGCGCTTTAGTGGGTGGTGCGACGTGGGCTGATTCACAACACTACCAAGAGCGCTTCAGGGGTTGTTACCACGTGGGCTGATACCCAACACTACCAAGGGACCTTCTGTCGTTGTTGCCACGTGGGTTGATACCCAACACTACCAAGAGCGCTTCAGTGGTTGTTGCCACGTGGGCTGATACCCAACACTACCAAGAGCGCTTCAGTGGTTTTTATCACGTGGGCTGACACCCAACACTACCAAGAGACCTTCTGTCGTTGTTGCCACGTGGGTTGATACCCAACACTACCAAGAGCGCTTCAGTGGTTGTTGCCACGTGGGTTGATATCCAACACTACCAAGAGCGCTTCAGTGGTTTTTGCCACGTGTGTTGATACCCAACACTACCAAGAGCGCTTCAGTGGTTGTTGCCACGTGGGTTGATATCCAACACTACCAAGAGCGCTTCAGTGGTTTTTGCCACGTGTGTTGATACCCAACACTACCAAGAGCGCTTCAGTGGTTGTTGCCACGTGGGTTGATATCCAACACTACCAAGGGCGCTTCAGTGGTTTTTGGCACGTGGGCTGATACCCAACACTACCAAGAGCGCTTCAGTGGTTGTTGCCACGTGGGCTGATACCCAACACTACCAAGAGCGCTTCAGTGGTTGTTGCCACGTGGGCTGATACCCAACACTACCAAGAGCGCTTCAGTGGTTGTTGCCACGTGGGCTGATACCCAACACTAGCAAGAGCGCTTCAGTGGTTGTTGCCACGTGGGCTGATACCCAACACTACCAAGAGCGCTTCAGTGGTTGTTGCCACGTGGGCTGATACCTAACACTACCAAGAGCGCTTCAGTGGTTGTTGCCACGTGGGTTGATACCCAACACTACCAAGAGCGCTTCAGTGGTTGTTGCGACGTGGGCTGATACCCAACACTACCAAGAGCGCTTCAGTGGTTGTTGCCACGTGGGCTAATACCCAAAACTATCAAGAGCGTTTCAGTGGTTGTTGCCGCGTGGGCTGAAACCCAACACTACCAAGAGCGCTTCAGTGATTGGTGCCTTTACGGTGGGACCAATAAGTCAAACAAATGCCTTCGTACACCCACTTCCAGTAATTTCAGTTACCCTATCTGAAAAAAAATGAATTTACAAGCACCATTAGAAGTTGTAGAAAATGTATTTTTGTCCCGATGACATGCATCGATAAATTTACGAGAAAATTGTTTGCTATTCCAGCAAAACACGTACATTATCAGACCCGATATTGGCTGTTTCTTTAATGCGTAACAAGCCAACAACTAAATAATTAAATGGAGTTACAAGATAATACCATCCACCCGCACAATTATGACATTACAGGGCATTTGTTACATGATAAAACGCTCAATATGATCATTAACAGGATTACATAATAACACGTGGTCGAGTCTAGACAATGTTACCAAATGTTCTTGTAGCACAATGTTAGGCACGGGTGATAGAACTAAATTGGTTATAGAGCTGTTGCCGAGCATGTTCACATCATATTTATTTCAAGTCCATTTGCATAGAATAGTGTAGCTTAACAATTTGTATTTTATTTTTTCGTATAAACGAAGCAGTTTATATCCGTCTTACTCTCTTTGAGTATGTCTGCCGGACGGTAGGATGGTTTGTCTATCCGTGGGCGACTTAAGGAGGTACGCGTACCTTTGATCTTACGATCGAATTTTCCTTGAAACATCTTAAAATGACAAAACAGTCTTCTAGAACAACACTGAAATCATAAAAATGATATGTCACCAGGCTCGTTTTCGACATACTTGGCTTTCTAATGACCTACCATTGTATTTTGTTTATTTTATCTATTTCCTGCATTTATGGCACCATTATGTTCTTTTTAAGAGTATTACTATATGAAACCACTTTTAAGCAATACATGATATTTTGTGTGTTCTATGGTCATTCCTATTGACATTAGTCACAATTCCGGCAGCCTGGTGAACAAATTCAGTATTTGAACATAATAAATAGTTACCCCCACCCACTTGCAAAAAAGTGTGATTTTCAAACAGTTTCAAATGAACGTCAAAAAATACTTAACGATCGAAAATGATTTAGAACTAAGTTTAGTTTCAATTAGAACACAAGTTTAGTCAAATAAAAAATAGGGGTCACCAGCCTTTTTTGGGAGCTGTGCATAAAAAAGTACTAATTATGAATAAATTTGCATACAATTAACCTAATTTGCATATTGTAATGAAATAAAAATAATAAAGTGTGGCTACCTCTTATAACTAAACCATGCACAACATATTATATATAAGAATATGCATTTGAACAATTGTAGGGACGTATTGTGAACCCATATTATTTACAATTTTGCCGTTCTCCACCCACTTTTCATACATGCACAAAAATATAAAGTTAAACATATCTAATTTGTGCAATAATATTATGTTTATTATCATGAATCAACTTTCATATGCGATCATTGAAAATTAAAATTCATATTTGTTCTTATCTAATACGATTTTGAAATTTCGCGCATGCGCACAAGGCAGCTCGGACCTCCTTAATCATTTTGAAAATTCATCATTATATGTGCGTATGCCACTACATATCACAAAAAGACTAATCACTGTCATAAGGAGCATGTTTCAATATAAAATGTAGCACATGAAACTTGCTTAGTGATATGCATGATATGTAATACATAGTGGATGTTAAATTTATTGTTGAAATTATGGAACGAGTTGAATAAAATTATATAAAACGAGCCTTGGCGATCGTCATATTCGTTTTATAAATTCAATAATATAACAAAACGAATTTGATATTCTATTCCTCACATCACTGGCGAAGATAAAATGCAGTATAGAAAATACTTTAGACATTTAACCTGACATTCAGCGTCTGCGATGCTATCATAATTTAAACAAAGAACAACACACGGCATTATCTCCATGTATGAGGGATGATCTAGAAATAGTAGGACGACATTTCTCATAAGTTCTTACTCACATTTTACACTGTAATGAAATTTATCTTATATGCATAACCATTTATGCTCTATATACTGGCAGCAACATATTTTCATTGTTATTGGTGATACTCGTATTAAGCGTTGTCATGGAAACCATGTAACGCCTAGGCGGGTCACACTGCTATTTTACATTACTATCCTTTTTTAGAAATGTGAATATCTCAGTAACCACTCGATAAATAACTGGTATTACTTGGATGCCACTGATATGTGCATGCAAACTTATGAAGTTAACGCTCTGTTTATTATCACATTTATCACAATTAAACAAGAGAACATATCCAAGCGCGTCATGGGTGAAACGACGTCAACGCCAAAAATATCATGGTATCAATTGGGCAAAACCAACAATGCAAACCATTGAAATGATTAAATAAGCAGATTGTAGTGACACTCAGAAGCCATTCGTGTCGCGGAGGTGTAAACTAGTCAAGTCACGGACAAAATAGTTTGACGTTTAAAGACACCGTTAGTACACTGATAGACACTTCAATGTTAGAGCAATTTCTAACAACACTGTTACCAATTAGTGGGAAGTGTGGTACTGATAAACAATTTAAACAATTGGAACAGTGACATTCGAGCTTTGTTGAGTGTCAGGGTTGCGATATATAAAAAACTTTTAAGTTTCTGTTAGAATAATGAGTTAGGAAGGCGACGTCATCATAACGTCACGACGCAAAAAGAGTATATTAAGTCAGACAGGGAAGGCAGCACTCAACTTAACCAGCCGAGCACAGAAAACATTAAAAACACACAAAGCACAATGCCCAACTATACAAGCGCAGATCCGCCCAAGTCCAAGCTGTCGAAATGTATAATAAATTATAACTAGCTGAATGACCCAGTAGAAAAGATACAGCAACCAAAAGGCGGAATGCCTACGCTGAATGACCTAGTAACAACAGTAAAACTGCTGAATTACATAGTTATAGCAGCTTTTAGTCTCAAAAGTTAAATAACAGTATTAAAACGTTGAAAGGCCCGTATAGTCGGATGACCTATTAACTAGCAGAGTGACCCAGTTTCCACAGCAAAAGGACTATTATAATATTGCCCCGCTTTAGCTGTAAGAAATCTTAAAACGAAGAAGTGCCCAACACACTACCGACCAAGAAAATTAAACGCCCCTAGTCTCATTGTTTAAAAACTGAATAGAAAAGATTCAGCAAACAAAAGGCAGAAAGCCAACGCTGAATGACCTAGTAACAACAGTAAAACTGCTGAACTACATAGTTTTAGCAGCCTACAGTCTTAAAGTTAAGTAACAGTATTAAAACGTTGAAAGGCCCGATTTCAGCAACAAAAAATCTGAAAACCTTAAAACGAGTGACCCAGTTTCATTAAGTAAAATGACGTAATTGAACAAATCGAGATATGACGTACTCAATTGCAAGCAATACAGAAGTCAGCTACCGGTTTAAAGCTATTGTCAATATGTCTGTTGCCATATCAACCACAATTTCCGTCAGAACCAAAACTGACGGACAGATGGCAAACCAATAGTCCCCTCCGGTCAAAAACCGGTATGGGACTTAAAACTACATTAAATGACCTCGGGGAACAGAACACTACATCCATAACTCCACAGCTGTACATTTGTACATAGACTCATGAACGAACCCGGTCGGATGCGAATCGCGGGGACGAAATAGTAAGAGGACAACCGGCAAATACGAATAAATAGTTAACTCCTAGCTCCTTTTGGCCCCGGTCAAAAAATTAAATACTGAGAAATAATGGCATATTATCGATTATTTAAAAATGAAAAACTCGATTGTAAACGGAATTGGCGTTTAAATCCAGATACAAACCTATATTATAATAATTAAACAAAATACGAAACTACCGGAAGTAGCACCGACCCCAACAGAAACCACGGGACACGCGAGAACAAAAAGGCACAGAAAATATACAACTTCACTCGAAAAGGCGCGGAACATACATAAACAAGACTGCGTTCAATAAACGCCTTTCCCCCCTGTGGAAGCCTTGTCCATAAATAAGTCTAAGTCCAAAATAAGGTCAAGGTGAAGGTCAAAATGGGGTTAGGTGATACTGGCGTGTGGAGAGTGTTCATACACAACATCCATGCAAGTATGAAAGCTTTGTAGCAAGCCATATTAATGCTAGAAGAAACGGTCCATTTGGGTTAACCAGGACGGACGGACGAACGGACGAACGAACGGACGGACAGGTTAATCACTATATGCCTCCCCATCTATCGATAGGGGGGCATAAAAACTAGCACAGGAACATGTAATACAAAACCGGGCATCCAATCCCGAAAGTCTGCTGCTTAAGTCGGAACAAGAGCCAGTTGGTAAGAAATTAACAACCGGACAAAACATACACCACAAGGACAATCCACAACAGACACTGAGTATATGCAATTTTGAAAGATACGAAGCAGCCTAGTGCTGGACAACGAAATTGCAGAATGGCACATACAAAATTAATAAAATTTAACAAAAGGCACAGTGGCCAAATATTTTGGTATTTTTTTCCAATTATACTATAAAGTGGACAGTACATACACAGAGGAAGGTTGACTAAAGGGCTTCCGCCTTGGAACGGACAGTGACACTGGGGGCTTAAACGTTTTACAGTGCACCAAACCTCACACACAATAGACAACCTTATAGAACAGGACAGTGTAAATAAATGTTTCCCGCCATGTAATGCCCCCTAACAAAAAGGCCACAGTGACCGGTAATAAAAGAATGTAAAACATGAAACATTATACAAAAATACAACCATCGAGTAGCACAGAAAGTACTCAATGACCTACCAGAAGTCAGAGCAACAAGAGAGCAAAACATTTACATGTAAGGGTACGACAAGACAATGTAACAGACAGGCATCAATGCCAGCCGTCCACAAAGGCTTGAGGTTAGGCATATCATAGAGTCTGTATATTTTCCGGTCATCGCACAATGAAATAAGAAGCATAGCGGTGAGCTGTAAATGGACCCACTGCTAAGCATGCATTTGTATAGAACCAAGGGAGTCTATTCGGAACGAGCTAGGGTAACGCACCCGGATTCCTTGTATCACAACTCTTTCTTCTACTCGCTGTCCCTTCAGCAACAAAAACAGGACCCGATTGGAAAAAACTGCTTGCACTTTCATGCGTTATCCTTGACCGAAAGACCTAAATAATTACATACATCATTCAAAGCCAATTAGTTTTCTAAATTTCTGATTTTCCGCTTTGCTATGAATAAGTTATATTATTTCTGGATAATCCCACGTATTACGAGTTTTATGGAACTGTAGAAAAAATATGTGTGATGAAGTACAGCATAAAACAGGGAAGTCGTGGAGATATTTCACTGCATAATATGTTTCGTAACATTGGAATGAACAATTCATTTCATTATATTATGATTTCTTCAAGAGCGTGACATGTTTGTTAGAACACAATACTACGTGGAATACGTACATGTGATTAAATTGCCTAGAGTAAATTACAAGTAAATATCCGTGAGAAAAGTAAAATCTTGCCATGCTAGCAGTTCGTGGGAAATAATAAAATATGTAAAATATGTAAATGTGCATTTTTTTTGTCTTGAACTGTGACAATCGTAAACTTATTAGAAGGAGTGGGAAATAGAAATACGAAGAGCTCATTATTAACTGGAGCGATCGGTAGCGACGGATGGTGTGTAACGAGGACAGGGACGTACTTAACTAGAGCAGATGATTCGCGCCTACTAGGAATTCCTTGTTCATGGGAAACAATTGCAAACCACAATCCGGAGTACGAATGGGGTTCAACTAGTTTCCCGATCCTTTCGGACCAGACGAGGCACACGCTGATCCATTTATTGTAGGTAATGGCATCGTATACCTGTTATAGTTTAATATCGCGTGGCTAATTAGCACCACCTGTCCCTAAAATAAGTTGACGGGGACGCGCGAACTACCCCAGGCTATTTATCAAGCTTGAGTCTCGTTCGTTAACGGAATCAACCAGACAAATCGCTACAACCAATGAGAACGGCCATGCATCGATCTTTTGAATGTCGTTCATTGTCATATGTGGGAGAATGCTTTTAGCGCTACCCACTAGCGATATGTTCTGCTACGAAGGGCATTTTAGAAGCATATCGTTTCGGTCGTAGCACTTGGCGACCGTGCGTCATTATATCTATACAGCGTTGACCTACCGTCTAAAACTGTGGTGTGAACTAATGACCCTATAACATTTAAACTCATGAGCACAATACTTTCCTAAAGTCTGAACGTATGAAGTATGGACCAACGAAAAGAACGCAAATCAATTGGAAAAGGAATAAATTGCAATGTACGAAAAAATCCCCAAATGGAAGTATATTATATTAATTTTGTAAAGTGATGCGTGTTTCTATTATACTCTTACTAATGATTGTCTGACGAACAAGATTATTCCTCGTCTATAGCAATAATTGAATTTGCACCAACATGCCAGTCATTCACACGACACGACACACTTATCCAATGGTAGAACGAAACATATAATTTATCAATTGGTTAATAATATCATTTTAACTTACCCTTTAAACGTACCATCATTATAAACATTTGTTCAGTTGCAGACAGCTTTAATACACAGATAACTGTATAATTGATAAAGAGTAAAAAATAAAGTTTTTTAATCAAATTTATTATATTTTATAAAACAAACTCTTTATCGATGAAACAGTTATTTGAGCTTTAATATTGTATAATTGTAAACGAAAAAAATTGTTTTGAGTTCTTTGTAATAAAAATGGCAGCTTGGATCAAATGCTACAGCAAACTGTATCATATTGTACTTTATCTCTCACTTATCAACCATTACATGGAACCAGTCCTTGCAGTACATAACTTGGACGTTCAGCTGCAACAGCCAAGCACTGAAAACAGAAATAACAGGGACCTCAGTCATACGACACAATGCCCAACACACAACTGTGTGGGATAATGAAACTAAGCCGCTGAAAGTCCAAATTTCAGAACCGCTGAAAGTCCAAGTTACAGCGGTCCAAAAGCTGAAAGTCCAAGTTTCTGCTGTCAAAATGTCCAAGACAAAGATATGATAAGTTTTCTCGTAAATGTCGTTAAGAAAACACGTTTGCTTATCAATTCAGTGCATTCAATATGATACATCATGATTCACTCGTGGATTCAAAATCAAATATATACTAGAGCTAGTTAAATGGCATACATATGTTTGTTTTAAGCATTTAAATATATTTTACAAAACAGAACTATTAAAATTGTAAGAGCACACAATTAAATTGATTTTATAACATAATTCGCGTGCAGTGTAACTCAATCATCATCTTCGTATTTCTAGAAACGTATAACTACACGAAAACAGAAGTCGCTATCGAGGCAAAGTCTGTCCGTCCGAATTTTATGGACATATCCCTTCAAATGTTTCGAAATTAATGCTAGTTTAGTTCGCGTCGTGGAAATATTTTCTTCGCGAATTGCTCATTTCCGCGAACCTTGTACATGTATTCATTCGGTTATGATTTTGGAATGTACTGGCATGCTTTGTACACGTACATTACTAATGCAAAACCAGCATGTTGCATGTTCGTAAGGTGTGCACTAATATTTGATTTTGTCTTTACTGAGCACTTCGTTTAATCCAGCGTTAGTCAGAGAAGAGTTCGAAGAGTTCTTCAGTGTAATCAATGGTTATTTGAATGATTCCTGTTGTACAATTTCGAAATTAAATTTTGCCTTTACCAGGAACGTGATAACGTCAGACTTGTGTTGGAATGCCTATTCATTTCATTTGAACGCGCATTTTGTGCTAATCAAAATTCCTCAATGGACAAAAACTTCGTTGATTAAACACAGAATTTGGAGTTTTAAACGGCTGAAAAAGTCGTGAATCAATCATATATAACACAGTCTGAAACACGACTGTATACCATGGTTAAACATGTGTTATGCAAGTTGTCTTACGTTATACATTTGGTATAAGTTTCATGTAATATGGCAAATGTGATAATGTTATGGAGCTGACATCATTTTGTTACAGACGGACACACGGAAGGACGGAGAGACTGGAAGACGGAGACCATTCATACAGTCCCCTCCAACACAGTTGCGAGGAAATAATAGGTTCGTGTGCTATATTCGTGCAATAATATCGTTATGTAACATCATATTGAATGCAGACAATGAAGCCTTCAATTTGTAATAAAGAACAATTTGAGGGACATGTGAAATAAATGTAGACAGGCTGTGAAAGGATGGTAACAGGCACGTCAGATAGGACGATTGGTGTTAATGCAATTTGGTCGAGGGTCGAGACATTTCATTTCAGACTTATGTCTTCTCACCATGCAATGATAGTGATTTGTTGAGCAGACAAATTTAAGCGTAATCCGAATTTGCATACACTTTAGTCAGGTTTGCCAGACCACAAATATGCTTGGTAAATTAATTAGTTTCGGTTAATTATATTCAATCACTGCACATTGTAAAGAAACTGTACACCACGTGTACTGAGACAAGACGTTTTATGATGGTTGCTAAGTTAAACGTGTTTCAATGCGGCGAAAATGAGCTTCACGAGTAAAACGATTATTGTCTTTTATGCTCTGGTCCTTAATGTATTTATTTCAGAAATAAACACTTGGTCGCGTATTTAAAACACGGGGCAGGAGTTAGGATGCGGAAAATTAAATCACGATTGATTTAATTTTCCGCATCCGAACGAGTGCCCGTGTTTTATTCACCGACACAATACAAGAACAGAGTTTTTATTTAGATTCTAAAAACGATAATATCCCGTACTATTTAACTGCGCTCATTCCAATTGCACCCATTAATGAAAACCACCATCGTAATTTTCTGAAGGAAATAACACATTTTAAACATTGAAACAATTTTAATAACACGAGTATAGGGTATCTATTTCATGAAATGAAAAATATAAATGAATTGATTATCAGAAATTTTTATGAAACTTAGTTTCGAGAGTATATTGGAGTTTCTAAAAATAGATGCGTCATAGCTGTAACACTGGGTACTCGTGCAACTTGCCTTGTTAGCGACTGGTTGAAGTTTTACTATACATTTTACGTTCGTTCATTCATAAATATGTCACGTGCTACGGGGGCTTAAATAGTAACAGCCAATTTGATTAGTTTGTTTTATTGCGGTAATAATACGTGCCATGGTTTGCTCTATGCTACGCACTCGTGATTTAATTTTCCACTTCCGAACGAGTGCCCGTGTTTTATTCATCGACAAAATACGCGAACATATTTTTATGTCTTAAGTAAATAACAGGAGAACAAATAGCTCACTCAGTTCATTGGATCTTTTCGTCAAATCCGCATTTTTATTCAGTGCGAGATCGAATCCAATATGTCACTTTGGTAAAAAGATGTTTTTATTTAGTTTTGCGTAATATATCTACATGTACATATTTTCTGATTTTGTGTTCATTGTGTTTTTTTTTGTTTTTATATTTTTTTACATTTATTTATCATACATATGTTTACATTGCGATTTATTTAATTAGCTGTGTCCGTGTCTTCATTTGCTGTCCACGTAATGTCGTTCCCAGTCGCTGTGGAGATATCACCAGCCTCCTCATCACTGTCACCTGGCGCTGTGAAGATATCACCAGCCTCCTCATTACTGTCACCTGGCGCTGTGGAGATATCACCAGCCTCCTCATCACTGTTACCTGGCGCTGTGGAGATATCACCAGCCTCCTCATCACTGTCACCTGGCTCTGTGGAGATATCACCAGCCTCCCCATCGTTGTCACCTGGCGCTGTGGAGATATCACCAGCCTCCCCATCATTGTCACCTGGAGCTGTGGAGATATCAACAGCCTCCCCATCATTGTCACCTGTCACATTGGTATAATCGTCGTCGTCGTCAGTTCCATCTTCCAAAGTTATAATCACCTAAAATAAAACCAAGCGAAACAATGAATCATTAGATGTTCTAAACTATACCAGAACATTATCCATTCAAACTGTACGAGTATGTAGAATACATGCATGTATAAATTAGTATCTATCTTGTCGACTTCTGTTTAAGTAGCAATGTCCCGTCATCTGTATTCTTCTTCAACATAAATGTTGCACGCATGTCCTTCAGGTGTCGGCATCGATGTAATAAAGACGCTCTTCCACAAGTCTACGAACATCTTTCATCATGTAGATCATGTTTTGACGAGCCACACATTCTTGCATATCTGCCCGAAACAGCTCGATGGCATTCAAGTCTGCATGACATGGAGGAAGCCTCAATACCGTATGACCATGTTTACATGCAGCTGCGTCTATCTGATATGATGGTCCTATGTCTGCAGTCTTGACGAGCTTTAACAGCTCTGGCGTCAGCAATGTTGCAGTGAACGGAATACTGAGGCGATCTAACCATTCCTGAATCGCTGCGTTTCGTGTTGCCACTGTCGGTTTCCTGTCAGACTTGGTGTTATGGTAGGATGCATTGTCTATGACAATCACATAGATTGACGGCAGGTTTGGAATCAAAGTCTCCTCAAACTATCTTTGAAACTAAGTAGAATTCATCTCAGAATGACAGTCACCCGACGAAGAATTGGCCTTAATCACGAGCCCTGCATCTGGTACAAAACCTTCTGAGGAGCCAGCATGTACAATTATCAGTCGTTCGCCCTTGTTGAATGGGATCTTAAGACTCACATTCCCACTCTGCCAGCACTTCGGAACAGTGTGGGCCGCGTTGACGTAAGTCTCATTCAGGTAAACGATCGGTCTCCCCTCATCTCGAGCAACCTTCACTTCCTTTAGATATCGTAAAAGCTGGACATCTGGTCTTTCCATAAGAAGAGTTCTGTTCGTCCCACACTTTTTCCATGTTAACCCCATCGATATAAAAATCTACCCGAGGCGTTCTCTACGTCCTGTGAAGCCGATGTCTTCCTGCAAAGCCATACGTATGGTGTGCAGTGTCGGTATACATCAATGATTTGCGTACATGGTTCGTCGAATGACACATCTAAAAAGACATAATTGTGATATGAAGTGATCAAATGTAATGATTTTTAGAACAACGATGAAGACAATCAAGTACATTGAACCAATAAATTTTGTTTTAATGAATGCAATATGTGGGTTCGGTTGAATGTCGCAGCAGCTCATAGCGTTCCATAAAAATCCAAAAAAGAATGGTACTTTACACAAACGGAGAAGTTTCTGGTTCCTGGTGGAAGGGTGAGTTAGTACTTGTTTACCACGCATTCAGACAGACATTCAAAATCAACAAATTTTTAGACTTATTACTTAAATTGGCAAATTCAAAATATTTTCTTATTCGTTTGACTGACATGTTGAAATGAGGTAGATTGGGGTGTGTAGATGCTTTTATACAAAGTATAAAACGATTAACAAATGTATTCGACGAATTAGTTTGTCTGCACAATCTAACAAAAAGGAGCACATTAAGAGTAATGTCACGCATAGACTGCATTGAAAATCCCATAATTTTGCCTTGGGTGAGTGCGCTTGCACAATTCCCAGACAATAACGAGGAAACATTTTATTATAAACTCAATTGAATTATATGTAGGAAAAGCTAATTACCAAACATGTAAAATGTTTTTTTCAATAGAATAAAAAAATAAAATAAAAAATAAACGATATTTGACTTTAAATCATGTCAAGCGTTAAAGTCCTTGAGTGTATGTGGCTCTCCACCAATAACCACGCTTGGTTATAATAACTAAATATATTTATACTTACCAATAACTAACTCAATGCTGTTTGTGTATTTCTATTTAGAAATTCATGTGTGTAAAACTATATTTATTAGCCTTGAAAATATTGTTGCATTTTGTCACCTCATGTGTTCATGTAAATATGAAATGAGTGAATATAAAACGTATTTGAATTTGGAGTTCGTTGTGCTTATTTGGTACACATCTGAATGAATGCATTCCGTTACAATGATTCGTTTTAAACAGCGGATATTTGAGACAACTACGTTTTGATTATTCCGAACCCATTAGTAAATTACTGCCATATTTACACAACCTAGAGAAAATTATATAAATATATAAAAGTAAAATATCATAAGTTTTATTTGCAATGATATATGAACTAACTAACGTTGGTATCTTACAAGTACTCAAAATTGACATATTCCTGACACTGCATAGGTGATACGACGAATTGTCAAATTGTACTCGTGTATGGGTACGGAATAAATGAAACACATTTGCCCTTGTATTGAAATGGAACGTCAGCATCTTGGCAAGTGTTCATTAACAAAATAACGTCAATTGCAATCGTCATTCCGGGGACGGTTATTTTACGACATAATCCATTAGGTTAGTTTCGTATTTCTCCGAAACTATAGCACAGATAATTTGACATGATCCTGATGTATATGCATGTATGTTGGATTAATAAATTTCCGTGAGCAAATCGTGCAATATCGGTCCTTCATATTTGTGTTGGTATTACATCTCTAGCGTCCTCGTGATACTCCCGCTTATGAAAACATACAACATGGGAGACAAAAATAGCGAAATAGTCAGCTGTGAAATTATGCTAAAAGAAGTTAGATAGTCGTGTCAAATTATCTGGACTATAGTACGGACTAAAATACGATATAAAATACTGGAACTGTCATTAGTAATATTTTGGTACACCCAATGTACATTTTTTGACTCAGCATAGTTTCCACGTTCTGCTCAATGAGTAACATAGAATGCAAAGGTCTGCATAGTTTGAACAACGATGCTACAACAATTGATTCATCTAATAAATATTGACTGGCAAACGGCGAGAGAATCAAACACATTTTAATATTGGCATTTTGACCAGATGTCAAAAATACCTTGATGTTAGCTACTGACCAGAGACAAACAACATAATATAATAGATTTAACTAAGTCCATCGTTGTTTACACAACGTCATTGGTTACGCTCATAGTTGAAGAGGATGTACGGGTTAAATAAACAAACCGCGATAATCGCGCGCTGCCAATTACGACGTTTTAGTTATCAACTTTTCTACGAATTAAATACTATTCAATTTTATACACTATCCTCCGGATGAAACACTGACGTATATCACAATATTCTCATTAAAAACCAGGAACACTCGAAAGGCTTCGAATATTGTTATGCAGAACACAATGTCCAGTCTGGGCTTAATTGCCTTAATATTGTAAAGGCATAAATATTGATGTCTATGGTCACTAATGAGCGTCTTACGAACGACATTCCTTCACCTAGTTACGCGATCGTCTATGTTAGGAGCTAGCATGTGCTAAAACTACGATTTACAAGCGTATTCGGTTACGTAAATCCGTTCCTTGTATACATTTGCGTTTAAACATGTACACGTGTCCATGTACTGATTCTACTCAAGTGTTTAACTAAAAGGTGGTTATTTAAACAATGTTGCCTTTAATGTTTCATTTCACAGTCGTTCATAACAAAACGACAGATGCCAAGCTGATGTTCATGGTGAGTACGGTATTGTCATTTCATTCAATGCGTAATGCTATCTTTGTTAACAAACCTGTCATTTATATATGATGAATTAGCAATTACCTCGTCTGGAGAATCAAGTATGCCATGGCATCAGTTCAAGTCACACTGTGACACTTAAACTCCAAAACACAATACAAGCAGTAGATAGATTTATTACTTCAGGAGCTTAAGACAATTTACGTAACTATGTTTGTAAATCAATGAACGTTATATTACAGTAAAGTAAATATTCTGACAAACTTATGATCACTGCAAATTTAATTGTTGATTCAGGTACACTTGGTTTCCAATTATAGTCTACTGGTGTGATTTGTATCGGACAAATCTCCCATCAATGCAATTACCAATATTTTCGTACGCAGTCAGACAAGAAGAGATAGTTGGACGAAGCGATGAGGACAATTTTCCGGTTAGCAATTAGGAATTTGCATTGCAACAACAACATTTATCTGCCTCATTATCACACTGACACCGGTTTAACGACGTTGATCCGGCTAACGTAACGCAAATATTCTGGCTAAAAATGGCGGATTTCTATGGAATGCGAAGTGCAAATTAATTCCTTTATCTAAGGGTTTAACAGTTAACCTAGCTGACAACCTAACACAAAATATCAATTTAACCGCCTCCTCGATAGCCTAGTGGTTGAGCATTCGCTTCGAGTACGGGAGGTCTGGGGTTCGATCCCTGGCCGCGTCATACCAAAGACGAAATAAAAATGGTACCAGAAACTCCCTTGCTAAACGCTCAGCATAAAAGGGAAACTGGCTTCTCTTCTCTCATAACCTCGTGGCGATGGATAACATCAGTAATGAGGTGTCGAGAGTGATTAATATAAGTTGGAAAAACTTGTTTCACAATCGACCTTAAATAAATTAGTATAAACTAAAAAATCAAGATGAACGATATAAGACCCAGTGTGTGTTGTCAATTGTTCAGCCCATATTTGTTTGGTGTTCTACGAAACCAATGTAGTCTAACATCAACGCGATCAATTACAATACAACCACAAACATAAAACTGTCTATATTTTTGTTAATAATTAAAATCAAGGATCATAACATTGATCCATGAAAGCATACATCACAACATGTGTTTTGCATGCTCCTTAATATTCCGAAATGTTAAATGTAAAGGGATGCGTTTTTGTTTTATATTACAATTGATCGTGCGGAGTTATAAGGGGAAACATGGCAACCGATATAATTCAATTACGAAAATGTGACTACATCATGTCCATAAATAAACACAACATGCTTTGAAACAAAACAGTTACAAATCTACGTTTTTCGAAGTATGACCCACAGTAAAGATACGGAAGAATGTAAAACGTTTGATTTAAATCACGTAAGATTTGTTTATTATATTTCGTGTAAATACAAAGCCGAGTTTAATTTAAATGAGTTCATATATAATTTTGAACCAGGAATGTAGCACTCAACGGAAATAGCAGAGCACGAAAGTCACAAAGAGAAAGAGGAACATACCAAACAATCCTAGATCACAAGTATAGCACAGAGAATTTGACATGATCCTGACCTTTATGCATGCATATATTACAAGGTTCTTGCGTTGAATATTAGATTTAACATTGATCCACGAAGGCATACATCACAACATGTGTTTTGCATGCTCCTTAATATTCCGAAATGTTAAATGTAACGGGATGCGTTTTTGTTTTATATTACAATTAATCGTGCGGAGTTATAAGAGGGAAACATGGCAAACGATGTAATTCAATTACGAAAATGTGACTATATCATGTCCAAAAAATAAACACAACATGCTTTGTAACAATACAATCATACATCTAAGTTTTTCTAAGTATGACCCACAGTAGAGTCGCGGAAGAGTGTAAAACGTTTGAGTTCAATCACGTACGATTTGTTTATTATATTTCGTTTAAATACAATGCCGAGTTTGAAATGAGGTAATATATAGTATCAGATAAGAATGGCAGCACTCAACGGAAATAGCAGAGCACGAAAGACACACAGAGGAACATACAAAATATAAAAATCCTGGATCACAAGTACACACCATAATAAACAACATACAACTGAAACCCTGTTACTTAACGGCTGCATGGTCTTCATTTAGGTGACAAATAATCCGAATAAAATGTAAGTATCACTGAAAACTGTATACGCAACTGCTCCACAATCCCAACATTTGTACGTTATATTACTTGATTTCAACATGTCAACCGATTAAAATCGTTTCCTAATTCTAAAACCATTTTGCTCGCACGTATCTTTACGTTTGACTATTTTATCGTTTTATCCCCGTCAGTTTGGCCAATGAACCCTGCTTTGACGGACTCCGGGCGCGCTGCCCTAGCTCGTTCAGAAAAGACCCATTGGTTCTTTTACGTACACGCAGGACTACGTCAGGGTTTCGAACAAGTTCATATCTAGTGCTCAGTGCCCCGGCGGAGATTGGAAGTCAAGAGCACTAACCACTCGGTCACCGTTCCACCTTGTATTATAAACACCGATCTATGTCACGTGTTTTAACATACGTATTTATTAGAGGAGTACATGTTTATTTATTAGTTTCAGTAATGTTTGTATCGATGACACATGCAATTATGCTGATACTGCTGATTCTGGAAAGGTAAAATATTATCATTCAATACTTAACTCCAAGTTACGAACGACAAAAAAGGTAGGTGCAGTGTGAACGACAGGAATGTTATCAAACTAGCAAAAGAAATACTCATTTGGCGATATGGATTTTACTAAAACCATCCTTATTGAAAGTAGTGGCTCTCCCATGTCAGACGATAAAGAATGCTCAGTTGGTGACAAAGTACATTCGCAATACAACTTATATTCGAAGATCAAAGGAACAATGCTTGCAAATCGTGTAAACTTTGTTTGGGTGAAAGGTCTATCACATTATCTTAAATAGTTTCATATCAATGGCGTTATTTGTAAGATTGAAACGTTTTTTCAATAATAAAAGAGGACACAAAACCTGGCAATTATTTAGTAAATATCCATTATATACATATTTTATAAACGGTTCCTACTTCATTTTGTGTCCTGGTCTGGTTCATAATCCTATACATGTAGATACTATATTTATGATTTATGAGCACATTCAGGGGTCCAATACTTCCCATGACGTTGTCTAAAATTTGACAATATTGATAATTATTCGTCAATGATTTAGTGTACGAGTATACAATAAAGTGTTGTTTTATAATTTCCATTTGGAATAAGCAGACACGTTATCATTCATAATACGTAACGATAATAATAATTGAGCTAAGTGTGTCTTCTCTAATGCTTAATTGCCATGTCAGACAATGACGATCAAGTAAAACATGTAAAACAATCAGCTTTTAGTTTGCGTACTTATTTTGACGTGTGTGTGTAGCGATTTTGCATCAATTAGTAGATTCTCAATCACGATTATTCGTATGCGTACATTCAATTACTCTACATACGCCGCACTCGTGATTTCATTAATACGCATCTGCATTTATGACCTTGCTTTATTCTAGGATAAAACACATGTGCATATTAATTATTTCTGCATTAAGGCTCCAGATCTAAATAAAATATAATAATAATTATTACTTTTGCTTAGATGATCAAATTGTTAAACGTGGCGAGACATTGTTGGAGCTTCAAACAAAGAAGAAGTGTTTAATTGGTTTAATTATTCTACTGGGTTAGTGCATTAAGAATGAATTACTGTGTTGCATGAATATGCTCAGTACACCAGAAAAATAAAGAGAAATTGATTTATCAATTAATTAGTGAATGTCTAATTATGTTGCATCATTCATTTGCTTTCTGAAATTGATTGGCAAATTAAATGTTATGAACATCCGTTCGCACTAAATGAGGGTATATAATTCTAATTGATTTAGAAGTCAGATGATAGATATTTTGTGATGGACAGTTCTTACCACTTTATAATGGAATTGATGAAAATTCGGATTATGATTGACTGCTGATAACATGTTATCTGACACTTGTGTAACACGCAGTGGATTGTTAAGGACATACAAGTTGACGTGTTGGAAAATATTTAGGTTAATTTTATACTCATAAATGTGTTGTGTTCGTACAAACTAAGCCTCAGCTTGATGTGCATGAATCTAGTATTTCAGGTAAAATAAGTCACACATTGATACATTTTTATTAAGTAGATTATCATCATTACATTATCCTTACAGCTAAATAAAAGTAAGTACTTGTTATTTGTATACAGGTATAAACTTAGATCAGACTTGAATCTTACAATGCTTATAGAATCTACACTCTGTCTGGATCCTACTTTATCGTACAACCCAGTATTTTCAAGAGGAAAACATTTATTTCTCATCATATGCATGTTTTTATACGGACGTCACCATGTTTAAAACTTGTTAGAACCTGCCAAGATGATCATACTGTCTTTATACATAAGACATGGACACACTGAAGGAATACAAAGCTTTATTGGAAGGTTTATTGCCATGCAGGACAAAATCCCAAAACGGGACTATATTACATCATAAGTGTTTCTATTCTATACTCGCTAATGAGCGTCTGACGAACAAGATCATTTCTCGTCTGTCACAATAATTGTTTTTGCACCACCATGCCTGTTATTCACACGATTGACGCATACAACGCTAGACTAATACATCCCATTTCTCAATTGGTCAATAGAGTCAGAAGAAAGCTTACACTACTGCTATACATGTACATTGTACATTTTAGTTGCAGATAATATTTGAGACTTGTGGCATGAATATAAACTAAGTGGATTAATAAATTTGTAATTTACATTATTATAAATGGAACAACAAACTGTTATTTAGATATAGCTAACTTACATTTATCATACATATTTCATGGAACCAGCCATCGTAGTGTATATAACATCTTCCAAAGTAGTACAGGTTATCGGTGCCCAACAGAAAGCACCATTTCTTTCATAAGTCATTAACATCGAATGTAGCAACAATATCACAATATTCAATCTTTTGCAAGCACGCGTTACGTATTCCACTTAGACATTATACATACGAGTACTATTAAACTCATTTATCCGACGTTGATAGCCTTTCGGAGCCTTTTAAAAACCTAAAATATAGTAACAGTATTTATACTACAAATATCTGTCTTATATTTCCATCAAAGTAACAGAACAGCAATAAAGGTAAGGAATGCTTGACATTGTTGTGAATTACATGTATTGGGAAGTGAAATTGATATAATATTATATCTAAATACATGTAGAGGATATTACTACTACATTTGAACATTGGTGTATTTTAAGCATGAAATTAAATTATTCTTTGGGTCTTTGAAAATTTCCTTTAAGATCGATTTTCTGTACATTTAATCACTACAAAAAAGTCTGGCACCAGCACGTTAGTTCTAGCAACAAAGTGGGCATGCAACACTAGTACTGAATCATGATTAAGTACGAGAGAATTTGTAGCTGCTTCATGTAAGTTTCATTGTTTTGTATACTTGTGTGTTGCATGTAAGTTTCATTGTTTTGTATACTTGTGTGTTGCGTGTAAGTTTCATTGTTTTGTATACTTGTGTGTTGTATGTAAGTTTTACTGTTTTGTATACTTGTGTGTTGCATGTAAGTTTCATTGTCTTGTATACTTGTGTTTTGCATGTACGTTTCATTGTATTGTATACTTGTGTGTTGCATGTAAGTTTCATTGTTTTGTATACTTGTGTGTTGCATGTAAGTTTCATTGTTTTGTATACTTGTGTGTTGCATGTAAGTTTCATTGTCTTGTATACTTGTGTGTTGCATGTAAGTTTTATTGTTTTGTATACTTGTGTGTTGCATGTAAGTTTCATTGTCTTGTATACTTGTGTGTTGCGTGTAAGTTTTATTGTTTTGTATATTTGTGTGTTGCATGTAAGTTTCATGGTTTTGTATACTTATGTGTTGCATGTAAGTTTCATTGTCTTGTATACTTGTGCGTTGCATGTAAGTTTCATTGTTTTGTATACTTGTGTGTTGCATGTAAGTTTCATTGTCTTGTATACTTGTGTGTTGCATGTAAGTTTCATTGTTTTGTATACTTGTGTGTTGCGTGTAAGTTTCACTGTTTTGTATACTTGTGTGTTGCATGTAAGTTTCATTGTATTGTATACTTGTGTGTTGCATATAAGTTACATTGTTTTGTACACTTGTGTGTTGCATGTAAGTTTCATTGTTTTGTATACTTGTGTGTTGCATGTAAGTTTCATTGTTTTTTATACTTGTGTGTTGCATGTAAGTTACATTGTTTTGTACACTTGTATGTTTGTGCTTGTTGTCTTCTGGTGTCATTCGTTGTGTGCTGTTTCTGATGAGTGATGCCACCCCTGACCGATTTGTAATTAACTATTTGCTATATATATAGTATATTATCAAGTGATCCAGAAGATGAAGCAAAATACGTATATTATTTCTATATGTGTGGTATGATTCACTATCCCAAAGGCTTTGAAAAATATATAAATCTTGACATAATCATATCATCATTATATGTGTGATACCATGTAAGACAATGTTGAAATATTAAGAGCAGTTCTCTGAGAGCACCAAATTTTTTTGGCCACGCAATCTCACAGATTTTGATAAAAATGTGTTAGTTGTGTACACCGACCCCATATTTTAATTTCAATTTTTTTCCGTTTCTTGAAATTCCTCTCCGTTTCCATAGCAACTGGTCTTAAAGTTGGGGAAATGTGAAAAAACGTGAAAAAGAGACCTGTTCTCGAAATATTAATTATTTTTCCAACAATTGCTATGACAACAAATATTTTAAGTTATAATAATAAATTGAAATAAATTACCTAACAACTGATAGCAAAAGAAAACAAATATATACTTTAGTATTTTTTTTAGAGCCTGTTAAACTCGAGGTTTTGAGGCAAAAAACATGATTTTGTGGTCTTTTTTACCTGCATGTATACAATAATCGCAGCATTACTCAATATAGCCATTAATTTAGGTGAATGGGCATAAAGTCAGTCTACAAGTATAAAGAAAAACATTTGTGGGCACTCTAAAAACAAATCTACAACGCCAGCCAGAAAATTGACAATTTTGAAAAAAATGCTGTAATTTGTTGGTCTCTTGCCTAAATTGATGACCCGAGTGCTCTCCCTTGCGAAAACAGCTCTTCAATTAAAAATGGCGGACATGTGACTGTTGGTTCATAAAGTCAAACTATTCTTTGGATTTACAGTATTAATAGGATGGCAGCAATGTGTTTTGATCAAGATTAAGACAGGAACCATCAGAGAATAACTTTTGCAGATGTTATATTGTATATTACTGTGATTTTCACTGAGAAAGGGCCATTTCTGGGACGGATTTTCTGACAGACGACTGAAAACAGTGTAGGTGTCAGAGACATAAATGAACGAACTCGTGTTTTATCTAATTGTAACGGTCCAGAGTGTTAATAAATGTTGGTTGACCATCTTAAACTACAAAATGAACATAGAAGAAGAGATACAAGGTGGGCTTTACTTGGTACAGCTGCACTGAAACTGGCATGATAGTTCAAGACATGCCTCAGTTGGAAGTTGGGATATTGCACTGCCAATGGAAGTTTTCAGGTAGATCTTTCTATTTGTCTAATAGTTTTTGTTATCATTTAAACCCCTTAAACAATAAATATCTTCCATACCATACTTGTAAGGGTTCCTGGCATGAAGTTTTATCCCATCCCCCACCAAATAATGTCGGGTCATGTATGTATTTAATTGTCCTTCCATCACAAAATGTTGTGCTGTCTGTAACTTGAAATGTAATTGCTACAGTCATTGAACTTCATAGGAATTGATCAATATTACTTAGGATGTGTTGTTGTGTAGCTATACATTTCATTCCGATTTGACCAATAACATTGGCAGAGTTGTTGCCCTTGAAATTTGAAGAAAATTTTCTTATAAATGCCATCCGCAACTTAAAAAGTAATTGTGCTTTTGTCATCAAACTTCATATGAATATTTGTTTGTTTGTTTACATGTCATTCCATCATTAATTTCTTCTTATTTTAAAAATTGAACTAGTCAAAGTCAGGTTCAGTTTGAGAAAAAGAGCCGGTGGTGAATCACGTACCCGGCTTCACTATTAATAAGCTAGTATGTATAATATTTACTTTAAAAGTATGCTGTGCATTTAGTGTTTGCTTCATTTGTTTGCAACATTGGATCCATGAATATTATCAGGAATACAAGCATGCTTTTACCTGGCAAATACAATGTAGTTTCCTTTCTTTCAGTTTATAGTTCCCAACCTGTGTGCTGAAATATGCTGATGTGAAATACATCAAACAGATCAATCTATCTGGTAAGTGCCCTTTGTTTATGACTTTATGTTGTGTTTAAATAATTATGCAAATCATATATGCCATACTATTACTAGATCTGCATTAGTATATGAATATTATTTGAAACAAAACATCCCAGCCATAATTATTTGTTTATGATAAAAACATATTTTCCAATAATGTATGACTGCTCAAAGTGGGTGACTGTTTAATACAAGTGGCTACTGATAGAGGTTCAACTGTATACATACTAGTCTATATATTTACACTCTATCTCAATGAATGGTTTGGTTCTGTTCAAACAACTACAACACAGATAATTATTGGTCAAGTATTATGCTGAATTTATGAACACATATTGCTAAGGAGCACCAACAACCATTTGTAATGTCAGCTGCAATATTGTAAAATCACTTATGCTATGGTCTGTTTATTACTGTTCTGATGTTCTTTTCATGATTTATTGTTATTCTGTTTATTTCATCTAAACATACACCATTGCAGAGTCTGTTTACTTTCATTTTCAGAAGTTGGAACTACAAAGTACATGTATCTGTCCTGATTATGATTGAGGATACTAGACTAGCACTTGAAAATGTTCTGTGACAGAATACAGGTACATTTATATGTATAATATATAATTAATACTAAACTTAGTTTAGAATCCATGTTAGTAGTCTGCATAAAATCTGTTTCTTTCTTCAATTGGGATTTATAAATTGAAATGGACAGCACTTTTGTCAAAAGATCCATGACTAAGATTGTTATCATTCTACTTCAACAAACATTTTGAACCTTTCACTTTACTGTAACATGGTTGGTCTTCTTAGTTTTAACTTCACCTCATAACATTATGATGTCCTATGCTTCTTTCGAACAAACTCATTGACAAACATGGGACTTCTTAATTTTAATGAGATGTATATAAGAAATAATACATGTCTAACTCAGTAACTGTAATGGCTATAATTATGACCTCCCTGAAAAAACAATGACTTTTAATTAATCATTGTTTGGAAAGGTAAGTTTGAATTGTATGTTTCTATTTTATCAAGGTTTTAATTTCCTTTTATTTTTGTTTTCCAGATTAAAGGCTTCCAAATCATACACGAAAACGGATTTTCAGTTTGATATATCTTCTTGGCTACATGGATCATGGACACTTGATCACCATTCTAGTGCATACTACATATCTATTCAAGAACTAGTGACTGAATTTCACCAGAAAAAGTTCATCCATTATTTTACATAGTGTTTACAATTACCTTAATGTTTATATCTGAGTGAAACTTTTAATAAGATGATTCAAACTGACTAAACTTTTTAAGCACCAGTCTCAGCTGGATTTTGATAATTTGTTTGAGAAACAGAATTGGTTCAAAACTGTCACATAATTACTATTAATAAGTTTGGTTTAAACAAAGGTTTTATTTAGACCATTTTAATGAACTATAGTACAAACAAACTGATTTAGTCCTCAACCCCCTCTTTCAGCATGATTTATTAGTTGATTTCTAGTCTACAATTTAATTTTGTCTGTTAATTAATGTGCAGAGAACATTATGAATGCCTACTATAATCACTAATCTAAATCCCTGCAGACATTGATATATGTATATTCTGTGCAATAAGCTTTTAAATATATTCATGAATTAAGGTTGAGGACCATGTTAATTTGTTCCAGCTATACCCTTATGCTCAGATGCCATATTTTACAGTTCAGTTTATATATTTACATTGTATATCCTATTAAACAATTTCACCATTGAATGACTTCCATTGACAAATAATTATACCCCTACCCAACAAAGTTTGGGAGTACAAGTATTCAAACTTGTCTGTCTGTCTGCCGGTCGGTCCCTTTTTAGTTTCCAGATGACTGCTTAAGTTAATAATGAGATATTTTGATGAAACTTGCTGTATTGGTAGTTTACATAAATATGCCGCTCAAGTTGGAAAGTGGGGTCAAGGTCACAGTCAAGGTCACATACTTAAAACAGAAAATCTTTTTCTAGACAATAACTTCAGTTAGGAATGAGATATTGTGATGAAACTTGCCGTATAGGCTACTGTAGCTTATGTGAATATGCTGCTCAAGTTCAAAAGTGGTGACAGTGGTTTATGCGATGATTAAGCAGCATGGTTCCAGTTGTACTTAGTTGTTAAGCCTTCATGAAAATGTGGTTCTGTAACAAGGCGGTGCTGTTGGGGTATAATTTGTCACCGTCTCATGTGTGGCATTGCTAATTTCGCATTTATTATTTCATGTAGGTGTACTGGATGAAATTATTCTAATAAATAAAAATTCTGTTTCTGTTGTATTTTTATATTATGACTATTTTATTTCTTTAATATACCATTTATCAGTAATACATGTAGTAGCATTAGGGTTATATAATGATAATGCATCTCCTTGAGAAGCTGAACGGATAAAGCTAAATGAATATAGCTAATGTGGACCATGGGAAAATTTTTTATCTATGAAAATGGGAATCCACTACATTTAAACCATTTGACTGCATAATTATGATCATGATAGTAATTCTGCAGCTAAAATTGCTTTCAGATAGATACAACTACACATGTTTGGCATTTTTCACAAATGGTTGCCATGGTATCTGCTGTGAATTATGTATTTGGCACTAACAGTAAACATTAGAATGATGCTTAATAAAGGCATTTATATTAGATTGTGATGAATCTCTTGTTTATTCAGTAAATTCTAACCATAAGGACATCTAGTACCTTAAAAGGAGGTAACAAATATTAATTAATAGGCGCCATCTCAACATTGACCGCACATAATGCACACAGTTACCATAAATTGTCACCCTAGCATTGATAATTTTTGGATTATACAAAGATAGTCCTGTAAGTATTTCAGTATCCATAGCAACCACATTTTTAGTCAGAATAAAAAATATTTATGTGTACATGATATTCTTATAGACTCCTTGCCATATACAAAGTTTCATAAACCTAGCTTGGAAACTGTTTGCGTTATGGCAGGATCCCAGATTTTGAAGTGTTTTCACTGTTTTTGTATCCATAGCAACCAGAATTAGCAGCAAAATAAAAATCAATTAGATGTGCATAATCTCCTTATTGGCCCTCACCTACATACCAAGTTTCATAAACCTAGCTTGGAAACTGTTCGAGTTATGTCAGGATCCAGATTTTTGACAGATTGACTGACAGAAGGTAGGGGCCTAATAAAGCGTATATATATTCTATGAAGAACTTATGAACCTAATAAAGGGTACAAATCAATAAGAATATGTAGTATTTTGCAATAAAGAAGAATAAGTAATGGTACTAGAATGTTTTCCAGCATATTTGACAACTCTGAGCCAATAAACAAACATTTTTTGATATTTTTTCTAAATGGTTGCCATGGCAACAACTGTGAATGTCATTTTTTGCAATTAAATTGAAATTAAAATGAAAAGCTACGAACATAGAATGTTTTTATCATGGGAAAATGCATGTAAATATAACATTTAAAAAATAATAGCATCTTGCCTTAGAAAGAGGGATAATCAAGAATTTACACAGTACAGATTTTGGGTCATATTTGGTGTTTTCTTAAAAAAAAGTTTCCGGAGTGCCCAGCGATTTTATTTCATTATATGATAAACCAAGGTTAGGTCTTTCAGAAAATATGCACCACTGTGTCTAGTTTTGCTGCGTTATAAAATTATATTACTTTAAAAATTGCCGTTTTTAACATTTTTCAAAAAAATGAAATTCTGCGAAAATGCCTACTTTTGTAACAACCATTGAATAGTATTTAGTCAATGTAAAATTTTGACTATAGTTCATTATGTTTACTTGATAATATCTTTATTCAATAATGCAGGCTAATTTTTTCTGTATATCTTCAGTTTTCCATCAGGGTTAGTACAAAACTGGTGTTTTATGGAAAATTTTCTACCTCAATTAACCCGATTTTGACCAAAAACTTCAACATCTGTTACCATGGTAACCGGAAGTGTTAGAAATAAAATGAGCATCAATACTTTGTACGTGCATGGATACGACTAAGTCCTGAAAGTTTCATGAAAATCGGTGACTATGCGTGCCGCAGCCCTTATTTAAAAATTTGGTTTTCTCAGAGAACTGCTCTTAAATGTCAATCATACTTACGTTGTTATTAAATCACACCAAAAGGGATTATTGTGTTTGACGTGTTTTATGTGTATGTGTCAGTGTAGAATTATTACTATTTATCTTTAACATATACGTACATGGAAAGTTATATATCAATAATGAGTTTTCTTCAAAAAAAATTCTTCGCGAATAGCTTATTTCCTCGGACAATTTCATTCACTTTATTTTAGCTAAAACTAGATATTTCAGTATTTTGACAGCAGGGATCTGTAATGTCGACCTTTTGACAGCTAAAACCTAGACTTTCAGCGGTTTAGTTTCTTATCTTGTTCAGCTGTGTGTTGGGCATTATGCCGTGTAGTTGAGGTATTTGCTTTATTTATTAGGTAATGGATTCGGAATGTATGGAGGCTTTGAACACTTTCATGTATATTATGCTAACCAGGAGACCGCTAACATGGACGAGCGCTACGTTGCGCTTTCCACGGGAGGTAATCTTTATTTAATTGAACGGGATGTAACTGAATAAAGGCGCTCGGTAGTGCTTTGGTTAGGCAACGGACCCCAGTATGTGAGATGTTTGTGAGGTATGCACGGATAGTAATTGTTTCATTTCACCTTTACTGCTCGGTTGAATCCAAAGTGAGTCAGAGAGGATTTCTGCAGTGTAATCAATGGTGTTTTGAATAATTCCTATTGCACAAGTTCAAAATTAAATTTTACCAGGAACATGAAAATGTCAGACTAGTTTTCGAATGCCTATTCAATCTTTAGAGCGTGTATTTTGATCAAACACAAACCTTTACAATGGACGACAGCTTCGTTGATTACACACATGATGCTAGAAACGTCCATTTTCGTGTATATCCTATCTGCATTTCCAATGAGCTTGTTTATTCATATTTATGTCAATTGTGCGTCACAGTTACAGTGTGAAATTAAAACGGCAACAAAAGATTATGTGATTTAATAATATGTAAGGCAGTCTAAAATATTGCTGTATCCTCGACGTATGAATAGTATCTGCAAGGCGGCATCATTAGTTGCACAGTTGCTGTAAGTTTATGTAATTCAGCCTAGGTGTTAAAAAGTTATGGAACAGACACGAGATGTAAAATGCCAGCCTTTGACATACTATGACATTGACTTTGGGCTGACACAGTTAAACATTTGTTATGTGCGTTGTCCTTACAAATTATACATTTGATAAAAGTTGTATGTAACTCGGCATAGGTGTTGAAACGTTATTGAGTAATCCGAATTTGTATACACTTGAATTAGGTTTGCCAGAACAAAAATGGTACATAAATTCGTCTCGGTCAATGCTACTAACTCAGAACTTGTTCACTTGCTATGCTGGTTTCCAACGTGTTTCGCTGCGATAAAAATGACCATTAACGAGAGTTATTGTGATGTCCTAGCTACACTAGTAAAACGATGAACTGTCAGTGATGTACTTTCTTCTAGCACAACTGCCAGATCAGATTTAAAAATAGACAAATATCTTAAATAATTAACAATCTATTAAGTACGTACAAAGATTATTTAAGATACTTACAGACAGTAGAGGAAACGCAGAAATAGTAGAATGTTTATTTGTGATGCTGCATGATTAGCCTATGTGCTTCACTCCAAAACTACCAACTGTAGATACTGTCGCAGATTACTCCACACAGTGTTAAGATGGTTTTCAAAATAATGATACCTTCTATGTTTTATTTGACAGCCGCCCATAACTGATGTCAGGCGCATGTTCACGGGACATACAGTAGTGTCATGTCGTTTCATGAGTTATGATAACTGTGTACACAACCCTGTCATTAATACAATGTACATCAAGAAAAAACGATTACCTCGTCTGGAGAATGAACTATTCAATGGCTACCGTGTCAACTTATCAGTTCCAGTCACACTGTGGATCTTAAACCTCGAGACACAATAGAAGCTGTAGATAGATTTATGTTTCTGGAGCAAAAGACAATTTATGTTTGTCAATCAATCTACGTTATTTCGCAATAAAGTTAATATTCTGTCAAAGTTATGATTCGTGCGTCGAATTTAATGGCTGTACGAGTTAAACTTTATTTCCAGTTATATTCTACTGATGGGTGTTGTTTCAGGCGAATTCCCCATATAATTATGTAGTTAACGATATTTTCGTACGCAGTCAGACAAGAAAAGATAATTGGTTCAAGCGGAAAGTACAATTTCCAGACTAGCATTTGACTCGGAGACATTTATAGTGCATCAACAAATCTTATTTACCAAAGATAATATGTAAATAATTTTTATTTATAATAGTAAAGTCGATCATTAGATCAGCAGTAAAATGTCTCCTAAATCGTACTAGTGTGAACTAATCTTTGAAAGTAATTTAAACAAATTATCGTTAAAATCTGTTCATATCGGGGAAATACATTATTTAACGTCTGATTGAATCCTACTTAAAACCAAACTAAGAGTCTGTGTGAACCCAAGATAAGCATAATTTGTAATCGTTTTTGTGATTGTGCCATATAAATAACGATTTTGATACACTTCATCTTCAGTTGTGTTTTGCAACCCTTCCATTTGAATCCATAGTTAAATGACTCTCGTCAATGAGATGCGATATTAAAGTAAACACTATGAATTACTTAAATAGCAAGGAAATACATAATATTACTATTCAATACTTTCAAGTTACGAACGACAAAAAGTAGTGTGCAGTGTAAACGACAGGAATGTTATCAAAATACCAAAAGAAATACACATTTGTCGAAATGGATTGTACTAAAACCATTCTTTAAGTTATTGAAATAGTGGCTCTCCCATGGAAGGCGATAATGAATGCTCAGTTGGTGACAAATAACATTCGCAATACAACTTATACTCGAAAATCAAAGAAACAAAGGTTCCTAATCATGTAAACTTTGTTTGTGTGAAAGTACTATGAAATTATCGTAAATACTTTCATATCAATGGCGTTATTTGTAAGGTTGAAACGTTTATTCAACAATAAAGAAGGACACAAAACCAGACAATGATTTAATAAATATCCATAATATACATGTATAAACGGTTCTACTCCATTTTCTGTCCTGGCCCGGATCTACCCAAACATCTCTATCTGACCAAGATCTCATCTCAATTATTGGCATGTGTCTTTATGAAAATTTCTATGCAATGATGGACTCAAAATTAGCATCACTAAACAGACATGTTTTTTTGAGTTTTTTACAGTAAAAATTTCAAGAGCTGAAGCTTCAGATTTATTTCTAATTCCTAGTCTGATTTTAGCAAACTCTCAATTTGAGTTGAGATTTCTACTTGATATGCTTCGGGAGATTGGGGCCTGGTCTGGTTCCTAATCCTATACATGTAGATACTATTTTTATGATTTATGAGCACATTCATTGGCCCAATACTTCCCCTGACGTTGTCTAACCTATGACAATATCATAATTGATAATTATTCGTCAATGATTTAGTGTACGAGTATACAATAAAGTGTTACTTTTATAATTTCCATTTGGTATACCCAGACACGTTATCATTCATAAGACGTAACGATAATAACTAATTGAGATAATTGTGTCTTCTCTTATGCTTAATCACCATGTCAGACAATGACGATCAAGTAAAAAATGTAAATAATGTACATGTAAAACAATCAGCTTTTAGTTTGCGTACTTATTTTGACGTGTGTGTGTAGTGATTTTGCATCCATTATTAGATTCTCCTTCACCATTATTCGGACGCGTACATTCAATTACTCGTGCTACGCACTCGTGATTTCATGAATACGCATTTGAATTCATGACCATTCTACGATAAAACACATGTGCGCTAAGATGATCGAATTGTTAAACGTGGCGAGACATTTTCGGAGCTTCAAACAACAAAGAAGTGTTTAATTGGTTGAATTATTGTACTGGGGTAGTACAATAAGAATTAATTACTACGTTGCATGAATATGCTCGGTACAATAGAGAGCTAAAGAGAACTTAATTCATCAAATAATTAGTGAGTGTCTAACTCTGTTGCATCATTAAATTACTTTCTAAAATTGATTGGCAAATTAAATGTTATGAACATCCGTTCGCTCTGGCTGAGTGTATATAATTCTAATTGACTAAGAAGTCAGATGATAGATATGTTGTGATGGACAGTTCTACATGTAACAACTTTATAATGGAATTGAAGAGAATTCGGATTATGATTAGCTGTTGATAACGAGTTATCTGACAGTTGTGTAACACTAGTTGATTGTTTAGGACATACATATCTAACAGGTTGATGTGTTGGAAAATATACATAGCATTTTAAAAAGTCAATTTTGGATCAATGTTTTATACTCATAAATTGGTTGTTTTCGTACAAATTAAGCCTCGGTTTGATCTGCATGAATCTAGTATTCTAGATAAAATAAGTCACACATTGATACCTTGTTATATATTGCCTTAAAATCAATTAATTACCCTTACAGCTAAACAAAAGTGAGTACATGTTATTTATATACAGGCAAAATCTTACATCAGACTTGAATATTACAATGCTTATAGAATCTACACTCTGTCTGGATCCGACTTTATCGTACAACCCAGTATTTTCAAGAGGAAAACATTTATTTCTCATCATTTTGCATGCTTTTATAAGGACGTCAACATGTTTAAAACTTGTTAGAACCTGCCAAGATGAGCATACGGTCTTAGAACATTTTATACTTAAGACGTGGAAACATTGAAATAATACAAAGCTTTATGGAAAGGTATATTGACCTCCTGGTCAAAATCCCAAAACGGGACTATATTACATTATAAGTGTTTCGATTCTATACTCGCTAATGAGCGTCTGACGAACAAAGATCATTTCTCGTCTGTCACAATAATTGTTTTTGCACCAACATGCCTGTTATTCACGCGATACACGAATACAACGCTAGACCAACACATCCAATTTCTCTATTGGTCACTAGTGTTAAAAGAAATCTTACAATCATGCTATACGTACATTTTACATACATTTGTTCAGTTGTAGATACTATTTGAGACTTGTGGCATAAACATAAACAAAGTAGATTCATAAATTGTAATTTACATCATTATATAATGATACAATAAACTGTTATTTAAATAAAACTAACTTACATTTATCATCTATTTCATAGAACCAGCCATTGTAGCATACATAACAACTTCGAAAGTAGTACAGGTTATCGGTGCCCAACAGAAAGCACCCTTTTCTCACATAGGTCATTAACATCGAGAGAAATGTAGCAAAACATATCAAACTATTTCATCTTTTGGAGGCACACGTTGCGTGTACCACATATACACTACACATACTATTAAACCCATTTATCCGACATTTAGCTATTCGGATCCTTTTAAAGGAAACACCTAAAATATAGTTACAGTGTTTATACTATACATATCTCTCTAAGATTTCCATCAATGTAGCGGAACAACAATAAAGGTAAGGAATGCTTGACAGTTGTTGTGAATTACATGTACTGGAAAGTGACATTGATGTACATTTAAATACATGTAGAGGATATTACTACTTCACTTGTACATTGGAGTATTTTAAGCATGAAATTAAAACACTCGGGTCTTTTCTTTAAAATCGAATTTCTGTACATTTAATGACTTCATAAAAGTTTGGCACCATAACGTCAATTCTAGAAACAATATGGGCATGTAACACTAGTAATTAACACATAGTAAAAGGGATCAACACTCGGGTGTTGCTTTTATATGGCTAAACAAGGAATTTATAGCTGTTACATGTAAGGTTCATTGTTTTGTATACTTGTGTATTGCATGTAAGTTACATTGTTTTGTATAGCTGTGTGTTGCGTGTAAGTTTCATTATATTGTACACTTGAGTGTTGCATGTAAGTTTCATTGTTTTGTATACGTGTGTGTTGCGTGTAAGTGTCATGGTTTTGTACACTTGTGTGTTGCATGTAAGTTTCATTGTTGTGTATACTCGTGTGTTGCATGTAAGTTTCATTATATTGTATACTTGTGTGTTGCATGTAAGTTTCATTGTTTTGTATACATGTACTTGTGTGTTGCGTGTAAGTTTCACTGTTTTGTATACTTGTGTGTTCCGTGTAAGTTTCACTGTTTTGTATACTTGTGTGTTGCATGTAAGTTTCATTGTCTTGTATACTTGTGTGTTGCATGTAAGTTTCATTGTCTTGTATACTTGTGTGTTGCATGTAAGCTTCATGTTTTGTATATTTGTGTGTTAAATGTAAGTTTCATTGTTTTGTACACTTGTGTGTTTGTGCGTGTTGTCTTCTGGTACCATTCGTTGAGTGCTGTTTCTGATTAGTGTAGCCACCCCTGGCCGATTTGTAATTAACTATTTGCTATATATATAGTATATTTTCAAGTGATCCAGAAGATGAAGCAAAATACTCATTTCATTTTTATAACTGTTTGGTATGATTCACTATCCCAAAGGCTTTGGAAATATATAAATCCTGACATAATCATATCATCATTATACGTGTGATACCATGTAAGACAATGTTGAAATATTAAATGTCAATCATACTTACGTTGTGATTAAATCACACCAAAAGAGATTTTTGTATTTGACGGGTTTTATTTGTATGTGTCATTGTAGAATTATTACTATTTATCTTAAACATATACGTACATGCAAAGTTATATATCAATTAAGTTTTCTTCAAAATATTTTCTTCGCGAATAGCTTATTTCCGCGAACAAGGTCATTCTATTTTTAGCTGAAACTATGTTTTTCAGTATTTTGACAGCAGGGACCTGTACTGTCGACCTTTTGACAGCTGAAACCTAGACTTTCAGCGGTTTAGTTTCTTTTCTCGTTCAGTTGTGTGTTGGGCAGTGTGCCGTGTAGAAGAGGTATTTGCTGTATTTATTAGGTAATGGATTCGGTATGTATGCAGGCTTTGAACACGTTCATGTATATTATGCTAACCAGGAGACTGTTAACATGGAAGAGCGCTACGTAGCACTTTCTATGGGGGTAATCTTTGACTTCTATATTTAATTGAACGGGATATAACTGAATAAAGGCGCTCGGTAGCGCTTTGCTAAGGCAACGGACCCCAGTATGTGAGATGTATGCGAGGATAGTAATTGTTTCATTTCACCTTTACTGCTTGTTTGAATCCTAAGTGAGTCAGAGAGGATTTCTGCTGTGTAATCAATGGTGTTCAGAATAATTCCTATTGCACAAATTCAAAATTAAATTTTACCAGGAACGTGAAAATGTCAGACTAGTGTTCGAATGCCTATACAATCTTTTGAACGTGCATTTTGATCGATCACAATATTTTACAATGGACGACAGCTTCGTTGATTACACACAGGATGCTATAACCTAGAAACGTACATTTTCGAGTCAACTATTGTCATTCGTTTGTTCCCTATCTTCATTTTCAATGATCTTGTTTATTCATAGTTATGACAATTGTGCGTCACAGTTGAAGTGTGTGAAATTAAAACGGCTAAAAAATTATGTGAATTAATAATATGTCAGGCAGTCTAAAACACGGCCATATTCCGACGTATGAATGGGATCTGCACGGCGTCGTCAGTAGTTGCACATTTGCTGTAAATTGAATGCAATTCAGCCAAGGTGTTGAAAAGTTATGGAACGAACTAGAAATGTAAAATTCCAGCGTTTGACATACTACTGTGACATTGACCTTGGGCCGACACGGTTTAACATTGGTTATATGCGTTGTCGTTATTAGTTATGAACTTGACACATGTTTTAAGTAACTCGTCATAGGTGTTGAAACGTTATTGAGCGGACATGATTTGGTCAAACACGGACACACAGACGGACGCACAGAAAGACGGAGATCATTCCTATAATCCCTTCCAACTTAGTTGCAGGGCATTAATAGGTGCGTTAGTGTATGTGGTATATTTGCTTAAGTATATCGGTGTGTAGTGTCATAATTATGTAGACAATGAAGCTTTCATTTTGTTATAAAGAACAATTTGAGGGACATGTGAAATAAATATAGACAGGCGGTGAAAGGATGGTAGCAGGCACGTCAGATAGGACGATTGGTATTTATTCAATATTGTTGAGACACTTCATTTCAGACTTACGTTTTCTAACCATGCAATTATATGGATTTGTTGTGCAGACGAATTTACGCGTAATCCTAACTTGTATTTACTTTAGTCAGGTTTGCCAGAACAAAAATGGTATATAAATTCGATTCGATCAACGCTACTAACTAAGAACTTCTTCATTTGAATACCCGGTCAGGACGGACGTGCTATGCTGGTTGCCAACGTGTTTCGCTGCGATAAAAAAAACATTAACGAGAGTTAGTGTGATGCCTTAGCTACACTAGTTAAACGATGAATATGCATGTATGCCAGATCAAATTTAAAAATAGACAAATATCTTAAATAATTCACAGTCCATTAATTACGTACAAAAATAATTCAAAATACTTACAGACCGTAGAGGAAGCGCAGAAATATAAGAATATTTATTTGCGATGCTAAATGATCCAACCTAGGTGCCTCACTCCAAAACTACCGATTGTAGATAATGTCGCAGTTTACTCCACACAGCGTTAAGATGGTTTTCAAAATCATGTTGCCTTTTATGTTTTATTTGACAGCCGCCCATAAATGATGTCATGCGCATGTTCACGGGAAATACAGTAGTGTCATGTCGTTTCACGAGTTATGATATCTGTGTACACAACCCTGTCATTAATACATCAAGAAAAAACGATTACCTCGTCTGGAGAATCAACTATTTAATGGCTGCCGTGTCAACTTATCAGTTCCAGTCACACTGTGGATCTTAAACCTCGAGACACAATAGAAGCTGTATATAGATTTATGTTTCTGGAGCAAAAGACAATTGATGTTTTTCAATCAATCTACGTTATTTCGCAATCAAGTTAATTTTCTGTCAAAGTTATGATTCGTGCGTCGAATTTAATGGCTGTATGAGTAACACTTGATTTCCAGTTGGGTGTTGTTTCAGGCGAATTCCCCATATAATTATGTAGTTAACGATATTTTCGTACGCAGTCAGACAAGATAAGATAATTGGTTGAAGCGGAAAGTACAATTTCCAGACTAGCATTTGACTCAGAGACATTTTAGTGCATCAACAAATCTTATCTACCCAAGATATATGAAAATAAGTTTTATTTATAATAGTAAAGTTTGATCCGTAGAATGATGTCTCCTAAATCGTACTAGTGTGAACAAATCTTTAAAAGTAATTTAAACAAATCATCGGTAAAATCTGTTCGTATCGGGGAAATACATTATTTAACGTCTGATTGAATCATACTTAAAACCAAACAAAGAGTCTGTGTGAACCCAAGATAAGCATACTTTGTAATCGTATTTGTGATTGTGCCATATAAATAACGGTTTTGTTACACTTTATCTATAGTTGTGTTTTGCAACCCTTCGATTCGAATCCATAGTTAAATGCCTCTCGTCGATGAAATGCGATATTAAAGTAAACTACAATGTATATGAATTACTTAAATAGCAAGGAAATTCATGCGATTTTCAAATTGTGCTCGGGATTGGAAAAACAGCAGACACACAAGAGCTGCTACATAAAGGAAAAGGAGAACATACAGCATGCAGTGGTATGGCATAAGCACATATCTGAAGAGCAGCATAGTGTTGAAAGCGATACACCGAAGGGTAGATAGGCAAACGTAGGGACGTTTCACGCAACGTCCGTCAAAATGTGCGAGGTGTTTTCATGTTATTTCCATATTAATAACATAATCTAATTTAGGGCTTCCCATTAGAGAAACAGCAAAACGCCAATAACGTCGCTGACGACAGAATATAAATAGTGGTGTGTAGTGGTCGCGGTAAGGTGAGGTTTTTATTTTAGCCACATTTTCTTGTAAAATGGGTTGTTTCGATCAATCTTTTCTGCACTTGTGTACGAGGAGCTGTAGTTAAACGTGATGTGGTTTATTTTCCTCTGTGTCATTGCATATTAAAATGATTAAACACAGTCTACGAATTTATTGAATGACCCTCGTGCCAGTATGAAAAGAACTGCTTTTTCAAAGTGCAACGACACCAAGACGACATAGTATCTAAATGATGCGATATACATGTAACAGTCTGAGCAATATACCACTGTAACAGTCAATCAGTTTAAACAATGAACTATAAACCAGAAGGAATGAATTAACTAGTCTATAATCGATTGAACGTAACATGAACTAAAGTGATATCAATACCAAAGCACAAGTATGTAAGTGCAAGTCCATTGAATTATGTGTAGCTATACCTCGTGACTTTGGGCTACATATCCAAGACAAAATAGGCTTCACTGATAACACCCGTTCATATTACATGGTTAGAATCGCACGGGATTCGCGTAGAGGCACGGTCTATTTGCACATACGCAGTTGCTTCAAATTACTTCTTGCTGAAGACGCATTATTTTGAAAAATAAAACGTTCTTCATGGATTAGACGACGGAAATCAAGCAAGCTGATTGGTCGACAAAGTTGAGTAAACACTTAAAGTTTTTTTTGTAATTTAATCTTCTGCGACCCATCCGTACTTGTGGGTATGCCAAACCTGTTGTTTGTTTGTTAATGAATACAATCAAGGATCATAACATTAATCCATGAACGCATACATCACACCATGGTATGCGTTGCATTCTCCTAAATATTCGAAATGTTAAATGTGAAGAGCTTCGTTTTTATATTATATTTGATTGAGCTGAGTATGATGTGTTTATTTTAGTTCGTGGAAGTAGAAAGCCGATTTAACAATAAGCACTATTCTATAGGAAAGGCAGCAGAGCACTTCAGGCAAAAAGTGTAACATAGCACAAAAGAAAAATAACAGAGAACAAGAACACGCCACAATAACCAACACAAAACTGAACAACTAAATTAAAGCGCTGAAAGCCCTAGAATTGTTCGAATGATTGTCCTTCCGATCACCTCGGCCTTTATGCACTGCAAGATTTACCGGAGACAAACGGAAATGGCCGAACTTTCACGATTGGAATGAAGAACAAGTCAAATAGTTTTCTGCCTTCAGATAATTTACTAGTATTGTTTAGAATGTGTTTTTCTGCAGTTCGGATACTACCGTCCGATTAATCTTGCCTATCAACTACACTCGGGAAAACTTATAAGTACACACTTGTTTATTTGCCCATAGCTCGGTCAATGCGTGTGTGGTCGTGCTGAAAATTTCAACATATGTAGATTGGATATGTAGAACTACAATACAATCGATGTTTTAACATCTGATTTAAATTGTCACAAATAGAATAAATTAATGATGCCAACAGCAGAATCTAAAAAATCACAATAGTGTCGTGTGTTCATCGGGCGATTGGCAGGTTGCTAATGCACATATGGCCCCGCTGCGCTGATACAGTACGGTTTCAAGTCTATGTTTCTATCATGGACACAGTATTAAAGAAAACAATGATAGGAACAAGCCCAATTTAGGTTTAGAAATATCGACTTCTGATAAAAAAATGCAATTTGAAACATGGTTAACTCCCCTTGACCATAACAATAAAAAATATTTTTAAAAGTAAAAATACACCATGTTGTTGTTTGAAAAATCGAATTATTTTGTGTTTTTTTAATTTGACAATAAATCTAAAATTCAAATTTACCTTACATAAAACTAATTTGCGAATACGCGTCAATATCACGGCCATTTTACGGTTTTTGACGTTTCATGGTTCATTGAACCGCTGTATTTAATTTTGAAGAAAAAAATGTATTTATCCAGTCCTTTGATAGTCAATACCATGTACACAAAATTTCATGTAAAAATAATAAAAAATAAAAAAGTTATAGCGAAAAAACGACGTGTGTACTTATAAGTTTTGCCGAGTGTACATGTTACAGTTTATATAGAGTGGTACACCGTGTTACAGAATGAAATATGGTCAGGATATAATAAGAAATACTGAGCCAGTACCACACTATATGATTACGTAACAGTTGAGGAAGACACAAAAACTACGCAAGGCAGTTAAAAGTAGTGTTAATTGTTTTGTTAATACAAAACACATACTGGAAATAAGTTTTAGTATTTATTTGGATATTCAATTGTCCTTTTCAGAAATGGGAAGTACATGTAGCTCTATAGTATATATGCTGAAATTAATTAACTATTTTGCAAGACCGGTTAACATGCTTCCTCCGCATCGGCCGAAGCTACGTAATTGCTGGCAGACCGGTTTACTTTCGCTAAGATGGCACTGTATATAGGCGGCGTAGGAAGAAAAGTAGTTTCTGGCAGTAAAACGGGGTGTAATTGTTGAAAGGTGTTTTAAAACTAGTCGTTCTTCGAACAACTAAAAAATAAAAGTTAACGGCTACAAAGTTCTCATTCAGATGTCTTATAGTCCCAATAAAATGTGAGCATACCAATAAATTGTATAACATACAGCTGCGCACACCCATGTATTCGTGAGTTATATCGTTTGTTTTCAACATGTCAACCCATAAAAGACGTTGTGTTCATTCTACGAGGGGCGTTTTTGTAAGTTCCGAGAAAAGTGTCATAGAATTCTAGACGTTGGCTACAACTCAATCATATTTTTCATATAAATTTTCGTACGATGTCATAGTAAGGTACCGTTTTTTTTGTATCTCTGGTAACGTCAGGAAGAGCTATACCCGGCGCAAATTTGACACATTGTGCCCAACCAAACTGCTACGAATTAACGACAACCACTGTACGAAACGTTATCGTCGGGCAGCAAACCATCATTTTGGTCAACTTATAATACAGTTTCAATATTCCAACAATCATGTTGCGATATTGGTGTCGCCGTATTGAAATCATCCGTCGAAAGTTCAATAGAATTTGATCAGTTATTGTCTTTTGGCAGTAAGATCTAGACTTGGAACATGAGAATGGATTACCACTGCCTGTTAAGAACTTTGTATGATATATCAATAATATAAACGCTTCCAGACTGCCCATGGTAAGTGCTGCAAATGACCAGAGGAAGTGCGGCGCGCCGTGAATCAGACGTGAGACGTTGTGTCGAACGTTTCCGTTTGGTTTTGTGGCGCTTTCGAACGCTTTGTAAAGCGACCACGAAAGTGTATACGATCAAACGATGCATATTTTGAACACAGAAAACAATGTTATTATTGTGGCAGAAGAAATGTGTGTGTGATTAACTGACTAAGTGAGATATATTCAGAACATGTTAATAACGTATGATCGGTAAAAAACCTTCTGACGTTACTACGGCAGCAGTACAACTTTGTATGATACGCCCTCATGCGTTCAATTCATATGCCAATATGTATACATTCTCGTTCACCAGAGTAGTCTTCGTCCGAATCATAGTCTGGGAACTTGACTAACCACTGATGTATGAGGATGGTATGTATAATACATTATGCTATTTAAATGCCGACTTCATTTGACAGAGAATTGACAGGATCCTCGACCTTCTATCTGCATAATTCAACAACTGATGTGTATAAAATTAAGCATGAAAATCTCAAAATTGTGAGAAAAAATTAAGCGCGATAGGCCGGTAGCTTTCAAATTAGGAAACCTATATGCACGATAATTTGACATACGAAATTTATCAAACATTGTTAAATAATTTCATGTATAACAAATCTATTTTCAAGACACTTGCATATTATGACTCCCTTGTTCCATATAATATTTATATGCTTATAAATAAAACCTCGTTTCAGTTCATTCAAAGGTATTATCATAAGACATGTTTTCAGTGTTCAACAATATTAAAGATTATAAACCAATTCCGATAATTCCATGACAATTGACTGGGAAGCGCTGTGCTTATGCAGCTGCAGTCACCTGCTGTTTAGATCCATGGTCTCAATATTGCCTAGCGCTCACTGAAATTTCGGACAGTTCTGATTTCTTCGGTAAATAAACTATTGTAATGCGACAAAGACCGATGTTATCCGCATGGAATAATGGAATTAGTCTGGTTCACGACATTCTTACAAAATCTTTTTTAGGATTTTTTTTTTGAAATCGTAAACCATCGAGAACAGGTCACGTGCACCTCCATGGACTTTTTACTTTATGCTATCCAATATACCTGCTCGCTCAAGCTGCAGGTAACAAACCAAAACAGTCAAGTCAAATAGTTTTCCGCGATCAGATAATTTACCGACCAGTATTAGCGACTTTATTACCGGTTAATCTTATCCAATCAACGTATATGTAACAGTTAATGCAAGTGGTATATCAATTTTAATGGAGCAGCCCCCATAGCGTAATTCCGAATAAGCGATACCTGTCTATAGAAAGCTAACTCTTATCAGTACCACACTATATGATTACGTAACGCAAGTTCATTCGAGAACGCCAAAATGTGCAACATGGTCTGGATGAAAATTAAATTAGTCTGATTCCCGACATCCTTACAAAATCCTTCCATTAATTTGAATTCGTAAGGCAGACTGACACATTAGCCAATCAGGCATTGATACGTGGTCACGTCCTCTTCCATAGCTGAATCGCTTGATGCATCCAATAATAATTTGTTCAAATCAACTTACTCCCAATGTCGCTTTTTTAAATCCGTTAAGTATATGATACTCATCAATGAATAAAGACACAAAACCTGACGAGGATTTAGTAAATATCCATTAGACAAAAATAAGAACGGTTCCCATTCCATCTCGCGTCCTGGTTTGGTTCATAATCCTATAGATACTACAACAATATTGCGTCCAAACATTTGTGTCTAAAATTGGACAATATTGATAATTATTCGTCAATGATTTAGTGTACGAGTATACCATAAAGTGTTGTTTTATAATTTCCATTTGGTATACGCAGACACGTTATCATTCATAATACGTAATGATAATATCCAAGTGTGCTTAGTATGTCTGCTGTAATACCTAAATACCATATCAGACAAAGACGATCACATCACAAATGTAACAAGCTGTATTTTCTCTACGTTTTATGACCTGTTTTATACTTATTGTGGCGAGAGTGTGTAGTGATTTACATCCCATTAATAATTTTCCATTACAATTATTCTGATGCTTATACGGTTATTTGTATTCACTTACTCGTATTAAGCACTCGTTATTTCATCAATTTGGATTGGAAGTCGTAACGATGCTCTATTCTACGACAAACTGCAATGATTTCGTGCACCGTTTAAAGTGTATTCGAAAAATTCGAACGGTATTTTGACAAAGTGGTTATTACTCTGGTCAATCGGACTATCATTCGGAATAATTTGATCTTCGTTCCAACTCATTCGGGCCAATATCGGCTGATTCAAAATTCGTTAGATAGGGGTGTAAGAGATGAAGAACTTGATCATAACACTTGGTCTGATGCAATCAACATCAGCACTAATAGTTCAGCATGATGGAACACAAGACAAATTAGATGCGAAACACATCGCATTGCAATATGTATATGTTTGTATGCGAAACACATCTCATTGCAACATGTATATGTGTGAAACACACCTCATTGCAATATGGAAATGTATGTTCTTGAAACACATCTTATTGGAACATGTATATGTGTGAAACACACCTCATTGCAATATGTAAATGTTTGTTCGCGAAACACATCTCATTGGAACATGTATCTGTGTGAGACACTTCTCATTGCAACATGTATATGTTTGTATGGGAAACACATCTCATTGTAACATGTATATGTGTGTATGCGAAACACATCTCATTGCAACATGTATATGTGTGTATGAGAAACACATCTCATTGCAACATGTATATGTGTGTATGAGAAACACATCTCATTGCAACATGTAAATGTTTGTACACGAAATACATCTCATTGCAACATATACGTGGGACGTTCAAAAATAAACAGGACTGGGGCCCTCACGACTATAGTTTTCAATATTGTACAAATATTGTTACGTAATATGAAATCGGAATTCAATTGCGAAATTTCGGTATCTGATTTATCTAGTTACACTATCACGTTCTCTCATAATAGTTCATTTTGAAACCATGGTAACACGCACCCGGCACAGCCCGTCAATTACCATTAACGACGACTACGTAACTGGTTGAATTTTGAATACTGTCATATCTTTTGTTTTCAAACTTCGCCGTAACAGTACACGTTACATGTTGGACGATGTCTGCAAACATGACGACATTTGGACGTTAGGTACTGAAATAAACAGAAGTTGAACTCCAAGAGTGACAACTTCTTGACCCAAAAGTGACGTCACCAGAACGTAAGGAAATACGGACAAACACCAAGTTCTGTCAACAGCAAGATGATTTCGTCCTCTGAATCGTTTGACATTACCGTAGCTTCCTTTTGGAAACTTTTCTGCGAGTCGTTAATCAGTTTTAGAAAGGCACACATGCTTTAGTGATAACTGTTTAGCTTTGAAAGACGGGGAAATAACAGGAAATCATAAGAACGTTTATGACGTCAGTTACTGAGACATATTCTAAGAATCAACGTTTCATTGTACGAATTCTTGCCCAGATATTCGATGTAAGATCCGGACAAATACATGAGATTTTCACCAACGCTTTACTTGTGTGGCTCAGTGTTGTACTGGAATATATTCATCAATCTATATCACTATAAACATCGTATTTCAAAGCCCTATGCGAAACACTAACGCTGCTTAAAATAGCACGACGTCATTTTGTGCGCCGGGTCAGCGCTAGTGACCTTAATTAGTCACCTGTAATTTCCGAACCGCGTATTTGTTTTAGTTCATATTTTTACAGTATGGAGAAAAAGGATTCCGACTTCTGATGGTATATAATTTAATTTATTTAGTTTAATCCTGCCGGTTTTGTGACAATAGTCCTGTTTATTTTTGAACGTCCCGCGTATATATGTTTGCATGCGATATACATCTCATTGCAACATATATGTTTTTATGCGAAATACAATTGATTGCAACATGTATATGTTTGTTTGCGAAATACATCTCATTGCAACTTGTGAATGTTTGTATGCGAAACACTTTTCATTGCAATATGTATATTTGCGAAACATATCTCACTGTAACATGTATATGTTTGTATGCGAAGCACATGTTATCGTTACATGTATATGTTTGTATACAAAAGACATCTCATTGCAATATATATATTCTTTATTTCGTCTCATTTATGTACATACATATAACATACTACATAAGCAGAACAGATAAAATGTACATAACCATTCAGTTATGAATTATTAGAGACAATTATCAAATCTTAAAATAATCTGATTATCATAAAATCACTATATGACTAGCTTGTACTATGAACTGTCCTATAAACAGTGCTATATCACTATTTATAAACAATAAACATTAATTTATATACAAAATTAAAACTTAGAGAATGTTGTTAATACGTTGAATTAAAATATAGTTAATTTTTTTATTTAAGAAACTGAGATTTGTAAATGAGGCACTAATGCGCTAATTAAAAAATAGTATTAATAGATCATTTATCACCCCGGTCAGACCGTAGATGAACTGATTAACAACATTCCCTTAGATGTCAATAAAACTGGCAATAATAAATAAGATAGTATGAATACATTATTTACACAGATAAAATGTCGTCTTTGTAAAATCATAAAACAGGTTTTGGCGCAAATTCTTATAGCGTTTTTCTCAGTAAAAAGAACCCTTAGTTTCATTAAATCATTCAGAGAATAAAAGTCAGGACACATAGTTGCGACCTGTTCATACAAGGTATTTCTTAAATCTGTGTATAAATCACAACTTAAAAGAACATGCGCTTCATCTTCTCATGCGCTTGCAATATGTATATTTGCGAAACACATCTCATTGTAACATGTAAATGTTTGTTTGCGAAACACATCTCATTGCAACATGTAAATGTTTGTTAGCGAAACACATCTCAATGTTACATGTATAGGTTTGTTATTACTATCATAGTGGTGACATTTGTTTAATACGTTTTGTTTTAAGTTGAAGTTCTAGATTGATGTAGAATTAAGTATAAACACTCTTTCATTGTTAATAAAATTGTTAAATCTGGCAAGACATATTTGGCAGTTTAAAATAAAACCAGAAACGCAGCAGGGTTAAATTGGTTGAATAATAGTCCTGGGGTAGGACAAAAGGAATTAATTACCATTTTGCATGACTATGCTTGGTACACCAGAAGGCTAAAGAAAAATAAGTTCATCAATTAATTAGAGAATGTCTAGTTATGTTGCATAATTTAAATACTTTCCAAAATTGATTGGCAAATTAAATGTTATGAGCATCCGCTCGATCTAGATGAGGGTTTTTAATTCTAATTGACTTAGAAACTATCTAACCATATAATGTCAGATGTTCGATGCATTGTGATGAGAACCATTCTTCAATTCTTACCATTTCATTATAAAATACATGTACATCAGATTGTTGATGATGATTGCTGACAATTTTTATCTGACAGTTGTGTAACAAGCTGTTGGGTGTTTGAGACAAATATATCGAACAAAAAGCAATAAGTTGACCTTTGCGTCCTTCCGATGCGTTTAAAACATCGAGGACAACCTTTAGGTAAACTTTTAGTTTATACTAATCTATTTGAGGTCGATTGTAAAACAATGTTTAATCACTCTAGTCACCTTATAACTGATGTTATCCATCGCCACGAGGGTATGAGAGAAGAAAAGCCAGTTTCCCTTTTATGCTGTATGATTTAGGTTAATCTCGGATCACCTTTATTTTATAAATTGTTCGTTTTCGTACCAAGTAGGCATCTGTTTTATGTTTATGGATCTGGTGTTCCAATGTCTGATAACATAAGTCACACGTTGGGGACTTTGTATCTAGTGTCTTAAATAAAGTTAGACAATGGCTTATCAACAATATATTATCCTTACAGCTAAGTAAGTCTAAATCCATTCTATTTCTACACAGGTATAAACTTAGATCAGACTCAATTTTTACGATCTCGTGTAATTAATACCTTATATAATCCACACTGGATATAGTATAACTCTTGTACATGTATTTGAAAGAAGAACTCATAAATGGATATTTTTCATCATTTAGAATTGCTGAGATTTTTATATTGCATATTCAAACGGACCTCAACACGTAATCCTGCTATTTATGGTTTAAACGGGCATACAAATTAAGAAATACAATATGTTGTATACACTTTCTACAATGAGTAAATTGAATTAAAACGAAAGGGTACAGTTACTACAATTACAGACACGAAGAAAGGACTATGTTTACATTGTTGAAGCGTAAACGCGAAAATACGACATGGCGTAAATCAGCCACCATAAAATACGAAAATGTTGATAGTGAATAAATATACTGTCAATATTGTCACATGATAATATCGTTGTGTATATTTAAATATCACGTGACCAGCAAAAATAATGCATGTTAGATGAAGTCAGGCGATTCCGCTTACTTCGGAGAGGCAACGTCAACTGACGAATTAAATTGAAAGTAAAAACAACCACTTGATATTTACTCCGTTGTGCGAATATTATATTTCTTTTTGTTTGGTACACATCTAAATAAATGTTGTTTACAAATTTTAGCTGAGATTTGAGACATCTACATTTGGCCATTCTGAACTCATTTTAAAATTAGTAACTTCAATGTTAAAAATATTGTTTTACATCAAAGAAGGCAATAGAACGCACATGTTCCTTAAAATCCCTTTCATAATTATCGTATCGTATCGATTTTCTTGCGAGGCTACGTCGAACTGCACTTACGTCCGGTGTGCGACGGTCGAAATGGTCGTACTATTATTATTATTACTATTATTATAATTGTAGCATCTATGTAGCATTTTTATCATGTAATTAATCATTCAAAAGTGCTGTACAGTCACATTTACAAATGTAACAATTTGAAATAGATAAATACATGCAAACATAACAACAAATGTATATTATAGTTAAAATTTAAGGGTAAAAAAATATATTTCAGCAGACTAATAAAAACAAATATAGACATTGAATGCTTTAGATACAATTGGCTTCGTAAGCTGTATGGCCAGTCCACACATCTCACTGAAAACCAACAATCTCCCTTTTCCGACCAGATTATGCACCATACATATATACGTATATATAACTTAAGACTACTGTACTAGTGTTTGAAGTTTCGATGAATTGTTTTTCATCAGTTAAAAAAAAGTTACCAATTTTCTAGGGCTGCTTTCAGCAGTTCAGCCGTTCAGCCACCCTTTGACATTTAAACTTCCCCTGTTCATTGGGCTACCTATGGAAACCTACGTTCGAGTCTCCCTGGGGGGACTATTTCTCTTCTGGTGGGTGTGCAGCCAACATCGATCTTCGGCGCCCAGGACTATCGAACATGTTCAGACACAGCCCTCAAAGGTACCAATTCACACCTTGGTCGAGTGGAGCATGTGGGTTATTCGTGCTCAGAGAAATTAAGCAGTGGTCCAGACGGGGGTTGAACCCGGGACCTCTCGATCCCGAAGCGCGCGCCCTACCTCTAGGTCACCGCTCCCCACCGCTCCAGTAGAAGATATCCTTCAGACATGCTTCAATTCGTTGAATTGTCTCATCGCGTGAAACGCAATCCTTAGTTTTGAATGGCATATACAACTGGGAGAGATCAGCGTCGAAATGATGTTACAGAAGATGCTTTCTGCAGTTTGCACCCACTGGTTTGTATACGATTGCGTACTCAAAATATAAACGGAAATCCCCCCAATTTGAATCGTAGACCCGTCTTACGTCCGCCGTGCGACGTGCGACAATTGTGAATAGGGCTTTACATACGCAATCTTTTCTACGTAAGATGCGACCTTGGCCTATCAATATAATATATTGACAGAGCATAATAATTACATTTGTCTACAGTAATTCCTTTGTGTGGCATCCTTTGTCTGACGCAGGCTTGCTTATAGAATTATAGAATCGACTATCAAGATTAACATTATGCCAGAATCAAGAATGTGACAGAAATAAGTTCCTAGGCAATCTGTCGTACTGGGACGTATATATATCAGGGTAGCAATACCAAGTGGCTTTTGGCTACAGTTACAAGTAGAAATTTGTAAACATCGGTACAAAAATAAAGCCATAAGTATTTTATTTCTGCATCTAGTTCTATAAAATATACGCCACGCTAAGGAGAAAAGTATTTGCTTTCCGTGAAATATAATATATTTTTTCTGCAGTTTTACCAATTTTTCATTTACCCTGTGAAACCTACACGTTCCACGGTTTCACAAGGTAATGGACAAAACGTCACAGCCGCGGAAAAAGATTTTATATTTCACGGAAAGCAAATTATTGTTATTGTCATAGAAATCGATGAAGAAATATAATACTTATGGCTTTTTTATTTTCCAATGTTTACAAATTTGTTCATGTAACTGTAGTCAAAAGTCACGTGGTATTGCTACACTGTATACTAGCCGTGTAAAGTCATATTATACAGGACTCTTCTTCGTTGTCATAGCTCTTCAACCATATCTTTGTCGATCACCAGTCGATTCAACAAATAAACGAGAATAATTAGTGCTTTAAGTAGGTAAGAACACCTTTAATTGAACAATTAATTTATACTGAACAAAGTGTCGCAGAAAAATTATCTACGCGTACAATAGCTTTATAATGTTACCGAACTCGTTTACGAGATATATATGCTTTTCAAATTACCCATTATTCGTAAATTTCCTAACAACTCTATCTCTCCCGAATTCGTATCAAACTTTGTCTCACGTGTTACCCATATAAAGAATTTTCTCAATTTGGTATAATATTATATTACATACTTTCTCGCCATATGACGCCATGCTATTTATTTTATTGTACCATTGTTGCTTTGACAATAGTCCGTTTCAGGACGGAATAAATTCTATACTAAACTAAAATGTTCAGTCTAAGAGTTTTGTTATACTACATAAAACGTGATCATTCAATATATTTTATGTGTGCAGTGATCTTTATTACTGGTATCAACAACACTTCTTCAAGCTCCGACTTTCAGGTGACCAACTTCAGCTTTTCTATAGTACGGATAATTTGAATTGATACTGGACCTTCGATAATTGAACAGTTGATTTTTAGTCTATATTTATATTCTCGGTTATATGTTTTCATATGCGGGCAGTATCACGAAGACGTTCGAGGCGTAATACAAACACAAATCTAAAGGACCGATATTGCACGATTTGTTCGCGGAAATTGATTATATTCAAGGCAAGAATCTTGTAAAATAATCGTGCGTGAAGATTAGGATCGTGTCAATATGCTTGCAATAACATTGAAAAGGTGTAATTTCTAATTGACGTCAACAAGTCATATAGTAATGATCGAAATGTAACGTATATAAATTGAGCATAAAAAAGTATAGTGCATCCACGATAATGAGAAAGGCGGGAAAAGTTGGTATATTCTACACACGAGGATTAATCAGATGTGCATGGTTTATCAGTACTGTTTTAGCACAAAACTGGACATATCTGTTTATTTTAGTAAATTATAAAACCAATATTGCAACAGTTGACCAAACCGAGTTATGTTTGTAAGCATCACATTATCCTGGGCGCACTATAATGTCGCGGTAATGGTTTAGAGCTACACCAAAAACTACAAGTACTGATTTTGCACATAATTTGCATACTGGGATGATATTAAAATTGACAAAAATGTTCAAGTTCTGTTTGATTTAACTAAATCACGCACTGCATATTTTGCATAATCAGATGCATGAAAACAACTATGGCTTTGATTGTGTAAGTTTTAGTTGCTAGTTAACTTTTTTTTCGTTAACTAAAAAATAAAAAGTTATTTGTGCGGCGGCTAACTTTTACCATTTACTGTTATTTTTAAACGTTATGACTTTCTGACAGCTTAAACTAGGTCTTTTAACCTTTCTTATAGCTGAATCTAGGTCATTCAGAGGTTTTTATAGCTGAAATTAGGTCATTCAGCTTATTTAAAGCTGAAACTAGGTCTTTCAGCTTTTTGACATCTGGAATTTGGACTTTAGACTTTTTGACAGCTGAACTGAAACTTGGTGAAGTTCATTTTCTCGTTCAGTTGTGTGTTTGACATTGTGCCGTGTAAATGCGTTATTTCTGTTTTATGTGCTCGGCTGTTTCATGAAACGTTGGGTATAGCCTTTTATGTCCGATTTTTATACGCCTGTAGAAAACGGGGCGTATTATGTGAACACCCTTGACGGGCAGCGTGACGGCAGCGACGTCCAGTAATTTGTCTGTACTCTAATTCAAACAGTTTTCATTAGATCATCTTCAAACGTGATGGCAAAGTTAATGTGTATTATATGTATACCAAGTTTGATTATGGGCTTAACTATCGGCTGAAACCATCTTGGATTATGGCTCTTGAATTTTAAACCAAACGTGAACTCAGTCTTGTGTGTACTCTAAATCAAAACGTTTTCATCCGATCATCTTTAAAATAGGCAACAATGTTTCATTTTCATTAACCATGACCCTGACGGGCTTATGTTGGCTCTTGTCTATTATCGTTTTACTTTTAATTATTTGCGTGATTCAGAATAAAAGTATGAACTCTTCGACATAACAAGCACGTCTCTTGACGGAACGCTGAATGACATGTTATATCAAACCCGTTATCCAGTTATTATTTATTCAAAGCACCACCTGGGACTAGACTAATCAAGAAATACAACAGAGGCGTCTGAATAACTGACCTTTTGAGTGTGCTTGCAAGTGTTATGATATATGTACATCATCGGAAAGATTGTATACTGTTGTACCTTAAAGTCTGTACCTATAATGTTTAGCCTGTACACGTATACACATCTTATACAAGTATACAAGTGTTTTGACCGTATAACTTGTTTCATTTATGAATATTTCGGCATGAAGTTTGTGTATATGCTATTGAATAACTGAAGATTGGATTAATAAAGTTCTCTTTTCAAACTTAGGTTAAGCGGTTCATTGATACATGGAGCATCAAAACACGTAAAATGGACGAGATAATTGACGCGTAGGTGCAAATTATGTTTATGTACATGCCAATTGGGGTTTTAGATGCTTCTTCAAATTCAAAAACACACAAAACAATGCGATTGTTCACTCAACAACATGGTAGTTTTGTTTAACTTTTAAAAATACATTTTGAACCTGTCAGAAATTGCCTTTTGTGAGGCAAAAAGTGGGCAATTATAAACTTAAATTGGGCTTTATTCGTATCATTGTTTTCTTTATTTCTGCCTCCGTACATACACTTAAACACGAACTTGATAAGAAAATAGGACACCTACCAGCATAAACAACCTGACAAACATCCGATGAACACACGACAAAATTGTGTGACATTAGCTTTTGCTGAATGTATATGAAATAATATTCTTTGCACGCCTCTTGAATTTATATTTAAATCGTTTTATAGAAAGATAAACATATAACCAAATAAATGAATGAGCATCACTGTAAAACGAAAGGTCACAAAAATGACGCCATGCACAACTATTGCAGGGCGGAGCCCCGGCTCATATAGCACATGTAACGCAAGCATACTAACAAGATTCAACAGTTACTAATATCATCAAAGTCTTTGGATTTCAATAGTATTTAGAATTTGTGGGGACGAGCTGTGCAAGCAACAAAATGTTTAATGAGACGACCACCAACCTCGCAAAAACTACAGGATATGTCCTTTTTCGGGAAAGAGGGACCATTCATAAGGTATTGGTGAGGGATCGAAAATTATCTTGATGGGACAGAGATATATAGTTTATAAACATATTATAAAATACATGGAAGGACATACAAGATACTAATTAACTAGAAAGAGAATACTATTCTTTGGTTATTTTATTGTTATGAACTGTTTAGTAATATTTACACTCACCTGGGTTATATTTTGTATGATGTTTTTGTGTGACCTTTCCGTTTACAGTAATGTTCATTATTTGAAATCATTTTCATCTTACAATAAATCGATTGTAATACAACATTCATAGAAACATCAGACAAATATGTATTTGTAAATATGACATATTATAACCAAATCGCAATATAAATAGTTGAAAAATAATGAAAAATTGCGTTTAGAGTGTGATTAAGTGTTATGATACTCTGACATGTTTAAAGCAATACAACCTTCTGGCACAGAGATTAAGTTCTGCTGTTTGCGAATAGTTATTATCCGCATATGCTTTTCACATAGAACAGAAGCATGCCGATACAAACGCAGCTTCTGTGTCGTATAATAAAACGCGACATTTTGGGGGCAACAGTTCGCTGACTTAGATAAAGACACAATTGAATTTTCCCTAGTTGACACAAAAACTAGTGCATACAACAGATATCCCGAATTACACTTCACGCATTGTATGGCTTTGAAAAGATATAGTTATCCTGGTAATTTCCCGAAGGAGCGTTTGACAGACACCATTCCATTGAGAACTCTATGTCGTGGTATTACCGAGTGTCGCTAAAACATGATAATACTGGTTAACAGTTCAGTTCATTGTTCGTAACTTGGTTGAATTAGCATCGGTATTTATGTTGATTTCTTTGTTGGATTTCATTTCATTTGGCTTTAGAAAAATGTCGATAATGTTTTATTCCCAATCATTACGCAGCCTTTGCAATCGAGGATAGCACAGACATAATGGTGTGTTTTGAATTCAGCCATGTTCGAATTCAAATCAATCACTGCCATAAATGCGTTTATTTTGTATACAGAGGGACATTCGACGAATTTTACCGTGCTGTGGATAATACTCGATCAAAATAATTAATCAGATGCTATTGACAAACGAATACACATCACATGTAATACCAATATATAATCAGAAACTTAATCAGAAATAACTTACTTACGTTTTTCCAGCGACAGTTTGTTGATTTATCTAAATGATATCCTCGTTTTGTACCTTGTTTTTAATACATAAATCTTTTATTCTTCAGACGTTGTTCAAAACGATTGGTTAAATTAAGTACGCATTCTGACTTTAAGATTTCATTATCACGATGTGTTTTATGTGTTAAACGTCCTCCAATCGTTATAGTGTACTATTACAGAAACCATGGGTTCCAATAATAAAAATTCTCTCGTGGGGATGTGAATCGAAAGTGTGTGACAGCCCTTCTTACTTAAGGTTGGTAAAATGGTGATGGTTTGGATAGCTATCTTCTGCGACAGTGGCTTTGGAATTATAGTGGACAGTTTCGACCATGTTCTGTATATGTAGAGAAGTTGGCATACGCTTTAGGAAGAAAACATTATTACTGGCCGCGATCTTCCGACACATCTCAATCTGAAGTTAATCTCAGCTCCAATAAGTTCACATATCTTTGAGTTCATCTCAATATCAAATCAGACTAAAAATGGAAATCATATAATAATATCATAGTCCGGGTTTATTACAATAGTAATTTAATACAAAATTTTGTCTTCAACGTAGACTCTGATTATGGCAAAATTTCAATTTCAGCTGAGATTTATACTCGGAGTCAGGTTAATTGTTTATTTCACGACATCCATGTAGGCCTGAGGCTGGCAGCGCTTCCCATGACCACCATAGTTCAACTAGAGACTATGGAACCCTGCAATTATTAAAGTATAGTCGAACTAACGCTAGTTCGTTTTTATCCATGTTTAATCTGCGCCATCCTAAACCAGACATGCGCAGATAATCGAACACAACTATAGTTACCACCACAACACAGTCTTAGTGTAGAACTGAAATTGCTTAAAAGTAAAACACAGACGGCAAAAAATGAAGTTTGATTGGGTACATGTTGACAGTTTACAAACACACACTTAGTAATAATTCGGTCTAAGCATTACACTACAGGCATATTTTTAACTTTGGTAATCCAAACACCGACTCGTCTTCTGAAAAGTGGAGGCATGCTTTCATGCTGGGTATCTATCATAACTGTAAATATCAATGTGCTTATTTAGCATACCTCTTATCGGATTAGTCCAAAGTTATAAGTACAACGGTATGCATACTGTAAACCTAGAAACTATTTCGCGCGATTAAGTAACCTAGAAATTAACTTATAGTACTAGTGTAAAAACATAACTATCGGACAAAGCTATGTTTAGTGTATCAGATTGAGACACGACTTACATGTATAATCGGACAAAGATAAATTGGCCGGGCTATAAATAGTACCAGAACATAAACATTCTTGTTTACCTTTTGCACCAGAAGTAAACTAATAAGGCGTATTAAATACAGCACAATAGGCAATGATGAAATAGCTCAGTAGGTAGAGTGCAAGGTCCACTCGCAACTAAGGTATGTTTTTATTATGGGCGAGTTCGAATCCAACTTATAACTTTTTAAAAGAAAATAATTTGTTTTAGTTTATTTGTTTCATTTTTGTTTCGTTTGATCGTTTCTATTTAGACTTTGTAAATTAAAAGTGTTGAGAAAATGAAAAAAAGAAAGAAATATGATAAAAATAGACAATAAATGGATTCGAACCTGCGTACAAAAATAGCATATCTGGTAAATCATCTATAGGCTGACGCGTTGCCACTGAGCCACTGGTGCTATTGGAGAAATGATTGCCCCATTATGATGTCTACCAAATTGTCCGGTTAATTAGATGTGAAGGTCACTGTTGTGTTTATTTAACAATGCTAAATTTAGCCCGGCCAATTTATGTTTGTCCAACTATAGTAAGCTCCTTCGTTTCATGTGCTGTGTATACCATGTACTTGTGGTTTGGTGTTTTCTTTTGTGTGTGTTCCTTTTAGTGTATATCGTGCTCTACTGGTTTTTTTCTGTTGAGTGCTGCCTTACGTGTCTGATTTGTTGTTATCTTTATGTATGAACCATAGTCATGTTACATCGAAGAAAAACTATGACAAAAACATCGCAAATACATCCTCAAATGACCGTGTAATTTATTAGATGTCATTTTTCAATCATCAATGTTATTATCACTGTGTAACGTTATATTTTATATGTTTAGTTTATATATGTTACAAGCAAAGTGTCAAGATAATTATAAAAAATAATAACTATTAAGGGTAAAAAAGTGTCTGGACGTCTGATATTTTAGATTACTGGCAGATGTTCTGAACAATACTGACCTTTAGGCAACAGAAAACAAGACGAACAGTAATATAACACATGACTAACACTATTATATATTTTATGAAAGACATCAACATATATTTTCATATTAAGAATAACATTTTGTACAAACACTGATATGCAAACAATCTCAACGTAGTCGACATTCCCTCACAGTATAATACAATCAACATCAGCCTACCTACATCTCAGCGTACTTTTGCAGATAATTCTGTGAAACGCCAGTCGGAAATCGCGGTTAAACACAGTATAAATGATTGGATTGAGTGCAGAATTACAATAACCCGCCCAAAATACAACAGTAAATACAATTTCACCGACACAATAACAAAACGATGTAATTATGTAAAGGGTGAAGAATGGGAACCAACAGAGAATGAATGCCGCCATTACCAATCCGAGAACTATCGTTGCTCGCCTCTCCCGTGCTTTTGCTATTTTACGCTTTTGTCGTTCATGCTCTCTAAGAGATGCGGCACGCCAACCCTTTGTACTTTTGTTACCATTTGATCGTTTTTGTCGTTTTCTGGTCAGTTTTTCACTAATTTGCTTCATGCTAATTCTCCTTGCGCTGGGTTTATTACCACTTTCGTCCGCTGACGCAAACACTTCGTTATTATTTTTGTTATTACATGACTCAATTGTCAGAGCTTTGTCCGTAATATTAGGGTCAAGTTGAATGGATTCATTGGGTTGTATCTTATCACCGGTTACTCCATGACCACAATCTTCAGCAATTGCGTCATCCTCAAAGCTACTACTTTCTTTACGTGTGTAGTCACATGATGCTCTTGTGTTGCCTGTATCTGTGGTACTTGATCGATCAGTCTCCTTAACAACTTCTAGCTGGTTTTTATCAGGTTCTCGAGGGAGATTCTCGTATTCTCTCGCGTGAATTTCAGAAATCGTCGTAGTTATCTCAGGATCTTTGTAACTTTCCCGCATATGTTTATGCATTTGTTTCTTCTTTATATTTTTTCTAGCCAGACGAGTGGCAGCCTGATATATCTTAAAGTACACAAATACCATTATAACACAAGGGACGTAGAACGACCCCATTGTAGAGTATAAAACGTACCCAATGTCGTCACTCAGAAGGCACAACGGATACTCTGTCACTGGCAACGGATTTTTCCAACCAATTAAAGGGGGCACGCATATAACTGCCGATAAGAACCACACAGCAGCTATCATTAAAGCAGCACGTTTTGGTGTACGCTGTCTGGAGTATGTTATAGCACGAGTTATAGACCAATAACGATCTAAACTAATCAAGCATATACTTAGAATAGACGCAGTACACAATAAGACATCAATAGCTTTCCAAAGGTCGCACCAAATTTTCCCAAAATACCAGTAACCCATCATTTCATTAGCAAGGGAGAAAGGCATTATAAATAAACCGAGTAGAAAATCAGCCACTGATAAAGACGCCAGAAACCAGTTTTGAGTTGTTTTCAGTGTTTTATCTGTACAGATAGCAATCACTACAAGCAGGTTACCAAACACTATCACAATCATGATGACTGAGATTAAGACGGACGTCAGGATAACATGCGGCAAACTATACCCTTCCGGCACTTGTCCAATGTCATGGTCACTACTTTCGTTCATATTTAGAACGAGCACAGTCTGGTTAGTGTCATTGTACCTCATAATTGATGACATATCGTCCTGTGTGATCAATGACGCATGCTCGGCAACAACCATCGTCACTATTATCTAAATACAGTAACTCGATAATTATATTTCGTTTTGCAAATAGAAACTAATATGGTTCGTCTCTCGAATTACCTTCATGATCTTGACTAAATCGGCATCAATTGCATCTTTCAAATTCCTAAGCGTTTTTTTATTTAACGTGTATTCTCATAACGGTAAATTGTTTGTGCATATTCGAAATATCCTAATATGCACCGATGTACCAGCAGCATAAATTTCAATCGTAGTAATTAATGAAAAGTTCTTCTTACGTTGTTAGTTAAGTCCAATGTATATTTCTTAAATGTAAGTAGTTGGATATTGATCGACGTCGTCTCCATTTATTTAGACAACTAATCGTATAATTCTGTTCCTAGACAAGTCTACTTAAACGTTCGCTGAATTCTATTACATGGGAAGTACCCTGGTATCAGATGTTTAAACACATTTCGTTTTTACATTAAGTCTATAATGACTTGACTTGGAATGGCGTAAAGTGCCAGTCGATAAAATTCAAGCTAATTCGAATGTGTCTAGTGTAATAGTGTAAAAAAAATAATTTGTATCTAAATCCAGCAGTTTGTCATAGTGGTGTATTTCATATGACACTGTTTTAGGAAATAATGAAACCGTCTCTCACAGTTTGACATTTTGATTCATTGGACAGCTTGAATTGATTTCCCGGATAAAATCCTTGGTAGAGCATCAATCTGAAAATATAAATAAAAACGAAGTTATTAACTGTATGATTGAATATTGTTAACACTATAACAATGTCCAATGGTGCGGTATGGATGTTTGTATTTGCCTATTCGTCATCGTTCACACATATACGAAGGACACTTTTTGTAATTAACCAACAATCAATACTAACTTACGCTACCGTAAGAAAATGAAATCCTCTACACATATTGCGGATATGACGGTAGCTATTGTCTTTATATAAACACATTGTCAAACCCCTGAGTTATATATCATGAAGTAATGTCACTGTTAAAATATATTTTGTGGTTATTAACAATCAATTATTAATATCTTTGTATTATTTTATGCAATATACAGGATATCCTCGATACTGTTAATTTATTTACGACCCTTACTGTAAGTCATAAACAGTAAGCATAGATACATTGCAAATAAAAATAATTTTCATTTATGTTTTATTTTCGTGGAGAACGAGGATTTTAATTTCTAGAAAAGGTTACTTGTGTTGGTTCATTATTGGAGAACTACAAGGGGTGTTCGGAAAGTTTTGGTACAAGTGTCGTAATATTTATTTTATTTCTTGATGTTTGTATATAAAATTGTCTACAATTGTTGCTACATGTCTACTCCATTCATTTATTAAGCACTATGATAAAAAATGTGTATGGACGTAACATCAAAAGCTGCGACCCACGTAAAAAATCGTTGTTTTCTAGACTAACGAGTTGTGTAATTTTCCCTAAAAAAGGACAAAGTTAATACATGTAAAGCTTAAAAATGATTGGAATAAATTAATATCGCATGATATTTAATGATCTTATGGATAAGATTGGTTCGCTGTTTTCACAGAGTCTGTAAACGCAATAACAAATGAAAAATACGCATTTTTAATGTTTGTACAGGGTGATTCATAATATTTGTCACACTTTTCAAATGAATCAGTTTTGATGTATCTGAGTATAACCACAAATAGTTTACACATCCAAAATACATATATTTTAAAGTTTCATAAGATACAAGATATCATATACTTGCATGTATATCTTAGTCTACAGACGGAATTATATTTTGTATCATATTTTCAATATGACGTCAATATCGTGTAAAGCTGAAGTTTTTTAATTGTCTTAAAAGCTAGCCAACTTCTATCAAATGAATTCGCTGGAACCATAAAACAAGCCTGTTTGTCTTTCCACTAGAACCAGAATACGGTATTGTCATTGTTGTGATGGGTAAAGTTCAAACATGGCTTTCAAAACACAGCTGCTCAAAACTAAACTGTCTTCAATTATGCTTTGAAAGCCGTGTCTTGGAAATCACACATCTTTTAATGACGTCGTTAATGACGCTATGATGCCAACATCATTCTTGTAATTTATATAAGAAAAAACGTTATCATATATTAATCTTTCAAATGATAAATGATACATATGTAAGTTATAATAGTTTGAAACTTGGACAGGTATTATGAATCACCCTGTAGTATCAAGAATACGCGTTCTTACAATTGTCCCACTTTCAAGAATTTAGCGTAAAAAATAACCCAAGTACTTTAATATGCGATAATAAACAATTTTCCAGATTTTATTTTTGTATTTTAATATACATAATCATTTCTGTAAAATAAGTATCAACACTTTGAAATGCTTGCAATGGTGATATTTCTATTTACAGAAGAACGAGTTCTTGAAAGTGTCCATTCAAGGAAATGTAACGTCGTTTGAAAGAAATATTATATGTTCTTTTACAGTGTATTTATTACATAAGGCAGTCCATTTTAAAAAGGGAATGTCCACTCATTCCCAAATGAATGACCAAAAATGGCAAAATAAGGTGGTGATTTTAGTGCCATTTTTCTATATTCTGAGAATTTTCAGTAAGAAAGAAATAACAAAGTCATAATCATTTTCACTTTTTTGTAATAAAATGAAAACATTGAAACCAAATAATCAATAAAACCGATAATTTAATACATATTTTACAATTCTATAGATTTATTTGTTAAGCCGGCTTAACATTTGCTGGCTGAAACTATTTAGCCTGTTCAGCAAGTGCTTGAAACATAAAAACTAAACAAAATTTATTTGTTAAGCCGGCTAACATTTCATCAATAAAATTGATAATTTAATACATATTTTACAATTCTACAGATTTATTTGTTAAGCCGGCTTAACATTTGCTGGCTGAAACAATTTAGCACGTTCAGCAAGTACTTGAAACATAAAAACTAAACAAAATTTATTTGTTAAGCCGGCTAACATTTCATCAATAAAATTGATAATTTAATACATATTTTACAATTCTACAGATTTATTTGTTAAGCCGGCTTAACATTTGCTGGCTGAAACTATTCAGCCTGTTCAGCAAGTACTTCAAACATAAAAACTAAACACAATTTATTTGTTAAGCCGGCTAACATTTCATCAATAAAATTGATCATTTAATACATATTTTACAATTATACAGATTTATTTGTTAAGCCGGCTTAACATTTGCTGGCTGAAACTATTCAGCCTGTTCAGCAAGTACTCGAAACATAAAAACTAAACACAATAAATTTGTTAAGCCGGCTAACATTTCATCAATAAAATCGATAATTTAATACATATTTTACAATTCTACAGATAATTGTTAAGCCGGCTTAACATTTGCTGGCTGAAACTATTTAACCCGTTCAGCAAGTGCTTGAAACATAAAAACTAAACAAAATTTATTTGTTAAGCCGGCTAACATTTCATCAATAAAATTGATAATTTAGCACATATTTTACAATTATACAGATTTATTTGTTAAGCCGGCTTAACATTTGCTGGCTGAAAATATTCAGCCTGTTCAGCAAGTACTTGAAACATAAAAACTAAACACAATTTATTTGTTAAGCCGGCTAACATTTCATCAATAAAATTGATAATTTAATACATATTTTACAATTATACAGATTTATTTGTTAAGCCGGCTTAACATTTGCTGGCTGAAACTATTCAGCCTGTTCAGCAAGTACTTGAAACATAAAAACTAAACACAATTTATTTGTTAAGCCGGCTAACATTTCATCAATAAAATCGATAATTTAATACATGTACATATTTTACAATGCGACAGATTTATTTGTTAAGACGGCTTAACATTTGCTGGCTGAAACTATTTAGCCCGTTCAGCAAGTGCTTGAAACATAAAAACTAAACACAATTTATTTGTTAAGCCGGCTAACATTTCATCAATAAAATTGATCATTTAATACATATTTTACAATTATACAGATTTATTTGTTAAGCCGGCTTAACATTTGCTGGCTGAAACTATTTAGCCTGTTCAGCAAGTACTTGGAACATAAAAACTAAACACAATTTATTTGTAAAGCCGGCAAACATTTCATCAATAAATTGATAATTTAATACATATTTTACAATTATATAGAGGATATTTGTTTGTTTTGATTGAATATGGTTTATATCTCATCGTGTAGTGATAAAATTAAATATTTTCAAGAGCGCGTAGCGCGAGTGAAAATATTAAAATTTTATCACTACAAGATGAGATATTAACCATATTTAATCAAAACAAACAAATATTCTATTTATTTAATGCTTTTATGGTGTCAAAACTGGTACTATTTATGCCAAATTACCACTGTGGTTAGGCTACGTATGAATATGTTATTCCATTCATATTTTTCATACACCAACTTGTAGGAAATGGTCTAACTAAGAATAAAAACCCCCACATGACATGTTTCCGTTCAGTAATAAAAAAGTTACAGACATTTTAGTGTTGATAATTTGGTAAATTAAAGTAGTCCCTGTGAGGGGGCGGAGCTTATATCAGTCACATTGTAGGTGATAACCAGTGGCTGATATAGGTTTTATTTCACTGATAGAACTCCATATCTCATCAGTTAGCATTAAATAAACAGATTTATTTGTTAAGCTGGCTAAAATTTGCTGGCCTATCCCTATTCAGTTTGTTCAGTAAGTGCTTGGAATAAATAAATTAAACACAATTGAATTGTTAAGCCAGCTAACATTCCATCAATAAAATCAATAAATTAATGCATTATTTACAGTTCTGCAGATTTTACTAATAGCCGGCTAACATTTGCTGGCCTTTCCTTATTCAGCCTGTTCAACAAGGTGCTTGAAACAAGCAAAACCAAACACAATTCATTTGTTAAGCCAGCTAACATTTCATCAATAAAATCGATAGATTAATAATTTTTTACAATTCTACAGATTTCGTCGTTAGCCGGTAACAAGCCAGCTTGAAACAAATGTTAGCCAGTGTAGCGTTTGCAGTATTTGACTAGTTAGCCTGTACTGCAAGTGTTAGCCGGCTTAACATTTTCGGAATTTGGGACGTGTTAGTTGAGTAATTAGCCAATTTGAAACAAATGTTAGCCAGCGTAGCGTTTCCAGCATTTGACCTTTTTAGCCTGTACTGCAAGCGTTAGCCGGCATAACACTTTCTGAATTTTGAATTGGCCTGTGGAGTAGCCAAGATGAAATAAGTGTAAGCCAGTGTAGCGTTTGCAGATATTTGACTATTTAGTATGTACTTCAAGCGTTAGCCGGCTAATATTTTCTGAATTTTGAAAAGGCCTGTGGAGTAAGCAGCCAAGATGAATTAAGTAAGTGTCAGCCAGAGTAGCTTTTGCAGGTATTTGACAGTTTAGCCTGTACTGCAAGCATTAGCCGGCTAATATTTTCTGAATTTGGGATTCATCATGAGTTAGATGTATTACTATTAGCCAATTTGAAATAAAAGTTAGCCAGTGTAGCGTTGCAGATATTTGATTATTTAGCCTGTACTGCAAGCGTTAGCCAACTTAACATTACTGAATTTGGAGAAGGCCTGTTGAGTAATTAGCCAGCGCAGTTTTTGCAGATATTTGAATATTTAGCATGAACTGCAAGTGTTAGCCGGCTTATCATTTTCAGAATTTTGAATGTGCAAGTTGAGTAATTAGCTAGCTTGAAACAAATGATAGCCAGCATAGCATTTCCAGTATTTGACTATTTACATGTAGCCTGTACTGCAAGCGTTAGCCGGCTAACATTTTCTGAATTTGGAATAGGCCTGTGGAGTACCGGTAATTAGCCAAGTTGATATAAATGACAGCCAGCTTTTGCAGGTATTTGACTATTTAGCCTGTAATGCAAGCATTAGCAGGCTAATAGTTTCTGAATTTTGAATAGACCTGGAGTAAGTAGCCAAGATGAGTTAGATGTATTACTATTAGCCAACTTGAAATAAAAGTTAGCCAGCAGGCTCGTAGATACCTGTATGCAGAATACGCAGCTGCGTACACATGCTTCTCAAAAAGTGAATAATTAAATGATTGAAAAATGAAACAAGAGGATCATAGATCCTGGGTCGCTCACCTGCTAAACATGGCCAAACTTCAAACGTGACCTTAAGGTCATCAAGCTAAACATTTTGACCAAAGATGATGAAGACTAAAGCAAAAATATGGCCTTTTGACCTAGTTTTTGACCCCACATGACCCAACTTCAAACTTGACCTGGATTCCATAGAGATACAACTACTGACCAAGTTTGGTGAAGATCAAAGCAAAAATGTGGCCCCAGAGTGTTAACAAGGTTTTCCTATTATTTGACCTTTTGACCTAGTTTTTCACCCCACATGAACCAACTTCTTACTTAACCATAAGGTCATTAAGATAAACATTTTGACCAAACTTCATGAAGATTAAAGCAAAAATGTGGCCGCCAGAGTGTTAACAAGGTTTTCCTATTATTTGACCTTTTGACCTAGTTTTTGACCCCACATGACCCAACTTCGATCTTGACCTATATTTCATTGAGGTACAACTACTGACCAAGTTTTATGAAGATCCAAGCAAAATTGAAACTGCTAGAGTGTTAACGGTGAAAAGTCTAACAGACTGACAGACAACGGACAAAAAACAATCACAAAAGCTCACCTTGCCGCTTTGTGACAGGTGAGCTAATAAAAACTGATGCCTAAGCCCTAAGGGGGGCAATCCTTTTGTATTTTCAGCATTTCTTTGAAACGCTTTTAAAAAGCTCTATACACAAAACCTGGTTTTATCAGTAAAAATAATGTTAAAGATGATGCAAAAAACACCCCAGAACGCACCAGAGACGTTCTAGCAAACAAAATTGTTCAGGGGGAGCATGCCCCCAGACCCCCTAGCCTTCTTGCGTACACATTCAAATACCTCTAGCTTCGCCCCTGGCCAGCGTAGCGTTTGCAGATATTTGGGGTTACCGTGCATATGCATACCAGTGTGACATAGTACAATGTACACACTATATTTTCGTCTGTCATACGTCAGTTACTTGTAGAAACTACACATACCTGGATGACGAAATGCTCAAAAGTAGTATTCACGTACACGTTACATGTTGACTTTAGGAACCTCCCTAATGTTTAGTATGACTACCAAGTCACTGTGCAATAGCATTAAGGGTAAAAAATATTGACCTTAATTAAAAAATTTAACTCCTTACAAAACAAGAGATGTTTGTAAAACATGTATGCCCCCATGACAGCCAAATAGTCAGAAATGGTGAAGGTCACTGTGGCATTGTCCTTTGACCTACTGACCGCAAAATCAATAGGGGTCATCTACTGTAGATGATCAACCACCATGTAAAGTTTGAAGATCCTAGGAAAATCGTTCTTGAGTTATCAAACGGAAACCATTTCGTCTACTAACCAACAGACAGACTGATATGTGCAAAGTAATATACTTCCTCATCAAAGATGGGGGGCATAATAATCCGAAAGATATGCCAGAACTTTGTCTAGTGGAGTTTACTAATGACAATAAATATGTGTATCTAGTTTAAATCCAATAGCATTGATAGTACAATGTACATGAACTATAAAACTTCAATAAAAAGTTTTAAACTGAATGCACAAACAAGCGGACGGACAGTTTAATTTTAATATTCCACCCTTCCGGGGCATAAAAAGCTTGCATTGATAACGTTGACATAAGATTCAGCCTAGTGATCTAGGTTTTCAATCAAAATGACCCTTAGTCTGCAAATGTAGGTACGGTACCAGGCTTATGTCCATGTTCCACCATGTTCAAAATACGAAAGCAAGCTGACTGGACCAGTTTATTATGGTTCATGTTCATTAACGCTGATAAAAATAAAACAAGTGAAATGGTTCTCAACAAAAAGTAAAAAGCACTTGAATCAACAAATATCAAATTTCCATTTCCCAGAATCACAATCGGCCATAATGGCATTATTAGAACTATGAAAAGAATGTTATTGCTGTTATTTGCGATTTCTAAACACCAGGTCTTTAAGAAGACCGACTGTATTTTAGGTCCAATAACTTTCAATCGGATCAAGTTGAATAATTTGTTTCTTGGTTGGTTGAATATAAAGTTCTGTAAGGTAAACACTGTCACTTTCATCAGGACCAAAAATGAATATCCAAACTCTATTTTTGATTCATCAAAACAAACACTCATCAAAGAATCACAAATATCCAAATGAATGTAAAATGAAGCCCCCTATTACTGTACTTGATTGTTTTTTTAATTTGACATAGATCTAGGAACCTAGAATTAGTCATTATTTTTGCCTGTTGAAGTTATTTTTGTACATATCTCTATACTGATCAATGTGTCTATGGTGTTTCTATGATGTGTCTATAGATGTTTCTCAAACTATAGATGTTTCTCAAACATCTTGAGTGTCTATGGACGCATATTATATCCCTGACACTGACAACAGTCACAAGTCTCCGAGTCACTCTATGGTTAATTCAAATGTTTGCCTTAAGGTTCTTCTGCTCTTCACTACACCATGTGATGTTGATTGCAACAGCACCTCTAGTTTGCCAACACATAAATTGATTAGTGGTTTGTCAAGTTCCTAGACAACCATGATTCAGGCGAGGAATATTCATAACTAGCATAATTCCAACAGTGGGTCATGGTCAAACCAACAGACTACAACTCCGCAAGTTCTGAGTGACATGCAGTAGAAGGCACTCTAAGCATATCGAAGGCATCTATTTTAGTTTCCATTTCTTCACGACTGATGTGTTTGTGTGGTATATTTCTATTCCTCTTGCTACATGTATGTTAAGTATAAGGACAAATAAATTCACCATGTTCAGTAACGCTTATTCTGTACCATTGATGAGGTGCAGCAACTGCTTTCATAACCTGCAATATAAATCATCGAAATGTTCAATTACCTGATAAAAGACTAAATAATATTATAAAAAATTAAATTTTAAACTACATATACTAGCTAATGTTCCTTAAGAAAATCAAATAAGGCGAATTGATATTGCCTTCTTAAAGGTCATCGGTATTATTGCACAGTTAGGAATGCATGCTACATTGTAAATGGGTACAGGAAAATGACTGTGATAATATAACAGAGTGAGAATGCGCCCCAGAAATTATTTCCACTAAATCCGCAAGAACTCGTTCACTATATATCACTATATATTACATAGTTATATAAGTGCATTAAAGTACAAATTAAGGTCCATAATTTTAGAACAAATTAGTGCAGGGCAAATTCTTCCCATTATGCACATCTACATGTCAAGGCTGGTCATCTGTGAATGTTTGAAGGAAATCCTGTCAAAAACGTAGGGAAAGTTGTGTTTACAATAATTGTCCACCATATCTATTTCGTAGTGAACAAGGTGTGAACATTCCATGAAAACCAGATTTTCAAGACAGCCAAGCATAATTTGGCACAAATGGTGCATGCTGTTGTAACAGTGGCCTTGACCCCACCTGAGCCCCCATGTTCAATCCAAAGTGGTGTTTTTCACACAAGCTACAGTTTCAGTGACCTCGATACCCCCACCCGATGTCCCCACTTTCAATTCCATGTGAAGTCATCACACAAGGTACCTTCACAGCAAGTTTCATCAAATTATCTCATTCCTAACACATTTTATCATGACAACTTGTTACCAATTAACTTAATAAGTTACTGAGTATAAATTGTTTTTCTAAATTTAGTGACCATGACCTTCACCCCACCGGCCCCACTTTCAATCCAAATTGGTCATTTCACAGAAGCTGCCTACATAGCAAGTTTCATCATGATATCTCATTGCCAACTATAGTTATTGAGCGGAAATCTTTTTTTCTATTTTTAGTAACAGTGATCATGACCCTTACTAACCCCCCCACTTTCAATCTCAATCAGTCTTTTCACATAAGCTATAGCCCGTTTGCAGCGAAAAAACTCGTCTAAAGTTTGAATGGTTAAAAATCTATTCATCAGATGTTGATGAAAATTTATGTAGAATAATAATTACATTCTACCTACTCCCATTTTAAATTTCATAATTTTTTATTACTTATTTAAACAAGTTAATTCTTTATTGTATATTGATATTACTTGCATTTGAACACTTTAACGCAGGGAGGAAATCTGGTATTTCATTGATGTTTAACTATCTTTTTATTAACTGTTATAATCCGTGATCAGCGAGATTAACATGGCTGTGATGAACGCGAATTTTATGAGGCCCATATAAGTCGATTTATTTAGGCATGTCGCTTGTGTGTATACAGATTATGTATAAAACATGTAATTTCACGGAAAAGCAGTGAAAACCAAACCCCATATTCACTAAGCTACATAAGCTATGTATATATTTATACATGGACATACACGTATATAATAATATTAAATTAAGAACTTTTAAGCATTGTAATGTTTATGTGCGCAATGACATGTAGTCTTATGACTGAACCAGTCCTAAATTATTGAGTAATATACATCTACCCAAACCTTTAGGATTAGTCTGAAATCATCATTCATGAACACGTTTGAAGAATGCCTAATATTAAGCAGTCGACATCGTTTAAAGACGCTGTAAAATACGTGTTTTTTATAGTTTGTGAAGGAGGCTGCTAGACGCAAGCCATTTTTACGTTTAGACCCGAAACTATGATACACATAGACAGTACAGATGTACGGACGGGCCTCGTACATGCTATATTAATTAGGTTGCATATACGTAAATGTACCGTTAGATGTGTCACGTGACCATAAAATTGGCTGTTGTGTGTATCAAGTCTTCTAACATGAAGTTTCATTGTAAACTTGAAATATTTTACATAGAACTTATGAACAAAACTTTTTTCACACATGTCCGATGCTGCTTAGATTTAATTGTATATTAGGTAGATACTTTTTATTTACTCATGCAAAATATCATACTTGTAGGTGCAGTAAATACTGAGAAATCTTCATTTTAGAAGATTGTTTTCGCCGCAAACGGACTATACCTATACACAGCTTAGTTTCATCATGATATCTCATTCTCAACTAAAGTTATCCAACTGAATTGAATAGTGGACGTCATCAAGACCATTGGGACATCACAATATAATTAAATAATAAAAACCGTAGGTAATTGATAGATCTACATTCACTGGTAATTTCATTGTGCTAGAAACAATATTTAAAAAGTTAAAAGGAAAGTCTTCAAATATATTGATCACTCCTCGTATTTTAATCATTCTTGGCAAAGATACATGTATCTCCAAAAATTTGGCGTTCCTTTATTTTTTATCAGTGTATTATGTAGTGCATAAAAGTACAATACCTACAAAACTGTAGTAGTTGCATTCACAAGAATGTGTCTACGGACTGACAGACAGACGGCCAAGCTGGATCCAGTATACCCTCCTTACAACTTGTGGGGGGATATAATTTATCTAGAGTAACATTTGGTTGCAAACTAGTAGAAGACTATATAAATATATATAATTAAGCACACCTACCAGTACAAAAGGCAGTTATTTCTTAACCGACCAGTAAATGTTTTTTTTCAACAGTTCTCACTTTCAAACAGGCCATTGAAGAATGATCTGAAATGGAAAAGTATACAAAAATCTTACAGTTAGGTCGAAACAGATAATAACAAGCAAATTGATATCCCCCTACAGGTAATCAGTATTTCATTGCACAGTTTGGAATGTAAGCTTCCATCAGATAACAATTGTCAATAAATCAAGAGCAATAACTCAACAGAAAATTTACCAAAAAAATAACTTGACAAGCATCATCACAGTATGGTTGTTCATATTTCTTTAAAGTTTCATAAAATTCAACCCCCAAGTTAGTGTACAAAATTAGTCAATAAACCAACAGCAGTAAATCTAGGGAAAATTGACCAATAAACAAGTGGGCCAAGATGGCCCTGTATCGCTCATCTGTGAATGTTGAACTAGAATAACCATATTTAAACAGGACCTTGATTTCGGTTGCCATTGTTCAGCATGAATTTCAATTATTTAGCTATTTATAGAATGGAGCATTCCAGGAATATTGTTACCAATTTGTAATGAAATCCAGTCTGTAGATAATAAGACTTCACCATTTATGTATAGGGGTAAACAAGCCCCACCCACTGGTGGCCATGTTTGTAGACGAATCATGAAAAAAGGTCACTTTTGTAAGAGGGTCAACCAACAAATATTTCTGTAAAATTATTTTCAAATCTGGCCAGTGGTTGATTTTTTTTTATTTTTTAAAAGTTTTTCCAATCGCTTGCCATGGCAACCAGACTTTTTTTTATAGATTTCAATTATTTTAGCTATTTTTGCAGAGGATCACCAAAGAAACATTGTTAATATTTCATAATGAAATCCAACCAGTACTTTTAGAAGAATATTTTAAAAGACTAACTATTTATATAAAGGGGAAATTATTTTTTAGGCTGAGAGCTCCATCCACTGGCGGCCATGTTTTTTGACAAATCATGCTAAAAATACAAATTCTGTAAGAGGGTAACCCAAAAACTATTTCAGTGAAATTATTTTGAAATCTGGCCAAGAGTTGATTTTCTATCATTTTTAAAAAAAATTCTAATCGGTTGCCATGGCAATAAGAGTTATTTATAGATCAGAAAAAAAAACTTGACGGGCATCATCCCAGTATGCTAGTTCACATTTATGTCAAGTTTCATGAAATTCTACCAGCTAGTTAAAGAGAAATGGCTGTGGACGGACAACGCCATTTCAATACCTTACCGATTTCATCGGCGGGGATAACAAATTAGACATCATTACACTCCAGGACAGAGCATTCAACAGCATAAATCATAGACAAAAGGCATACAAGACAAGGAAATTCCACAAAAACAGGTGTTCATGTAATTTGGCAGAAATGATACATGCCTGTTTTGTAACAGTGGCATTGACCCCACTAGCCCCATGTTCCATCCCAAGTGGCGGATTTCACACAAGATCATTTGCTGCTAAATACACAGCAAGTTCCACCAATGATATATCATACCTAACTACAATTTTTTTTTAATTTTTAGTTTCAGTGACCTTGACCCCCATGGCCCATACCTATCTTCAACTTTCAATCATGTGTGTAGTCTTCACTTAAAGTACATGTACCTATGCAGCAACTTTCATCAACATACCTCATTCCTAACAACAGTTATTAAAAAGAACTACTTTGTTTTACTTTTAAGCCTTAACCAAAGTGGCCCCACTTTCAATCAAAAGAGACGTTTTCACACATTTGCTACCGAAACAGCAAGTTTCAACAGGATATACGAGGGTTGTCCCAGTAAATCGCGTACTTTGTTTATTTGTCACGGTCTGAACCTGTTCACAGTATGGGTGAGGAAGTGTGTAGACAGCCGGCTAGCTCAGTCGGTAGAGCATTCACCATGTAAGCGAAGGGTCCCGGGTTCGAGCCCCGGTCTGGTTGCACATTTTTCTCACCCTGTGACATTTGGCGCCCAACGTTATTTTTTTCATTTGTTTTTAATCTTATTACTGGACATTGATACATTATTAATTGTAATAATGTTATTAATAATTAAATAACATTAATGATTATGTAATAAAATACAGGAAGATATTATACATGTTATTATACGTACATAGTGCGTTAGTTGATAAGTCATTGGTTTGATTTGTCATTAGTGTTTGTTACATAGAAGTAAATTCGGGACGAATTTCATTATGACGGGGGGGGTATGTCACGGTCTGAATCTGTTCACAGTATGGGTGAGGAAGTGTGTAGGCAGCCGGCTAGCTCAGTCGGTAGAGCATTCGCCCTGTAAGGGAAGGGTCCCAGGTTCGAGCCCCAGTCTGGTTGCACATTTTTCTCACCCTGTGACATATTACACAAAACATATTTAAAGCATAAGCTTCAAATTTTCAAAGATATTTAATAAATATGTTCCAAGTATGTATCCGCAATTTCATAAAAATATGTCAAGTACCTACATGTACATTTGTACACAGCAAACTTGTGCTTTTCTACTGTCTCTTCAAAAAATTGTAGGCCAAAATTAAGTAGGGCACATTTTATCTAAAAGTAGGATAACGTAGGAATTTTGTACATTAATAAGTAGGGATAAAGTAGAAATTTCGACCATTTTAAGTCAATATTACCAGAAGGCAGATCTATGTAAAATACGTAAATTCCAGGGGTCGAGGACATACAAATAGCAACCTGATAATATATAATATTTTGCGAGCTGCGAGCTTGAAAAAATGCATGATTTATACGTTCAAAGAAATTACAGCCCAAAGAAGAAGCAAGTATAATTTTTACTAAATTTAATTTTTATTTTCATTTTGAGATATAGGGTTGTTTTAAAACAAAGTACACGGTGTATAACCATATATCGGTACCCTCTCGGTGCAAATTGATATATCGGTACCCAGCACCGAGAGGGTACCAATATATCATTTTGCACTGAGAGGGTACCGATATATCATTTTGCATCGAGAGGGTACAGATGTGGTTATACACCGTGAAGTAGGGCTCTGATCAAAATAGTAGGGAAAAGTAGGAACTGAGTGAGTAGGGCCCAGTTAGAGAGAGCCTGCTTATTCATTGACCCAACTTAACTTATTGATAGGAAGTTTTTTATATTTTTATGCACCTATTAATATTTTGCCCAATATATCATAGATCTATATATATAGTACATCAATTGATCATAAAAATCTACACACTTTCTTTTAATGTACAAGGGTTTAAAGCCTCTGCTACCCAGTTATAATACCAGTGCTTCTCATTCCCAAGGAAGCAAACTTCTCATTCCCAAGGAAGCAAATAAATTAAGTCTTGCCACATAGTGGTTGATCATTATAACGTCTACGGCACATAAACTCAAAATCAGACAACCCGTCACAGTCAGGGGCGTAGCGAGGCTTGATTGGATGCTACATGTACACACTTTAATGCCCTCAAGTTGGTGATAGGGTGTGCCTCATGATGGTTGGGAGTATGGACTCTCAGGCGCGTAGCGCTAAGGTGCGTAGCGCCGATTACTCATTTACTTGATCGAGTAAAGTTGAAAATGAAAATCCCAAAAGTAACATTCGTTTAAAATTCGAAAAATGTAAGTATGCAGTATGTCATACTTAAGTACTGGTATGTTACAACATTCGACATTATAAGACTCCGGAATTTAACAACCTAGTTTCAATAAGTTAAATGCCTTATTTTAAAACCCAGCCTCAACAAGGCGAGCATAACTGAGAACAACTTATAAGCTCCAATAAGCTTGATGCCCCCAGCCAAATGACTCACTTTTAACAAATAGTAAGCGAAAGTAGAATACCCTCATTATACGAACACAGAGGAGACAAGAAAGATAGACTCAAATCATAGAGCAAACAGTTTCTATATTAATAATGTATTGTTTCTTCTAAATTCTCTAATACCGACATCAGTCAGATCTAACTTTCAAGCTTTTTGCCGGATAATTTGTAACTGGTTGACTATTTTTTAACATGATGGCTGACAAAAGTAGACCTACATCCACGCAGTCCTCATACGTATATATATAGCATTGAGCAATAACCAAAATAAGCAAATAGTGCCTATAGTATAGAATATTTGCCGTGTGTGTTGTCTCTAGTCGACTGTATACGGCCCTGCACACACCCCACCCCACCCCTACTCTTTAACAGTTTAACGCATCTAAATTTAATCAACAAATACATGTATTAATTATACTGAATATTACCAAACAATCAAGTCGTCATAATTAAATTTAAATAAACAGACACAAATACAGACAGAATACCTTACCTCAGCCTCATTCTATACTTCATCCAAGATCCGTGTAAAGATAGTCCTTCACCTTATCTTCTCGCGGTTAATGTCGCGCGTGTACAAAGTGACCGGTAGACATATTACGCAGTGGGGTGTCTGGACTAGTCCATTTAATGTGTAGGGACTATTCTTATAATGGCAACGTAATGTTTAATGTTTATCTACTTCTATGTCGTTTTAGTTGAAATTGTCGATCAAAAACTTTCTTTGTTTGCAACACAATACATCAGAAAGAATTAATAGTTTGCTGTAGTGTTTTAAAACGACATTTGTCAATTATGTTTTACACGCGTATCAGTAATGAATTCGTCCCGCGACAGTTAAACCGAGGATACTTACACATACATAGATCGGAGAGTTTCAACTTGGTTTGTAAGTGAATAATCTAAATTTCGATGGAAGATAAAGATTCCACTGGACATGGACAAGTTGACGAAGGTAAGTAACTTAAGTAGATCTGGATCTGGATAATCTGGATAAATACGTTGTAATTAGTTAAATTATTGGGTACGTTATCTAGAAAATAAATGTTTGTTTGTCAATTAATAATGGGAACACAGTACCATTTAAAGATAGAAATTTCAACAGTAAAGTTAAAAGTAAAATAAAAGGATCATTTGCTCTTATCTTCCATGGACGCATGAACACCTAGGGGGGGGGGGGGGCGTACCAAGGCCGTATCCAGAGGGGCTATTGGTGGGCACTGAAGGGGTGTCCCCTCGATCCTAGACAGATAAGCTGTCTGCAAGCGGCTGCTTTAAATTCTGACGGTCCAGCTTATACTGTTATACGGGCATCCCTGTATAGATTGCGTCGAAATGGTTTGACTACCCTCGATCCATGCGAATATTTCTTCAATGTTTGAATTAAAATAGATTGATACAAACATGTTATTTTTTAAAGTATGGTTTATGTAATGTGATTTCCTGCACTATATATTTCAGGGTAGCAATACCACGTGACTTTTGGCTACAGTTACAAGTAGAAATTTGTAAACATTGGAGCACAAATTTAGCCATAAGTATTTGATTTCTTTATCGATTTCTATAAATTTAAAATATACGCCACGCTAAGGGGAAAAGTATTTGCTTTCTGTGAAATATAAGATCTTTTTTAACTTATTTTTACCGATTTTTCCAATACCCTGTGAAACCTACTAGTTCCACGGTTTCACAAGGTAATGGGCAAAACGGCAGCCGCTGAAAAAGATTTTATGTAAAGCAAATAATTGTTGCCTTAGCGTAGCGTATATTTCATAAAAATCGATGAAGAAATAAAATACTTACAGTATGGCTTTTTTATTTTCAAATGTTTACAAATTTCTTCTTGTAACTGTAGTCAAATGTCACGTGGTATTGCTACACTGTATATTTAGCTTATAAAATATTCTGTTATATAAAATTGTTTTCCCCATGGGACCAGTGGGGGGTATATAGGGGTATTAGACATTTTGGGAAATTGGTTGTCAATTGAAAACATTGATAAGTGCATGTATCATATATAAAGATCTAACAATAGTTTGTTAATATCTTTGATTTAATTTATCCAATACATTTCAATGAAATGGATGTATATTTAAAATATTGTAATCATTACTTTCCATTCAAACATTTAATCTTAGTTAATCAGTTATTCACATCGACAAGAAATTTAAAAATATGTATTACTAATTTTTATCACTGTAAAGATTACATAATTTTTTTATATTCATGTTACATTTAACTACCAATTTTCCAGTCAAACATTATTTTTTTAATCAGCATGCTCTAATTTAGTGGACATTGTTACAAATGTAATCTGTGGCTGACCAGGGGATAGTCTGGAGAACTTTACTAGCCACTGATGTATGAGGATGTCTTTAATCAACCTAATCAGTTTATCAAATCACATCTTCAACAGCAGTGAGGTCCTGTTTAATGCTTGATTTGTCATACCTGTGGGGGCTATACAATCTATATACTGGATGTCATAGACTGTCCAATATACAGGTCATTATCAGTATGATAGATGCCTAGAGATATAGTTAGCCCCAATTAACTAATTCATTGGTAACCGTATATAGGTATACAGCCTTCAGAGCTACAGATCAGGTTTTTGTCAATTGGGTATTTTACCCCTGAGTTTCAATTTTGATTGGGTTTTGACAAATTTTAATTGGGTATTTAATAAAACTCAAAGGGTAAATAAGCTTTTATATACTATTTTTCACTATAACATCCTTTTCTATTTGGGTATTTCAAATTGACTTTGCTTTTTCTTACTCCCTCCTCTCAAAATCTATTAGGTTTCTAAGAAAATTAATTGGGTAATTACCCCAATACGCAGCTTATCTGTAGCTCTAAGCCATCCAATGGGGGGGGGCTTCAGCTCCAAATTCATCCATATTTTGATATGCTTTTATTTAGACGTTAATTCGGAATACCTTGCACATTGTCAGTCACACTATTAATTCTGTAATTCCGAAAAACGGGTTTAAACCTTTAATTGCTGATATAGAAGAGGCCCCTTCATGTTCCAAAACCAAGAATTGAATTCTCAAGAAAATCCTTTTCTTTAACTCTGGTACAAAACTGTGGAATAATTACCAAAATCAGTGCAAACTGCTAGGACACTTTCTTCATTCGAAAGCAAATATTTAAAGTGGTAATTTACTGGTATTTCATAATTATTGCCTATATATTTAAAAATTATAATATCAAAATTGTTGTTTATGACTGTTTACACCAAGATATCTGATTCAGGTGCTAATATGCATACTTTTACTTCTGTAATTTGAATTATAGTTCAATTTTGAACCTACTAGACTAAGTCCATTTTGGTGGGTAGAATACAATTTATTACGTTCGGAGGTGATTATTTAATGATATGATTCTTACAGATTTCTGTTCGTAATAGAACTACAGTTTAGTGCAGTGGGTAACTCTCAAAATTTTACATTCATTATTTTATTTTAAAAGATTATTTAAGTTAAAAAAATTCAGTATGTTTCCATTTTCACTTATTTCGATCGTTTGTGTGTTCCGAGCTTACTGACAACCTACGATATAATATATAGTTGATAAACAGTCATAACGTTCTACTATATACGTGTAACAATTATGGTTTGTCAAATATAATAGTATAACACAGAATTTGCAAGTAATGTGCATTTAAAAAAATAGAATAAAAATGCAAAAAGACTTTTGTGTGATTCGAACTTGCCATGGTGTGACAAATTTATTTTACAATGTAATGATCAAGCGCTTTACCGTCATGACCATTCAGACAGACGATATACGATAAAGACATTATTATTATTATATATATTATTAATATTATGTTAGTCATTTACATGTAGTTTTTGGGGGAAAGAGCTTGATACAGAAGATGCCCCTGAGTTTCATAAGGGCCCTGAAAAATGCCCTTAAATCACCTTGTCCATCTGTCTGTCCATCCACATTTTTCACGTTTTTTCTTAATAACTTGAAAGTCATTATAGTTGTGGACTTTAAACTTTAAACATTAGCTCACAACATCAGTACGCTATTGTATGGCAAGTAACATTACTCTCGCTACAATATTGGAAGTGATAATGGCCCTTTGTAAAATTAAGATTTTTATTTGAAGGGTCATTTTCTTTTAAGATCACTAATATTATGCTTAATTTAGAAGGGTAAAATAAAGTCAAAAGTATCAAAAAGACCCTTCATATTCAGACGCTAGTGAAACTCCTGCAGATAACCAATTTAATTGATATAATATTTTAAAAAGCAATTTCACGTAGAAGGCATTTCTTAAAACATTGTAATAGGTACAGAAAGTTTCACAAAATAATAAGATCAATACTGAGAACTTTACAAACGCACATACATCACAGCATGTCACTATTGCATTAAAATAGAAGTATCATGCATATTATTCATTACATCGAATTAATACTGGTCAGGTGTACATGTAATACTCTGACATTGAGCTCCTCCCTGAGTGTACAGAGCCCTTATTCAATGCATGTATTAAATTAGCTCCTCCCACAATTCACACTGTGCAATATTATCTTTGCAGTTTTTATTTAGCTCCTCCTTATTATGTCATATTACACAATCCTAGATTAAATCCTAGAAGTGAGATCAATGTTTTGACAAGGAATTGATTATCAATTATTGAAGCTGCAGGAGACAGAAAATGGACCATAAAACTATTTGACTTGAAAAGGGTTGTACATTGGTATATTGTTAATTACTTGTTTCGGGGACAGTAGCTACAAAAATTAGGGGTCACATAGTGGTAACAAGGATCTATGTGTTTACAAGGAATTGATTATATAAAAATCAATTATTGAAATAGCATGAGACAGGAAAGAGACAATAAAACTCCCTTTGACTTGAAATGTTGTATATTGGTTTATTGTTAATTATTAGTTTGATTTAGAGACAGCTGCAGCTTTAGGGGTCATGTACTGGTATTAAAAACTTGCATAAACCTGATTTTTATTTGGAAATCAACCAACTAGAAATAAAAAAAGAGATGTTTATAACTGCAGTACATACTTATATTAAGAGGTTTGAATACTCTAGATTTTCTTGATATTGAATTATCTGGACTTAATATGTGCTGATTTGTGCAGATCTACTCTGATTTGTGAAATCATCATGTTATATATTTATGAAATATGTATTTGGAAAAAATACAAAAATAAATAATAAGGTCAATTAGGCCAGTTTTTTTACTCAATAGTTTTGAATTAATGACTTATCGGAAATAAGGACTGAGACTATACCAGTAACTGAAAATGCATTTATAACTATAAGCTTTGTAACGTCTGTCTCCTTGAACTGTAACATCAGCCCACTCAATGAATGAAATCTTTTTTTTTAAATTCTTTTTATTTAATTTAAAGTCACATTATCTCTCCCAATATTTTTTCCCCATATATATATATTTTTTGCAAATGAGCAATAATTAATGACAAAATGTCTCAGCTATATCTGTCGAAATAGTATGCCAAAATCACATTTAGTAAAATGTATGGATGACAAAATACTAATTTTGCAAGAGTTGCTCCCCTTAGACTTTAAATTACGCATTTATTGTTTACATTTCGTTATTTTGTTTACAAACCAACTAGAGGCTTTAGTTCGTTTTTGTTCCACCTCTGGAACTCAATTAAAATGCTCTCAATGCATCATTTTTGCAGATAGGTTGCCAAGTTATTGCTTTTTGAAAATAGTAATTTAAGGCATAATGGGACTTTAATCATTTGAACGTTACTTATTTCCTTTGTCTAGACTAACAGTATATAACATTACATGACATTGTAGCAGATTAAAGAATTTAAAACATGTTTTATAGAGCTACTTTTACATTTGGAAAAAAACAAAATAAATTATTTTAAATATATAGGAAAATTGAATGTAAGAATAAAACGCCATTATATTAAAAAAATAATAATTCAATTTAAAGAACTAATCCTTTGTGTGCCTTTACATTTAACATTTAAAGACCTATTTAAAAGGACAATTGATCATAATAAAGTCAACTTAAAGGCCTGCTTTTTGGCACAGGACCATGTCTAAAGTCTCAATGAATCCACTCGTCCGCTTGTCCTGCACAATATCTTCCTTCTTTATTTATATAGCAGGACAAGTAAGATTTTGGGGTTTTCTTCTTTGTCTATATTGCAGGACGAGTGCTTTTAAAAATATTTGTTGAGGCCTGAAGAGGGATGGACAGTACATGTTTTTTGTTCCTTTATTAAAAAAGGATAAAGTTTATGTAATGATATCAATGCTTTTGTTGTGTCTAAAATAAGACTGGCACTATTCATAACTTAATATCACTCAAAGATATTTTGTTGTACTTTTTGGTAAATACAGAGGGGATACGGACGTTAAGAGATTTCCCGTGACAACAAATTTTTAATCAAAGTACATGTTTTGAAAAATACTGTTCTTCTCACTCATCAGATTTTTTTTATTTAAATCAATAATTATTCTCAGATCTGACATACGTTTTTTTTTCTTTTTTTAATATTGAAAATGTATAAATTTGTTTCAGAATTAGTGAACATGCAGATGGTAAAGAAGTGAGAAATGTGATTATACTTAAAGTAGTTAAATTATCTTCTGAAGGTAAGATTCAAACTTGCTTAGTTAATTATGTTTCATTTAACATTGTCGTTTTAGATCACCTTTCACACAAAGTGACAAGTCATGGGTGTAGGAGCAGGGGGGGAATGGTCATGCCCCCCCCAATGTCAGGACAAGGGGGACCAACATATTGTTTAACCCCCCCTTCCTCCCCAATCATTCAGACCATATTCATAAATTTCCACTTAAAATAGTCTTGTTATAGGTAATTTTTCTTTTATTCTTGGTTGAAAAGTACCAAAAGCTAATTTCTTGCTCCCTTCGCTTGCAAAATCATTTTAATCTATGAAAATATGTTATCACGTGGTTGTTCAGAGAGCTATGAACTACAGAAAATAATCGTATGACCAGCCCCTATATTCCTTTTACACTTTGTCATTTCTATGTTAAATAACCCTTACTAAACCCCTTAACTCTCATAATTCCGGCATTTGTGCACTAATTAGTAAGAAGGTTTACAAAATAATGGCTTAACTTTGCTTGATCTTGTAACAAAACATATACTGTTTGATTATCAAATAGAGATTAAATTTTTGCTTCAACATTCAAACCCGGTAAGTGTGGTCAAAATGTTTATCTTGATGACCTTAAGGTCTAGTTCGAAGTTGGGCCATATAAGGTCAAAAACTAGGTCACTATGACAAATAATAGAACAATCTCTAAAACACCATGGAGGCCACATTTCTGCTTCTATCTGCATGAAATATGATCAAAATGTTTATATTGATAACCTTAATGATGACCTTAAGGTCAAGTTCGAACTTGTGTCCTTTTGGGTAAAAAACAAGGTCACTTGGTCAAATAGTCTTGATAACACTCTGGAGGCCACCCGATTGCTTCAATGTTCATGAACTATGGCAGGGGTTCCACTAGTTGCTGAATCTGAAGGGTCATTTTGATACTTTTGACTGAATGTTACCATTTTATAGGTCCGTTGTCCGTCCATTATTTGCTTGCGTAGACACTAGAGTTCAGAGTTTTGACCTAATCATTATGAAACTTGGTCAAAATGATCATCTCTACAAGATCTAGGTCAAGTTCGATATTTGATCATCAGAGGCTAAAAACTAGGTCACTTAGTCAAATCATAGAAAAAACGTGCATCGTCACTCGAGGTCACAATTTTGACCTATTAAACCTTTATGAAACTAGGTTACAGTGACCATCTTAATACAATCTAGGTCAAGTTCTATATTGGGTCTACAGGGGTCAAAAACTAGGTCACAAGGCCAAATCATTGCGTAGTCACTGGAGGTCACAATTATGACCTAATCTTTATAAGATTTGGTCACAATGACCATCTCAACAAACTCTAGATCAAATTCAATAATGGGTTATCCATAGGGCTGTAACAATTCACTGGTGCACCGGTGAATTGCTATCCAAACAGCCCGTTACGATCATGTCATATCTGCAGCTAAAATAAAAGGCATATATTTCGCGATTCACCTAAAATCTATTCAATTTTTGTTTTTCCGTTCATTTTTAAAACAAAATTCTTTTTTTACCATGATTTTATGTGAAAGCCCCTGCGGTTTCTCCAATGAAAAATGTTTACAACATACACGTAAATTCAGTACTGTTGTAAATTCAGTACTCAGTTCTCTCGATAGTTTTGAATTTGCTAAACTTGTACTTAAGATTTCAATAATAGAATACATCTGCGAGATTCCTTTATTTTTCATGAATCATGTTGATATTTATATTCACGGGTCAGTTAAACTTATCTAGATACGTATTGTGAATGGCGAGAACTGTATCTAGATACGTATCGTATCTTCACTGACACTGATTTGTAGCAGTAGACCTACACTTTTAATGATGTAACGTCTAACTAGCTAGCTGTGCCCCCCCATTTGAAAATTTCTGAAACCGGGCCTGACTGCCACTGGACAGGCGATCAACAGCCCTAGTTATCCAGTGTCTAAAAACTATCAAATCGTTGTCGCTAGAGGTCAGAATTTGGAAATAATCTGTATGAAACTTGGTCATAATGACCATCTGAACAGGATCTAGTTATTTATTTAAATCAATTTTTTGTTTCAGTTCATCTATCAGGTCTGCTGACATCAGGACACTTCTGTATCTGAGAAACCTTGATAATAATAGAAGAGATGAGTGCTGGTGCTGATAAGAACAACAGGTAATTTGAAACTGTTATTGTTCATGCATTTTCATACTATTCTTAACTTTTTAGCTCACCTGAGCATGAAGTGCTCAAGGTGAGCTTTTGTGAACACCCTTTTGTCCGTCGTGCGCCGTCAACAATTGGACTGTTAACACTCCAGAGGTCATACTTTTCACTTAATCTTTTTTAAACTTGGTCACAATGTTTGTCTCTATGAAATCTAGGTCAAGTTTTGTAACTAGGTCATCTGGGGTCAAAAACTAGGTCACCAGGTCACATCAAAGAAAAACCTTGTTAACACTCTAGAGGTAATATTTTTGACATAATCTTAATAAAACTTGATCACAATGTATGTCTCCATGAAATCTAGGTCAAGTTCGTAATTGGGTCATCTTGGGTGAAAAACTAGGTCACATCAAAGAAAAACCTTGTTAACACACGAGAGGTCACATTTTTGACATAATCTGAATGAAACTTGGTCACAATGTATGTCTTTATGAAATCAAGGTCAAGTTCGTAATTGGGTCATCTGGGGTCAAAAACTAGGTCACTTGGTCACATCAAAGAAAAACATTGTTAACACTCTAGAGGTAATATTTTTGACATAATCTTAATGAAACCTGATCCCAATGTATGTCTCTATGACATCTAGGTCAAGTTCTTAATTGGGTCATCTTGGGTCAAAAACTAGGTCACATCAAAGAAAAACCTTATTAACACTTGTGAGGTCACATTTTTGACATAATCTGAATGAAACTTAGTCACAATGTATGTCTCTATCAAATCTAGGTCAATTTCATAACCAGGTCATCTGGGGTCAAAAACTAGGTCACAAGGTCACATTGAAGAAAAACCTTGTTACCATTCTAGAGGTCACAATTTTTACCTAATCTTTATGATACTTGGTCACAATGTATGTCTCTATAAAATATAGGTCTATTCGTAACTGGGTCATCTTGGGTAAAAAACTAGGTCACTAGGTAAAATCAAAGAAAAACATTGTTAACACTCTATAGGTCACATTTTTAGCTCACCTGAGCACAAAGTGCTCAAGGTGAGCTATTGTGATCACCCTTTTGTCCGTCGTGCGTCGTGCGCAGTGCGCCGTCAACAATTGGACTGTTAACACTCTAGAGGTCACAGTTTTCACTTAATCTTTCTGAAACTTGGTCACAATGTTTGTCTCTATGAAATCTAGGTCAAGTTCGTAACTGGGTCATCTGGGGTCAAAAACTAGGTCACCAGGTCACATCAAAGAAAAACCTTGTTAACACTCTAGAGGTCACATTTTTCTACATAATCTTAATGAAACTTGGTAAAAATTTATGTTCTATAAAATCTAGGTCAAGTTTGTAATTGGGTCATCTGGGTCACATTGAAGAAAAACCTTGTTAACGCTCTAGAGGTCACATTTTTACCTAATCTATATGAAACTTGGTCACAATGTGTGGCTTTATTCAATCTAGGTCAAGTTTACATCTGAGTCATCTGGGGTCAAAAACTAGGTCACAAGGTCACATTGAAGAAAAACCTTGTTAATACTCTAGAGGTAACATTTTTTACCTAATTTAAATGAAACTTGGTCACAATGTTTGTCTCTATCAAATCTAGGCCAAGTATGAAACTGGGTTATCTGGGGTCAAAATTAGGTCACCAGGTCACATCAAAGAAAGACCATATTAACCCTCTAGAAGTCACATTTTTTATGTTATCTTAATAAAACTCAGGTGAGCGCTATAGGGCCAATGGCCCTCTTGTTTATATTATCTTAATGAAACTTTGCCACAATGTGTATCTCTATGAAATCTAGGCCAAGTTCGCAACTGGGTCATCTGGGGTCAAAAACTAGGTCACCAGGTCACATTGAAGAAATCTCTTGTTAACACTCTAGAGGTCACGTTTTTGATATTATCATAATGAAACTTGGCCACAATGTGTATCTCTATGAATTATAGGTCACGTTTGTAACACGGTCATCTGGGTTCAATAACTAGGTCACCTGGTCACATCAAAGAAAAACCTTTTTACAGGTCATATCATAACAAATACTGATTCTACCTAAACTGCTAGTCATCAGGTGAGCGCTTCAGGGCCAATGGTCAGTGATCAACCAAAACATTTTCCTTTCCATTGAACTCTGCCTGGTTCCATTTCATTAATTAACTCTTTGTTTATTTTCCATAACATCTCTTTCCTGCTTTTTATGCCCCCGTATCGATAGATCGGGAGGCATATAGTGATTCACCTGTCCGTCCGTTCGTCCGTCCTGGTTAACCCAAATTGACCGTTTCTTCTAGCATCATTATGGCTTGCTACAAAGCTTCCAAACTTGCATGGATGTTGTATATGAACACTCTCCACACACCTGTATCACCTAACCCCATTTTGACCTTCACCTTGACCTAATTTTGGACTAAGACTTTATGGACAAGGCTTCCACAGGGGGCATAAGCGTTTATTGAACGCAGTCTTGTTATATCTAGTCCTGTTTCTATGTAATGCCCATTAGTGGCAATCATATACGGCGGGGGATGGCCACGTGATTATGGCTCTTGTTCTATATAGTTTGTGTACACATTGTTTTACATGATCAAGATACCAAAAATGGTATAATTAATATTGGTCTAATATATGGTGTCACACCGGTAGAAAGTTCTTCCTGGTCATAGTATGCTAAAATAGTTCCTACCAAAATGTTGATTATGTTCTGTTCCAGTAGTGTTTTAATATGGAAAGTGTGAATTGTTGACCACACTTTATGTATGTATTTCAAATATGGACTGCCTGTCGACAGTTAAGAGTGTTTTATTGATATTTTTCAGGATTACTACGCATTGGTGGAGGATTAGAAATGTGTGGATGCTTCGACCGAATCAGCTCTTGTGCATTGAATAATAACAAACTGTAACCGGAAGACTTTAAATAGCATGAAAAGTAAATGTTAGGTGCCATTTTCTATGGATCATTTGGAATGACAGTGAGTGCATTTTATGGAAACGGCAATAGAAATTATCGGAATGTCAGTGCAACCCAGTGAGAGATGCGAAACTGAGTCATTTTACATAGACTTGTATGGGACAAAATTTCACCGGTGGGACACCTATATAAAAAATGTTTGAAGTTCATAAGCCCTTTACATTGTCAAAGCCATGTAACCCTATCCAACATTTTAACAGAATTATGGCCCCTGATTGACTTAGCTATTTGTATGGACTAGGCTTCCATCAGGGCATAAGTGTTTATTGAACGCAGTCTTGTTTGTTAAGTTTTGTGCATAAACTATCTTTGAAACTTTCAACACTTATTTACCATCAAATTTGGCCATGTCAAGCAAGACCCATAACTATGGCCGGCATTTTTCAAGGGTTATTTCCCCTTTTTATACGCCCTTTGAAAACGGGACGTATTATGTGAACACCCTTGGTGGGCGAGCGGGCGGCGGCGTCCAGTTTTCATCCGATCATCTTCAAACTTGCTGACAATGCTTATGGACATAATATCTAGACCAAGTTCGATTAAAGGCAAAGTCGGCCCTGGCCTTCTTGGGTTATGGGCCTTTAATTACCAAATAAGTATGAAATTGGCCTTGTTTGTACCCTTACCCAAACAGTTTTTATCCGATCGTCTTCAAACTTGCTGACAATGCTTATGGGCATAATATCTAGGTCAAGTTCGATTATAGGTCAAATCGGCCCAGGCCTTATTGGGTTATGGGCCTTTAATTACCAAATAAGTATGAAATTGGCCTTGTCTGTACTCTAACGCATTGCCAAACAGTTTTCATCCGATTGTCTTCCAACTTTGTGACTATGCTTATGGGCATAATATCTAGGCCAAGTTCGATTATAGGCTAAATCGGCTTAGGCCTTATTGGGTTATAGGCCTTTAATTACCATATAAGTATGAATTGGCCTTGTCTGTGCTCTAACGCAAACAGTTTTCATCCGCAAACAGTTTTCATCCGATCGTCTTCAAACTTTGTGACAATGCTTATGGGCATAATATCTAGACCAAGTTTGATTATAGGCCAAATCAGCCTAGGCCTTCAGGCCTAGACACTAACTTTTTTGGCCACTGGTCCGACAGGGCAAAAGCGCCCAATTTGTAAATAGGACAGTTACTGGTCCTCCAGAATTTTCACTGGTCCTTCTGGATTTTCACTGGTCGCGGACCAGTGTTAGTGTCGAGCCCTGGCCTTATTTGGTTATGGTCCTATAATTACCAAAATAAATGTCAAATTGACCTTGTTTGTTCTCTAGTGCAAATAGTTTTCGTCTGAGTATCTTCAAACTTGGTGACAATGTTTATGGGTATACTATCTAAGACAAGTTCAATTGAAGGCCAAATCAGCATAGACCTTCTTGGGTTATGGTCCTTTAATTAGAAAAAAATGTTTGATTGTTTTTTTTTTTCATTCACCTTGCCCTGAGACTCACTATGCCCGAAGACGGGCGTATTTCGTGACATTTTGGCACTCTTGTTGGACGTGGTTAAGCTTTGTGTTGAGCTCCACTTTTTAGCTCGACTTTTTGAAGGTTATTGTCTTGACGGGATTGTGTACACCTGCTTCTGCATGTGTGTTCGTTAAGTTTTTTGTCTGAGTCATTTTCTCAAAGGCTATCAAATGTAACAAGTTGAAACTCAACATAGTTAGTCACCATCACATCATAATGTATTAATGTATCGATTTTATTGATAAAATGTTAGCCGGCTTAACAAATTAATTGTGTTTGGTTTTTATGCTTCAAGTACTTGCTGAACAGGCTGAATAGTTTCAATCAGCAAATGTAAAGCCGGCTTAACAAATAAATCTTTAGAATTGTAAAATATGTATTAAATTATCGATTTAATTGATGAAATGTTAGCCGGCTTAACAAATAAATTGCATTTAGTTTTTATGTTTCAAGTACTTGCTGAACAGGCTGAATAGTTTCAGCCAGCAAATGTTAAGCCGGCTTAACAAATAAATCTGTATAATTGTAAAATATGTATTAAATTATCAATTTTATTGATGAAATGTTAGCCGGCTTAACAAATAAATTGTGTTTAGTTTTTATGTTTCAAGTACTTGCTGAACAGGCTAAATAGTTTCAGCCAGCAAATGTTAAGCCGGCTTAACAAATAAATCTGTAGAATTGTAAAATATGTATTAAATTATCAATTTTATTGATGAAATGTTAGCCGGCTTAACAAATAAATTGCATTTAGTTTTTATGTTTCAAGTACTTGCTGAACAGGCTGAATAGTTTCAGCCAGCAAATGTTAAGCCGGCTTAACAAATAAATCTGTATAATTGTAAAATATGTATTAAATTATCAATTTTATTGATGAAATGTTAGCCGGCTTAACAAATAAATTGTGTTTAGTTTTTATGTTTCAAGTACTTGCTGAACAGGCTAAATAGTTTCAGCCAGCAAATGTTAAGCCGGCTTAACAAATAAATCTGTAGAATTGTAAAATATGTATTAAATTATCAATTTTATTGATAAAATGTTAGCCGGCTTAACAAATAAATTGTGTTTAGTTTTTATGTTTCAAGTACTTGCTGAACAGGCTAAATAGTTTCAGCCAGCAAATGTTAAGCCGGCTTAACAAATAAATCTGTAGAATTGTAAAATATGTAATATATTATCAATTTTATTGATGAAATGTTAGCCGGCTTAACAAATAAATTGCATTTAGTTTTTATGTTTCAAGTACTTGCTGAACAGGCTGAATATTTTCAGCCAGCAAATGTTAAGCCGGCTTAACAAATAAATCTGTAGAATTGTAAAATATGTATTAAATTATCAATTTTATTGATGAAATGTTAGCCGGCTTAACAAATAAATTGTGTTTAGTTTTTATGTTTCAAGTACTTGCTGAACAGGCTAAATAGTTTCAGCCAGCAAATGTTAAGCCGGCTTAACAAATAAATCTGTAGAATTGTAAAATATGTATTAAATTATCAATTTTATTGATGAAATGTTAGCCGGCTTAACAAATAAATTGTGTTTAGTGTTTATGTTTCAAGTACTTGCTGAACAGGCTAAATAGTTTCAGCCAGCAAATGTTAAGCCGGCTTAACAAATAAATCTGTAGAATTGTAAAATATGTATTAAATTATCAATTTTATTGATGAAAAGTTAGCCGGCTTAACAAAAAAATTGCATTTAGTTTTTATGTTTCAAGTACTTGCTGAACAGGCTGAATAGTTTCAGCCAGCAAATGTTAAGCCGGCTTAACAAATAAATCTGTATAATTGTAAAATATGTATTAAATTATCAATTTTATTGATGAAATGTTAGCCGGCTTAACAAATAAATTGCATTTAGTTTTTATGTTTCAAGTACTTACTGAATAGGCTAAATAGTTTCAGCCAGCAAATGTTAAGCCGGCTTAACAAATAAATCTGTAGAATTGTAAAATATGTAATAAATTATCAATTTTATTGATGAAATGTTAGCCGGCTTAACAAATAAATTGCATTTAGTTTTTATGTTTCAAGTACTTGCTGAACAGGCTGAATAGTTTCAGCCAGCAAATGTTAAGCCGGCTTAACAAATAAATCTGTATAATTGTAAAATATGTATTAAATTATCAATTTTATTGATGAAATGTTAGCCGGCTTAACAAATAAATTGTGTTTAGTTTTTATGTTTCAAGTACTTGCTGAACAGGCTAAATAGTTTCAGCCAGCAAATGTTAAGCCGGCTTAACAAATAAATCTGTAGAATTGTAAAATATGTATTAAATTATCGGTTTTATTGATTATTTGGTTTCAATGTTTTCATTTTATTAAAAAAAAGTGAAAATTATTATGACTTTGTTATTTTTTTCTTACTGAAAATCCTCAGAATATAGAAAAATGGCACTAAAATCACCACCTTATTTTGCCATTTTTGGTCATTCATTTGGGAATGAGTGGACATTCCCTTTTTAAAATGGACTGCCTTACATTTAAATGTTCACTTTACTGTTAGTTTATCGTATATCACTAATATATCACGAAAGAAAAATATATCTGAAATGAAATAATTGCATTAAGATGACCTCATTTACCTGGTAAAAACTACGCACATTATTGACGTTACGCGTTTTACGTTACGCTTATAGGTAGCAACATTTGACGTTACTTCCCAGTACTGCACTACTTTTAAAATTAGCTAGATAATGCAAATTGAATCCCGCACTCCCATAAGACCTGGCGCTTTGAGACTAAAGGCTTTTCTGACAGCTAAAACTAGGCATTATATAGTCGTTTTGCTGTGGAAACTGGGTCATTCAGCTAGTAATAATGTATTATACTTTTCGACAGCTTGGAATTGGGCGGATATTTGCTTGTTTAGTTGGGCATTGTGTCCTGTATGTGTTTTATGTGTTTTGTGTTTCCTGTGTTTCCTGTGTTCGGTTGGTTCAGTTGGGCATTGTGCTTTGTGTGTTTTAATGTTTTCTGTGCTCGGCTGGTTAAGTTGAGTGCTGCTTCCCTGTCTTACTTAATATAATCTTTTTTTCACCACCTTCAAAAAAAATGGAGAAAATAACGTTCCGATGACGTCGCAAACCTGCCAGTGATCTGTGTCCCAACATACAAATAAAAAAACCTGCATTGTAACTTGATTAACAGACACATTTTTTATTTCGATTTTCAAAAAAGAAACATTCTCAAGTTTAAATGACTCAACTTAATTATCACAATAATTGTTCTAAATACGAATGTTATAGCCAAAATGGTTAAATATTTTTGTTGTGAAATGTTTAGAGTATATCATTAAACGTCTGGAAACAATTCATTTCATCAAGGTTTGTGGTTCGTTTTTGATTATCAAGAAAGCATTATATACGAGTTTTAATCACGAAAGTTATGTTTTAACACCTAAAAACACTCTATTTTAGTGACCAACTTTATACAATGGGAACAAACCTTTTACGAGAAATAGTCCGGAGTGAATTGTGATAAGTACTAAGAGGAAGTGATCGAGACTGATTAATGTATATACCACCATGTAGAAATACGAAACGAATTGAGCGGGGACGATGTTTTCGATAACTGACCACATTTTATAGAACATATCTCCAGTAATTGTCCTATTCTTAGGGAACGGGACAGTAAAAACACTTCGCCTAAATAAATAAACGATCGGCGTCGCAAACGTGCCATACTCCTAACCATGATGTAATTACTTTTATTTCTAACATTATCCGCAAGGTTTCCAATATATACTCATAGAAGGAAAGTGCCAATGTATTATATAAGGGAACATGGCCTGTAGAATGTACTGACGATCATAAAACAAAACACATCCAATCTGGGTACAAACAATATGATAATCACATAATTACTTACAGTGTGGGCATATTACGTGGTATGTGATATAAGTTTTTGCTATTAACGCAAGTACAAATCTGTCAACACCAAGTTAAACTGGATAGCAGTTTTGAGTCGGTTTCGGTTAACAACTGTGACCTTCTTGCACACACATATTAAGTGGCACGGACAGTACTCGTGAATAATAGGATTGATCGTCGACGAAATCTCGTTAAAATCGGTCAAGGAATAAAATACGTTTGGTTTGGTGTTGACAGATGTTTGCTTGAGTTTTTAGCTAAACATTACGTCACATACTAGCATCACGTGATTTATATTCAACACTCCCGTGTGTCCTTACGTATCTGGATCATAATGGAGCGACATTCGACAACAAACTAAACAGAATAGAAATGCAGCCTAAAACGTTATAAATTTCAAAATACTCTAAAATATTTATACGACGTTCTGAATAAGGAAACAATTACTGTTCTAACGTGGTACAATACTTGCTTAAAGTTCTTGCCAATAACATTGATTAAATGTGATTTTCATCATCCAAATGTCGGTACATAAAGTCAACGAATCCCAATGCGAGAAGAAAAACCATGCGTCGAAAGAAGGCATTAACGTCCTCAGACTGTTCTATCAAAAGGGAGCAATAAATTTTCAACATTATGTAGTTTACATAGAAAAATAGAACCGACAAAATCAGAGCGCATGAAATTACTCTTAGGAAATAAATTGAAGTAGGTCGTGACATCTACATATTGATTTTATCTGCACTGTTTGGACTTACATTGTATTAACCACGAGTCTTAACTAGAGTTAGAGTTAGTGCGATAAGTAAACAAAATAATTCGTTGGATTCTGACGTATTTCAACACCCTACCAGCTGGCTCAGTTGGTAGAACCCTGGACAGCCACCTGGCCCCAATCTCCCGAAGCATCTCGAGTAGAAATCTCAACTCAAATTGAGATTTTGCTAAATTTAGGGTAGGAATTAGAGACAAAGCTGAAACGCCAGCTCTTGAAATTTTACTGTAATAAACCCAGAATAACATTTATGTTTAGTGATGCTAATTTTGAGTCTAGTCTTACATCGAAATTAACGTTAAGACACATGCCAATATTTGAGATGAGTTCTTGCTCAGATTGAGATGCTTAGGGAGATCGGGGCCAGGTTGATTTGGGATCGAAAACCTGATGGTACAAGATATATTCTTCCGTAACATAAGCTTTGACACCGATGTCATTTACACTGTATAAGTCCGTAACATTAGCTATGACACCGATGTCATTTACACTGTATAAGTGGAGAAGGTGTCAGCTGCATTAGGAAGAGAAAGTCACTGGTGTTTATTTCTAGGGAATTGGTTAGGTCGACCGTCCGTACTTGAATACGTACAGGTTGCATTTAAATTGGCTTGGGAAACACAACGTGTGCGTGTAAATTACGTGACAGTTGGAACATGATTTCTTCTAGAATCGATATGAGTGTTTATATAAAAACAATGAGTCCATGGGCGATAAAATACGTTCCCTGTGCATGTAACATAATACCCAAATTAATTCCGTTTTCCACACGTTCAATACTCGTAGAAACTACACATACATTGGTGACGAAATGCTCAAAAGGTACACGTACACGTCACACGTTGGCTTTTGCAACCTCTTTATTAATTGAGTTGAAACTTCTCAAAACCAAACTCAAAATTGTCACACAAATTAATACGATTTGCATCGATTTGTTCGCGAATTTTATCCCTCCGAAAATTTGCTAACTTTGGCTTCAGACAATATAATTTGTTTTATGTAGTCTAGTAGTTTACATTGCTATAAGTATTGGTTTTTCCTATATTCATTCGGTACAGACAACGTTATACCGCTTAAATTGTACTAAAATAGCACTTTAAACATAAAGCATGATGTTATTGCTGACATTTATAGGTTTTATATTATTTTTGTTCCCTTGTCAACTATGTACGATTTTTCCTTTTAGGCTTGGCAGTCTTCATTTTGTCGCCAAGTATCTTTTAAAACATTTACATCAGGTGTAGACAAGAGTCCTACTTGCATTCCATCGATTATTTGTATGTTTGATTTCTGTTTCTGATTATGCGGGTGTCAGACAATAGTCCGGAAGTAATTCTTTGCGCCACACATTTCTCTGACGTCGCTTTTTTGAATGACGCGAAAACCTGAGCGCGCGAATAAGTTCATAGTTTTGCTGTTAATAATAATATCGACCTTAAATTTCGCAAAAAAAACGTGCGAAACTATGCTGACGAGATCGGCATATTTTAAAGGCACAAATAAGAACACTTATTAAGTTATAAGCTCTTGAATGGAAGTCGATACGTTTTTACAAAATATAAAAGGGCATGCGCCGACTTTACCCAACTCGCATTAGTTAATCAAGTATAATTACCAAAATTAAGAAGGGAATGGATTTTCAGAATCACACATATGTAAAGAAATAACTAATAAAAAATATGTGAAAGATTTTTTGGAAAATTATGCGTAGTGTAGAAATGGGAGACAAAGTTCGCGACATTTGCGGACAACCCTCGATCATTGAAACAATGGAACAACAAGCGGATTTATGTAAGGGAGATAACTAAAACTGTCCTATCAGGATCAAGACTTATACCCACGCAGAGATTGCCAGATAGTGTTTTCTACGGATGGCGACAGAGCATGACTTCTGTCTTGGAACTTGGACTCTCAGCATTTAAGTTAATTTCTTCATTCAGTTGTGTGTTGACATGTGATTGTGTTACTTCTATTGTATGTGCTCGGCTGTTGAAACTGAAGCTGAGTGCTGTTTCCCTGTCTGATTGTTTATTATCATTTTGAACTTATAATTATCGGTTACACACATTGGAATGAAAATATATAATCTTGATAAGTGTGTCTTCATTATTAGTGAGAAACAACGCGCGATACTAGTATGCCAGGTTTAACACAAATTACGAGTCTCCCAGTTACAGTCACACAAAACGTCTTCGAAAGCTGAAACTTGAATTTTCGCTTTTTTATAGTCCAAAACGTTCAGCGGTAAAGTTTCATTTGCTATTTCAGTTGTGTATTGGGCATTGTGTCATGTGATTGTGGTCTGTGTTACGTAATTATGTTTTCTGTGCTCGGTTGTTTCAGTTGAGTGCTGACTTCCCTGTCCTAATGTTCATTGTCATTTTAGAATAACTGCAATCAGTATAGTTTATGCTGATTAAGTCAAGGAATGAGATATTACATGTACGAATACTGTATAATGATGACCATAAAATCTTGAAACGTCAAATTATTTTTTTATTTCATTTCCAAAAAAAGGTGGGTTTGTTAATTAAAATCATGTTTCCTGATCATGTATGAAAGCTACACCAAACATACTTATTTCGCATGAATTTGAAAATAAAAAAATAAATGCATATTGGAATAAAATGATCATTATTGAAAAATAAATGAAATATTACTTTAATGCGTCGCAGCTATTTATAGAACCATCAGTATAGTGCTACCGCTACCGAGGCAATAACTCTAACCAAAGAAGCAAGTATACGGTGGACATAAACGTTCCATAAAAGGCTCTAAGACAAACTGTGTCTTACTAGACTGTACATATACAGTACGTATAATTCGATTTAACTATACATGCCATACCATGCACTAGTATTTGTTCAATTAAATGTCGTTTAAGGGTAAGTCTTTGAGTACAACTGGTGTCCACAGGGCTATAAACTTGACGTTTAATTTGTTCCCATTTACACCTTTATAACTTGCTTAGTTTTTTCTTGAAACATTATTGAATTAAATGAGAAGTGATCGGTACAGTCTGCATAGTTTATTATACATCACACCATACTGCCTATTTTAGACACAAACCTTGTAATAAAACAACACAGACGTATCCGATGGCCAAAACGTGATATTCTATACAACGCTAGCTTAACTATTTAGTTTTCTAGTACTTAATAAAATAAATATACCATATTTATATAGCGCATTTTTCATGCGAACACACGTTCAAAGGCACTTTACAGTATAGTGTTGCAGTCACAAGGGCGCAGGTGCATCCTCCACCACTGCAGATATAGCAGGATCTGACCGAGAGAAAGCCCCTGAAAGGAGAGAGACATTAGATACAGGCATGTCCGGTGCTGCAGAAGTGCGCCTAGCTCTTATTTCGAATAGACAGTCTGGTTCTTTAATGTGCCAGGTGTATAGCACCGATACACAGCTTCCTGGCGTCCTTACCCAGATACTTTGCATTACACACGGTAAGATATAGCGGGAAATATTATAACTATTTCAGAAATGTCAAGTTCCGATGCCGAGGATTGAACCCAATACCTCTGGTTTGACAGCCCAGTGCGTTACTAAGCTAAATCCGTTTATATAATGTGTACACTGCGACTTTGTGACCTTCTCCGCAACATGTTTAGATACAGGTTTATTCGGGTTAAACTCAGCTTCTCGCCACTTTATCAGTCATACACGGCGACAAATGATCCTAATCAGTTTTCCTGGAATGAATTATCATAACCAGTAAAAACCTATCATTCCATACTTAACACGCTTACTGTTTCTAGACACTTATCATGGTTTACATATTAACTAGTTTTTATTATTTGAAAAACATGCATACGATGTTATGATATAATTATGCAAGACATTTCTCGTGAACAAAATGATCGGAAATGGGCAAAATATACATTTAAGATTTAAACATATAATTATAGTTGAACTTATTTGACGCATCTTTAAGTCCCATCTTGAAACATCACTATGCAAGACATTTCTCGTGAACAAAATAATCGAAAATGGGCAAAATATACATTTAAGATTTAAACATATAATAACAGTTGAACTTATTTGACGCATCTTTAAGTCCCATCTTGAAACATCATTGCAGTAATTTCAAAATATAACAATACACGTATCTGATTACATTTATTTACATTAGTTGATTCATCTTCAGTCTCATCCTGAAGGATCGTAATTCAGTCATATAAAAACTTTCCTTTGCATCTCACAAGCACCAATGACATCTAACATCACCGTAGTTATATCATAAGCATGTTTCATTTCCATTGCTTGTATGAAATGTAAATGTTGGATGTTGCAGTAAATGAAAAAGCAGTTTTTTGAAGCAGGGAATCGCTACATTTAGAAATATGGAACTACTTGCTCTCTGTTGGTGTGATATGACTACATTTATACATGGTATGAGCTCCATCAATTCATGTTTTGTTCGCTTCCCGTACTCCTCACAATTAATGTGAAATGTCAAAATGTATTGATTTAAAGAACATCAAGAACTCAATAGTCAACCATCGGTTAATCATGATTAGGCATCGGACGTACAATGTGATGTATTGTTAGACAAAAAAGTGAACAAATGGTTTGCAACAACTCGATTGATGAGATCTTGCTATTATACATGATATAAATCAAAACTCAAAGTAGGGCTCAATCAATTGCATCATTTATGCTTGGTTTTTATTGGCATTAAAGCCGTTTATCACAAACATTTAAGCCATATACGGTGGCCATTTGACCTAGCAAGTTTTCTGGAATTAATCATCAAGCTGGAACACCATGTTCGCCAACAGGCAAGTTAACTTTATCTACTCTACGTGTGGAGAATAAAGCCAAACCCAAACACGGCCGCACATCTGGGACCCAATCGTGGATCTGCTGCAAGAAAGTACGACGCTCTACTTGCAGAGCGAATTTGAAACATTGACAAACTAGGAAATGTGTCTATTTTACGGCATCATTAAATATACTGATGTATTGAAAATATTCAAACGTCAAAAACAACACACAGTCTTGTTTGGAATCATGGTCTGCGCATAAATACGTATCAAAATGTTCGTTCTAAAGTTTATTTAACCAGAACTTGGCGATGGCAATGTCGCGACAGTTTCGATCGTTCTGTCAAACAAACTAGATAAACCAATTATAATACCAAGGCAATCTGTTTCTAAAACGGGAGAGTCATGATAAATTCGTAGATTCTATAAAATTATATTATATCACTTTATATTGGTTGGATTGTTCCTAACTGAGTCTTACAGCACTGATCCAATAATAATAATGATAATATGACATGTTTGATTATACAGCCTAACATAGTCATTGCTCTATGTGTGGCCTACCGTATAGCTGGGTTAACTCTGCGGGTTTTTATTACTGATTTTTCTTCGGTCCATGGATGTCTCATAGAAACAAACTCCGCAAAATTAAACTATCGTATTTTCCCCGCTAAATTTAGCTTCGATATTATACAAGTACTTCAATATACATGAACTAGTAAATACTTCTATGTCGTGTTATTCTCACATTGTGTTCGACTGCCTTTATTTGTTTCATCCCGAATTAATGTAAACTACAGGTGTTTGTAAAGTTTGGCTGCTTATAATATACTAGTACAACTTCATCGGGTCAAACTTTTTGCAAAATGATAATTTTGAGATACTTTAAAACAAAGACGGATGGGTACAGTGAATTATCTGAGCCATTGGGTATAGCTGTTATAGATGAGGTTTATCATGAAATGACGAATATAACTTGCAAGTGCTACAAATACAGTGTAGCAATATCACGTGGCTTTTGGCTACAGTTAGAAGCAGACATTTGTAAACATTGGAACACAAATATAGCCATAAGTATTTTATTTCTTCATCGATTTCTATAAAATATACGCCACGCTAATAGGAAAAGTATTTGCTTTCCGTGAAATATAAGATCTTTTTGAGCAGTTTTACCGATTATTCCATTACCCTGTGAAACCTACATGTTCCATGGTTTCACAAAGTAATGGACAAAACGGCTGAGCCGCGGAAAAAGATCTTATATTTCATGGAAAGCAAATAATTATCTACGTAGCGTGGCGTATATTTCGTAAAAATCGATGAAGAAATAAAATACGTATGGCTTTTTTATTTTCCAATGTTTACAAATTTCTTCTTGTAACTGTAGTCAAAAGTCACGTGGTATTGCTACACTGAAATAATGCCATCAATATATAACTGCAGACAACGATATCCAGTGGAAATGTAATCAAGCCGTATTAGATGCGGTAGTTATTTCCCATGTGCAGAATTTTCCTCCAGTTCATGAAAACCGCAGAAATTAATTCACGATTTTCTCGAATCTCGCATAAATGAAAAGACTAAGAAATAAAACCTTGTACCCATTTTATGCCCACTTCGGTATGTGATGTTTTAAGATTTTCAAAGGTGTTAGATCAAAAGAGTGAACGCTATAATACTGAATACTGCATTTTTCTGTTTCTTGCGCACAATCATTCCTATCCGTTAACTTACTTTTAATAACATAACATAAAGTTTATTAACATAGAACTACATGTTCTGCATCGTCAAATACAAATTATGTACACCAAGAAGTAGGTCGTTGTTATAGGAGTGTAGATACGCTGTAATATGAGACTATACGGTTTTAACAATAAACTAAAATAAAATGCAGCATCATACATATGATATAATGAAAGAAAAAGAAGAATACAATTAACATATGTATTTTAACATATGTAATACTATTTTGTTTTCCTAGTATCGGTAAAATATTCATTATGCATTTCATGAATATTATATTTGTACATTATTGTTACATAAAATTAGTATTATGTATTGATAGGAACATCTAGGAACAGTCTAGTTTCTTAGGTCAAATGCGTTATAAACAAACTTAGATAAAAAATTTATTAATCGCGTTGTTAATGCTTCATGCAGCTTCTGTGTTATACCTATAACAATGATTCTTTAATTGTTTGTGACTTCTGAAATAAGAACTTGTAGCGGTTTAGTTTCATTTCTTGTTCAGTGTTGTGTTATGGTTGTAGTCCGTTTTAGTCCCCTACCGTTTTTTGACAGAAAGAGTGAAAATATGCCCAAATCTGGATCCTGCCATAACTCAAACAGTTTCCAAGCTAGGTTTATGAAACTTCATATGTGAATAGGGGGCAGTAAGGGGGCAATAAAGGGATTATGCACATCAAAAGATATTTTGATTCTGACAAAAATTGTGGTTGCTATGGCAACAGAAAAATTGAAAATGACGTCAAACCGGTAGGGGAGTTCTGTATTGCTTGCAATTCTCAATTACTTGTTAATTTTCTGTGTGTGTTTCTTTCTGTGCCTTTCGTGCACAGCTGTTTCTGTTGAGTACTGCCTTTCTTGTCCGATTTTTCATTATCTATTTTTTTAGCAGTCTGTCGATTTATGCAGATGCATTTCATGTAGCTTTTAGCGAAATAAGTTTTAATTATATGTAACGACGTATGATAAAGGGGCTTGATGCGTTAAACGTCATTCCAAGAAAGACGGGATCTATAAAATATATCAACTTTTATTTTGCTTTATGAACATGTTACTGGTGCGAAAGTTTGTATGTACGCTTGAAATTAAATTACCCGATATAATCGGCTGCTCAAGAAAGGTGACAGTTTAATTAAAGTGATCACTAGCAAAGTTTTGACTGAACACGGCATTATTGACAGGTAATAGCTATTCAAAGACGACTGTAGTAATGGTTGAAATGTATTCATTTAGATTTAGTAACTATCTCTGTCTATTCTTGAAGTACTAAACAAATAACAAACTCAATAAATTTATCAATGCAAATATGTTTATCCATCGATTCATCTGGCCGGACCATTAAGTATTTCAAATAGCAAAATAAAGTCAAATTTAGGAACACATATTTCACAAATTGATAAAGCCTGTAAGGCGAAATATTAAAGAACGAGTGGGATATTGAACAGTGTTATTTCAAATAGGTTAGTAGCTTTAAAGGTGCTGCCTCACACATTGGGTTAAATCTTCCTACCTAACCAAGTATTTGTGAAACAGAAAGCCACTGACGGTTGCTAAAAATAGCACAGAGTTTCCTTTCTACATGGCCTGTGATTTACGTAATTTTACAATCTACAGCGTAAACATCAGTCAGGCATTCGGTTCGCTTTGCAATTCGTTGTCATCTAATGCAAACAAATTCTAGGCAATTGAGGTAATAGTAGTGTTAATTCTATAGGGTAATAATACCCTAAAAGTATATATTGTTGATTCAAAGTTATCTGTCACAACCGCGTAAACAAACATTCAACACGATCGATTATTACGGGTATGTCAGGACTAAGTTCTAACATCATTCACAATTTAGTACATTTAAATGATCAAAACTATAACCGCCCTATAGCCGAGTGGTTAACAGCTATGCTTTTGTGAGTCTTATTTTGAAAATGTATACAATTTACTGCGAGTTCAAATCCAAACGATGCCTAGATTTTTTTATTTTGCTTAAATTATGTATATTAATGCTTTTGCTCATTCCGATAATTACAAACAAACAATGAATCACAGGAATTTGAAATTCTATCTATCAATCTATCTATTCGCATTTGTATTCCAGCACACCAGAATGAGTTCATCATACGAAGCTGGAAATTTCTGCAATTTTGCATTCAATGAACTAGTAAATATAAAAAAAACATAGCGTATCTATATCAAGCCAGCTACTATTTTCGCAAAGAAAAGTACTAAAAAATTACTTGTTGATATAAAAACATCAGAATTTTTTTTTATAAAAAGCATTAAAAAAAAGCGAATCAGACTGGATTTGAACCTTTTCTTGGATATCACCAATGATTTATGCTAATACCATGCTTTTAATGCACTACGCAAAGAACAGTAATGAAATATTACGCTTATTTTAATACCATAAAGATATAATCAAAGACGTTATGAGTAAAATATGAGCGCTGATTGGTCAATACATACATTTACCTATTAAGAAAAGGAACATTCTGGCGGTTTTGACAGATATCTTTGAATCGACAGTAATTGTGGATGTAAAAATACTAAAATGCTACAAAATGCCGATGTTTCGCAAATTATTTTCAATGACAGTGTGGTTGTTTATGGCATATACAGGCAACTATACCAAAGTTACACGAATATTTGACAATTTTATTTAATTTTTGCAAAACACTAACATGTGAGGCAGCACCTTTAAATATTAACTTGAATTATACTATATTTAGCCAAGACTTTGCCCATTGTTTAGTGGTATATGCCAATATGTGTTTCGTTACAACACCTACTTTGTCTACTTACTGTGCTATTAGATATATAGCATGGTTACGATCAATGCTAGACAGTATGTCGAGAATTGCACATTATCACACATTAAGTCGGCTATTTATATACGTACCATTTGGTATCCCTTCCATAAGACAATATCTCCACATATTTAAGCCTTGCAGTAATTGCCAATTATGTTATAATACCTAGAACTGTTTTATACATACATATAGACCGGCTGATACGATATTTGAATGAGATTATTGCCTAATAAATCTATTGTCCCGACACTTATATTATGTCCTTATTGAATAAGGCATCTCGAAATATCAGCACATTGCACTATAGGGAGGCGCATCATCTTCGAATGTCGCTTGATGGTCTCCCCTGATAGTTATTGGTTAGTTTCTCTTTGCACTCTTATTGACTGTGGTATAGGAAGACAGAAACATTTGTATCAGAGATGTTTTGTGATGTTTCATATTTTTATATTACTACTACAATTGTATAGGAATATATGTATAAACATACTTCATAACTCTTTCAAAATTTGATACACGTTGGTAAACACTTTAAAATAAATATTAAGCATAATATGAAGGGTTAAAACATAATGTGTATTAATTCAGAAGGCTAAATGACCATAACTGTCAATTTTAACATTACAAATCCCTATAGGACAACAGGCAACATAATGATTATTTTGTATGTATATTTAAATAACGTGATCAGTATCTGTTCCATAGATAAAACACTTCAAAAATTGACATTGTAATTCTAAACAAGATTCAATCAGACATGAACTTTGTGCATTTCAATTTCCGACCCTTTCAGATAGTTCTGTCACATCACATTCTTGTATCTTACCAGTCAAAAACTGCTCATCATTTGGTAAGTTTAGATCTCATAACATGTATAGGGCTAAGTATCAGATGCACTTGTCATGCTCTTGTCATGTATATAAAATGCAGCGAGAGAGTGCTTACTAGAGATCGATCGTGAATTACAACTCGAATGAATATTTCTTATTGAACTTAGAAATGTGTTGTTTGATGGATACATATTACGATTAGTCCTAAACAATAGGAGCGGTTACCATGTATTTTATTACACGCACCATTATGAAGGTAAATAAGCCTAGGTCTTGTATCTCTCAAATACTCAAGGTAAATAAGTCTAGGTCGTGTATCTCTTAAATACTCAAGGTAAAAAAAGCCTAGGTCGTGTATCTCTCAAATACTCAAGGTTAAAAAGCCTAGGTCTTGTATCTCTTAAATACTCAAGGTAAAAAAGCCTAGGTCTTGTATCTCTCAAATACTCAAGGTAAAAAAGCCTAGGTATTGTATCCCTCAAAAACTCAAGGTAAATAAGCCTTGGTCTTGTATCTCTCAAATACTCGAGGTAAATAAGCCTAGGTCTTGTATCTCTCAAAAACT